>CM040762.1:5710052-7005052 GCA_022829145.1 Albula goreensis
TCTGACATGTATAAAAGCCTGCATGTTCTGCAACACACGGTGATGAAAAGAAAGACTTCTTTGCAAATGATTTCCGCACAATCAACTGCTTACATGAGTCTTTCACGTTGCATTCTTCTGTGGTTCATGGTTTATTTTATGAACGAACTTGAAATATGTAAAAATGTTTGTTTGGTATGATGACAGTTCCTCTATAAGAGTGTCCAACCCTTATTTTTCATCTTAGAGTCAGCAATCAATTTAGACTGAAGAAACAAGGCTGGCTGCTGCATTTTATTAGCTCTCCAGGACCAGGATGTGATTGGTTGGTCATTCTGGGGGAGCTGACAGGTTGCCAGCCATTGGCCCGGGAGCAAAGTGGCAAAGTCCAGTCTGGACGACATGTCTAGGTCTCTGAACTTTGAACTTTGACCTTTTGCTTAACCGTGGTCCTCTGGGAGTTTCGTCTGGAGGTGAGACGGTAATCGATGACGGGGGCAGCATCCAGGCCTGAAAGGTCAGCCCCCCACCCCCCATCCGGCCCAGCAGACTCCCCATCGATCGGAGGTCAGATCGAGGAGCACCTATTGGGGATCAGGCCCATAAACGTTAATGGGGGGAGTGAGGTTTCATTGAACCACAAATAGCAGAGGCTACCATGTAGCATTACTGACATGCCGGTGATCAACAGTAGAGGGAAGCTCCGCCCATTACGGGGTTCATTGAGCCTCACTTTCCCAAAATCACTACCCAAAGGGAAATAGCAGTTTAGTTTCCAAAGAGCCAGATTTGTTTGACAGGCCATAATTTTGACACCCTGAAAAATTCAGCATATCATACATCACACAACAAACTACACAGCATGAAGTTTTGAGTGTTAAAATGTGTTGTCTTTTCTCTAACCAGGAAAGTCAGCTGAGGACAAGCTCTCCTCCTGCAGCAGCTGGCTCTCCTTAATAAAAGGGGCCAGAGCGCCTTTCAAAACAGACATTTCAAACCCAGCAGGACTCACCTGGATACATAAAGGATAAATATTAAAAAAAAAAAAAAAAAAAAAATGAAGGCCCTGACACATAACGATCTTCACTCAGCATGATTCTGCTGCTATAGCAGGTTAGCGGTAGTGGTAGAGGTGTCTTTATTGAATGAGCGAAGGAGAGGGGGGAGATCTGTTAGCCTAGCTCTAATAACACCACCAGTAAAATTGTCCCCTGGGGAGAGGTACTGCACTATGTGAGGTAAATTAGTTGTTTTTCTTAATTATTTGAGCTTTTTATTTAAAAAAAGGAGGTTTATTAGGAATTATGGGTTCTGATTGCCTATTAGGTGCCCCTTAGCTCAAATGGCTCTCACTGATTGGCCATTAGGCGAACCTAAGCTTGAATGGACCTCACTGATTGGCCATTAGATAGCCCTGAGCTCTGCTTCTGAACGGCAGGGGTCCCTCACAGCCTGAGTGCCTCATTACCGCCGGGTGGGATCTCTGATGCCGAACAGGTGGCCGAGACAAGACATCAGGTCATCCCCAGTCTCTGGAGCTTCCTTCATTTTCTTTTTTCTTTTTTTCGACCTAATTCAATGTCAGTATCCACGTTTCAAACGTGTGGCAAGCATTCGTTATTGCCATGTTGAGGTCCACATTTTGTTTCCTTTTTTTTGCTTGTTTAAGACAACTAAATTATCCTGTTCCAGGACTTCAAAGAATCTCTTGATGCAGCAAACCTGATGTAGTAAATATGTTCATAACGGTTTGTGACAGAAGATATTGCCTTCCAGACATTTTGCATGACATAATACCAACGTAAACATGTCAGGTCATCTCCATGTCAGACCCTTTTCTGTCACATGTGATAAGTCTGAGCTGGTGGGATTTCCTCAGTCTGAACTAAGCGTGTGCGAGTTTGATGGATTTCTGTGTTATCCCTTAAATGGTCGCTAATGGCCAGGAAGCTACGCTAATGGATTAGAGGTCAGCTTAGAAACCTCACCTTGTCAGGCCTTGCAGTGACACACACACACACACACACATACACATGTACTTACAACTAATGCACTCACACCTACACACAGACAAGTACATACTCACATACACATGTGCAACCACACACACACACACATATAAATACCACAAGCCTCCATGGAATTACTGTACAGTAGCTGCTTACTCTAAAGTACACACCCTTACAGCTGCAATGTCTATATATGTGTGACTATATTGCAAATATTTTTACAAACATGCTGACTATATCACAACTTCCAGAATATTCCCTAATAAGAAAGTTATCTCCCTACTGTTGAAACTGATTTAAGGGTGGCAGTGTCATACTGGGAGCTTTAGTCAGAGTGTAGCAGTTTGGCAACTTGGCTTGACACTGGGTGAGAGGTTGCAGGTTTGACTCCCAGATCGGGCGGTGCTCTGGAAACTCAGACAAAGGCACTTAACTGGAATTTTTCCAAAAGGACTTCAGCTACATAAGGGGATTGAGCTTGGATAGGAGCCCAACGCTAGATAAGAGCATCAGCTGAAGTCCTGAAAAGTAAGAGCTTTTGATGGATCCTGTGAAAACTCGTCAGTGGTGTGACCCATGTTGGATGGTTTGTATCGCGCTCAATATTCTTGTTAGCGACCAGAAGCAGAGAGGTCAAAGGGGTCGTTTTGACTGACTGATCTGAAGAAGGATCTGGAGGGGTCCTTACTCGGCCTCCTTCCCTTCTCTTGCTTGCGTTTCACCATAACCCCTCCCCACTCCCCCAAAACCACCATCACCACTCCAAACACCCCCATGTCTCCTCACTCTACACCTTATCTCCTAATTCATTTTAATCCTCTTAGGATGTGAAGCTTAAGGAGTTATCAGGTTCCCACCTGCTGGTCTGCTGTGAGGGAATGGCCCAGCTCACATGGCGGGGGGGGGGGGTTTGGTGGTTGTAGTTGCACCCCCTGCTGAGCGACAAGCTCCTACCCTCCAGAGAAGGAAAATGAGACACTTGGTTCACTGGCCCCATGCTCCAGACTACTTCAATTTCGGACCCTAGCCAACTCCCTGAGGTAGCACTACCTACTCCATTAAGGGCCAGTAGCGTAGCCCCATCTAGTCAATATCGATCACACCCTGGGAATTTGGTGTGCTTTTGAGCTTGATATGGGGTCGTAGTTGAGCTTGTTGTTTATGAGTTAACACCAAAAAACACTCAAAACACAGAATTACAGAACTGATGAAAACCCAGGACATTCACAACTCTTTCCTGAACAGAAGGTGCAGTTCTGGAATGATCTCGGAAATGGGACAGGTGGCAACAGGAACAGCTGGTACAAGCAAGCCATCATGAGCAAACGACACCTTCCAGCAAATGCAGCGGAGAAAGCCAAGCGCAAGTATACAAAGGTTTAATTACCTCTTTTCGCTTGGACTGACACAGTCATGTAGGTGGCACTACATTGGGGTTAAGCCATCACAGAAAATGAGATACAAGCTCCGCCTGCCTCTTCAGGGTCACCAAGGAGTCAATCAAGCCGTCTAACAATCTCAAAGCAAGAAGAGTCAGAGTATTTAATTTTCGGTACCAGATCAATTAGCCAGTTGCTTGGATCTGCGTTAAATAGCTTGTTAATGTAACAAAACAGATGAAGAAGTAAAACCCAAGTGTTCCTTCTCATCAATATTCATGAGCGAGGAGAGGGCGGGAGGCATGAAATAGCATATTTCCTTCCTTGAAGTGCGACACAGTCTTTGCAGTGAGTCATTATTCATACAGAAAGAGCTGGAATCTCATACAAGGCCTGAGGGGAAAGAAAACAGGGTGTGATTATCTGAATTCGCTCACCGTAGTCGCAAATCATTTGAATATCAAAAACGCACGTCTCCGGTACACGTAGCGGTATTCTTTCCAAGGGCTGAAATCTTCACCATCAGTTTGCAATTTACCAGCGAAACATCTTTCTCTTCTTTATCATGAAGCTTCAAATAAATATATTCAGCATCTTTTGAGTAAATATTAATCTCTTATGAAGGCAAGATGCTGTTACGGCAGGCACATACCTTGCTGCTGAAGCTGAGTGACAGTGCTGGAGCTGGGTTTATACCGGAACGGAATATTATGGTCTGTGACCGGAGGAAAGTTCTGCTCAACAGTTTCACTGTTATTAGGTGATGTGGTGTGTTTTTTGGCAGGAGGGTAATGGTCATTGTGTGAGGGGGGCTGACGGTCCAGGCAGAGGGACACTACTTCAACCCAAACCAGCTGTTCTGTTGCATCATTAAATTAAGCAGAGATTCAACTGATTCATGAATGAATGGTTTGGTTTATTTGGCGGTGATTTTAATACAGGAAACATTGAGCTGATTCTATATGTTTAAGAGGTGTGTGTGTGTGTGTGTGTGTGTGTGTGTGTGTGTACATGTGTGTGTGCATATGTATGTGCTTGTGTGTTTGTTTGCTTGCGGCGTGTGTGTAAATTTTTCTGTGTGCATGTGCATGCATGCATTGAGCATGCGTGTGTGTGTGTGTGTGTGTGTGTGTGTGTGTGATTTTTAACACTCATTCCTGTTGTGTCTTGCAGCTGGTTAACTCCAGTACAGAGGCAGGATGGCACTCAGTCAGGTAACTGACCAGAGGGGGCAGTAGAGTTTGTTACTGTGGACAGAGGGGCAGGAAGAGCGTGCATGCGTGTGTGTGTGTGTGTGTGTGCATGTGTGTCCAGCTGTCTGTGTGTGTCTGTGTGAATGTGTGTGTTTGTATGTGTGCTTTTGTTTATGTGTGTGTGTGTGGGTATGTGTGAGTGTTTGTATGTGTGTTTTTGTTTATGTGTGTGTGTGTGTTTGTGTGTGTTTGTGTGTGTGTGTGCGTGTTTATGTGTTTGTGTGTTTGTGTGTATTTGTGTGTGTTTATGTGTTTGTGTGTGTGTGTGTGTGTGTGTGTGTGTGTGTTTATGTGTTTGTGTTTGTGTGTGTGTGTGTGTTTATGTGTGCGTGCAGGGCAGCAGGGAGGGCAGGAGGTTAGTAAGTGAGACGTGGCGTTCAGCCAAAAGGGCAGCTCCCAGTCTCTCCACAGTCTCCCCTCCATTACTTACAAATGCGCTAAACAGCCGCCCAGCGCCCGCGGCAGTCACCTTCACCCAAAAAAAAAAAAACAGTTAATAACGGTATTAATAATGCACAGCGCATTGAGACGAGAGCCCTAATGGGCTTACCTCCCGCACTGAGCGCGCTCACACCGGCCCTGTTTATTCGCTCCCTCCTGGAGGCCCCACGAAATGCCTTCTGATAATTGGATTAGCCTGACAGTAATACACTGCCAGGCTTTGGACAAACTAACTAATAAATTGTGCGGCAGGAATTAGGCAATATCAGTGGTGAGAGAAGATTAAAAGAGATTATATTTGAATTAACTAAGTGTAGCTCCCTCAGCGCTGATGGAGGATTTCAGTTTTCTTTCTCCTCTCTCCCTCTGCTGTTTTTTTTTTTTTTTTTTTAATCTCATGGTCTCCTTGAAAACTGGTGTGTGAGATGAGCTGTCACAAGTGCAGCGAGGTTTTTTTTTTTTTTTTTTTGGTTTTGGGGGGGGGGGCGTTGAGGCGAGGGTTGTTTATGTCAATGCTATTGACATTAATGATGCCAATAACCACTGCTTGCAATAACCTTAATGCCAGCTATAAATAAGATGGAAATGACATAATTAATATTTATGCTTTTCATCACAATCGCTGTGGTTTATTTGCATATTATTCAAAATGGTGAAAATCTGCCCCATCCCCCCATCCCCCCCATCCTCCCTTCCCCTTAGCCCCAAACACAAAAAAGGCTAATTAAACTAGTAAATAAGCTGATACTGTATACTTGTCATATGTGGTATTTTGGTGGGTGTTTTATTCATGGGTGGGTGTGTGTGTGTGTGGGGGGGGTTGCTCTGTGCTTTTGGAAAGTTTTGCGTAATGCAGTATGCAGGAGCCCATCAGTGTGGGTATTATCTCAGCGGAGACATGGACCAGGGCCTGTGCAGAATCCACTGCCTTCTGTGTGCCAGTGTTTCTTTAATTACGGCTCAGAGTGCCTTGGGTTCAGGGCTCTCTCTCTCTCTCTGCCTCCCTCTCCCCTTCTCTGTCTCCATCCCTCTATCCTGTCACTCCCTCTGTCTCTCTCACTCTCACCCCATATCGCACTCTCTCCCTCCCTCCCTCCCTCCCTCTCATTCTCTTTCTCTCTCTTTCCTTCATTTCTCATTCTATTTCTCAGTCACTTTCCCTTTCTCTCTCTCTCTCTCTTTCTCATTGTTTCTAAACTCAATTGACATTAATTTTGATTGGTGTGACACAGTAAATATCATCTCTCTGTCTCTCCTTCGCAGTCTCTTTTTCTCAGTTTCACTCTGCAACATCTAACTGCATCACATGTCTTGTGTGTGAATAAGGTCTGTCCTCCTTTTCAGTGAAGGTGAGCATACACAAAACACACCCACAACAACAGTTTCTCAATTTGTGTGTGCATGCATATGTGTGTATATATGTGTGTGTGTGTGTGTGTGTGTGTGTGTGTGTGTGTGTGTGTGTGTGTGTGTGTGTGTGTGTGTGTGGGTACATGGTGCTCAGCTGTCTCCATGCATTGCACTCAGTTGATGTTTAGATTGATGCTTTGGGCCAAATCACTCTTCAGTGACATCTCTCTTGGCACACAGTTAACACACACCGCGTGACTTCACCTTCCCAGAGCCTCTAGGAAAGTCATGACGTGTTGCCCCATGCCCTCTTAAATAGTGTGGCGTACATTAACCAAAATTATGCTGTTCCCTTCCTGAGTGGCATCAGTTCTCAGGTCATCACCCATGAAACCCTGCCAAAATCTGCCACCGATCTAGAGATGTGTCCTAAAAGGACCCCCCTCTCCCCTTACCCCAACAACCCAACCCTCCCCACCTCAACACCCCCATAATGAGTAAACGTTTTGTTTATTCACATTAAACCTTTATCATTTTTGTTCAACCTTTCAGACTCTCTCGCTTCTCTCACCCTCTATTTCTTTCTCTCTCTCCCTCTCTCTCTCCTTGACCTTTTAGGAATTCTCCGGCTGCTTTGTCCTTTCGTTTCGCCCCGCGGTAGCGTCACGCGTGTGCGCTGTCCGTGTAATTTATTTACCGCGGCTGTCTACCCTCTTCTCTCCCCACCCCCAGTGCTGCCGCGATTCCTCTCCTCCCGAGAGACTGCAGACTGGCCGCGAGAGATCAGCTTCTGAGTGTGAGGATTGTATTGTTCCAGGAATATGCGCGTCGCTCTCTCCTCAGCTGCAGAGCGGCGCGTTCCGCGAGTAGCCGTTTCCTTCGACGTTCATTCAACTGTCGTATAGACGGCGTCGTTAAAAATGGGCTTCTGCCGAGGTTTAATAGACACCAAATGTCTGGATTCCACAGACAACCGATTACATTTTAAATCCGTTCCTTTCGTACGCTTTCAGTCACTAACCTTAATCTCTCATCAATTTTTCTTCTTCTATTGTACACCAATGGGATTCTACTAATGGGGGCATGAAGGTTCTAAACCGAATAAGAAGCTTGCAGATCACCAAAATTAATGGCATAATGTGTAATGTCAGCTATCGGACTGTAGGTGGCAGCCTCCCTCCCACCAGCTATGACACAGAGGTTTCATAACCATAATCATAATCTGGTGGGATGAGTGGATCTAATTATTTACCAGTAGGTAATGGCATATGCCTGCTGTGGCCTCTTTCTTTCTTTCTTTCTTTCTTTCTTTCTTTCTTTCTTTCTTTCTTTCTTTCTTTTTTTTTTTTTGCTGCTTTCTTGTGTCTAACAATAAAAGGGATGATGATGTGTTGCAAGTGAACCATATATTTAATTCACCCAGCAAAATTCCTTTGAGCCACTCTTGGCATGGAAAGGAACTGTTAAATTCCTGTCCAACAGTGTCTGCTATAAAACCCCACATAATCAGAATCACTGTGCGCAGACAAGCGCACATACTCTCACACGCACATATATACATATGCACATACGTACGGTTGTGTACACACATTCATACACCTTTACACGCGCACACGAATGCTCGCACACGTGCACATATACACACTTGCACGTGCACTCATGCAAGCACATACACATATGCATGCTCACACAGTTTTGCTCATGTTCTCTGTCACACACACACACACACACACACACTCAAACACACACACATATACACACACACACACACACACATACACATACACACACACACACACACACACTCACACACACTCACATACACACACACACACACACTCACACGCCCGTCTAATTCCTCCTGCGGTTGATGAAACACCCATCTGTCTGTGTCAGGGTTGTGTTTGCATCTCTACATGAAGAGCAGTGTAGTCTCAGTGTGTTTGCACACACACAATGAGGATGCACATGCCCAGTGTAATTTGCGTCTCCTGAGGATGATGAAACACCCATCTGTCTGTGTCAGGGTTGTGTTTGCGTCTCTAATGAGGATGAAGAGCAGTGCAGTCTCAGTGTGTTTGCGTCTCTAATGAGGATGAGGAGCAGTGCAGTCTCAGTGTGTTTGCGTCTCTAATGAGGATGAAGAGCAGTGCAGTCTCAGTGTGTTTGCGTCTCTAATGAGGATGAAGAGCAGTGCAGTCTCAGTGTGTTTGCGTCTCTAATGAGGATGAAGAGCAGTGCAGTCTCAGTGTGTTTCTCTAATGCGAAGAGCAGTGCAGCTCTAATGAGGATGAAGAGCAGTGCAGTCTCAGTGTGTTTGCATCTCTAATGAGGATGAAGAGCAGTGCAGTCTCAGTGTGTTTGCATCTCTAATGAGGATGAAGAGCAGTGCAGTCTCAGATGGGCCACAGTGTGGACCCCATCTCCTGCTGCCCCCAGCAACCAAGACCTCAGCCTACCTGGGACTGCAGCGCATGTTTAAACAGGCAAATTACACCCATTTCTCCCCCTCCGACGCCACACAGACAGTGGTGGCCTTCTGCAAACAAAACAAAAAAAAAAAAAAATGACAGTGGTTTGATTCTCTGTCTGTAGGTAGTATGTAACTTTTTCATGGTTTACATGTAATGCATTCCATTGCACTTTAATTTGGCACTCAACTATTTGCCATATTTTTGCAATATATATGTAAGAGGTTAATTATCAGATGCCAATGTATCTAACTTAATGTGTGATGGTATGAAAAGATATTTCATTACTGGGGGAGACAGACAGACAGGCTTTTAGACTGGGCACTCTATTTGGCTGATATGGCTGCCAAAGAGTCTTCAACAGTTGGTGTAGCAATAGCCAAGGTGGTGAGTATACTCTCTGAGGAGGTGGTTATACAGCACTGGCAATTTTCATATGTATCTATGGCAATAAGGGTTACAGTTGAGTAAACTATAGGTGTTTTTATGGGTGTACTCCGTACAGTCGACTTACACCACTGGACTATACCCCAGTTCCGCCTGCAAGGCAACCTATGCTCGTTTGAGTAACAGATGAGCAAAAGCAACCTGAATCTATCTTGTTACAAAATGCAATTCTCATACACTGCACTGGAAAACGGTGGAAGCATAGCCTGTTTTGAAGGTGGCATAAACAAAGTATGTGAGCAACCCAAATTACATATGAAATGCATATACATGCCTTTCCCTGTCTGTTAATATTCTAATTTTCCCTTAGACTGTTGAATTTGAATACAGCGAAGAAGTCGTGTTTACTTTGGATAGCATTTAGACATGGTTGTTCTCGTGACACTCGTATGACAGTTTCATACAAAAAAAGGTCAGGCTAACTTGGCAGGATTAATGCAGCCACTGTCAGCGCTTAAGTTAATGACTAATTTATGTCGTTAGGACTAGTTAGGTGCACACAACAGGTAATTACGCAGGAGTCGCTCTAAAGAAACGTCGCTATTGTCAGCCAGCGGCACGCGTCCCGGAAAATAATGGAATGCTTATATGAGCTTTATGCGGTCCTTGTCACGAGACCGCATGCGAAAACAGGAGTCTTCCGTGGGTAATTAGAAAAGGAAATGCGAGAACACAATTTGGAATATGATCATGGAATATGATCAAGTGACTTTGCCTGGAACAACAAAAAACAACAGCTGATGGGATTAAGAAAACATAACACATGCAGAGGGCGCGCAATGTACAACTGTATTCATTTTAGTTGTAAAAACCTGAAGAAATGCAACTGGTCTGGGCTAACAGCCTCACAGAGACTTGCGTACAGCTGAAAAAAGGAATTATCAATAGCTGGAGAAACATTTCAGAAAAGTACTGAACACAATAATACTACAGTAATACTGTATGTGCAGTAATTAATTGATGTTAAAATTGCAATATATGTTCATTGATTTGTACTTTAAGCATGCAAAATTCATGAAAAATAAAAAAAAATAAAAAATACAGAAATATCATGCAAGCCTATCATTTTATGGACCACTGTCTCTCTTAATAAGGTAAGGGGTGAAACAACCATACAATACTCGCATCAGGCATGAGAAAAGGCAGCCCTTTGAGGCCTCGCTCTTTTTTTGCCTCCTAATTGTTTAACTGAAGTCATTATGTGGTTAGGAGGTAGAATCACCAGGTGTATCAGATGGAGGGCAGTTGGTAATTGAAAGATGAGATTCGCACACCCCCACACACACACACCCACCGAGGACTGCAGATGTCCTTCCTTCAGATTGCAAATGAAATGTTTTGTGTACGGCTCGTCCGAACGCTTTTAGTCTTTGGGGTTCTACATGAAGTTTCCAGGTTATAAGATCTGACTATAGTGTCACACAGGGCTCCATTCATACAAACAAACACAGGTCTATCACTTACAGACCTGATTGAATAATTCTGATATTTTTAAGCTATATATATCACATTCTGTAGTTTAACAAATGTATTGCACAAGGGTCAAAGTCTGAAAATGGACATGTCAGGTGAAACTGGCCTCGTTCTCATCGCTCTTTCGTGGCCTCTCTCATCTGGTGGGGCATCTTGCGGGTTTGTGAACTGAGATGCTGGCTCTAATAGCATAAGCAATAAGTGACTGGTGTTGCATCAGCAGTGTGGAGCGCCATGAGGGTTAGTTGCCACGTGAAACGAACAAGTCACTTACCTGGCCCCTTCCTCTCGAATCTGCAGGAGATGGTCACCGATACTGGGGCTTACGATGGTGTCCAGTTAAATCTGAGTGGGAAAAGGGAATAGAAGGAGGAAATATTATAATTAGATGAAAAAAATGTATGTAGCCCAAATGCTACGGTGTAATCAGTCCCATCATTCTCAGCTCTGATCAGCTGTGATGTGAACTATTACATCGGACTGACCAGCACAGCGATGAACAGCCCACATACTGCTGAGACGGACGGTTCTGTGGAAACATGGTTTTATTTTAGCTTTGTACCGTTAACCCCCCTTCCCCTGACCACCCCCTCCCTTCGCCCCTTCCCCCACCTGCCTGTTATCCTCCAGAGTCCACAGGCTTCACTTTATTGCTTGCATTGATCGTCTCTCCACACATTGAAGGAGATCAATACTTGTATTAGAACTGTGTGTCTCTCCCTATTGCTGTCTCACCACCCCCAAACCCAAACCCCACTCCCCCCAACCCCCCATCTTCCATCTCCCAATCTCCATCAGCTCAAATTGCCATGTGGTGAAGGGAATGAGATGAGTTTTGCTCTTTTTTTTCGGGGGGGGGTTTGAAGGGGCATAATGAATGGTGGCACTGGCTGTAGCAGTTTCGATATGCACAGTTTCCTGAAGACTCATTCTACAGTCAAGCAAACATTGAGTGGTCTCTGATTGCCTTGCCAATGTAGAGTGATAGTGTACATGGAACACACAAAGAAAGGCTAGCGATGGCTTTACTGTTGGCAGTTTGAACCCAGCTTAACATACTGTATTCCATTTATACTGGAGCTGAATTCTGCTGATACATTATAGCCAGTATATCCTCTACTTTTCAACAGTATAGCCAGACACAGGGTATTCTCTAGCTTCTATGCTACATCCATGTATACTCCAGTTTCCATGCTTGGTGACTGTAGTGTAGTCTGTGTAAACTCTGCAGAATTGATTATAATCCATGTAGCCTGATGCTGCCATGGTATATCCAGTTTACACTCCCGCGAACAATAGTATAGGCAGCACATACTTTAATTCAAATGGTATATTCACTGTTTCTCTATATACGCAGATGTACAAAGTGAAGCCAGTGTGTGCTGAATGCAGCGTATCCCTGGAGGTATGGGGCCCAGACAGGGCAGTCTTGGACCAGGCGGGCTCTCTTCCTTCCTGTCCCCGTCATCTTGCCTTGCCTGGAGTTGTGAAAGGTAGTGTCCCCCTCCCCACCAACACCACCCCAACCCCAGCCCCCACCCCCATCTTACCCACCGGCCCGCCCACCACTATACTACATCTACATATCCATATCCACTGTAATTGACATTTCCCATTTGGCAAGTTCCATATCTCTCGCCTGCCGTTGCCTAGGAAACGGCGGCGGGGGCCTCAGCTGGCGAGTGGCTGTGAAGCTTCGGGGGGTTGGGACTGCCCTGTGGGTTGCCCGTCTCAGAGCCGTCAATTCTGGGAGTGGGGGGGAGAGGAGGGAGGGGGGGTTGGCCTCTGAGACTGGGCCGCAGCAATACCACTGCAGGCCCCCTTTTAAAGGGTGTTTAACAGGCCAAGTAATAATAGCCCTAATGTTAAATAATAACACTTAATTCAATTTCCAGGGACTTAATTGGGTGATTTTGATGGGCCCTGGCAGTCAGGGGGCCACTGGTGACTGGGCCACTTAGGAGAACTGGAGGTGTGAATTCACCATGCCTGTACTTTTTCTCGTACATAAATATAAAAAGCTGGCTATAGTGTATGGCATGTTAAGAGAAAATGTTACATTTTTTTGTTTTGTTTTGTTTTGTTTTTTGGATTTGTCAGTTCTTCCCCATCCTTATCTTTTGCCCAGATTTCAATCAGAATAATCTTCAGACTGCCACCTCTGTCTTGTAAAATTTGTTTGGAGGAGTGCAGTAGTGTGGTTGAGTACACAGTGGTATAGTGGCGTACACACAGCTACAGTAGACTTCCTTACCCTTCTTACCATGAATGCATATAGGCTTTGGGGTCACCACTTCCTCAGACAGTACACTCACCTGTTCAGCTACCGGTCAGAATTCGTCAAAATATGAGACAATATTTTTCATGGACAGAGGATAGTCCAGGACAGATAGAAATACTGTGCTATGACACAAATAACACCAACATATCGACAACTACCCAACAAAACAGACTCTGCGTCTGCTGTGGAAAAAATAACACGGTGGTTTCTGATTGGTTATTTGAATACACGTTAATAGCCAATCACGGATGGGTTCTCTCTGAGGGCTGTGAGGGAAACATAAGTGTCACAGTGTCTCAAGCCCTCTGCCACACTGATAATTGCAGTGGCTAATAATCCAAAGGACCCTCGTCTAGAATCCGACCATCCTGGGCGCATTTTCCAGTTCATTTCTCAATTACCTGGGAATTAACTTTTGACCTCCTTCAGTGGGGGGGGGTTATAATGAAATCGCAGAATAAAAATGGGAGGAGAAAGCGTTAATTTCATATGGATTAACACATGAGAGTGTCCTCTTCATTACACGCAGTCAAGAGCCTGATGTGCGGAGTGCTCTGGCGTAGTAATTTTTCTATGCAGACACAGATGTGTGTTTTTTTTTTTCTGTTTGCCCTCTTTTTAATTCATCCTTCTATCCTCCTGTGTTAAGTGCAAAAGTGTAAATGTGACTGCTTTTGCTAGGCTAAGAGCAAAGAGGTGTACTTCTGGTCTGTGTACAAAGGAAAGCCCTGAGACTCATTAGCCTGTCCTTCTGCTTAGCTGGTCAAGGTCACATCTTTCAGTTCACGAAAGCTGAGAATCTCATTTCGCTCTTTACTGTTGCGCGATAGGGTAGTGCGCTGCGGGTGCTGGGTCAGGAACGATTCATCCCCATTCTCAAAAAGGTGCAGTGTGTGCCAGTTTTTGGCTTTCACTTGAAATTCCGCAACCAGTTCGGAGCCAAGAAACCAGGTGAGGCAGCTTGACTGCATAGTTAACGGTTTAAATTGGTTAACTAAGAGCTGAGGACTAACAAAAGCATACCCAGAACACCCAGCGGCCCTCCGAAACCAGGACTGAGGCCCATGGCAGCAGGATATTCACGGATGTGGGACAGTTTGGTTTGGTAAGGGGTGGGAGGTGGCTGTTGAAGGGGGTGGGGGGGCAGCAAAAGGTAATCCCGCTGACGGCAAGGAGATAGAAATCTACCTTCATTAGCGCCGCTGTGACTGGGGCCTTCTGTCGCGCGTTTGCCCTGCCTCAAAGGTGGAGGCCCGTCAAATCCTGCCCGGCGATAGCCGCCATTGAAAAACAAATGTAGGGGAAATTGGCCCCCGAGGCTCGGCAGACGGTGTAATTAGGGGCTGGGGCGTTCTGTGCTTTGCGCAGGGAAAGAACGCAGGAAGGGAAGCTCACGAGTGCCCGGGGTACGCAGACCTTAATAAGCACTTCTCAGCACAGCCCCTCGAAATGAAGACATCAAGGACCCTCTCAGGAAGAGAGAGAGAGAGAGAGAGAGAGAGAGCGAATGAGAGAGATGGAGAGGTATGAGTCCGGTGTGGGTTTGTACAGAAATTAAGAAACAAATGTCCCTGAACAGCTTTAAAAATCAATTTGCACCCCCTTTTAATGGGCTCTTATATGTTTTTCCATTTCATTCCCCCATGTTTCACCCAAAATGAACCGTGAATCAGCTCCCCCCACCCACACCCACACACACACACAAAATGGAGGGAGCAGCCGCAAATGTGAGCTCTCCAGTTCGTGTGTCAATCTAATCCCCCTTGGTCCTCATTGGTCCAGTCAGGATAAAAGGGGGCGGGGTAAAGGTTAAGGGCGGGGTTATGTCATGTGACTTGTTATCAGAATGTAAACATTGCTGGCAGTCTGGTCTGATCCAAATGCTAAGGGGGCATTGAATGGGTAGGATTTGGCATCTCAGTGTGCCCTAAAGGGGGCAGGCAAACCGATCAGCTTTCTGAGTTATGGTATGAGGCTTTAGGCAGAAACCCAAACTTTAAGCGTGTCAAGTTTTTGGCTAGAGTAGGATGGCCTAAGTGTCGATATGTAGCTACTGGCAGGTCCCTCTCTCCATTACAGCCTCAATGAGCACTCAATAAGGATTCACTTGTCTGCAAATGAGAAGAGCTCTGGCTTCACTCATACTGCTGGGGAAGCCGAACTTAGTGAATTTGGGGGAGGGGGTATTTAAAATTCACAGTCTTTGACTTGGTCTGAGAGGACAGACCAGTCGTATCCTCTGAAAACTGACAGAAAAAATTGCAATTGCTGGGCAGGGCCTACAGACACTGAAAAACACACTAATGGAAACCCAATGTAGTGAAACGCACTGAAATATATTAGCAAGCTCAGAACAAATACACTCCACAATATTTCGGCAAATATTCAAACAACTGTGGTTTTAAGATATTGTCATATTATTATATCATTATAGTATACATTTTAACAATTTTGAGAAATACATTCATCAATATATGTCTTATTTTCTATTCCCTTTGCCTACTTTCCTAATATATTCATAGTGTGTAATTCATTTCTGTAAAGGGGGTTCCAAATTTGGTGAGAGGTGAAATTGGAGAGAAAGGAAAAAAAGTAGATAGATCGAAAAATGGGAGGTGAAACAGGATGGAGGAGTACAGTTAAGTGTCTCGTATCTGGAAAATCTCCTCACTTCCCCTGGCGGTTTGGAGCTCACATACCTCTACACTGCCCAACCAACCCCCCCCCCAATATCCCAGCGTATCTCCACGCTAATTAGCCGCAGATTAAATTAAAGGCTGCACATTGAGAGCTAATTGATTTTTATCTTGAGAGTCTATAATTACATTGTTTTTAAAATGGGGTGGGGGGAAAGTGCAGGGATGGGGGGTTGGGAGGAGGGGGGTTGTAGGGAACTACACCCATGTGTCACCGGTGGCGGTATTCGTGCATGTACCCCAGCGGAATCATTCGCGCGTCTCGGCTGGGGGCGAGCTAGCGGGCGGGCCTCGCTCTGAGGGTAAAGGTGAATGAATGAGAACGGCAGCCAATCATTCGTCTCACAGTGATGCCTTCATTACGGGCCATGATTACTTTCTGAAAGGGTTTTTAATCTGTTCCTGTTTTGTGTTGTGAGATGATGCTCATTAAAGACACTTCTGCTTCCTTTAGGTTATCACACTTTAGCCTAGTAGCACTGACAGACCTGTACTTAGGTCCATGTTTATATAATGTTAATGTCCAGGTGTAGGAGTGCTGATGTAGACTCAAGTCTCTCCTGGCCATGGTCTAACATCACTCGTTACGTGCTAAAAGACTGATATTTGTCTGAGATCAGGGCCATATCAAGTGTCCCAGAGAAGAAGTTCTTTTCTAGGATCAGGTTGTGCACACCTGTGTATACACGCTCAAACTCATGTGCACTAACACACAAACACACACACACATACACACACACAACACTCACAAACATTTTGGGACTGTCTGACCTTCAGCTCTTCAGTTCCTTGTGTACACCTACTCCCCATCTCAGATGGATTTAAGATTCTCTCATAAACCACAATGAAACTGAACAATATGTAAGGGATGAGCGGTGAGGGTGAGGCAGAAAGCGGGGGAAGGAAGGAAAGTTTTCGTATGCCTCTTTCAGGGGAGAGATTGTCCTCGCAGAGCTCTTTATATTTTTATAGAATCAGCTAGCTCTGCTCGTGGTTCATTTCCAGCTTTCATTGCTCTCCCTCTCTCTCTCTCTCTCTCTCTCTCTCTCTCTCTCACATACACACACTCCTCACTTTCTCTGTCTGTGTCTCTCTCAATTTTGTAGTTTAATAATACTTTATTTGCATGACTGTATATGAACAATATAGCCAAAGCCAAAACAATTATCAATGAAATAGTTAACAGTGACTCTCTTTCTTTGTCTGTCTCTACCTTCCTACTTTCTCAGTCTCTCCCTCTCTCAGTTCTCTCTTGCTCTCTCTCTTTTTCTCTCCACCCTCTCCTTGTCTCTACCTCCCTCCTCTCTCTCCCCTCTCTCTCTCTCCCTCCATCTATTTCTCCTCTCTCCTTCTCACACTCTCTCCCTGCTCTCAGTCTCTCTTGCTCTCTGCCTCTTTCTCTCTTCCCCCTTCTCTTTGTCCATCTCTCCTTCCCTTCTCTCTCTCCTCTCTCAGTCTCCCTCCCTCCCTTCCTCCTCCTCTCTCCCTCTCTCCCTGCCAGCAGCCAGGCCAGCAAATTCTGCCGCTGGTGCATTCGTAGGCCATCAATCAGCCCGAAGTGTTATTGCCTGCCACGGAAATCCACTGAGTTATAAAAAGACGCTTTCACCGAGTCTGTCTCCATAACTGTGAATGGTCTGTACGGGGGAGATAATTCCATTTTGCCCATAAACAAATAAACAGACACCGATAACACCCAGAGAGAGGGTTTCCCTTACCACAGAGACCAACAGAAGAGAGTGTGATGGAGAAGAGATAGATAGAGAGAGAGACAGAGAGAGAGAGAGCGAGAGAGAGAGGCTAACACCTCCTCACTGAAAATAATCAGAATCTTTTTAAAAAAATAAAAATGTAGAGTATAAAAATGGATTGTGTTATATCTCTGTAAAATGTTTTAGAGAGATAAAATACAATGTACACAAAATATGTATCGAAATATGCTTTTATCATTTTTCAAACTGAACAAAGTATAGCAGTATCCAGTCATAAAAAACAGGGAATTCTACCAAACATTTTCAATTATTTTCAAAATTGTTTTATACTTTGGAAAAATTTTGACCTAAAAACATCAGCAGAGAAATATAGACATTCTGAATCCCAGAGGTTTTTTTTTATTTTCTTTTATTGTTGAAGCAGGGTGTTTCCCTGTTATTACAAAGTCATCTGTCTGAGAACCATCATTGAGGATGGAGTTTTTCAGTATCTAATGCTTGAATAATATGTACTTGCTTTCCTTATCAAACAATGTACCAATCTAACTGACATTCTTCACAGAATGCGCATAAGAACATTGGTTCAACCCTGCACACCCGAATCAAAAAAAAAACATTCAAACAAAGGAAAACTATTTGTCCTCTGTAGAATTTTAAAAGGGCATTTGTTTTAATTTGGCATGATTGATTGTTATTTTAACATCTCCAATGTGGCGTAGCAGTAAATTTTATGACCTAATGAAAAATCAATATACTCTCAAAACAAATGAAGAGTTGGAATTGATTGTTCTTCACACCGGGGCTGTGCTGCAGAAGAGGGCCGTAATTTGAGGCCAGCATAGTTCAATATTTACATACATGACCTGGGAGCTACACTGAGGCGGCCATGCGGTTTCACCACACCAGACACTAAAATTAATTTCCTGATTCATGCAGAAATCATGAATTTTTGTTGTCCTTCACGGTGAGGCAGCTACAGCAGGGTTGTTGTTTTGTTTTGTTTTGTTTTGTTTTTTGGAGAGGTACTGTCAGAAATGGACCATGACATTCAGTCTGGAAGACGCCACAATGATGATTTTCCGGAAATCCTTATCTCAGCCAAGTCGACGCGGCCTCACAGCTCCAGCTGTGGCTTTTTCCATTCCCGCTCACCGGCGCACAAAGGAGAATCAGCCCGACAGTAAAAACACTGGACAAAATAGGACAGAGGGGTTTCTGTGCCATGGAGCAGAGCCTCATCTGGCATAACTAATATGCCACCAAAGATCTGGGTCTAAATTCAATCCTGTTATTCTACAGCAGAGCAAAGCGCTCTCTGTGACTGCTGGGCAGGTGTCAGGGAAATAATATGCACACAAAACCCTAAAGCTCAAATGCTTCTGAAAAAGACTACTCGATACCACTAACCACAAAACATCCAAAAAACATTTCTTACATCAATATATCCGTTGTGTAGAACGGAAAAATGTGACAGTTTTTCTGATTAATAATGGTATGGTGATTTACCTAACTTGGTTTATGCTGCTGGTTTGGCTCGTGTTAATGATTTCATCTTTTGATTAAGTGTTGTTTGAACTTTGTGCCTAGATTCAGGGCCCTGTCTGAACGGTATGCCAAGTTTTAATGTTGTACATGGCTATGACATGTAAGAGATAACATGTCATTTTCTCATAATTTTCTCTCTTTCACAAAACCACATCAAAATAATTTGTAGTTAGTGATAAATCAACTTTGATAGAAATGTGACATATGTGATCTTTGGCCTTTGATCTGCTGTTTTTAAAATATGATTTTCACAGCAAACTTGACTCATCCTGACATCTCAACTTTCTATTCCATCCTGTCGTCTTAAAATGGTGCTGCACAACATCAAAAACAAAACTGACATGTCAGTGAAAAATGGAGTAATTGGAACACAGATGTCAACTTTCTGACTTCTAATTTCCATCACTCACCTGTGCTTTTGTATGAGCTCATAGTTACGGCTCAAATTTTTTTATGTTGACACAACAGTTATTAAAAATCCTGTTGTTATTATTATTATTATTATTATTATTATTATTATTATTATTACAGAAATGCTTGCATATGTTTCTTTATTCAGCAGCTGGAGTTCTCAGAAACTCTATTTCTCACCTTCCTTTCCTTTCGTCTTGTGGCTCGTTCATCACTCTCACCTTGATCACCTTGTTGCTAGACAACGGGCCTGGCTCAGCAGTGCAATCAAACAGTTCAGCATGTATCAAGTCTCTTGTACTCTCTAACCACCCCCAAAAAAAAAAAAAAATCCTCCACAACCTGACCACAGGAAATATGGTACACTGGTTATCAGTCCCCTGTCCCTGCAGCCAATCAGGGGACTCAGAAGAAAGGCGCAGAAGTACAGGCCTTTATTTATTTATTTATTTATTTATTTACTCATTTATTTATATCACACCTTTCTGGCATGATAGCACAGAATGCTTGAGCAAACAATCAGTTTTCAACAAGGAAAAACATGATACACAAGAAGAACTGGAACAGAACCAGAAGATAATTTAGCAGTGTACACTGATAACAGAGGCAAACACAACATACAAATACTAAAAAAAAAGAAAGAAGAAACCTAGCTTATAGGTTATTGAAATCCAGGCTAGATAGATTAAAGGGATATTAAAAGCTACTGTACAAAACCATGTTGTCTTAGGTTTGGTCTTTAAAGATAATACTGACAAAGCTGGTGTAATGTCCAAAGAAAGATTGGGCTTCTGTTACCCCCACCACCCCCACCCCACACCTCCACCACCACCTATCTCTGCCAAACAACCACAGGCCTGGCCGTTGGGGATAGCCGGGAGGAATGGCAAGGGCAGAGACTGAGCCGGGGGGTGTATGGGGTGGGTGGGTGGGGGTTAGGGGGGCGGACGTGTCTTCTGAGGTATCAGTCTCCAGAAGAGAGAGAGAGTCTGTTCTGCTGATAAATCTCCATATTCCTCACTTGTCAACAGCACCCCCACCCCCACCCCCACCCCCACCCCCCCCCCCCTCACCGTTTTTCCCAAAGCTCCCACGGGAGAATGTTCGGGAACGCTGCAGGCAGTCGTCTGAGTCTGCGAGCTCCCCGTCCCCGGCACAACACCCCCCACTCCCCGCCGTTCGAGCCCGGTGGCGTACAAACAAGAGCGACCCGGGGTATCTGCAAGCTGCTGCAGCGCTGTAAGCACGGCGACAGAACAAAGGCACCATCAAACGCCTCTTAGGTTCAACACCCCCCATCCCCCACCCAATTCACATAAATCCACTCCTCGTCTGTTTAGGAAATACAGTAGAGCCGGGAGGAGAGAACAAGGCTTCCTTTTTGACGCTAATTAATTAAAACGAGAGGGGGAAGATACGGCTGAACAGGTAATTAATATAATAACAGGAGGATGCGGGGAGGGGGCACAGATAAGCACACGTTGTTGTTGTTACATAACCTTTGCGCAACGCAAGATAATTACGTGCGTGGAGAATAAGCCATGGCTGAGGAGCCTCTTGCTGTCCCTCTGAGCTGCTGAAGGCTGACGACCCCCATTAGCAAAGGGGGATTTATGTTTGACCCTGTGCGGACGCAGCCGAGGACTCTCAGCAGGAGGGTGTCATATTCGGGTGCGTGTGGTGCGCGGTGGTGACGGAGGACACGCTAACCAGAGATGGGGACTCAAGTCAGTGACTCGGACTCGAGTCGTGCTCGAGTCGCACCTACACAGACTTCAAGACTCGACTCACAACTCGTCCGAAAATGACTCGAGACTCGACTCGGACTCATCAATAGTGGCCCGTGAACAACGAGAGTCTTAAAAAAGACTGCCAAATGCCATCGTGAAAATGATGATGATAAATAATCGTTGGTCACAACCCGGCCCCCCGTCGCTTGTGAGCTTGTGAACTTCAGAGTTGACTTAGACTCGTCCTCGGAGACCTGAGACTTGCATTTGATGAACATCTCTGACGCTAACGACATGGAAAATGCTGTGTGAGATGTCTCTCAACAAATTCCACTCACCAGAGGGTCAAGAGGTTCATGAAATCGCCAAGGTTCTTGTAAACTGCAGTAATACTATTATTTAACATGTCCCAGTGGGTTTATCTGAGTTACAGTATGAATTTAAATTTTGCTAATGTTACAGGGCCTGTGGGTATATCCACTTGAATGAGGCCAGTGGGTTTTACGTAAAAGTGGACATAAATTACACTGGCAATAAGGCCTCATTCACTTGTTCAATTAATCATTCATTCATTTGAACACCACTCATTCCAATGCACCTGTGTGGGAACCCTGCTAATTGTGTGCACGTAGAACGTTTGTCAAATCACACCATTATCAGTCCTGTTGCCTCTTTTCTGAGCAACATAAACCCATTTTTCTCGATTGGCTTCCATAAAGTTAGGGGTTAATACAGGCCAATGGCTCTGCCAGTGCTGGAGTGTAAAGGTGAAGGTTAGAGTGACTCTGGCTGGCTCTAGGTTGCCATATATATCTTACACTAGCGCTTTAGCGATGTTGCTCCCATATTCTGTGGTCAGGGACTGTCATTAGTCAGTTGAATAATAGCGCTGCTCACGCAATGGTTTGGCTCATACACTCCTGCGCTGTAAGTGACTCCGGATCTGTTAACTGAATGTAATGTAATGTAATGCAATGGAGAGGGCAGAGCAAAGGTGTGAAAAAATTGGGAATAGATGCTCTGCGCCCAGCGATCCCTGACAGGTCATTTTAGTGGCTGGCAGCGGGGTGATCCACTGCCCTCCCCTCTCTCAGGATAGTCCATAACTCAGGGTAATTGCATTTTGTGGTAGAGGCTTGTAAATAGTGCTCCTGTCAGTGGCACAACGGGGCTCGCCAAAGCTGTCAGGATCGATGCAGGGTGGGGGCCAGAGTGGGGGCTCAGGGATTAGGCAGACCCCCACTCCAAAACCCCCCCCCATCACCACCAACCCAGTAAATAGGGGCTGGTGACGCCCCTGCCTTGGCAACAAGACAACCTCACAACTTCAGCCAGTTATGATGTCATGTCATATGATTTTTTTTTTATTCCATCCAACAATGCAAATTCAAGGATGGAGGCCTTGCTCCGCATACCTGGCCATATCCCTGAGCTTAGAAGGACCGGTAGGTTTGGTACCTCGGGTTTGGTCCCAGAAGCTGGTCTGAACCCCCCAGACCATACGCCTCAGGGACAGTGGATGGATTTGGAGGGGCTTAAGTAGCACCTCTAACCCGGGGGGGGGGGGCAGGTTGCTTTAGGACACGTTCCTCAGGAGTTAACGCCCCCCACCCCAATCCCGCCATCAGTCCTTACTCATTAATTTGTTTATTTCTGATACCCATTAGCTGCTAGCAAGGGAACAGCTTCTTATCCTGGGGTTAATGTATTATCAAATATACATTAAAGATTAAAAAAATAAAGTAAATAATAATGTTAAAAGGTAGAAAAAAAAGAATAAAAAACAGAACAGGTACATTCACCAAGGGTCAGGTACCACATAGCCAATAAAGTCAGCGATATGAATGTTTAAACCTCACACAGAACAAACAGCCATGGCAACGGGGCCCTAACCGGTGAGCTTGTTGGGGTATCAGCTCAGGGTATGGGGTCAGTAAGGCCCTGAGCCTTCTCCTGTGAGTGCTGGAGCAGTGAAGCCAACAGTCCCCTCTCTGAATCTCTGGAGCTCCCAGCTCTGCTCGGGATCCCAGGGAGAGGAGCGGTTGTATGGGCTTAGGTCACCCAGTACAGCCATCATTTATAACCCCTACGGCAAGTAATATCTCTCCTGGCCTTTCCCTTGAAATCATCTTGACGTTCATTTAGTTCTTTTTCCCCTCTGTGCTCTCCTCCATTCTCCCCGCATCATGCTTTGCTGCCTGAGAAACTGAGAGAGAGAGAGAGAGAGAGAGAGCGAGAGAAAATGTGTGTGTGTGTGTGTGTACGTGTGTCTTCTCTGTCTTTCTCCCCTTTTCTTCTCCCCCCACCTCTGTCATTATCTCTCCTTTCTTCCCTTCTCTCTCTCTGTCTCGTTCTCTCCTGCGGGGGGGGGGGGGGGGGATAGGTGACAGGTCTCGGGGGATTCTGCCTCGGGCATATGTAGAGCGGCTGCATGAAAGATTCATGATGCTCCGGAGAGAGGGAGGGAGAGAGGGAGGGAGGGAGGGAGAGGAGGAGGAGGGAGGGAGGGGGGGGAGACAGCGTGTGCTCTGACTGTGAAACAGGAACAACTCTGCTGCTGGAGCACAGGGAGTGAGAGGAAGAGAGAGAGAGGGAGAACGATGGAAGGTAAGAATAGAGAGAGAGAGAGAGAGAGAGAGGGTGTTCTAAATGGTAAACAGGGGCCACCACTGCTGTAATGGAGAAAGTGAGGGAAGGAGAGCCAGACAGAGCAGGAAGGTAAGATCAAAGGAATGAAACTGAAAAAGGGTAGTGCGAGATATATATATATATATAAATATATCAGGCTACTTAATCAGTTATGTAATTATTTTGTCAGTTGTTGTCATCCATTCTAACATTTTATTTGGCAACAGAATGCATGGCACGCCAGTAAAGCTCCTTGAAACTGAAAATTTCAGAAACTGAAAAAAGTTTTCTCTGGAGAAACAGGGGTAGAAGAGAACAAATTTAGAAAAATTCATGGATGGGGAGCATGGTACAGACTTGCCATGGTACAGAGGGTCATTGCCACCCTCTCTTGCTAACGGTGCCCTGAATCCCTCCTCCCCCACACACAGACACACAGCTCACACACACAGCTGACCTAAAGAACATAGTCGGATCAATGTTGTTTTTTTTTCATTTCAAAACCCTTTCACTTAAGCCTTAATTAATATTATGCTTCCTTGTATGCAAATGTTAATGACTAGTGAAAAGCGAATTTGAACATCATTGTTGAAACATTATTTGCAACTCGTAATGGCTAGTTAGCATATTTGTACATCATTTGTAAGTCATTACGCATAACTATTAACGGCTAGTTAATAACACATTTATGTGTCATTTACAAAGCGTTATTTGTAACGCTTAATGAAACGCAATCAGAGTTCTGCACATAATTTATAGACTAAATCTAATAGGTTCAAAAAGAAGGTCAATAATTGGACCCTGACTATATTGGCCTGCTGTCACATGATTCAAGACCTGGTCCTGGTCTAAGGGGTACAGCATTCATGGTAGAATGAGGTACCGTGACAACAGCAGTGGGTGTGGCTACCATAAGTTAAATCAAAACCTTTTGGTTGAAATAAGAAATTGACTGGCAGATAATTGTAGCGTCCCCCAATTTTGTTGTCATTGTACCTCTTTCACCCAACACCAATGTATAAAACAAGAAAGGGAAACACTTAATATATATACCTTACTGTTACTGGTTTTTATTTTTTTACTTTAATTTATTGTTCACTTTTCACTGTATGCACTTAGGGCTTACACACTGAGCATGAAATGGGAATAGGCTATTATTATTAATATTATTTTTTTATTATTACACTGATGAGAGAGGTACCTGAAAAGCATAACCAAGCAAAGAAAGAAAGATAGCATGGCCACCATACAGCTTTTTAACTGTTACAACCAGAAATATTATTATGACATGTACCATCACATTCATCATAGAACCACAGTATACTGACAGTTGAAAACTACTGTAAATAATTCTTGTGGACCTGTCAGTCACGCTGGATTGGTCCATTTCAGGCCTGGTAATAGCTACTCTCAGCCAAACGCTCTCTTTCATTCCTTCTCCCTCTCTCTTGCTCTCCAATTCCCTCTTCCCACCACTCTTCAAGCTTGGCTGATTTTAAGCTTTGGTTTTCAGACATGTGTGACCTATTCACCACACCAAACACCCCCCCCATCACATGTACCCCTTCCTCCATGAGGCCCTTATCCCCCCATAACCCCCCTAAGTCACCCCCTCCCCCTTCTTCACAGCCAATGGGGCCAAAGAGGTAGGGTCTCTCTACCCTTTGTGATTTGTAACAGGTTCAGTATATTTGGTGTTAGTCTCTTGTTGGTGTGTGTCCGTAGGTGTGTGTGAGTGTTTGGGGTAGGCCAGGGGTACCCTCATGGTGTGGACAGTGCTTAGTGGTGAAGTGGTCAGTACATGGCCAGTACTGACCACAGTGGCTTCAGAAATGAGGGGCCTCAGAGTACTGAAAGACACATAATAATATATAAGAACCTGTCACAAACTCTGTGTGTGTGTATGAGTACTGAATGTTCATATGAGTGTCAGTGTGTGTGTGTGTGTGTGCATGTATGTGTATGCATATTAAATATTTTTGTGTGTGTGTATGAGTACTGAATATTAATATGAGTGTGTGTGGTCGTGTATAATCACTGAATATTACTGTGTGTGTATGTGTATGAGTATTGAACATTTGTGTGTGTGTGTGTGCATGTATGTGTATGTATATTAAATATTTGTGTGCGTACAAGTACTGAATATTAGTATGATTGTGTGTGTGTGTGTGCACACACAGTAATCACTAAATACTACTGTTTGTATGTGTATGTGAGCTGAGTATTATTGCCTGTGTATTTTTCATGAGTACATTTAAAAGAACTGAATATTACTCTATGTATGTGAGTGAGTATTGAATGTGTGTGTGTGTGTGTGTGTGTGTGTTTGTGTGTGTGCGTGTGTGTGTGTGTCTCTAACCCCTATTCTTTGGGAGCACACTGCATTACCGCCAGTTTGATTACATTTCAGATTAGAGCTGTGGCCAGCCGCTTCCATCGGGGTGTGAGTTATGCTCCTGTTACCCCCTTCCACCCCCCCAACCCCCTCCCCCAACCTCCTCATATGCTTTCGCAGGGAGCGCATGAGACTCCATGTGACCTTGAGGTCACTCAGTGGATGGCGGCATTAATCAAACCTTTGCGGCCGCAGTGGGGTAGAAACGAGAGGAAGAACGCAGACGCGAGAGCGCAGAGAGAAAAAACACACAGCTCCAGCGCTTGGGTTAGACTCAGCCACACACAATCAGCCTGTATCCATCTTGTGTTGATAGAGTCTGGATTACCTCTCACTCTCTGAGCGTCCGATGGAAAACGAGATTCCCCTACCTTAGTTTTTAGCTCATTTGTGTGTGTGGATTTGTCCTCTCTTGTGTAAACTGTGGTAGCACTGTATGTGGAATAAGTCCTCATATCATTTTCATGAGTTGATACTGCTATGAGAATTATAATAATAATCATTATTATTATCATTATTATTAGCAGTAGTATTGTTATTGTTATCATTATTATTGTTGTTGGTATTGTTGACTCTTGTAATAATCATATATATGATACATAATGTATGAGACAGAAGGAAATTAGAGTGGGAGATAAATGAGAAGGAACAGAATCAGCTAAAGTGGGACTTGAACTCCCTACCTTTAGGGTCAAGTATATATGTGTGCCGATGGAGAGCATTACTGTTGAGCTAAACTGCAGCTTTCCTGCCTTTGTTTGTATATATTTCTTCTGTGGAATATAGCACTGCAGTGACAGAAGGTTCCAGAATACCCTGAAAGCTGTTTGTGGTGGTCGCCACCCCATATCAACCACTTATCGACTTGACCCCCCACGGCCCAACCCCCTCATTCCTCACACCCCTCCCCCCCCCATCCCTCCCCAGGGCGAGTGTCTCAGCGCAATGCAATGCATCACCCGCTTCTGTTCGTTCCCCTCGTTACGTGACACGGTCGATACCGCCCTGATCGATCCGGGATTGCTGAGTGGACGTCGGCCGGCTGATTGGTCGGTCTGTGGAAACGGCCCCGGTGCAGATGTGACTATTGACGGCTTGTGGAAGGAGCAGGGGACAGACAGGGGTCAGTGCACGACCAGCCTTTTTGCAAACGTGGGGCGCTCCCCATGGAAGGACAAAGAGAGGAGGAAGGAGAGGTGTAGCACAGGGTTTTTCAGTCATCTGGCCTTCCTTCCCAAAAATCTATAGCCTTGCTCCTTCAAAAGAACTATCCCAGTGTAAACATGCAGAATCCACTGTCATAATCACTCACAGGAATATTTGTTAGTATCTTGTCAGAGCTGGGATTAAAACTTTGGAACATGGTGTAGCTGCAGAGGTAGTGTGAGTAAGCCCTGCAGTTTTACAGATGAATGCGTATTAATTCTTTCTTAAATTGTCCTCTATCCTGCCTGAATGGGGTAAGGGCAGTTGTATTTGATACAGCTAATCAAATACATCATCAGACTGCAGGATGCCTAGACCAAAGAAGCTAGCAATAGCTATCCAGTTGCTCTATGAACTAAACAGAGTCCAGGCAGGGTAAAGAAATCCAAACCATTCCTTACTAATAAAGAATTTGACAAAGCTTCAGCCAATCAGAAGCCAGTAGCTCTCTGGGATATGTGCAGTTTCCACTGCCATCAGACATTCCATTATTGTCGTCATTACTCACACGCCTTCAGGTTGATGGAAAAGAAACAATGCTTGTTAGCAGTTAATTATTAATTCAAATCCATAAACGCAACCAACTATGTTTAAGTGTGCCATAAATCTTTGACGAGCCCGTCTGTGCAGATAGTATAGAGTGGCGCGAGGTCTGTGGGTCTTCAAACAAGGCTGCTCGATGAGGCAGGAGGGGGAGAGCGGGGAAGCAAACGCTGGAATTGGGAGATGAGGACAACGGTACCTTAATGCTAAATTATACGCCTTACTCATTCACAAAGCAAACAACGTAGAGCTTCATTCACACTGAAAATACACTCAGGATGGGGATTGATGTTTTTCAGCATTGTGCTCTGATTTTCAGATTGATGTCTAATCACCATAGCTAATGTAGTTCTTGATTCTCCCAATATGCTCTCATTACATTCAGTTCATGGTAATAAATGCTTAATAGATTATTTGTAACTGCATTATACAACATTTTGGGGAGATGTTGCTGTGGTGAGAAAACATTAATACATGTTACTAAATGTTTTACTAAGAAGGAAACCAGGATGGCCAGATTTATGCTTCCTGTGTCTTATTATGTCTTATTCATATGTCGTATAAACCACTCTGGATAAGACTGTCAGCCTAGATAAACAAATACATAAATGAGTGAGTGAGTAATTAACAAAGAGTTATCAACGTCTGACATGTGTATCTACAGAAAGAGGGCTTTCTTTAGCGCAGTTCCGTTGTGTTTTTCCTCCTCTCCACAAAAGAAAAAAAGCATGAAGCAGATACAGTGCTGTTGCTGATTTCCTCCCTGAAATGGATTCCCTGTGCTCGCTTTCCAGTTCCACTGACCCAGTTGAACACGGTTATTTGTCACTCTTCCTTCGCTACACCGCCACCCCTCCCCCTCCTCTCGCCCCACCCCCATCCCTGGGCTGAACCTTTTCTCCGGGGGAATTAAACCGACTTCAGAGGCGGCGATGCTCGCCGACTGCATATTCGGTTATGCTCCCTCGGTCGCTGCTCCCGCCTCGGTCGCTGCGGACTGCTGTCGTCGGCTAGTTTTCCCCCGGCCCGCATCAGTACATTTCCCTGGGGGGGTCATTTCAGCTGCACGGTCTGGTCTGAATCTGTATACACTGCGGGAGGTGTTGGAGGCCTTGGGGGGGGGGGTCAATTCATGTCCCAACCTCCTAATTTTTTCCTAAGCATTTTGCTAAGAGGCCCATTCTGCTAGCATACATAGCATGTGCTTGGGTGAGTCCAGTGGTGGCTCTGAGAAGGAGCAAGGAGAACCTTGCGCAGATGCGTGTTCTATGGTGAACTGTGCATGAGCACAAGGCAAGAGAGAACTCTGCCCCCTATTGGTCAACAGACTAATTGGTGTTAGTTTTTGCAATGCACTTTCCTGAAAAAAAAAACTGTTCTTACATCCTGCTTACCTAATAAAATTAATTAATTTGATTGCTAGCTAACAAGAAGAACTGATTGAGTTAAACGTGTATTATGTCAAGTGCAATTTTATCTTTTAAATCAGTCTCAAAAATGGGGAATTTTTTTATCTGTGGTTTATTCATGTCTCTGAGATGAAGGGGACCCCAGGCCTTCCAATCGACCTGTCATCGATCTAATGACATAGACAGGTCACAACAGCGATGCAGTTTTCAACCCCTAACCTGACCTTTGACCCCTACCCCCATGACCCCACGCCTTTAGACAGACGTCGGAGGAGCCAATGAGGTGTGATCGCATCTCTCACTGTAGGCACTGAGTTTTATGTTGACCAGACGCTGACCCTGGTCAATACTACCGTCTGTTCTTAAAACGGCATGAAGTCACACCCCCACACCACCCTGACTATAACAGCAAGATTAATTACGGCACGTCAGAGTTAGCCCTCTTTTATATCACACGCATTATGAATGAAAGATGAAAGTCATATAAGTAATATGTTAAGTAATGTGTTTCCATACATAATTCATAATCATCCAACATAATTGTTTTTTTTTCCAGCATAATGCATACACAGTGTATTCCTCTCATCCATCAAACTACAAGCTTTGATATATATCATGCTCGATGCTGGTGGTGGTTGGCGATTAATGAATGCCAGGTGAGTTTAGCAAGATGATGTTTTAGCATGCACCTATATGTTTTGGCTGCCATTGGTTCCCTAGCATGCTGGTAAATCATGTTGAGTTTTTGTGCAGGCAAGTGAGAAGTGACCTTGGATAACTGTAGCGAAGTCAACCCTTCTCCTTCTCACCAAATTTGGATACAGACTTGCTGTAATCAGTAAAATCAAGCGCTTAATTATCCACTAACATCTGACTGGCTGCACTGTCCTTTCCAACCCCTGCCCGTTTTGACTTCCCAGGATCTCACAGCAAAAGGAAACAGGTCCTGTCCTACCTAGTTAAATAAAGATAAAACAAAAAAGATGAATGCATCGCTGATGGTCAATTGTAATGTACATTGCTTCAGTTTAAACCACCCCAACCACAGATTTGTGTAGGCACTGATACAGCTTCTTCCTATCACCTAGATTTGAGTATCTTTTTCAGTTCTAGTGCATTTCTGTGGGTCATGTAGTCATTTTTACACTCCAGCTAAGTACGTTATGATCAACCCCACGTATTGTGTTCTGTAAGAGATGGGTGGAGGAGCGTGAAGGCCCACAGGTTCCCATTATCCCCACCCTGAACCATTCAACACCTTTCCTACTATAATCCCTGGCGCTGCTTAATCTCTGTGAGGTCATGTACGACCCATGCATCGCCCGCGTCTCTACAAAAACCTGTGTCATGTATTTGTACCTGCAAACTGCCAGGGTTCTGCTAAGAGAGAGCAGTGTGGCGTAGCGGGAAATGGCAGTACATGGCAAGAATATTAATGCTAACCTGCCCTGCTGCATCAGTGATCAGAACTGCACCCTGTGGCATCTGCAGCCATACGGCAGCACACACTATGTGTACCACTATGACTCTAGGTGTATTTTTATTTTCATTTATTAACCATTAACTATCCATGTATGAAACCGAACTGCATATATTCTGTAAGTCCAAAAAAAATCAATAATGGCAGGTGATTAGTGATTGTTGATTTTTAACCTATTTTGCAATCTGACACCTGATTGGTTAGGATCGCATCCAAGTACAAGTATGGAAAGAAAACTACATTCTGCACTTTTCAACAGAACTTTTTCACAAAGAATTGCTTTGTGCGTTCCATAATATTGGATGCTGTGGGTGCCCCTGGCTGCTCCCATCATAGCAGAGAACAATCTCAGGACCACGTGAACTGGCCCTACGTTTTTTTATTCTTCAAGAATCTCCACCCCCTCCTTTACAGACAATCGTTGCTTTCAGACAGTGTTTTCTACAATGGTTCTTTATAGGGACAGGTTTGTATGAGGGGTTGAAAATGTAGCAGTAAGTTACAAGGGTGTACGGCAGAGGTTTACATTACATGACATTACAGTAATTTAGCAGATCTCTTATCCAGAGCAACTTAAAAAGTGTGAGAACATAAGTGCATTCACCTATTTAGTATGCAACATTTCCAGACAAACAGGTATCTAGGCTACCCAGCTCCAGGTCCTGAGGGGGGTTAGTGTTTACACATATTTGCTCCAAACAATTGCTCCGCCACCTGATTTCACTGAACAGCTCACCCTCTTGCTCCAAGAGTTGGTGCGACTACCTGCAGACAGAGCTTCCCTCAGGACCTGAGCCAGCCCTGATCTACATTCACAATAGTTACAGTTACAAAGCCCTCTTCAGGGACTCACTTAATGCACACACTTGTGCCAACATTATCCAAAGTTGAAGAGGGGTTGCTATGGTGACAGTGTCCTGTACAGGAAGTGGTCCAGATGGGCAATGGGACGACTGACAGACAGCGATCAGCCAGTCAAACCTATGATTGCTTGATACCCCTCCCCAACTGCTATGATTTCCTTCATCCTTGTAATATGGTATTTGATTATGTTTGGCTCAGCTGAACATACATGTAAACACTGGCAGGGCGAGTAGCGCCAGGGAATGCATTGCCTTAACGTTATCTAGCTCTTAGAAATTCGTTGTCACTGTAATACCATGGAGGGAGGAAACACCTGAGTATTCTGATACCACTTGTTCTGCATGGATAGCTAAACGCACAAGATTAGACGAATCTCTGCCCCCTATTGCTGAATATTTAAATCAGTGCAGCCTTTGGAACTGGTGTCATGACGAATTGAAAGCAAGTCCTGTACACCTAATACGCATCCTTAAATATTGCTGTAATTTGCTGACGGATATAAATGACTTCAAAATGGATATCTGAAATCAAGGTACATGTATGCCTTTAAATCGAACAAAACAGCAACTTAATTCACGCCTCTCGTCCCGTCTTTTCAAAAGGGAATGAACACATAGCAATAGCAGAAACGACAGCTAACCTTCGAGCTAATCATAGCTCTCCTCACTCTGCGCAGAATTTTAGAACAACTATAGCCAAGCAATCTTGGCAGTCTCTCTGACGTGTTGTTATCGTACTCCCTCAAGATTAGAGTTGTGGGAAGCAACTGCGACTATAGTAAACCAGCTGACTGGCGGTATAGCAGCAGCACCAGCAGCAGCAGCAGCAACAACAAGTCTTTTAGAACAACGATGCAGCTGACAAAGCTTATTTTCGCTGCCTAGTCTGAGTGGGAGTAAGAAGAGAGGCTGGCCAGACCTCTGTTGTCAAGGAAACGACGAGGCGGGGCTAAGGAATCTTTTTTTAGAGAGGCCAGTTTGTTTGTTAGCCGAGGTCACATGACCAGCAGCTGGGGCATGGGGGGCACTTCCTGTTTTACTTCGGCATAAGCGAGCTGCTGTTGTCAGTTAGCTAGCTACAACAAAATGGCTGCTGGAGCACCGCTAGCGAGAGCTCACTGAATTGCTTTATAATAATCATTTTACAACAACTACTCATTTTCATGGACACCTGGGATATAACTTCCGTTCCCAGAATCGGATATTTCAAGAATTCCCCTTTTTGGATTTATTTGCATTTGTGCTAGCTAGCAAACATTAGCTAGGCGCAGGTCAACGATTCTCTTTTGCACTTTAAAATAACGTTAGCGTTACACGGATACTCGATGTGAACTGATTCGAAAGGAAAGCTTAAAACTGCCTATTTTCAAAGTGTTGCTAGCTTGGCAGCTACTTTATTATGTTTTTACGCTTCAGCTATCAGTTGTTGGGAATCATTGCTACTCGTCTGCACTGATGTTTTGATTGACTTTTTGTTCTTATTTTGAATAATACCATAACATTAGCATTTGCCAACACGGATCCTGTAGTCACTGGAGCCAACTCTTGTTTGATTGCTGTTCTGTAGCAAAGCCACAATCTACTCGACACAAGCTCCTGAAACGACTTAATCCAATGCTAGCAAGCTACCTATCGCTGGCTTGCTATTCAACGCGACTTAATTCTTTATCTGTCATTACGGGTACTTTTAAGAAAATATAAAGCATCGCTTTCTATCATGCAACAATTCTGAACTGCAAGCTGCCAAAAGCGCAAGTGTAGAAAAGGTAAGAATTCATTTGTAATGTGTTGATATTTTTTTTTTTTTATAAATAATCTTGTGTGTTGGGGAGGCGGGGTTCATTATGCCTGTAGTGTAGTTGGCTAGGTCTGCCTGTCCGACAACTAGCACTGTAGGCAACGATCTGTCGTAGTTGATGTACACAGCTTAGGAATTAAATAGCTAATAATGTTATTATTTAGCTAGCTACTTGTGTGTGCTTTTAGCCAACGGTCACTCACTAGTTTATATCAACTACTGATTAGGAAGCGATTCACAACACAGCAGTCAAAGCCGAATTCCTTGCTCGGCACAACTATTTATTTGGTAACGTGAGCTTTCTATCCTGCAGCTGCTGATGTTTCATAGACTGCTTATATATTGCTTACTATCAAGGAGGCTATTGCTGTGGTCTCAGACAGCTAGGTCTCTAGATGGTTCTCCTGCCACATAAATTCTTCGTTCTGAATATGAATGACTAGGATTGCTCTCGTATCCGATGGTGAAAAACGAAGAGCAAAAAAAGGTACACGTCGGCCGTGTTTTCATTAGCACGTCGCGGGGAAAGTAGCGCATTTGAACACAAGCAGCAAAGTAAACGCACCATTTTTATTGATAGATTTTGATTACGAGACCTCAAGTAGCCTGATGTATGAAAACAGCGAGGTTGTCCGCTGACTGACGCAGTGTTATTGCCTCTTGCGAGGCTATCGTAGTGGTTAAGATGAATCTCAACAACCCTATTTACAATGACCTTCACAATGGGGAGAAAAAAACCTTGAAATGACTGAGCAGTTACGTAGCTGGCTGACCCTAATGATAGTTGTGTGCGTATGCTGGAAAGATAACTTTACTGTCAAAGTGTGCATTTATTTAAGGCTATTTTAACGTAGCAAGGGTCAAGCTTAATTGTATAAAAACCTGCGTATTACTTCAAAAGAAGCAATGGGGACAATAAACAACCCCTAAACTATGATCAAATCCGTAAGATGTCATTATATTTGTGGAGACGAATATTTTGCAGAGAGAATGTTTCTTTAGTTTTCTTTTCTTCAAATAATTATTTCTTTACCTTGTAAAGTATTTTCATGTTTGTCTTTGTTTGACCTTGTGGCAGTGATTCATTGATATATGTTAGAGTATATACTCAGTCCTTTGTAGATAAGAAAAAAAACTGATAAGGGAAGAAGGAAACAAGTAAATGAAAATATTCTTTTCTCGGGGCTTCAGTCCCTGTCAGGGTACTGAACGGATATCAAGGCACATGCTGGTGGTAGCTAATGACTTTCCCTCCGCCCCGTGGCTCAAACAGGCCCTTGGATAAATGGGACTGCGTCAAAAGGTGATACATATTTTTTGACAAGAGAGCCCTTTAATTGGGTACTCTCTGAACCAGCTGTCAGGGACATCGGGGTTGTTTGGTTCTCCGTGACACTGAATGCCAGATGTACGCAGGACCCAGCTTCCTCGTTAAAGTCACATGTATTGTTGGCTTAAATCGTGTCTGCCTCCAGGAACGACGACGGATTATTAATGAGAACGGGACCACGGGATCGAGGAGATTGTCCGAAAAAGAGAAGTTAAAACAAACACCGGGCCAAGCCTGGAAAGCAACTACCGTTAACCCTTGGTGTATCTAAAAAAAAAAAAAAAATAGGTAAAAACACTACTTATAGTTCTCAGGGACAACCGTTTAGTAAACAGTTTTACAATGGAGCTCCTGTTGAAGAGGTTGCACAGTTTAAGTGGAAAATTCTTAACTTGTGTTCCCTCTCTATCCAGGTTATACCTGAGCACAAAAACATGTAGGTTGCATGGATATTTGGGTTGTTTAATTTTACTTGCATCCAGTTTTAATGAACATTTTTCACTCATGTTGACATTTGTCATCATACGGTCTTTTTCCACAATAGTCACAAACCCTTGGGGTGGTGAAAAGTACATTGAGATATGGTTGTGAATAGTTCTCTCTGAACCTAGCACTTAATGTCATGCTTCAAGGCCTCAAGGTTGGATAGTGTGTCTCTGCTGCTGTTGGGGTCTGAGGTTGCCACGATTGCAACTGCAGGTCAAGGGCCCCTGTCATCACTGTGCCCAGGAGGGGAAAAGAGAAGGGCTGCATGGTGGGGTGGGGGTTGGGGGAGACGGCCTGGTTGCCAAGCAACTGGTGACACCCACTTTTAAGCACAGGCCAGTGTACCTGCAATGGACGCCGGGCTCAGACAAGCACAGCACAGCGGAGTGACTCTCTTCTGCTTTTGGCGCAAGTTGTCCTCACCTGTTTGGTAAGCAAAGACGTCTGTGACAGTTCAGTTTTCCGCTGATGGTAACCGGGAAGCTTGGTCTGTGCCACCGGGGAGTGACAGGTCACAATGCCCTCACACGTCAACACTCCGACAAGCCGCCTGCAGAAGCAACCCTGAGGTGTTTATGTAGCTCAGAGAGGTCAAATTGGTATTTGATCTCAGGCCTGTGTCATTCAAATTCTCTGACTATGGATTTGGTAGTCATTGGTGAAGAATGAATGGATAGCAGCTACACACAAATGGAAGCACTTGTAGGAATGAAACTGCAGCTGTAGTATGAAGCTATTTATATGCTGCTGTTTTGCCTTCTCTGTCTACAGACGTGGGTGAAATTTTGACTGGCCTAAAAATTTCATTGGTGTTTTTAAATAGTAAGGTGCTGAGTGTTTTTTTTTTTTTTTTTTTTTTTTTTTTTGAACAGCAAAGAGTGTTCCTTTGTACATTTTTAAGACAGTGGCCTTGGATTTAATGAAAGGGTGAAGTGAAATACTTTAGATTTTCAGGAAATGGTGGCTTGCGTGAGTGCTCCTGTTTTTAAAATGAAGAATCAAGATTGAAAAGTGTAGAGAACAGACAGTGTCTCTGATTGTTGACCCCCAACATGGCAGACAAAACGCTGGAAAAAGAGACTGTAGAGGACCCCAGTGTTCATGACTCGATGACCCCCCAACCAGACAGAAACCATCCACAAAAGGTAAAGAACCTCTCATGGAGACGAAGGGAAAAAAAGAGCAAAATGCACTTGAACTGACTGCTGTGGAGAATATCGATTCTATGACCGTTTAACCGGCGAAATGAATCGCTTTCAAGTGTGAAATGGCATTCAGAGAGACACTGCATTGCTGACGTGAAGCTCTTTGCAGGAAGCAGCTGTTGGCTGACGGCTGGTTTTTCCTTTAGCCCTCCGAAGTGGTGAAAACTCAACCACACATTACTACCTTAGGAAATGGGATGGTTTGCAACTCTGAAAGTGGCCTCAAAACAAAATTTCAGGAATTTTTTAGACCAGCACTAAGACATCTGATTCAACACTGGATGACAGCGGCTTCATTCTGTAGCAATGCAGTGAACGTGATGTAGCTGATCTGGGGTCAGTTTCAGGAGACATATCTCATCTTCTGCATAGAAGAGACAAGAAAGACTGACTAATTGGCTGACATGGTGGAGGAAAACCCAGATAATTTTGCTAACACCCTTATGCTCTCACACTTGTATTATTTACACACAACTAGGATAGGATTTGCAAGTGCATCAGTCATGCCATACAAACTAAAGACATTTTTGTACAGTTTCATCCATGTGATTGTGTGTGTGTGGGCGTATGTGCGATTATTTTGTGCGTCCATCCTTGTGAGAGAGTGGGTATGTGTATGACTCTGTGTGTATCAGTCTGGTGACACTGCTACGTGCATCTCTGAACGCACTGTTGCAATACTTTGAATGAGTACACATATGTAACATGTTTTCTATGTGAAGCTAAAGAAAGGTCTCAGCATACATATATCCAATATTTAAGTCCTTTGGAGGGATTTATGTTCCATTGGTGGTCTTTTTCAGTCCCCATGTGATGAGAAAAGCACAACACATCTAAACTGCTATTCACTTGGTGCTTTTCAAAGGCCATGCTGTATACATAAACAATAGGTCACCCATTTTCACTCTCCCTTTGACACGTGCTCCTGTTTATGGCAGACCCACAGGAATAATCTTTAATTCACACTTCTGGGATTGGGCTTTGTCATGTAGGGAAATGTTCATCTCATACGGAGAAAAATCATATTTTAACAGAATTCCACATTGTGTGTGATCCGTGCTGCTACTGCTACTGCTGCAAAAAAAAAAAAGATCACTGCATCAGTGTGTTTCAAGTATAAAACTCTTAAGAAAAGTGTGGCTCTGTTGTTTGCAAAGAAACAGAATTGTCTTTGTGAGAAGGAATAACTGATATTAAGTGGTTAACCAGTCACATCAATATCCAGACACCCCAGAGAATACCCATCTAGTAAGGGCCTGTGTATTAGAGGCTTAATTTAAAGGAGGTTCTCACTGGAATGCTGTATTGTGGTAGGGTACACCTGTAAGCATGAAGGACCTGCTGTTACTTCAAAGGCTTCTGCAACGATTGAGAATGGTGTACAATGCAGTGCTTCCTGTTGTTTGTTTTGCCCTCTGTAATGGCGGGTGCCGCTTGAGGCTTTGTATGAAAGACGCTCTTGAAACTGCTGAGCACAGTTTTTGGGCCTTAATTTACTCGTTTGTTCCCTTGGTTGTTTTCCATCTGTTTCATCTATTTATCCCCACGGTGTCCCAGAGGTGACATAATTTGGCGCACATTATGTCGCAGTGTTGCCCTGACTGAGCCTTTTCGTTGACATTGTCCTCCACTCCCATCTTTCTCTGCTTGTGACTTCTTGGGTCGATGGCCTTCCCTGATTGTACCGCCATTTTGGAGGATCTGCATGCTAATTTTTGTTCCTCCTGAATTGATAGAGGTTGTGGCAGCAGAGCTGTAATTTGCCCTTTCAAATTGGGTTTCTTATTTGTGACTTCAGTTTGTGTTTGGGGTTGTACATGTATCAGATTTAATCAATGTAAGCTGTCTTTCCAAACTCAACTGTGGTAGTTTACTTGATCGCTGGTGGTTTCCAAAACCTAACCATATAAGTTAGGGGTGTAGGTTTGGGGAGCGAGGGACTGTCATTCTGTTTGAAAATGACAAACCATCAGTTTTTATACAACAACATGTGAAGTATTCTGGGTCCCCCTCCCCCCCATCTCTTCCCAAGTGTGCGATCCTGTCACGGTAGCATCTGCTTCCTCTGGCGGCAGCGCTTTGTGGTGACCCCGCGTCTCTAAATGTTTGGCAAAGTTAAATGAACCATGGAGTCTCCTCGGGGCTGTCGGTCTTGCGCGTGTTTCCTCGGCAAGTGGAAGACCATTCCTCTTCATTCAGACACGGTTGACAGCAAGGGGTCGGGGGGAGGGGAGATGGGGGTGGGGGGGTGTGTATTCCCTATTCACTGCATGCTTTGTACCCTCTATGGTCACTCCAGTCCAGTGATATGCGACAGATACATAACAGGACATAGCAGTAGCAGCATACATTAAGGTCTTTGACATAGGCTATATAAAAATCATTTTAAGCTCATGTGTTTTTTGACATTGATCTCCGGGTTATTTCAGGGTGGGTCACAGTAAATGACTCATTTGGTCGGAGTTTGAATCAAAGTTTGAGGAAACACTGACCTGAGATATTGGGACACCCCCATAATGGAGCAAAAACATAGGAACTTCCTTTTGGCCACCAAACACATGGTTGTGTGATTCTTTTGTAGCCTGCAACCTGTTCTCAGGTCATTTTTCTTGTGTTCTGCTATATTGGTGTCCTCTCTGGTTTGGACCAGATTATGTTGTGAAAAATAACTCTCCTTGCTGGTTATGAAAACAAATTTTTAAACATTGGCTATAATTTGAGACTGAAATTGTACGACTTTGCAGCCAGGGGGAAGTATTTGTGATCTGGTGGAGGAATAAATAGAAACTAAGCTTTCGAAAGTGTTTTCGTCTCAGATTTTGCATGCCAGTGAGAGTCAAAAGGGCAGATTTAACATCGAGTGGAATTTATTTTTAGTCGTGTTTGTAAGCACCAGCAAAGAATCCTAAGAATGGCTTTCACTCTCTAGTCATCATAGCTTACAGGCGTTGTGTAAGCATCGCTGAAATATTCTTGTTAAGTCTGAGAATGACCTGAGTATTTTACTTGGATCACCTTTTTCCTGGCCTAAATGTCATGTCAAGAAACAAGAATGTAAACAATGATTGTATAATGTATGTTTTTTTTTTTTTGTTTATTTCTGCGGAATTTCGCCAATGTTTTCCACCCCGGCATAGGTTTCCAAGTGACTGGCCCCAGCCTTTGTCATGTCAGATTTAGCCAATACGCAAGCACTTCAAAGCTACAGATTCTCGAACAGGAGACCTCGATGGGGGTGGGCTCACTTTAAAAGCTGCCAATCATCCATTTCCATGCTGTTGCTAGCCAGAAGACTCTTGGGGCATGCCGTGCTTGGCTTGTCGCGTAGCTCTGGCATTTTTGGCCGTGTGCCCAGAACGTCTGCACACAGCCCTTCGGTTTCCTCCTCTCCCCCCACGCCCCATCCCCTCCCCCTTCCCGTCTCCCTCGCTCTGTCAGAAACGACACCTGGAGCAGGCTTTTACCAGCTATCGCTGAGGCGGCTGAACGTTACGAGAAGCCACCTCACACCACACCTTAAAACCGCATCGCTGTTCCACGTTGTTTTTTTTTTTTTTTGACGTTTATTTTCCATTTTGCTGCAGACTTTGTTGTCACCCTTCTTCTCGTCCTTTTTATTTGCATGGGAGCTCCTGGCTAGCATGGTCCCTGCCGTGTTAAATGGACGTTGCTGTGTCTTTTTGGCTTTGTGCTGGCTAAGTCTGTGAGTCTGCTGTCATTCGGCTACCCCTGTTGTTTTGGCAGTTTCATCTCTGGTGTCTTAATCGCCTGAACATGGCTGCCTCTGTGGAAACTCTGTTGGGGGGAGAGGGAGAGGGCGGTTGGGGAGGGGCCAGCAATGATTTCAGAGAGAAGAATTTTATTTTGTATCTTTTGAAATTGCAGACAATTTCATGTGTCTCCAGGATCCACCTGTCCTATAGCAAGTGTAGATGACTTTAAACCTTGAGAATTCATATGTGGCACATCCTGTTCAGCTTTTTTTTATTGTTTTGTTTTTTGCAGTTGTACGCCCATACAGTCTAGTATGAAATCCTGGTCATACCAGCGATGTCTGGGGCCAACAGTCCAGTGTCATGGTGTCTGACTGACAGTAGCATCACCTGGGATGGACAGGATTTACATGTCAGTCATCAAGACATACCCTCACATCATCTCTCAGTAGCGCCATCTCTGGTCGATTGTGGAGTTGCAATTTGCCTGCAGCTATTGCTGTTAGCTCCCAGAGCAAGGACTGTGGCAGCTCCATTGATGTAGTGCGTGAGAAGCGGTAGCTGATTTCTCAAAAGATCGCATGTGCCATTGGCATTTACAGTAGCGTAGAGATGCTCTGCATGGGAACAGAAATCAGCAGGGTGTTTTTGTTTTGTTTTGGCCTTTCTATACAATGTATTGTGCTCCCAAAGGAAGTTCTTTGGCGAATGGTAATCTTAAACCAGTGGTTAGCATCTGTGTTAAATTGACTTTAAGGAGTCTTTGGACCTGAAGGTAGACAGTGTTCATGTTGACAGCGAATACACCATAAAACCTCTGGTAGGGATGCAGAATGGTGAGGCAGCGGCTAAAAAGGTATCTTTATTTATTTTGTTTCAGTGAACTTTTGCTGTAAAGTTCTCCATCTGTGCCATGTTCCTGGTCACTGGAACCATTACTCATTTTCAGTGCTATTGCAGGTGCAGTTCTCGCAGCAATGGGTCTTTCATCTCCATGCCCCAGAGAGTTGTAAAATAAGGTTTAGACAGCATCTCCTCCACCAGGGGTCATTATGGGATGTCAGGGGCATCGGCGCACTCTTTGAACATTCCGTTGTTTCGGTGGATTATGTGTGATAGCTAGCTGATTCATTACCCGTTTTGATGTGTAAATGTTATTTATTATGATACATACGGTTATTTAAAAAAAAAAAAAAAAACTCCCCCATGAGCCATGCCGCCTGTTCAAACAAAACGGCCACATGCGTTCTGTTAGTTTAACGTCTTCGCTCAGAAAGTGCACTTCAAAGACAACAGAAGTGAATAGTTAAAAAATAAACTGCAGCGATAAGAAACACATAATTCGGTCTATTTGACTCCTTTAATTTGTTTTATTTGATGTGGCTGTGAAAATTGAACTAGAGAAGGGGAACTGTGCACATTGTCAAAGGGACAGTGAGTACTTTCCCATTAGCTGCTGGGGCACCAAATCCTCTTCCAGAAACCACTTAGTTTCACCAGGTCTCCTTGTTGCGTTTCAGTCCATGTAGAAGACTATGGGTGCCTCAGGTTGTGCCGGTTTTTGTTCTCCCCTTAAAATCAACAACCAGTTTAGTCCCAAGAAGCTCTGTGAGGCAAGTTCACTATTCCATCAGCTCTGAAGACTAATTAAGCGCTGAGCAAGAGCAGAAACCAGCAGATCTTGTGGCAGATCCATCTTAGAAGTTGGTCCTCCATATATTTGTCTTCAAATAAAAGTGGAAAGCAGCTGAGCTCTGGTTGTCCTCAGTAACTGAGCGTTGTGGTGGAAATCAAGTTTGGTTTTTCCTCAACAATCATCCTGATTGGCTGTGTATGCATAGGGTCTCTCCAGCAAGCATCCTGGATTGGCTGGCATAAATAGTGTGGTGTTTATAGAAGTCTTCCTGACAGGATGGTTTGAACAATCTACAGTCTACCTGTATATTCACTTACACACAATTAGTCCTTATGTTTTTTTTGATCTTGTATTTTTTGCCTGCCTTGCAGTCATGTCCAGGGGTTTCTATGTTTATCCGTTGGTTGCCAGTGTCCTTTGGTAGCAGTGCATAATGATTTTATTTTCTTCTGAAATTGCCCAGCAGCAAATCAAATTCTAATCAGTTTGTTAAATATAAATGTAAATCTGTTTGTAATGTTTGTAATCTGTGATTCTGGTGCTGTTTTAAAATGCTGTGCATGAGATACTCATCGCACCAAAAACAATGCGCCAGACCAGATTTAGCATTAGCACAATGCTAAATCTGTGGTAAACTCCCGTACCAGCTCCAGAGCTGAGTTGTTTGTCATTTGTAATGTTACGGCGGTGAATGTGGCGTTTGTACATTTAGGTGAATGTATTAATTATGCGAGTCAATTTAGGGCAGTGGTGACTTGGCAGTAGTCAAGCTGTTGAATTTAAAACTGGTTCAGATTTTTAAATTAAGGTGTCGTTTGAACTTTCCTCTCAATCATTTATACTGCTCTGCGACGCTTCCCCCCCCCCTTTTTCTCGTAACATGGATTAAACTGTTTAAATTGCCGCTGGTACATCTTGTCTGGGGATCTGCGTTTGAAAGAGAGAGCCTGTAATCTCGTCAAAAGTTAAAACGTTCCCATATTTCACATCTTATTACGACTCTTAATTTTGCGGATTTCCTGGCAAAGGCGATCTCCTGACGGGTGGCAATGATGAATGGAATTTTGAGTAGGTTCTTTGCGTAACGATTTCTGTAATTTATTCTCTGAGAGTCAGAGCACAAGGTGGTCTCATTTGGCCATTTCATAAAAAAAAAAAAAAAAAACATTAGCTGAAAAGCAGTTGAATCTGTCACCAATCAGCATTCTTATAACAACGAGCTGGGTCACAGCAACCAACAGCGCATTTGCTTACTGATAGACATCGTTCTCTATAAACCTTTATGCTGATTTATTGTTGGTTTGGAATCGGGGAGGATATTTTTAGTGTGCTGCCATAACTGGCTCCCCCTTGTCTGTAGGTAATATGTAGAAAAATATGTAAACACGCAGAGCGCTCTGCCCGAGTGCTGGCACGCGGCTGAGGAAAGTCTGCCTCGCTATCGACGGTCTGAGCTGGAGACGCAGCCAGCGGATAAGCCACTCTATTAATAGCTACTGCGCCTTGTACTGGTGTTTGTCTTTGGGAAACTCTCTGCTCGGGAAAACATTAGATTCCGGATGTTTTAAAGTGATACGGCCGTGTTTTCCATGGAATGTACGGTTGGTTAATTTTTTCCCCCTTTCTATTGGACGGCAGTTTTCCCTGTCCCCCTTCCGGAATTATACCAGAATTCTAGAATTAGAATGTGAAAATGGCAGACAGCCAGGCTGGGCCATATGGTTGGGCAGAGCAGGGGAGGGCAACCCGTGTCAGGGGTGTAATGATTTGTTGTAAGGTGTTAACAATGGGCAGCTGGGTGGCATATTGAATTTTTACCCCCCCTGCTTTTGCCAGACAAGAGCTATATCTGTAGCTGCCCTCTTTGTAGCTGAGCAAACACTGAAATGGAAGTGAAAAAGAACTGGGAACGGGAGGAAAATATGGCATGCTCTCGTTTTACCCCGCCTCAGAAATTGCCTTTAGATTGCTTTGCCCTCAACCCCTTGGTCCCTCTTGTCTTGTTTAGGTTAGTCTGGATCTTAATTAAAATCTAAGTAGAGTCCAATCTCCTCTTAAGCCGACCATTTGCCGCACTACTGTGTGGAAACATCAGATGTGTGTCCGTGGATCAGGATCAATAAGAGATTGAGGTTGTGCCACAGATTTAGCTCTGTGGTACTCTGGTGTCTGACCTCACTGGAGGTGGGGTGGAGTCGGGGGGGGCTTATTGTCATACCCCAACTTGCACTATGCTACTCCACTCATATTTCCAGAGAACCAAGATGTCAGGCGTCATTACCGCAAATCACTCCACTGGTGAAAGTGTCATAAGACAGGTAATGGGTCTTCTGCCATGCAGCCTTTTTTTTTTTTTTTTTTTTTTTTGCACAAACCAGGAGTTTCTCATTAATGAAATAAATACCTGCACACTTAAACGGTTGCCAGCTACCGTGTCTCACCCTGAATCTTCATCCATTTATTTTCCAAAAATCTGCATAACAAGACCGTAATGCTTAATGCATTTGAACATTTAGTCGCACAAAGGCTTCATAAACCGTTGTCAAATTTTCAAAAAGTGTTTACAACGTGATGTGACTTAAGACATGCTTTTTAATCCCTTAAGTGTCGTCTTTCATTTCCCCTCACTTTCATGAGAAAGAACATGTTATAAAAATAATCCCTTTAAGCATATATTAATTTATTTATCATCATAAAAACTGATTAGAAACTGTGGTTGTTCTTGTAGTGCCTGTTCAAAGCTCTTATTGCTGTCAGTGATGATTTAAGATCGGCACTCCTACTAAGGGCTACTCTGTCGCACACTAACAGTATGTTGCTGTTTGGTTTTAGCTTTGGCCAGTTTCTATTTAACTTTTAACTCAAAGCATAATGGCTGCAGCATATTTAAGCATGAAGGTGTTGACAGGATTTCAGTCCTCCGGTCCCAGTTCTCTTTCCAAAGGACTTTGGCGCTCAGTTGGGAATTTCCATTCTGGGAAGGCTTTTTTGTAGGCAGGCTTTCATTTCCAGAAGTTACCCCGGCCCAATTAACTAATTGCCTGTGTACACCAACGCCATTCCACTTGTAGATTTGACAACAACAGAACAACATTTCACATAGGGGAAACTTGGACGGACTTCACATTCATGAGCTTGCAGTATGATTGCAGCTAAAATTATAGTCATGCAAATGATTACAATTGAATATTTAGTACCTCATTCTAGCCAGATTTTCTTCTTGATTTGCTTGAAGAAATACTCAAAAGTTGAAAGTGGTGTCATAGGAGTTCACTGAAGTAAATGGAAAACTAATTATCTCATTTGCTTAGTAAAAACAGGATAGCTTCAAAACATCTCTAATATATGCAAAAACACATATCATTGCGAGGGGGAAAATGTCAGGAGCAAGCCAGAAAATGTCTCCAAAATTTTCATACTTTCACTGACATGTCAATTTCTACCACCACTTACAAAGTACAGGATTGGGTGTGTAGCTGAAATGTCAGGATGAATCGCGTTGGCGTTGAAGAGCAAAAGTTTGCATGAGATCAGAGATGGGCTAAACCACCTGGGTAGCAAAGGGGACAGCAGTCTGTCCGTGTGAGTCCAGGTTCATCACCAGTCCCACAGTGGATGTGTGTGTGGAGTCACTGCTTTGTGAGGGATCTGGGTAGCGTGTGTGCAACAGTGGCAGCTCCTACCCCATTGCACAGAACGAGGAGTGTGTGTGTGTGTGTGCATGGGGGTGTGGGGGGGGGGTTGTTGTAGCCCTGTGCTCCATCCTTATGCCTGTCATAGAAACCCAGAGCAACCCCCCCGCCCACACTCCCCAATAGAGAGAAATGCCAGCTGTTCGATGTCCCTTCATGGTCATCAGGCAGTTTGAGCCCACGTTCATAATGTGTCTAGTGTAGGAGTGCTCGTCCTGGGTCAGCTTTGCTTTTTGGCTCATGATGGGATATGTGAGGACTTGTGCAAGGAGGAAGCTGATCCCAGATCAGCTCTCCTAGTCTGATTTGCTTTATAAAAGTGGGCCCTGATCCTCCTGTCTTGTGGAAAAGGAGGTCGGAACTGTCTGTGGGCCATTGCACAGAATGCGTTATTCCATATTTAGCTTGTTTGACCTCTGACCTTTGGATGATGCAAGGCGCAGAAAAATTCCAGCTGTGCAGCATTTCTGAGTCGTTCTGCCACTCGCCCCCTGAAATGCGTCCCTGTTTCTGTTTTGTTCTTTCAGCCGTGAGCAGAACCAGGAAACACAAGAAGAGAACCATTTGATGGAAGAAAAGAAAAAGAAAAAGCAAGAAGAAAAGAAAAAGAAAGAAGCTGCTCAGAAAAAGGTGGGCATGTATTTATGCCCCTGTACCTGTCAATCAACTGCCCACCCTCTGTCAGTCCCCCTTAGACCCTCCCACTACTGATGGTTGATAGAGCTTTCATTTAGCCAATGGGCAGTGTTACAATGAGCAGTGAATCACTGACCTGCTTGAACGAATCAAATGGTCTTCACTGTCCATACAAACTTGGTTTCATCAATAGTATCGACAATTTGTAGACCACCTTATTTGACACCTTTTTTAGAGAGGTTCTAGCCAGAGAACATGCAAGTACAAAATGAGATAAAATGTAGTACACTGTTTTCCAGTGTTGATTTATTTGCCAGTGTTTTGGAACCCAGCCTTGCCTGTGCTGAAGCAGCTTGGTCCAAAGACTCTGGCAAATGACTCTTGACTAAAAATAGTGTACATTTTTGTCTCTTGTTTTTTGTTTCATGGTCCCTCATTCTACCATTGTTACATCCTACACCCGTCATCGGTTACCACACACGCTCTCCTGAGTTATCGCTCTGAGAGAATGTTCTATCTCCATCTCTTTCTATCTCTGTCCATCTCCCCCTTTTTTTAATACAATTTTTCTCTTATCCTTGCAGGCTGCCGAACAGAAAACCAAAGGTAAGTCCCGTATCTCAGAAATGTGTGTTAAGCACATGCTAATGTTATGCTAAATGCTAGCCCGATCGCACTGCGTCCCATTGTAGCATAAAATCGTTCATGTCATCTCTCTTTTGGTGAGTGAATTAGCCTGGAGCAAGAGCGAGCCGATGCATTTTGCCCACGGAGGGCTAATTCAGCACAAAGTGCATTATGATGCTGTAATTATAAGCTGTAATTATGTTCGCAGTAACAATTTGTTGTTTTGATTTCATTGCAGAGCATAATGGTCATAGTGATTTGTCTCGTCCAGATAAGGTTTGCACATGAGTGCTCAGTGTGTCTAGCCAGGCCTGTCATTATTGTGGCCAGCCCGTACTGTGCAGTAGTTTCAGGAGAACGAGGTTTCATGACGTCATTAAGCTCCCCAGTAACCCTTCCCAAGAGCTAGCTGGCTGTTCAAGGACCGTCTCCATGTTGCTGTTAAGAGTACAGCTTTCTAACTGGCCGCAGCAAGCCTCTTACTCCAGTGGCACTGGTTCTGAGTGTTCTGAAACTCTTGATCCTCTGACTGTGGTGAACTGGCATTGGGTTTGGGCCAGCTTCGCTTTGGCTGTATCCTCTGTCTTGGTTCTGAGTTGTGTATAGGTGGATCTTGATTTTTGAGGATACCGAGTGGGAATACACTGAGCCTGCAGAGCTTGGTGAGAGCTGGCAACCCCTGAGCTGGGCCCCAAAGCATCGAGTCAGAGTCCTTAAATCTCCCTTTGAGAGACAGAGAGCCACCGGATCTTAGCCGTGGCTGTCAGGGAAACAGATGGCGAAGGGGCTTATGTCTTGTGGAGGATGGACTTTAGCTATAAATCCCATTAGAGCATCTGCTAACAGTGTCCTACCCTGCTTCTGTATGCTGTGGCACTCTAGAGACAAACCAGCCACACTGGAGGGTTTGCTGTTCCCTGTAGTCCCTGTATGTGTGTGTATGTTTGTGTTCATTTCTGTATGTCTAAAATAAATGCCTGTGTACTTTCTTTTTTCTTCTTCCTGTGTTTGTGCACTTATTTTTACATGCACTTGTGTGTGTGTGTGTGAGAGCGGGAGTGTGTGAACACATGAATGTGTGCGTCTGTGGGCACGTGCGAATGTTGCTCTTGATTAAATGTTGTAGAATGAGGGGAGCTGCAGCTCACTCCTTTAGGCCTTTTCATTAACGCTGAGACCTGACAGTCAGTGCAGAGAGGATACTTTTTGAATTGGCCTGTCCTGGGCTTTAGCCTGCACCTTCCGTCAGTATCACAAAGGTGCATGTCCCAGGTGCTGGCAGAGCTACATGCAGTGATAAGGAGGCCATACTGGGAGGAGAGCAGGTGTAAGATGTTAGCATGCACTCAAACACGCAAAGATGGTGGACATAACCGTCCTCCGTGCCTTTCATAGGAGACGTGACATACGTCCACCGCAGTGTTCTTGGAAGTCCGGGCCGGATCGGCGCTGGTTTCCCGCCGTGTTCTCCACCCACGGCGAGAGAGGAGCCACGCAGCGGGTGGCATTTCGCTTGTCGCTGTCACGCTGCGTTACTACAGTAACAGCGTGAGTCCGCTGCTGACCCACTGAGCTCTCCCTCACAGGGATCTGAAGGAGAGGGGGTTTGGGGGGCGTGAGCCTTGGTTTTCAGCTACCTGGTGAGATATGACAATCTTTTTTTGTTGTTTTTTTTAAGCAGCCAGACCAGCAGGACTTGGTTGGCGATTTTTGATGAAATGACGATCCCGATTTTTCAGTGGCTTGAGCAGCAGGCATCGGTTGAAGTCACCCAGTGACAACCAATGGAAATTATGATCCCGCTTTTGCAGTAGCCAGAACCACTTAGTTTCATTTACCAAGCACTTACATGTAAAAAAAAAAAAAAAAAAAAAAAAAATATCAACAAAAATCTAAAGCAGAATAAAAGTGTGCTTTTGTTGAGACTTGAAACCCAGGGACAGCAACAGACCTAATTTGCTCTGGCAAGGATTTCTGCTGTTTAGCTGCCTTGAAGCAAAAGTTGCTTTGGCCTTGCTTTTTGAATTGGTTTTAGGAACACACAAAAGATCATTTTTCTGATGGTCCATGGTTAACCTGGGGCTGATTAAATGTGAATTATTGAGCAAAGTATTCCAAGTCTAGAGCCAGTAAAAGAAATACCATAAAATCAATCCTAAAAGCAACTGGTAACCCAGAGCAAGCATAGAGAACACATTTGCCCTCTGGTTAATGCTTAGTATTGGCTGTATAACTAGAGGAGCAGCAGTTGCCTTTCTGGGCAACACTTAAAAATGTAAAGGTAAGAAATTTGTAGAGGCTGAATTCAGACAATGGAAAAGTTACACGAGTTATAGAAAAAAAGGAAAGAGTGGCTCCAGCACCAGCAGCTGAAGTCACTGTGGGATGAAGCCCACCACAGTCGGATCTGAAACCCACAGAGCAGTCATGTGGGCGTCTTTGCCGCGAGGGCTTGTTTTCAGGGTAAAGACGTAACGCACTCAGGCTCTTATTTTCCCCCCCCTCTCTCCTCTCTCTCTCTTTTGAATCTCCCGAGACTCCGCTCTTCCTGCTGTCCCTGTAGTGCCACTTATTTACATAGTGTCATAAAAGATAACCGCATTATTCCACAGCTGTGACACCGTAATATCGCATTGGATTAATTTGCACTTTTCACATCCAATTAATTACATCGATGCTTCCCGGCGTGTTTCCGTGAATCGCAATCTAATCAGGAGGCGAATTTATGTCTTGCGTGAGTTCCCTGTGATGAATGTATCGATGCGCCATAAACCAGGGCCTCTGTAGAGCTTTGTTAGGAGGGGATACGTTTCCATGTTCCTGTGTTTCATGCACACACACACACACACTCGTGCGCATGAGCCTCTGTAGCGCTTTGTTAGGAGGGGATACGTTTCCATGTTCCTGTGTTTCATGCACACACACACACACACTCGTGCGCATGAGCAGGCATGGTTTTTATGCTGGTTTATGTGGTATACAGCCCTGTTGTAAACTGCAGATTCTCTATTTTTTTTTATTTATGTTTTTTTCCCCCACAGTGGTTCTTATAAACTTGGACCTAATCGATTTTCAATCTTTCAGTAGAAATTGCCAAATGGCTGTCAATGCTTACTGGCTCCCCACAGCATTTAAATAAATTGGGGTTGTAAGTTCTGAGTAGTGACTAACAAGTTTTGGATGACAGATGTGTTCTGCCGCACTTGTAGTTCAGGGTAGGGTGTTTGTGTAATGGAGGTTAAACTGGGGGAAGGCTGGGAGCAGGGCACCTGTGCAGTTTCTACATTGTGATTCAGGAATCTTAAGCTGCAGTCCTGGTGGGCCGTTGTGTCTGCAAGCGTTTGTTTTTGGCTTCCTTACAATCACTGCCAGTTGAGGCATTGGAGAAGACATGTGACGGTATTTCAGTCAATCGGCAGTCAAAACAAAGTGCACACAGGCCACACATCAGCACATAAATGCAGGACTGGAGCAGAACACTAATGTGACACAGTCACGGTGCTGGTTACTTGTGAAGCAGTTGCTTTGAATGGTTGGGGGGTTGTGGGCAGGCGGGTTAGTCTAGGACACAGCCATCTCCCCGTGGGTGGTGGGGTTGGTTTGATTAAATGGCAGGCTGTTGGAGCCCGTCCTCATTTCTGTAGCACTGGCAATTCTACTGCGTGCGACGGAATACGCACCTTGAAGTGTGTTTGTACTGGGCTTCCTGAACTGCGAGCCAGGGACCTGGAAGCTATTCTGTTCCAATTTTCTTACATTTAATTTAAACTTTAAGGTAAAATAAATCTGCTCTATGAAGGTTTAGTGCGACAATTAGGGAGCTGGCCTTGAATTTGAGAGGTTGCTGGTTTGATTCCTGGGTACTGCTTTGTGGTTCGAAGTATTACACAGAGTCGATTGGCCAAATTTCTGTCGTAATTTTAGGGGGAGAGTAACCTGCTCACAATGATAACTAGAGATATGGAGTGAGCGTGTGTGTGTGTGTGTGTGTGTGTGTGTGTGTGTGTGTGTTGTGTGCGTGTGCGTGTGCGTGTGCGTGTGCGTGTGCGTGTGTGTGTGTGTGTGTGTGTGTGTGTGTGTGTGTGTGAGCGTGTGTGTGTGTGTGTGCGTGTGTGCGTGTGTGTGTGAGTTGTGTGTGTGTGTGTGTGTGTGTGTGTGTGTGTGTGTGAGCGTGAGCGTGTTGTGTGTACTATCTCTGGCTGCTGGCCGACAGACCGATACGTGCGCCCAGTGACAAGGCTGGTATTTTTATCCTCCCTGGAGCTATGCAGCCTGGCAGCCATCTTGTTTCCCTTGGCCGTCTGCTTCACTGCGTGAGAGAGATGCGGCCCTCTCCTACATTAGCGTCCCTCTGCTCCCACACCCTGGGTATGATGCTGATGCTATCATGAGTGAGAGAGGTTTTCCTCAATTTTACATCCTAGAGCAAGATGGGTGGAATTTAGCGTGGGCGTTGGGCAAAAGTGACCCCAAATGTGGGTAATGCCCTCAAAATCCATTTTATGAGAGCAAAAAAAAATTTTTCAGGTTAACAGTACATATTGACGGCACACATTTGAAATTTTGAGCAGGCTATGCTTCCTTCTTTTTCATTTTAATGTTTGAAATGTATATAGTCTTATATATTAATTCCTCCAGTCCTGGAAAACAAAGTTTTTAAAGAACTTAAACATGTTATTAATGTGATTTAAAAATTAAATTCCTGGAGTAGGAATTCAAACAGATCAACACTGGAATCACAGAATTTGGATCAAGCCAAATTTGGGGAGGGAGCAGCCTCTCATGTATTCAGAGGTTCGATTGTTTCCTGACTACTAGCTGAGCGCTCGGAGCAGTCATCGCTCGATTCCTGTGCGTTGCGGGCCGAGTGTCATTAGCTATATCGATGCTATTTGAGGCAAACGCGTTATTAATGGCTGCCACGGATTAGCATTAATATAGTCACACAAGAGGGTGGACATAAGATGATTGAGTGAATGATTCCGGCATGCTCTGTGAATCAGCGCTCTGCTTTTGACTACCGTAATCATGTAAGTGTTTGCCAGGTGCAGTGTTTGGCCTTGGGAGGCTTGCCTCTCGGAGTGGGGCTGCATTGTTCCTGTGCTCTGAGCGTAGGTCGTGCTCGTTATGTAATGCGGAGGTATGTGGGATCTGTGCTGTGGCCTTGCTTGATGTAGCCTCCAGCGAAAAGAGCAATTAGAACATGGAGGACGGCGAGGTTTGATGACGGTTGAGGTTTTCGGGGGCCCTGCTGATCCTACAGCAGTCACAGTATTCCCTGACGTGCTGTTCCTGTGCCATTGCTGGTTTTAGCGATGTTAGCATTGTGCTGTTCCTGTTCTGCTGGAAGGTTTATCATTGTGCTGTTCTAGTTGTGTTGGCGGGTTTAGCATTGTGCTGTCCATGTTCTGTTGGCAGGTTTAGCATTGTGCTGTTGCTGTTCTGTTGGCAGGTTTAGCATTGTGCTGTTCCTGTTCTGTTGGTTGGTTGAGCATTGTGCTGTTCCTGTTCTGTTGGTGGGTTTAGCATTGTGCTGTTCCTGTTCTGTTTGTGGATTTAGCATTGTGCTGTTCCTGTTCTGTTGGCGGGTTTAGCATTGTGCTGTTCCAGTTGTGTTGGCTGGTTTAGCGTTGTGCTGTTCCTGTTCTGTTGGCAGGTTTAGCATTGTGCTGTTCCAGTTGTGTTGGCTGGTTTAGCGTTGTGCTGTTCCTGTTCTGTTGGCTGGTTTAGCATTGTGCTGATCGATTGCAGTTTGCAGTTTACCAGTTAGTTTTTCCTTTGCTGGTGAAACACCACAACTGTGCTTTTGATGCGTGTACCACCCAAAGACCCCTGTTTGTCGTCTTAACTCCGTGCTGTTAGCATTTTTTACCACCGTGATAGTCTCGCTCTTCAGTATACTCCAGGCCCGTGCCTGTGCCACTTGGCTGCCTCCGTCACATCAGTAGGCCTGGGAGAGCCATGGCTTTTAACTACAGCCCCGTATTTAAGCACTTCTAATTAATCTGAGTAATCTGCTCCATGTTGCACCATCTCCAAAGAGAACTAAAAAAAAAAAAAAAGAGTGCCGCTAATGGAGCGAGGGCTCAGCCGACCGTTGTAATTGCTCTCGATAGCTACCGGAACGTTAATTTAAACAGGAATCTGCGCCTGCGACCACCCCCCCACCCCCTCACCCGCTCTACCCCCAAGCCCATCCAGACCAACAGGAGTTACAAATCGATGGAGGAAGGTGGGGTGGGGTGGGTGGGGGTGTAGAGGCTCTTTATTCAAAGGCTCTCTGCAGTCTCGACCCGTGAAAATGAGCCCAGAATTAACTAAGAGCATCACCGATGGAAAAACTCCCTCCCTTTTTCCTGCAGACTGCTGCAACCCAAACGGCTTATGGTAACTGTCAATTATCCATTTCATAATTGGAAGTTCTCTCAAAATTATTTTCTTATCAGTTGAAGCTGGGCAGAGATTTTTATGTATTTATTTATTTATTTATTTATTTATTTATTTATTAAAACATTGAGATTTTGCTATAACAGACAGACAAACAACGTCATTTTGTTTGACTTTGTAATGATCTATTTGAGGGAGAGCTTGTTTAGTTAATTAGTTAATTTGATGGCCTGCGTACCACATGACTCACATCCCCTTTGACAGTGACTGCAGTGGTGAGATGGGACGGGCCGTAGGTGACACACGGACACTAGGCAGGCTTTGTGATGGGAGGGGTGGAAGGGCAGGTGGAGCGTTTGCCAACCCACGTCTCCATAGCAACAGCCTCTGAAGAGAAGTTGTTGACAAAAAGAAGCCCTTCATCTGACCGTCTCTCTCTCTCTCTCTCTCTCTCTCTCTCTCTGTTGCTCTCTTTCTGGTCCTTCATGATTCATAATAAAGTATTCACTATTTCATCTGGACTTTACCTATATATTCAGACCCACGACATCGGTTAACCGTTAACTCTGCATTGTAACTGTGTAATCAACTGTGCCGTTTGATCAGTTTAAGTGTGGAGTAGCAACAAACACCAGCACATCCCAGTAGCTCTCTTGCACCTGATTTAAGAACCCGTTGTAGGGTCTTCCTTTTAGCCTAGTTGGCAGGGTCTTTATTGTGCCCTCATATAGCCCCCCCGCCACGCTCAGGAGCTTACACGACTTTGAGCCTAACCAGAATGATGGATGACACTATGGTATCACAGTAGTCCACCTAGTATCTGGAGGTTAAGCTTCTGCTAACAGGCCAGTGGTCAGCTGCTGAGCCTGATTAGTCATGAGGTCATGTTGGTGGATCGCCAGTTGGAGGTGGTGACCCAGTCAACCAATGACCAGTAACATGCAGGCTGTAATGATGTTAGGACCAATCAGATTGCAAGATGCTAATCTTAAAAAAAAAAAAAAAAAAAAAAAAAAAAGTACTCTCTCTTCCCAGACACCATAGAGATAGCATTGATGCCTAGACAACCATAACCCACAAGTAAAGAACTGCCTCTGTCTCATTTTGATAGCCACTTCAACCATTTGCCTGCCCCCAAAAAAAAACTGCCACTTGTCTGCCACCATTTAAAGCTTTGTTTAGCACGTTTGTTTTTGACGAAATCTCATTAGCGGCCGAGCGATGACACTCTGCCGTTTGAGCGCCCATCATCAATGCGTGCGCCGAGTGCAGCTAGCGCACAAATCTGGCGATTAACGGCAGATTACTCTTTCATGACAGCTATACAAACCACGCTGTCCCGCCGCACCTGAACCCAGCTTTTCCCTAACAATGCCCAGGGTAATTGTAGCGGCTGTAATACGGAGCCAATCTCTGTTAAGAGGTGGAAAGGAATAATTATATAGTATGTTGTGTAGCAAAGAGAGGGTGGGGGGGGCAGAGAAGAAAAACGGTCCTTTATTGTAAGAGGATTATCCAAACTGCCTGTTCTTCTCACCCCAGCGGGAAGTAGGAAGGGTCTCCGGGGGGGTGAGGCAGTGTCATTCTCCTGGCCCCGCCCTCTCCCCTCCCTTCACCCACCCCTTCTCCCTCTCTCCCTCCAGCACTGTGGTCTGAAGGGCCTGAGGCGCGAAGCCTTTCTAACCAGCTTCCAGATGGGTAGACGTCAGAGAGGCCTGGCTCAAACGTGTTCGCCTCCAGCTGCCCCCAACACCCCCCCAGCCCCACTCACCAAGGGTGAAAGGTTCCAGGCTACAAAGAGAGAGAGAGAGGGGGGGGGACGCGGCGGGTCTGGGGTTAGCAGTAGTGTTAGCACTGTGAGGAGAGTTGGCACGGAAACCCACCCCCCCCATCCTCTCTCGGCCACATCTGCTTCCTGCAGCGAGCGTGACCGTAACATAATGGCGGCAAAAAAAAAAAACAGGGAAGGAGGGAGTAAGAGAGAGAGAGGGATGAGAGTAAGGGAGAATGTAAAACAAATGAGTACACACACGCACGCACGCGCGCACACACACACACACACACGCGCACGCGTGGCTCTGCTGTTGTGCTCGACGGTCCAGCTGGTGAGGAAAGCAAGGCAACGCTGGAATTAATCAGAGGGCTGTCGTCATGTCTACTCAGAACGAGGCTGTGCTGCTCCTAACTGAGCGTGTGCGAGTGAGACCGCGCGCCTCTCTTCGCAGCTAGCTGCACTCCCTCCGTTCCTCTGTCGAGGACAGGTGTGGCCTTTTGGGGTGACCCATGCATGTCTGCGTGTGTGTTCAGACACAGCAAACCTGATTAACCATCATCATTAACCCCATCCTCCACATTACTGTGTGTTTTCACTCATATATTCCAGTTCAAGTTTTATTCACCATTTGTAAGTATAAACGCATGCAATTTGAGGAGTGCAGTTCTCTTTAGAAGAGAAAAAAAAATAAGTGGAACCCTTTCAGTTAATGAAAGTTAAAATGCGTTCAGTACAACATACTGTGTATATGGTAATCCAAAACAGGACCATGACAACATATGTGCAAAAAACAGAGCTGAGAGAGAGCAACCTGTTATTCCCTAGCTGCAGCAGGGGCCCCATGACTAAACGTGGGGTTATGTAACCGCTGTGGAAGGTTTACCTGCGATTCGCCCCCCTTTCTGCTAGCGTGGCCCCCTCAGCTCCCCAGAAGGTCCCCAGCCCCAGAGCGTGGCCTTTCGCGCTGGATGAGGCAAAGGCTCATGGGAGGTTCACGGAGTGAAGACGCAGGAGATGGGAGGTCACGGCGAGGCGAGCGTTGCCGGGGGCGAAAGCGTGACCTCGTTCTGGCGCGTGGGGCGTGTGGAGGGCGGGGAGAGAGGGATGGGGGAGATCAGGCACAGCTTGGTGTGCTGCTGCCATATACTGGGGCCTTTCCGGTACTTTCTGTTCACTCCAGCGGAAAATGGCCAAGGCAGGAACATCTGCAAGGCAGCCTGGAGTGCATGAGCGCATAAGGATAGTGTGTGTGTGTGTGTGTGTGTGTGTGTGTGTGTGTGTGTGTGTGTGTGTGTGTGTGTGTGTGTGTGTGTGTGTGTGTGTGTGTGTGTGAGTGTATGTGCATCTGTTTGTGTGTGTGTGTGTGTGTGTGTCTGTGTGTGTGTGTGTGTGTGTGTGTGTGTGTGTGTGTGTGTGTGTGAGAGTGCCTGGTGTATATGCAGTACGTGTGTGTGTCTAACGTCACTCTTGTTCACTGTGTGTCTCCCCACAGTGCCAGACTCTGCCAAGCCCAGCCCTCTGCCCCCTGCTAACCCCAGCGTGACCCCGTCAGCGCCCCCTGTCTGCAGCAGCGGCAATGGCAAGCGCGCCCCCGGCATTGTCCAGCAGCAGCAGCAGCAGCCGGCCGCCGCCCCCCGCTACCCTCCCCGAGAGGTGCCACCGCGTTTCCGCCAGCACGAGCACAAGCAGCTACTGAAGAGGGGCCAGCCACTGCCCGGCACCGGCCAGACGGGGGCGCATTCACCCCCCAGGAACCCCTCCGCCAGCGGCAGCACCTTGCAGAACTTCCCTGGGAATCCACAAGCAGGTCAGCCCCATTCCAGAGCCACTCCCCCTTACCCTGAGTGACCATACTGTTGGCCCCACCCCTTCCTCATGCCCTCGCCCAATCACTGTATGAGTCAGCACACTGTTGAGTCATGAACCTGTATATTATCACTAGTGTGAAATTGATGGTAATAAGTGTTAAAGCAACTACTGGAGGTTATAGGCTGTTTTAGTGATATACTCTATTTTGATCAATGCACCATGAGCTTGGAAAGTTAACATAAAGCCTAGTGAAAGAGAAAGTGAGAGACTGAGAGAGATAATGAGACAGAAAGAGAATATGAGATGGACTAGGAGAGAATTTTTGTTGTTGTTGTTGTTGTTGTTTTGTTTTCAAATATTTCATAGTCCTCACACTGTCAGCTTTGGCAAGGTGTGTCTGAAAATATATCATGACAGTGATGCGTTTAAATCTACGTGAAAGAGAGAATGAGATGGAGTGAGAGAGACTGAGAGAGTGATGGCCGCCTGGGATTGTTCTATGCAGTGGGCAGGACAGCTTGGATGCCTGTCCTGCAGTGCATTGTGGGAAGGCTCCCTCTGCATAAGGAGATGGATGGAGGCTGGGCCTGTGAGTGAGTCACCGCTCTCACAGCAAACACCCATGACTCATGCAAAAGGGGTTTGTGGGGGGGGTGACTGGGGCCCCCAGTTACCCCACATTCACGCTGCGCCTCACTTCCTGCGGGCGACGAGCTCCCCGCCGAGAGAGCGAGTGCGTGCGAGGACGGAGCACAATGGGTCCTCTGTTCGCCGTTCACCCCCCATCCCCCTCGCCTCCCGAAGGCAACGCGGGGCCCTCTCTGCCCCCGGCCAGCGCCACCGCACCACTTCAAGTCCTAGTTTTGGGGAGAGCCGGTAACAAGAAATGCAACAAAAACAGAGAAAAGAAGGGGGAGGGGAAAAAAAATACATTTTTCACCCACTCAGAAACCACAGGCCTAATTTCACCTCCTTAGCCCGCCCCCTCCCAGCCTGGCTTTGGATGCGACTCTAACCCAGGGGGTCAGGTTCCCTCAGGTGCTCTGATCTCCCTCGGGATGTTAGTTAACGCACGTATGCGCAGCACCATGCCCTGAATAACAGCCTGTCTCTCCCCACAAGCTGCTCTACTGGAGGGAGCTCAGCGCCGCTAATTAGCGACTCGCTCACCCTGCTTCCTCTTCTGCATCACAGTGTGTTCCACGCATTCATTCATTCATTCATTAGGTTATGTTTACGTAACATTTTATTCCTGTGATTTGTTCTTTAGCAGATGTCTGCATACCTTATTCACTTATATAGTTGGATATTTACTGAGGCAATTCAAACTTGTTCCCAGTGCAAGCCCAGTTCCCTAACCCTTACACTACACTGCCGTGTCTTTTGACTTCCTCGTTAGCATCTTTTTGATAGGTCTGCTATTTGTGCTAAACTTCTACGCTTATTTCTAGTGACTGGTGACTCGTTATAAACCTGAAATGCTACCATACTTCAGGTGACTCGCTAAACCAACAGTTATTTTCTGCAGTAGAGAGCAAAAGTATTTGATTCGTTCAAACATTTCAGTGATTGACAGCTCATTGTAGCTTTACCCGTCACAGGGTTCACGAATCCACTCTCTCCTCGCGTCACAGCACTTAAGGCCTGTGCTTTAACAGTGCACCGATATATGGTCAGTGTGTGGTCAGTATTGGCCCTCCGTCCTCTTCGTGCAGCCAGCATGCGTTCAGAACGGCTCCCCCTCCTGACAGCAGGCCGCCAGCGCAGCCTAGTTGTGTCCTGTTGGATCTGCATCATGTCCTTCGCCAGGGATGTGGAGCGCCGTGTGACAGCGAGCACACACAGCGTCCGTTACATAAGAGATCCCCCCCCACCCCCTGCCCCCCCCACCCTCCTCTGCTCCTGCACTGCTACGTCAGCCACCATCTCACCCCACCCACCCTGCTCCTCACAGATGCACAATGTAGGTATTGTGTTTATGAGCACAAACCTGTGACTTCAGGCGAGTGGGTGAGACCCAGCATAGCAGGTGGGGGGGAAAGGGTTGGGGGAGAAGCAGGCAGGCAGGCAGGCAGGCAGGCAGGCAGGCAGGCAGGCACACATGCTCTGGGGAGGAACCAGCTGTTTAAGAGGCCCCCATTAAACCATGGGAAGTCCTGCGTATGAATCGTCATGGTTACAGTCCATTGGCCCTCTATTTATTCTCTGTCTCTATTTTTTTTATTTCTCTACCTCCATTGTGTCTTACCAGTCTTGTAAGAAAAATGTGAAGTGTAGTATAACTGGTAGGGAGCTGAGCTTGCAACTCAGTGCTTGCAGGTTTGATACCAAAGTTGGGGCAACGCTGATGTACCCTTTAGCACACTGCTTAAGCTGAAATGCTTCTGTAAATATCCAGCATGTGAGAGGGTTAGTGTGGAAAACATAATCTGTGTAAGTCTCTCTGGATAAGAGTGTCTGCTAAGTTCTTTAAATGTAATGTACAATATAACTAGATAACGTGCTAACGGTTAAGCCGCGGCTGGTTTAACACGGTCGAGGGAGGCCGAGCGCATTTGTGAGCATAAGGGGCAGTGTTTTTTTGCCCGTCTTTCTTCTCTCAGTCCTGCTCGTTTGTGTAGCGGTGGGAGAGCAGCACGTGCTCGCTCTCTCAGCCGGCCCTACCCCCGGGTGACTTCATTAGCCTCTCCTTCCCCCCCAAGCTGTGCTCAGCCAGATCCACCTCTTCCCCACAACCATGCTGACGGAGAGCTGGGGGTCCTCGCAAGAAGCGGGGGGGAAAAAATAAACCCAAAGGGATTATGGGAAACATGGGAAAGGAGGGGCAAAGAGCGATGAGTTTCGAAGCACTGCAAGGTTTTTCGTTTTTTTTTTTTCGGAAGAAAACAAAAACAAAGCTGAGCCCTGTTGATTGGCGGTTCTGGAGTTTGGATAAAGGGAGTGATTTAGTGACAAAGGGGTAATCAAAGACGCTTTGATTACATCACCCAGCGCATTTGGATCGGGGTGGGGGGGAAGAATTAGAGAATAATACCGGGTCTGTTCTGAGCTGCTCTTTGACGTATTGTGTGTTCTGGAGGGATTCGGCATCGTTTGTAAACAATGCGGTCCTTCATGTTGGGTTAGCTAGTGCTCTTTTCCCTGCTCTCTTGCTCTCTTTCTCTCATTCTGTCTCTCCCTTCACCCCTCCCCTTCCCTCTCTCTTTCTCCCTCTCTCTCTCTTTATCTCCCTTTATCTCTCGCTCTCTCTTGCTGTCATTACGGACCAGAAACACTGTGGAGAGATGTTAGCTTTTGGCCAGCTGCCCACACACACGCATACACAGTCTCCATTTAGTGTAGCTATCCACTCATCCATTCACATGTTGAAGTGTTGTTAGCTTTTTTTTTTGCCATTGTTGAAAGCTCATGCTTAGCTAGCCAGCCACAAATTTAGACGGTAGAACAACATTTGACCGCGAACATGGAAATCCGCATTTGAGGACAGGATGGTTGGGGGTCAGGAGCGACGAGAGGGAGGGGGGATTCAGCCATCCAGGGGTTCGCGGCTCCCTTTTGTTTTTCCCGTATCGCTATTTAGAACCAGACCACAAGGGAACCATAAGCCACGGCGTTAATTGCAGCCGGAACCGCATCGGCTAAATATTTTGTGACAGTTTGAAAGCAGGCGAGTGGGGGAAGGGTAGAGGAGAGGGATCTCCCATTCTTTTTTTTGGTCTGTTTGTTTTTCCCTTCCTCTCACCTTCCCCTCCACCATGATTGCAGACAGAAAAAACCGTGCACTTTAACCTTCACCTTCCAGCCCCCCATACCCCCCCCCCTCCCCATCCCCACACAGAGAGAATATCCTCTCAGCCCAAACGAGAATAGAGCGCGGTGCTAAAAAAAGCCATCGCAAGGCCACGTGAGGCCATCGGAGGTCGGGCCCAGCCAAATCAGCATGGGGGAGGGAGTGAGGCGGAGCGGGGGGGCGGTGGGGCGGGGGGGTTGGTGCTATGCCCTGTTCGGCATCCCCGGCCGCACTTTCTTGGCAGGCTTTCAGAAACAAGCCTCCGGTATCTGGCAGCGGACCTATTGAGTTAGGGACGGTCGCTGAGCCCACCACCAAACCTGGCCGTTTAAACGGGCTGGTCAGCCTGATCTTCTCTTCAGGCATCGCTCCACAAACATACCCGCTTCCCACCAACGCCATCTCCCCCCTCGCTACCCTGTCTCTCTTCCTCTGCAGATCCCTCCGTGTTTTTCTTTCCGGACTGTAATTTTTACGTGAGGAAAGGTAACAAACGTCTGTATTCTGCTGTCTTTGCTTGTTATTTTTAGTGGTAATACTTCGTGTCTGAAGGCTGGAAAGCAGATTTGTACAGTGACGTGTAGTGTGTACATCAGAGTGTGTGAGGGAGGGAGAAGTGAGGTAGCAAAGAGAGAGAGAGAAACGTAGACGACGACTCGAGTCTCTTGGCTGCAGTTCAAGGCTGTTAAAATGGCGTCCCTTGCTACTCCGTGTCGGAAGCACTTTGTGGTGCTTTCTCACTGAAAGTGTGGGTTTGTGAAAGGGGGTGGGGCGGGGGTTGACAGACACGGGGCAAGTGAGCACAGAACCGGGGGGGTGGGAATGGCAACCAAAGCAGAATCGCCACGCGAATGTAGTGGAGGTGGGAGGCGACAGCAGCGCTTTTCGCTCCCTGGATCCGCGTACGCTCTGGCGTCCCTTCACGTTTCTAAAAATTACTCTCGCGCGCCTCTCTTTTTACGCTGGCACGGTTCGTGATTTTCGGTTGGATCAGAATCAGCAGATCTAACACGTTCCTGAATCTTCCAGCTCTGTTTGGGTTCAGTCTGAACTTCCCTGTTTTGGTTTTCGACACCAGTCTCAGAAACTGAACTGAACTGAATCTATGTTGATAGATTTCCCCTGGTCAGGAAATACGGACTTAAAGATCCCATATACCTCAGCCAATGGCAGAGGACCTGTCATATGCACAAACATCAAGAGCTTTTGCACTCTTCAGACGACTGATACAAAAGAATAAAATGCTACAATGAAGCACTTCGATCCAAATATTTCTGAGCAAGAACAGATTATGAAAAAAAATTGTCAGTAATGAATCTGCAGGAATTGTGAGCATGGTCTAAAGAGCTGTAATATTTCAGTTAATTATTTGATTCTTGTCTGATTGATAAGGCTGAGACAGTGAAGACTGGGACACTGGGTTTTTTTTTTTTTTGGGGGTTGGTGTACTGGAGAAGAGAGGCGTAGTGATGGATGGGTCACCTTCCACCAAATTAGCTCCGTTCCACCCCAGCGTCCCCCACCACCCCACCCCCAGCTTCGCCAGCCTGGGAGAACCAGATGGAGACTGATGAGGAGATGTATCCCCCCCTTCTCTGTTACCCTTCACTGGACTCCCCTTTTCCATGCGATACCAGTGCAGTTCTGTTTTATTGCTTTTGATTTGTTTATTTCAGAGGAGCTGCCTAAATAAAGTATTCTATTCCTGTATAAGAAACAGGCCTCATCATGCAAGAGCGTCTGCATATATTGAAAATGTGCCATTAGACAAAATGCAATGCAATAGACTTAGGAATCCGTGCTCCAAAATAAGGCTGGAAATCTGACATTGCTAATTCCTAATTCCTGCATTTTTCCCTTCAAAACAACCTAAGCCATAAGCTCAGTCATGGGTTGTATTGTATAGTTTATAGTTTAGAAGCTTATTGGCCCCCAGGTGGCTCACAGCGTGGTGCAGCTGTGAGTCCTGAGTCTGGGTGCTCTAGCTCCGGCCATATACAGCCCACAATGGAAGTCCACAGTGGGCCCAGCCTTACTGGTGAAGGGTAAGGAGGAAGTCCCTCACCAAGCTCATGTTGATGCAGTGTACCTCCACTGCCGGCAACATGTGAATATTGCGTGTGTGAGTGGAGGGGGGGGAGTAGCAATCTTGGTCGATGCGTTATCAGAGGAAGTCGCTCTTTCCTGTCTCAATGGACAATGGTCTCTATAGTGGGGCTGACAGGCTCATTTTCTGTGGGAAATGGAAAAAATTAGTTTATATAATACATTATACAAAATGCATAATGAATAACGCACTGTCTTTGTGTGTGTGTGTTTGTATGTGCTTGTTGCAGAGCCTCCTCACCAGAGTGGCCAGGGAGCACAGTATGAGAGTCCCCACTGGGGGCACCAGCCATCGCCCAGCAACCGAAGCAGCGGCTGGGATCAAGTGATCATCGACGAGAGCGACACCGAGGCGTGGCCTTCCATTTCCCGCGGCGGCGCGGAATGCGGCGCAGCCGCTGAGCAGCAGCAGCGCGGCGTCGCCACGGAGACCAGCGGCGGCAACAGCAGCGTTACCATGGCCACCGGCGCAACCGGCGGCAGCCACTTCCCCACAGCCCCCCACCACCTAGGTGCCATGGTCACCAGCCAGCAGGGTGGGGCTGGCCGGGGGTGGGGCTCCAGTGGAGGAGAGGGGAAAGCAGGGGATACCCTAAATGTGGGAGGGAAGTCCCAACACTGCTGGGGAAGCTCCTCCAACTTTAACTTGAACCTGAACCCCAGCGCCAACCCCTCTGCCTGGCCTGTGTTAGGACACGAGGGGGGCACCAACCCCCCTCCGCCTGTGGGCCTCTGTGGGCCAGAATCAGGCCCCATCGCCAACGGAAACCCAGCAGGAGCCGGCGGCGCCTGGGGGGCCACCCCCAACCCTGATGATAACGGTGGCCCCGAGTCGCGGCCCTCCCCACCTGCGAATGTGTCTTTCAGCACCGAACCTCAGAACCTTAACACTGACGGACCAAACCACGCCAAGACAGACCCCCTGAGCCCTGCCCATGCACTCCCCCTCACCGGCTGGGGGGGGCGCCAGCAGCAGCAGCCCCCCCAATCCGGAGCCTCGCAGGTCAACGGGGAAGGGGGCTCAGTTTGGGGCGACGGGGACCCCAAGCCCAAGGACTCGGGCTGGGACTCCGGCCCGGGGCTGCTTCCTTCCTGGGGCAGCTCCAGTGCAGGGGGCGGCAGCTGGGGGGACTGGGGAAAGCATTCGGAGGGTGAGGCTACAGGCTGGGAGGGGGCTGGCAGCCCCACACAGGAGAAGCAGAACTCCTGGACCAGCGGCACAGCCCCTGCCCCCTCCAGCGAGGGAAGCAGTGACAGTCTGGAGGGCAGGAGGGAGCGAGGACCATCCCGCGACGAGACCGCCCCTCCTCTGGCCATGCCGCCACCCCTCCCCGCACAGGACCTGGATCCCCGCGTGCTGTGCAACACAGGGTGGGGCCAGACCCCTGTACGGCAGCACACTGCCTGGGAGACCGAGGAGGCAGCACAGGGGGGCCGGAAGAACGACATCGGGACCGAGGCTTGGGGCGGCTCAGCCACTGCTACAGCTGCTGCACCCCCTTCGTCCACCAGAGGGAGCAGCCCGGTGCCTGGCTCTACTCCGCGCCCCGATTCAGGTGGGAAAGGTGGTGAGGGGGGTGGAGCCTCGACTGGGGGCTGGGGAGGTGTTCCGCAGGCTCACCCCCATCCTGGGTCTGGATGGGGTGATCCACCTCCCCCCCTTTCTGGGAAGAAACCCCCCAGCGGTGCCGGAGGAGGAGGAGGAGGAGGAGGGGGATGGGGCAGCCCTCCCAACTCCGCCGGTGGCCCAAAGAGCGCCCAATCCTGGACCCCAGAGGAAAAGTCCCACCCAACCGGCTGGGACGATGCCCACACCAAGCCCAAACCGGCCCCTCAGGGCTGGGGGGATGGGCCGAAGACCCCCCACCCTCAAGGCTGGGGGAATGGGGGTGCCGGCAGTGACTGGACGGATACTGGAGGAGAGGGGAAGAAGAACGGTCCATCACCTCCATGGGATGGAGAAGGAGGCAGTGGAGGAGGGTGGAAAGAGAACCCCCGTGGGTGGGGCAAGCCCAGCCCTGGGGGCGGCAATGGGGGGGGAGGGGGCGGAGGCTGGGTTGACCCCCAGAGGCCCAGCCCGCCCATGCAGGGATGGGGCGGCAAGCCCCAGGACAGCGCTAACGGAGGTAATGGAGGGGTAGGGTCATGGGGCGGGCCCAAACCGGTGAAGCAGGGGAGCAGCTCGGGTTCGGGATGGGGAGGGGCAAAGCAGGAGCCCACGGGGTGGGAGGAGCCGTCCCCTCCCTCCATCCGCCGCAAGATGGAGATTGACGATGGCACTTCCGCCTGGGGTGACCCCAATACTTACACCAAGACCGTCAACCTGTGGGACCGCAACAACCCCGTGACTCCGGCACCCAGCAACAGCGGTGGCGGTGGTGGCAGCGGCGGCGGTAACAGTAACACTGGCAACAACCCCTCTGCGCCTGGCAATGGCAGCAACAACAATCAACCCCACCTCCACCACCAACCCCATCCCCACCCCCACCCACACCCACACCCACACCCACACCACGGCCACAATCACAATCACAACCCACCCCCAGTGCAAGGTCACGGACACGCGGCTGCCCCCGGCAACAGCAGCAACACCGCCAGCTCCCCCAGTGCACCTGCCCCTCACCAGCCAGGAGCCCCTCAGGGCCGCCCCCCGCTGGCCAATCCAGGTAAGACACCTTTGACCATCCTCAGAACTGGCCTTACCCCAGATATACAAACCACAGAGCTCATTTGAGGACCTGGTCTTCCATAGAAATACATTCAGCACTTTAAAAAAAAATGTATGTACTTTCTGTTGAGTTACCAAAAGCATTTGAGAGTTTGAAACAACAAAAAGGAGATGACATAACAACTCAGAAATGCTTGTTTGAAAGTAAACTCAGTGCTAAATGCAGAAGCTAAACTGTCTGTCACATGATGTCTCTATTGTCACAAAAAGGTCTGTTTTAGAATGTGACCTGTATGATTCTGGAACTGTGGTCTCAACAGTTCCAGAACCCTTTACTGTTTGAACATGGGGCAGTGTGGGAAGCCCAGGAATGTTGTTTACAGACCTCTTGTGAAAATAGCACTTTACCGCAAGCGTTTTTTTTTAGCATAATTACAGGAGGCCTCTGTGTATAGTCACTGGGTGCAATGATAGCACAGGGTTTGGTGCCCCCTGCTGGATGGTTCTGTCAGTGTGGTTGCCCATGGCAATGGGAGCTGGAGGCAGCTGGGTGCAGCGGCGGGCCAAGAATTAAACAGGCATCATAGACCCTTGCTTTCTCTGTCCTCATTTCCAAAGGCCACTTCCAGCTCGTGATTTCTTTGAATGTAACCGTGTGTCTTGAGCGGTTTAAGCAGAGGCAATTACTACAACTGTGGAAGATTATCCTGCCCCACAATGAAGAATACTCAAGTTACCCAGCATGCCTCTGACCTCTTGGTGCGGTTACTATGCAAGGCCACAGGGCTCCCATCTCACCTGCTAACGCTCCTTTGAATGCCTGTTTGTCTTTTATGTTCAGCTATTATTATTGAACAAACAAACTAAACTACCCTGTGAGGTAAAGCTGGCCAAACCCTTACATTTGAAAGCCACGGGTTTGATAGCTTTTTGTTATCACTCAGCGTGTGATTGAATTAAAGTGGCTTATTTACTTATATAATGTACCAGACCTGGTTTCCTGGGACTAAATTGCGTGTGGAAAACAGTGGGCCCTTGTGGCTCCATGGGAGCCCCGGGTATTTGTGCTTGCAGAGGTGGGGGAAACGCCAGCCTCTGGAACTATAAGTACTCCGATGTATTTGTTTCTCCCTTGCATTAAACCAGCTGATTTCGCTAACTGGTTCTCCTAACCGGCTGAAGAGTTGCTGAGTAGAATCGGCTGTGCATGGGTTGATGGCGGGGGTGGGGCGGGTTTAAAACACCTCTGTTCCCTGGCGTTTGTAGTTCAGGTGGAAACTGGGTAGGCTGGTGTTCTGTGTGTTAGTGGTTGTTGTGGAAATGGGACTGATCGTCCTCTCCGCCAGGTTGGGGGGAACTGCCCAGCGTCCACGCCAAGGCTGAGCCCTCCTGGGGGGAGCCTGCCTCCCCCTCCCCCGCAGTGGACAACGGGACCTCGGCCTGGGGCAAACCTCCTGGAAGCCATGGAGGCTGGGCGGACAGCGGCCCCGAACCTGTGGGGCCCTACGGCAGAGCCACCGCACCCACAGGACCCACCCCCTGCAAGCCAGGTAAAAAAAAAAAAAAAAAAAAAAAAAAGCCTTTACCTGGCGACAAGTTGCCATGGTAACCCGGCCCTGCAAGAGCAGCTATTTCTGTCTCTCATGCCAGCCTGTAATCGCAGTCACTCAATCAGTCTGATCATTCATTCACTTAGTGGCGTCTTACCTTCATGTCTTTGCTGTTTACAAACGACAGTTGTAGGCTGTCCTTATTTCCCTGTATTCAACGTTTCACTGCGATCTCCTGTTTGCTTTTCCCTGAAACCCATTGAGTGTTCGCAGATTTTTTCCTAATGTACAGGTGTACACTTGCAGTGTATTGATATGTACAGCTGTTTACCTCACTTACCCAGTGTGTTGCACAAATAAACAGAAGACACATAAAAATAAGCTTTGTAGGTAAATGCAGCATGTTGCATCGATGCTAATCTATGATATGTTGGTGTCTATGCACTTAGCATTTTTAATGAAACAAATAAAAATAAATAAAAAACCCTGTACACACTTGAGCCATTTGGTATACCTCTTTAACTATTGCTGTACATCTTTTACTCCTTTTCGTAGTTAAGAATGTGTCTTTTGCCAAAGAGAGTGTGACTGTAGGTCAGCCTGATGCTATTTGGTTTGGATGAGTTATTTTTCCTTTCCGCTTAAATTTCAAGGAAGCAAAATCTGCCCAATGATTCCGTTCCAAGTCTTTTTCAGCTCATTTTTGTAGCCATGCTGCCACCTGGTGGCATTATGGAATTACTACCATGCATCCAGTGTGCCTGAGGGCCTGAGGCAAGTCTGGAATTATCACTGCGTTTTTGTCAAAGAGTAGATCTTCAGGTGAAATCTGGAGTTCTGTTCCCCTGGAGTGGGCTTTAATAGGAAATCCTTGGATGCAATTAGGCACTGGAAATATATTTTTCCAGAAAGTGTAAAGAAAAGAATAGCCTTCAGCTGGTGCAAAATCTGGAAATCAGGTTCTGTGGTTGCAGATCAGTGCAGTTTTTGAGCCATTTACTGAGTCACACTGCCACCAGATGGTGAGGAGAAGTGCTGCATTCAGCTTGGCAATGACCACAAAACCTGACCTGAATGGTGAAAACCTGTGGTATACGCATTATCTGCAAAAACACTGTTGTCCGATTAGTATTTTCAAACCACAGGATGAGATGTATAGCTGAAAACACCAGAATGAGTCAAGCGGTCCGTAAAGGTGGAGCAGATCGGAGCTGGTGGTCCTACAGTAATTTAAGTGGAGTCCCTGTTCGCTCTCTTCCAGCCCCCAAATCTATGCAAGACGGCTGGGGAGGCAGCGGGGAGGAGCTGGGTCTCTCTGCGGGGCAGTGGGAGCAGGACGATGCGGACATGTGGAACAGCACCGCCTCCCAGGAGAGCAACTCCTCCTGCAGCTCCTGGGGAAACCCGCCCAAGAAGGGCCCGCAGAAGGTACACACACACACACACACACACACACATACGCACGCACACACACACATGCTTATACACGCATGCCCGACACACACACATGCACACATGCGCATACACGCACATACACACACGCATGCACGCACACACAATTCACGTAATTACTATGTGTGTATGTGTGTGTGTGTGTGTATATATATATATATATATGCAATTGCATGCTCACAGTATTGTGTGTGTGTTGCACACACTCAGAGCTGTTGTGCTGAACCCTCTCTCCTCTCTGAAGGGAAAGGCGGCTGGCAAGCAGGATGATGCCTGGATCATGAACCGGCTGATCAAACAGCTCACAGACATGGGCTTCCCGGTGAGTCCCAGCCAATGAGCACAGCTCATCCAATCAGTGTTCTCAGGTTAACCAATCATGTCACTGCTTCAGAGTTTTTGTTGACAATGAGAGACTAACAACTCTCTCGCTCTCCTTCTCTTGTCTCTCTCTCCCTCTCCCTCTATCACTGTGTGTGTGTGTGTGTGTGTGTGTGTGTGTGTGTGTGTGTGTGTGTGTGTGTGTGTGTGTGTGTGTGTGTGTGTGTGTGTGTGTGCAGAGGGACCCAGCTGAGGAGGCTCTGAAAAGCAACAACATGAACTTGGATCAGGCAATGAGTGAGTGCCCCCTGCTGGCCTTGCATGGACATACAGTCTGATCTGCTCTTTCACAATGGCTCCAGGCTCTAGTCCCGGAGAGGCACAATGACTTTCACTGTTCAGTGTGTTGCGGCACACAAGTGCGTAGTGGAATTATGGTACGGCTACAGACAAACTTCACATCTCAGCGATGTGCCCATTGACAGATACAGCCACAAAAACTGCAAATGTCTTTAACTGGGGAAGACGTTTGACACCACTGTGTTGCATTGGTGGGTCTGCTTATGACTTAAATGTGAGAAAATTATTATTTTCCTGTGATAACATATTCTGGCCCTGTGCTTAGAAAGACAATGCAGAAGTGCATGCGACTCTGCTCAGCAGCAACTACGTTTTCGGTGTAAGCATGTCCTAATGGTGACCCACAATCCACCCTGTTTTTTTTTTCAGGCGCCCTGTTGGAAAAGAAGACAGAACTGGACAAGCGGGGTATGGGAATCTCTGACTACAACAACGGCCTGGCCAGCAAGCCTCTGGGCAGCAGGCTGCCCGGCCTCTCCAAAGAATCCTCCTCAGACCGCGCCCCCTTCCTGGACAAGGTATGCTCCGCCCACATCACTCGCAAGCCCTGCCCACACTGTACCTAAACCCCACCCACACTGCACCCAATCCCACCCATATCTCACCCAAGCCCCACCCACCATGCCCACACCCCTCCCACGTTCTGCTCTAACCCTGTCTCCCAGCCAGCTCTTTCACATGTCCCTGGCTGTGTTCTGAAAACTCAGAAGTTACATCTCCTCCCCCCCAGCCTCTTTTCACCTGATCTATAATGCATGGGCAGGTTTGACCAGTATTGCAGAAGCGTCAACGATGGAAACCATAGTTACATCAGCTGACTAAAATAATAAACGAACAAAGCAGGTGAGGGAACAGCCAGGCTGTGCTGTAGCTGGTGCAGTGCGATAACCCGGAGCTCTCGTCAGCCAGTGCTTTAAATAGGGAAGGCTTTTGTGTTTTTCTGTTTTTACATTTCATACTGCTGCACCATGGTGTGAAGGAAGCAGCAGCCACACCACCTGCCCATCACGTGTTTAAGAGAACAATGCGCTCCTATGTGCAGCTCTCTCAATTACAGGATCCCTCCAGTCAAACTTACCTCCTGGTATAACATAAAAAAAATACTCTTACACAACAGAAACTAAGAGTGGTGATGCAGGGACTCCAGCGTAGTAGAAAAGCAATGCCACTTCTGTAGCCCAACACATTTAGGGAAAGTATAACTACATCAAGTGACATACATGAGAATGCACATCCTGGCAGTTCAGGAAGAAGGCGGGAAGTTGACTTTCATGAGTCTAGGTACCAACACTTGCACTTTCAGTCTTGGATCACCGTGTAACAAACTGCAAACTGCAGAATGTGGTATACAGCTACAAAAAAGTCTTTTGGTCGGGGTGGTCTTTAACAGAATTTGGCACCAATGAGGAGTTATGAGCTAATGAGCACAGCTGTTTTTTCAGATTTATAAAGTATGGGTGAAGCTGCCGTGTCCACACACATGCACACACGAACATGCACACAAATGTGTGTGTGTGCGTCCCGTTTCCTGGGCATCATGCCTATCTCCGTTTCCCCACTCCGCCCTCTGCAGGATGGAGGCCTTGCAGAGGATGTCCCCACCTCACCGTTCATGCCTTCTGCCGGCCTGAAACTCCCGCTGTCAGGCCCCGCCTCCGCCCTGACCGCCCAGAGACAGGTGGGCAGCCTGGGGTAGGGGCGTGCTGGGACACGGGGCGGGGCCAATTGGTGCTTGTGTTATGATCTGAGGCGGGGTCAGATGGTGAGGGGGCGGGCCATGTTGAGAAAAGGGGCAGGGCCAGTAGTGCCCACTTATTATTGGATTGATGAGACAGGAAATGGGTGGAGCTACAGGGTGATGTCAGTTACTTATTTGAGCAAACCGCTGTGTCGTGCTGTGGAGAGCAAAATATATTGGTCACCTGAAAGAGGCCGCAGCTGTTTGTTGCTCCACCCCTTATGGGGATTCATGTAGCCTCCCTTTACCCTGTCAGAAAGGAGGGGCGACAGGAAAGTGTTTACCGGTCCAACTGAAAGAGGCCGATCCATTTAAGGTGTGCTCCTTCACCATGAGGTGCTGCAGGGTGGGCTGATCCTCCCTTTCTTTGCTTGGAGGATGCTTGCCCATGTTTGTTTAGTTGGAAGGTCTTTGATTGGCTGACGGTGAGCTGTCGCTTACAGTGGAACACATCGGACTGCATTAAAACACCTCCGTTACGTGTCATCCCTCTCTCACGCTAGCCTGAAGCAGGCTGTAGGAAACCTGAGGCAGTGTAGTACAGCGGTGACAGAGCTGGGCTCACAACAGGCTCATTTCCTCTATTGTATGCTTGATGATGATACTTAACTGTATAAAATATGCAAGCCCTGCAAGTCACTCTGTATAAGACTGTGTTCTAACTACCTGAAATGTAATGTATGTTTACTGCGGTCACCCTTAGAGACTAATCTAGATGATTATATAATCATCTGGATGATGATTATTATCCAATTATGATGTCAGGTCATCTCTGTAATTATAACTTTAGTAGCACAATTGAATGATAATTTACATAAATACATTGTAATTATAAACAGTCTTGGTAACTCTCTCCTCCCTCTTTCCATCACTTTTTGTGTTTCCCACCCCTTTTCCCTCCTTTTCCTTTCACCTATCCCTCTCTCTCTCTCTCTCCCCCTCCCTCTCTCCCCCTCTCTCCCAACTTCTCCTCCCCCTCTCTCTCTCCTCTCCCTCTCCTCCTCCCCCTCTATCCCTCTCCTCCACCCCCTCTCTCTCTCCCTCTCCTCCTCCCCCCCTCTCTCTCTCTCCTCCCCCCCCTCTCTCCCTCTCTCTCTATCTCCTCCCCCTCTCTCCCTCTCCCCCTCTCTCCCTCTCCTCCACCCCCCCCTCTCTCTCTCTCTCTCTGCAGCAGATACAGGGTGGAATGTTTGTAGGTGGTGGAGCAGCACAAGCCCGGGCCATGCAGCAACAGGCCCCGCCCCCTCAGCCGCCAGTGCCCCTCAGCTCCTCCCAGCCTAGTCTACGCACTCAAGTGCCTCAGTTTCTCTCCCCTCAGGTGTGTGCTCTCAAACACACATACAGATATACACATTCACAGGCACCTTTCGCTCACTCTGTCTCTCACTCCGTCACACCTACACAAACACACATACCTCTCACTCACACACAAACCCACACACATCTCTCTCACACACACACACACACCCACCCCTCTGTCTCTCACGTTCACACACCTACACATATTCTGTCACTCACTCTTACCCATACCCATCCACCCGAACGCACGCACTGATGGATTCTGGGAGTTTGTAAACCTCGGCCTGTATCTGTGTGCTTTGCCCTGCCTGTAGGTTCAAGCACAGCTCTTGCAGTTTGCAGCAAAAAACATTGGTCTGAACCCTGCACTTTTGACCTCACCAATAAGCCCTCAACACATGACCCTGCTGAACCAACTTTATCAACTGCAGCTGGTGAGTCTTTTACATTACAATACATATTACATTACATCATATTACATCACATTACATCACAGTGTATCACTTTACATCACCTAATGCTACATGTTACATTACATCACATCACAACTTAATATTACATCACATTTTAATAGATCACATCGTAGTACGTTACACTGCTACATCCCAGAAACATTACGTTATGTTACATTATGTATTACATTACAGTCATTGAACAGATAATCTAATCCAGAGTGACTTACAGTGCAATAAATATCACTGCCATCTCCATTGTTCTTTTCCTGTTTTAAATACCTGTGGACTGTGCGTGTCTCTCTCAGGCGTATCAGCGCTTACAACTTCAGCAGCAGATGTTGCAGGCGCAACGAAACGTATCCGGCCCCATCAGACAACAAGAGCAGCAAGTGAGTCCTGCCCCGTCTGCCCCCACACCGCTCAGGGCTCGTAGCCCCGTCACAGCTCATGTTTTCTGGCTTACCCTCTCATGCATGTGGGGGTGGCCTGACCAGCTCCAGTGAGATGCTGTGCTAATGAAGCACTGGTCAGTTACTGCTCCTGACCAATCACAAGCTTCCGGGGCAAGTTGTGAAATGGAACTACCAATCAGACTGAAAGATAATTAAGCCACCCAGAGTCTGTATTAGAAATTCAGCATCTACAGCATAAAATTACATCCCACCCATTTTTCCTTAATGTAATATAAAATATGATATAATGTAATATGTAATGTGCAGAACAGTGCAATACTTACTACTTTTTTTTGCAAACTATTTTTTTGATTCTCCCTTTATCCTGGCACTACTTTATCCTGGCAACGGCCCATTTGTCCTCTTTTGGCCAAGCTGCCCCTCTGAAGGATTCTGATAGCTGGGATTAGCCATTATTAGCACTAACAGAGCACAGGTAGAGCCGCTGCCCCCCGAATGTCTGTGCACATCACTGCTCTGGACAGTAGCTGAATGTTATGTTTATCGGTGAAAGCTGAGTCCGTTGAAAGGTGGTTGTTTCCTTGCTTGTGGGGAGCGATGTTTATCCACTGATCTGACGCGCGTGTTGTTCTCCGTTCCTCCGCAGGTTGCACGTACAATCAATAACATGCAGCAGCAGATCCAGCAGCATCAGCGGCAGCTGGCCCAGGCCCTGCTGATCAAGCAGCAGCAGGCCCCTGCTCACGCCAGCCTGCACCCCAGCGCCGGCAAGTCAGCCCTGGACAGCTTCCCACCCCACCCCCAGGCTCCGGGCCTGTCCGACCTGCAGACCAAAGAACCGCAGTCTTCTCCGAACTCTTATGCCCCCTACCCTCTCTGTGAGTGCTCCCTCATTGCCATGTCCCCCTTGTCCTGTGTATTGTGTGTGTGTGTGTGTGTGTGTTTATGTGTGTGTGTGTGTGTGTGTGTGTGTGTGTGTGTGTGTGTGTGTGTGTGTGTGTGTGTGTGTGTGTGCCATTGACTTTCTGTCAGCATGCCATAATTCTAATGCTCTCTAACCTCTGTGTGTGTGCATGTGTGTGCATGTGTGTGTGTGTGTGCATGTGTGTGTATGTGTGTGTATGTGTGTGTGTGTGTGTGTGTGTGTGTGTGTGTGTGTGTGTACATGTGTACATGTGTATATATGTGTGTGTGTGTGTGTGTGTGTACATGTGTGTATGTGTGTGTGTGTGTGTGTGTGTGTGTGTTTGTTTGTTTGTTTGTATATGTGTTTATATGTCTCGAGAGGAAGGTAAAATGCAAAGCCTTTCTAATATGACTGTTTCCCCCAACCCCCCTCAGCTGGCCTGAACCCAAACATGAATGTAAACAGCATGGACGTGGGCGGTATGTCCATGAAGGAACCTCCCCAGCCGCAGTCCCGCCTCTCCCAGTGGACTCACCCCAACTCCATGGAGACGCTGTCTGGAGGCTCTTCCCCCCTCGAGCCCAACCTCAGCAAGCACGGTACGGGTGGGGTGGGGCCTAACATTAAAAAAAAATGGTGTAAAAACAGTCACAGCATGCATTAAATTAGGGGCAACTCACTTCAAGAGCATGGAGTGACATTTAGTTTTCAAGCTTTGATGAGCTTGAAAAATCAAATGTTCTGTTGAAGGAATGTCATGGGCATTTCTTTATTTCAGAAATTTCTTAAAATGAACGGTAAATTACACTACGTTTCAACCAGTTACCAGTTGAGAAAGAAGATCTTAAAAGGGTGAAAAATCTGTTGATGGAAAGAAGAATTGTCATTGGTTTTATTTCTCTGAACTGCGCGGCTCTGCAGACTTATGGCAGAGAAGTCTATGATGGCATGTATAGCTGAATTGAGAGTAACCAGCGCCCCCTGTCTTCCAGGTGCCGTCACTGCAGGCCCAACCCTGGGCCCCCAAGGGAAGGCGGTGATGGAGGATTCCTACAGCCCTTACAATCTGATCTCCAGCTCGGACTCTCCCTCCAGCCCGCTGGTGACCCCTGACAGCTGGGGCCAGGGCAAGAGCGCCAACGACAAGATCTCCAATGGGACCAACATCAACTGGCCTCCAGGCAAGTAGGGGGCGCTGTGCAGCTGTAAAGGTATCTGCCGTGCTGCTCATCCCCCAGGCTTATTCAGGTCACTGGTGCACAAAAAACAGATCTGTTTCTTGGGGTGTCATTCCATCAGTTTTGATCCTCCCCAGTCATTTGTTTGCGATTTTGTATGCTTGATGAAGTTAGTTTTTTTTTTTTTTTTTTATAATATTTTAAGCATTTATCAGATGCTTCTCTCCAGAGCACCTTACACAGCTTATGCTTATGTTTTCCATACTGTCTGTTTGTACAGTTGGACAAGTGCATTGCTAAATTCCTTCTCATGAATATTCATAACAGACCAGCAAAGCATAACATTTTGACTTTTGGTAGGGCTGAAACTTTAACAGCATTAAGTAAGTGACCATCTGGTTAAAATAGGCAGTCTTGTGGTGCCAGATGAGGTTTTAATGGAGAGTGTCTTTCCTGGTCATTCAGAATTTTGCCCAGGAGTACCCTGGAAAGGACTGCAGAATATTGACCCGGAAACAGATCCCAATGTGACCCCTGGAAGTGTTCCCAGCGGCCCCACCATCAACACCAACATTCAGGATGTGAACCGCTACCTGCTTAGGGACCGAAGTGGAGGTAAACAAACAGGGTGGTGGAGGAAGGGAGGGAGGGAGGGAAGAAGGAAGGGTGGGGAAAGTGCTGATTTCGAATGATACACGAGTAACTTGCACAGCCATTTTTTGGGTATGTGTTGTCCTTTCTGGCTTTTTGAGAAAGTTCCATTGATTCACCACCAGGGGGTGCCTATGCCCTTAAACAGCACTGCCATTCTGAGGTTCATTAGTTGGCTGTGAATCAGCCTCAGCACAGCCCAGTTCTCAGTCTGAATGGCCTCTCATTTTACACTGATATTTCAGGATTTTAGCAGGTTCCCTTTTCGCTTGCATTTGTTCATGCATTGTCCACTTATACAGCTGGACATTTACTAAAGCAGTTTAGCTGAAGGTCCTGCATTAAGGGTATGTGGGGACAGAGCCCGCTTTCCTATTCTTTACACTATGCTGCTGTACTTCATCACTACTTCTCTCTCCTATGGAAACTCCTGGACAGATCGGGCTGGTATTGGTGCGTCACTTTTTTTTTTCCCTTTCTTTTTCTTTTTCTCCGAACCCCCTTCGCTCACCCACTGCATTTGCCTGTGGACGCCATAGGCTCCTCCCCATCGTCAGCTCAGAACGAGGCGTCGCCTCCGTCCAGCGACTGGCCAATCGGTGCCTACTCTAGCTCGTTCAATCTGTCCTCTCCGGATACTGAGGATGATGCAGGTACAGCCCCCATCCCCCCCCCTGCTCCGTCACAGCACCTCCAGCTCCAACTCCCCACCCCTGATAATCCTAAACACCCCCACCCCCACCCTCAGTTGCCTGACTGTAGATGTTCCCTTTGCCGTGTGTTGGAATTTCTGTCCCCTAGTGGTTAAAATTTCCCGCTCTTGTTGCGTGTCCAGCATGGCTTGCAGCTCTAGCTGTAGTCGTGTTCACTGGAGTTGTTTGACTTTTCTGTCCAGACAAACTTCACTGAGGTAAGATGGTAGGACGAGACAGGAAGGGTGTGTCTTTTTTGTACCAAATGAGAATTCAGCATGGACTCCGAGGTGTACCCCACGGCTCCATTTCCGTAACCGTTCTCCGCCACCACCCCCCTTCCTCACCCCCAGTCTCCCACTCGTGTCCCAGTTGTGTGTAACCAGCTGTGTGCCATGTCCTTGTGTTTTGCTGCAAAGCCTGCTGGGGCAGCGCACTGCCCCGATGACCTGGTCGCACTACACGCCGCGCTGTAAACTCACACTCACTGTGACTGAAATATTGCTGGGGTTGGCTGGGAGAAAATCCCTGGTTTTCAGACTGTGGAGAGAGAAACGGTTTGTTCAGTGATTGGTGCAGTTGCAGGAATATGGAGATGCTTCCACACGTTTGAATGCACCCCATGTTTTACGAAAGAGACGGTGTAGTGGGTTTTCAGAAATGAATCACTTATAACTTGTTAACAGCATGCAGGTACACTCCTGAATGTTCCTGTCTTACGTGAATATGATACTTACGGTAGAGAAGACAGTCCTGTTTGATCATCCATGTTAACATAATCTCCCTCTGTCTTCCTCCCTCTTTCTCTTCCTCCCTTCTCACTCCTCTTTCTGTTGTCCTCACTCCATCTCTCCTTCCTCATCTTTCTCCCCTGCCTCCCTCCCTGCCTCTCAGGTAAACTCTCGGATATGAAGTCTACCTGGTTGCAGGGGCCTGTGTCCCACACCCAGGCCTCCCTCTCCCATGAGCTCTGGAAAGTTCCACAGGGCCCCCGAAACACCTCCACTGCCCCCACCCGCCCCCCGCCTGGCCTGACCAACACCAAGCCCTCCTCCACCTGGGGGGGCAACAGCCTGGGCCTGGCACCTGGCTGGAGCAGCTCCTACTCATCCTCTGGTACGCCCCCTACAGGACTAAACCAGTCAGTCACATGTCAATTTTCAAACGTGGATCACTGTTCAATACTATTTTCAAACTACATGATGTGATGTATAGTTGCCAAATTTCAGGATGACTCAGTGTAAGGTAAAGTATGTATTTGTTGAACATGTATTGTGAATGTGCATGCTCTGACTAGTGAGAGAGAAAACGGTGGTAAAACACAGTGGGGAAAGGCGTGGTTGTGTTGTGAGGTCGTTGGTGGGTGGGGTCACGGACCTCATGGTGGTTAACGGGCGAGTTTGTGCAGCCTAGCCCCACGGCACATGCTCAGCCGTGTGGGGGGACCCCGCCCGTCTGGGGTACGGGCCTGGGGCCCCTATATCCACCGCAGTCTGGTGGGTTCACTCCCAGACATGGTTACTCTCAGTCTCACTTTCACATTCAGTCACGCTAAAGACGCTTTATTCACAGCACGTTACAGTATATTGAAACACGAGGGTACACTGTCTAATCGCAACAGCCATGCTCTGCAGCAGAGAGAGCAGCAATAAGACCACGTCCGTTGGTACTGCAGCTACCACGAATAAAACTACCACTGGTACTATTGCTACCTGTATGATCTACAGTAATGATAATGACAATGTCGTTTACGCGATATATATTGGCCAAGCTGCCCCTCTGAATGTCTGTGCACTTCACTGTATGTGTATTTAATTGGTATACTGACTCTGTCTCTGGGCAGGTACCACCTGGAGCACAGACAGCTCCAGCAGAACCAGCAGCTGGCTGGTGCTGAGGAATCTCACGCCCCAGGTACAGTCCCACTGAGCGCCGTCCACAACACACAGTCCCTTCCACTCTCTCTCTCTGCTGCGCTGCCGTCAAAGCACGTCCGTAACTGCATGGCCAGTACTGACACAGTCAGTAGCTGGAACAGAACAATGCAGGAAGACGAGGGGACAGGGACGGGGGCATTCATGAAGAAGTAATGGTGATAAGATGGAGAAGAATAACGTATTGTTTGGGGCTAAATTATGTTAGGGTTACAACATACTGCAGTTGTGAAGCCTCAATATGCCCTCTCTCTGGGTTTCAGTTGTAACCCCTGTGTCTGTGTCTGTGTCTGTGTGTGTGTGTGTGTGTGTGTGTGTGTGTGTGTGTGTGTGTCTGCAGATTGTGTGTGTGTGTTCTGCAGATTGACGGGTCGACCCTGCGCACCCTGTGCATGCAGCATGGCCCCCTGATCACATTCCACCTCAGCCTGACACAGGGCAACGCCGTGGTGCGCTACAGCTCCAAGGAGGAGGCCGCCAAGGCCCAGAAATCCCTGCACATGTGCGTACTGCGCCCCCTGGTGCCCAAATGCTGCTGCCGCACCTCAACTCATTTTTAACGCTGTTTTTAACAGCCTCAGTTTTTAGGTGCTGTTTCAGACAGCACTGTATGGTAATGAACACACAGCTGTTCAAAATTAAGCAATTGCATGTTAAAACCTTAATGGGTAAATATATCATTTGTTTGCATTGTAACAGGTTTGAGGTTGGGAACACTGTTTTTAGGAACGCTGTTTTTGATTGCTGAGGCCTTGCACCTAAGTAATGATTTGGAAGCTCACCCCCTACTCCCTCTTTGCTTCCTGATCCAGGTGCGTTCTGGGAAACACCACCATCCTGGCGGAGTTTGCTGGGGAGGAAGAAGTCAACCGATTCTTTGCACAAGGCCAATCCCTCGCCACCACGCCCACCACCAGCTGGCAGCCCAACCCAGGCACCAATCACACACGGCTGGGAGGGGCGGGGGCGGGGCCACCCTCGCATGCGATTGGCCACTGGAACAGTGGCGGGGGAGGAGCCGGGGCCAAGGTGGGTGGGGACCTGCTGTCATGGGGCGGGGTCCAGCAGCAGTTCTCCAGCCTATGGGGTCCCCCCGGCGGGGATGATGGGCGTGTCATTGGGAGCCCTACACCAATCAACACCCTGCTTCCTGGGGACCTGCTGAGTGGAGAGTCTATGTAGGACTGCAGGAGGGAAAAAAATAAAAACAACCATCCAACCTGAGGGAAAATTCAACAAATGAAATAAGAGAAAAAAAAAATAAAAATAAAAAAAAGGAATAAGGCAAACGAAACCAAGCAAATCTTGTGACGATAATCAGTATCAGTGGATTTTTTTTTTTTGAGCCATGAAGCCAGAGGCCCTAGGCTGAGGCCCCTGCACTGAGGCTGCTGTCCTTCCTCTTCTCCTCTCCATCATTCTGCATTGTTCTGCTCCACAGTCTTTTCTTTGGTAAGGATGGGTTAAAGTATCTGAGCCCATTCCTCCATACCCCTTTCCCTTTCTTTTGGAGAAGAGAGAAGAAAACAATGACTAAAACAGAGGAAAGAGAACCTTTTTTTATGAATCAACTTTCTATAGTAATTCAAAAATTTGGTGTCAAGTGTTTTTTTTTTTTTGTCAAACTTTTAAAACCTCCTGCCATTTTAAAATAATCACACCACCTCTTTCCCTACCTCCCTCCCACCTCCAAAAAAAGAGAAATCATTCCTAACGCACCCAGCAGGAAGGGTCGTTGTCATTTGTCGGTTTTTGTCCTTTTTCTCCACACTAAATTTGGCCTTAAACCCAGGTCTCTCTGTTGTGCTTGTACTAACTGAAGAAACTCACTGAAAAAAACATTGCACAGTCTCATTTCTGAGCCTAGAAAGTGGAACACAGAACAAGCATGAACCAGAATGTTCCACTGCAGCTCCAGAAAGTTCCACAACCTTCAGCTGCAGATCCTGAAAGTTCCAGAACCTTCTGCTGCAGATCCTGAAAGTTCCAGAACCTTCCGCTGCTGATCCTGAAAGTTCCAGAGCTCTCCTGCTGAAGGCAAGGAGGTTCCGCTGTAGATCCAGAACGTTCCGATGCAGTTCCAGGGCAGTCCGCACAGCTCTGGGTCTCACCTTTAAGTCTCTTCCTTTTTTTTTTTTTTTTTTTTTCTAATTAGTCAAAGGGATTTACACTGCAGTTGTCTCACACATTCAAGCTGTTGTTCAGATCTATTGCAAGATCTATAGCTGAGAGAATAATATTGAAAATATGTTTATCTGTTTGCGAGCATGTGTGTGTATGTGTGTCGGTCTGTTACTCCATATGCCACTGCTATAAGGGACTGTGTAAGAAACACTTCTTCATACCTCCACACGTTTGAAGGACTTGCTGTTTTCAGACTGGACTTTGTGTATTTGAATTAACTCCGTGAGGGGTGGCTGGGAGATCGCACGCCCCCTAAAGTGCCACTCTCTGCCAGCAGACTCTTCTCTCTCCAAGTCGTGTGCAATATCCGCCGGTCTCTTCCGTCCGCCAGTGTGTGCTGCGGTGGAAGCCACCCCAGTTTCCTTTCATTTAACCCCCTCCTCCCCTTGTTTTTCCGACACTACGATGACGGAGTGAACCACAGATTGTTACCGTGGGGAACAGCGAGAGATGCAAAACCGGCAACGCTACACAGACACGCCGCGTACCTCCTCAGTTTACCCCACCCACTCCCCATCTGACAGAGACTATTGGCCACGCCAGCCTGGGGGACCTGTCCACATACCAAATAAGAGGTGTTTCTTACAAGCCTGTAGACAAAGTGTGCTTTTTTTTCCTCCCAATTGGTACAGATGTATGGAACGAAGGATCAAGTTTTTGGTTTTGGGTTTTTTTTTTTTTTTTGTTTGTTTTAAATGGTGGGAATATCATAGCACTTAAAAAGAGCGAGAAGCTCGACCTGCAACTAAAACGCCAACAAATCACAGAATGGAGAAGTGTCAAGCCCTGGAGATAAACAGAAAGAAAGCAATCTAAACAGCTTCTCCTGTCTCCATTTTTTAAAAAACTGTGTCCGTGTCAAGAGACTCCTTTCCCTTTTTTGTTCCGGGTCCTTTCTTCGTCCAGGGGATACCGTGGCAGAAAAAAAACAAAGCAGTAGCAGGAAGAAGGGGAAAACAAAGACTGAATCCACTGAAATGAGTGGAAAAACACCTTGGCTTTTTTCAGAATATATCAAAGCAAGTATCACTGTTACAGTACTCCAAAATGTTTAGCCTTCTCTGGAGATGCTAGACAAGCTCAATCTTTGTTTTCATTTATTGTTTGTTTTTTTTTTTACTCTCTGGGGCCCCTTTGTGGCAGGCCCTGTTTTGACCACCATGCGATGATGGTTCTGGCCACTGAGTGCCTATCTGCTGTGGGGCCTGACCAGACTCCTCAGCACCTCCTGCGACTGGAACTCGCGCTCCTGCCTAACCAGCCGAGAGCAGCTCCCTCAGAACTGGCCAATCAGCACAACCGTGCCAGCGTCACACCTCGTCTCCTGTTGGCTCTCTTCTTTCATCCATACAAAGATCACTTTAGCTGGAAGTTGAGATGCTCTCATTTTGTTTCTGGAATTACCAGTGTTGTTCTTTTGTTTTTGTTATTTTTTTTTTTGTGTGAGTGTGAGTTTGTGTCTACACGATGGTTGTCAAGAGTAGTTGCTTACCAGAAAGCACTTAATTTGCTCATATGCAGAAACGAACACTTTGGGTAAGACGCAACTCGATAAATGCAACCGTACGGTTTTGGGTCGTCATGTAGATTAAAACTACAAATGTCTGTTTTTTTTCCTTGATTATGTAGTTTACAGTGTTCAGTTTTCATTGATACCATATTTTGGAGTGTGTCCTGGCAGTAGGTTCGAGACATTGATGCCGTTTTGGAAGAGGAGGGTCAAGAGAGCAAGGGGGGTTTTCTGGGATTCAGTGGGCATGGCCTGCCCCAGCTGTACCTCCTGCCCATTGCACAGCTGGCGATGACCTCATCAAAGCATGCCGGTGACCTCATCTCAACGCGACACTGCTTGGTTCCAGCCAGCCAGCACAGAAAAGGAGCACCAGTGCCCTCTTTTTATCTGGCAACCCCAGACAGTGTATCATAAGGCCTCTGAGAACATTAAACACCTCAGAAATCCCCCCCTTCCCCCCCTTCTTCAAGGACTCCTCCTCCCTTGTTGGATTTTCTTTGCAGTATGAATAAAAAAGACTGACAGCAAGGGCTCAGCCAGCTCCTATGCAAAGACACAAGGCGTACCCTTTACCGCCGCTGCCGCCGCCCCCTTGTGATGTCACACGAGTCCGTTTTCAGCCTGACAGTGGGCTGGCCCTTAGCACCCTCTGCCCCTGCCCCCCCCAGCCCTCACCTCTTCCTCCACCCAACTCCGGGGGAGAGGCCAGACCACCTAACTGTTTGTTCAATGAAATTTCCTCCAAATTAGGGGTGACCTGAGGAATCCGGTTAGGTGGCCCCAAACTGTTTTAACTTTCTCAAAGCCAACCGTCTGTCTGCTGGATGATCTCAGGATTGGATCAGACACAAAATGCAAAACTTAAAAGAGACCATTTAGACAAACTTTATGGTAGATGCAGCTTCCTGTGTTTTTTTTTTTTTTTTTTTTAAATCCTTGAGTGGTTTGGGGTGGGGGGGATTTGCAGGCATGCTAGCTAATGTGCTGATGAATTTGGGGGAGGGGGTATTCCGGGTGAAACAGCAGTGAGGCTGGACGCTTGGGATGGGGCAGGGGGTTGACTGTGTCTATGTTCGAACCTGAGAGAAGGAGAAGAGCACTCATCTTTTGACTCTCACTCACTCAAACCTCTGGCTGTGAAAACCACAGCCTGCACTAACATTTGTGAGCTTAACATGATAGTAAGATAAAAAGCTAAAAAAAGAAAGAAAGAAAAATGCTTTGTGAGGTCATAATAGCCGGCCGAATCAGCTGAGCCGCAGAACAGCATTAGTTTAAATGGGCGGCGACTGACACTGTGGAGTGATGGGGGAGAGTGGAATTAAGGGTGGCACCTCCATCAATGACTTACGATGTTCTCAGTGTCCGTTTGAAATTCCTTTCTAAGGAGAGGGAATGAAAGACTGGGATTTGGGGGATGGGGGTAGACAGGTCTGCGCAGCTCGGGGGTACCAGTATGCTGCACTGTAGATGGTATTTCCGGGTATATATTTTTATACCAAAAACATTTTGTCTTTTTTAAATGGTCAAACAAAAGAAAAAAAATCTTTAAAAAAAAACGGTCAATTGTTTCAGTTTTGCAGTTCCAACTGAAACCTTTCTGAAAAATTTCCATTCTGCAGACATCTAGCAAGCTTTGTTCTTTGTCCAGGAAATGGAGGCACACAGAGATGATTGAGCTGTATTGTATCGATGGTGTTCTACCCCCATTTGAGTGGGATTATTAGAGAACTGATCCAGCTCTCTGTGGGGCCCACTGTATCAGGCCGGCCTGGCGTTTCCATTGGTACCAAGTCTTAAAAGGGTAACGGCGATCCTTTTCCTGAATGACACTAGCAGTGGGGGAAAAAAAAAAATCACTATTGCCTGTTTTAATGAAACTGCCTTCGTCCAGTCTGAGCCCTGTCCGTGGCCATGGAAACGCAGGAGAGTCACAGTTCGCCGGGGCTCCAGAACACAAACAGGGATTCTGTCCGTCACACCAGCACTGAGAATCTCTCTCTCTGTCTCTCTCAGCAGTCTGGACAGCAGGGGCGTCTCGCGGCACATTGCGGACGTTCATCGAACTTTTCCCTCCAGAAAACTGGGTGTATTTTTGGTTTAATGCAACCGGAGTTTAAAGAGATGTACCTCTTATAGTCACAGAGCAGTGGAGGCATATGCTGGGGGCAAGTTGTTTTACATGGAGAAATTCTCTCCTTTTTTTTTTTTTTTTTTTTTTTTTTAAGGAGTCTGGGTCAAATATGCACATGCTAGCTTATATACACATACATAGAGGAATAAATGTGTGTACATGTATATTTTTTCTTTACGCTTATCAGCTCTCTGCCCCAGTCTCAGACACACTCCTGTTCTCTACAATACCTATACTCCCAGAAAAAAACATAAACATATCAAAACAAAATAAAAAAAAAAAAATACAGATACTTGAATCAAAGTAAGCGCCAATAACGTAATGTGAAAACCTTTTGTAATTATATAGTCACACTGATACTCTTCCCAGCTTTTTGATAACACCAGTTCAGAGTGAAATGGCTTAAGAGAGAATCAAAAATTGTGGGGGGTTGGGGGTAAGGCAAAATGACATCTGTTGTATGTGAGCGTTTGCACAAGGTTGTGTGTGTGTGTGTGTGTGTGTGTGTGTGTGTGTGTGTGTGTGTGTGTGTGCGCACATGTGTGTGTGGAAGTGAGTGCAAGTGAAAGAGGGTCAAACAATTGTTTGTGTGCGATGTGGTGGGTGGATGTTCTTTTATTGTTCAAAATGTTTTTTTTTTCCATGTATGTTTTTTTTTTTTTTTTTTTTTTTTTTGCTTGTCAAAATGATATTATGATGGACATTGTTATTGTGATTAGCTTCTAGAGTTGCACTGAGTGTCTGCTTCCCCTTATCCAGCTAATCGTACAAAATGAAACAAAGTACAGAGGGAAGGTGACAATTCATGTGTAAATGTTTACTCAAGGACTTCATGGAAAAAAATAACGGTGTGTTTTTTTCTGAATCTGTAAGATGTTTATCTACCTTATAGTGGCTTTTATTGTGTAATAATCCAAAAAAGGATTATAATTATGAGTATTGCACCATTTTCCAGATTATAAACAGAAAAAAAAAAAAAAATATAAAAAGGAAAAAAAAATGTACAAAAAAAAAAAGACTTTGAAGAACTGTGGCCATAGATTGATTTAGAAGGACTGTAAGTCTCCATGCGTGAGCCATGCAGAGACGGAAATCGAAGTCAGGAGGCGAGTTTGTTACGAGACTCATTTCAGAGGTGCCTACTGTTGTTTTAACATGTTTGTTTTTGTTTTTGTTTTTTTTTTTTTTTTTTTTTTTTTTTTTTTTTCCGTAAGGCCACCTATCGTTTACAAACATTTCGTTTTTCTGAAGCTCGAAGAAAAGGAATCATGCGAATGTTGGGAAAATGAATAAAAGGACATTCTTCCATCAAATGAAAAAAAAAAAAAAAAAAAAAACACTTTTCAGAATGAAGATAATGTGCTACTTTCAGAACTCTGGGATCGATCAGTGTTGTGTTGTATTTTCATTTTTAATTTTTACAAATTTTAATGTCTTTTTGATGTTGATTTAATGGACTATCTAAGCCTTTATGTTTTTGTTTCATTTTCCTTTGTTAAAAGAAGGCATAAATTTGCTCACTATCTTGCACACACACAAATATAGTGGATCATGTCTCAGGAAAGCTAAGGTTCCAGAGTACCAACTCCACGCCATTTTAATGTATGTTTTTATGAAAAGAAAAAAAAAAAAGGCTAACGAAAAAAAATCAACTCCAAGCACTGAAGGTTATGGATTTCAGAAGAAGAAAAATACCTTTGTTTCTAAATCCGTAGCAGATACATATTTACCAAATAATGGACTCTAAATGAACTTTTTAAAAACAAATGGAGTGCTTTATGTATAAATCTATATATTATAATTGCTTTACATTTTAAACAAGATGAACAATGATTTTGATTGTTAAAAAAAAAGACAGCAAAAGAACATACGGTTACTGTATGTTTAAAACTTTATTGTATTTACATGAGGTCCCTCCCTGAGATGTCAGGAACATTGTGCATTACCATTTCTGTGCTTATGTCTTTCTCTTGTGGCGGGTATTAAAGGATGAAACAAAAAAAAAAAGATTTTTATGAAAACTTTGTTTTCTGCTACTAATTGGACGAATAAAAGCTGGTTTAAAAGGATCACAATCTATGCACAAGTGGTGGGGTATCGGACTCCCAAGTTTTTTTTTTTTTTTTTTTTTTTTTTGGGGGCGGGGGTGTAAATTTTTGTTTTTTTTGTGCTCAGATGTTCAGTTGTTATTTTTTTGATCCTCAACCCTACTTCCGTCCATGTTTCAGATAAATCTCGCAGTTAAATTGCCATGCTGTGTGTACTCAAACCAATGACTGTCTATCACTCATAAGACACTGTGGGTTTGTATTGAAAGCTCACTGTTTGGGGGTGGGGGGTGGGGGGTGGGCGATATGTTTTTTTTTTTTTTTTTTTCTTCTTCAGGGGAAATGCGGGTGTGGGAGGCGTGGGGTGGGTTAAGGTTATGTCCTGGCCTTTTTGTTAAAAAAAAATACTGAGGAAAAAAATGTCTGTACTAAGGTATATACAAAAGCCAGTGGCTTTGTTTCTTTTTTTTGTTTTCTCTTTCTCTTTCTCCTCATAGAATGTGATTGTTAATGACATGCACCGAAAAGAAAAAAAAACATTTTCATGATCTATGGAGCTTCTTTCAAACTATTAATAAACTGCAGTTTTTTTCTTGGCTGTTGAACAGTTGATGTGATTGGCTCTTGTCGCGTGGGTGCGCATGTGTGTGGTTTCATATGAATTGCGTCAGTAATGTTACAAAGTGCAGTTATCCCTGCATCGTACACCCCTGCTTTTTTCCTGCAAGGTCAAAAAACAGCCTGTAATGTACCTGTGCAATGGTGCCAGATTAAAGCTAAACTGCTTCATTTGTTCCAATGGCTAGCTTACTGCTGCTGTGCCAGCAGCTAATACTTATGTCACTGTTAGCCTCGCTTCCTCAGGCTCTCACAGTGCTATGAGCCTGACCAGACTGAAACCCCAATTAGAGATTTGTCGGCCAAATAACTTTGCTAATGAAATAATACTCGGATTATACTACTTACATAATTTTGTGTAGAAGGGCCTATAGGCTAGATTAGGCCCTTCTTGACTAAACACAGGAAAGCCAGGCTGAGTACAAAACGAAACTGGACTAGTGCTTTTCAATGTGAGCAATGCACTGCCATATGACAGAACAATACGGTCCAGAAAGTTCACCAGATTTCAATTATCTGACAGACCATGGTGTAGCATCACAACATTTCTGTCTATAGGATACACCCGACCCTATTCACATTATCTTCTCATAACTTCATTTTAGTTACAATAAGACATTTGTGAATAAAAATGCAACTTTTTTTTGCTACATTAAACTGTGGTTCCACCCCACCAAGGACAACAAGCCACAGAATACCATATGTGTTCACATGCTATTTTTCTGTGTGCATGAGCCCTCACTGTTTCTGATGCTGTTTTAACCAGGAGTGGCTAATGTAAGTCCAAAAGGTTTGGTGTCCCTTCATTTCCAACAATGAACTATACTCTCATACTGTGGAGCAGCATCAGGCATGGAGGGTCTCGTTTTTGGGTGTGGGATCCAAGTGGTGCCCCGGAACGGCCCCTGCTCCTCCAGCCGTCCTCACCCCAGTCATTTCCTCGTAGATGGACTCTGGGGTCGATGTTTTCCCACATTTGCATATTTCACTCTAAATACGTGCGCGCACACACACACACACACACACACACACACACACACACAAAAAGCAGAATGCATACATCTGAGCTTGCATCATTGAGATCAGGCATGGGAAGACAGTTCACCTGTGTAGGTATTCTACAACCACATTTAACTTACAGAAATGCCATGTTTACATATGAAATGGGTTTATATGGTTCATAAACAAAAGTGCTTCTGCTGAATCATTGCATTATTTTTTAAATTATTGGGTTTTTTTTTTCTTTGAAGATTTCTATACTTCCACCCTGTTGCGGTAGCTGATAGATCTTTGTCACTGAAGTTTTAAAGGCTTTTTTCCCGGGTGCTACAGAAGATAGATGTAGAATCATTTCCGATAATCAGATGGTGTACGGGCTTATATATGGACAGTCTTTGTTAGTGTAATGAAAACGTTTTGTACACTATCTGTACTTGGTCTCGTCATTATTCCGCTAACCACGGCGTGCAGTGGTCGTACTCACATAGTGTGCAGCACCAAGACCAGCGATGACCAGGAGAAGCAGTCCAACGGCCGCAGAAAGGGTGTACAACAGTATGGAGTAACTGGAACAGATGCAGCCGCCCCCTACCACCAATACAAAACACACACACCTCAGAGAACGTAGCAACGCGAACAATAGAGCAGCTTCAAAGTTAGCCTTCCATTATGCTTACGTATATGTAAACGTAATAAAATATCCCCCGAGCCCATGGCTCTTTAAAGCGAATTTATAGCTTTTTTAACACTGGTTACTCCACCACTGATGGACACAAGCTGTTAAATTGTCAGCACTGAAACAAGAGTTCACGTAGTTTCACATAGGCCTATACATACATATTTACCATATATGTGACTGGTAATTAAGTAGTCGCATTTACAAATGAGTGCAATTTAATTTATTTTCAAATAATGGGTAACTTTCTTCTCACAACGTATAAATATAATTTTCAGTTACAGCCTACTATCCCGGGTCTGGTTGTCAGGTTTTAAGAGTGTTGTGAGGAGAATCGTCTGTATGACAAGAGACAGAATCTGTAAGAGGATCGCTCACCTCCCTCCTCAATTAACAGTAGGAAGTCCTCCGACTGGTAGGGACGACCTGACTTGTAGATGAACTCGCAGAAGTACAAGCCGCTGTCAGTTTTCCGCGGCTGGGTGATGCTCAGTTTGACTCTGTGCTTGCCCAGCTGCCCTTGTACGCGGAGGCGGCCCCTGTAAGCACAGTGCTCCTCCACCTGACCGTCAGTGTTCAGGAACAAAACGTCCGCCTCGGGCAGTGGATATCTGCGCTTCAGGTAAAGGCCTGTAAGAGAGCTGTTGACTCTCGCGTCGGCGGCACAGAAAATCTTCACAGATTTCATCTCTAGTTTATTGAAGTAAACTAGGCTTGTGTTCTGAGAGGCTGGTGTACATTCTCTCGCTGTCACTCCATGACCAATCGCTGAGTGAGAGAGACACAAGAAAACAAAAGACAGCTTTTAAGTATTCATTACAAACATGAGTTGTGCAAAACGCAATATGATAATTTTCCATGAATCCAAGATAGTAACTGGAATGTGGCGCGTTCTCCTAATATGCATACTCCATAAGGGCATATTGGGTACATTCTTCATAAACGATGAAAACGGGCAAAAAGTAATTGGTGAAATTAACATTTAAATTTTGCTCAGCGATAAAACTCAAATGCCATACAGACAATTTAATAGTCTTCGGTCTTAATCACGGCCATCAGTGCAAACATACAAACACAAACAACATGATCTATCTGATGGCAGGTGTCATGTAAATCACAACGGCTTATTTTTTAAATACTGCATAGGGCAGAATATGAAAGCGTTTTATGTTAAAATATTTCCATGGTAAAATAATTATCCATATATTCTCGAGTGTTTCACTTATAAAGGCTCAAGAGCATGAAAAAAAAAAAACATGCTGACTTACCAAACCCAACAGATGTGACAATGAGCAAGCCAGGCAAGAAGCTAATGGTCCTGGCAACTTGAATCCCAACCTTCATGACGTTCCCAACTGAAACGTAAGCCAGTGTATGAATGCTGTCGTAGCAAGGGGAAAATGATTTGAATATAAGCATGCATCGCATAGGATACGCATGTATTCAAAACAGCCCCCACCCCTCAGCCCAGGGCAACTGAGATGGGTGGTGAGTAAAATCATATTTAAGTTTCTTGGTGCACGTAGATGAAGAAAACCTGAAATAGAGATATGACTCAGTCTGTATTGTGTACGGGTCTCTTAAATTAGCAACACCACCTGAGAACGCTTTCCCCAACAGGACGGAGGATGTGGTTAGTGCATCTACCCACCAGTGTTCATCTCCTGAGATCAGACTGCGGCCCTGCGAAAGAACGCTTTATGAGATCAGGTTTTCTCTGACAGCTTTCAGTCTGTACCATTATAGGATCCACACGTGAGTCTCTCCCATAATGCAGTTGGTTGGAAGGATGCAGGTCATCTGCCAATTGGCCTGCTATAGTTAAACCACAGCTATGGTTAAAACCCTGGTTCTCATTCCTGGTCCTGTAGGGCCACAGCGAATGCTATTTTTTCCTCTTAATCAGCACCCTAAATGATAACAAAATCACCGATCACACAGTTCGCTCACCTCACCCTCTTTCTTGAGGCTGAGCTGGTTGTGGAATTTTAGATGAAGACAATCAACTGCACCGCTGCCCTCCACAGGATCTGCAATGAGGATCAAAGGATTGAAGAAGTACATTAAGGTCTCCAGGTGACTCACACTGCAAAGGTGTTCGTTCTGATCGGATGTTCGAGTCCCCATCACACTACTGCCGGCTATATAACCATCCCTTTCTCAGCAAAGTTAATTAAACTGTTTAAATAATTTGAAGCTGTTGTAGAGGATAGGGCCTAACAGTGGATCCTGCTGCTCTACATTTCTCATGGTTCACCCTCTTCCATTTTTAGGGGAGGCTGAGCCAGGTGTTGCCTCACTGATGTGGTTCTCTGAGTGGATATATGCGTAAACAGTGCCCTCTAGTGGCAGTCTAACAATCTAACTGCAGAGACAGACAGTGGATGGGGCCTGGCAGCGGATCCTGCAGTCTGACATTATCCAGGTCTGTTGGTGTCTTTGTTCTCTGGCAGGCATGCCTCATCAGGCTGGGCACCTGCGGTTACACTAACCATGGCTGCGTCCCAAATCGCATACCAATCAGTGCCTACTAAATTTGAACAAAAGCGTACTGCTCTGATGTCAACGTAGTGCCTACTACTCAGTACAGTATGCAAGTTTTCGGACATACTACCATAGATATAGAGCTCGCTGTTTTCTTCAGTCTAATAGCCGGAGGTTTACAACTGACGTACTCCCGTCATCAAACTTCATGGAATGGCGCCGTCTCTGCTGTCGTCTTCTTTGGTATCTATCCACCCAATTGAGTTGTGAGATAGCATAGTGTGCAGTCCTGGCACACTGCAGAATTTTACCGGAAGCAGTACACCATCCAGGTAACGCTCATGGTTTGAGATTTGGGACACACTACATACTACACCTACTGATTTTTGCACATGTGTGGAAAGAAGAGAGATTAAGTGTCATGTGAAGTGGAGAAGTCTTGTGCTTACAACTCTCTTGAGTCGGCAGAAAGGGTTTCAAGCATTAGATCACCAAGTTTGGCTGCAGGCAGGGAAAAGGGGGGAGGGAGGTGGAATCTAGGATAAAGAAGTATATCATGGGCTGATGTGCCTTTGATTAGCTCAGCTTGGGGAGTGTACTGTATTTGTATAATCTATTCACTGTGTCAATTTAACATCCTCATCTACCAATGGGAAATTTTATTTTGGGTGCTTTATCCTTGCGTTTTTGCATCTGTCAGCCTCAAGTGTCACATGCAATGCACACTCACTCTGAACATTTCACTCTCACTGTCCCACTACTCAACACAAGGTGAAACCACTGTCCATCAACTGGAAGACGTGTTGATTTGAAGCTACCTGTAGAAGCCTCTTGGTGCCCTCAGGTTTCAGAAGGTTGGCCCAGAAGAAGCAAGGGGCTTCCAGATGTCTCACACAGTAAATTCACTGATTCAGAGCACAGCTCAGAGTCCTAACTGGCCAAGGACTAGTTGCAGCTTCACCATTAATGACAACGGTGGAAGGTTCTCATTGGTGAGGCCTCAATTGGCTTGATCTCATCACCCTTCAGTGGCTGGCCTGGAGTAGTTGTAGGCACGTGAACCAAGCATGTGCTGGCTCTGCATTCCTCCAGAAACTTACGCATTGTGTGCTTGGTGAAATGTTTGCAATGCAAGCAGCTTTGCAAATTCATGCACAGATATGCAAAAAGATGTGACCTAGGTGAGATATGAACTAAGGGAAGTCACATGATCAGCTGCTTCCTCCCAAACTGGTGACAGAGGGGAGCTCTAGTCGAACAGATAAAAGTGTTTCTGGTGAGGGAAGAATCCAAAGTTCAAAAAAAAAAAAGAAAGTTTGAATAAACGGTTACTGTTACTATTGTGGAGGCAGAAAATACAACATTGCCAGTGATACCCATGATCTTATATTGGACTGCGTATATAATCTAATATATACTCTGAGTAGACCTCTTATAATTGTGCATAAAACAACAGGCAAATTATAAAATTATAATTTACAGCCTTAATATATCTGGCAATTCTTCATAATAACCAGAGGAGATCCTGTTTACACTCTCAACGGTTTCGTTTCATCGTTCTGCCCGCCCCGTTCAGTTTGGACTCACGCAGACCGAGACTAACAAGAGGGTTCACAGAAGGCTACGCCCTATAAAATAAACCTCTTTTCTCATCTCCACAGAGAGAATCAGAACAGACAGAACTGCGAAACCAAAAAGATCACATTGTTACCCTACATGCAAAAGCAGTATATTGTTAACTTCCCATTACTGGCTTACATTATTTCCATGGAATAATACGCTACTTAAGTATTACAGTCTGTATTTTAAAAGTCCAGTTAAAGAACTAGACACATGACGTTTTTTAATTTTTTTTTTCGACGAAATGGCTCTCTTTGACGGGGTGGTGTGATTATCGTTTGATGTAAGGTATGCTTATGTTTCCATCCACTTTTAAATAGATTTAGTAATGTTTAAAATAGGTAATGCTATGTGTATTAGACTAAGGATGGGTAACGACGTGTAGTACATCTAAAAAAATAGTTTGTGGGCTTAACTGGCTTCACCAAGAAATGATAATTTAATCGTATGTAAGAAGTTACAAGGGTATTATAAAGGCCATCAAATAACTTGTGAAATGTTTTACAGTCATAGTTAACAATTTTATCAAAGGAACGATATGACAAATTGAAAATGATTGAAAAATGTATCACATGGGCAATTAATGCGAAATGATGAAAAACATCGTCATAAAAATCATGACTGGGCATGTTCAGACTGATTTGTAAAAGAAAGGAAACCTGATCTGTCCAGGCAAACACTGGGACACAATTGGTTGCTATGTTTTTTTTTTTTTTTTTTAATTTACCATACCACAGTAACGCATAGTAGATGTAATACACGCATAAAAGGGGAGATCGGGGTTAGTAGACACACTTTTCACTCTCTGTCATATTTCTCATGCACGCCATATGTTAAAGCAATCAAACCAGTAGCAACCGAAAGATTAACATCTAAGCTTAAAAAACAGACACATTTAATGTTCACAAATGATTCCTAAATAATTTTATTCATGAATAATTTTACTCATGTTGTACACTTGTGCCAACCAGCCCAAACATGGGGTTGGTTGGCACATGCAATGGGCTTGCTTGGCGCAACATTGAAATCATATAGTTAGAAAGAATGAAGTGACAAACAGAAATAATCTGAGCAGTTGATTCAAACCACACGGACAAAATATAAACATTTGACAGAATTTCTGCCTATTTTTAATCTAACAACAGTTTTCATCCAGTTAATCACGACTAAATTAATACAATTAATCAGGTCCTGTTGCTACATAGTAGCTGCAAGCATTTGTGACGTCATGAAACTTCATTCTCTGTGCACTACCCCCACAACAGCTTTAGAACTACACAACAGAACTAAAACCAGGAGACAATCAAATGTCAGCTGTACTGTATCCCAGAAGATTGAATTTCAAAATTACACCTCACATCTGAAATCTAATCAAGATATTGCTTGTAAATCCTGCATAGATATGCTACAGGACCAAGAAACACTGCAGTACAGTATGTTACACTTTTTCCTCAGTAATGTTGAGTAGGCAACTTTCAAATTAATTGAACATTACTGCATTTTGACAAGATCTTAATGTAAAAAATGTTTCTGATATGTGGACCTCAATTCACCGGTTAGGGCGTGACTTGGAAAAACTTGGCTGACAGTCTCAGTTGGGCAAAGGGGGCAGCTGTCTTGGCACATAACACCAGTGAGGCTTCATTTGGGGGGGGGGGGTGGTTGCGCAGGAGAACAGACTAGAGGGATTGTTGAACGTGAGGAAACAAAATTTAAGAGACCTTAAACTGAGCATTATCATGTGGAAACAATTTGATCAGCCTATTACTCAGCTTGGTAGAACTACAGCCAAGGAATATGTAAGGAGACTGCCACGCACAGACATTTTTTAAAATGTGTTTTTGTACCCTCCCCTCCCAGTCTTGTAACTTCAGGAAAACGTCCAGAAAACTTCAGGTTGTAGGGCTTATTTCCGCAAATGAACAATCCAGAGTGACACTGCTTACATGACTCTCATCATATTATTCTTATAATGGTACAAGTAGTTCATATTATCAGAAAGGGATTCTGTTTTCCACTTGCGCTGGTTTTGTTTCCTCGGTTTTCCCACCCTGTCCGGTTTGCTGATTTACAGTTGTTAGACCAGGCCACACCCTAAATTCTATTAATACAGCTCACTTCTCTCAACTGCACGGAGGAGGCAAACCGGGCAGAAGAGCACACAAACACAGTCACCTTAGTAATATGTAAATGTAATATATACTTCTTCTTATCATTTGCTTAGCATGGTAATATTTAAAAAATGTAGGCTACTAGAAGGTCACAATCTCAACAAAGCAAAGTTTTGCAAAAGTCGCTGAAAGATTCATAAAAGACCTTTACACTCAGCAGGCAAAGGAAGTATAAAATGGCTCACTTTTACTATGCACAGTGGATATCTTTGGACATGGTATGTTTATGCTTGCATGTACATTTTTTTTTATTAGCTTTAATGATTAATGTTTAAGAAAAATAGGCTTCTTGATTTGTATTAGATTATGACTGACAATGAGTAACAACGTATTTCAGATGTTAATGAAATATATAATAAAGTGGTAGTGAGTTTGCCTCACCAAGCAATGATAATTCAATGTTATTTTAAAGACTGCGAAAATGATATTATTCAGGCTGCTAAATAACTTGTGAAATGTTTCACAATAATAGTTTTTAGAGGTCATAAATTAGCTAATGAAAACAACAGCAAGACAGACTGAAAATAAAAAATTATAAATAGCCAATTAAGAAAGCCACCAAATTACCAACATGTCCAAAACACACAAGGTGCCTTTGATGACTGTTTTTTCCCTATTGAGTAGCAAAAAAGCATTTGAAGACTGTCAGTTAAGTAACTACTGACAGGTTATCTGAAACAGGGGTTTTGAAGGTACTGAATTCTCTCTTCTTACCCATAGACTGCCAGCCTCAGTTTGCCTTATTCAACCTGAACAGATATGGGTAACTGGTTTAAAGGCTAGCCCCTGACCCTGGCTTTGAGATGGGTAAGTATATGAAGTGCCACATCTTGTTTCATACTGAATATAAATTAGTTATCTACACAGATTATATATATTTAAGGGAATACTTCAATACTTCAAAAACCATTAGTCAAGACTGAAGTATTCATGTACTGTAAAATTTTGGGTTTTTAATAAACCAGTCCTGAAAAAAATGTCATATCATTACTGTACAGTAAATAAAGACCAGAGTTCTCAGAGTGAAATGATCTTAATTTTATTGCATGGTCCATTAATTGCTATTTGAATACATTTCCACATAAAACAGGTGTGTTGTTCTGTTAAATGTTCTGCAAAATTAATAATGATTGTTAAAATTCTTGTTACTTAAAATAAAAGTTGTTACATATTACTGGGACATAATGAAGCCTTCTGCTAGATGTGGATGGATTTACATAATTGCCTACCAATATTGAGCAGATACTTTTGAGTTGACTTGTACTATATTGTCTTGCACCCAATATGAAGTGATTCAAGTCAGTTTAACTGGGTATTTATGGTTAGATTTACATAATAATGTTGTAGTAAGTAGTTAATGCCCCTTCATCTCCAGACAACAGAAATCTGCCACCTGAGAAATGGACAGAATCAGATGTGAAGGAATGGCTGACATCCATAGGACTAAAAGAGGTCTACATTCAAAAACTTTACGAGGAGGAACTTACTGGTTCAGCACTGAAGGGGCTGGCAGCAAAATATCTGCATGAAGAAATCGGCATGAAAAGTGCCCAAATCCAATTGCTTTTACAAGAAAGAGATGAACTTCTGAAGTGCTCACAAAAGCAGCAGAAAACACAGCGGACTATACATGATTCTGGTGATGTAAAATCAAATGCCATCGCTAGCGAAGAGCAAGGAAATGAAAAACAATGTCCAGAAAATATAAAGAAAGTACTTCCTGCTGCAGATGAAAGAAAACAGCAACCAGTAACTAAAGATGAGCCCTCGAATCTGAGTCGATTTCATCCATTTGCTGTGGAACATAGCATAGACTTTAAATATGTGAAGCATACGGTTCTTCAACCAGAGACCGGCATTGTCGATTTGATTATACCATGTCATGAATATAAATCATTGGATAAGGCAAGCCAATTGGACAGAACAAGACTGCAGGTCAAATTTGCAAGTGAGGTAATCAGATTTGCATGTGGGTGCATGAATATGCGATCCAACGGCACAATCCACTTTGGAGTTATGGATAGTAAAGACAAAAAGTACAAACATGGCGAAATCATTGGCATTCCAGTAAAAGACCCAGATTACTTTGTGGATGCATTAGACTACATCGAAAAGTGCTTTCAGACCATCTCAACAGAAGGATGCCAGGCAGTGTATCCGGCCCCCAAGGTTTGTTGAGGTCATTGATAGGGACAGCAGTGAAAAGGCCTGGGTCATTGAAGTAGATATTGTTCCATTGGCAAATGTTGTGAAAGGCAAACTGTACAATGTCCGCATTCCAAAATTTAATGAGAAAACGAACAAGATTGAATATGATAAAACTGCAAATTATCAAAGAGTTGGGGCAAGCACCTCAACTATCAAAGATGACCTGGTTAGTTTCATTCAAGGAATGCAAGAGAGAGATCTCATGAGGGAGATATCTGAATCAGTTGGGAATCAAGCACCCTCAAAGAATCAAGAGAATCTAGGAAGAAAACTGTGTGTCCTTTTGACCTGTGGGAAAAAGTTCATGGACGACTCCTTGTGGTACATCATTGTTACTGACAAATTTGAAGAAGAAAATCTGAAGAACATCAGTTTCTTGCACCAAATGAATATCTTCTGCGTGTTAGACTTCGATCCTGACTCACTAAAATCAGGACTTTGTAGGAAGTATCGAGAAAAGCGTGGTGCAAGCCTTCACTCTCTGGAGAACTACTCCAAAGATGACAGACAAAATCAGACAAGTTGGATATTTTGCAATGGACGCAATGATTACCTTGGAGGTGAAACTCCTTGTGATGAAAAGACATGGATTAAAAGCAAGAAGAAGTATTTAAAAAAGACAGTGTCCATGATCTGCAATGAAATTCTTCCCAAGGGGTCATTTGTAGTGCTCTTTTTGCTGATGTCCCAGGTTGATCAACCACTTGTTGACACATTTCATGAATTTTATGCAGAAATGAATGGACATGAGGACATGTGCATCATATCAGTGTCCAAAGAAAACTACATTAAGTGGTCTAATCTTGCTCAAGCATCTTGCAGTCTGGAAACACTCCAGCAGATCAGCATTATGGAAATGCCAATGAGTCATGTTAATGCTACTATCCAGAGCATTCAATTGTCTGCCAGCCAGCCCACCAGGAACTTGCCTGTCTCCAACAAGGGATGTTGCTTCTTAAGACCTGTTGATGAGGACAACCTAAATTCCTTGGAAATTCTGAGTCTTAACCAGTGTGATGAGATAAACCTGGCACACATAGACAAGGAACAGGCAGAAAACACAGAAAGAGACTTCTATCGTGGGGGAAAGATCCACTGGATGATGTTGTGGCTTGCTGAAAAAAAACTGTGTGGGGAAGTAATTCAACGGGATGCATATGGGGAAGGAGACAAAATCCTGGAGGAAATCACACAGTGTAATCCATCAAATAAGTCAGTCGCCAAGATCAACATATATCACCATCCTGGCAGTGGTGGGAGCACAGTGGCACGGCAGATCCTTTGGAACTGGAAGAGAAAACTGCGTTGTGCAGTTGTGAGGCAGTCATATCCAGCTGAGACTGTGTGTAATCATGCTGTGCAGCTGCAAGAATACGAAGAGACAGACAAGAACAGCTGCCTCCCAGTACTCTTTGCTGTTGGAAGACAGTAACAAAGAATACCTTGATGAGCTTGTGCATGAATTAATCAATGCCATTGCCACCGCGAAGATCAGACCCTCAGCACCATGCTTCGTCATTCTCAACTGCAAAAGGTCAAATGACCCTGAAAAAATGTGCAAGATGTTACCATTACAGACAGTAGCAGTGACACACAGGCTATCGCAGCATGAAAAGTTTCTCTTTGCTAGGAAACGGGAGGCTCTTGACCAGTATAAACCTGAATTTATTCTTACATTTGTACTGATGACTGATGGCTTTGAACAAACATACATCAAAAACTTTGTGGAAAACATTTTGCTTGGCATTGACCATTCATCTCTTGTCACTCGTCTCATACGGTTTGTGGCACTGCTCAACACCTACATACAAAATTCCTACATGTCTGTGTCACATTGTGAGGCTTCTCTAGGCATGGGAATCCAAATGGACAGGGTTCTGTACCATAACTTTGAGAATTCACTCAGTGAACAAGCAAAACTTGTATTTATACACCTAAAAGACAGTTCAACTCATATCTCATGCATACGGATCATTCATCCTTTAATTGCTGAGGAAATTCTGCAACAGGTTTCAGGTACTCATCCTAGAAGTTCCATTGCAATGGACCTGATCCAGGACAAATTGCTGTTAAATCACAAGTTTGGCAAAGATCCATTCCTGAAGTTTGTCCGAGATCTTTTCAGACGCTACAAAATAAGCAAGGGAGATGGCATTGACAGTTTCCTGCCTCCATTGATTGAGGATGTCTGTAATGAAGAGGGACACCAAAAGGCAAGTGATCTTCTAAAAACTGCCTTTATGTGCTTTGGAAAAGATCCATTCCTGGCTCAACAGCTGGCTCGTCTTCTTTACACAAACAAGCAGTTTGAGGAAGCCAAGGACTGGGCCGAAGTGGCAAAGGCCATCCTTCCATGTGATTCCTTCATTTGTGACACAGAGGGACAGGTGTACAAGAAGTGGTTTTATGACATGCATGATGCCCTTGAGGATGACCCAACACCTGAAAATGTCAGTGAAATCATTGCAAAAGCACTGCAAGGGATTTTGGCCTTTCGGGCATCTCAGAAAGTTTCAAAACTTGACCCTAACAACATGAATAACAGCTCTTTTCTTGGAGAAGTGGATATCGGATGTCGGTTGCTCAAGCTCTTATCCTCAGTGAATTTATTCTCTGACAAAAAAGATGGCCGCTCTGAGCTTTTCAGATACTTACTGACAGATTACATCCCAGAACCAATCGGAAAACCTTGGAAAGCATTTCACTCTCAACTGAAAGATCTGCAAAAGAGTATTCATGACACACTTGAGTGGATTTCTGAATATCTTACTTACTTCAACATTGAAATAAGTGAAGAGGAAGAAGTTGACATTTCTGTAACTGAGCAAGTGCTAAATCCTAGGAAATGGTTGATGAGAAGAAGCTCAGAGTACGCCAAGTTTTTCTGTGATGCGCCTTTAGATTCACCTGATTTAGAACCAGAAAGTTCCACAGCAGACATGCTCAGTCCACTCAAGAGAAAAATGAAAATCTACCAACGGGGTGGGGGCACTGTCAGCAGCATTCTTTCCTTGCTCTCTGATCACAAGATAGAAAGGGCTGGAAGAAAGCTTGAGGAAATAATAGAGCTCTACCCAGAGGACTTTCAGACAGGACAGCTGGATCAGACTGAACTGGTGAACTACATCTTAACCCAGATTGTTCTTTCTTGTGTGCTACCTCACTCCCCCAAGCTGGTTTCTCTCTCCCGACTTAAAGAGCTCAGTAAGCCCTTCCATAAGGAGCGAAATAACATGTCTCCAGCCAGTGCCCACTTCTTAGTGTCACTCTTGTTCTGGCCAGATGATCCTCCCAGCAAGCAACCAATTCAAGGAGAAAACAAAATACTAACAAATGCGATTGAGACCCTGCACAGACTGCATGACATCAAAATAAAGAATGTGCCGATTAGAAAAATAAGAACATCTACCCATTTCTTTCTCGGGAAGGAGAGAGGCCTTAACAAGTATGTTCACAAGAGTCAGATTCAAAGACACATCAAGGGAACATTTACAGAAAGGAATCTGAAGTGGAGAGATGGTGAGGTGTGGAAAACCCCAGAAGTGGCGCAGCTGCTGAAACGGATGGAGGGATGGACACAAAATGGAAAGCTGTACACAGGGGATTCATCCAAGGGAAACAAGATCAGAGTTACCCCACTGAGTTCTACATTTCTGCCTAACGGTGATGAGAATGTGACATTTTACCTGGGTTTCTCCTTTGATGCCATGGTTGCTTTTGATATTCGAGTTAAAAATAACTAAGACAACGAACAGCTCAGGCAGAGAAATAAAGGCATGAAACAAACTAACGGAAACACACTGTACTGAAATGCAACCCTGGGTTGAACATGAAATTGACTTTTACATATGCAAATAAAAATGTGAAATAAAATCAAATTTTGAACACAAGTGCCACCTGCTGGAGAAAGTGATGACAAGCAGAACCAAACCACACTGCCAAATCTGCACATACCTACTTGTTCAAAGAAGTTTCTTGATTTTAATCCATAAAAATAAAAATTTAATCCATTAATTAATTGCGCTGTTCATGAGTCACTTTTGGTTTTCGCTAGTTGTTTCTTTCACAACTCGGTAAAGTCTTGTTTAATTCTTTGTGTTATGTTCTCCTTTAAAAATCTATGTATTAACATCATGCGTGTTGGGGAAGAAGAACAGGTAAGACCTATTGTAAATATTACCATACCACCTGCTTCTGCTTAGGACTGTGATTTTTCTGTTATATACACCAGGTTAGGGGCGAGTGCCACCCACTGTATTTGGTTTGGTTAGGTCAATCTAGTGTAGTTAGGTCTTTGGTTTTTGTTAAGTTTTTTTGTTGCAGGTTAGCAGGTTAGCAGGTTGGCTAAGAAAGAAAGACTGGCATTTTGGTTGTTTCTTTTCATCGGCACCGCCTATAGTCCTTTTCCCCTGTGTGTCTGATTCATGCGTTTCTTCTGTATTTGGATTACGATTACTGTATGTAGTTGTACATAGCATGTATTCTCCCCCCTTCTGTGTAAATACCCTAGCACAGTACACAATGTAAATAAAACGTACAACCCGTTGTGGAACACTTTACTCTTGGTTTATTTTGTGATTTTTTTGTCTGTCCCAGCCTCCAATCACCCCCCCCTTGTGTTTAAGATACAAAAATACTAAGTTCAGCATAACTTGTTACAATTTTACACAGATCACTGCATTTTGGATTGCACATGCAAACATTTCTATCATACATGTCTCATAACTGTTGTGGCATATATGATAGGGATCTCCATTTGCAAGAACAATTTACCTGGCGTTTCATTTTATGTTGTGTTCAGTCGATTTGGCTCTCCTGCAGAAGCGATGCCATATTCAACCGGAAGACTTTCATATACGAGCAGAATCCATGGTGCATTGGCCGAGTGATGGCTCGCCACCATTTTGGTGGATTTTTTTGTAAATCAGTGTTTCCATTTATAGCCTGTGCACTTCTATAAATAGGGAAATGTCAATATTGACCAATAACCGACACAAGAACATTCTGAGTTACATGGTTTAAAAGAGACATTCATACCAATTTAATAGCAGCACAAGGACATTTAAGGACTTGAAACCTTTCAGTATAATTTGTATATAACATCACTCAGAGAAAAGCAGAGCTCTTAAACACAAACTTAATTCCTTTCCTTCTGTATATTTGTATTAGCCTATTTTTGATTAAACTAAACCAAAATAAGTTTTACGACCCTCTACGGCTAAAAAGAATAGTATCACATTGAAGAGCTCACCATTTTAATCAGGCAACAAATCAAACATGAAAAATTAAAATGCCATATTTTGATCTTAGCTCTTTAGATAATTCATCTACATGATGTAAAGGCTAGGTTTACCCACAAATGTATTTAATTTTTTGCACCCCCTTATACCTGTGATGCTTGTGAACAAAACTCATTAGGTACACAATCTAACCTGTATCAGCAAGTTCCTGGCAGAGATACCTTTCAAAACAATGAAAAAGGAATTTCAATGGATTTCCCACTTCTACCTTCTCATCAGGGTCCCAGTGCAAAGGAGGTCTTACAGTTTTGCTCCAATATGTTCTTCGAAAATTAGTCTTTGTAGCTTCATTTAAACTGTTGGCCATCTCAGGCACATACACCTGTGTACTACAGCATCGACACAGAGCACCTTCAAATCACATCAGTTTAGAAGTGACAAGATCAGATTTGTGAGTTAAAGCAAGGTACTTGGTTGTGATTATTTACTGAAATTGCTGTAGTGGATTTTATTTTTGGCATGGAAGTCAGTCTTCACTATATATCAGACATAATTGTGTAACAAAACTGATTTGTACGGGATTTGAAGATGTGGGTCAACTACGATTTGGAAACAATCAAATTCCATGTTCAAACTGCTGTTCAAGGCCTGATGAAAATCAATAAAAATCAATTATGGAGAAAAATCAGATTTCAGATAATCTAAACTCAGCCCTATCCTGCCATTCTTTACCTACATCAACAGGAAAACTAGCCATTGGTTGCTTAAGTGTTCATGTAGACCACAAATTCATCAGAACCTCTTTGGATGTGTAGTACATCATACTAAAATGGCAGATGGGGTAAAGAGTGAGTGAGGAGAGAAAAACAAGTATGCGCACGAGAAATACTATATGGTTCTTTATTTAGAGTTTTAAACATCTTAAAAAGCTCCTTACAAGAACATTTAACATGATCACAGACGGTCTCTGCAGCTCACGCACATGCAGGCATACACACTGTTCTAAGACACAGCAGGTACTTACAGGGAAAAAAACCAACCTGTTTTGTCTGCTTTTCTGGGATTTTCCCTTCCTTACCAGATTAACGCAAGTGCAGAAAAGTTGCCGCTACAGTTGACAGAGACAAACAGCATAAAAACAGCAGATGGCAAAGGGGCAGAGATGGCTAAAACTGGTACAACTTCTGCAACGGCTACTCGAATCCCGGTCCCCAGAGGGCCACAGCGTTTGCTGGTTTTCGCTGTTAATCAGCATTTCACTCATCAGTTTGAATTGTCAACTACGCAGTTTTCTCAGGTCTAAATCAGTTGGAGATATTGAGATGAAAACAAAAACCAACACACACTGTGTCCTCTTCTGGACCACCTCTGATTTCCACCCATTCACATTTAAATGTGTGGGCACCTAGGGAGATTTCAGCATTTACATAGGGCTGTAGAGCTGGTCCACTCTTCTGAAATGATGTATTGGAGATTTTGTATTGGATTTTGTAATGATGTATTGGAGTTGTGATGGAGATATTTTTTTCACGCTAACTGGTCAGGCTTCATGTGAACTCCTAGAATGATTTTTACACCAGTGTGTATTTTACTGTGACTTTCATGCAGGTTCTGTGATAATTAGGTCCATGGAAAAAAAAAAAATGTGTGAAGTGATATACTGACTACCCCTAACCTATTATCTGGACCGAAGAGTATCTTATGATCTGCCTATTTTCCCATCCTCAAGTACATCTTGCCTTCAGACGAGCCTGAGATTTCACACTGGGCTAAACCAAGGCTCAGTCTAACAAAGTGTCACAAAATGAACACCTGTCGGCCACATATATCAGAAATCAGCGGTAGTGGACCCACCAGGTAAATATTGTGCCCCTGAAAACTTCACCTGTGAACGTGTGACACTCCACTTATCAAATATCTTTATAAGTCTATATCTGGGAGCATGTGACACTCCACCAACCAAACACCGGCATGTGAGTGTATACTTGTGTTTGACTGGTGGTGTGACATGGTACCATGTGAAGTTAGCAAGTGAAGTTTGATGACTCAGCATAATGGACTACAGCCTATATTTGTATGAATTCAAGACTGGCCCTCACTTCTTCCTGCATTACTTTTCAGCCAAGCATAAAAAAAAAAATGCAGAAGGCAGATAGTGAACTTAATTTAAAATGGGAACCTCTCGCAGCATCTAGGTGTCTTTACATGTTGGCACTATCTTTATTTCGGGTGGGGGCAACCCTTCATTAAAGCGGTCGTTAGGATCCTACAAGACAACCCTAAGCCAGCACTAAAGAGCATATACTATAGTTTGATTGGGAAAACTTGCATTTATATGTACATTTTTATCCTAAAAAGCCGTTTTCTTGTGTGGTGGGTATTTGGGTCTAAATGCAGTGTTTTGAAAGTAGCCATAGCTGGGAGCTCCTACTTTGAATGGAAAAACCCCAAGGGCTTTCACCAAACTTGCTACAAGTTTGGGGACATTGTAACCCAACAGCCGTCCAAGGCTGTGAAAGCCCTTGAAAATGAAAAGGTAAGAAAAAAATGTCAGACTTGCCTCAAGCTGTACAGGGGGGGGGCTACACTGAGACTCAGCCCGTCCCATTGGCATTGCTACAGGGGGAAGAGAAATCCTCATTTTAACACAGCGGCTCAAACTTTTACTCTCACCAAAAACAAACATGCATTTCACACACACACCCTGACAGTGCTGTTTCACGGCTGGTTTGCTGGTCACACCCCAAACGAGAGAAGAGAGGCTCTGAGTGACTGATACGTTACGCACCCAGGGGGGTGGGGGTTGGGCTTCTTGGTTCGGCTCAACAAATACAAGCCCAAACCAACAGACACGAAAATTGATTGATTTCTGGTAGCCAAAATTTCCAAGGGACATCATCTCCTTTCTCCCACAAGAGAAAGGATTTCAAAAGTGGGTTCCCGCCTCCTTTCTGTGCTCTATCAGAAGTCATATATTAACCAAACGTGCACTTCTCCAGGGACATGCACTTACGTAAATATGCATACGCAGGGCTCAACAAGTTTGACAATTTTAATATTTAATATTTGCGCCCTTTGAAGGTGTGCATGACGTTCCAATTTTGAAACAGCACTTTTTAATCACTAGATCAAAAACCCTTTTGACTGGACACATTTATGCCTTTATATACTCATGATATAAATGAATGACATTTAAATTCATATTATTAGCACATATTTTGGTACAGCTTTGAATAGACTGGAAACTGCAACGCAGACTACCAGATATTATTGAACAGCTGATAAAATTGCATTTTGACAAAGACACATTAAACCAATGGAAACGGAATCCCCAAACTGGTACATCTTCTGACAGATGCCTAGCTAGCGCTGTCATTACAGGGGAAACCTGGCCACACGTAAAGAGTCCAACACTTCCAACATCAGAGTACAAACCTCAGTGAAGAAATGGTCCTTCCACAGGGCAGGAAAAAGCAGTCTTGGTTTTCATCATATTTTATTACAATAAATGTTTTTACAGTAAAAACAAAACAGTACAGAAATCATATGCATCAGCCATCTTGTTTTGTTTAGTTTGTGGACCGTAAGATTATATCTGCAACAACAGGCAGAGCTTAACAGGTGTGTCAAAAGATGCAGGGTACAAAAAACGATGGGAACCGCCACCTGAAGCCCTCACCAAGCAAGGCTGGGGACGTGAAGTTCAGCAACACCTAGCGCACGGTGAAGGCCTCATTACAATGCAACGTATCGATGTAAACTTGCCTTAACGAAAGGGTGGCATTCTTCACAGTACTCCCACACCTTTACAACATCACTAACCTCTTACTTATTCTGAACTACTCATGTCTAAAAACCCTAAACAAAACATGGCAGGGACAAAAAAAGCCAGTTTTTTGCAGTTGCAATAAGGACAAAAAAAAAAAAAAAAAAAAAGTTTTTCGCGCAATTGATCAGGTAAAATGCACAATACAAACATCCCATGCCTTGAAATGTTTTTCTGTTTTCTTGTCCTCCATGTATGGGGGTAGGGGTGAGGGTTGGGGGAGGGAGGGGGTGGAGGTAAGGGCTTAACTGTTGTTGATTTGGACTTACTAAAACACCAGCAAGATGAGAGAGAGAGAGGAACAAAAAAAAAAAAAAAAATTAAAGAAAAGTTTAATCTTCAAACCTATTGAAGTGTGGCGGTTCAGCTTCAGTATCGACCTCCCTGAGACATTACGGGGGGCCTCATTCCCATGGGTGGCCGGGGGGGACCTCCTTGATAAGGCGGGACCATTGGGGGGCCCTGGCCGTAGGGCGGCATCCCTGGGCCTGGCAAATACCCAGCCATTCCCTGGGGTGGAGCGCCATACTGACCTGTGAAAGAGAGCAACAATTAAAGGAAAAGAAAAAAAAAAAAAAAAACACAATAAACAACTTACAAATATATTCCACCCCACACCTGAGTAAATCCAGCTAATTAATCCTCAAGTATAATAAAGTTGTGCTGTTTTAAAAAAAACATTTTCCATATTAAATTGCACTGAGATGGTCTTGGCTTAGGCTAACAGCCTGAACTGGCCACAAGCTACAGCTAGCAAGAAAGTGTCAAAAACAGAGCTCAGATTCGTAAGCTGGAGGACATTCATTGCTCATTGATTTGGGGGCGGGCGAGGGGGAGGTACCTACCATGCATTGGGTGCTGCGGGGGCATGCCCTGTGCCGGGGGCATCATGCCTCCCATTGGTCCGCCAGGAGGGGCGGCCATGTGGGCCTGTCCCGTCCTGGGAATGTTCCGCTGGTACCTGGGCAGCTGAGCCCTCCTTTCCTCCTGAAGGAAGAGGCAGAGAGAAACACCACAACGAGCGGGTGCTTAGACGCTTTTAAAATGGCTGGATGACAGCAGGAAACACCAATACAGCACTGATTATGCAACAGGAGGGAACAGCCAAAACCGCCTTGTTGATACATTTACAGACACTGGCAGGCACAATCAAGAGCTAATTTAGGCTAATTAACTGCCACCGGCTACCTGTTAAGCACTAACTCCTACCTGCTAAGCACTACCTGCTAACTGCTTACTGCTAAATGCTAAGTGCTACATACTGACCAAAGGAAGAGGGATAAAAACGAAGTAAAAACTGGGAGCACTCACCAGCGAGATGTCCTCATCGGGGTGGATCAACTTACTGGTAGCGCTTGTGGTGGTGAGGGTGGCGGGCTTACTCGTCACCGCCGCCGGCGGTTTGGACACGGTGCTGTTGGATGTGGTGGCCGTCGAGGTGGAGGACTGGCTATAGGCCGGGAATGTTGGTTTTGGGGGGTCCGAAGCGGTGGAGGGCGTGGCTAGGGGCTTAAAATCAGTACCCACCGGTCCTGATGCCACAGCCTGTTGCGCCTGCAGGGGGGAGAGGACATATGGGTGCCCTCGTCTACAAAAAAACAAATACTACCCCAACTCTCCCACCTCTTCATAACACACCCACTCACACACAGCACAAAAAAAAAAGCCAAAGAGGGGAAAACAAATGTTAAGGACATGCTGTGTTCTGCAGTTCAAAACTACAGCTAAAGTAGGAATGGGACTGAGGAAGCAGGAATTAAATTAGGCCCTGTACAAATCTGTGCATTCAGGGATCCAAAGCGGATTTGTGCAGGACAAGTGTGCAACCACACTAAAAAAAAAAAAAAAAAAAAAAAAAAAAAAATTAAATAGGGGGTTGCACCGACTGCTGTTACACAGATTTGTTGTAGCAAAATCTTACTTCAAATCAAATACACTGACATGCAGCGAGCCAATGAGGGCCTGCCAAGTCATAAAGCAGCTCATGTTCCAAGATGAGCTCATGCCAGAGGAGAGGCATGTTCTTGCTCATTGAGGGAACATTCTGACGACATTATGACATCACAGCTTAAAACTGAGCAAATGCACACCTTACATTCCAACCAGTTTTTCAGAGAGCATTCTTTTTGCATGAAGACTGAATGCTTGCATGCCATTAACTTTGCTTTTTTATGGGAAGCTCTAACTTTCTCAAACTTGGCGGGAGCCTGCGTACTTGTGCAGTACTAGGAAACAGCGTTTTGGAGGGCGCAGGCACTGTGTCAGTGCTTGGAGATGCCGTGTTTGTACTTGTGCTTGGAACAAGAGTCCCCATCTGCAGCATATGGAAAGAGCACACAAAAAAAGGGGGAAATGCCATCAAGGAACAGAGGGGTAGATCCAGAAGACCCGTTTGAGTGTACCCCAGTGTCTAGTGCTCACTTTTTAGGGACAATATTTCTGTTTTAAGAGCAGATCAACGAGAGCAAAATACACAAAGTTAGCCAGGTCTCTAAACATGACACTATTGTGATGCTTCATGCTGGTGCTGTCTACCAGCTAGCTTGGGCCATTTTTTGGGGAAAATTAAAGCTAATAATATGGAATGAGACATACATTTTATTAATTTTTTTTTTTAAAATCTGATGCTTCATGTAAAACATTGTCCAACTGCACTTCTGTTTTTGGGAAAATTAAGGGAAATAAATGACAATGGACAAACTGAATGGACATAATTTGAAATCCAGTCAAACACTGCCACAATGAGGAACATAGGGTGGGTAATCAGTGAGGTGCAGCCCTGGGTGATGTTTCTGGACCTCCTCCAGGTGATGGCAGGTGAGAGGCGGCCGAGGGAGCCCTGCGGCACGTACCTGTCCGGCGCTGGGGAACAGGGGCTTGGTGACGGCGGGCTGGGGTGCGGGCGTGGTTGCCGTGGGAACGGCAGGTCGGTTGATCATTCCTGGCGCAGTAACGGGAGGGACAGGGGGCATGTGAGGCATACCTGGCCTGGGTCCCACTGGGGGGGGCATACCTGCAAGGGTGGAGAGCACAGACTGTCACACCGGGGAGAGAGACGTCTACTCCCAAAAACTCTTTACACCAAGCAGAGGTACAGGAGATGAAACAGGGTTAACACTGGTCCAGGTCATTCCCGGCCCGACACTACTCATCACAGATCTGCAAGCCTCTTAGCCAGATGGTGCAGAGTGAAATGTATAAGTTGTTCAAACAATAATTATTAGAACCAAATCTGGTTCATTTGTGAGTCATGGTTTAGAAAATATGAATATTTATATTAAAACACATGGAACCAAGATGGCTTCCAGGCAACCAACCAATATTTTCAAAAAAAAAAAAAAAAAAAAATGCTCAAACATCTTTGAAATCCCTATATGCTATCTGGCAAAGTGACTAGAAGATTTGTGAAAGATGGTGTCAGAACCTTCTCTCCTTCAGTGAATTGGGTTTCTGCTCTCACTGAGTGGGACACCTCTATCTAGCTTGCCAACATTATCTTGGGGTCCACTGACTTTTACATGGGTTCCTGGCACTGGGCAGTTGCAGGTTCTGCTGACCCTGAAATCACCACACAGTCCAGACCCAAGAGAGCAGGTGAGGGGAGCATTCAAGGTAGTGTAATCAGCTGTTTAATTATGCACTCAGTAACAGGAAAACCCAGCATGCACTGGGGTGTTCCAGGACGAAGGCTGGCCACACCTGGTATCCACTTACAACGACAACCAAAATACAACCTCTCGCACAGTACAACAAACCCAAAAATTACATGACATACAGTACAACAAACCCAAGAACCAACTCATGCATTGGGACAAGGACCCAATCTCAAACCGCACATACTCAATAAGCCAAGCATGCACGTGTGTGTGTGTGAGTGTGTGTGTACACAACTTTGAAGGACGCTAAATTCATGTTGACTGACAGATGTAAATGTATTTAGGCTGAATGCCAACCCTCCATTTTCATTTATAAAGAGCAAGTGCAAAGCCACTCTGTATTCATGGTTTCAAAGCTGGGATCTTATTGGTCCAAAGGGAGGGCACTCACCAGGTGGCATTCCGGGCATCATCGGGGGCATTCCTGGTCCAGGGGGCATCATTCCACCCATTGGCATCATCCTGTTAAGATAAAGGCGCAGTGATCAGCTAACACTGCACACTAAAAACACACAAAGAAATGCAAACAACAGAATCCAGGTGCATCGGTCATTAACAGAGTAAAAGGTGAACACCTACCCAGGTGGCATTCCTGGCATCATGGGTGGTACACCTGGCATCATTGGGGGCACCCCAGGCATCATGGGGGGCATACCTGCATGGCACATAGATGAACAGAGAACAGAGACATCACACATTTGGGTTGCACAAAACCTGTTGACATGTGCATATGACACACCCCTGCCACACCGCCTCTGGTTAAGATATTTACAGTGTATCAGTATTCCCAGTTTGAAAATAAATTCATTTAAAATGATCTTTTGTCCCCCAACCCCTTCTTTCTTACTTGACATTTCAGGAATTCTGCAGAAGGCTTTATCCTGAGCTACTGACACAGCTTACACCGTTATACACTACCCATTCACCCAGCTGGATATGCAGCTATTTACTGCACTTTGCTCAAGATGACCTCTCCTGGAATTGAACCCGAGTTACAAGCTCAGCTCATTATAGCACACTGCCTTCTGTCCCCAGCCTCGAGACAGATTGTGTGTTTCTGTGTGTTTGTCCTCCCTGTGCCGTACCTGAGTAGTTTGCCGGGGGCATTCCTGGCGCTCCGTGCACTGGGGGGATGCCAGGCTGGGTCATGGGGGGCATGTAGCCAGCCTGGGGCTGTGCGGCAGGCTGTTGGAATGAAGGCCCTGCCTCCTCATCCTCCTCATAGTCGTCCGAGTCCTCCTGATTGTTCTGCTTTCTTTTCTGGCTCTCCGCTTTCCGGCGCACACAAAAAAAAAAGCTCATTAATTATCTGCTCATTTAGGTAATTGGCACTTTTAATCTCTACCTCCACAGTCTTTTGGCAGACGGCCTTAACAAAGCGACTTACAACATAACTGGATCCACGGGGACACTGCTCAACAGAAGCGAAGGACTGCTAATCACCTAGCCTGCCAACTACATGCTATGGATAATTAGGCTTTCAGTTTTCAGAGCTCCAAATAAATTTGGGGTTAACTGTTAGCCTCACTTGAGAGGCTCATGACCATGACATCACAACTATAAGCCCAACAAACTTCAATCTCTGAAGTGGCATAAAACTGAAATAAAGTGCCTGATTTCATGGTGGGAGTGCATCTGTACAAACAAAAATGGAAGTTACTACAAGAATATAATCTATCTTCCAGTGGATCTCAAAGTGTATGATCAGCACATTTACAAGAGGTCTTTGGATTAAGCTCCAGACAAAAATAAAAATGTGTGTAGTCTGTTGTCTACTTTGTACCTATTTATAAATAACGCAGGTGTGCGACCTGGCTGATCAACGCATTCGTCTTTTCAGTATGCGACTACAGCCTAAACATGGGGCATGTATAGAAAATGACTGTCGAATAAAGGTGGAAAAAAAGTCTAATTTTTATTTATCTAAACATGAAAACGGTATATTGTTACTTTACCCTTATTCATAATTACAATGTGCGCCTAGATCTGTAGTTGCACGAAATGGTCACACTACCTAAAATGAACACAAGAGCTTAGATACAAACACATTCAAATTTGTCTGGTTTGCTTGGCAGATCTGCATTTACCTTGTGTTTTCTGCTCTAGCACACGCCTTCTCTCTTCCATATCTTTTTCGGGAATGCCTTCCATGCCGTATATTTCCAATTCTATGTCCGTCCTTCCCGGTATTGCATTGGGTACCCCATCTATGGTTTCTTTGTGAACCTGCAGGAAACAATATTTGTGGTTTCCCAAGATCCATGAACGTAGGATTTAAAGCACAATCAGAACACCTAAAAATTAAAACGAGTCACCTTTCTGATCCTTTTATTTGAATATGTACATGTTTGCGCTGTCAAAATGAAGTTCTCTACATCATCAAAAACACAATATTACTAGAGGAGTTCAAATGGGTGGGAATTCTCCTTTACGTACTTAAAGAAACAGGCCCAACAGTGCCAACATAGAAGATATCAGAAGTAAAAACTCTAGGACAATAACATCATTTAAAAACATTATCACTAAAGATCCTAAGGTCAAAATCCTTACCTGCATGCAGTGGATTGCTAAACCTGGGCCAGTATACAGTTTTTTATGGCATATATGACATTTGAAATGTTTCGCCTTCTGATGCTGGATTAGAATCTTTTCATCATCAAAGTCTCTGTTGCAGTACCTGGTGTTTTTGGTCAAGTTAAATTTTCCACACGCGAGTGCACTTTTCACATCTATAATCCAACAAAGAAAACCAATGCAGGGCTGGCAGTTAAGCCATCTGGCAAATTATGGGTTTTATGGGCGGGTCATACTGTAGGTCTATACATTAAACATTAGACTTCATAAACATGAATATCGCAGTAACAGACATGTACATGGAATATGTATTAAGCAACTACCTATCCCACTGTACATAGCCGAGCTAAAAGGCATAAACTGCTGAACTTGCCCACCCAAAGGTAACGTTCCCAGGAACTACATTTCAGGTTCATCTGAAGGTACGACAGAAAACATGTCCCACAGGAAATACGTTAATTTCCATACACACTCCTTTTCATTTAACATATCTGCTGGCACAATACGATTTTTTTTCACAACCATAGTACCAGATAAACACAGAACATGAACACAACGAGGACTGACTGCGAAAACAGGCGGTTGTAACAGCTGCAACTCTCTTACAGGTTAGCTAAGTAAGCTACCCGAGCTAGTGAGAGCACAGCAAGCTTAAAAAGTTGTCCAATTATTTCTCTAATCATCACAATTGTTCACAGCTACGCCCAATGACTGAAACCACGTTAGTGGTTGATGCTCATAATAATATTTTAAAAGACTAGGCAAGCGAGGCGGTTAAAATATAACGATTACGGGTAGCTACCATTTAGCTAGCCACTACATCGTGTTCTTTAAGTAAAAAAGGCCTAGCTAGCTAGCCTAGCGACTTCCTTATCAACCGTATTTCAGGGTTTATAAATGACATTAACGTTAGCTAGCTAGCATTAAGGTCGTTCAGAAAGTAGTTTTTGTCCACAGATAAAAAGGATACCAGCACCAAGGCTTCATTTGCTTCTTCTTCTTTCGTCCCATGTTTGTTCTGTGAATACAAGGTACAGAAACGGCTCCGCGGGGTTGTGTGTAGGTTGCTAGTCACTGAATATGGCGTGTCTGCGTGAGCCTGCTCCTCTGAGACCATGGAAAAGCGGAAACTACAAATCACTCAATAGTTCACCCACAATGCAATAAAACAATTGCCAAATCAGGCATGCGCAGATGATAGACCAAGTGTACACATAGATCACCCTGTTATCATAAAGCGTTAATCATACAGCAAATTTAAAAATACCAGGATTGGATGTATTTTATTATCAATGAAAGACACAAATTACTTTATAGCCATCACATAAACGAAAACTGGATTGAACCTTTCATCACTACCGTTCCAGTCGAATTGGAGTGGAAATAAATTGTTATAGTTATTTGGAGAAAGCCATGCATAGAATTAACTATATTTTGCCCAGGGGACCCGTTGTATGTGCAGGGCTTTCGTTCCAACATCTGGCTACATAGAGCACTGACCTCACATCTCTTCAAAAAAGGTCATTTGTCCTTTAGCCCTGAGGGGAAACACAGTAAATGTGCTGTTGGAGGTGGTGCGCTATTCAGCGTAAAATTTGTGTCCACTGTGTTTTACTCACAAATAATTTACCAAGTAACACATTTGAGTCATGTTGTATAATTACTTATGACGGTGTATTGGACAAGCATACGCCCATTAACCTCTGGAAGTATATCAGACTGTTTGTAAAATCATTTGTTGGCCTGTACCCTGACATTATTAAGGCGAACGGGCAACAAAATGCGGTATATTTTTATCTGGAACGAATGCAAAGGGAGCCATATCACTTACGGGTATTACCACCGGCGTACTCGGTAATGACGTCATATCCTACAGTACTGATTGTTGACAACTGCTAGCTAACGTCAACTAACATTAGCTTTGTGGTTACTCGCACACCAATAGTGAACGTTAGGCACAGTACATAGCAAAGATTACCTGCAGTTTTTGTTCTGCACAGGCAGGTCAATATGTTTACTTCGCAAACATCTTCGATCCAAGATTCCTTTGATGTTGAAGAAAAGGACACGGATTTTGACAATGAAGAAATTATGGGATATAACCAGAAAATACAGCAGTTAAACTGCTACTATTCAATCTATTTCTACCAAAGCACAAGGTAATATTATCTCAATTTATTTATAAAGTTATGTAAAGGTAATATTTACCCTGGATAACAAACGTGCATTTTGATACCCAGCAGCAATGTAGCTTGCCAACTTTAATTCATTTTAGACCATCGAAAGGTCTGGGAGCAGTGCATACCAGAGCATGCTAGATGATGTCGATAGTACTTTATTTACTAGCGTGTTAAATAGCTAGCTTACTAGCTAAATGGAATTTAACTTTGCCTTATGGCAACATTTGTTTTGTGTGCCACGCTAGAAATATGTCACGCACGTAGCTAGCTAGTGATATGACAGTTACCTATCATTACATAGGTTATCTATCTTATAACCAAAAAGTTGCTAGCTAGCTAATCGATTCCGTACAAACAGCTATTGGAGGACTTCCAGCTTGGTTGCTAACGTAAATATTATCTTCATGCTGCTCACTTATAAGATAATGTCGTGTGCTTATAGATGTGGCAGCTGTTTATTTTTCATCATTGTTCTATTAGCATATATTATGGCTAACTGCGCCGCAGCATGCATATTTATTCTGTGACTGGATGAATTATTTATGAGTTAGGTATCCACGACTTTGACTGTTTTGCGTGGAAGTGGACCGTGATCTCCTTTTCGCAGATTATCTATTGATCCTTTCGAGTGGCTGCCCTGGCTGCGTGCGGGCAGTCGTAGGGCTAGAAAGAAGCTATCAGTCATCACTAACATGTTATGGGCACACTATTGTCTAGATCAGAGGCAGCTGACGCCAAAATGGCTAGGAGCCACAGAAGAACTGAATCCACTACAAGTGAGGATGATTTTAGGTAAAGAAGGTCCTGACCGCCGCTGCTGTACTCGTAATTCTGTGGAACTGAGTGTTGTGCTTTGGTGTGTTGCTAAATGGCAAATAATCATTTCTGAATCAAAACTGTTTGTCTTGATTTTTTTAACCCATCACATTTTTCAACCTTAACCGAATTGTCCATCATCGCAAGATATGTGATTCGTAAGTGTGTGTTGGGTGTTCGTTTCTCATTGGGGCTTCAGGGCTGTGTGTTTGCATGCTGCTGAAGGTTTGAAAAATCCCCTCCTCCTCCTCCTCCCCTTCACCTTTCCAAACTGTCATTGGTAACTGGTTATGGGCCCCTGCAGTCTCTCCTTAGTGGACAGCAGTCTGCCCTCAGAAGCTGAGCCAGAGTTGCGCTGCTACATTTCCCGGAGGTTGAGCAAGGGGGCGCTGTTGGGCGGGATGGGAAACATTGCCACGGTGGAGCTCAGGTAAACTGTGAGGTGTTTCATTTATTAACAGTGAATTGATTAAATAGTGGTATGTCAGTCAAACAGAGGTAGGAGGTCTGAACAGGTTGGGGTTTTTGGGGTGTTGCAGTGTCCCTGAACAGGCAGTTGGCTGCTACTGTTGTCTGCTGGAGCAGGAGAGATCACCTGACCAGGCGGAGGGAGAAGGGAATGGGGACTACGTGGTGTGTTTCCTTGGAGGGTCAGAGAAAGGCCTGAACCTATATCCTTTAAACTGTGTGTATACAGTGCAGAGCCTTCATTCATAGCAGTGGCCTTCCTGGTGATGGTAATGCGCTGTCACACAGAGGAGATGACAGAAGTGATACAGAAGTGATCAAACAGGTTTGTTCTACACAAGGGTTCATTGCCCTCATACCCTGCCCATGCGCCCTCATGTTTCCCTTATCGCAAATGCAGACAAGATGCAGTCACAGCACCAGGCAGTGTAACTGCACCCTTTGGCTGTATAGTTATTAATTACAGAAGACCTGCTTGCATTTCATTTTCTGGTGTAGTCATTTTTAAATGATGTGCTGTTCTGTTGCAGTTGTGAAAAAGTATGGAGAAACTGTCCATACATGGCTTGTGTTCTCATACAGTCACCCACATGTTCTGCATGTGGGTAACTGTATGCATGCGTATTTCCACAATTAATCTCACAGGTCACAGTTGGAAACTCTGTTTGGTGCCCGTATGAAACATGTTACTTTGTGCAGTGTGACTGAGTGCAGGCGCTGTGCTTATTTCCTTAACTGACCCTACGTTCAGACTGGAGCTGGACAAGTACGTGCAGGGCCTGCAGAGCAGCCTGAGTCCTGAGGTGAGCCAGGATTTGACCCGCTGCTCTCGGGGGAGAACATCACAGCTCTGCCCTAATCCCCCTGGGCACACCACTCTCTGGGGAGACTGAGAATGTGGGCTGCAGCTGTTTCTGAGTTTTATTCCATCTTCTGTTCTCGTTCACATCATTTACTTTTATTCTTCATTTATTTTTAGATGAGTTCATTTTAAGTCCTTTATTTTTAGACGAGTTCATAGATTATAAGCAAGGAGACTGCTCTTGTATGCCAGTATGATGCAGCATTATGTGGGTGAATATGTGAAGGGACCAGTGTTGGTGTACACAGCTAATTAGTCTATCTGAGCCAAGCTGGAAACAGCACTGCATATACACTGGCTGGAGTTTCCAACCCCTGGTGCATGGAAACTGTATTATTGGTAGGCCAATGGCTTTAGCCAAACGGACTGAGGAAACCTGAAAGATTGTCAATGGTTTTGTCTAAACTTGTTTCAGTATGGAATTTGGATTTAACTAAATTCCATCGATGCCATTTTTTACTGACAGGACACAACCTGAAAATAATCCTCTGTAGTCGACCTTGTTAGATCCATTATACATTTAAAAAAAGCTTAATTAAATCCCCCTTAGTCTCCTTTTGCTAAGTCTGAAATTTATACTTGTGGTTTGCTGCTGAGCTTTCAGGTTACCAGTTCACAGGTGCAGTCTTTGTCTTTAAGACCTTGACATGTTGGTTGTCATGTCTGTTGATGGCTTTTGTTCGTATTTATCTAAATGCCATCATATGTAACACATTTATTACTGCTTACTTTGATATTTGTTGTTGTTTTCTTTTTACTTCGTGTTACAGTTGCTGAACCTGGAAACAGAGATAAGGCCCTACCTGAGCCGATGGTATGAAGAGTCTGTCATGCACATCCACAGAGTGGTGCAGCTTGTCCAGGGCAACATCAGCTACCTGCTCCATGCTGTGAGTGACCTCTAACCTCTGACCTCTGAACCTCGCTCACACATTGTGCTAACCTTCAGGGAGCTGCACAATTCATGCACCTCTGCATCCATGCATACCTGAAAATGTCATCCTGGCAAGTATGGGAACATACATACGGGATTATAGTATGTATGTGAGGTTTGCCTCCTATTCAGTACGCACTTGGTGACAGACAAAATGGCGAGTGGACTTGCTGTGTGCACTTACTAATATGCGAGTACTCAGAACACAGCTCAGCCACTGGGTCCATCACCCCTGCTGTAAACAGAGCTGATGTGGGTCTGTGCCTTTGTGCTTCAGGCCCTCAGCCACACGCTCGTGGAGATGACCGCCACAGACGAGAGGACCAAGGCAGACGTGGCCAGGTGAAGGCTTTAGTTTCATCTCTTCTTTCTTTTTTGGCATTATTCGGTTTGATTTGCCTAATTTAGTTGATTTTATTGCTATCAGAAGTCAGAATGCACTAAAAATTGTCGAGCGTAATGCTTTATGATTGTTTTTATTATTGTAACGCGATCAGCAGTAGAAAACGAACAAGTCCTGTAGAATGACTTAATAATGTGGTTTGTGTAGGTTTGTCAAGGCCGCCAGCCTGCAGGGTCTCGTTCAGGAGGACACCACGTCTGCGTCTCTGTGCAAGGCCATCTCTGACGACTCTCACTCCAACCTGGTGATCGACTGCTCCTCCACCCCACCCACCTTCACCAACGCAGGTGCGTCAGTCTTTGCTGGTGGTTGTGGCCTCCTAACCCTTCCACCCCCTTAGCACTGTGCCCTGTATCAGTCTAATCTCCCCCTCCTAACAACACAACACAGGTGTGTTTGTCTGCGTACCCGATCACTGCCTGATCTCGCCCTTCCCCAAAAACCATGTCAACTGCTGCTTCAACGACCCCCCCACCCTCACCAACACAGGTGTGTCTGGCAATACCCCCAGAGTGTGTCTGCTTCTTCACTCCATAACAGTTTAATCTCCAAGTTCCTCCAAAACAACATGTGATCTTCTCCTCCACCCCAACTCTCACTAGCACAGGTTTCCCACGACAACACAATGTATTACCTGCAACATAATGTTTGTGTGCACTGTGCCACAATCTTATCTCCCCCTTCCCTAGAACAGTATGCATTGTATGCTGTATGCATTGTATCATTGTATATACTTCCGTACAACACACAAATGCTGGTCTGTTAGACTGTGGTACAGAGGTACAGGCAAACTCCCAAACACAAAAACAGGTCTGTCTACTTCCTGTTCAACAGAACAAATCCCTCCCCCTACACCCAGGACACAGGTCAGGCTGATCAGTGTGTAACTGGCTAAACCTTCCCCTCATGACCAGCAGTTCTACCTTACCAGTTTTTGGCACAGCTTCACCACACCCTACTCCAATCCCATCCCTCCAGTTTCATACTGACTCTGTGCACATCTCCCACAGTTAGCAACCGTTTCTGTGACGACTGGATCCAGGCGTTCCTCAATGCTGCCGAGAGCTGCAACCCGTTCCTGCTGAGGCAGATCCTGGAGAACTTCAAACTCAAGGTGCGCTCAAGTCTGTTAGCTCAAACCAGGGCAGGGCAATATGACAGAAATGTTTATCACAATAACTACCAGGGGTTCCATAATCATGATAAATATCACAGTATATGTACATCAACCTGACCAACCAGTAAGCCTGAAGGAAAACATTTTTAGGGGAAGTACTATTGACATATTGCAAGAAATCTCATGAAATGGTATTTAGTTTGTTATTCATTAGTAATACATTTATTACTAATGAATAAACTATTTATTAATTCCTATGTGTATGACTTGTTAATATATCCTGTTAGCATTAGAAACTGATGATGCTCATGTTTTGTTGCAGGCAGATCTTGGTAACCACCATTGCGTACGATCTCGATGTCTGATCCAACTCTAATATTTAAAAACAACTTAATGAGTTTACAAGCAGTTTTTTGCTGGCCATTAAGTGTTAGTAGAAATCTGCTCTATTCATTGTTTGTACTGTTCATCCATTTTTATGGTTGATAATGATAATCAGGAACAAAGTACAGACGGTCCCCGAGTTACAATGGTCCGATTTTTCGTCTTTACGATGGTGCGATAGCGTCACTTTCAGTACAGTATTCAATAAATTACATGAGATATTCAACACTTTATTGTAAAATAGGCTTTGTGTTACTGATGTTGCCAGTAGGCTACTGTAAGTGCTCTAAGCATGTTTAAGGTGGGCTAGGCGACACTATGATGTTCGGTAGGTTGGGTGTATTAAATGCATTTCCGACTTATGATATTTTCCACTTGCAGAACGCAACCCCATCGTAAGACGGGGACCGTTCGTAATATGAATGACCACATGGATGTGAATGAATGAATGTCATCCATCCTATTTTCCTGTCCTCCTAGGCCATCCAGGACATGAATAACCTCAAGCGCTTCATCCGCCAGGCGGAGATGAGCCACTACGCGTTGTTCCGCTGCTGCCTGTTCCTGCAGGGCTGCGGGAACGGCGACGTGCTGCTGCAGAACGCGCGCGCCGAGCACAGCGGCCTGCCCGAGGCCTGCAGCATCATCCGCGTGCTGGAGGAGTTCCTCAGCGAGCAGGCCCAGGCTGCCGTGCACTGACACCTCCCAGCCAGCAGGGCGGCGACTACCGCAAAACTCTAGTGATGAAGAAAAAAGAAAATAAGGTACCAGGACTGTAAAAATGGGTTGGGGCCACAATTAGCAGTCAGTCACTGACTTTTTAAAATTATTTTAGTTGTTGATCTTCACAACAGCACACAATTATTGGATCAGATCAATTACTTGCTGGTAGCATAATGTTATCTCCACCCATTTTTGGTTCCATAAACCTCATTCTAAAAATCAGAAGATAACACACATCAAAATTAGTTGAAGTGCTGAGCAGAGCAGTCCTTAATAAACCAGTATAATAAAGCGTGTACTCATGACCTCTGATACATACCTGTTATTGAGTGAAGTGCACATTTTGACCCCTTAGAATGTTCACCACCTTTGTATGGCTCATAGTAGCAGCAGGCAGGCGGTGTAGTTGAGAGTCTGCATTGGTATGTGGGCACCATTTTTAATGGACTTGACCAAGATCCTAAGAGGTCAAAATGTTGTTCATCTGGAAAAATTGAGGTGTTCTTGAAGCTCATGAGTGTTGCAGGATTTTGCCCATCACTGCTTCACCATCTGGCTTTGTGGCCCCTCAACCCTGGTCCCGGAGAGCTAGGACATCTGCTCGTTTTTGTTTTCCCCTTAAAATCAGCAACAAGTTCAGACCTAAAAAGCATGGTGAGGTGAAGGTGCCTGGCATGATCAGTTGATACCTGAGTAGTAACCAACCGATAGACCCTGTGGAAGGACCCCTGGTCTGAATGTCTACCCTCCAGGCAAGAGCACCTGTCACCACATTCACCTGTGTTGCTCCATTATGTATATTTATTTGATCAATTTTCACAAGTAGACCCACGTTTTCTCCCTGAGAGAGAAAACTGTCATTCCTGAAAACATTGAGTGAAGTAGCATTTTTCACCCTCCCCCAAGTAGAAATTATGTTGTGTAAAATGTGATAAGCTCTTTACAACAGAATCAATTAAATATCAGTCCAAGAAACTGTAAGCTACAGAGATGAAGTAGTGAAGCTGTGAGATTTTGGTCTCAGCCTGCTTCAAGTCCGAGTAATATTGAAATATAATACATGTAATATGTCTCAATTGTGTACACAGCCTGTTCATTCTATGTCTTTTGCCTGTTTGTGTGAATCTTCTCTTTCAATCTTAGCACACTACTTTTGTCATCTGCTAAAGTGAACAAGACCTACAGTGCAGAACTGTGTTTTGACGTGGATGAGTTCTACAAGTCCCTTGTGACTCCCATAACTCGTGTGACCAGTCTTATTCTGTGAATCCGTAAATTGAAGTGCAGTGTGTTGTTTCAAGCATGAAGTTTTTGTGTGCTACACTAATTTTTGTTCAGGAGCACAGCTACGTCTCTCTCCCCTCATCTGACAGCATGCTGAAATTCAGCAGAAGAGTAATCAGTGATTTCAGAATGCACAGAGCCTTTATGTGTAAAATGTTGTTTTTGTTCCTCTTTTTGTGGCACAACATTTCAACTAAATACCATGCACTATATATTATTCTGAAAAAAAGAGGACTATAAACATTGTTTATAGTTTCTCTGAAGCCATGTATCATGTTATAGTATTTTGTAAAAAGTCCACATTGTGCCGGCAGAAGTTTTCTGTGGATTGTTCTTGATGACTTACAAGGTTTACAGCGATTATGTACATAAATAGTCTTTGCCCTGTAATTGTGTGTCATTTGAGCATTGCCTCCCATGATCCTTTGTGTTGATGCTCAAGACATTTGTGTATAATGATGTGCATTATGTTTTCATACCCAGGTATGTGTAGTGAAAGCAATATTACATGAGATATAATTTAAAAGCATGTCTACTGTGAATCAAAGGACTGTGGTTTCATAGATTATAAGTGAGATATGGAGTCATGGTTTTGAACAAGGCAGTGCGGATCGTGTAGAAGGTTTTACCCTGCATCACACAGTTCAGCGTTTTTCCTGCTCAGCCATTTGCAATCAGTAATTATTGCCTTAAGAAAACTAGAGCTTTGATTGGGTGATTGTTCCCAGCAATGGAAAAAAATAGCACCGCGGACGACAAAGCAAAATGCCAGTGGTCATTTCGCACTGAACGGCTGAGCAGCTGTCATGGAAATAACGCTGATGTGTGAACGTAAGGTTAAACATTTTCAGCACTGCTTTCCGCATTGAACAATATTAAAATTGCAATGAAGAGACTAGGTGCATCTGTTTGATCTTGATTGCTTGTATTGCATTTTTGACAGTCCTTACAATGACTAACACTACTATTTTCATTTGTATTTAATTTTTTAACCCAATTCATCTCAGTGTGATTCAGCTAACATTGTGAGGAAAAGGTATTCTGTAAAATAAGATGAATAAATAAAAAAACTGTATATACAACCTCTTTTTGACTTTATTTTTATTTAGGTGTAAAAACTAATTTAATATGACTTCATCTACAAGCTGGCTTTTGTTTCTTGCTGCTTTTTTCTTCCTCACTTCCCCCCCATTTCTTCTACCTCCTCCCCCTCTCTCTCTCCCCCAGAAATGGTTGTTTTTTTTTCCTGACTGCCATTGATTCATTTGAATAATTTATGCTAATGCTATGAAAGCAAATTTACAGCTTAACAGCCAATAAGAAATCTTCCACCTTGTCTCCATCAAGTGAGTGTGTGTATGTACATGTTAGAGGGAACATGACCCCTGTGTATAATTAGCCAGCAAACTGAGAAGGCCATTAAAAAAAAAAAAAAAAAAAAAACCTCCACAGGGTAATACCCTACAGGGTGATAAGAAACTGATGAAAATAAACAGAATTTTTTTTTTTTTTTTTTTTTTCCAAAAAATGAAAGTGCCACTTCAGTGCCTGCCCAATCTATTTTCAAGCACATTTACCTTCAGGCATGTTCATGTGTAGTAAAAAAAAAAAGTTCTTTTTCGTTTTTCTTTTCAGCATTTCTCTTCAATTCAGAGCAGTTTTCAGCTGTTTAGTCAGATGCCACTCTGTCACAACGCCGTCCATCCTACTGACCCGTGCTGGGAACGGATCTCGTCTGTGTCAGGGTTACTCCCGTTTTCGGGCATCCAGTCCCCCTCAGAGTATTCCCCTGTAATGAGAACGTGGGGTGAACACCTCTCTCTCCGTCTGTCTTTCCTCTCTGTCAGGACTTTGTGTCCACACCACCCAGAGGAATTAAACACTGAGCCTCTTCACACCCCTAATGGAGCTGTGGCATGAGGAGCATCTCTCTCATCTTTCTTACCAATGTTCTGCTCAGATAACCTCCTCAGCAAGGAACTCGGTACATCATAGATGCTCTCTGTCATTTCTCTGTATCCTTGAGACAAGAAAAAAAAAAACTACATTTAATTATACTTTCACATGTAACAAATTATCGGTCAGATAAAACAACATGCCACCTTAAATCTTATATCTGTGAGTTGAGATGATCACATTTGATTGTGAGAGTGCCATAATGTTTTTTTCTTTCTTTTTTCTCATGAGAGCCCCCCTAGATGTTTGTTAAAGACCTACCTGGGTGTCTGCCCTCAATGGCCCTCATGTTGCACAACGGGACGTCATATATCCCTTCTTCCTCTAGAGGGCAATAATGAGCTATGGAGAGTAGAACAGCGTCAGTGAGTCTCTCACTAGCAGCTAATCACAATCTCATCCTGTGCATCCCTCTACCAGGCAGTGTCAGAATGTCATTTTCACTACATAGCAGAAGTATAACATTTGTTCTAACATAGCTTCAACTCCAGAAACCTACTCAGTACCTAGACAACATACATTGATTTCCTGGCATATTCTGTCTGCAAACTTATTGCTTCCCTTAGTAATAAGCTGTTATCTTTTTTTTCCCAAATAAATTGGTGAATTTGTCCAACACAGTGTTAAAGCTCACATGTCCTGGATGGGAGCACGTCGTAATAACTCTCTTGAGCTTCCCTGTCCTCCTCCTCTCTGGCTCCATGCTGGATCTCCACAGGCCACTGTCAAAGGACTCCTCCGCTGTAAACCAAGACCATGACCCCACCTGAGCTGCAGCTCTGCTTAATGGTTATGGAAAGCAGCTCAAGTACACCCCTTGTGGTGACTTGTGTAATTGCAGTGAAATTAGTATTTTGACCCATCAGCACATTTTACCTATTCTTAGAAAAATTGAATTGACTGAAAATTAATGGGTTTTTTTTTTTTTTTTTTTAATAAAATTCAGCTAGATCCCCTCTTTTTTGTATCTGAAACTGAAATTTGTCGAAACCTTTTTCCCCCTTTAAAGGTAAGCCAAATCTTCAGGGTGAATCTTCTGAAAGCATGCTAACTAGACTCACAAAAAAGTGCAGTCACAGAAAATTGTACATTATAGGATTGAAACATATTTGGGAACCTCACAGCCAAGCAGAATTTTTCAGCAGCAGGATTTGCACCACAAAATGATGTTTGAAGAGGAAGGTAAAGGAAAAGCAAAATCCTTCACTGACCAGGTTGAGATGGATTTGATGCCTCGGATGGAGGGGGGTCTGCAGTGTGGGGGCCTGGGGTCAAGGTCGGAGTGTCCCACAGCTCGGAGGAGGGGCGACTGTCCTGCCTGCCTCTCTCACCTTCGGACCCCGAGCTGCTTCGAGTGCTGTCCCGCCCACTCGACCTCAGCTCCGCCTCCTCCTGCCTGTGCCATGCCACACCATTACATTGCAGTCATTTAGCTGACGCTTTTATCCAAAGCGACTTACAGTTGATTATACTAACCAAGGGCCAGTCCCCCCTGGGTGCAATGTGGGGCAAAGGGCCCAACAACAGTGTTCCTGTCATGGCTAGACTGGGGCTAGACTACAGGCTGCCCCCCCCCAACCTAGCATCCAAATCTGTCATACAGCCCACAGATGGAGTTCAAAGATAACAACCACTGTGACCTCACAATGAGCCATAACCTAATATCAAACCCACTTAAGCTCCGCCCTCACGTCCCCACAGCCACTTACAGACCAGAGAGGGTTACAGAGAGCCATTACACCCTTTACCACAGACGATGCACGGTGGACTACATATGACTGGGGCACTCCAGAATGCCATGTTGTCTCTCAGCATTTAACTCACCAAATAACACAGTTTACTACACAGATATTCTGGCATACTTTCAGCTCCAGTCCTGGAGGGCCCCAGTGTTTTGTCCGCAATTTGTTTTTGGTTTCCTTTCAATCACCAACCAATTTAACCCTTGGAAACAAAGTGTTAGAAATTCTTGTGATTTTCAGTGATTTCAAGAACACATCCAAAACTTCCAGGCACACTGGCCCTCCAGGACAAGGATTTGACATTGGAGGTGGTGGAAGGAAGGAGGAACAGATACCAGGTGCAGGCAGGGTCAGGGTGCACGTATCCAGGGGACTGCATGGCATTCAGCAGCAGGTCCATCCAGGTCTGTCTCAGCTCTGCTGTGTCTGCAGCCTGCCTCCACAGCCAGGGGGCGACAGAGAGCCACATCAGAATCACTCAGAGAGCCTCACATTAAAACAAATACTAGATTAATAAACAAAAATGTACACATTTTTATTAAAGCAAAAAAAGCCAAATATTTAAGAAGAGACCTACAAATTCTTTTGAATTGTCACTGACTGGCTGAAGAGTCTCTGCGCCTTGTTTACAAGGCCCACGTTTTGGCTGCTGATCGATAAGAAGCCATCAAAACCCCACAGACACAATCACCACTGTGCAGCAGCTGGTGTGCGGTTTAGGGGCGTGGCCAAACCCTCATAGCATCTGGCCCCTCCCCCAGCTCCACCTCTGGCCCAATACAGAACAGTGAGCGTGCTGAAGCGATGACCTCACCAGCAGTTTCCTCTTCCCATCCTTCATGCCAATCTCAAACGCATATCGCTTGCTCTCCACCTTCTGGACCTCTCCGTACCGTATGTAACTGTGGAAAAAAAAAATGGACCAAATAATTATTTGAAAAGCTTTCAACCCTTTAAACACCAGTAAAATTCTTGCGGTTCATAAGCATACAGTTTCAACGATATAGTTCTTATTTACACCTAGACTGTACATTATTTTTGGTAATATATTTAGTTATGAATCTGCAAGCGTTTCATTTTTCTTGTCTTTTTAAAAATAGCTGACTCCTTAGTTTACTATAAACCATAATGAACATTTAAGATAAGCCATTTAGACTCACCATACATATATAATATTGTCCTTTCAGTTGTAACTGCAAAAGCAAAGACAGAAACAGTAGTCTGAGAAACGAACTTATCAAGACATTTTGCTTTAATAGTTTGGTAAATTAGGGCAGAGGTTAGTCTGAAATTCAGAGAAGGCCATGGCCCTCCTCACCCACCTGTTCTATCTGTTATGGTTTATGAGTTAATCATGATTCATGTGACATAAATTTTTTCGAGAGTTGACAACATTATTTTAAACAATGAGAGTTTAAAGTATTCATTAGATACAGTAATTCACAGGTTTCTTTTTGTAGTATTAACTTGCAGTTACTTGCATTTAAAATGACAAAAATATACCCTGATGGTCTTAAGACAACTCCCTGAGAAAACCTGCTGATGTCAGACATTGCAGTTAACCTCAGATTAAATGCCAGTCTTCCTCATTTACTGCCACCACACAATGGCATCTCTGGTGGTTAAAAAAATTCCACTTTAGTTTTTATTCCTGCTGAGGCACTTACAGAGTTTCCGTGTTTTGTGGAGTAGAAGCACAGCACTGAGTTTTGCAGCCTGAACCAATAGGTCATCCATTTCAGCTTCTGTGGGGGGAAAAAACACCCTGAAATAGATCAAAAACACTCTATTCCCCGTCCCAACAGCAGCAAGTTCCACAGGTTTTTGCTCCAGATGTCAAATGCACGACCTGATTTCATCAGTTAGTTCACCTTGCAAATGAAAGATGTAATCTCATCAGTGAAATAAGGTGGAGTCCGGCTTCACGAGAGCAAATACCTGCAGATACCGCAGCAGCCCTCAGGACCAGGATTTGCGTGCAGAATAGACCAGCAATGTTCAGTCTTACCTGAGGAAGGCCAGTGTGCAGGCAGTCTTTAGTCCCAGCCCAATACTAAAGTGCTTAAGCTATTTAAGGCCTAGATGATTGGTTCATTAGTTGAACTTGGTGTGTCAGTGCAAAACAAAAGCCAGACGCCACATCGAACATTCACAGATAAGACCGGAAACTCCTGCATGAGAGCACTTCCAGAGTGTTTTGTAACCTCACTTTCTGGAGCGTTAAAACACGAAGGGTCTATTAAAAAACGGCCAGCACTCCCCGCACCTATGACGATGTGAACAAAGGGGATGTGAGAGACACTATGGCAGCTGGGTATCCACCAGAGCATGACTGGTCAAACGAGAGGCTGGAGAGTGGGTTCCTGTCTTGATTGAGAATTACCTCATGAATAAACTCGTTCTGCATTTCAGCAGCAAACACCAACACTGAGTCACTCATGGTAAAACTTTGCTTTGAAGGAGAGGAGTCCTTCTTTGGCTGTCATTTCATGAGCTCATCAATACATTTAGCTGGACTGTCAGGTCACACAAATTATTAAGGATAATTTTACAACTAAGAAAAGAGGTTGGAGCGCAATATCAAAACATAAGGTCCACCTCTTGCGCAATCTGCAATGGACCATTTCCAGGCTGTTTTGGGGCAGCAGTTTCTGGAAAGACACAAATGGGAGGGAGAAATTGTCCCCCCTCCAAACTAAAACAGAAAGAACAATGTGTGGGGAGAGGATGTGAGAGGCACTGTGGAGCCAGACTCTCATGCACTCTCTGTGATTGACACCAATGTAAGAGGATGTGAAAAACTGGTCACATGACCTCTGTGCGGTGGGCAAAGACGACTGACTCACGGGAATGGGTATCTGGCATGCTGTAGCACTGCAATTTCAGTTTCTATATGCATGAATATAATGCTTTATATTTTGCTTGAAATTAAGAAAAATATACGCTGACATCAGTTCCACCCACTGAAAATCAATATGAGTGACGAGTTATTGGCTGCCATTATGTTATTTACTTTATCAAGAAGGCTGCTTAATTATTTAAAAAGCTAAATAACTTTCCTGGTTAATATGAAAAATGTTAATGAACCTACATAAGGAGCAATAGGATAGATATTCATTCACATTTGTACACACATCTATAATTCCTGAAAATAAGAGAACTGCGCACAACTACAGATGGTTGGGGGTTTGGCGTCATGACTTGTTGAAATAACTTGTAAGTACTGGTGGACCACCCAAAGCTAAAATATCATAATCTATTGCTCAAACATTGTCAAGTTTACAATCCACAAGCAACCACTAAAAATGTGATTATTAAAAAAAAAAAAAAACATTGAACAATCGTGTCATGAAATGTTTAATTAAAATGCTGATATATTGCAACTGTTCCATTTGAGACTGGATAGTTTGTCCGCTTGTCCCCTAAGTAATTTATTACACAAAATGTATTTGCAATACGTAACGTGAAGGTGAAGCTAAGACTTCATAGGAAAGGATAACAGTGCTGATTGTTCAATAAACAGTACCTACCATTCTCTTTCCCCTTTTCCTCAAAAAGCTTTCAAACACCAGCTCGTCTTCTCCGGTTGACATTTTCCCAGCGTTTGAGCATTGCCTCCCTGTCTGAGAGTTTTACCAGGCAGACACCTTCAGGGGTACCCACTTCCCCTTTTGGGATTATAGTACTGAGAAACCTGTGAGAGCAGGGACTTCTGTATTCTATTAGGCCACAATGGGAGCCTGTTCGGTTCCCAATGATTTCATGTATGACAAACGGGGAAGCACAATGTGTATTAAGAAGAATACACAGGGGACTTTTAGCTGAGTATTTATAAAAGGCGTAAACAGAAGAAAATAGACTGGGCTAATTTCGATAGGCTGTCGTCACAACAGGTTCTATTACATAAATGGAATACATGGCACTACATTGTACATATATAGACTTTGTATAAAACCATAATGATAAATACAGCTCTTCTGTAATTGCAATGTCTTTTTTTTTTTTTTTTTTTTTAAATACATCACAATGTCTCAAAACCAAAGTTATTTCTATACTTTCTCATACATTGTACAGCCGTACCTATCTGGAAATAGATGTTGGCATTTAAGAAAGATTTCCATTTAAAAGAAAAAAAAAAACCATAAAAACGTTTTACTTTGGTAAGGGTGGAAAACCAGTTGTACAGCACGCATACATACATAACTCATCCGCCACATATAAAACAACCCTTTATGAGACCAGGCTTCAGCACACAGGTATTTATTGTAAATGTTGGAAAAAAGTCTTAAATGGCACAAAACAGTCTCTGGGATCGGGGTGGGGTGTAGCAGAATGGGGAGTGTGCGTTCCATGAGGGTTTCTGATAACAGGCCTACTACTGACAAGCAGTATGGATCCTAATGTAGTGTTACCAAGGGAAAAAAAAAATAAAATGAAAACACTGGGGAGACATTAGCAGCAGGGGAGATTAAATGTAAAAAGTAGTGAGGCATGCAAAGTCACAGGCCTGCCAATGAGCAGCTGCACCAAAGCTGACCAATGACTGCCATGTGCGCTGGTGATTGGAGAATGAGATTCCATGGCAACACAAATGGGTGGAGCTACTGTACACTACAGTGACTGACTGAGTTGAGCCAATAATTGTATTTTTTTTTTTTTTTGGTGGAAAAGGAAATGACATCATAGTTTGTTTTTTTTTGGTGGTGGTTCAACAGTAATCAGTGATTGACAGTTTGTTGTGGCTCCACACATTATGGGGTTTATGAAGCCTCACTCTACCATCACAAACCCCTAGGAGGAGAGCACCACAGTCACAGAACCTTCTGGAACAGGGGCTGGCCAAATGCAGGTCTCCCCCAGGCACGCTGGGGACAGTTCATTAAGAGAAGCAGAATTAGACAAAGGCGCTTCGGAGCCAATACACACAGGCTCCTCACCATAAAAGGCAGTCATTTTCTAACAATTATAATAATACAAATAATAATAATAATAAAAAAACTATATCAATGATGGTAACAAAAAATGAAAACATAAGTGGTATCTTCATGCAATGTTAAACAAAACAGAAGAAATAAATACATCATACGTGCCCAAAAAAAACATTATTTCCCTAATGTAAAGCATGTATTTTATGTAATACTTCTCCCATATAGTTGACATAAACTCTTTGTCCTGTTTGTTTGTTGTCTTGTTTCAAAGGGGAATTAGAAGTACAATATACTACCAGTATATACAGCTATTTACATGGCACTCAATCTCTGCCTTGAAAATGCCCTCTCTACACGTGTAAACCAGCTTATACGGCACTGAGATAATATACACCATTTAAAAACGACAGTGACACACTTGGCCAAAGACGTAGATCGTGTCGACCTGTAGCACCAAGGGAGTCATTAACGGAAAAGTAAAGATGGGTTAAACGTGTTCAAAAGCACAAATTCAAACTCCAGAAAGGAGGGAGAGAAACCAGCAGCGGACTCATAAACATGGTCAAATATATACTCTTTTTATCCAAATAATCTAAGAATTTGTTTTTCTTTGCCATGATGGGGATGAAGGTTTTTTTTTTGAGGGGGGTTGCATGCACACTTGGGGGATCATCGCTGCTTGAGAAGAGCTCTGTAGACGGCGAACCCCAAAACCGCGAACACCGTCGCCCCAACGCTGGCCCGAAGCCAGAAGCTGGAGCTCTTTGCATCGCCCTGGGTTACGTGTCTGCATTAAGAGAGACAGAGAGAGAAATAGAGAGGATTAAAAAAAAAAAAAAAAAAAAACAAATTAGAAAATCTGTGCCATACACGGGTTCAGTTTGATCAAAAAGAGAGATTATCAGATCATTTTTAAAGCCAGGATTGGATCATCATAACTAAGCAGGTCCAATCAAACCAGAAGAAACAGTCACAGACTAAATATATAATTATTATATATATAACCTATGACTCCAATAACCTCAAAAAAGACACAAATGAAACACTGATTTGAATTGAACTATTTCCCTGATTGCAGATTCAGCAGTGATTACTCATTTTCAAACCTCAAACTGCAGAGATGGCTGAGTCCATTAAGGCATTCAGAATGGAGTTAGAGACCATTTGGAATTAAGTTTGTCCCATGCTTTAAAGTGATCCAGTAGTCTCACTTGTGTTACTGGTTGGGGCGAACAAAAGGAAATGATTTCAGACAACAAAACGAATGGCATGTTCTGGACTTGTGTTTTCAGAAAGGCATGTTTCCCACCATACACTGCGATGAACCCCATTAAGACCAAACCCTAATTGAAGAATACACGCTCGTTAAGTACGTCAGCGTAAATGACTCATTAACCAACAAAGGAGGGGATAAAAACCACTAACATTTCTGAGAACTGAGACCTGTTTCTTGTACAATAATCTCAGCACTGTACTCTTGGAAGAACGCTAGCCTCCTGGTGGCTAATGGGGTTTTGAGGTTACCCAGTTAGAAAAAGTGCAACTGGTCACCTGACAGGAAACAGTGCTTGTGTGAGACTGAAGAGACATCTGGAGATTTAGCAGAAGTGAGTCTCCATCTTGCAGTGTCATCAGACACAGGCTGAATTGGACAGGGTGAACATTTGCTGTCAAAATCTGACAGCAAAACTGGAGAGCCATAGGGGGTACTGATTTTTGCTGCTACTCAAACTTAAGCACCTACTACAGTTTCTAACAGCCATCAAGCACGGTGTAACACATTTGATATGACTTTATTTAGCATTTATAACTTGTGCAAATAATCCCTCAAAAATCCCAAGGACCATGACAGTGGAAGTGATAAAAATGGGAGAGCAAGTGACATGAGCACACTGACAACACAACGAAAAACAACACTTCCATTCACAAAGCAGGGTGAGCCAACAAACAACATATATGTACACACACACACACACACACACACATTCACAAGCACAGTCAAACAACAGAAACCTTTATCCCTGTGCCACTTAAAAACACACACACACACCCCCCACACACACACACACACACACATACACACACACTTAACTCACAAACACACAGACAGAAAGACAGACAAATGGTACTGATCACAGAACGTATGTTAATACCAAATGATACTACATAATTTCAGACACAAAGGGCATTAAAGATGATACCTTTCCTTAAACTCAAAACAGGCAGATAGTTGCTTTAACTGGAATAAGTTTAAAAAAAAAAAAAACCACGAAGAGAAGCAAACCTGTACTCGAGTATGCCCCTACCCTATAAAACACTACAACCCATCCCGACTCAGCCATCCAGGGTCCAAATTTAACTTTTCACAACTAACCCACTCAGCCCAAAAACGACAGCACAAACAGGCGGAGTTACCATTGGCTACTAGAACCCAAGTTGGACTAGTCAATGTGCTTTGATGTGACAGTACAACATGCCTAGTCTTGGTGGAGCTCCTCCCATGGTTTTCCATGTTTAAGTTGATGCCATGGCAGTCTCATACAAATTTTGTGAAGTGTGCCTGTAACCCCCTCTACTCTGCCCAAATCCTGATGTACTCCCCCTAAACCCCCCATCCCCCACCTGAGGCAGGTTTACCTGGGCACTGTGGGGTCAATGGACGATTCCATGTAGATAGACTCCTCTACATGGCTGACAGCGTGAACCTGCTGGATGAGGCTGGACTCCTGGTCCGCCAGCAGAATGGCGCCCAGTTCCTCCACACAGGGGCGCAACCTTCCACACACACATGCTCTCAGTGTGCAGGTTCAACAACAAAAACGACACCCCCAAACCACACTCAGCACCCAAAACCACAGCCCCCAGCCCAGCCCAGCCCTGCCCCACAAGACACACATCGCAGTGCAGCCCATGAAAAACACCAAGAGCGAATACAGCATTTCCATTCAACATGGCTGCTTGGTAATGGTAATTGGGAGAGCGGTACCATGGAAACGCCTGATGGAATCCTGAGCCATTCATAGTTCCAGATGTCCATTTGAAAAATTAATTTTTAAAATTTTGATTTAATAATCGTCTCAATGAGGCACATATTCTTATATAATGTATAAAAATATTAAGTAGTTTATATAGAAAAAAATAGGTTTTATTTCAGATAGGCTTTACAATGAAAACAGCCTAATAATGTACATCATCTACGATATTTTTATGTAGTACTTTACTCATTACCATATTTCAAATGAAAAGCCCTGATACAGGTAAGTATTTAGCTGGGCACAAAGGCAATCAGTGAGGTGTGTGTCCGTGACCCCCCCTCGACCCCCAGCTCCCCTAAGCAGCATGCGATTTAGGCTACGCTACTGCTACTTCACACGTTACACGTTCAACCGTTTCAGGAGTGAGGACACCCAGAGTTAGTGTATGAAATGGATCACACGCCAGACCGCCGTGTTAAACCAGGCATGCCCGAGTTCCCTTCCCCCAAGGCCCGACACTCAGGGGCCTGTGCCCCACTGCGGCCCTACAGTCCACCGTCCTTCGCAGGTAACTCCCAAACATTCAGGTAAACTTTAAAATTATTAACATTATCTGTAAACTTATTATTATTATACGAGATGTAAATGTGCGCATATGTAAACCAGTTCCCTTTTACTTTTCGGAGACCCGTACAACCAAAACTGTCAAACAACGTAGTGTAACGTATCATGCTTTCAGCCTTTGCTCTTCCAGTGTGATACACAATCATGGTCATAGTGTATGATGGAAAGACTTCAAACAGACCCAAAACATATAGAGAAAGGTCTCTTCAGGCCTCAATCTTTGCACAGGACCGCTCAATAAAACCGATCTAAACCGGGAACAACACTCAGAATGGCTCATTCTACTGTAGTTATCGTTCTCAGAGGAAATTGGCCTCAACAGCTGGTTTGAAAATTTGAGCCACAGAATGGACTGACCAACTGTCCCTGGGCAGTTCTCATATGTCAATTGATCAGCCGATTGATCCTAACCTCACCCCCATCACCCCTCACCCTATATACCCACATTCACCTAAAAGAATCCCAACTCCCACAGCGGAGAAACGAGAGACGTCAGAATGGAAAGTACGGAAATCACCCAAACCTAGTCTCGCTTCTCAGTGAAACTACACCATCGGGCTCAGTGAGTCAATCTCAGCTTCGTTCTGACAGTATACATGGGAATGGGAAAAAAGAAGCAGAACCTGATTCCAGACTGTGCTTTTGGGAAAAATCGTACCTTGAGTGCATGCCTGCAAACGTTTCATGCACACGCACACACGCACAAGCACACACGCATGCGCGCACACACAGGCACGCACAGAAATCATTTCGATTTGCATTTCTCAAATGTTGCTTTGTTAATTGGCAGTGGATGGCCGCTCATGGAGGCCTTGGTGGGACTGAGGCAAGCCCGTAGAGAAACACACTGAGACCCAACACTAAAACCCCAACACTGAATCACTGAATTATAACACCAAATTCCAACACCGAAATCAACACTGAGATCAGGTGGTTATTCTACAGAAAATGCAGGCCAATCAACAGTGTTAGGACTGATGTTCAAAAGGAGGTAAACAGATGCAAGAGGAAGAGAAAGACAGCCAGCCAAACACATGAGAATGAACACCTATGGGAGGAAAAAAAATAAACAACACGACAACACACAAAGGAGTAACACATTACAGACTGAACTGATGTCATGGATTATGTACACACACATACACACTCACTTCTGTTTGCCACACCTTTAAACTCTTAAGTTAGTTTTAACCAACAAGATGACCAGAAAATAATACGTCATATGCATACTCAGAAATTAAATCAGGGGCTAGAATGTATGAGGCTGCACAAACGCTCTACCTATCACTATTGGAGATAAGATCCGCAGCCCCAGTATGACTTAAAGAAAGGCCACGGCAAGGATTCAGTCAACATTTGTCCTGACCTCGGCCCAAGAATAAAAGCAAATATACATTTTCATCAACACTGACACAGTCTGGCAGGTTCAACAGCCATGAGGATTAACTTGCAAAATTATCTATGTAGGAATAAAAAGGAAAACAGTCTTATTCAATTGTAAGTAAAATTCAAGGAAAAATGCTGATTGAATCCTGGCCTGCAACATAAGAGAGTGAATTTAGATTAAGTTAATATAATCGAGACACTAAGTAGATAGTCTCTTGCAGGTTTTTTTTTTTCTATGAGTATAATTATTTCTGAAATGAAATTCCCTGGAAACATCATAGAAAACAAATTCTCATGAATGGGAAAAAAATGAATATCCAAATTCAAAATCCATGACACTTTCTCTCATAACAGCAAAAATCCACTTCCAAAATCAAGGGTCCTAGTTGCCAGCTGTGTTAATAAGGCCTTCTATGACGTTTCCAGGTGTTTAAAACATTTCATCAATGAAAAGAAATGCAATCATTTGCAATGGTTATTTTAATTTCATATACATATACTAAATGCATGGTTACGTTTCTCCTGGGTAAAACAGCTCAAACTGTTATTAGGTTCAGATATACCCCTGCATATCCACCTTGATTCCTTAAGCTGATGAAGTGTAAAGCAAGATAGCGAAGAATTCCATCAGATACGGACAGTATTTACTCAAATTCAAGCGTTTTGGAGCTTTTTCTTATTTCCAGACATTTCAATAAAATTACACCAACAGCCAAATCAACCGATGAATTTCCAACAAATGAAATATGAAGTTTTGTCATGCGATAGCAGAATGTTACAATTTTAACATGCTGAAAGTTCCACTGGTTTTTTTAAATTGCAGATGCATCTCAGTCAGACTTAACAGATAATACTGGATTGAAAAAGAAAAAGAAAATCTCATCATCAAAATACGTTCAGATTTCCGGCTTGCATTTGAGTAAATGTGGTAGGTTTGTTATGTAGCTGAATCTTTAGGCCAGAGGTCAACAAGACATGCTACAGGGTCAACGTTATGCTGCAGAGTGACGAGCTCACGCAACAGCATCAGATTAAAACCCACAAATTTGTACTGCTGCAGGAATTTTAAAACAGCTTGAAATTAAGTTTACCTTTCTGGGTAACTGGAGATAACATTTCTAGCTAACAGTGCAGGACGTTTCAGGCTAAACTGGGTCAGAAGGAACAGGAAATGACCCTTGCCCTATCACTTATAAGGGACGCTAAGCTAACCCAAATGACCCCCACCAACTGAAAAATAAGATACCATGATACACAATACATAATAAAATGCCAACAAAGAATCTTGGTTCATGGTCAAATCTACCATTCATGTCTAAATGCAATACCTGACCTATACTTCAGCATGACCCTCAAATATTTTCTTTGGACAACAGGGGCTGTAGATATGCAGGGTGTAATCCGAAAAAAAAAAGGTTATGAACAGCAAACAGAGCAGAGAGGAGGAGATCAATGCTAAAATAAAAATTGTTTGTGTTAGACAGTGGTGTCAGAACAGACCCTCCCCCTGGAGGGAGGGAGCGGAAAGAGTATAGACCTGTTAATCACTGCAGTGTAGAGCTTAGTCTTTACAGACCGCACCAGCTCTGAGTGGAGGATGTTCTGACAGATGCAATAGGTACACCTGTTGCAGGTGCACATGCAGCGTAACCGGGCGTGGCTGAGGAGACACACAAGAGGAAGGCTGAGGTCAGTGCAGTCCCTCTTGTGCCAGGACGCTCGTGCCCCGCTGGCGCCCCCGCATGGCCACAACATCTCAGTGCAGGGCATAGGCAAACGGGGGCATGGGGGCGGGGGGGATGTACAAAAAAAGAGAAATAAATAAAATTAAAAGAGAAATAAATAAATTGAGAAAAAATCTTGGGGGGGTGGGAAGAGGAAAAAACAAGACTCAAGACTAAAGTCAACTGTAAATATGTTACCATGGCAACCAGTAATCTGAATCCAACACACTCCATTTAAATCATGGCGCCAAAGCCAACAGGCATACTACTGTACCATACAGTGTAAAACATCATGTTTCTACGACATTTTATTACATGAGAACACTTTGCTTCTTGCCAGCCTCAAATGCTGAACTTTAATTACCCACAGTAATTTTTTAAAAAAATTCTGAAAAACAGAATGATGTGCTTAAAATTAAATTGATGTATTTAAACTAGCTGGCATTTCTCCTCTGCACATATAAACCTATATAGAAAATGCTTTTAATGAAGAGCAAAAAAAAAAAAAAAAAACCACCACCACCACCTCCACACACGTGGGCTGATAAGACACTATGCGTTTTGAAGTAAGGAGGGGGATCAAACACACAACAAAGGCGAAGGGAAAACATCAGGGATGGCAAATCAACTAATTTGCGATTTGATCTACGTTTTATACCCCTTCAGACTTAAAGAAGTAAATCATAAACGGAAACACTTTACATCAAAATACACTAATAACTCTTAGAGTACCCCAAGGGTCTGTTTTAGGTCTCGTATTTTCTCTTCCCTGATTCAAACAGCTTGACTGCTCTTCCTTGAGAAAATCACTTTAAATCTTCAATTCCCCACATCACCCCACTGTAATGGCTATCAAACTCCTTGATATATTCTTATTATGTTATATATTTCTCCAGTCTCTGCCCTAGTCTCCCATACATAAATCTATTGGCGTTGCTACCTTCCCATTTCTGCCTCTGTGTGCCCAATTTAGTTTTTCATATGAACTTTGTTATACATGCAACTTTCTTGGTCTTTACCATTCCCAACTGATTCTAAATGTGGTTTCATTTTAAAAGATATTTATAGATGTTGCGTTTATTCTAAGCAGGTTTCCCAAAGGATTAATTCCCAAGGTAACACCGCTCTCTCTGAAGCTCGAATTCAGCCGATATCAGAGAAGCCGCAACTAAAATCAAAGCACTATTCAGGGTGACTAGTCTTCTTTGATGGGATAGTCTGAGCTGGCAGCCATATCACACAAAATTTCAATTTTTTCTGCATAACATACTCTTTCAATCACAAAAAACTAATCAAGTGTGTATCCAGGTGCTAGACACAAAATCCAAATACACTTTAGCAGATCAGTGGCGTTTTCTTGATGAAGTGGAAAGCGCAATGGCATGTACGCTTTTGCTTCTTATGTTTGACTCACAGCACAGAGGACTAACTGGCATTTTAAACTGTATCTGAATCCAAACATATATTGATTAGAGTTAAGACGAGTGATACTGAGAACCGAAAGTAAACACAAAAGAAATGTCCAGTTCTGTGACAGTACAATCTGTACTGAGAGTATGTCTTTGTAGCCTACATTTTAGTTTGCTACTGCCGCTGATGAAGTACACAAGCCCTGTTTTTCACATATGAAATGTTGATGGAGAAGGGATGCAATTTAATGATACAGAGCTTCAGCTGTCTTGCACTTCTGAACACGTTGTCTTTTCAGTGGGAAACGGACAATGTGTCATAAAGATGGGGCCATAAATTTGCCCCAGCTAGAGATTTCTGCCAAAGCATCAGGCAACAGGAAATGCAAGATGAAAACAAAACTTTGCATTTGTTTCCCAGGCACCATTTCAACCAGTCAGGTACCTTGCATGTCCAATGATCTTCATATCATCTGGATAGGCTAGCGATCGGACCATCGCAGGATCCACATGATATACAGATTAGAAGATCAGCAGAGCTGCTGCTTTGAACGATGGACCAATGAACACGCAGATTCAAATCAGGGTGGGGTGACACAGCTGGGCTGAGGGAGGAACGCAGGGAACCGGAAAGATGCCGGGATGTGGGGGTACAGGGGAGGGATCTGTGGGGTCGGAGGTCGACAGTGGCGGCGCGGTACTCACGGATACATGGCCATGGTGGTGAGCTTCATGTAGATGTCCTTGCTGGGCACCTCAGCCGTGTTGCAGGTGAAGGACTGGGGTGGATGCATCTTGTGCTTCCTGCAGAACTCCAGCGGGCTCAGGCTGTACAGCTGCCGGGCCTCGTGCAGGTCCGACTTGGCCGCGATCACCATGCACGGCGTCTTGCTGTCCAGGAAGTATTGCTGCAACCAGCGAAGTAACCAACAACAGGTCAGAGCCAATAAAAAATGTTACTGTGGCTCCAGGCTGCAGTCAATGCAATGAATCTGATTATTGTTTTTAGCCTTGAATGTTGCTGCCCTCAACAAATAACTAAAAGCTATTCCCTATTATACACTATAGTAGACCAGTGATATTACCGCTAACTAAGTAGACTAGGTAAGTGATATTACTGTAAGTTCTCACTATTTAAGTTTGATGGTGCATGAACAAGCAAGAGAAGATAATTGTTGACATTGTCTTTTGTCCTTGTGACACCATCATCGCAGTAGTTTTGCACTATTAGGAGAACATTGCTTGGCTTTCAACAGCGCAGCTCAATGCAATGATGGAGGACTTGCCTTGTAGAGCTTAGCACAGTACTCAAAGGATCGTGGGTTGCTGATGTCATAGACCAGACACACGACATCACAGTTGAGGTCACTGTCCGAGAGGAAGTCGAAGTCTGGGAAAACTTCATGCAGCTGGGAAGAGAAAGCATCCCATAAACCTCACTGTCCATCACACAGTGAACCATACAATCACATGACAAATCATTCAGTGAATCATACCATCACATGACAAATCATGCACAAATCATAATAGTAACAGAGAGCCTAAAGAGCAGCTGTGTTAAAATTCAGTTTTTTTGCAAACTGTCTGCGTCACAGAAAAAAACACCTCTAATTTATGCCCCATAAAGGCATGCAAGTCAAGACCAGTAACACAACACCCAAGGACAATGCCCTGACATTCAGCCACAGCGTCATTCATGTGGGCACCGAGAGACGGGAAATGTAGCTGCCAACTCACGAGTAGGTACTTCTCCTGCCCGTAGACGTAAGTGGTGCTGATGGCGTAGAAGGATTTGTGGTCTTGCCTGATGGTCTTCTGTCTCTGTGAAGGGAAAGGAAAAAAACAACAACAAGGATTTATCATCATACTGAGAAAGGTCAAGTGAAAGAGCACTAATGCAACAACCGCTCATTAGCAAGTACATATTTCTCCTGTACTTAGCTTTATCTCTCCCTTGTCTGTATTTAGGTACAGGAAGAAAAGAAGACCCACGATAGGCTGAATGGCCAACACTGATTTTACAACTACATTTACGATTGCATCTTCACAGCCAATATTTTTACACACCATCTATTTATACTTTCAGGTGAATAACCCTGCTCAAGGATACAAATGACTTTTTCCTCTCTGGGAATTGAACCTGCTACCTTTTGGTTAAAAGCTCAGTTGCACTGCATTTTTTTTTTTATTGTTTCTGTCTTGAGTTTTTATTCATATATTATGAACAATCTAGGAGGCTTAAATATGGAGACAAAAATCCTCCAGTCAGCACTTCATTCTAATTTGGAAAGGATGATGATGTCATAAAAAGTGAAGCCAGCAGGTCTTAGTGAATAATGATTGTGATGTCACAATAAGTGACCCACATAGGTCTTCAAGAGGATGGAATTGATTGTGGTGTCATGAGAAACATGTGGAGGCCCCGATGCACACCGGATTCAAAGACGACCGGCCCATAGGTATCCGTGGTGATGGACTCACCTGGAGGTTGCGGCCCAAGAAGGCCTGGAGAAAGCCGCTCTTTCCACTGCCTTTGGCGCCGAAGATGTTACAGCGGAACACACTGCGCTGCGTCTGCTTCTTCTGCAGGTCGATCCTCTTATTCCTGGTTACTGAGGGACAACCACATTAAGCGGTTATCGCACAGAAACACAAACACAGGCATACATATGAAGACAAACATTCAAAAACACAGTCATATACATGTAGACGCATACTGAAACATGCACACTTGTGTGTACACACACATGATTTCTAAAAACCAGGTAATCTACCGCTTCCTGTCACATGACTGTCTCACCTGTGATGGCGGCAGCCTGGGACTCCTGCTCGCAAATGATGGAGTATCCCAGGTAGCCCAGGTACTCCAGACAGCGCTGGACATCCAGGTATGTGGTTAACCTGGAGACAGGGAGAGACAGCAGTCTAAAGTAAGTGTGTTAATGATCACAATTACTCATTTTATTTCATGCAGGTCTGCAAAGCAACAATAAAGACCCATCACCAACAGTAAAAGAACAACCAAAAGCTTACAAACAGCAGCAAACAACAGCAAGATGGGCTTTTAGACTGTTACAGGATACTTTATGTCACACAGTTTTATAAATGTTTTATAAAACTTTATAAAAGTTTTTTAAAAAAAAACTTTATAAAGATGGCAGGATTTATTTAAATTCATTCTATTTTGACTGTTCCTCTGTTGAGTTTGTATCATTGGACCAGCAAAGCAGTGTCTGTTTATGAGCAGTGTGAGTTTGAAGTGGTTTTTTTTGTGGCCATGTCGAGCTAACACATGACTGCTGCGGGAACCCCAGCCGCACTCACGTCCATTGTGACAGGTAGCCCTGGTAGGTGATCCAGCCCTGCTCATTGGTGCAGACGGTGTTGTTGACGTCAGGGCCCCAGGGCATGTAGGGAAATACCTTGAAGAGGTCCTGCAGCTCCTCGGGGGACAGGGCACAGTCCCTATCCTGCAACACAGAGCGAAGCTAATAACGCGCACCTCAGAGTCAGCATGGGAGGGACTGGTCCTGACTGTGTTTTCAGGCCTTCCTGTCTCAACAAGAGGACTTTGGTATGTCATTAAAGAACTCAAATCAGGAACTTCTTCTCTGACAGCTGATAAGGAAAGACTGGTCATGAAATACCAGTGTCCTCAGGGAAAAAATTAATGAGGTAGAAACAAAAATAAAAAATCTGAAGAAATGTCAACTCTTGCCAGACTTTCTGGTGGCTTTTAATCTGTGTGTGGAAGCAGTATATATATATCTCATGTATTATACTGCATCTCCGATCATTGTACATAGCAAGATTGTATCCAAGATTGAGCACTCCTTTCGTGTTGTAACTAAAGTCACAGGACGGTCACAGGCAGACATTATGACTATGGCAGGAGAGTAACACTAGACTGCAGGAATTCCATCTGGACTAGACCCAAGAATCCTTTTTGTGTTCTTCAAAGCGGCAGGCACACGACTCCCATGTGCTTTTCATTAGGTCTGAAATGTGAACCGCCAGCCAGGCTAAAGGTTGACACAGGCGGCATTTTTACACTCTACACTTTGTTAATGACACGTCGACAGCGGGTTATGGAGACAGGGCAGCAAGACGGATACAGTAAGATGACTCTTAAGGTTCTCTTTAGCTACCAAACTGCAGCAGCAAGAGTCCTTACTCAGAAAAAAAATGTCAGTACATAACAGATATGCTTATTTCTTTTCATTAGCTGTCAATGAAATTCAGCTAGAAAAAAAGCCACTACATTTTAAATCTGCTTTCTAAAGTGATAATCTTCAAGCTCTTTAGCAGAATGATCCCCAGAACAGCAGGAAAATACAAAATGGCTCCCAACCCTTTAGTGCTTGATACTGTGGGGGTCACAAATTTTCTTCACAATCCTGTAAAGGGGTGCTCCCTCTCACCTTGTCATGTTTGTCAAAAACACTCTGGAGGAAGAGGTAAGCGTTGTGGTTGAGCTCAGTCGTGCAGTCTGGGGGTATTTTCAACCTGGGAGAAAACAAACAGAAACAATGTGAGACAAAGCATAGTCCAGGTTACAGATTTATAAAGTCTTTAATATGCAATAATTAATCATATTTCAACAGAGGCAGTGTAATATAATGTTTAGGTGGGTGGGATTGTGCTTTAAAGGTCACGGTGCTGATTCCCTGCTCAGATACTGCAGTTGTAGCTTTTAGCAATGCACTAAACCTCAGTTGCTTGAGTAAATGATTGTGTGTGTGAGTATTGGAGACTGTGACTCACAGAGGGAACAGGTATTCCTGTGTCAGCTCCAGGTCGTCGTCGTAGCCAAACCTCCGCAGCACGGTCCAGGTGGTCTCGTGCCGGCCCCTCTGGATGAAGAGCGTGTGCAGGAAGAGGAAACCTGAAGAAACAGGAGACATATCAGCCACGCCCACCCTGTCAGGCTCCACCCACACTGCTAAGCCACACCCAGACTGACAGGCTCCACCCACACTGCTAAGCCACATCCAGCCAAACCTGCTACCATAACACACACACACACACACACACACACACACACACACACACACACACACACACACAAACCATATTTTCCACTCAAGCACAATTTTCCACACAAGCCAATACTCCAATACACAGCAACTGTATAGGATCTGTGAAGGTGTGATGAAGTTTTGAAGGAGAGACAGAGAGAGAGAGAGGACAGTCACCTTTGAGCGTCAGGCCGTTGTCTTGTACTCCATCCGCCATGTTCCTCCTCACCACATTCTTCACATCTTCCAGTGCCTGAGGTGCCAGGGGCATGTTGAAGCACGTCCTCTGCCAAACCCAGAAACGCCCCACCCCGGTCAATGCTGGGCCACCACAACGCCCCCTCTCAGCCTCCACCCACTCCATCCTCCAATCAGAGTCTGAGCTGGGCTACATCTCAGGAACTGTACCCTGACATCTACACTGACCACTAACGATGACTGAATCAGGTTTCTTTACACAAAAATGTGTGGGACGATCACACTCAACCAGTATCTGACTGAGTTAAACCAATCACTGTGTGCCACAGTAGAGAACAAAGCCGTCTTATTGGTTCAGAGAAGTTAGTGACTGACAGTTCATTGTAGCTCCACCCAATACGGGATTCACGATACCACATTCTCCAAATGCTGCTGGTCACAACCCAAGACGAATATGAACCCAGCCAGGGCAGGGCCAGAGAGATCCTCCCTGTGTTTGGGGGTGGGTGGCACCTTTACCTGGAAGAAGTTGAGCTCGATGTCGTTGAGAATGCCATCATTGTCCAGATCTGACACTTTGAAGATGCGAGTCAGGGCTTTGATACACGGAGGCTTCATCTGTGAGTGGAGGAAGACAGTCAAGCAGAGAAAATCACACAACACAACAGCTGGGAGTTCTTCATGAAGTTAAAAGGTGCACAGAACAGAGCAGACCAGGGACCCCTTAATAAATCAGTATCTGAAGTTGTAGATGTCCCAGTCTACTGCGGAGCTCTTAGTATTCAATTATTATTACTTCCATAGCTTGTTATTTAGCTATGGTCCTCCATAATGGTAAATGGTGGGAAAATGGCCATTGAAGAACTGATGAACCATGCGGCCACTCTCACCTCCTTCTCCTCTGGGCAGTACAGGGGCCCAGTGGGGTGCAGTACTGCTTTTTGGGCGTAGTAGAACAACTCGGAGATGTTCTTCAGGTTTTTCGCAGAGCACTGAAGAAACAGGAAGGGTCATCAGACAAAACACTACTGGTTTTTGGAGAGAAGTTAAACAAGTAAAACACAAAGGGGGCACTTGTACAAACTAAGGGTGGGTCTCCTCTCTTCTTGGTAACAGGTCTCAGGAGGTAGAGGAATGGTAAAAGTAAAGGACTCAATTAACAAATTTGAGAGTATCCATGTAAATATGGACAATATGAGTCACACTTCTTAACATAGTTTGATTCCCCTCGATGTGAATGGGGCGGAGGTGCTACATTACTTTGCAGACATTTAGCAAAAGCTCTTATCCAGAGCAACTTACAACACAAAGTGCATTTCTTTTGGGACAAGGGTGTTAAGAAGTGCAAGGGGGGGTAAAGGTCTCAAGTTCCAGAAGGGTTAGCATGGACTAAACCCTGTGGATGACCTGTTGAAGTGAGGTGTTGTACAGGCAGTCGGTCTGGGGCTCGCTCACCTCCACGCAGGTCTCTATCTCAGAGTACTGGTTCATGATAGGTAGGATGGTCTCCATGCTGCTGTGCTCCACCAGGTCTGACTTGTTCCCCACCAGGATCAGGACACAGAGCGGCAGTGAGTCAGAGGCACCCTGTGTACATACATACACACACATCCTCCACCAGGATCAGAGGCACCCTGTGTACGGACACAGAGCGGCAGTGAGTCCCGATCTGACTGCATGCACAGCATCTTCATCGCCAAAAACACTGTGTATATATACATACATACACACACATCCTCCACCAGGACCACAGGCACCCTGTGTACGGACACAGAGCTGCAGTGAGTCCCATTGCTTCTGCATGCACAGCATCTACGTCCCCACAAACCACATACTCACTCACACACACACACACCATGCACACACACACACACGAACACACTCCACCAGGACCACAGGCACCCTGTGTACAGACACAGAGCTGCAGTAAACCCCTGTTCTGCTGCAAGAGCAACATCTACGTCCCCATAAATCATGTCTGAACCACATGTACACAAGCACATACTAATATCCACCACATACACCGACATCAGACTCTACAGAGGCACGTGCACACACAAAACCACACTCATACACATTTAAATTACACATATACACACCAAGTCAAAATAGAGAAGTAGACAACTTCCTCTGCCTACATTTATATCTCTGTTAATAACCTCAGTTATCATCTTACAGTGCCCAACTCCCCACAAACACACAGAACATAACGAATGCGCACACACACACAAGTACATAAGTGCAAACAGACAAGCACATTAATAAAACAAACAGACGCATAAATAAACACGCAGGTGAAGAAACACACACACGCACGCACAGCCAAAACAGAGACATAGACTTCCTAAAGCTGCTGATATTAAATCCAGGCTCACGCTTGCCAGGAAATTCCCACCCTGGCTGCAGGCCGCTTGGAATTCCGGGAGCCCCTTCTGGCATCCCACTGCTTATGGAAAAGATATCTATCACCATATCTCTTACTTTCTCTGGCTTCCAGTTCTCTCGCTCGAACACACAATAAATAAATGCTCAAGAGCTTATCGTGGCTTCTGTCACGTAGCAGTCTGCTCCCATAACTTCACCTCCTCTGACTCCTTATTTAATTGAGCACATGCACTGATGAGGTAAAACAGAGGGGTCCACCTCCCATTCTGGGGGGCCACAGCAGCAGCTGGGTTTTGTTGTGTGTTCTATACGCCTTGCACTCTATTTGGAATGCATAACCTTAAGGTGAAATGACAAAATAAAAACACAGCATATTACAAAAGTGTTGCCAAATTTTCTTTGCATGTGTTTTAAAAACACGTGCATGATATCCATGCCAGGTCAAAGTTCATTTAATTGCAGTTTGGAATGCGAGTGTTGCAGCCAGGTCAGTGTGATTTCCTTCTTGTGTGAAACTGATATCATATTTTAAAATAAACATGGCAGCATTTACTTAAGGTAATAAGGTTCATTTTGCCCTTTCAGTCCTCCCTCTGGGCGATTAAACAGGGATCCATGTTTCCAAAAGCTCAACTTGATTTGATTTAAAAGAAATCACAAAACCCCAAAGATACTTTGGCCATCCTCGACCAGAGTTTGAGAGCCCTACATCAAACAGACGACAGCATCGCACGCAAACGCTTGATAATGTAGACCACCCGCCGCCACACGAACACACCACACCTGCTATCCTTGTCCGTCCTCTCGTTTATGAGCGGAATCCAGTGGCTCGTCACCTGCATGAGCACACACAAACAGACAGATAGACAGACAGACAGATCAAAGGTAGAATCAATAAAACATTCAGCTCTCAGGTGTACACCTATTTTTACTCCCATGCTCTGGAACACAACTGACAAGCCGGTTATATGACAGCAGTAACCAGATATTTCATCTTTCAGTACGCAATGTCAGTTATTACAAGGTGAAGGCAGGTTAGCATCGTCAACATGGTGTGCTCAACTAACCTTTTCAATGGATTTCTTGTTGTTGACAGAGTACACTATGCATATTACATTGGCCTGCAGAAAGACAGAAAAGAGTTCTTACTCCCCATATTCCATTTAAAAAAAGACTGTTTAAACAACGACAATCTTAATATAAACCACACCTTTGATATTTCATGATACAGCTGTTCATCAGATTGTTCAGCTTCTGTACAAGAGAAAAAAAAAAAAGATTAACTTGTTTTCTCTGTACTGTAATGAATATTTGACTCATTTTATAGTCAATGTGGGGGAATGATTTGACTGCTGCACACACAGTACTTATTGGGATCTGGCTCAGTTACCTGAATAGTCTACTATATGTGTGGGGACTCTCTCTGGCGTTACGTCAGCAGGAATGGTGATTTCTTCAGCTCGAAGAGGAACCTGTTTCAATTACATTTAGGTCATTAGCACACGGTCTGATACAAAGTGAGTTGCAAGTTCCATGTTTCAAATCAGCATGCATATTAAATTTGCCAACCTGTATTTATCTACAAACATTCCAAACAGCTCCTGACCTAAAAAAAAATGCACTTGACTGGCAAATCACTGCAAAACACTGAGAGAAGAGTGGTTTGTCAAGGTGTAATCACCAAAGTTGAACTCGGGTGAAAACCTGAAATTTTAATACAACGTTTTGCCTCTGCCCTCAGGTTGTTTGGTCTCTGTTTGTTTTGTTTTTTTTATTATTATTATTACATCACAGTCATTTGACTTCTTGGCCATGCTGTTATTGTGAATGAGAACCTCTTTTAAATGAACTTGAACAAAAACAAACAATTGAAATAAGGTGTTGTGCATTCTTCCATACCGCGTCGGGGAACTCCTCGCTGACCAGGGACATGATAAGGGACGTCTTCCCTACTTTGGCTGTGGAAACACAAGGACAACGTGTCTCAAAACTATCCCAATGTATTAGTAAAGTTTCATCACCTGGGGCTATCAGCATGGCTACAAATACACTATTCACAGGTACGCTAATGGCTATGCTACAACCATTCAAAGAAACTAATAAAGACAGGACTCAAACCTAACCCCCAATGACCGCTGTAAACATACTATGTCAAGGTTGAGGATTCAAGTAGCTGAAAGAAAGTTTATATTTAAGGGGGAAATTGTGTTTGACAGTAAAATTTATGTAAACGGGGTTTCCATGCCTATTTTTATAGCTTTCTACAACCCTGGTTCGCATAGGCAATGACAACAGGGTTTAGTGAAATTGTAAAGTTACTGGAATCTAACATAATGGCTGAGCCGAAATTCAACCAACAACGGTAGAAACAAATCAATGTCATAAACGAGTGAGTGTGACAGACCTGGAACAGAACCGAGGAGCTAAACATAGTCCCGATAAGGTGACGTGGGTGAGTGGGGGCAGAAATGAAGCAGGTCAGTGCGGGAGTTCAGAAATATCGTGACATGGAGCCGTAGCAACGACAAACAAGGGACAAACAACTGACTCATTTCTCCAAGTGAATAAGAGTGGTGGATAGGAGTTAGCTGCTATTTTGGCTAATCACAAGCATGTTTATCATTGAAGGAGCTCACCATATCTTCCAATGTTAGAGGATACTCGTTACCTGTCACTAGCTTAAGCATACATTGGTTATGGATAATTCAGCAATGCGGTTCTAGCTCAATGAATGAGCAAGCTGAACTAAGAATGTGGGTTATTAGTTACGATCATAACTTAGAATTTGGAGCAAACGTCCCAGGTAGAGAGCTACTGCTACCACTGCCTGCTGCTCAGCGGTCTCCCTAAACAATATAGGCAGTCTAAGACCTGGCCATCACAACTGCATATCAAACGTTACCATTACACCTAACAAACTAGTAAAATGACCTCCCAGTGCAATGCAACCAAGACGTGTTTCTTCCAGTCAGTAATCAGCTGGACTCACAATCAAATGCATTTTAAATTACAACCAAACATCTTTGGAGTATGCATCTGAATGTGGACAGAATCGCATCCACTGCGCTGTGCTTGACACATTGCCAATTCTCAAACTAGCAGGATAGCAAGGGCTAGCTAATAGTTCAGTACTTACGTTCCCCGACAAGCAGTATCCTTACGTCCTTCCTCATCGTTTCCAACTCTAATTATTTTGTTAATGAAAATATGTGAGCGTTCATAAATACAATCTGTGCAGCCGTTATTAGCTGTATCAGTTCAGCTAAATCAATGGCCTTGCGCAGCTCACTTTCAGAGACAAACGCTCAGTTGGTGCTGTGTAGGACAAAACGGACAGCCAGGAGGATTTCTCCGGTTCTTCGAGTCGTACAGTCTTGCTCCTTCCAGCGGTGGAAGGCAAACTCTCAGAAGCGTTTCTTGCTTTTGTACAGTGCAAACGACATTCTCGTATATGACATGTTTTATCCCCTTGCTAATTTTAACTGTATGACATTCTGCCTGTTCCCTATCTGGCTGAATGTTACGAATGCACGCCTCCCCGGATTGACCTACAACACCTCGACGTCGACGGCAAGCGCGAACAGACAAAAGTAAATAATGATGGAAAGCGAATTCGATTTCCCCAGACCCGGATAGATACATGAAGTTGGAGTATTTAACATCTCATTCTAAAATCCTTGAGAAGAAGCAGGCTGCCAATAAGAATGTCCTAATTCGAGATGACAACATAACCGAAAACACACCTCCTTAGACAATGGCACATCGAAAACTACAGAAAAGAATGTTTTTCAAAGATAATATGGAATCTAAATGATTGTTTCACCCGAAACACATTTAAAAAACTATACATTGCCTTTTGACTCGTTTCTCACTACCAGAGTTCCTTCGCCTTTTAGAATCCTTTTAAATAGACATGCATGTCACTCTACATTGCTATTTAATCTATGAAAGGTTGCAATTAAAAAAAAAAAAAAAAAAAAAAAAACATTTTTAAACAGAAAATCTAAAATAATTACATGCTCCTGTAATCTTTCTGCATTTGTGTTGTTACATGCACAGTTGTGTGAGGAACTTCAGGGGCTTGTGTGCTATGAAGATAATTATGTCTTGCTTGCTGGTAACAGCAGAATATCATTTTAATGTACTTCGAAGCGGTCAACCAGGATTAGTAAAAATCCCTGGAGCGTTTGTCCTTGTACCCGCTAATTAAGGAGGAACGCCTCAGAAAACACCCATCTGTATAAATGAATAACGTGAGAAAGGAAATAATAATGAATTATAATACGAGTAATACGAGTCACCCCGGTTAAGGGCGTTAGCATTGGAAATGAATGTGACTCCTGTCGTGGCATCCTCAGACATACACAAACTTACTTCACCATTGCACTTCAACGTGGTTCTTCGGGCAGAGGTAAGTAAATGCAGTTAAGCATATTGAAACATTCTCAGCCATATAATAGTTTTATATACTAAAAAAAGAAAACAGTCAATCCATGCCATTAAAGCAATTAGCACAGGATTCAGCTTCATAGACTGTCGCAGATACTCTACCAGCACAAAGTCATGCATGCTCAGTTTAAAACGTGCTTGTCAATTTAAAATGAAATTAATTTTTTATTTCAAATATCAATATTTTTTAAATTTGAAATATCTCCCTCTCTCGTTTTCAGGTTATGAAAGTAACTAGAAGCTGAAGGAGTAATGTGGAGGAAAACCCATAAAAACGCAGCCTTTTTGCATTTAATTAAATGCTAGTTCTGCACCTACATTGACAAATACATGTAATGCTAGATCCTTCCAGTAGAGAATGCTAAAAAGCTAATATATTGCATAAGTTAGTCATGTTTTGATTTATAATGACCTCTGTTCCTTAATTGATATTCACCCTCCTCTCAGTTTTCCCTCAAAACGCAAAGTAATTTCCCTTTAATTCTCCATTAGACAAAGAGGGTGCCAGGAAGCATACAAAACCTCAACTTCCCCATGACAAGCATCTTAGTTCAGAGAAACAAAGAACAGAGAACCAGTTACTGTGAAACGGTATCATAGCTGTAAATAGCTGCGTGTATGTCTGTAACAGCACAGAGCTGTTCTTAGAAAATGCAATTAGCTACCAATTATAAACATCCAAAACATTCATTGGTAACCATTCGATTGGATCACTCAGAAACAGTAACATAATCAAATGTTACGAATCAAATCTTTGGTGTTTTTCTGTGCTGGATTTTGGAAAGGGGGTTGGGGGGTAGGCTGGGAAAGTGGCAAAAAAGTGTTATCAGTGATATTATATATTTACAGCAGGTAACATCTTTCTTGACTGTGGCATGACATTTCATCAAGTAATCCAGAAATGTCATTTGTAGGATCTAATTTATTAGATCTCTTCATATATTATTTATAATTTTTTATTCCAAGAGCAAGACTATTGAACGCCAGGTTCTTCTCAGTGACAGGTACATGCAGGTATGTATACCAACCACACACTACATCCCTCTACCCCAGCTACACCACAGAACGTTGTCAGTAATCACACTCCACTAAAATAATTCTGTACTTTGACTTGTGGTTCTGAATGCTGAGCTGACAAAAAAGCGAAAGGCTTCAAATTTCAGTTCCTTTATGAAACGGAAAAGCACAAACAACAATTCAATGAAAATGTGCAATTTTAAAATAGGACATTGCATTTGGAGAAGAATCCATCTGTGGTGTGATTTTCTTTGTATAGTAGAATGAATAAGAATAAATGATGGCAGTGGATTTGATTTTCATTGTATTTTAATATATAAAATGGTTGGTTAGAGTAAATCTTGGCTGAAATACAGAGTTAATTCATGGTTTAAAAATCGGTCAGTTCCAGAACAGTATTCCCTGTTCCTGTAAATTTAACCCTTGCATCCACCATATGGTGAGGCTAGCGGTTAGGTTTTTTAGCATATTTTAAATGATGGGAATTGCCACATACAGCAGAGACATGGTTTTGTAATTCTAGGCTGGTGGCTATCCACAGTCCAGTCCTGAACCCCTTTCTCCAGGCAGATGCATATAGCACTGTATGTCCATTAACAGTGTTCAGCAGTTGGGTCTCATTGCTGCTGTACCGATATTAGCTCCCAGTCATATTGAGGAGCAGAACTCTACCATGTGGCATGGTCAGCATTCTGCAGTTGACCTTAAGTCACCATTCTGTCCATTCTCGATATGGCGGTGTATGTTCTAGACCCCTCTACCTCCTTGTATGCAGTATATAGGATCTAGAAGCCAACTTCATCTTCTCAACTTTGCCTCAGCTGTAAAAAACAAAAAAAAAAACACACGTTTTAATTAGCTTGAATTCACAAGTTTGAATCATATGAACCATAACTTGGGTTCCTCTATAATATTTTTCAACCCCAGTTTCAATTACTTTTAATTGTGAATGATTTTATTTTTGCATTTTTTCAGTGTAGCACCCCATTACTACATGACTACTAGCATGCTCTATTATAGAGGGGTCTCTATGGGTGTTCAGCAGTGCTTTAGGGGTCTCTGCCTCTACTATATGACCTGACAAACCACTCCAAGCAGTGACAACACTGTGTGCTTTGAAATAATACTTCCTTCCTGACACCAGTTTGGTACCTAATTCCCCTTTAGTTCCCCTTGGTCTTCTGACAGAAAAATCTTTTTCAGTTCACTGCAATAGCATACGGTCACCATAACGACGCGACAAGTTCGCCATTGGTACACAAGTTAACTTAGTTAGCAACATACGATCACCCCATGAGAACTTGAGGTCACCATAGCAACGTAAGGTCACAATAAGGTCTTACTGGTAAAGTCTTGAGGGAGCATGGGGCGAAGCATGACCTGCCGGAAGGCGTCCACCCACTCCTTCTGCTCGCGCTCCTGCTCGCACATGAAGACAAACTGCCTCTCTGGCGTCTCCACGATCACGCCGCACTTCCACTTGTTGCCACGGGTGCCCTTTGGCACGCACTCCCCCACTGCGTAGCCCTGCTTCTCTGTGCCGATGAACACTGCGCCCAGTTCTTCTGCGTCCTGCAAAAGGACACACGTGCATACAAAAAGTGCACGCACATCCAGTGACACATTTACACATGCACATTTACACACGCATACACACGGACACGCATGTGCAGGCATGTGCGCAAATACCCATGAGCAGTCACACACACACACACACACACACACACACACACACACACACACACACACACACACACACACACAATGGAAGTTACCAGAGGCAAAACAAGAGAACTTGCAGTTCAGTTCCAGGTGTCCAGGTGTAATTCAGGCCACAACAGTATAAAATGAAGCTAATTTCTTTTCACATTTAAGGCCCATACATTACTGCCTATTATCCCCTTATCATCACACCTATAAACTAACAGCAAGATGTTGCGTTTCTCACCAGCTGTGTTTTGAAATACAGCAGCTTCCTTTCCAGAGCATCCAGCACAAACCATCTCTTTTTGAATGACTCTCGTTGCTGTTGAACACAAACATACCACACATAGTCAGAATTAACCGAATCAAGACAGACGAAACCTAAATCTAAAAATGTTTTAAGAGTTTGACTGGGCTGGGGAAGTTGCTGGTGCTGATTACATAGCTCAATCCAGGGGTGTCGACAGACTCCATTTAATGGGACACATATCCCTGTAAAAGTTTGCTGTGTCTACAGTAAATGATCATAAAAAATAATTACTTTTTTTGCAATTTATCATAAATTGAATCTGTGGGGATGTAAGTGCCAGGGGCCTGTGTCCCTGTAGTGCTCTAAGCCTAGCAACACCCTTGTGGGAAAGAAAGGGCAAGAAAAACTCAAAGAAAAAAAAAAAGATCAAAGATAGTGACTGACTGCCACACTAAAACACAGAGAAGCTACATGAGTTACATGTGTTCAAATGCACAGATATATTACTTCCACAGTCATGTAAGCCCAGCAAACTGTACAATGAAACTTAATGAACCACCCACCAGGGGCCCTGTTTTCTCCATGAAGCCCTCTTTGAGGTAATTTCTGGTTATCCAGGGAAACAGCTAACATGAGAGAAGACCGAAAAAACATGGATGAGGGAGTCAAAAGTATGACAGAGGCAGATTCAAACACACAACTGCTAATGACTGGAAATATAATAGTAAATTAAATAGTATAATTGTAAATTAAAGGCCACTTCTTCTTGGCTATAACTGAAACCTTGAAACCTGAGAGGATGCAAAGACATTAAAAATAACAAAAAATAAACATAAACTTGAAGGAGAAGCACTTTTGAAAATCTCAGAAACCTTATTGCGGAGACTTCCTCTTTACTGATTAGTTCATTTTAGGCTGGGTAGGCTACGAGCTGGCAGTTGAGGTCAAGTTGAGGTAACTGTTATTAAGATCATTAGAAGACAGGTTTCTCACTTCGCTATCACTAGCCGTGGGAAAGGCCGTCTTCAGGTAGGTGAAACGGGTGGCGCGGATCGCATTGAACCAGTTGACAATCTCCTGTGAAATGACAATACACATCAGATGGATGCTCTTAGATTTCAGATGTACTTTTTTTGGCAGGTGGAGAAAAAGGGGGATACTGAGAACGACAGGGCGTGGAGAATCACTGCAGAATACATGTCCCAAAACATCAGTGGGATTTGACAGCACTGGATGAGTGTTCATGAAGAGGCATGGTAAAGGGCAAGACCAGAGCATCAATTTTCATTTTCATTCTCCTCAGTCATATTCCCTAAGAAGTTGTTTTCGAAAGCTCCAACAGTCACGCAATTGTAAATTTGGTTCTCGGATCATCTGAAAGCTAATGTCCTGATTACCTGGCCTGACTCGTGGTGCACAAACAGGTTTCTGGTGTGGTCCTCCTGCTGGTAGGTAAGCTGGAGGCCGTGCATGTGTCCCATTTTTTCTGGCTGGAAAATGGCATTCAGGGTCTTTACAGCGATGACTGCTTTGGGCCCTTTGGATGGCTGAGGATGGACAGACATTACCAGATCACGATGGGAGCGCACAAGCAGAACGTTGTGGAGGCCTGTATGAGGGGAGGGCCATCAAGTGCAAACCACAGAGAATGTCACAGGAACGATATTCATGAGGGAATTTCCTTTGTGGTGTCAGCTACAATCATGTTACATAAGAGCAACACTCAAGGGCTTCACATGGCATGCTTTGTGACATTATCAAGCCTGCAATAGAATCAGGAACCTTCAAGTTCCCTTGTCCGTTTTCAAAAAACGATCAAGGACCTGTTTAATTTTTTAGGGAATTTCATGTCCTACAGGAGTGCTGATTTTAAAAAAAATGTTCAAGAATTGAAAGGAAATTATTAATGTTAGTAGTACATAATAACATTACATGACATTAAGGGCATTTGTTAGATCCTCTTATCCAGAGCGACTTACAAGACACCGTGAATAAGAATGGTACAAAAAGTACAAAGATAACGCTAGAGAGGGGTAAAGGGTAAAGTAGGGTAATAACCTACTCACTGCGTCACTTGTGAAGTATCTGAGGGTGAAGTCTCTCTCAGACAGGATGAATCTCCTCTTCAGGTAGTGGCTGTTATCCTTGCCCTTCTTCCATAGGATCCCTTCATACAGGCCTACAGAGGCACACGACTTGTGAAAACAACCTGTTTCTGTTCCTCTATGTATTAACCTTAGCTTGTAATATTAAAGGGAAAAAATCCTCTGCACCCTAATTATTTGCTGAAAAATTTGACTGAACAAATTATCCATGCAAACTTCATTAAAGCTAGCTTCCTCTTCCAAGCTGATGTTTCAAGCGTTTGGATACATAAAGTGTCTTCCTCTGACTCATATCTGTGCAAGCTAAACTTGAGCATTGTGGAAACCAAATGACTCAAACACCTCTAAATATAGGGTAACTCTTGCAGGACCGAAACACACTAACTGAAGAAGGTTTGATGCCCATATACATTTGTGCTGTGCTCCCATTGGGCCATCCCCACTGTTAAAAATGAACAAATCACCTACTGGTAATAGTTATTACAAAGGGTGAATTTATTTGTGTTAAATAATAGTTAATATGAAGAGGGGAAGACTATAAATCAAGAAAAAAGCAAATTGGATTCAACATGAGGATTATATTAAAAAGAACGTCAAAACATTTGCATGCTTTTCTCAGCTCTCGGCGTGGTGTGAACGTGTTTAGCAAATAAAGACAATTTTAGCACAAGCACTTATGAGGAACTGAAATTTGATGCACTCTACTACTAATTGTTTCCAGCAGTGGTTTCAGAGAATGGGCCAGGTGGAGGCTAGGTGCAGGTGATCCGTGGGAGTCTCTATTCATGCTCAGCTGAGGCACATGCAGCATCCACTTACCTGAGCTGTACACCTGTTGAAGGTGCATCCCCTCTTTGTTGAACTCCTGCCTTTCATATTTGGCTCTTATCCACTGCTCCCGGAGGACTCTGGATTGAGATGGATCCTGGTTTTAATTTCAGATCCCTTAAATACACCCACACTCCACTGCAATCATGCCATAAGGGTTTCCCTGGGCAGAAGGCCACTATGATTTTCTGGCACTTGAGTCTCCTTGTTTTTTTTCTGCTTCCTTTTTGAAAAAGTAAGTTCTAAAATACTGAATTTATCCATCCCACCACAGCAGCCCTCACCCACAAATCCAAAAAGCAGCATGTGAGCCTCAATCTTTCCATCAGCACAGAGTGACTCAAAACCTGGTCCCTGTGTCTGCCGGCATTTGGTCCAACCAACCCATAATCCACCTGATTTCATCTCCTTGGTTTGGCAGGAGAGCAAATTAGTGCAATCAGGTGCAGCTGTTGATGACCGGACCAAATGCCTGCAGAGCCTACAGCCTACAGATTGGGAGTTCAGCATGCTGGCTGTAGTATTGTCAGTTTTTGACCAATTATAACTTCACTGCTCACTGTCAACTTCTTGCAGCTGGGATAAAGCTTATTATAATGCAATCCATCTCAGCAATCGTCTTTTGCAAATAAATCCCACAGATTATCAACTACCACTCACATGGGTCCTCTTGTCTTCCTCATGTTGTCAGGCCAAGGTGTGAAAGGTGTTTTTGTGACATCGCTGGAATTGGGAGCCAAGCGGCGAAGCAGCGTAGGCACCCATTGAGTTTCTACCTTTTCTTGGTATTACACATAATCATCTTATTCTTCTGCTACTGAAGTCTATCGCAGCCCCAGGACTGTATGGTAAAAAGTTTTGAATTTTGACACACTGAATGGGGACAGTCCCCTGATTCTTTTCACCAAGTTTCATGTCTGCGCCTCGAGCACTCAAGCACGGCCAAGGGTCAAAATTGAAGGTGTGCTTTCGCACGCAACTTTTGAACCATATGCCTGATTTTCAAAAATGACCCCATGATGTCAATTTCTGCCATATTGGATTTTCCGCCATATTGGATTTTACGAAAAACAGGCCACACATTTTGTCCAATCTTCCCCAAAATTGGCACAGATGATCTTCAGACCAAGCCTCACAAAAGTTATTATCAGATGGATTTTTGACTTTCTAAACTCGTAACTATATTTTAAATTAGTCTGATAAAAGTTCCCCTTCTCTTTTAGAACAATGCTCAACTCTTCCTTCCTTCACCCGCACAGATCTGTTAAGTCACCTTTCTCATACTTCCCTCAAGTAACACAATTCATATTTCGCATGGTTTCAAAACCTTCAATTTAACAAGTTTAACTAGGTGAAGTCACCTTCCTGTGTCTGCTGTGGAATTATCACCCCTCCACCACATACAAAAGGAAATAAAGAAACTGACACAGCTTGTTATGCTTCTTGCAAACTCCCAAACATGATTCAAATGCATCTTTACAAATGCATATCAGTTTTATAATTACATAATGAGTAAATGATTGCCTGGAATATTTTGTATTTACATAGCATAGTTGCCTGTGGAAACTTATATTGTTTACATTACCCCTGTATGAAGCACATGTTAGTCTGTAGCATCTTGTGTTGAGTATATTGAGCATTAATGGTATAACAGCAGTTGCTTATTTGGCAATAGAAAGTGGACTCCCCTGGTTGTTAGTTCAGGTCCCTACTTTCTAAAATAAGGGCACTCAACCTTGCTCTTGGACAGCCATGGTTTTTGTTTTGGCCTTCTGGTTTTTGTTTCACCCTTAATATCAGCAACTAATACAGACCCAATGAACAAGGTGACACACCAACTTTTTTTTTTAATTAGATTCCAGGTACCAACAAAAACGTAAACTCCTTGTATCTCCAGGACCTACATTTTGTGACCTCTGCTCTAGAGAGTGCAAAGAAAATTATCTTTTTAACTTGCGTGGGCCTCTGCAGTATTAAAATTGAAAATCTAGTCAATAGTGTGACTTCAAATATCTAGAATGTTAATGCAAAAACTGAAACCTGTGAAAATGGGCAGCGAGCGGTGACACAAACTTAAAAGGGCGTTTTTTTCACATTCAGCGGTAGTTCCAGAATGTGTTATCTCATGATACACGTCAACACTCTCCACCACCCATCAGTGGGTCACAATTAATGGTTGAAGAATGAAGTTTCAGGACATCATACATGGGCACAGCTACCACATCTTACCAGTACCCGACTAAGATGAACTAATTATTGCGTTTTGCAGCGGAGGGTAAAAACCATGTGATTGGTTAAAAGAAGTCAGTGATTGACAACTCATTGTAGCCTACCTATGTGGTCCTGGCCCCCATTATAGGAACCAATGGCCTGGAGCAGTACTCACGCACAGTCCTGTTGCTGCGGACGGTAGTAGAATGGAGGAACAGCCGTTTCGTACAGATGTCTTGCTAAGGCATTCCCATTGGATCTCATGAACTATGGGCCAACCCCCAGCAAAAACAAAGACATACAAACAGGAAAACCAACAAAACATGTACGGAATAAGTACTTCTGAGGCACATAGAACAGGCTAATGTGATAAGCTAATGAGGAGTTTTACCACTTTTTCAGGAGTAATACAATACAGATCTGCTCATCCAAATAAAAAAAATGCTGTTATGGAAACATTTAAAAGTTAGGGATAAATATAACATAAATTAAAACTAAATAAGACATAAGTTAAAAACAAAATGATGGACAATTCGCTTGTTTAAAAAGGCAACCATTTTTGCTTGCATAAGCTGTTCTTACTGTTAGCTAAGGTTGGGAATTCTGGCGAACACCAGCATTTCCAATGCTGGCTAATGTTTGTCGTCTACAAGCCTGATGAGTGAGGCTATAACCTAAAGGCAGGCTGTACCTCCACCAGCTGGTCGTCCCAGAAGTCCAAGCGTATGGATTTGATTCGGCTGATCGTGGGGAGGTTCCGATGTGTCCCGGAACAGGTGAGACACACGAAGACCCCCAATTTATAGGACGCCCAGTCTGGGTCTGTACAGGAAGCAGAGGGGAGACAACCATTAACTCACCCTCATATCTTTCAGCTGTATATAATATGATGTAGTTTGCCAGTGGTGCCGGACAATGATCAACATCCAGCCATTTAAGTGGCAGTGAAACTATGTGCATTTTGGCAAAAAAAGGTACATTTTCTGACTTCCTCCTACAATGATTTCCCACAAACTGTGATGAACATTGTTTCATATATCACAGATGTGATGTAGCTATCCTGTTCATTAAGCTATCCTGTTCATAAAGTTAGTGAGCAAAGGGAGGAGTGTTAATTTTTCATCATGACTCTCTGCTTCTGTTTCATTAGTATTTCTTTGAGTCTTTTTAACTGGAGTGGGCCGTTAATGTAGCTAATGCTTGGAGTGACAGCCATTTTTACTGGAACAATCTCCCCTCTCCTCAGACAGTTGGGACACGGGGACAATCTTAACTCTTATTCTTTCACCCACTCGGGTTAGAAGATAGAGCAGTGTCATAGCTTAGTAAATCTTTTTCTCAGTGGAATTTTCTGTCAAAGGAAAGAAAAAAATCTCACATAGTTTACAGTATTTGAATAAAAAGTGTTGAGTTACTATTGTCATATTGCATGTTAACACCTGTGAGATGTAACACAGACATCTTACAAATACACAGACTTATGAATATACCATTCTTTCTGTAGATGGATAATGTGCTTTCATTTCAAATTTTTTAAATGAAACTTAAATTGGCCGGAAATTAGAACGATGCACACAACCCTCACAGTCTATCCATGCATTGGCAATGGCCATCATACAAAAAGTCGGCTCTCAGAACACCTGCTGGCCATGAGCTGCATTAATGGTTTTATTAATGTGTCATTAATCTATTAATAACTATGCATTTATGTATTGATGTTGTTAATGTATTAATGCATGGCTGATGACGTTGGAATTTTCTCACTCCAGAAGTCAACTTACTGGAATCCATTATCATTTACAATTTTTTTTAGGCGACAATTTACTGGCAACAGTTTTAAATCTTAATAATAAAGTAGTAAAATATTTCTTCCCTGCCACATTTAAACTACACACAAAACCAACTCTTCTGTAGATACTGTGTTTTAAACAAAGCATGTACTGAAAAGTAAATAGGAATTTAAACTGGGTCACCTCTTGCGCGCACAGAGCTCGCTAACTGGCAAGCGCCCAGCTGAAGTAAACTCAACACTCACCCGGAGCTCCACAGTCTGCGCAGCGGTTGTTATCAGGCTGTTTCACCAGTTCCAAGAGGATCTTTTTATTTCGGTCATGATTAGCCATATGTGAAAAGACACCCAGTCACTCATGAAGTCTAATTGAGGTAGCAACCTGCTGACGCTTGGTTGATGCTGGTTGTGTCAAAGGATGGGACATTAAAAAATTCAGATTCACAAATATGTTACCACAAAATATTTAACGTTTTCTCCGGAAATATCCAAGATATCCAAGGATGTCTTTCCAACACAACAGTAATCTCAGTGTCCTGTCCATTTAGCAGCCACTGGCCAAGTCAAATGACTTTTTCTCTCATGGACTTCCTCACCCCACTGTGAACCAAAGTAATGCCAATACATGACGTAGTCTAAATCTGTATAGCGCCATCGGAACGCCTGCGCATAGTGTACTTTATAATTTGAAAGAGCCAGTGGAAGTGAAACGCGCGTTACCAGGTAACACGGTAAATTAAATCAATGACTTTGCAAAACAAAATGCTGTTCACAATTGTCGTTTACAATTGAGAGGCGCTAGGCACCGACACTGCAGTGCAAAAACATGTACAGAATGCCAGACATTAAGAGCCGCGGTCATGTACCCAACTGTATTTTTAAAATAATAACAAGTTTGTTGGATAAATTTCTAAGCTATGCATAGCCTAATTGGATAACAACAACAATAATAAATTACATTGACCTTGTAATATATGGCCCTACAGAAATCTGAACAAGGAGGGAACCGCAGTAAAAAGACTGTACTGTATTATATAGGTCGTATGCAAAAATAGAAAATATGTACTTTAGATTAGTTAAATGTCCATATAGAATTCTTCTCTCCAAAAAGAATTAATACAGGAATAAAATTAGCCACAAACATGATGCAATTCGCATTTTAACATGATACATCTAACTGATTAGATTACATTTAAGACAAAATCATATTTCGAAAGAGATCAGAGTGTTGTCGGGGTGGGTGCAACCGTGTGAAAAAAGTAATGACAGTGTCCTCAAAAGTGCCGCTCAACTAGATAATCTTACAAAAATATCACCAAAGCAGGGTGTGCCGTGGCTGTGATGTGCGAAGTAAGACGAAATACGGAGGTTCAAACATCTCATCGGTTATGTTATGTCAGTAAAGACATTTTTACTTTTTTGACACAAGAAGGGTGCCTGATTGGTCATATTTTGGAGATATTTCAGAATACAGCATGTTCTTCTTGTACCTCGATGTACACTTGTACAAGTGAGCAAAGGTATAACAAGACAGGATTGAAATGTCATTGGTTGCTTTGTTTGGTTGATGTCTACTTTGGTCCTGCTATTTTTCAAAGCGAAACAAATGCTTGCTGAGTTCTTCCGGAGACAGCGAGCCGTGTGGCTAGTGGTTGTTTTCGGTCGTTCACCTCCACGACCGAAGCGTTCACCACGCTTCCAACAAAGCTCAAATTTTTGAGGGTCTTCAGGTCTTCAGATGAGCAAAACCCACATCCTGTTTGTTTGTGCAGCACAACCTTCTTTGCTTATTTTTACTAGAAATGACTGGTACTAAGTATAGTTTAGTGTTCATGACATATTTAAAAAAGACAGTACAGGATATGCCCAAGTATGTAGATTACACGGATTGTTGTACATACACGTTGCTGTAGTTGGTCTTCATCTTATTTAAAGTAGTACTTACTACTACTGCTAATAATAATAATAATAATAATAATAATAATAATAACAACAGTGGAAGTAATGAAGCTAAATCTAGTACGCATGCGAAGAACAATATGGGGTTCAAAAAAAGCTGTGCTGAATGCAAGTTTGTGCAATGCTAATGAATATTTAGCTGTTAAATGACGTTCTTGCAAACGCTCTGGAGAAACCACTCATCATTTTTTTTTTTTTTTTTTGAAAGACCATTCAGTCAGTCAACCATGGAGCTGCAGTAATCTGACGTCATGCGCAACGTTTGAAGAACCACCAAAACTAAGCAGTAGCTGACCTCTACAGGCAATGAGGCGTTACTACACATTGTACATCTTCTGGATGAGTTGAAATTGAGAGAATAATTGTAAATAAATCAAAAAGATAAAAATAGCTATAAACTCTTGCCATATGCCAATTCAATCACCATGCTAGAATTCAATCACATTTAAAAGCAAAACTTCTGAATTAATCGAATTATTAAGTGAATTGTATCTTTTCAAATAGTTCAAGTTTGGTTCACATTACCATAACCACAGTCCTTCAGCAACAAATATTAGTGGAATATTTGTACATACCATTGGACGTTTTTTCCCACTTAAAAGGTTATTTTCAGAGTACTTTGACAGCATACGTACATACACACGAAAGTGCATGAAAACAGAACAATGATTAAATACTTATTATCAAAACTAAAGTGTACGCCTCTAAGCAAACAGCTTTGAGTCACAGATGATCATAGTAGATATGGACCTGCGGGCGTACTATACGGAAAATACCAGTGTTACCAGACGTACAGTTACGTTTTTAGTCAGTAGTGGTGTAAAATGACTGGGCCAGAAGGTGACTTTGCAAAAATGCATCATCAACACATCTCAAAATTATAAATATACTATGCAATCACTACCAGAAATTTAACAAGCCCGTAGCTGTATGAAATGAACGGTGACGCCTAGTTTTGCTCTCATCCATAGCAGATTCGGTAGGTGGGTATTTTGTCTATCTATACCTCATTTGATTGGCTGGAAGAGTTTGTCAAGCAAAGGGACTGGCACGGGATTGGAGCAGCAGTGACTGAACGAGTGACAGATCTGGGCTCGTGAAAAACTTCAGTACATTTGAAGAGGAGAAAGTGCTCGCAGTAATATGAGTCGGGATTGACTTCTGGGCAGGTAATGATACGTCTGTGACTGACTATCTTGCAAATAACAGTTGATGGGACTTTAGTTGAATAAATAAATTTAGGAAGGTATATAGTGACATTATCATGATATAAAACTGTTTGGTCTAAGTGATCAAAATGAACAGGCCATGTCTAAATGGTAACTATCGAACTAGCAAGCTTGGCTCTTAGAAGGGTGTTCTCACGCAATCGGAAGTCTATACACGAGTTTTAAATGCAGTTAGCTGGCTAGCTTAACCGCTTCGTATCTGGATGGCTTAATAGCTAGCGGGCCAACTCTTGTTGTTTTAGCAATAAAGTGTGTCTGAAATCACATTATCTGTCATTTGAGTGTGACCATAGCTTGCTAGATAGTTAGCTAGCTTACTCGCTAAAAAGAACTGGCAACAGTTTAGTCACGGAAGTTGGCTCTTTCATTCTGAACGAGTAAGGGCATGTTCGTTATTATTGCGCATCAGTCCCGCTGTCTGCTTTGCTGCTCGATGCAGTTTACGAGGTGATGGTGTTGACTGCCGATGTTATTGCCGACTGATTTAGCCAGCTAGGTCTCAGTATTTGCATTTGATAAGTAATGTTAGCTGCTGCGGTCACCTAAGTTGACAGACAGTTAAATCCGTAAAAAAATAACTAAAAGATACTGGCTGAGATATTTTAATGCCAAATGAGTTTTCATTGAGTTGTGAGCGACAGTTATTTTTCTCATGCTAGGGTGGGGAGAATATTGATAAAAGTATGTTTGTAGACACCTCAGGGATTGGCATTTGTGCAACCTTAAATTTTATAGTAAATAGCCACACCAAACAAGGATAAAGTGGATTTTGTTAAGTTAGCCATGAATTACTACTGTCTGTGGTCGTATTTGTCAGTCTATAATTGCTTGGTTACCACACACAGTACTTGCTTGTGTATTGTCACAGCGTTACAAAAACACACTTTAACCCGTTGCAAACAATTTAATGGTCGGATGCACCACTATATACAGGAGCTCCGTTTGTCGTGCATGTTAAATGAACTTTCCTCTTGAAGTGAAAAATATTAAAATATCGCAGGTTAGGACTATGTATTCAAATGGCTTTGTTGTTTCAGTGTGGACAAATATACATTAATATAGTTACTTCACAATAGCAGTGATTTTTACAACGCAAGGATCTTTGCCAAGGGGTATGGACGTAGAGCTCTTGCCTTTCTGGTTTATGAAGCCCATGTTTTTCAAGGCATCCCCAAGGTACAGTAATTATTAGTATAAGAGGTGGAACTTGAAGTATTTTAAAGCATGTGTTATGTGCCTGTCACTGCGAGCAGCACGAGATACAGCCTGTGTCACGTGAAGCATTTTTGTACTGCCTCATTAAGCGGTCAGGATATGTAAGCGGTACTACAGTGGGGCAGGTTGTATACTATGTAAAGGTGCCATACGTCAGTTCAGTGTGCTGAACAAACAGGGCAGGGGCTTGGCTCGGTGAAGCTGCACACGCGCCGTGGACCGGAGATGAGGCGCAGGGGCTGCGCTGGAATCCACAACAGTGTCTTTTGGAAGGATGCCCGCGCGCCCCGTTGACTCCAGGTCACGTGCTCCGTGGTTCCAGAAGGACGTGCCTCAGCTCACCGCCCGCGCACAGTCCACTTTGGGAAAACTTGAAGGGGGACTGCCACGGGCGAAATAACAGATAATTACATCTGAAAATGTTCTTCTCATAGATTGCTGTCTGACAACAAGAATTCAGTGCCTTCCTAGCTGGGACGCCATGGGCGGACAGTAAGGAATCGTAGATGTTTGTTGAAGCTCAGTAAATTTTACTCCTGGGCAACATTCACTGACTGTCCTCTTCTACTCCTCTGACCCTGTCAAGGATAGGCCTTGTTTTCTGGCAGTTACTTTCCATTATTAATCCGATGTGACATGTGGTTGCCATTTTCTGGTCTCCATATATCAGATATGCCTATTTTTTAATCTGAATCATGCTGAGATTGTTCTCACATCTTTTATATGAAGGGAAGCGGTTCATAGACTGACCAGTTAGTTTGCTTTTTAACGGCACAGGAAAATGGGATTGGGTAAAGGGTTTGGTTGGTGTGATCACGTAGCTTTGTGGCAGATTTTGGAATTCCCTTGCTTTTGTCAACATCACTTTTCAACGTACAATGCCTTTGAGAGTGGTGAACTTAACAAATGGCAGCTAAAACCCCCCTCTGTGACTGGCTGAAAGGTCAGCACTCCTGTGCATCATGGGAAACGTTAGGATGCTCACAGACAAACTCCTAAAGAGATGGAAATCCTTCAGTTATGTCAGCTATCTGTAGTATAATGTCATATTTTGGATATTTTCATAGTCTGCTTAATTGCATGGAGTTGGTACCCCTTTTAGTCCAGCTATCACTCCATACATTTACATCACATTTAGGCCCTCTTATACAGTGTGATTTGCAGTTTATACATACACACTGTCCATTCATACAGCTGGATATTTACTGAAACAGTTTAGGGGCAGAGACCCTTGCAGTCTTCATGTTCAGTCTTGACTGACTGCCAAATGCTTTAGACTTTAATCTGTCCCCTGGCTCAGGAGAGCTACAGGATTTGTTAGTTCTTGTTTTTATTTTACCTTTGAAAATAAGCAACCGGTTCAGATCAGAGGAAATAGAGGTCTAGTGTAATCAGCCGTGTTGAGAAAGTCACTGTTCTGCAAAAACTAACACGCCCTATAGCTCTTCCTGCTCTGTGCTAAATGATGGTGTGCCAGGGTGGGCTGTGTATTCTGTATTCTTATGTTCTTTAGGTGTGGATTATTTTCTGTCATAAATTACTGCAGATTTGTGGCTGAATGACAACCTGCACAACCTGTACCTCTCTGCACACTAAACTGTAGGCAAAGGTTGAGTTTGGATTAGCTGAAGGACTTGTTCTCATCATTATGTATTATTATGTTCTTGCTGTGAGGGTAACTGTCTGTCAAGGTTGCTGCAGATTTGTGCCTGTGTGTTCTTAAACTGTGCACAATTTTTCTGTGGCACAGAACCTAAACTGTTGTGACTGTCCTTTCTCCCCAGGTTGAGATGGTAGGGTAGTTTGGGGAGAGGACGCTGGCAACATAATTCAGGCCCTCGGGGGCAGGAACAGTGAAAAACGCGCCAAAGCTCATAGTAGGAAGACAAACGGTTAAATTGCTGATGGCAGTCGGCTGGTTGTTTTTGCCCTCGGCTTGCGGAAGTGGTTTTAGTGTCTTTAAGGCCCAGCTTTGTGTCGTATAGTGAACATGGTTGTGTTTTACTGTCTCTTTCCTGTCTGCACTTCCACTTTCTAATCTCATATTTCCATTAACTGAATTTCATGCTTACAACAGCATTTACTAATTATTTATTATTATTGTCATTATAATTATTGCATCATTTGGCAGTTGACCTTATCCACAACAGCTTAAAATTTAAGAAGATATAAGAGTTTAAGAACAACAGCGACACGGACTGTCTTTTGTGGCTCACAAACACACCAAATTCAGAGATTGTTAGTGAACCTTATTTAGGCAAGGAAGATCAACAAATAGCTTGTTTATCATGAACAGTGTTGGCTTAGGGAAACAGTAAACTTAAAGCTGAAAGGAAACAGCTGTTGATATGTGCTGAGCTTATAGAACTTGCATCAAAACATTAGCCTGCACTTAAAAACTGCTTCCTCACATCTTTTGTGTTACCACTGTCCACCATGGCAGTGGTGTAGGCGAGATTGGACTGGCACATATTTTAACACACGTTACCCTAATGGCATAGACATTATGTGATTGGTGTCACATCTGTAGTGCAGAAGAATAACAAGGGCTGCTTACCACATGATTTTGAGGAGTGGCACTTGCAGCTGCTTTCTTCTGAGTCTCTGGTACAGTGCTACAGTGAGAGTCTCACTGGGTGGAGCTGAAAATATAGTTCAGTTTGGATTGGGTAAAAATGGAGGGGAAAATTAGGCCACAGTTTTTGCTTTTGTTTTCCCCTCCTTTGCGAATAATGGAGAGGTCTCCCCTCCCTTGCTGCAGGGGCACAGCCACAGCCAAACCCTCCTTTATCCCTGTGATTTGCTGCTGGGAAACAGTCTTCCAGGCAGAAGGGGAGCGTCTCAGATCTCTTTTCAGCTGCAGAACCGGCTGAACAAATTTAGAGGGTGGATGACAGTTGAGCTTGGAACTTTGGGGCAGTTGAGCACGGAATGTTTTTACGGTTCAAATTTTACATTCAGGGGACACAAGTGTGAGTCAGGCTGAAACATATACACACTCACAAATAAATTAAATAAAAATAAATCGTAGTGTTTTTGCATGTTTAAGTACCCTATCTTAAAAACAAACTGTTCCCTCTTCTCTTCCTAAGCTCTCATTTAACGGATGTATAAGAGCAAACCCCCACCACCCCCCATGTTAGTGTAGTAACCACAGATGTTGACATTGTATGCTCAAGGTTTTCCACGACTTTAGACAACTTTTTTTTCACTAGGCTAGGTGAGGAATCTCACTGTATCTCAGTCTGTCATTGCTACCAATTCCTCAGTTGAAGTGATATCTTAATGGAAAAAAAAATGTATGCAACTGCATCTTTAGGGGAATTCAGTTATCTTACTCAGAGAACTTGACACCAAATATGTACTCACAACATCATAGGTGGTGAATTCATGGAACTTGAGCAGTTTCTCAGTCCTTCCTTCAGTTTTGGGGAAGTAAAAGCACATGAAGGAGACAAAGTTGTGTTTTATGATTTGATTTATAATAAAATGGATGACAGATATATGATACCGGATAAACAATAAGGGATAGCTTATATGAAGGGTAATAAACAGTTGATAACTAGGGTGTCACGGTTTTTGCAGTCTTGTTCCAGTCAGTCAGACTTCCCTCTCTGACAGAGCTTCTGGAAAACATGAATTGATTTTTTTTGTCTGAGTATGCTGCCTGCAGGCTGATTTTGGTCGGATTCAGTTGGCTATAGAAAAGTTTCCCTGTGTCTCACACGTGTATCACATAATAACCATTAGAGAAGTTCCCAGCTCTGAATAGCCATTTGAAATTGTAGCCCCACCTACCTACCTAAGTTTGTGAGCAGTCACATGTAGTACCTGACCGCTGGTTTACTAGTAAAGAACATCCCCATAGTTGGGTTGTGTTATGCCACAATGGAGACAGTTATTTTGTCAGGCTCTTGGTTATGGTGTCATCATTGTGAGCCTGACATTTGAGGCCAGGGTGTTTGAAATAATTGGGTCAAGCTGTCGGCTGGCCTCTGAAGGTGCTGACAGTCACTAGAGCTGCGGTGGCAGAAAGTATAATGCACACGAGCAAAGGAAGCCTCAACATCCGCCGATAAGACCGTGGGGTTGCAGGAGCAGAGATGTGAGAAAAGAGCCATGCTCCAGGACTTTCTGAAGAGCAGGCCTGAAAGGGGCACGGTTAAAAAAACTGAACGGAAATGAGCCGCAGCAAGGTTGCATCCAGCCTTATCTGAGACGAGCCGGTGTGCGTGTGCAGGTCGTTCGCTCCAGCCCATCGCTGGAACACCTGACTCAGCAGATCAAGGTCTTGACTGAAGAGTGTGACGAGCTGATCAGTTGAATCAGGTGTTTTAGCGCTGTGTTAGAATAAAAAATCTTGCATACGCACCATGCCTAGAGACCCCCAGCTGTGTAGTTTCTAGCGGCTGATTTGTGTGTGCATTTTTTAGAATCTGACCATGTAAAGTGTCTGGTGTGTGCGTTTGTGTGTGAGTGCACGCACACACATGTGTGTGCATGGTTGGATAACTCTGTTGAACAGTGGTCTGAAAGTTTTTGAATGTCTGTATGCAACCAATAAGTCTTTCCATTGTGTGGTGTTGGGGGAATTTGTATTGCACAATATATATATTTGACTGTGTATATATTATCTGTGTGTAATATAGGCCTTGGAGTAAAGGAGAATTTTTGCAGGTTTTTTTTTTAGTTTGAGTCGTGAAATAACAATGTTTGGAATGTGTGTGTGTGCGTGTACAGGGAAGTGTAATACATAGTTTAACAGTGTATGTACCTGTAAAGTATGTAGTGTTTGAGAGTAGGAGTGAGTTGTGTGTAATTCTGGATCTGACTTGTGTGTGTGTGTGTGTGTGTGTGTGTGTGTTAGGAGGCTGGAGGATGTCGATTGAGACAGAAGCTTTGCTGCAGGAAGCGAAGGAGAGCATCGAGGCAGCGCAGAACTACAGGAGTGAACTGCAGCAGCGTCTCCATGGGCTCAGCCAGGCCCGCAAACAGGTACGACTGTCGAAATGCTGCAGCTTCTGCTGCTACACCCACCCTGTCTACAGCCGCATACCCTACACCCTCCCCTACTACACCCACCCTGTCTACAGCCGCATACCCTACACCCTCCCCTACTACACCCACCCTGTCTACAGCCGCATGCCCTACACCCTCCCCTACTACACCCACCCTGTCTACAGCCGCATACCCTACACCCTCCCCTACTACACCCACCCTGTCTACAGCCACATACCCTACACTCTCCCCTACTACACCAACCCTGTCTACAGCCTTATACCCTACACCCTCCCCTACTACACCCACCCTGTCTACAGCCGCATACCCTACACCCTCCCCTACTACACCCACCCTGTCTACAGCCGCATACCCTACACCCTCCCCTACTACACCCACCCTGTCTACAGCCGCATACCCTACACCCTCCCCTACTTCACCCACCCTGTCTACAGCCGCATACCCTGCACCCTCCCCTACTACACCCACCCTGTCTATAGCCGCATACCCTACACCCTCCCCTACTACACCCACCCTGTCTACAGCCTTCTGGTTCATGATCACATTGCTTATAATGATTGTATGTCAGTAACCTGATGTCCATGGTCCTTTAGAGACACTCCGAAATAGAGACAAAAGATATACTTAATATGAGATCAGGGAAAAAAACATTATTTCGAAATTGTGTGAAGTACATTTCACAAAAATGCGAAAATGTAAAAAGTCGGGAGAAAAACATTTCAATCATGTCCTCATTGCTTTTTAAGTGCCCTTAAAAGACAAAGCACAATTTAATTAAGTTTAATTACAGGCCACTCCCTAAACAGTGGGTGGCATTGTGCCAGCAGGCTGGCACCCTGATGCTACTGTGTGAAATCAGTAATTTTAGTGATGTCAGCTCTCAATATGACAGAATGCGACAATTAAAGCAAAGCACTCTGTATTGCACTCCGTAGCATTCATAACGGCGGTTTTGAATTTCGCAGTGTTGAATTCAATTCATGCAACGTGACAAACTCTCCTGATGCAGATCTTGTGTTGATTGTAATCCCCACTTACAAAAAGACACGAACCTCACGATGTGGGTCTTTCAGAGAGACATTATGTGCTATGTTGTGAAAAAAATATGCTTGGGAGACCCGTGAATTACAGTCAGCTGTGCAAAGCTGCTAAAACTATGTAGCTTTCATAAAATCTAGTTGTCTATCGCAGACAATGCACAAATAGGACTGCAGGTGATTCAGCCTACAGAGGAGTTCTTAAAAAGGCAAGAATTGTTTATTTGAAGTACTTGTTTGCATGTATATATTCCTGATAGCCTTCACTCGGCCTGTGTAGATGAAGTACACTGATGGTACTGTCTGTTCCCCTGAAGATGAAGGATGGAAGACACTAGCCATGTGTGAGAGTAGAACTTGATACCCGATCCAAACAGCTGGGCCCCTGTCACAGGGGTAGAACGTAAATGCTTTTTAGTGATTTTCTTTTTTTATGTCTTTTTTTTTTTTCCTACGAGGCTTCTTAGACATCCTCTGCTTTCCACCACTTCCTGCCCCCCTTCCCCCCAGGTTCGCAACTCGTAAACAATGCTGTTATTTCCTGCCCCCTGCTCGGATTGAGGGACACCATATGGGTGGGGGGTCACCCTCCCTTTCACCCCCATATGAAACTGACAGAATTTTCCAGCGGCTGTCCTGGCCTGAGATCACATGACCCTTTTCCTTCCCCTGACTTCATAATAGCGTCCCGGTCTGTGCGGTACACCAGGAATTTCCAGCATTATCTATGCCGTATTGACATGACATGCTGTAATTAATATGCTATTGGAAATAAAGCCACACATGCTGGTTACATTATACAGCAGGGACCTTAGACTCTAGTCCTAGGGGGCTGCAGTGTCAGCAGGTTTATACTGGTTACTTTCAGTGAGCAGCTGGTTTAAGCTTTGGAAACGTGGTGTTCAGATCCTTCAGCCAATCAGAGACTTACATTAAGTGCATTGACACCGTGACCCTGCTGGACTGGAGATTGGGTGAAAGGGGTGTGGGTCACATTTTTTGGGTGCTTATAGAGAGGACTTGGGGAACTCCTGCTGCTTCAATCGTGATAAGACCACAATACTCCCCCAACACCCCCCACCCCACCCCCCCCCTCAGCAGTGCCAGGGCAGTGAGTCAGACCACAAGCTGTCCTTCTAAGTAATCTCATCCATATGTAACCTTAGAGCAGCTTTGGGGAGGGGCACCTCACCCACCCAGATTCATGCCTGTGAGGTCCAGCAGACACCCTCGCCCCCGCGAGGGAGGTGAAGTTTAAACCGAGACGTGACTCCCAAATCCTGCCGTGACCCTCGACCCCGTGAGAGAGCGTGTAGCCTAAACATCCTGCACTCAGACGTCCACCTCTCACATCTCTTCTTCGGCTCACAATGCCAAACCCAGATTCCACCCCCACTACTAATGCCCCCCCACCCCCAACCCCTCTGGCCACAGACGCCTCTACCCTGTACACTCAGCGGGACAGTGTCAAAGAACACACTCCAACACTTTAAGCAGTTTTCAAAACATTTCATGTGGTACGCTCCATGTAATTGCATGTCTGATAGTTACATCCTCTCTTTAATTGCACAGTAAACTGCTGTCCCAGATTTAACCTCATTTGCTTGACTGCCTTTCCTATTACATGCATACTGTGGTTGCAGAACATAATGGCCGTGACGGTCCCGGGTGTGCGCCGTTATCAGGAGTTAGCCCGAGCGATAATGAGGCAGCACAGATAAAAAACCGCACGCTACGCGTCCCCGAGAATCGCATTCCCTCAGTGGGCTGCAGCACCAGAGCAGAGCGGGGAAGGTTTTGGATACCGGGGGTCGGGGCCTCATGTGTGTTTGCGCTGCTTCGGTATGTCTGGTTCTCTCGTCCTTATCGACTCCCCCTGTCGTCATTAGTCCAAGCAGCCTCTGCCCCTGGCTCTTCCGTTTTCCTGTCCTGTAGACATCTCTCTCTCTCTCTCTCTCTCCCTCCCTCCTTTCTCTCTGTTTCTCTCGCTCTCCTTCCCTCTGCTATAATTGCTCCCCTGCAGACTGTCTGGGCTTCATTATTCAAGCTTTGGGGTGGGGGGATGGTGGCACAAGACGTGTCTGCCTCGGATGCCAGTTGCCCCGCCCATCCCTGTGTGTGACCTGGTTGGCTGGCAGAGAGGAGCGGTGGGTGGGGGGGGAATGGAGGCTTGTCTCCTCCAAATGTTGCTGACCAGAGAAAATCAGAACATTGAGCTCAAAACTCAAGACTTGCACCCTGCCACAATGCTAAAAGAAGAAAAACCTGTCCTCTTTAGTCCTCTTCAGTTTGTAGTTCATCACATAATGTATGTATGTTTTCAGCTTAGCTCATGAACTCAGAGCCATCAGTACTGCAGTCAACTGTACATTCTGTAATACATATGTGTTGTTAATCGGACTACCAGTAACAGTGTTTGCTGCATAGCAATCACCATAATTTTGCATAAATATTTCTGTTTTTACTGCTCGTATGTTTATCTTGTTTATGCTAGGGTTGTTGTTGTTTATATCACTCAATAGGTTCATAACAGGGCCCTTGTCTTATCTTATGTTCTCCCTTCTGGCACTTGGGAGTTAAACGTCCCTCTGGGACTTTTAGCACTGTTGTCCCTGAGTTTTGCCCTTTATGTTGTAAGCCGCCTGTTGGTAATTGTCAGGAATGTCTCACCATTCCCATTGCAGTCCTTGCAGGGACAAACCATTCCTCAATCACTCAATTTACTGAAAAGTTCTCCGACTCCAGCTCATGAATTGTAATTAAGGACCGATCGATAGATCGAACATTCTGGTTTCCACGGAAGCAGGACCAGGTTGCCGCGTTCGGCTCTGGGCTGCGCCAGAAGTGGCGTGGAGGAGAGAAGAGAAAAACGTTGCTCTGATGAACGCTTGAAGAGGAAGTGAGCGGACTCTTCTTACTGGAAACCGCAGGGCTTCCTGTCGCAGACGGTACCTAAGAGCAGAGCTGAGAGAGACACCCAGCGAAGCTGCCACTCTAGGCCTCACTTCCTCTCAAGAGTCCTTCTCCATTTTGCACATCTCCTTTTTGACACAACGCTATCCTTGAAGGGCAAAGCACAATGTGAGAAAAGTAAATGTTCGCTTCAGCTGCCAGCTTTGAATATTGAACATTTTACGTATGTTAAAAATACAGCTAAATATTTGTTAAAACCCTTTAAACATTTCTTGTTCATAGATTTTGACATTTAGGGGTCCTGTCACTTGCTAATCGTACAAAAAAAACTATATCGGCATCACTCAGGGTCTTCCTGTAGGTATTTATCATATGTTTTTTAATTTCTCCCTTCCTCCTACCATTTGGAAACATAGGCTGTTCCTGCCATACTTAACACAGTGGGCATGCTAATGAGTTAGAGGCTCTCTCCATCCTGCAGTCCAGCAGCAGACAGCTAATCACAACTGGAGCTAATAATTAGCTCACACCAAGGTGCAGTGTGTGGGTGCTAAGCACCTTATTTCTATGTGGTACTAACCCAAGGGAGGCCCCACTTGACTCATTTTGATGTTTGTAGCTGATATGTTACACCCTGTAGTCTGGCAGTGGCGTTGCAAAATAAGTCAGAAAATTTACATTTGACTGAAAGTATGAGCACACTGGCTGGCAAATTCAGTGCTGTTACTTCCCCATGAAAAGATATCCCAGATTCTGTGACACAGTCTTACATATTTTACAGATACAACATAGCCATCCTGTCTGTAAGTTACTGAGGCAATGAGGGGGAGATACCTTTTCCACAAGTAACTTGGCATTTTACCATTCTCTTCTTCAGTTTTCAGGCATTCTTTGTCTTTCTCAATAAAACCAGGAAGTAAATTTTTGCCTTTAAATGCACTTCACTCCTAGTGTACACAGGTATGGTACAGCTGTGGACTACAAATCAAAGCATATAGCCCTTACTTGGGGCTGACTCAGGCATGTTTCACAGGGTGATGATTGCGCTTATTGATAAGCGGTGATTGATTATAGCTGATGGGTTAATGACTGACTGGTGATTGGTCGGTTGCAGGTGCGCGGCAGCTCCAGCCAGACGCGGGAGGCCCTGCGGCGGCATTTCGCGGACCTGCAGACGGTGCTGACGCGGCTCCTGTCCGAACGGCTGGCCACCCTGCTGCAGGAGGTGGACGCCATCGAGCAGGAGAGCGTGAGCCCGCTCGATGACTGTCAGAAGCTGATCGAGCACGGTATCAGCACCGCCGACGAGCTGCTGAGGGAAGGTGAGCAAGGGTCGCGCTGCGTCCGGGGGTCTCCGTTTTATTCATTTTTTAATTTATCCTTTATTTAACCAGGTTAAGTCAACCGAGAATTCAGTTCGGTTTTGCGGTGACAACCTGGGGGATCTGTGTCGAATAATGAGAGGGATTATGCAGACAGTCCAGGACACCACAGCAGCAGCCCGAGTTTTTTTGAAAAGCTCAACAGGATTTTTAATGACCTCCGCGAATCAGGATCGCTGTTAAAAGATTTACCCTCCCAAGTTGCATTCTGTCAGCAACAGGTACAAATTTCGCATCCCAGGACTGGAGGACTGTACCAAAACAAATTTTATTCAAAAAAGTTATTGTGGAACTTAAACAGACCTGTTCGACAATCTTAATTTATCAGCACATAATGCTACAGCAAGAAACCCACATACACAGGGGTCCCTGAGGACCAAGTTTGAGAACCCCTTCTCTACATGACCATGTGACTCCTTTATACACCCAGAGTCTCATCTATCAGCATTTGCACATGTCCCTTTACACGTGTGAAAGGCTTGATAAATGAGGCCTCCGTGTGACCGCTTCACACTCACCCTGTGGGGACAGGTTTACCTGACGGACGGCTTTTCGCGCCTCGGGACCGCTGTCAAGGCTCTGTGGATGCCCTCGGGTCCGCATTCCAAACCCCTGCACTGACGTATTTGGTTCATGTCAACACCAAACTCGGATCAACACACAGCACATGCCCCAACATTGTTTCTGAAATACTGAAACAAAAAAAAATTAATTAACATCTGACATTACAGTTATTAAGCTGATGCTTCTGATTAGACTAACCAGGGGCCAATCTCCCTGAGGAGCAATGTAGGTTGAAGGGCCTTGCTTGAGTGCCTATAGCTACACTGACCTTATTCTAGCTTATACTGGCTGCCTTATTACTGGTTTCAACCACCGGCCTTCTAGGTCCTTGTAAAGCAAGCCTTAGACACTCGGCTTTAAGCTGGCCCAAAACAAGATTGAGGTAGATGGACTCTGCTCTCTGCCTGAGTTTAGTCTGCGTGCGCTTAGATGTTTGAGTCTAAAGAGAGGCTAATGGCCGTCGTTCTCTTCCCTGGTGCCTAGGCGAGGTTGCCATTCGCTGTGGAATCGGGGAGAAGGAGGACAAGCTCGGGAGCTTCACCAAGAAGGCGCTGCAGATCCAGCTGGACAGGTGAGCTCTGAAAGCCACGCAGAGCAAACTGGAACAGCCGTGAAGCTGGCTATGGGGAAGTGAGACACCATACTGCTAAGGCCAGCTCTCTGTGGTCACTTTTCTCTTAGAGCTGATCCATAATGAGCTCTGGTTATGAACTGTGTGGACATAGTGTGGTTTCATAAGCCTCAGAGTGAATGTAGATGCATGAGTTTTACTTTGACTTGCTTAGCAGCTAGCCCCTATGCAGAATGGCTTTGTGAAATTTGCATCACAGCCCACCTGTTTATAGGGTATTTTACTGAAGCCATTTGTGTTAAGTGCATTGCTCATTAGTGATGATGACAGCTTGGGTTTGAACATGCAGCCTCTTGAGTCCTTACCTAATAAATGACTGCCAATGGCTAGACAACTTCAGATTTGAACCAGTCATGCTAAATTGTGGAGAGCTAGGTCATTGGACTGGCTCATGTGTGTTAATGGGTGACATCACAATGGAACTGTGGCCCCGCCTACCTTAGGTCCTCCTTTTTCACAGGCTCCATTAAGCCTCATTCTGCCATTGGTGTTTGAGATGTTATCACTTTGGGACAGAGGAAGCAGGTTTGGACAAGCAACGGCTGCAGTGTTTGGACTCTGAACGAGTCTGATTCATGTCTGACCCAAACCTGGGATACATTTTTTACATTTTTTGTTCAGTCCACATAAGTAACCTTACCAGACAACAAAAGGAGGGAGGGGGGAAGGGGGTAGAAAAGGCCATCTATAATGATACAGGGGCTGAAGCCTTTTATAAAAACAGTGTTTTCTCTTTCATAGACACTTTTGTGGAGTTCACATACCAAAATATTTACACAAAGCAGACGGGAGGGAGTTGTAGTTGACAGACGTGTGGTTAGGTCAGTGCTATGTGTGGAATTTTCTCTGCTTTGGATTCGTTACCTGCCAGCAGAACTCGGCCGAGCATAACCTGGGGCCACACACTGATCGCAACACAGGCATGGACAGCCCAAGTGTTCCTGGTGAGGGGCTGTGGAATCTGGCAGAAGGGGTTGGAATTCTGTGGAAGAGACAGCCGATATGTTAGCACTAGCCTTGACAGGTCTGAGAGAGGGAAAGAGAGACAGAGGAGAGAGAGAGAATCCCGGGGCATAACAGAGCAGTATATACTGCATGATGGTGAGACAGTCTTAGAGTAACTCATATGTCGCTGCTCACGTGTGTGAGACTCTGATATCTCACTCCCATGTGGTAGAACTCTGCTTTTGGGAATTTGCTTTCCTCATAAACCTGTCAGCGATGTTTGTCTGAAAAATCCTACAACAGAGAGCGTGCATGAAATGATAAACCACTGAAGTCGACCAAGTACGCAATCAGAACTCTGTCGGAACCAGTCAAAGTGCTGAAATCCTGGGACAGACTATTTAAATGAATAGTTAATCCCGATTTTTGATCGTAGCTTGAGCATGTGGAGTCAACACTAATTGTTCTGTGTGGTCACTTCTACACACTGACTGTGGAAACATGGGTAAATGAATGTGGCTGGTTTGGCTTAGCTAGCCAGTCTGCATTGGGTCCTGCACTCTGAACTGAAGCGTGTGCCCTTTATGGGGTGTTGATCTGTGATGAGTGATATCCCTACTGGGATCTGCGTAATCCTGGCTGTTTGTATGGGCTTCAGTTAATCACTGTGTGGCGGGAGTGTTCAGGAGCACAGGCCAATGAAACAACCTGTGATAAGTGACCTAATCCCCTGCACTCATCCTCTGTGTGTGTGTGTGTGTGTGTGTGTGTGTGTGTGTGTGTGTGTGTGTGTGTGTGTGTTTGCGCATGCACACATGTACATTTGTTTATGGTTTCACATGATCTGTTTGCATGCATGCATTTTTGAAATATGTGATTGTGTGTTTGCGTGTGTACGCGCATTTGTGTGTATGGGGTACTGGGCTAGTAACATTGAGGTTGCAGGTTCGATTCCCAGGTAGGGCAGTTGTGCTTTACCCCAGAGCAAGTTCCTTAACCTTATTAAACTTAAATAAATGCATATGCAGGTCTGTGTGTGCCTGAGTATTGTGTATGTGTCCATTGTATATATTCATGTGTGAGTGTAACTTATGCTTATATGAGTGTGTAATTTAAATGTGTGTGTGTGTATCCTAGTCTTCCTGAGGTGCCGGTCCTGGTGGATGTGCCTTGCCTGTCTGCGCAGCTGGATGACTCCCTGCTGCAGGCGGTGCGTGAGCGGGTGGGTCGCCATGGCAGCGTGGCCTCGCACCCTCCCGTGCAGATCGAGGAGCTGGTGGAGCGGCCCGGTAGTGTGCTCGTGCGCTGGTGCAAGGTGAGCCCCCTTCCCCTAAAACATGCACCTGTGGTGACACTGTTCAAACAAAATCAATCTCTTATACCCATGCTTTCCGCTCTTTCTCTCCCTGTTTGGAAAGCCCCATACGGTTTTTGATATTAATAGCATACAGACACACTGACAGAGAGCAGTGCAGCAATCAGCAAACAATTCCAACTGAGCATTCAAAACTGAGGAATAAAAAATGTGAGGCGATAAGGGGATTGAACAACCCACTGTAGAGTGTCCTAGCTAATCTGGTCAATTAGGAAGGCATGTTACGATAGGTGCATAAGGACGTTATGTGAGTGTTGATGGAGCGTTGCAGCGTCCCGGGGGTCTGGAGGGAAAAAGGGCAGTCAGAGAGAGGGAATGATCGGTGCCTGGAACAGGCCCCACAGCGTCAGTGCGAGCTGGCACACAGGGAGCGTTGCTCGCTCACACATTCACGGGATGGGGCTGAAATTCAGGCTGAGAAGGAGGACGACCGCAGAGCCGTAATCCGTCAGGCCCGGCTGTTTGCTAAAAATACCGTGATCTGAGCGGAGCAGGGCAGCCAAGCGTGACTGTTGGGATGCGTGGAGACGCCCTACGCATTCGGCTTGGGTAATGGGGGAAGGTTTAGTATAGGGTGTCTCTCTGTCCTAGTCTGTCTCTTGATAATGACCACATTGAGCTGTTGCACTGTCCTGGCATGGTGGGTGTGTATAACATGGTGTGTGTGTGTCTCTCTCTCCCTCTCTCTCATTTTCTCTCACTCTGCAGGTGGACGATGACTTCACGGTGCAGGACTACCGGCTGCAGTTCCGGCGCAGCGCCTCCTCCCAGTACGAGGATGCCTACATCGGCAAGGAAACCGAGTTCCTGGTACTACACCTGGACCCGCACACCGACCACCTGTTCCGCGTGTGCGCCAGGGGGGAGGGCCGCACTGAATGGAGCCCCTGGAGCGTCCCCCAAACCGGCTACACCACGCTCGCGCCCCACGGTAACCCCGCCCCACGGTAACCCCCTCCCCAAAACCCCCATCACCCGTGGTTCATAACTGTAAAAGTCTCCACCCACAGGGCCTGGTCCTCACTGGCTGGAGACCTGTGACCAGGTGTTGTAGTCCCAAATGTACCTGAGAGCCACAGTGTTAGCTATGAGATATACATTTTGAAAAAAACCCTGCGCACTCTGACCCTCTAGGAACTCTTTCATTTAATTAATGACTTTTATTTACTGAATGACTTTCCTCCTGGAGTCATCTGAGCATATGATGTAAGCGTATGGTCATTGAGCTCCTCCTTACCTCTTTTTCTCTCGCTCTCCGCAGAGTGGCGTCCCGGCAGCGAAGGCTACATCCTGAGCAGTCGCAGGAACATCGCCATGCGCAGTGACTCCGCCCCTTCCCGCGCCGGCGTCCTCTACTCCAACTCCGCCACCTACTTCTGTGGTCAGACCCTCACCTTCAAGTGAGTCCCCTCCTCCTCTCCTCTCCGTCTGTCGGTCTGTCTGTCCGCCCGCCTCTGTAGCACAGAATGTTATGTGGTACGTTTGCATAATGACACTTATTTTGGGGATGAAGGTGTGCGTTGTCGTGCTGTCCTGAAGGGGCAGTAGTGGTTTTTGTTAATAAACATGGTTTGTGAATATGATTGGCATTCCAAATTGGGAGTGAAAAAAGTTGGGAAAGCAGGGGGAAAAAAGAGTACCAGCTAAGTGACTAAATGCTAACATATATGCTAAGAGTGTCCTCCTCTGCTGTGGTCCCAGGTTCACAGCAGCCGGCCCGATGGACAAGCGGGACAGCGTGGGTGTATGTGTGGATTGCCAGAGTGGTGTAGAGTCCCTGCAGAGAGACAAGGCTGTCTGCATCTCCACCAACGGTGAGTGAGCTCCACACCTCTCAAACGAGGGGGGAGGGGCCCAATGGTGATTCGATGTGCTGTCATCAAGGCCATCCCAGTTACAGTGTCCTTTACATTAGTTGTGTAATTAAACTGCTGACCAGCAGGGGGAGACATACTCAGTGGCTCACTGCAACCAAATGGGTGGATGTTCACTGTGACAGACCATACCACTGTGTTGGCCCAAAATTATGGCTCCATATTGCAGGTATAGGGGTAATAGAAGAATAGTTATTAAAAAAAGGAGTTAACTAACATCAAATTTCAAATTTACCTGTTTGGCTGTACTGTATTTTTTTTTCAAATAGTTTTTTGGTCTCAACTCGTGACTCCAGGTGCTGTATTTGTGAACGGGAAAGAGATGACCAACCAACTGCCAGCGATCTCCATCGGCTCCACTGTGACCTTTGACATGGAAGTGGTCAACCTCTTCCCCATCAGCAACAACAACCTCAATGACGGGGGCAACTTCAAGCTGAGGGTGACGATTGGCTCAGGGAACAGGGAAGTGGTGTTCGATTGGCTGCTGGATCAGGGTGTGGACAGCCTGTTCTTCGGCTCCTCCTTCGCTCACCCTGGGTGGAAGGTTCTGGTGTTCTGATTCCCTGCTGATCCGGAAGTCGCCAGTGCGGCACGACACAAAGGGATGAACCCGGGGGCGGGGGGGAAGAGAAGATGGACCCCGCCTTCTGTCAAGCTCACAAAGCATCAAAAAAGCGCTTTTAATTTCTCTGCCATCCAGACAAAAAAACTGAAAAAAAAATTGATAAATCATGAGCCATTTTGTTTACAGATTTTGAACTCTGCAAAAGAAAACTTAAGTGACATCTAAAACGGACCTGTAGTATGCTGGTTGAAGCGTTTCTGCATTAGATGTAGTCGACGGACCCAACAGCTCTTGACCAGACTGTTCAGCTGCCAGCGAGAACCTTTTTCTTTTGAGGGGGGCACAAGCCCATCTTGAAGCAGAGAACCTCCAGAGCCACATTGCCATAGCAACAGATCCAGACTGAGGCTGGTATTCCCTTAAGCTCTGAGCCAGGGCTTTGTGCAGGTCAGTCAGGGAGATATATACAAACTGTGTTAACTATTAAAACGAATACAGACTTTTTGGGTTATTTTTAGGTGTAGCGTAATATTTTGCTGAGACAATCGAAACAGTATTTTTTACAAATTATGCTTAACTTGTTTTTTCCACCCTACTCAGTTGCTGTAGATTTAAAAAGTGCCTTGTAGCATTTATGTTATGTGAATTCAACTTGAAATCTGTGTCCCCTCCCCCATTCAGAGGTGGGGGTGTGTTTGAGTTTGTCTCATGTTAATGAATTGTTTTTTTGGCTCCATTGCACCCCCTGTGGCAGGTATTCAAGTCCCAGCCACACCATTACCAGCCATTTGCTAGGAAAAATAAGTAGGTGAACCAGTAATACTGTTTCACTCTTTAGAGTAGAGCTACTCAACTCCAGGTATTTAGGGCCGAAGAGTGTATGAAGGTATTTGCTCTAGCCACACAGTACACAAGCCAATATCACCTGAGCTCAGCTCCTGCACCAAGGAGGCAGATTAATAAGCAAAATCAGGTGGTATAGTGTGTGACTGGACCAAATACTGTGGCCCTCTGGACCTGGAGCTGAGTTACGCTGCAATAGTGTACTAGGTTCACGATGGGTGGGGGTGGGGTGGAATTCCCCGCTCTTGATACAGTAATGGCTCCCCACTAACTGCAGTTGCTTAGTTTTACCACTAGATGGAGCGACATTAACAAGGGGGAACTAATGCAGCCACAACCAGTGGACAGCACTCATTTCTTCTTTCTGTTAAAATTGTATTATGGGCAAATCTGATTGGGAGAGGCTGATCTGAGTGATCAACAGGTACTGAATGACAAAATGTCTCAATCACACTGCTCGTTATCATTTCTAACAAAACTGCATAGGTGAATGGTCTCCATTCCCTGCTGAGAAGGGATACACATGCACCTTTCTAAACATAGTAAATGGGATTTAAAATCATTTTCACCTGATGTAACCTATCCTGCTGTTCACAGCAGTGTAACAGAGTGATCAAAATCTCAGCCAAAGGACAGCATATCTGGCAAACAAATTAATCTTTCAGACTTACTCATAGAATTATTTCACACATGCTGTGATGTTTTTGCATATCTTACAGACATAACTTAGGACATCCTGTCCAAGTCACTGAGGAAATGGGGGTTACTTTTCTAACTGGTTCTGTGAATTACTATCACCACTCTCCTTCCACTTTAGAGTATTTTTTTTTATTCCCCAACACCAGGAATCAAGGAGTCATTTAACATGGTGTATAGAGAAATACACTTGGTATGTTAATGCGGTATTGCTTGGAGAATACAGGGTGCTTTTTTGTTTCCAGACAAATCCTTCAGTATATGATCAAGAAAAAAAAAAAAAAGATGCTGAATGAACAATGGTTAAAGCAGGGTTACCTCAAAAAAAAAAAAGAGCTACGTTAAGAAATGCCCCATTGGCTGGTACACATTCACCCACCTCTGCCCACAGGTAACTCCACCTGTGGCCAGAGGGCTTTGCACTGCCCGCTACTTAAGCTGTGTCACACACCTGGTTTGCACCTTGGCTGGAAAACACACGTATTATAACGAATGTCCGTTCTATGAGACTTACCTCAACCCTTCTTGTATGTGCCCATGTAAGCATGTTTGTGATGTGTGTGAAGGTCGCAGAATGTCCGCAACTCAATAAATTGGCTAGCCTACGTGCTTTTGTCTTAGATGCCTTATTCTCTCCCCCCAGGACAAAGCAAAACAGAAGTACTGCAAACTACCCATCTGTGGTTCCCTGAGACCTTATTCTCCCATCACATACTGGTGTTGACTGTTTTGGCTAATGCTACACTCACACTGATAATGCAAAACTAATGAATTATGCCACTCAACCCCCAAATGACAATGGTAAAAAAAATCTTTATTTTAAATACAAAACAAACATTTTCTATGCCTCCTTTATTACAAAATTCACAACTTTTAATAAGCTGGTTTCACATAATGTTGGTTTGTGAAATTTGACCTTTTTTCTTTCATTTTTTTTTTTCCTATCTGGGCCGTCAACAAAAAAAAATCTTGTGCAAATAATGCCAGTCTTTTCTTCCAGAAGCGGTAAAAGCAGACAGCTCTCTTGAGACGGAACCAACGAGTGGTTCCAGCACCTGTTTAGTCATCCCAAAACCAATCTACCCTTTTCTTACCTCTGTGCACTGCTTTAGCAAAATTAAAGCCAAAAAAAATAGAAAGCTTTTGTCAATCGTCCTTGAGATACAACCGATGGGCTTTCGCTTTAAGGTAGCTACGTGAGCCAGCCATGTTAAAATCCTTGCGGATATAGCACCTGGCTGAAAAAACTGTTTTGGTGAAAGGCCCGTGTGTACTACAGAGGAGTTCTCTTTATTCCCCACGCTCGTTGATTTAATGACAAATCACAATCCCTTAGGGGCAGGTCCTCTGAAAGCCAGCCAATGGCTGCACTTCCACTCGGGCCAAGAGCTCTAGAGAGTTTGTAACCAAAGTCTCATGGCAAAGACTCCCCCCTGCTGGCCCGTTTGCTTGTCCGTACTTGGGGCACGGAGGTACCCATTTCGCCCAAAAATCCCACCCATGCAACATCTCCCGTTTGACACCAGCACGCTCCTGCACCGCTCATGCCCATATTTTGAAAACAAGACACCTGTAACAGCCCCACCCTGAACTTGACCTTCGACCCCTGCGATGGCCCAATGAGGACCAAGGGGCTCAGAAAGGTCTGAGGCACTGGGGGGGAGGGGAACGAAGCACTGGTAAAGCCCTGAAAGTATTTGTGGGAAAGCAAAGCGTAGCTGTGGAAATATGGCCGATGAAACATGCTTCAGAAACCCAGAAGTAAAAATCGTACTTAAAAAAATTTTCTTCATTTCATCATACGAGAAAATCAGCGGGATCATGGTCTTCTTGAGAATCAGACCACACTGAAAGTTGCAACCTTCCAACCGGTAATTCAGGATTTTAGTCTGTAAACTTAATTGAAATCCCATTTGAAGCAATCTTTCTTCAGCAAACAAGACCCTGGCGGATGCCAAAATTCTGCTTTTACAGTAAAAACTCCTACCTTACAATCCAACATATTACTGGTGAACATGGGAGAGGAATTTTTTTTCCTTACATAACTAGTGATTTTCAAGACAAGTTATTCATATGCTCTTCAATACTTTAAAAACTGGGTGCCTCTCTATGCTGTCTGAAAACAGAAAGTGTTGTTCTGAGGGGCAGAACTTGAACCCTTTTTGAAGCATGATGCAGTGAGCTGAGGAAAGAATCAGTGGGAGGTGGGGGATTTGGGGGTATAACGAGGTGAAATCCTGCATCCTGAACTGCCACCTTGTTTTATAGAGTTTCTATGATGGGGGAGGAATCTGTAAACACGGGTGTTGAATGATCTGTAGCTGTCTGTAGGGAGAATACCGGTGGGAGAGGAGCGGGGGTCCGGCCGAGGGCCACAGTCCACCCCTGGCTGTGTTCTCTTATGCATGATTTGTGCACTAGTGACAACACACTAAAAGGGCGTCATATAAAAGGGCGTCATATCGCCATATTGTCCATTTTAAGTGCGTTCTGACCCTCAAGTATGCCAGTGTCGAGTACATACGACAATCCCGGATATGTCTGCCTGCAATAATTATGTACTGATGGCAGAGGCCATTGGATCATATACCTAGCGACCGTCACTAACCTTTATATTTAACCTTAGAAACGTAGGACTTTGTTTACAAATGTATGCAACTTGACGATAACAAGCCAATGATCCTGATCATGCCACCTCTCATTTCTGATTACATATACTATATATAATATATATACACATTTATATATTATATACGGTTATACTTTAAAAATATATAAATATAAAAATATGAGATGAATGGTATTCTGGTAATCATTACGATGTTATTAAGTACTTTCCAAAAGTAAAGGCAGTGAGGCATATTTCTGCGCTCACTTGTTTACAGGTACATTCTAGCTCGTATTCTTAGAAGAAGGTCCTACTGAGTATGGAAGTACTGGGAACGCAAATACACATAATGGAACACAGCCACAGTCTCCATGGAGACTGACAACTCCCACCACTACATAGTTAGGCGGAGTCAGTCTCCATGGAGACTGACAACTCCCACCACTACATAGTTAGGCGGACAGAGGCTCCACCCCTTAAGCACCCCCGTGAAGGGGCCATCTCAAAACTGCATCAAATTAAACAAAACATACAAAAACAAAATACAAAACGTTCAAGTTATTTCTTTTTTTTTTTTTTTTTAAAGAATGCATGTGATGACAACCCCATTTGATGAAAAGAAACAAATAATAAAAGCCAGCAAAAAATGTGTCAAAATCTTTGAAATCCTTTCTTTCGGTTCGAAATATATATTAAAAAAAGGTTGCATCTTCCTAAAACAAGACAAGTGCTAAAATAGATCAGGATCACTGGATGGAGAGGTTGCTGAGAGTTGATATCAGGGAGTTGGGATGGGGTAAACAAACACTTTGATTTGATTTGTTTTTTTTTCCTTCCCCAACTCATTTATGCAATAAGAAATCACCTAAACACTAGTTGCATCGTTTAGTCACCTAATTGGACACAGGAAAAGAGGAAAGAAAGGGAGAGCATTGCGGCTATGGCTAACGCGTTAGCAGAGACAACCTCGACAACCATGTGACGTGTTCTGTTCATGTGACGGCATACCAAAAAAAAAAAAAAAAAAAAAAAAAAAAACCCACTGGATCGTCGCACACTAATCCCAGATAGTGCGGCCCCAACCTGATCGCTGACTTTGTGTTAAGTTGACACCCCTTAGAGAGCGCCCGTTTTGGAATGCGTTCTCCTCGACTCTGCTTCTGGTGGCCCGCCCCGAGCCGCTTGGAAGACCAACTGAGTCACAAGGAGAAGGAGCAGGAGGAGGGGGTGGGTGGTGGAGGAACGTTCAAGGGGAGGAGGCCAAGCTTCAGAGTTTCTGCCGCTTGCTGTGTTTGGGGCCACCCAGCAGGCAGGCCTCGTCTTCCTCTTCCTCCTCGTTGTGGCGGGTGGGGGTGTCGGCGGAGTCGCGGCCGTTCTCCTCGGCCTCGGGGAGCTCCTCCGCGTCCTCCTCGCCCGCCTCCCTGGCGCCGTCGCCCTCGCCGTTGGCGCGCATCTCGCGCATGCGAGCCATGGCCTTGTCTATGGTCAGGATGCTGACCAGGTTGAAGTCGTGCATGCTGACCAGGTGCAGCAGGAAGTTGCGGCACAGGTTCTTCTCGATGATGTAGGGCCCGCATTTCTCCACAAACAGCATGCAGGCCTGGTTCATCTGATTGTCCGCTATGAATCTGGAGAGAGGAGACAGCAGAAACACCATGGATTGAGAATCGAGAGAGAGCAGACACATGCTCACATACAAAATAAACATCACATCTGAGGTGTATGGACTTTGTAAATTTAGTCTCAACTTCACAAGGTCAATCTGAAAGAGAGCATGGGAAAACATGCACTGATATTTTTTTTTTTTTATAAATTATCTGTCATGTTATTATCTGTCCAGGCATATTTGCCGACATCTATATTCTTTAATCCATGTTCGGGTGTTTCAAGAGAGAGCATTTATTTCGACCACACAGACGTACCCGTGCTTCATCACGTGCAGGTTCCAGAGCTTCATGACTTCTTTCTCACCCTCATTCACGTCCGTAAACTCTTCAATTTGCTGCGGGGGAAAGTCACAGTTAAAAAGCTTTCGTTTTGGTGCAGAAGTCATTATACATGTTGGAGAAACTTCAGTAATGGAAAGATGCACCAATAACATTACACTATGCCAAGCTAGCAACACATCCCACCTAACCAAACCAAACCAAACCAAACCAAACCAAACCAACACAACCTGCTAAACCAGCAATAACACAACCTGGCTGACCTACAAACTACATTACAACCTGCCTGACAGAATCTGACCTGTATTTAAGATACTCTTAAAATAACTCTTGCTCTATCATTGTCTTTGTTCATGATTAATTACAATGAAAGGTCAGAACAGCCATGTCCTGAGAGGCAAAGCCAGTGGAACACCAAAGTGGAACAGCAGCCATATGAATGGGCTTCACTAATACAGCACTGTCAGTCCCCCTGGATAAGACTGTATATTAAATAAAACACACATTACATTCTAGAAATTGCTGACAAACTTTAAAAAAACCCAGCAGTGCTAGGGTTTTAGTCTACAGCTTTCATCTTTAATTATCATACAAAAATAAAGCACTATAAATATATGGTATGGGAGTTTTGCACTGCAGTCTTTCTCCAAATTACTGCAATATAAGCAAATTTTAATTGCATTAAAAATTTTTATAAGCATTTTTATTGCATAGTTACAGCTCATGTCAACAATTGCCCATCTCAAACACATGCAGATCATCTCATTGTCTTCCTTAGAGATGGGCGATGCTCTGTTCCCTGCCTGTCCCTGGCAAGGCTGAGCCAACTGTTGTCATGCCAGTATGTTATCTGGCAACAGCCGGCGGTTACGAGCTAAATACCCCCTCGCCCCAAACTTCTTAATGCATGAGCCGCTGACACTGTTGGAAAGGCATGCCCTGAGCTCTGGGCAATACCGCAGCTACTCTTGACATCAGTCACTATGCATCACATATTCATTGCAATTGACTGGCAATGTCCGAGGCCATTAGCTTGACTCTAGTTTATGCCGCAAGGACGGCTGCTAAACAACATAATGTAGGGTACAGCTTATTTTGGGCCATGGTAATAGAGAGGGAGCACACACCACTCTGCGAGTGTTCTCTGGGCAGAACTGTGCAGAGGGTGCCGTGAGGCCAGTCTCACCGTGATGGTCTTCTCCCTCAGCCACTCGGGGTCCCTCTCGTCCTCGCTGTCGATCTCCATCTCCTGTGGGCGCAGGGGCATGCAGCTGTCGCTGTGGAAGTACAGGCGGTTGTGGCCGCTGATGTAGGTGCGCTGTTGCTCCAGCTCCCCGTCCTCTGACTCCAAGAACTCTGACAGGCTGGGCTTCATGCGCTTGGGCCTGAGGGGGCAGGAGAGGTGGCCGTTAATGACTCCATTTCCCACAATTCTGTGTCCTCTGAAACTGTCGCTCCCACCTTCAAATGACCTCTGCCCCCTATACAACCACTTAAAAAAAAAAAAAAACCTGGCACTGCCCTTAAACTACCACGTGAATGAGCAGTGCCTGTAGATGGTATGCTAGTCAGAGGTGTCCCTCTTGGAGGTGTGCGTGCGTGTGTGTGTGTGCAACGTCCCTCTCTGTGACTCACCTGCACACCAAGATGTGTGTGACAGGTGTCCTCTTGACAGGGCCGTTGCGGCTGAAGGCGAAGCCCGGCTGACTGTGAATGTCCTGAGGGTTCCCCACGTACGAGCCGTCATAGCACTCGTTGATGGACACGTCTATCCTGGCTCCTTTCGGATGAGGCTGGCCAACAAGAAATAGGCAGCATCAGCACAAAGCCTCCCTTACACCACAGTCTGCTCCGCTAACACGCCCATAATTTAAAAAATCCTATCTACTGAATTTATATAAAATGTTTTTCTTTTACCTGGATTCTGTCAGGGCAGATGATTATACTTAACCATATAACCAACTGCCTCGTCAGAATTCATTTGATAATGATCGAACGCAAATAAAATCCTTTTTAAAACAAAATTTAACAGCAACATCTTGCAGCTTTGAACTCTGATACTTTGGTATCGTGCCCGCTATGCAAAATGATGATACCCCCGCCCTGAGATCGCTCTGGCGGTCCCATCGCCCAAAGCTCTCACCACGTAGTTGAAGATGAACCGACTGTGGGACAGCTTGAGGTGCTTGAGCAGGCTGTAGAGCTTGCGGCAGTTCAGGGTACACCACGGACAGTGGAGGTCATCCCTGGCCTCTGTCTGCTGTCGAGTGTTGTTGTTGTAGAGGAACTGCAGGGGGCGACATTTCAAACAGTTATTCAAAGAGGATTCAGAACTGAGGCCTGGTAGATGGGGGATACTGGATAATTAACCAGGGGGGTGTGGTTTTAAATCAAATCTGGAAGCTTACTATAGTCCCTTACACAAGGAAACTGGCCAAGCGCATAAAACAGCCATATATGGGAATAATGTATAAAAAGGCAATTTTAAATATGTAAACAAAAGCAACTGATGCTGTGAAATGATCATCCAACAACGATGAACAGTTTGCCATTTTGAAAGCGTTGCCATTTTAAATTTGTTGGGAATTAGACTCATTTAAGGAAATGCACAGAGAAGCTCTGGTTCCCATTATGACCAAGAGCAATATTCATATTTAATGGGAAATGTTCTTAAGATTACGGGCATACTGCCAGAATTTCAGCAGCTACTTAGCCATGAAAGAGCACTGTGCTCTGCGCAGACAGCTTTGGATAAATAACCAATGGTGGACTGTTGAAGGAGTATTAAAAAGAAGAAATTACATACCAGTGAATGTACATGCAGCAAAGATGGGTTTTATTTAACATCAAAAAGAAAAAAGACCATAGGCCTGAAAACATCCAATATTGACACAAGGGGGAGAGAGAATTTTAATTTACCTGGTAGAAAATGCGGAGTTTCTGTCTTGGCTCAAGTAGAATCTGTTCTCTTCTCGCCTGTACATCTGTGCTAACTGAATCTTTTACAGCTGCATGAGAGATCAAAAGAGAAAAACCTCAGCGCTACACAACACACCTGTGCCGATTAATTAAAGGTGAGGAGTTAAGTGGTACAGCAAAACTAGCCTAGCTGGGTGCACCGGCACACTTCCTCTTCTCACCTGTCTATGTGCGCTAATTGAATCTTTAACAGCTACAGGACAGATGGAAGAACAATAAATAAATTCAACATACAAAGCAAAAGGTACAGCACACAGTTTCAATGGCTTCATTCAAGGAGAGGAATGGCAAAACAGCTGGGTAGATCAAAGTGTTGATGCAGGCGAAGGCCACACTTTCCATGCAAAATAGCAATTGGTACATGGACATTAACTGATAGCTGGACAACCTGACAGAGGGGACTGCACTCTGTCCTCATTCTGTAACTCAATAACTATGAGTGACATTAACGGTTTTTACATTAAATGTGGTATAACTCTGCGAAAGGCTTTTTGCAAACAAATTAGCAGCCAAGTACTTCCGGTGACAAATCACAACTTGCAGAAGTGGATACATTGAAGATGGCAAAACCGGCTTTGCCAACAAATGCCCACAATATGCAAAACCAGCAGATCAGACTGCAGGAAGTCTGAACCAGAAAACATGGCCAAGCTATGTGAATGATCTATTGCAGACCGAGTGACTGGAGTCCCGTCTAAACTCACCTACTGTCTGCGTGGGCCTGACGGCGTTCGGCCGGTTCTCCACCGCGCTGGCGTCAGAGTTGCGTGTGGCCAGAGGTTTGGCCACTGGCGCGGTGGACTTGTCGTTGGTGTCGCCTGTCCAGCGTAGGGTGAAATGCAGCGTGGGTCCCTGAGAGAAGGTCTCGAACGGAGGCAGCCACTGTAACATGGCGTGGGGAGACACACACCTCAAAATTCAGACCCAGTATCTGAGTGGCCCCCAACATGGGCAGACTTCATAAAGGGATCAAAAAGTCACCAGTCTTGGAGGGCCACACTGCCAGTTTTCAGTACAATTTAGACTTAAAACCCTTCATTTAAGACAAATTAGTTAACATACATTGACTTGGTCAACCCAAACACAGACCAAGTGTCCTGACAGCACAAATTACACGACACATGATCTCACAACTAGACTTCACACTCCTCAGATACTCTTAAAGCATCCAGACTACATGCAGACATGAGGACTGCCTTACACCTGTGTTACACCTTTTTATTGGGCCTTCCAAAAAAAAAAAAAAAGCAAATAAAATTGATAAAAATGGGCAATGGAAACTAAGCAATGTAAAACAGCATTTCTAAACCTGTAGCGATTCAAATCACCAATATTACTTTAAGTCGTGCTTTTAAAAGCACAAACATTTGTGTGGCAGTGGGCATCACACCTTCAATATTGAAAGATCAGTTTCCTGCAGGGTGTCGAGAGAATGAAGGGCACTAATCTACACAACATGGGAGTAAAGCACACATTGTACTCAGAACTGTGAAACCGAACTGGTGGTGTATTTGGTGCAAGTGTGTTTAATGGGAGGCAGCCGCTGGCAGAGAGGACACGTGTGCTTACAGAGAAACAAACGCTCACTCACACACTCTCTCTCACACACACACACTCACACACAGGGCACACTCACACACACACCTTCCCGTCCAGGATGGTCTCCCACGTGGCTCTTTTCTTGCTGACGGGGCACTCCTCCATCTCCTGCATGGACACCTCATACTCCCCATCTAGCAACTGCAGACGCCTGGAACAGCCAGAGACATGTTTCAGCTAAACTACCCAGCCAATCACTGACCAGCACCACTGAGAAACACCACACCAACGTATTAAACCAAGACATGCACTGGATCATGTAAGGAACAAAAACACACACACATTAAACTGTTTAAGGAACACATGCATATTAAACCTTGCAAAGAAAACACACGCATTCACACACAGGCTCTCTCGCGCACACACCACTTCTGGAACACAAACACAAATGGCATTTATTTACTTCAGATCCTTTGGTTCAAGTCCTTCAATTTGTATGAAATGTACTGGATTAAATCAACATCAGGCATTAAAGTTTGACTTTCACGTGCAAGCGAGGGAACATTTTGGCAATTTAAGCAACTGCTGAACTCCGTAACCCATGATTACAATGAAAAACAATAAAAAATAATTTATTTAGTTCTGGGACAAAATCAAGAACTAGCTCTGACTGAAGCAAGACCCAAGCCTGGCTCCATTTCTTACAGATTGACCGTGATGAACACTGGCTTGAACAAGACTCCATTCCACAAAAACTGCCTACAGTTAGTACAAGGCTTTTGATAAGGGTATGCGCTTTCAGCAGAGCAGTAATCCAATACCGACACAAAGATCAAAGATCAAAAACTGCCTGTATCAAGCGAGCTACCCGCTATGATCAGAATCACCGTTGGGATTCTGTAGTCGAGGGAGGGAATAGCATGACAGTCACCACCATTTCTTAGGGCCCAAATGCAACTCTGCAACAAGCTATCTGAGGCTAAAGGAAGTCAGAATGTGCAACTTTCTCCCACGTACCCAACCAACACCAATAGCCCTCATTTCCATGTGGTGCCAGGGTCAGGAGACAGAATTCCTCATTTAAATCAATCAACACTGCCCTTCTAACATGGCATTCTGAGGTCCACAGAACTAGGCGGTAGAGGATGATCAGAATAAGACGGTCGGTTACCTGTTTTTGTCGAAGACCGTCATCTGGGCCACGAAGGTGGTCTCCCCGTCGTCCCGATGGGAGGAGTTTCTCTTCTTCCTGTTGGGAAGCTCCTCCATGACATCTGGGAAAAAAGGACGACAAACTTGAGAGTACTGCTCTGCAGCCTCAGGGTTTACACTGCAACACTGACACGCTGTCATAAACGGGGGGCATCGTTACTGTAATAGTTATGGGTGGGGATTCGTGACCAAAAATGATTCAGTTTGAAATACCAGCTGGGGCACTGCACCCAAACTGAACAGCAACAGGAAAAAATCCAGCTGTGTAAGCAGACAACGTGAGACCTCACAAGCTGTGTTATGTAGGTTCTAGATAAGGTCGTTTGAAAGGCAAGGACTAACGCAGTCCTCCCCTTTCGAACCACCTTATTCTCAGGGGTTAGGACCAATTCCATTTCAGTTCAGTGACTCACTAACTCCAATTCAATCAATTACTTTCTTTAATCAGTGACGGAAAAAAACCCATAACATTTTACTGGGATGTCAATTTCCTGACCTGACATGGAACTGACCCCAAAATTCGGCAGTGAGCATATTGATGCAGAGGCCGGGATGGAGGACTTACCTATGTTCTCATTGGTTTCGCCATTGGCCAGGCCATTCAGGTCCCGCCTCCCTGGCCGGGACACCCGGAAGAGGAGAGAGTAGGACTTGACCATGTGGCTGTTGCTAGGCTCAAATTCATTGCTAGACACCACGAGGGAGGGGAAAGTGCCGGGCTTCGTCTGGCTGCTGTCCGGGTTCAAAGGCACCTGCTTTTTACCTGTAGGCACTTGCTTGACCGGACAGCTGACATCCTATAAATAAATAAACAGGCAAAGGAGAGAGAAAAATATCATCCCCACATCACTGGAAGGTAATTCTGACAAAGGTCACGTTGAGCCCTGCTCAAAAGCAGAGATGTCAAACTCCATTCCTGGAGGAGTGTCTGCAGTTTTTTGTAGTTCATAACCAAAACCTACAATCAGCAAATATTTGCTTGTAACTTCTAAGGTCTGTGGGAGATTTTTGGAGGGACTGCCATATCTGCAGGTTTTTGTAGATTCCTTCCAAACAGCTGCCCATATTTTGCCCTGCAAACAAGGCTTTCAGTGTTAACTGGTAGAAAACAGTTAAACCCAGCAGACCAGACTGCCCTTAGAGAAAGAAACTTGAGGTCCTGGTTCAACCGCAAACAAGACAAATTGACAATACTGGGCTACAACCACAGACTGTTTCATAGCGTCACGGGCACCTGATCTCCAGTTACAATTTGCTGAATTTGTGCGAAGGCGACTGACAAAAATGGCACTGTGCAGCCACTCTGCTACTTCACCTTCAGTGATATTCTGCCACATTAGACATATCTTAGTTCTTACATGGGAGGAACCGGACAGTGCATGTGCCACTAAAAGTTATGGATTTTCCATAAGACACAGGTGTGTCTACTTGCATCCTTTGAAAGGGCACTGGGTACTGTCACATGAAAATAGTTTTTACCTTGCGCTTTTTGTGGCAGACTTTGACAAGTAGCACCTCTAAAGACACCGAGTTTTGTTCATTCTCTGAGTTTTGCGATGGCTTTTCTACAGAAGAGAGAGAAAGAGAAAGAAATTAAAGTGCGGACTCGTTCACTCTGATCAAGGACCAAGTCAAAAATGAAATCTGATCCAAATACAACTAATAGACTATTCAATCTACGCAAGACAAAGGTCAAGATTTATAAGTAAAACGTAAAAACACATAGTGCCTAACACAAAGGTGGCCAACACTGGTCCCAAGAGCTATAGAATGCACTGGTTTTTTTTTCCACCTTAAAATTAGAAACCAACCAGGTAAGGTGAGTTAACAGTGTAATTAACTGTTAAGCAACCGACTAGTTGATGAGTAGAAACAAAAACTAGCTCACCCTGTACTTCTCCAGGACCAAGGGCTACACACCCCGATTCTTATATAATAGTAATTTTAAAAAATAAATAATAAAGTCACTGTCGCCCACACCATAACTCAGACATACCAATTTTATGGAAGAATCCGGTGAAAGTGAGCTGCAGGTGTGAAGCCAAGCTGTAAGTATTAGAAAAAATGGATGAAAACCACAATCCCTTGAGTGGCAGCGTACAAGACGCAGCAAACGAAAACGAGTAGATGGCCCATTTTACCTGTGAGACTCCTGTTCTCCCCGTAGCTTCCCCTCCACTTTGAACAGCATGTCATCCACTTTAAAGCATTTCCTAAACCAAAGCACATAAAAAGAGGGTTAACTGCATGTCTAGCCTCCAAACTACTGCATACATGATCTACACAAAAAAAAAAAAAAAAACTTGTGTCTCAATGGCAATTTTTCACCCATTACTAAACACAGCATTATAGTCAATGCATATGGGGAATTCAATATTTCAACTTGAGTTATGATCACCTTTGCAGGCTGAGAATGTCCAGTTATGCAAAAATAATAATAAAAAAAAATAAAATAAAAATAAAGTGGGGGGGCAAAAAAAAAAAAAAAAAAAGATACTAGACTCTTGCAGGAAATGCACTTCAAAGGCAAAATCAGCACACAAAAAAAATGTGGTACAACTTTGCAAATAAAAGTTTACACAGTATAGCGACATATATTACAGTTCATTAAAAAAATAATAATAATAATGAGCTGGCACCGAATTACATACTTCCACTCCTGACCAAAGGGTCTGAACTGTGTTTGATACTTCATTCCTCAGACAGGGACCATGCTGGTCTCGAGACTATTTAAAACCCTTTTCCAGTCAAACTTACTTCCTGATTTAACTGATAAATACTCATGAAACGGAATCGGAGAGCGATGATACAGGAGTTCTTGGAAAGAACCCTCTTTTTTTCATGCCTTCGATGACATATCAATGTTCGAACATGAATGATGCAACACTAGTCTACAGGATGTGACAAATTCATCTGAAAAAAACATTATGATGACTCAAACAGACCTTTAAAGCAAGCTAATAGTGCTGTGTATATTTAAAAAAAAAAAAAAAAAAAAAAACTGCGGATGTAACTGACAACCGTTGTCTAAGTCATCACCCCAGCACCAAAAGACTCAACAGCATTACAGCACTGTGGCAAACCTAGTCCTGAACATACCAAGTGTCTCTGCTCCAGCTGTGTACCCCTCAAGCTGTTTCACTTCTTACATTATCATAATTTTATTCCACTGTGAATATGACATCTCCCATTTTAACTGGGAGCATCAGCTCTATTACATCAGCAAAAAAAGAAAAAGGGGGAAAAAAAAACCCCCACTGAGTCTTCACAGTAGACATCTTCCTCAAGATACCAGCGTTAATTTCCACCTCATAAATTTTTAACCCATGCTCAACTATTTTTGGCTACAGTTTGATATCCATTGAGTGCAGTAAAATGAATGTGTGGAATTTAGAACTGTTTTTTGTTAGGCATAAGGTCAATCAAAAATCAATAGAAATAGGCCCTGTCTGAACCAAGCAACATGTACTTAGTGAAAAATACTAGCCCTGCTTACACATAACAATTCAATTAAAACACTGGAAGCAAAGCAGAAATCCAGCTCTATAAAGTACATTGACACTGTCTGCATAGTTAAAATGTTCAATGACAGTGACATGCAACAGAGAAAACCTCAGACAAAGGGGTTAAAAATTCTTATCCATTCAGGGACAAGTGAAACAACAAAAATTTTCCATTGCGCACACACTACCCTTCAGTTATAACTGCCTGCATATTACATTTTTTTTTACAACTTTGAATTCAAAGACTACTAGTAAAAAAAAAAAAAAACATTTAGGTAATCTAGCTACATTTTAAAGGTTGTTGCAATCCACTGTATCTCCTCACAAATAAAACTCTAGGCATGTCACATCATTAAAGTTGTAAAAAGTGATAGAAAAAATAAATGTTTTAAAAATTCTTGAGTCAAAGGCATACTGTGGTTTCCAGGGGTGTACACTTCCAATTCAGCAATTCAAGTAAATTAGGAAATATCCCCACGATGGCCTTCCTTCCCAACAATATTCTTCAATAAAACACACAGCAGTGTCTGCATAACCTCCACTGGCATAAGCATGTGCACACACTGCTAGACCACTCCCTGCCCAAACTCCCATGCACAAACCAGGCTTGCTATGGCTCCTTTGATTCTGCCTGCACAGCTCATGCAGGGGGCGGCTTAAAATGCCCCATGCATATGGAAGCCTTACCACTTGAAAAGAACAGCAAATTACCAAGCCTGAAATCATTAGGCCAAATAAAACAATTCCAACATCCGCCACTTGCACAGTTACTGAATGACTGATAGAATTCAGATGTTTCTTTTTTTTCGGAGGAAGGGAAAAGAAACCTTCAAAAAAAAAAATCTCATCTGAAACCCATAAAAATGTAGGTTCTTTAACACCTCAAGCTCCTAAAGATTTAGCCGCTTGTACACATGTATATTTAATTCAAAGGTGTTTAATCAAACTCAGCTGGCAATCAAGCTGAATAATTTCACTGGCTTAGTCACAAGTCATTCCCATAACATTTATTCAAAGTCAAACTTTATTAAAAGGAAAATACTGGCCCGATTATGCATACATATGAAGACAAAGTTGTATATATGCAGACAAATTACACATCACGTTTGAAGATGTAAACCGATAACAATGTATTATATTTTGCAGAACATTGCTCCATCAAGGAAGGTTGCTTACATCTAGAAAAGGCTTAGAGAACTATTTTTCAGCTCTTGTTTCCTCTTTGGTACAGGTTCACGTTCGTATGGCTTCTCATGTTTAATGACAGACCATAAACATTCAGCTCAGCCCCACTGAACACTGTAACCAAACTGCCCATTGGTCTCATTTTTGATGCAAACACACACTGCACATCACGTGATTGGTACTATCCAGCAGAAAGAACAGAGATAACATACAACACATTCAAATAATAGCTTTTTCCAGTGCTTTCATTTACCTTTTGGCATTTGTTCGTGAGTTCCGGTGTGACATGTAAGTTAGAGTTCTGTGCAAGAAAATGGGCTGAAACAAAAGAAAAAAACAACTCACCATGTTAATTTGTTAGCAAAAAGAGCATCACCACAGGCTTAAGGCATTAAATGTCATACCATCAATACACATACTTCCACAGAATGAGCTCTGTTTGGCAGTTACCCTTTCAGCCTCTTGTTTAAGACCCCAAATTAAGCCTAATTAATCCAAACCTACACTCTTTGACACTCCAATTTCCTGGTGCAAAGATAAATTATACTGCATAATTAATCATTTGAAATCCAAGATTTTTATGACAGCTGTACCAAGGTAACTAATTTTATTACATTTTGGAATAAAACTTTTGCAGCCGCATAACTGTCACATTCTACTTGTGTGAAACTGATGCCATGTGGGTTTGAGTTCAACAAGGCAGCAATTACTGCAGGTAGTATACTCAAGTTTTCAGCATTGCACAGTCTGAACCATTAAAATACAAGTCAAATGTCATAATTATTTTAAGCAGACTCGTGAAGTAGTGCATTTCTGACAGCCAAACAACCTACCGCAATCAGGTTCCTGGTTCGAAGGAATCTGTAGATTTGAGTTGGTTCTGCAAACAAAAGAAATATATGCAGAAACACATTACAAACCTCTCAATAGCCTCACTCAGGTCTTATTTTCACCCTCTTTGTCCAGCACATTTGAGACATGTCATTAGGGATAAGATAGTTGAAGAAAGTTTCTGAATTATTACATGAAAATGGTACCCGCTCATTACTAATCTGCATGTCCTTTCATGCAGAGTTTTAGACTGAATTCCTCATCACCTTAATAAAACTTTTAGTAAATGCTTTCTCAGGTAAACACACTGCAGAGATTAAGACGACAGCAGAGTCTGTGAACCATAACATAGCAGAATTTATGATCCATATACTCTGTCTCAAACTTTTCCTCTGCTTAAACAATAACGTTTAGTTTCAATGGTAATTGCACACAGTGTTGGGGGATCTTGATGTCCTTACGCACTGAATTTGTAACAATGAGGAAGCCACTTGTAAAAACCCTTTTCAGAAGCATATATTTGACATTTTTTGTACTCATGGCTTCCAATATTAAAATAACCATACATCACAGGCAGTTACATGAATATTTTTCAAGGTGCTGATTGTGGGGAAATAATATATTGTATTTGCATTATTTGATTGATGATCCAAATATCAACCAGCTAGGTAGTTTGAACGACAAATGTCTTAATACGAAAATGAACCCCATGATTCATTCCAAACATGAAACACAGCTAGCATTAGCATACAATTGTCCCTCGAACGGAGCTCGAACCCTTAGTGAAAATCTGTTCTAGACTACCCATGACATATTGTTAGCTACCTTAGAAAACGTTTGCTTAGCTGGTTAACGTCAATGACAGCTGGCAATAACTTAAACATCGACAAGCTCATCCACAACAATGAACACTGATTATTGCAAACGCTTGCTAGTTGTTCGATTTAGTCAGTCTTGGTGATTCTGACCATTAGTCACACTCTTGAGGGTCTAACAGGCTGCTAGTTAAACCTAGTTTGGCGGTTGACCAAATAAGACAAAATACGAGCCAGAACAAGCTGCTCAGTGGCTCAGTCTAGCTTTCCAGCACAACATCGATAACATCAATACATGAGGGAGAGAGATATGAACACTTTAACTAGCTAGCTACCGAAGGTTAACTATTCTACAAACCGCAAAAGGCGGAGTTTTGCGTCAACATTAGATAATAGATTCAGAAACCGTGTAATTAGCCAGATGAGCAGTATTCTGCTATTTGGATGTTAAGTACAATGACAATACAGACATTACTGCTGCCCGTTGAGGTTAGTTACTATAGATAGGAAAGGGCAGTGAGCGATTTCTCAGTACTGATTATTGTGCTGCTAATGCTAACACAGCACATTCGTCCCATTTTGATAACCAGACAATGTTACCACTCTACATGTGTAGACAGCCATTAACCCAACCATTACTAGCATTTACCTTTATAGATATCTATATTATTAGTTGACTAAAAGTAAAAAGTTGGACAATGTTTGATATCAGCCAACTAGACCACAAATTCAGCGTTGTACCAAATGGGCAAACCAACTTAACTAGACTAAAGGTGTTAACTACAGTCTACTGGGTAAGTAGTTAGGTACTTTTTAATCCCTAAAAAAGTAAATAGGCAGAAGGTGGTACCACAAGGTAACGTTGACTCACTTTCGAAGGCCTGAAGGAACAGCTCGTGGTCGGCTTGTATCAGTTCCATTTTCGGCTTCTTCACAGCGGCCATCGCAACAGCGGATGACTGGTACACACCACCGTTGGCTTTACCACCAGTACCGCAACCCACACCAGGACCTGAACCCGAACCACCGCTCCCCGAACCGTGTTTCTGAGGAGCCATCAATAATCACGGCGGATGGCACAGATAAAAGGAATACCAGAAATTTACCTATCAAGTCCTTTCTCAAAACAAAGGACACAGGGACCTAGCTAGCTAGCCTACTAAGCCAAAAAAAATCAGTGGCCAGCTAGCTAAATTGTGCAGCTAGCTGGCTAGTCGCTAACGTTTAACGTCCGACTGAAGGATGGCAATATACATGGAAAGCTAACTAGCTAGCCGAAGAAACAAGCCAATACGGGCTTTCAATGATATAGCTAACTAGCTAGCTAGCTAACTAGTTATCTTTTAACGAAAATATGAGAAATAACCCCGGCTTCCTTTAACGGAACCAAACAACTAGCTAGCTAGCTGGTGAAGTCCTGTAGCTAGCTAGCAAGCTAGGTATTTGTATCTCTGTAGCCAGTTGCTCGGGAGAAGCCATGAAAGAATTATTGCAGGCGGTTTTAAATGGTAAGATTCAAATACTGTTGTTAAAATCCATCAAATATTCCCGTGACCCCGTTTTAATACTGTGATACACTTGTCTCTCCTTCTGAAAAGATGCATATACGATAGGGACTAGTTTTCAAGATTAAAATAAATATGTTAAGATAACTGCTTCCCCCCAAAACAGACAGAACTCCCGTTTGACTCCCTCGCGCACAAGGTAAGTCTTGCATGCTGTGCACATTATTACCCGCCCTCTTTCAAAATGTAACCGAATAGAAGAGCTCGTTTGAACTCCAGCTACAGTAATTGGTTTGACGCGTTTTCAATCTACCAGTAGACACCATAAACAAGTTCGGTAGAGAGGAGAATTTGCCGCTCGCGCTCCTTTCCTCTTTGAAAGTATTTTGCGGGAAATCGCTTCTCTACAAATGCATCATGGGCGAAGCGGTCGGCAAATTAGGAGTCTTCTCCTATTGATGAGATTTCAGCAGCAGTAGTCAACTTACACGTTGTCAATTAGATTGCATAGCAACTGAAGTTTAGAAACTATGCTTTTGATTTTTTTTAAGATTTTGTGTTTTTAACAAAACAATATTTAAGCACTCCAACGATAAGTGAAACAATGCAGAAACAGCACAGTCCATTCCTCACTTGCTGACAATAGCCGTGTCATCTTCAACCATGGGTGCTGAAATACTGATTTCATATGCTACTTTGTGTTGGTGAAAGCCAATAGCATTAATATGATGCAGTATTAAATACCTGTTCCTTGTTAAAACTAAGACTTTTCTTTTAGTTGTGAGCTTTCCCAGGATGCATGACAATTTATTCACATTCACATCAAGATCAGGAGTCTTCTACTTTACCTGAAAAAAAGTCTACACGAGCTCGCACAGTAGAAGCACAGCTGTGGGAATTAGGTGTGTCTTAGATTTAGACCTCTAAACTGGTGCTATAAGTGGTGTTGGTGTTCCAGTTGGTGGACAGTTTTCCTTCTGTACAAAAAAAAAAAAACAAGATAAAAGAATGCTTTAAAGCTGTGTTAGGGATACTGTACTGTAGGAGACACTGTTAGAGTGGTCTTTAAGATTATATGTCACTTATTGCAAATGGAAGAATGGGCAGCCTGATCCCTTTGGATGAGGACAAGGTGGGGCAAGGCAGGGATTTGGCTTTGGGAACCTGGCTCCCCCAGTTGTGGATGATAGGAGCCTTTGGGGAGACCTGAGGCATCAAAGCTATTCCAGCAAGCCCTGAAAATGAAACATACAACCCCCCAGTGGAAACCCCAGTTGCCAGAGTGAAAGTGGGGCAGCTCGTTGAATCCCTTGCCCTAATTTTCAAAATGAATTCCATTTGATGAAAAAAACAGAGTCCATCGCTCGTCTCGTCTTTACATAAATCTTCCTTTGAACTGAGAAACAGCTGCGTCAGTGGCATCTTTTTAGACATGTTTACAGAATGGCTTTTAATACCTTTAATCTAATTTGTTTTCTTAACTCATTATTCACTCAGAGTATAGCCATAACGTATTCTGTTCTGATGGGTTTGTATGTTTTTTCATTACTGAAGTTTGATTTCTGACACATCTCTTACATCTCTGTACATATTGCAAGGTTGCACATTCACTGCACAAGGATGTGTTTTATTTAATACAGTTACATTGACATATAATATCTACATGTACCAATGTTATTATATTATGCATAATACATGCATGTATTACAGCCTTTTAATATGCGGATTGTCATTAACCAATCAAACAAAAAACACAAATAACTGTGTATGTAAATAAATAAAACATAAATGGTAAAAAAAAATCCCTTGGTGAGGTGAATATGCAGCTTTGCAGTATGGATGTAAGAGGAATGTAATCCCACACACTCAGTCGTTTGTGTGTTCAGGATTACCAACATGTTTACGTAATCCCCATCACCACCATAAAGGGTTTATAAAAAGACCACGTGGTCTCGGTTGGCTGTCCTTTATTGACCTGTTGGGCCATCCTGTACACTCATGCAAATCGCCTGAACGCAATCAAGCTTGTGTGGATTGCATCACTACTGTTTTCAAAACAGTATTGCACTGTAACTGTCCACATTAAAATTCAAGACTGATCACTGTTACTTCTGTATTCCAGATTCTGAGCATCTCTAGATGCCAAACATGTTGAATCTCACCTCAATCTGTGAGCACAAAACTATCATTTGGATTTGAATGCAGTCAACGTGATGCAATTTTTTCTCCAACCATCATCATCACGTGTGAACAAACACAAAGACCCAGTCCCACGGGAGCTCGCTAATCCCACAAAAAATGTCTTTGTTTCTGTGTCATGATGCCAATGTCTTGCTCATACTTTCTGGCAACGGATGCAGATGATTAGATTAACACACCCTGCAACATGAAGACTTCCGTGCCTCGCAAGGTTCCAGCTCTGAATCGGCGCCAGGGAACAAACAGAGAAACCCATGCTGACCAGAGCCATTTGTAGAGATGTTAATTCTGAACTTCCTGTTGCACAAAAATCACAGGTTCTGCATTCCAGTCAAAACACACATTCAAATGGTGGCGTGGTGTTCCAATACAGCTTGTTCCAGTGGCTCTCAGCCCTACTGCTTTAATACCCCGCTGTCTGCTTGGTTTCATTCCAGCCAATCTTATTATGAAGGAAGATTGTTGAACATCTTAATCAAACTACGAGCTCTGCCAGTGGACTGTAGAGTAAAAAGCACTGGGTGGCAAGTAACACACAGGATGTCAGGCAATATTTAGAACAGGGGTTTCTAAACCTGGCCTTTAGGGACCCCTGAGATTTACTAATGGGTTTGAACCATCCAGAAGTGACGGAAGACGCAATACACATAAGAGGAGCATACAGATGTGGGTTCATATTTAGTAGTATTTGCTGCGAACATAAAAGCAACTAGTGGAGTTGCTATTGAAAAATCACTGTCCCTCTTATTGCTGCAGTCCATTAATTACATGAAAGTCATCTGCAAAAGAGAATGGAAGCTTAAATTCAAAGTGAACTGCTGCAAGTGATCTCATGTTGCTATGAACATTCACTTCGTTGTATGCATGTCTGGATAGCCCCATCCCCGAGTCCAAAAATGATATCTTCCTTTAAAGGAATACACTGCAAAGGCCCGCACTTTGAACGCCGCATCCAACTGGCCAATTACAGTTCCAATGCATATAGATGTGGGTTCATATTCTTTCTTTGTGAAATCTGTGATTTAGCCAGATGACAGATCGCCACTCGGTCTCTGAATAACCACATAGTTTACCCACGCTTGTTTTGACACTGAAAATGTTTATTAAAATGTATCAGTTGATATGTGTGGACCATCAAGAGTATACTATGAATTGAGTACACATACTTATGTTTTATATGGTCACTGTTGCCATTCAATCATTCAGAGACAAGGGATTGTGGTGGGACCGAAAGAGCACAGCGACCACACCCAGCCTATCTAAAAACCACTCTCAGCTTTCTGTACCATTGTAGCTCATCAGTGTAAAAATTGTAAACTGTGGTCTCACCTTGCAACATGAAGACTTCCTCACACTCCTCAGCCTTAGAATCTGTTTATTGTATTACTGTTACCCCAGATTTGTTCATTAAAATATTTAAAACTATAATATATTAAATTGTCTTCTGATATGTACACCTTTAAAAAGAAAAAAACGCAGAAGGAAAAAAGCAGACAGATTCACTCATTGGATGGCTCAGTAATCTGAAATGGAATTCACAATGATTTTCTTTGTTTTTTTAAAAAAAAAAAAAAAAAAAAAAAAAAAACCCTACACTGTTGCTTAAATCCAATCTCAAAAGAAAACCCAAGCACATGGTCAAAGTACAGTTGAATCAGTGTTTTGGAGAATTGCTAAACATTAATCTATAGCATACTACATTCAAACCATGTAAAGGAGCAGCATTAGTTTGTACTGTTTTATATAATAAATTAAAGACAGATCTATTATGAAAATAATAATGCAAACAGCAGAGAGCAGATAAAATAGTGAATTTCCTGGCACAGCTTTCAGATATTATCACCTTCTGCATTTAAAAGAAATAGTGGCTTCATAATTACAGTGATTAAGGTCACTTTAAATACATTTTCCTGTTCTGGACATTGCTCAGTCTCAGTACAGCCCCTGTGCACCCAGAAAACCCACTCTTTGAGGGAGCGTAGTTCCCAAACACTTTCCAACATTTAGATTTTCTAGTCAGACGCTTGGCGTTAAATAGTTAAAATTCTGTCGAGAGAAAGTTCCAAGATCTTCAGGTATATGGTGTATGGTACAGGAATATTCATGAATAAACAATAATGACAATGGTGAGGATTCATCCTGTACGCCTTGTGACACTGGCCATACCAGGGATTGAGTATGGCTGCTACTCATCCAATCTGGAGTCAGAAGGTTCCGGAAGCTCTTCTCGTGCCAGGTGCTATGCTTTGGAGCAGGAAGACCAGGTGGTGCCAGCCTGCCACCATATCGCCAGGAATTCTGCCACATAATTTTAAATCCACACCCTCTTCAGCTTTGCAACTGATTCCATACCAGCTGCACATTGAACCAGGCAAAAGCCAGTTTAACATTAACAGACATTCCCAAGCATTAGCTGTATTTCTTCTCTTCACTATGCATGTTTGCTAGCATTAGCTAACAGTCTGAAGATATGGCGCTTGGCACAACAAAACACATAGCTCGACAAGACCTGATGCCAAAGGGGATGGCACAGAATGAAGTACTTTGACAATCATTTTGCTGTCAGGGTTCATCTCACTCAAAGTAATATTTGCTGTGAACTTAAAAGGCAACTAGTGGAGTTGCTATTGAAAAATCACTGTCCCTCTTATTGCTGCAGTCCATTAATTACATGAAAGTGATCTGCAAAAGAGAATGGAAGCTTAAATTCAAAATGAACTGCTGCAAGTGATCTCACGTTGCTATGAACATTCACTTCATTGTATGCATGTCTGGATAGCCCCATCCCCGAGTCCAAAAATGATATCTTCCTTTAAAGGAATACACTGCAAAGGCCCGCACTTTGAACGCCACATCCAACTGGCCAATTACAGTTCAGTGCAAACATGTGTTCATTTCTCTTTCCACGAGTGCTTTCGACTGTCTTCACTTTACCAATATCACTAGACAAGGTGATTGAGAAGACAGCTAATGGATTAGATATTAAAAAGATATCAATCAGTACCTGTCTTGTCATTCTAGTAGGCAGTGTTTACGAAGGTGGGGTGAGGGCCTTCATTCCGAGAACAATCATTCACCTTTGTACTTTTTGTTGTAACAAGGGGATGGCAGCCTTGAAACTCAGCTACCACTATGTGTCCCCTGCTCAATCAATTTTAAGTTAATTTTTCTTGCATGTTACAGTCCTCTAACCGCCAATGCGTCTTGCCTGAAAATAAACCGACATAGTGTCCGGGCTGCCTGCTGTTTTCTTGGGCCTCACGGCTGCTTCTCGAATTGGTGTAAATGGTATGGCCGGCGTGTGATGAATGTGGGCACTTGCTGCTTGCTCCCCCCTCAGCGTCTCCTCAGAACGATGTAGGTGAAGAGGATGGCCAGGCAGGCGGTGAGCAGGCCAATGATGCTCTGGTGGAGGGTGATGGCGTTCTCCAGTGCGTGGATTCGCTCCTCCATGGCGTTGGTGTGGACATAGTCATAGATGGAGGCACCGATGCCCCACACCACCCAGACGGCATCCACCACGACCTTCATGGTGGGAGATACTATCGGGCTCGCTGCCCTTCCCCTGGCAACAGCCGCATGGAATGCTCTGCAGCCCGCCTACAATACACATGCATGCACGCACATGTAAAAATACACACAGACAAAAAAATTGTGCATACACACGAAGGCATGCAAACACACATTCAAATCACACATGCACAAACACAAGTACAAACACAGATGTATATGTGCAGATGAACGTATGGACACAAAAGTACGCACAAATGCATGCACCAAAGTGCACACACACAATCCATGCATGCACATACCCATACACAAATACACATACACACAAAACATGCAATCATACATCCACAAATACAGACACATTCGCAAATTCAAACACACACGGATGCACACGCACCCACACAATAGGCCCATAAATTACACATTGTAACTGTGAGATTTTTCCTGAAATGGATCACAGAGACAACAGTAAATTCTACTTAAATTGTAAATAACCAACATGTCATTTTTATAATCTGCATGGCCAGCAAGGTTAAAAATCCAACTTTCAATTATGATACCATCGACATGGCGATTTGGTGTATTTGGACTGGTTAACCCTTAAGGTATTTGCTGACACGGTTAATTACATTTATTTTGACGAGCCTGCACAACAACACAATACTTGCAAAATATATTTTATACAGCAATGACGTGTTGAGTCGATTAACTAATCAATCAACGTAAAGTCGAATTACAAACGTAACTCTTGGTGGAAAGAGTTTAGCAGGGCTTACCTGAAACTGTTGTTTTAAGGAATAACTCATTCTGTTGTTTTAGGAAATTATTTATTTTCAGTCTCTTGTATCATACCACGCACGGTTTGCCGAAGACAAAACTGGTAGACTATTCAGACTTCTGCTTAAGGCAGAACTTTAAGACAACAGAACTTGCAATCATGCAATTAGCTAGAACCAGATAGCCACATCGATTGCTAGGCTATGGGTGACCTCAGCAAAAACCAGGTTTACCATGTAGCTAGCTAACTATGGCTAGCTGGTAAGCAAGTGATATGTTCATCTCGGAAGAATAAAGCTTTCCACTAAACAGAATAGTCACATCTCACTAGCTAGATACAGTTTGAGCATCATGAATAAAAGATATAAGGATATTAGCGAGCTCCGGTAGTAGTTACAGCATGAAAGGGGATAGTTTTCGAGCTTCCTGGCAAGCTAAACAAATCTTACCGAAATCCTGCCGATACACAACAAATCCTTGTGAGAACAGAAATCCACATCCGTACCAGTCAATCGCTCAGAGTAGCGTTAGCTTACTAGCCAGACAAGTATTTGTCTCTTTCGGTTGCTTTACTGGTTTTGTCTTGCCCGACTGTCACGTCGGCACAGTGAGCATCTAAAGTACGCACTATAGGCGTGTCCTATAAATAGTAACACGTTATATATCCTACTACATTTTTTATGTATTGATATAATTGTAAATGGGGTAGGCTATAGTTCAGTTTCTGCATCTTGACTGTTATATAGGCCTGATCAACTACAACTATGGCTAATTTATTGTTACTACGAATATAAGATAAAATGCAAATAATGGTCATTATTTTAATCCCGAGATCACAGATATTAAAAACGCAATTTAACGTCTAATATCTTCCATTAACGTAATTATTCGAGGTCACATTTCGTCAGGCGCGGTGGCCAAGTGGTAAGGCGTCGGTCTCGTAAACCGAAGATCGCGGGTTCGAACCCCGTCCGTGCCTCATGGGAGCAAGCATTAAACTGCAAAATTTTTAAGCATACAAAAGAACCATACCTTAATCAGAATAGCATGGTGTTATTGGCCGCTCTTGTAAATCATCAAAAACACACAGCTATGTTCGAACAATTTCAAAATCTGTATCACGCATGAGTATTTGGAAGTAGTTTTTGTCAAGTACCACCACTGATTTTTGATAGCAAGCAAGCAGTTCAAAAACAGCTCATTTTCCCGATTACACTTATTTTTTGTGTAATCGGTGTGTATGTAAAATGCTTTCACTTGTTTGCCACAGGGAGCCGCTCTAAACAACAGAAACTCTGAAGGTATTGACGTTGTCCAATTGGCTGTAAATTAATACTGTTACAGCCAGGACAATGAGACAATAATGACCATAAGTTATAAGCAAATAAAAAAAAAAACTTGGAAAAATTGTATGTTCCAGTTTTCGCAAAAGTTGATTTGCACGCATGCGTAAAATATTTTAAAAGCCCCGGAAACTCAAAGTCTAAAAATGTTATGTCAAATTACAAATACGCAATTCTGCATTCAAAAGAACATAATTCCTCGACAAACTCAGTTATGATTGACGATTTGTAGGACTTATTAGTTGGACGATTATTATTTTAGGTACTAGCCATTTTATTTGGATTGAAATGTAGGATTGTATTCTAAAGGTTCTTAGTTGTCCCCTTTATTTATTTAAGTAATTTAGGACTCTTAATTATGGCAAGAAAAACATTTGTCGACCAAAGGCAGCGACAAATAAAGGCTCATATTGGCTACATAAGCAGGCTAACGCAAGTACAAGAGACATTGTCATGTAATATAGTTAATTCAGTACTGTCTGGTGAACCGATATAATCTGTTGCCGTATTGTCTTCCTTGAATAAAAAAATAATAATAAACGGATGTAGCACCCAAGTTTTCCGTTTGGTGGCAATGGTTATCTAGTAATCATTTAGAGGAGAGTGGAGAGAGAAAAGTCTAGAGCGGCGCGCGCAAAGAATTCTGCTCGCTACCTAGAATTCCATTTCAGGGAGGGCCCGGGGTTTGTTTGGGCTCGGACGGGCGACCGACACTCTCCGCTCCTTCTCACTGCGACCAGCCAGCCTGTCATGTGCAGCTCGTGCCCACAGCCAGGTGGATTTACCATGGAAACGTCACTGACTGGATTACGTGCTCCCTCTCCTAAAAAAAACTTTTCAGGATTTCCTCAAGCCATAGGAAGACCATTAATATTTCTACTACAGTGTTGCATTGTTTTTTATTCGTGGTTGTCAACATAATCTTTTCTGTAAGTATGCGATTTTTGTAGGAATCGGCTAAAGAAAGAACAGGGGAAACTCCAGACCTGCAGTGTAACTTTGCTGTCTCAACTCGTATAAGTGAGCGTCTCAATGCAATTCTCTCCGTGGAAAAGGGATGCCAGCCAGCCACATGGAGAGTAGCTGTGCGGAGCAGCCTCCTCGTGTCGATGGTTTGCGATGGTGTCGAAGGTAAAAAAACAACCACTTCATCTCAGCAGTACTAATTGTTTAAACTTATTTAGCCCGGAGGTAATCTCTGAGTGGACTCATCTATGAAACGGAAACGTTTAGATACGAATGGTTAGTGTATCTTACGAATACACTAAGAAGCATCTTGTTGCAAGTTTGATAAAAAATAAATAAATAAACAAATAAATAAATAAAACATTTTAGGCCAGTTGACTACAGGGGAACTCAATCAGTGAGTTTCATTTAAAATAGTGCGCATAACAGCACAGTCAGACGAAATGCCATGAACTTGTCATTTTGAAAAAGATTCTTGTGTAGATATTCCAGAGGGAAATTGACGAAACCACTTTGTATATAATTTTTTTCTCTCTCTCAAGCTCGTCACATTTTTCTGAACCGTGTGTTTATATCACCACTTACATTGGTGATATAAGTCTTGTTTGTATTTTTTCTATTAAAATATTTTACTTTAAGGGTTAATAATTTGACCGTTGGGAGTGTGTTAGAGACTGGGTCTTTGTGGGCAAGGTGAGTCGAGTACATTCTCTCAACTGGCCTTCAAAGTCCCAGTTTTTGGCCCACGTGAACATCTGGGGCTTTAAATAAACAGTAAATGTGTTACATCTCATGTTGTGTGTTTTACACTTGTCAAAAACTGTTTTAACTCGACTTTACAGGGAAAAAAAAAACAACCTCATTTGATACATTGCCACAGATGGCCTTGTGCAGTTTCGGTCACGTGCAGGTTTTGGGTGATCTAGCACAGTTCTAAAACTTTGTTTTAGTCAAAACTGAAGGTAATTTACGCAGTTATTGCAAAAGACTGTCGAATTATTTGCAAGGCTCGGGGCTTTGTCTTCATTTACAATATTCAAGCATCCATTGACAATCAAGGACTGTGAACCCTGCATTGGATGTTAGCCTACGCATGAGCACATTCTTGTAGCTAAAATGAAATTACAGTACACTGTAATACCTTTTTGTTCGCAAGAAAACTTATTCCATCTCAACTTGGACTTTCAGTGCATATGATGCAGATTTGTTAGGGATGTATATTGTGTTGTATATTTACTGTTGGTATATAATTACACTATTTTTAAAGCACAATGCACCGTTCTGGAATGACTCATTCACTAGCTGCAATTTAGGGCTAAAAACAGGTAAATTTTTATATTATCGCTTCAACACTGAGCCCCTATGAAATGTGTGTGTGTGTGTGTGTGTGTGTGTGTGTGTGTGTGTATATTCGTGAGAGATCAGGAGACAGAAAACAAGGTTATATTTTGAGATTTACTTTTTTGGCATGCTGCAAAACATAGTATTTGGAGACAAATGTGTTCCTCAAGTAAGTAACAAATTGTACCGATGTAAATGTAGTTTGTAATACATTAGTTATGAATTATATTTTTCCTGGACAAACATATTTAAACTGGTATTTTAATCTAAATACATAGGCCTAGCTGGCCTGCTGGTTGTATGTTCTACTTTTGATCTGTATCGCTTAAATGTTGATCATTAGTCTATTGATTTTTTTACAAAAGTAGCTACTATCATAATGTAAATTATGGCATAACCCCAGTAATTACACTGTTGAACACATTCGCCACATATTTTAATTTACTTTACCTGGTTTTTGGTTTAGTAGTGACAATATGCAACCATACAACTATGCAGGAAATAAAGAAATACAATATGAGGAGAATGTATCATTTTCCATTTTTATTTTTTTAAATTAAACAAAGACAATGAAGAGACTGAAACAAAAATGTTAAACTTTCCCGATAGTCCTGTTTAAGCAGCATCGACAACGAAGATGAAACACAATCACGATTCATTCTTTTTTTGTTGAAGAAATATGTCAGCCCCGTTGTGCTTTTCAGTGTAAGTCACTCCAACTGAATGCAGAAATGCAACAAAATTATATTCAAATTGAAAAAAAAAATCTGTAAAACAATAATACAAATGTAGCAACTTTAAAAAAAAAAACATGACAGTTGATACAATTTTGATAATTTTCGCTGTATTTTTTATGTGTGGTTTTTAAAATCAGATGATTGTATTGGAAGTGACATCCTAAGATAAATGTGAATTATATCTAAATGTGTTTGGGTAGTAAGGATAGGTTGGTCTGGGTGTGTTTCTGGATTGTAATGAGTCTCGTGCTGTTATGTGAATGGAGATTCAGGAGATTTGGGAGCGATCCTGCAAAATATGCCCCTGAACAAAATGATACGTTCACTGCAAAAAAAAAAGAAAAGAAAAAAGGGAAAGATAGAAATGTAAAATGATACGAAGTAAGGACGCCGTGTGTGCCTGGCCAGACAGACTGGACGAGTGAAAGTAGCTCAGTTGGGATGAGCACAATGGATCAGAAAAATTCTGGGACATAAACCAAGTGCACTGATTAAATTTGCGATACTGAACAGTGAGTGGGCCTGCCTGCCAAGAGTTCCTCTGTGGATTTGGACATTGTTTTAGGCCCAGTCTCATCCCCTCAGAAAAAAAAGTTCTTGTAATTGTCTTCACAGTGGACCCTCAATTCCTCCTCACTGCCAATATTTATCGTGAAATAAACCGATGCAGTGACCATCCAACTCAGATCTCCGAGCTAGACATGCAAGCGATGTTTAGAGAGATCGGAACGGCGCAGCTGGGAATTTCTCAATCCCATGCCCAGACAAATAAAGATCTCACCAAACCGTCTTTCTACTGTTGTAAGGTAGAGACAATAGCTGCATTCAGGACAAGCAGATATCAGGAAGTGTTGCATGAAGTGCGAGCAGACTCTGCAAAAAAAAAAAAAAATGTGTTAGAGTTCTAGTCTTGACACAAGTAGCCCCACTTATCAAAGTCGCATTTATATTCTCAACAGCAAACATCACCATTAATTTACACCACACCCCCCCTCACCCACCCCCTAATGTCAGGAAGGTTCTTTGCTAATAAACCAGTCGCTACCTCTGAATGATCAAAATCCTGTGTAGCTTGGACTTCCATTTGGAAATGGCTGTTCAGAGCCAGAAACTTCTTTGGTAGTTTATCTGTAATAAATATAGGCAAAGGCTTAAAAACGCTTCCCTGGGCCAATCAAATTCACCCTTACAAATCTAAGGGCACCAACAAGCTTGAAGGAAGCTTAAGGCAAAAAAAATGTAAAAATAAATATGAGTTTCAAAGATTCTTATCAAAGAATGAGAGTCTGGAGTCAAAATTGGAACGAAAGTGATGTGAAAGTAGCCTTGCCATAACATTTACCTCGACTACTTAAAGCAGCGGTTCTCAACTGGTCTAGCCTGGGGACCCACATTATTCATTAAGTTGTGACCCGTATTTTTAAAATTTGGAACAATTTGGAAAATGGAAAATTTATTTCACAAAAATATTCTAAGCAACGACCATGGCAAGGACACCACACATGCTGCGTCCAACACAAGTCCTTCACAATAAAAGTCTGTAGAAGTATGTAGTAAGTGAAAGTTGGCTATGTAGGTGAAAGTCTTTTTTTTTTTTTTAAGCACACACCTTCACGAAATAAAATGGTCCTGTGACCCACCAGTTTAGAACGACAGGCTTAAAGCACAGACTCAAACGTTTGTAATGGAGCACGTAGTGGGAACACCCCCCCACTGGCAGACTCCCCTCTCCCTCTCATGCTCTACGCTGAACTCATTCACCCCTCGTTAAACTCGTCCTCAGATCCCCAGTGTCAATTTCATTTTTTATATGTGCAATTTGCATGGGGCTGGCAAACATGCTTGGTCGGACATAATTTATTTCCCCTCTTTTCTTAATTTAAACGTCTGAGTCACTGGACAGCTGACAGAACAAGGCCGAGTAACACCGAGCAGCCGGGACCCAGGAAATACAGTCTCAAGCCGTGGCCCTTCCGGGGAGGGCCGGGGGGGTCTAACCCCCACAAACACCTGGCTACAACCTGCGACCACCTCACTGAAAAGGTGCCCTCGCTGGGCACCATGGAAACAGCCAATCCAGAGAGAGGACCAGAAAAGCCAGCAGGAAAAATGAGGGACTTTTAGGGGCAGCTGTGTTTTACTGACTCAGTCATAATGCCCCTAAAAATCCTTATTGCTCTTGCATTGTTCAGCGGCTTCAACAAATGGAGCACCAAAAAAAAATGACCTCACTGGACCCAAATCACCACTGTCAGTGCGGCCATTCGCACCATCAAAAAGTTTTTAAATATATTTTGAGATTTTCGTATGTCAGTGAGACACAATAGCATGCAAATGTATGTTAGGAGTGTGTGTGTAGCAGTTAAGAAACTAGGCTTTTATTTGAAAGAGGTTGCAAGTTCAAATCACAGAAAGGGAATTGCGGGGGGGTGGGGGGGTGATACTGTTGTTGTCCATTGAATTGAATGTCCAGCTGTGAAAGTGGATAGTATATAAGCTGTGGGCTGGATTACTGATTTATGAGCAAATATGTGATATTTAAAAATAGTATTTAATAATATAATGATGAGTAAGGCTTTGCCTTGAGTATGGGGATGTCAGACATGCTGCCGCTGTCACTATTAACACCTGAATGAACGCCCGCAGTAGTGTTACGGAGAAATTGGGTTTGAAGATTAGGAATTTTTTTTGAATGTCTCCAGACAGAAAACGTTGCATTAATTCACCTCAAAGACATGTACAAATTTTCACTTAAATCTGATTTCCCATGTTTACACATCCTCATTTTTTTTGCCTGCGCTGATAGTTGAATAGTTTTTGATTCTCGGACCCTTGGACAGCTCATGGCTGTTCCCCACAGTCCCGCCCCCCCCAATCCCTTACAATGTGGAGCTGGAGTTTATTCATTCCGTGTGTTTCTTTGGGTCATGAAGTTTCTTTTCCATTCCTCTCTCTCTCTCTCTCTCTCTCTCTCTCTCTCTCTCTCGCTGTGTTTCTGTTTCTTCCTCTTTCTCCACTCCACTCCCCCCCCACCCCCACCTATTGCCGCCAACACCAGGGTCTCGGGTGTTGGCGGCGATGTAATGTAGCCCCGCAGTTTTTGGAGGGAAATGCCAGCACAGAAATGGTCTGTAAGTCCGTCCCCCCACCCCACCCCACCCCCACCACCCACCCCAGTGACTCACGCAGGGGCGTTGCTGAGTTTCCCATGAGACCTTCAGCGGGGCCAAGCACTTAAGCGTGGCGGAGGCTTCTGGGAAATCCGTGGAGTGGATGAGTCAGGATCTCGCTGTGCCATTCTGCTCTGTGTCTTTTCGGCGCTCCTGGTGGAGGCCCCGTGTTACTGATTGTAGAATGGGGGAGTCTTGAACCTCCTCATTTGTGGTTTGTGGGAGTGTGCTTCCCTGTTGATGATTGACTGGTGTGTGTGTGTGTGTGTGTGGGGGGGTTCCCCTTTATTTTAGCGCACTGGGGGGAAACAGCTGGCGAAACCAGAATGGCGTGGACCATGACAGCTCGTATCTAACCTGAAATAAGATCAAAAGGGGTAACAACATTTTAGACCCTTGACAACCCACACATAGTACTACAGGAGAGACGGTGACTATTTTACACCCTACAAGCCTCACACAGTACTATAGGAGAGCCAGCGTCAATAAAAGGAGAGGTGAATTTCTCCCAGGTTAAACGTATTTGACTGTAGGCTCCAGGTGCTTCATCTGGAGGAGATATCTCACTGATAGCCCTGTAAATCGCTCTGGATAAGAGCGTCTAACAAATGCCTTTAATGTAATGTAATGTAATGTAGCCTTTGGAACTCTTAACAGAGTCCAGCCCTACCCCTAGTAGAGCAAGGCTGGATGTGTCTCACCATAGCATTCATCTGCACGTTTGAGAGACGTCTGAGTCAGAGGCTGCAGGATCCACAAGTGGCTAAACCATGTGGGCCAGTACACAACTGTGTCTCACATTACATTTTTTTTTTTTTTTACATTAATGACATTTGTTAGACGCTCTTATCCAGAGCAACTTACGAGGCAAAGTGCATAAGAATGGTATGAAAAGTGAAAAGATAACCCTAGAGAGGGGTAAAGTCCCAAGTGCCAAAGGTGATCAAATAGATTAGGACTCCCCTACCGACTATCTAAGGAGAAAATAAACAGCAGCCTAGGTTAAAAACAAATCACAGTTTCACAAGAGCAAATAAGGGTAGAGACGTTAAAAAGAGCAAGGGAGGGGAGGGGAGGGGAGAGGTGCGGCCTGAAGAGGTGAGTCTTCAGTCTGCGCTTGAAGTTGCCCAGCGTTTCTGCCGTTCTGACCTCCATGGGAAGGTCATTCCACCGGGCGGTCAAGACGGACAGCAGACGTGACCTGGAAGTACAGGAGTGGAGAGGGGGTGGCATCAGGTGAACAGAGGGGTCTGGGAGGGGTGTATAGACGGGTATAACAAAGACCCGGCAGCTTTATTAGGGAATGTGACGGTAACATGGCCTTGACTGTATTAGGAAGGCTGCTTCCGGTTGCCAGGGGAGATTCTCCTCACCGCGACGAGTTCTCAGAGCGGGAGAGGATCAGTACGTGCCCACCTGCACTAAGCGCTAATCTCGACCGCTGATTATGTGTATCGACTTGAAAGGTGTTTACACAGACACCGCACTCGCCGCCAAACGTACGTCTTCTGCCTGACGGCGGCGTGCTGACAGATCACGAAACCCCGGTGCTGGCTGAGGTGTCGACGGTCTCAGGAGGGAGAGAGGTGTGAGAAAGCAACTGCCTGGCAGAGAGTGCCGTTACACAGGGCATCGAATGCAGGTCGTCTGCCCGATGTCACACACGGGCGCATAAAAATATAATAACAGGGGAAAAAAAATTCTGTTTGATTCAAATTTCATTTATATAGTGCTTTTTATAGTGCCACTGTCACAAAGCAGTTCTAATATAGAGCCCCATAGAGCAAACCTGGAGTCACAGCAGCAAAGAAAAGCTCCCTGGCGAAAAGGCAGAAACCTTGAGCAGAACCCAGCTCAGTGGGGGAGTCCATCTGCTTCTGGCCAGCAGTGGACAGTCATGTCTGGTCATTGAGGTGGTAAGGAGGTCTGGCTGGGCTGAACTGACTGGAAAGCTGAATGGGCGGTATCTTTTAGGATTTAAAAAAAGGGGGGGGTTTCTAAACAGGTAAAAACCTGCAGGTGACTCAGGTGGATTGTTTGGCTGCTCCTTTGCCGCTGCTTAGATGTTGGATGGGGTTTGTGGAGCCTGTGCCAGAGGGATACCATGGGAGGAGTCCTGTTAGTATGAGAACAGGTGAAAGAGGGCGAGCATTGGGGCATACCGGCAGGGCAGGGTGGAGTTTGTGTATGGTAGGGTATTGTGGCACAGTGCTGGCTATGAAACCTCCCCCCTCTCACCCTGGCCCCCTCCACCCTCCCACCCCCGTACCCCCCTGGGTGCCACGTTGGGGTGCGGTCAAAATCTACAAGGTTTACCTCGAAAAAGTGCTCGGAGCCCAGAACTTGTATGAACAAGGCACACGTACAGTGTTCGCAAATACAAAATTTGCATATGTGGTAAATGCAAATTTAGCAGTGTTTGCGCTAGTATGTGAATTCAGATGTCCCCTCTTGTGCCCTCTCTCTGTGGGAACCTGCGCCTGGAGAACAGAACGCGGTGGATTAGGGGTTTCGTGTCACCCACAAATTCACTGGGCTTGAAACAGAGGGAGGCCAAGTACCTCTTCATGATGAATATAAAACATAAGCTCTCAGGTTTTCAGAAAACTTGGCCCACGTCTCCTTAGTATAAACACATCGTGTGGTTCTGGTAACAGCTAGCCCCCCCCCACTCTTTCAACCCCCCATGCTGAAAATCTACCATGAAGTGCCAGCCGAACTCCAGGATATTGTTTTTGCACCCTGGCCCCCTTAATTTAGAGTCTTGCGAAACTCAGTGAAATTAATCCGAAAGCAAAATCGAGAATCTGCTTCTGCCTCCGTGCAGTGCCAGCTTTCTCCCGCCAGCACCAATCACTGGTGTTTAAACACCAGGCAGCCCTCTACCCCTCCAATAACAGACCGCTGGGTGAAGCGGCATCAAGCCACACGGCCGTTAGCACGTGCTGCTGCTGCCCTGAACAATGCAGATTCCTCGCCATTTTGGGAGTGTGTGTGTGTGTGTTTGAGTGTGTGTGTGTGTGTGTGTGTGTGTGTGTGAGAGTGTGTGTGTGTGTGTGTGTGGCTGTGGATGTGCATGCATGTGTGTGTCACTGTGTGTGCACGTATTTGCCTGTGTGTAATTGTATATTTGTATGCATGTATTTGTCTGTGTGTAACTGTATCTGTTTATCTGTGTATGTATGTGTTGGAGTGTGTGTGCACGTGTGCATGCTTGTGCGTATATGTGTGTGCGTGCATGCATGCGGGCATCTGTGTGTGTGTGCGTGAGCATGTGTGTGTGTGTGTGAGTGTGTGTGAAGGTGAGTGTGTATAGCATCACCCTCCCAAAGCAGCCCTGGACAGGAGCCGGCTGGACAGCAATGGCCTCCTCCTGTTTCTCACTTGGATCTGCACACCCCAGATCACCTTAGCAAGAGAGTCAATTTAACCTCTGGACAACATCCATTTGATAGATTTCCTTCTCAGATCAACACTAAAACACGCAGAGCTATAACCTTATCCAGGCTACTAGACATTCATTCGTTCCCCTGGCATACAGAGTCTTGACAGAAAGAAATTAGCCTATTTCCACATCACTCAAAAGAAAGGTGGAAATGGTCATTCACAGCCAGGAGTGTATTTTTCCTGGCAAAACAAAAAGAATATGCCTTTTTAAAAATATCATTCCTGTAATGTTCATAAAAGTTCAAAATAATAATTGAATTTTTGATGGAATTAGACTGACAAGTGATCAGTATCGTTTATAGTTAAATATAAAGCAATATATTACCAAACAAAAAATCATTTTATCTTCACAATTATGTTCCTTGAGCCTGTGGGTCTGTGTTAGACTCAGTCAAAGTCAATATAGCCTCAGCTAGCTTCAGAAACTTTTGTTTTGGAAGCCCTTGTGGAAATGAAATAAATATTTGAACATGATGTTTCAACATTTCATAATATATCATAATATAGTAGAATATGTGGGCAAACATACAAATTAGTGTGGTTTTTGGACATTTTTGGCAATTTTTTTGATACTGGTAGTAAAATATTTTTATCATCATATTGTCTTAAAACCTCCATACATAACAGTACATGCTATCTCCACAGTGGCAGAGCCGGATGATATTTCTGTTTTGTGGTGGATGGGGGAATTATGGGTTACATGAAGAAGCCTGTCTTGGCCTGGTTTGGTCCAGCCTGGTTCAGCCATGTTCTGTTCTGGGCGCTAAGAGGTATGCGAGAATGCCAGGGTAAACCTGGCAGAACAATCCCCCAGTACTGCCTGCGGTGTCCGATACTCCAGAACTATGTATAATGGGCACCAGCCAAGACAAAAAAAAAACACTCACAATGACAAAACAAAATCAAGAGGAAAAACAAAAGGAGCTTTAAAAATAGTGCCCCCCCCCCTAAAAAAAAAAAAAAAAAAAAAGTTGGGGTAGCAGATTGCCGGTGCATGCTGGGATAGGACGCTTTGAGGGCCTGGGGTGTTGATTTTGGATGGGATGGGGGTATCTGGTGCCCAGAAGCCGGAGAGGGACACAGTGTGAGCGCAATGAGCCATGAGGAGCTGTTGAGCTGAAGTGGAGACTCATTATGTTGGACTTGATTTGTTGCAATGAGATACAAATACATTTTTTTGGGGTGGGGCAGGGGAGGAATTCAGCAGGCCCTGACCCACACCTTACAGCAACATCGGGAGGATTTTTGCAGTTTATTTACATTTTCAAGTTTTTTTTTAAATTTCACAAAATGAGGCCTGTATGAAATATATTTCAGCTCAGATACACTGAAAAAAACAATTGTTCCGGTGTTCATGGTTGTTACTGATGGTTGTTTTTTTGTTTGTTCGTTTTTTTGTTTTGTTCGCTTGTTTCATTCACAGGGTTTAAGCCTCTATGCTGATGCGATCCCTTCTGGCTCTTAGGACTTTTACCCCACTCTAGAACTTTCATCACTCCCATCCCCGACTTTTGCTCTTTGAGTTGTAAGTCGTTCTGGACCGGAGCATCTGCAGAATGCCTATGATGTCATGCAATGTTATTAGATGTGTCTGTCTGTCGTATTACATGGGCATTGAGTATTATTGCATCTCTCCCTGCCTACGCTGTCTGAACACAGGGGCTGGAATAAAACACCAGACTGAGATTTTTACCAGTATCCAACCTTGGAACAGCTTTCAGCTTTCATCTGAAGCATCCCTTCTGAGGGTTACTGCATTTTCACCTACATTTATAATTCTGAGCTGCTGGCCATGAAAAAAAATATCAGTGTAAAGTCTACCTAATTTACAAATGCGCAAATAATGTTTATGACAGCCTTGCTGTGGAATACATGCATACATACACATGTATATATACATAAAATCATTTATTTATTGCAAAAACATTTTCAGAAACGTCCAAAATCATGGCTACAGGGCATATTCCAATACTCTGTCTGCATACCCAATTATTGACAATAACCTTCATACCAAATTACTGATGTGAATATTACTTTGCCAAGTTATAAGTAAAGTTTCACCAACATTTTTCACAGAAACTAAAACTTAAGAGGCACTGTTCCAAGGCAAAACTAGCCATGTTTGTGTACAGCAAGGAAAACGTGTTTTCCAAGCCCTAACAACATAGGGTCATGAATGTGTGGGGAGGTATCTGTGTGGTCAGCCCTCATTTACTGCCATACTAGTATGTCTATTGTTATTTTTCAACCTTATTTTTTTAAATCATTTTTCATCCATTTTCTCCCAATTTGGAATGCCTAATTGTATTGTCAACATGCATTCAGTCCACCTTGGTCCTCTCTCCTAAACTACCCTCCTCCTCCCCAATATCACTCCTTTAAATATCCTAATTAATGTTTAAAAAAGAAATAAATTAGCGTGACCTAAACACCTACTGTAACTGTGTTGTGGTGCAACACAGGAAGGACTAATAAGATCAAAAGGACAATCGAACCAAAGGTGGAAAAAAAAAAAACACAAGCTGAAGGAACAAGATCTCCAAGCTGTCAGTTGTTGAATGAGGATAAATCCATCACATGACTGACAATCATCAGTTACATAAACCATTGATTAGTTCTGAATGCTCCCTAGTATAAGAGGGGGACCCTCAGACTACCTGGCAGACTCCTGTAGGCAGGGCCCCGGGGCCCCGTATTGCTGCTGCAGCTAAAGAATAAAGGATTCTGAACCTGTACTGGCTTGAGAGTTTATTTTTCCTCCCAGTCTGGATTCCTGGGGAATTCCACTATAACTGTTAACGTTTGTTCATTACTCTGCTTAATGTGATTTTTTTTTTTGCTCTTTATGGATTTGATGCTTTTGTGTTGGGCTGGGAAACATACGTGCCTTATGTTAGTTGCACTGAATTAAATATGATGCCTAAATGGCTTAAATATAAACGCTACCATAAACTGAAGAGAGCATAGACATGCAGACATTTGTCCCCCAAAATATGTAATGTCAGCAAAGACTTATTTTCATGTCATGGTCCACATATTGAGCTCAAACAGACAGGAGTTTTAGGAAGATAATTCATGTGAAGGCAGACCATGACCAGTAGGGGTCAGTGGTGAGCGATGAGACTACGGACATCCGTCGGACCTCATACAGACCTCCCTTCCAGAAGGGAGACTAGCTAGGGCTCACACTCCCAGCCACAGAATGTTCACAGCCCCACCACAAACTCAAACCTTTATTTTGTGTGCCCCCTTTTCTCACCTTTCTGAAAGAGAATATCTGGTTAGCTGCCAAGCTGAAAGAGTAAGAGGAGAAGTAAGAGGAGAAAAGGGACAACAAATATATTTTCACACAAAAACTGCCACCCCCTCAGTCCCATAATGCAAACATTGTTATGCACAATCAAAGATCTGAAACAAAACCACATTGCCCTAAACTTGCAGACAAACAAATTCCCGCCGAAACTATCAAACTTCTTTGTTTTTGCTTCAAAGCACTAAAATTTCAAAAACCATTTAAAAAAGTGAAATTCAGCAGTGAACCTAAGTCTCAGCCCCAATCTAGCTTGTAGCAGTGTTTTTTTTTTCTCAGAACAGTTTTTGTGCTTTGTGGTGAAGGTGTTGATTAATTCTTGGCAATGGGGGATTACACACTGCATCCAATTATTACGCTGCAAGATGGGAGTCAACCTCAAATAACCCAGAGACACAATAAAACACATTTGCATTGAAAAGCCTGAATTACAGGAAGACTGAACTTGCCTTGCTTTTACAGTTGACCGAGCTGCACAGACACACAGAGCAGCAGGCCTTGGAGATTGCCAGGGACTTTGTTGATTTCGGATACTAGAGAAATGGTCAGACACATTTTGTCTGACCATTTCAAAGTGAGGCTAGTGGCCTTTCTGGTGCCTTGAGGAAGCAGAAGCAGCACCTGAACTGTTGTGTCGTCATGGGAACAATCAGAAATGTACATGGAAGCTCATTGCTCCATAAATAAGCTAGAATCTCAGGGCAGACTGACAGACAGAGAGATGTCTGAAAGAAACGCAGTTCAGAGATTGTATTGCTGTTACGGGATTTCAGTGAGGTCTTAACGTTATTGTCTTGTTATTCCTCTGTTATGCTGGGATTATTTTCGGTTCTAATTCATGTGCTTATTTGCTGCTGGTGTTTCCAAGCCTCCCTCATAAAGAGACGTTCTGTATCTCATTGGGATTGTTCCTCATAAGATAATGACTGAAAAATAAAATAAATGTTCAGATGCACATTTGACTGCAGGCTGTCTCTACACCTCCACCTCGTTCTTCTGTCCTCTTTCTCAAGCCTGCCCTCCACCGTCACAATCTGGTGCTTGCATGGCTCCATTAGACATGATCATTGTGCCTTTTGTTTAATTTTTGTTTTGTTTTTATTTAGCCTGGATAGTCTCGTTAGGATAAACACATCTTTTCCAGAAGAGACCTTGTCCAGAACAGCATTGTCTCTCTTACTTCCATCTACACGAGTTGGGAGATAAAAGGCCAGGTCTTGAGTCATAGGTGTTTCAATGGAATCAGTGTAGCGCTGAGTTTTATAGTCACAAACTCAGGTATGCAGCAGACGCTGTTAGCTGGAGTGACTTACGTGGCTTACATTTTCACACACTATCAGTTTAAACTGCTAGAAAAAAAGCACTGAAGCAGTTCAGGTAAGTACCTTGCCCAAGGGTAGGTGCCCTACCTAGGAGCCCAACCTGCATGCTTGCGAACCCAAGACCCTGACCATGTACCGCTTTGGAGAACAGAATGTGTGTGTGCCTGCTTTCACGCCGGTTGTGAATGTTTCATATTATTTTATTGTGCTGCCTTTGGTATGCATCAAGAACACTAATGTGATGTTTTTAACGGGACTATTAAAGGAATCTCACCAATTGCATGTAAGTGTTTTTGTGCTCATTTAGTCTTGTGTATTTTTTTACATGTGCGCATATATGTGTTGTATGGAAGCATATAAATATGTATTTGTACATATATATGAATGTGCACTGTGTGCATATGTATGTTTGTGTATGTCAAGAAGTTGTGTGCATTCATGAACTTGCACGTGTAGGTATATGTGTGTGTGTGTGCGTGTGTGCGTATGAAAGTCTGTACGTGCATGTATTTGTGTGTGTGCATGCATGAGTTACACATGGGCTGGGTCCCTCTTCCACAGGCAGCCCCCATGCTATGTAGGTCAGCTGGTTTTTTAGGCCTTGGAGAGGTGGTGGTGGTGGTGGTGGGGGTATCTCACCCTGACAAGCCTGTAACATGGCCCTTTGCAGATTTGCTCATCCTAGGTCCGCGTGAGGAGAGGGGATGTTTTTTTGATGAAGCGCCGAGCTTAATTTAGCCTCTGTATTCTCAGCATCCGCCACCTAACTACTATACATCAGCTAGAGTGGCTAGCGGCCTGCATTAACACTCTGGTGTTTATGATGCCGCCCCCACTACGCTAACGCTAACAAAGACCCTCCCCTACAAGACACCATTCCAAATCACACATTAACAGCTACATTCCGGAATTTAGCAGAGCCTCTAGTCCAGAGCAGATTGCGTAGGACACATTTTACACATGGTTAGGTCACACAGCCAGATATTTTACTGAAGCTCGACAAGTTACAGGTACATTCTGGAGCTGCAAATGTCAGATGGGCAAAAGTGGTAGTGGAAAACACCTGAATCTTCCTTGGCATCTTAATATTATCTTAAGTCTACCTTTGGGAGAGCTTGGGCCAGGATCCTCTTTAAAGCATAATGTGACAGGTGTATATTGGTCAGGGAAATGGGCATGTAACTGAGGTTGCAGGTTTAATTCCCAAATGGAGCTTTGCCATTTTCCTCTTGAGGAAGTTACTTAACCTGAGTTGTTACAGTAAGAATACACAGCTGTACAAATGGAATTAATGTGCAAAAATGTCAGCTGCTTTGAATTCAAATGTATGCTAAATTCTTCAATGCAAATAGTCTAATGTATTTATGAATATTGAAATCAATTTCAGTCATTTTTTATCAAGGCACTAAAGTGATGGTCCTTCACTCTGGTACTGGAGAGCAACATGGGTGTGCTGATTTCAGTTTTCATCTGAAAATCAGTAATCACGAATTGGACCCAAGAAGTCAACTGAGGTGAGTTACCTGCGAATGAAACAGCTGCTTTAGTTAATTAAGTGCTGAGTAACACTAAATAACCGGCACACGCAGGAACTCTCCAGGACCAGGATCCAGTCGAACTGCTCTGGAGCCTTAACTCAACATCAGCACAGACTGTTACATTACTTTGGTATGCTTGTAGGGGGAAAAACTGAGTAACACCTATCATTAAACCCATTATTTTTGGGGGGATGTCGATGTTCCATGAACTTGAGACACACACATTTTTTGGGGCTCAGGTAAGAGTCTGGGTTTTGGGTCGAACAGCATGTTTTTGGAGTCCCACCCAGGAATGGAGAAGAGTAAACAAGGTTCCCTGCTGAGGGCCTAGGGATGGGGGGCTTTACCCTGTTTGACACCCCCCACAGGGCCCGTCTCTAGAGTAACGAGATGTGTTACCGTTACGTTCCACAACGCTTGCACTCTGCTGACATCCCATAAACACTCCGCTGTCAAATGAGCCGTCGGCGCAAGTTACGGGCCTGACGCAGCAGCTGCCTGCGATATTGACTTTCAGGCCCATTATATGAGCGGCCGCTGTTCAGGCAATGCCCTGGACGCCCTGACCCAGGGCAGGCATGCAATGGACCCCAGACCTGGGGCTGCATTCATAAACATTCATAAAGAGTTGGACTGGCTGATCCAGGAATAGTTTTTTCAGAAAGTCAAAAGTTAAGATATAAACAGGGGATATCTGATCCTAGACTAGCGCCCCATCTATGCCTGAACAGTAATGCTGGCTAAAAAAGAATCTATTATTTTGGAAAATACGCCTATACAAGTAGGAAGGCTGATCTAAGATCAGATTTCCCTGGTCCATATGCTAACCTCACCTATCACAAGCTAAAATGCTACACTGATCCCAGATCAGCACTGCTACTCTGGAGATGCTTAATTCGTACAGGCTGAGTCATAGCCCAGTCCTACTCTACAGGCCAAAAACAACATATATCAGAGCCATTGGCTAACACGTAGGAAGGCCACGGTGCCTGCAGGTTTTTGTGGTTTCCTTTCAATTGTACACTAACTGCCTTGAGTCATGGGCTAGGGTCTAGATTACTTTATAACCATAATAATGTCTTTAGATGTGGGGTTCACCTTGATTGCAGCTAGCAGTTTCAGCAGATAAGAGCTCTGTAGAAACTTGGAATGGGCCATTGAGGTCTATTTTTTGCCAAACAAGACAATTCCATTATCACACAAAATTGTTTGCAACCTCAGTAAGTGCCCTCTCCAGACTGATGTTGTGTGATTGATGGCTGTGTAACTATGGTGTGTCCTGATCGAAAAAAAAAACTGTAACTGTACAAAGTGTTCTTTCAGTAAATCCTTGTTTTTCACTTACTCCGCCAGCCCTGAGAGACTGTGGTAAGTGATTCTTTGCTGCTGGCCACTTTTCTTTCTGTAGTGACTGCATGGATAATTAATATAAAACTCTGTCATTTTTCAACCAAGATAGTAACCGCGGCGTATAATTTCTTACACTCCAGGCCAGGCCAAGAGAGCGAGCCAGGAAGTTTCATGTCGCTGCTTTACACTAAATTTGAGCTTGATGATACATTAACTGGCTTAGCCCGTCTCAGCTTCTAAACTATCCATTCATTTAAGCATTATGAATGGAGAATCCATCACTGAGATGGGGCTCTAAACCACAGGTGTCTCTTTTGAGTCCTGGGGGGCTACAGTGCCTACTGTGATTCAGCCTGAAGCTGCACTTAAGTGATTCAATTAAGTCACTGATCAGCTCAGGAGTCCACACACGTTGTTCCCAAGGCCTGATTTAGTGGGTGCGTTCCAATACTTCTTCTGGTCTCCTCCACTCGTCTCCTACCCCGGAGGCATGTGGCGGAAAAGACGGGAGGAAACGAGTGGAGGAGAAGAGGAGACGAGGAGATGAAATGAAAAATGGAACAGCTAATCAGATCAGCCCATCATCAAAGTCGACCACGGCTATTGACGAAATCGTCAACTGATTCCGAGGATACCTAAGCCAGTCAAAATATTCGGTGGGATGGTCTTTTAATCTGACTGGTCGTGATCACAATGATGTTACCCAGAAATGAGAAAATACTTCTGCTGTAGGATACATCGATGTATCCTTCATTTGAGGGGACCAGGAGGTGAGTGGAGGAGACAAAATCTTATCTCCTACATTTTTGGGACAGTGGACGGAGGGAGGACACATGGATAAGTTTCCGGGGGGACGGAGGAGAGGAGGAGAAGAGTGGGGGAGACGAGGAGATGAAGTTTGAGTATTGGAACGCACCCAATGGCAGATCAGAGGGAAACCACAACACCCTGTAGATGCCCCAGCCCACCTGGACTGCGCGCTGGATTACCCCTGCTATAAACACAGAGAGAAGGACCAGACAAAGCGGAAAAATATGTCTGAACAACTCTTCACATGTTCTTACATTTTCAAAACGCTCCTCTAGATCAATGAGATGTGCCAACAAATCATGTTACTTTGACCAAAACATCTTAAGTATTTGTGAGAGGAGACATTTTTCTTAAAGGTGTCAGTCATGGACAGGAACTTTACTGATGACTAAAGGGTGGGTTTAAAGTATTTCAAAGAAGTGATACACCCGAGTCTAGGTAAAACCAGATTATTTCTCTCAGATTTAAAAACGTCACGTTCTGGAGGGTTGAGGGTTTTGCTGTGGGGAGATGAGAGATGATCAGGAAGCAGAGGAGAAGACTGGACATGTTGAGCTATATGAAGCAACCAGCCTGTTTACATGAGACATGCTTATGCAGCTCTCAGCTGACTGTCACAAGAAAAGTCTTACAACTGTTTACTCACAACACTGAACCACCAGGGCCCACGTTTGATGAAGTGTCTGAGAGTGGGAACTGCTGATCCAGAGTCAGCTTTCCTCTGGCCTTTTCCCTACCAAACCCATTATGAGGTAAAATTCAAAGCTGATCCCAGATCAGCTGACTATAGGGTCCTGGGCTCAAAAAGGAGTTTCTGTCTGTATAGCTGTCAGGGTTAACTAGCTTCACCCTGTTTTTGTACTGTATTTATTTTTTTAAAATCTGTTGTTGTTCGACTTGAACAATAATGACTAAAATCTCATCCAACAATATTGCAATGTAATAATTCATATGATGATGTTTTTAACAAAAAAAAAAAAAAAAAACCAGGCACAGAATTTACCCCCACCCAAAGGAAGTATGTGTAAAAACAACAGTTGATTTGAGTTTGTTCTCATGAGGTGAGGGGAGGAATGTGCTCTTTTACTGCCTGAACCCAGACCCCAAAAACCCACTCACAGGGACCAGAGATTTCCCCAAATGCATCAGCCTAACATGTAAACACACACACACACACACACACACACATGTGCACACAATCACTCACAGAGAAAATATACACACACATGTGCACACAATCGCTCACAGAGAAAATACACACACACACACACACAATCACTCAGACACACTCACACACACACACCCACACAGTCACTCACAGAGAACACACACACAATCACTCACAGAGAACACATACACACACGTGCGCGCACACACACACACACGATCACTCACAGACAGAGAAAACATACACTCACACATGTATATGCACACAGTCACACACATACAACACACACACAGATCATGCAAACACAGTCACACACATAGAGCATGTACACCGTAGATGTGTACACACTCACATAAAGATAAAGTGACACCAACGAACATTTGACACTGAAACACACAAGAACATGCATACACACAAACATACAGTGCGCACACAATCATACAACAGACATTCACATTTACACACATATACACACTTAACACAATGACATAGAAACATGCAGCATGTGCAGAAATACACACAAACGTTTTACACACACACACACACACACACACACACACACACACACACACACACACACACACACACACACACACACACACACAGCATCTGACTACACAGTTGGCGAAGTAACCACGGCGCTGGAAGAAGCAGCGGAAGGTGAGGGCGAAGCTGCGCGCGGGGTCGCGAGGGTTCATATTTTCTCCGCTGCGTCCCGAGGGCGAGTAATAAAACACAGAGTGACTCCCACAGCCTCCGGCGAGAGACGCCATAAATCACCGCAGATCGGCCGCCCGCGGCTGGAGCTGTCTGCCGCAGAGGCTGCGAAAGGGTAGCGCAGTTTCAATTCGCTTGAACATTTTCAAATCGGAAGAGTTTTTAAGTAAAAATAGCCTTCTTCATTTTTTATAAACCGCGTGCCAGTCAACAACTGGAAAAGAACGCAACTTTCTTGATCATCTCGGACAGAGAGAGACAAAAACCGAGAGAGAGAGAGAGAGAGAGAGAGAGAGAGAGGATCAACAAGGTGTCGTCGTGATGTATCTGTAAGGCAAAAACAGACAAAAATTTTCATGCCCAATATTTTCAGAGTAGCATAAGCAAAGAGTCATACATATGTGTGTTACAGGGGCTTACCCTGGCTCACCTGGCGCACCTCCAGCCCGGTACCAAGGGACTGATATGATGGTTGAACTCACATATTTATGTTCTATCATATATCTTAGTTATTAAACCTGTCAACACAATGTAGGTTCATGACGTCGATATTTCCTTTCTCTTTTGAATTCTGTGTTATCTAGCAAATGCCTTAATTTCGGCGGCACGAGCTCAAAAATGCAACCTCTCTGTAGTGCAATTTTCTGCCATATATAACAACAGTAAAAGGAAAGCACCAGTCGATCTAACTGATTAAAGGTCCCGAGGAGTGAATAAGGGGCATTCATTCTTCATGGGATGCATAGCTGCGTGGCTCATCTATAGCTGCAACCCAAACCAGAACCCACATGTCCTTCAGGACACAGACTGAGGGCCACTTTTCCAATGTTTTATCACTCCCAGTGTCTGAGCTTCAAGAAATTTTGCAACTAAATTGCATCATCTGCAGCAGTCATGTTTTGAAATGAACTTTACACTGTCAGTACGTCTGCTGAGGAACAAACAAGCTAACGTAACACTTTGTCAGGCTGTACGTCATGCGTGCTCGTCCTCTGCTCTGTTTATTTTAAAGAGTGTTGAGCGACTTGTTGCGACATGTTCGCTCGGCAGCTCTGTCGCATTTTCGGTACTCACCAACAGGTGGCGATGTACCTCGAAATCTGCACGCACTAAAACCTTTGTCTATCAGTGAAAACGACACAGGATCAGTATTCACAAAGCATCACAGACTAGGAACGTTGATCTAGGAGACACGTATAAGTATGTTCCTGTAACTGCAGGACAAAAAAAAAATCTTGAACTCCTGATCTCTGAATGTAAGGTGTTCTTGCCCATAGGGTTTGATCTTATCCGCAGACTATGACATAAATCAACCGAAAAGGAATGTATTTTTACGGTAGGGTCATTTTGACAATTTGTCTCTGTAACCCCTTAGCGCCGAGCAGTTATTGGCTTCCAGAACTCTCTCTGGTTTGGCTTGTTTAGGTAACAAACAGCCTCCCGGTGTCAGGAGTAGCAAACATAGCAATTTCAGTGTGCCACAGCCAACAGCTTCATTATTAATGAAGAAAGCGGTCATAGACACTTTAAAGTTTCAGAGGAATAAATGAAATGGCTGATCAGAAAAAGAAAGAAATAAAAAGGAAAAAAATTTCTTTCCATTATGGAAAATTTGAAGTTTTTTTTCAGGACCTCTGCCCTTTCCTTCCATTTCATAAAAATCTCACCCCTCCCAAGAAACCCAAGAAAAGAAAAAACACAAACCCACAAAAAAGCTACTGTAAGTCAATAGCTCTAACACAAAGCACAGACGATTGTGGGAAGCGCAAACAAGTTCACAAGTTTATTTTCTCTCAGCAATGAGCGGAGGGTTCTGTTTTCCTCTTAATCAAGATATTGCAAAACAGCATACAGAGGCCAGATCCACATCCCCTGTACATTATGCAATATGTGGGTAAAGTTTCTTACAGTATGTCTGGCCAGACTTAAAAAATGTGCTTTTAGAGTCTCAGAGTTTTGATGTTTTGGGAATCTGATACCCACACTTATTACTGGACCTCCTCTTTGACACCGAATACAAAGGATAAGAAAACAAGCACACGATGCTCTTGAAAAAAAACAAATAAGGATTTCTTGTATTACTACATGCAATTATTCCAAGACATTTATTTGATACAATTTGTGATTCTTACATTCTGATTCTGTTGCAACATCTGCTAATTAAGGACAGTCAGCATTTGTGTTTAAGAAAGGCATACACTTCCTGAGTGACAGATTATGTGCACTAGATATGAACCAGACACTATAGATGCCATCCACATATTCCAGCCAGTATAGGCACCACATAGACACTGTATACACAACCTTGACTCTATATACACCTCCTAGACTGTAGATTGACTTGGCTGAAGGCTAAATAAAAATAAATAATAAAATATGAACTAGGGGACTAGTATACTAGGGGAATACACTGGTTCTCCTCACTGTTCTCTAAGGTTCTCTGGACACCAGACAAGGAGCCTGTGTGTTAAGCCAGGATTTTTCAGCCCTTGTCCTGGAGAGCTACAGCATGTGTTGGGTTTTTTTTCCATCTTTAAATTGTAAACAAATTAAGACTCAGTAAAACAAAGGAAGCTGAGGTATCGATGCAGTCGACCATGCTAATTGATCAATTATGCACGGAATAATAACATTTACCAGTATGCCCTGCAATTCTCTAGGACCTGGGCTGGCTGGTCCTGCATTAAGGTGTGTCAGAAAGTCAAGCTCCCAGACCTTGAGCAGATTCATGGAACAGGGGGAATGTTATAAACAGCTGAGCAGCAGCGCTGGCTTCTGGTCTCCACAGCTCAGAGGCAGAGTGGGGCAGAACCTACCCCACCCCCACCCCCCCGCCCCCCAAGGCATGACCAGAGCCAGTCATGGTGAGGACGATTGAAACAGCAATGTTACCCGGCACCGCATTCGTAAATTGTCAAAGAAATGTGACCTTTTTCCTTCCCTTGTAGCTTGTCATTGACCTTTCTTGAAATAGTCCCAGGGTTCGAGGAAAAGATGGAATTAGAAGTCTGTAAGGGCCGTGGAATCAATGGGGCACCACAAGAGGAATTTTAATGTCCTGGTCTCCCGTACAACATCAGCTTGATGTCAGCTGAGACTGAAGTTGCTTCTGAAATAGAACTACAATGACTAAAAAAAAAAATGTGCAATTGTTTGAAAGCAGTCTATTTCACGGAGATAATTCTGTTTCCACAATGTAAATTAATAAGCCATCTGCAAGAAAAGGTATTGCACTTGTTCTAATGTTTTTTTTCCCTCTCCTTGCTCTATGTTGTTGAGTCAAATGCATAACTGAAGCATATAAATGCTCTAGGAGCAATGAATCATGGGATGTGAAACCTCCATCCTCCCAGTGTGACTCCTGTGTCACCTCTGTCAGCGATAGGAAGCAGGAAAGGAGATATGAAGTTATTTTCCTTTTCAATATAAAATAAATTGAAACGCTCCTTATTATGGCTGCCAGGAAGAAACTTCTAGATGGCCTATGATATTAACGATTCTTCCTTGCTGTGATTGGAGACTTGAATGCGGCCCAGGTGTGTTGTGCATTCACACAGGGCCTGATGAGGTGACTGGTCTGACCCTGGAAGTCTTCCTCATAATGGGCTTTTGCTTAAGCTTCCTCCTGACCAGGCTCTGCATGTTATGTGGTTATGCAGGTCAGGACAGAAGTGAAGCGGGTTCACTGGGACAGCGCGCGGGAGGGGATGGGACCGGATCTCCGTCCTTCGGCCTGCTTTTTCAGACAGCTGTGCTGAGCTGGGCCAAGCTGTCAGTGGAGAGACACATTTTTCAGAGGAAACTGGCCTCGCCACACTTTTTCCTCAAAGGTCACATTTCGAAACTGTGTCATTTGTACAAGCAATTGCTTGTTCTTGCATAACTGACGTTATAAGAATCATGTTATGGTATTATTGGGAGGGAAAATTCCATGAAATAAAGTCATTATGGAGTTACCATGGATGCTGTTCCTGTGGGGGTGGAGGGGGGAGGAGGGGGTAGGGGGTTAATGATTGGGGGTGGGCAGACTGTCTGGTGTCTAAGAACTGAACCAGTAACTGACAGAGACATCCAGCAGAGGTAGAAGTCAATGACCATGATTAACTTTAACACAGAGCGCGGGCATTGGGGTGAAGATGTGAGCGCATTGGAATGATTAGCCTTATCACATTACGTAGGCAAGAGACCCTTCAGAGTCACGTGACAACAGCCTCATTTCTTTCCACGCTGCCTAGGTCGTCAGAGGATGATGATGTCATCATACGCTCACTTTGTGCCGCTACAGTCGCCGTTGCTTTAACAAATACTACAATATTTTAATTATCTATAAATAATGCTGCTATCATAAATTACATATAATTAATGCTACATACCTTGTAATTAGTTGTCATTAATGCTACTTAGCCTGTAAATAGTTACCATTAATGATATATGCCTTGTAATTAATTGTCATAATGCTACTTACCAAGCAATAAAAAATCTACTATTGTAGTATTAGTATTGTATTTGTAACTGGCTGCAATTGCAATTGTATTGCAATTAAAGCTTCCATCTAATACTACAGGAGGCATTTAAAGACTGCATGTACAACCAGGATGCACAATGGCACTGTGACAGAAACTCAGCTGGAGTTAAATGGACAAAATCTCATTTCAATTTGCTCCAGACACATACAATTTGTCTGGCAGAAGTCATCAGCCTTCGAGTTTGTCTGGCAGAAGCCATTTGCGTTTGAGTTTGTATTAACACAAGCCCTGGGATGGAGCAGAATGCTTTGTTGCTGGGAGCCAACGTTTCGGACGATGGAACGTTTTTTTTTAAATGTATTTTTAGCCGTTTCCTTGACTTTTTTTGTGAGAAAATGCGTGAGCTGCTGCTGCTGGAAAATGTGAAGGCCCACGCTGAAACGGAGCCATTTTTGTGCCGTTTTAAAAGTGTAGCCAACTCGCCCCCACAAAGATTCATTTCTGGTAATAATTTTGAAAATGTTGGAAGCTGAGACTCCAGGGAAAGGTTTAAGGAAAGGGGGAAGTCACACTGGGCGAGGGCCAAATATCTCTCCAGAGTAACAAAGGGCCAGGGAAACAAGTGTGTGCATAATCACATACAAACATGCACAAGCACACACACATGCATACACACATACTCCCACACACACATATGCACACACACACGTACACATGTACACACACATTCACAGCAACACCTGAACAGACACACATACACGGCAACACCCGCACACATCATACACACACACACGCACACACACACACACACACACAATCATAAGAGGGAATTACAGACAGTGCTTTTGAATCTTGCTAAGGTCATTGCTACAGATTCTGAACTGAATAGTCTATCCAGATGGAGAAAATAACTCAAAGACATTCGGGTGGATGATCCTTATGAATATGCCTATTATGCATCAAGTGGACAGATGCCCTTATGCACAGTGACTTATGGCGCATCTTGAAAATTTCAAAGACAAATTCCAGCTGCTAAAGGATACTGGAGAACTCAACACAGAAAGCCACAGGGTTCATATGAATCAGTACTGGAGAACTCAACACAGAAAGCCACAGGGTTCAAATGAATCAGTACTGGAGAACTCAACACGGCAAGCCACAGGGTTCAAATGAATCAGTACTGGAGAACTCAACACAGCAAGCCACAGGGTGCAAATGAATCAGTACTGGAGAACTCAACACAGCAAGCCACAGGGTTCATATGAATCAGTACTGGAGAACTCAACACGGCAAACCACAGGGTTCAAATGAATCAGTACTGGAGAACTCAACACAGAAAGCCACAGGGTTCAAATGAATCAGTACTGGAGAACTCAACACAGAAAGCCACAGGGTTCATATGAATCAGTACTGGAGAACTCAACACGGCAAACCACAGGGTTCATATGAATCAGTACTGGAGAACTCAACACAGCAAGCCACAGGGTTCAAATGAATCAGTACTGGAGAACTCAACACGGCAAGCCACAGGGTTCAAATGAATCAGTACTGGAGAACTCAACACAGCAAACCACAGGGTTCAAATGAATCAGTACTGGAGAACTCAACACAGCAAACCACAGGGTTCAAATGAATCAGTACTGGAGAACTCAACACGGCAAGCCACAGGGTTCAAATGAATCAGTACTGGAGAACTCAACACAGCAAACCACAGGGTTCAAATGAATCAGTACTGGAGAACTCAACACAGCAAACCACAGGGTTCATATGAATCAGTACTGGAGAACTCAACACGACAAGCCACAGGGTTCAAATGAATCAGTACTGGAGAACTCAACACAGCAAACCACAGGGTTCAAATGAATCAGTACTGGAGAACTCAACACAGCAAACCACAGGGTTCATATGAATCAGTACTGGAGAACTCAACACAGCAAACCACAGGGTTCATATGAATCAGATGCAGTAGTGTGCTGCTGGCTGTAGAGTAAGGCAACGTGACAACAGCTGGGTTTAACATAGAGGTACCGCACATGTGACGATGATGATGATGATGATGATGATGATGATATAGCATCGCTGCTATTGGTGGATGTTTAAGATGATGAAGACCATGATGATGGTGAGGAGGAGGAAGAGGATAGGAACTAGGAAGATGAGTTAATGATGCAGGGAGTAAGGATGTTGATTGCAGTTGGGGTTGATGAAGAGGAAGATGATGAAGATGATGATGATGATGATGGTGGTGATGACGATGAGCAGAGGAAGCAGTGAACTCATTGGCAGCTGTAACTGCTCAGTTCAGGAGCCTCCCCCACACACACACATACACACACACAAATCTACAAACTCATGTATGCAGACGCTGTACATGCGCACACACTCTCACTTAAATGCATACAAATAGGAACATACATATGAATACAGAACACACACAGATACGCATGCACACAAACAACAAACACACACGTTTGCACACACACAATAGCACACACGAACACAAGCCTATGCACACACACACACACACACACTTGTACCAATTCATGTTCATACCCATACAAATTCACACACACACACACACACACACACACACACACACACACACACACACACACACACACACACACACACACACACACACACACTCCCCCAAATCTACAGCACCTACTTTCCGATGGCCAGCCATGTGGAGCAGAAGTTTTTGCCAGCATCTTAAAATAGGAACATTAGCACGCTCCGGTCAGATGGTTTTGAAGTACATGACAAACGGATTTGGTGTGTTTACGGTTCAAGTAGAAGGGCCGGAGGACTTAAGCAAAGATTTCACACTTCTGAGATAATCTCCCCTCCCAGGGGCCGCGGCCAAAAAAAAAAAAAAAAAAAGACTGAGAGTGAAAGACAGTGAGATCATCACAAGGTCAAAGTTCAGGAAACACCTGGCCTTTCACCTCAGGAGACACTGTGAGACAAGACTCCTCTCGCCAAGCACGTCTATATATAACACCCAGAGGACCAACACTCAGCAAGCCTACACTGCTACGACAGACGAGCCAAACAAAGTCACTGTTTATAAATATGATCAACTAACAGAGTGGACATTATATAACACAAAGAATACATTTCATTGTGTGCTTTTCTTTATAGAGATACCCAGAGAACAACAAACAGGTATCCCTGCAAAATGATTTCCTTTGTTTTTTTTTAAACTGTGGATATCCAACTTGGAGGGCCCCGCCTTTCAGTCTCTCAATGCCAGCATGATGACAGCTGCCAGTGTGCCATCATGAAATTTCGTGACTTTTCTAATTTATTCCTGCACATTATTTAAGAACTCCATTGCCATTAGACAAACATTCAAATGTACTATCACTCCCCTCATTACAATTTATGTCCATTTCCTATTGCCATAACATCAATTTTCACACATGTTTTTTTTGTGGCTGTTCATTACATTGTGATGTCACTTTGTTATTTCATTTCATTATGATGTCACTTTGTTAGTTCATTTCATTGTGATGTCAACTGGTTCAGCCTCTCAGGGGTGAACTCAGTAGCCTCTTCGGGACCACCGGACTACCGAGGGTCGATTAGGCTGTTAAACCGATCATAATGTCGGCTTCATTTTTTACCAACGGCGTGGGCAATATGTGATCAGAGTCACATCTGTATATGTGGAAAACAGTGCTATTCGCCATAACAACGTCACCTGTACGGCCACTTCCTCCTATGTCTGCGGGGTTGGGGGGGGTCGAGGGTTGCTCTTGGGGACTGGCTACATAGTTCCTCTCTGGTGGTGGGAAAAATGAGTAATGAATATTGAATGTATTTTCAACGCCACTGCTGATTTGAAAGGCCTAACCAAATCCCCCTCCCCCCACCCCACAGATGATCTGGGTTTGGTTAAACGCAGTGACTCACAGCCACACCAAGGGCCTGGTTACTGACCGCCCGCCAAACCCCAGGATAACCAGACTAATACGCATGGCTGCAGCTGTTGACATCGGTCCAGCTATGCGCGGGTTGAAAATGAGCCAGGTATCTGCACCGTATCAGTGTCACGCAAAGGCAAGGGACTGTAAACTCAGCTTCCATTCTCAGGTGGGGCACTGCCTGTCATACTCCCCAGAAAGACATTTTACCTGAATTGCCTAAGTAGATACCCAATGGGAAACGGATTTTGTATAAAAGTGTGTATCACTCCTGATAAGCCCACCCGCTAAATGTAACGTCAACCATGCTCGGCTGAGATTCTTCCTATCGACGATGGTGATGGAGGAATGTAAGCTAACTGTGGCACGCTGTCGTGTGTTTCCGGATGACAGTCTTTTGATTGGTTTAAAAAAAAAAGACCTACAGCTTATTGTGGGTCCACCAGTTAAAATAGTCCTGAGACCTCACTGTTCCAATTTTTATTGAATATGATTAAATTATCCAGGCCCCACCCAGTCTCAGATCACCATGGCACCCACTGTGCCACACAGCCTATCAGCAGACAAGGGGGCGGGGCCTCACTCCTGATCACCGCACTCTGCCAAGAGTGAAATGACATTTTCCCAAATAAGACCAGACAGCTGCCCTAGTCATCGATTCAAGCACAAATAGACCACATTGATAGGCAGGCAGTTAGTGATCTAGTTACCTTGTAATGGTTTTTAAACACATACAACTTGAGAGAGCAATAGTTCCTGCTGTTTAATCACTTCCCACCATAGAAATCAGCAGTACAATTGAGTAGAGCAGACAGTGATTACTTTACATCCAACGTCATTGCAAAAATTTCCTTTTTACACTATTTTATTTAAACATTGAGGTGAAGAACACTGTCTTGACTCTCGCAAGTTGTCCTGCGTCAAAGCTCTCAGTCAAAATTTCCCCTAGTTTTACAGTAAAAGATCCACCAACTTCACTCAACTTCATGTTCTTACACATCTTGCTATTCAGAAAAAAAACTGTGTCCATATTCATACGCTGTAGAGATGGGAGGCGCTCTCACAGAGGCATAAAGTCCCAAAAATAACATGCCCTTCATTGCAGGCTGTCTGTTGATGTTTGTGGAATATTTGAATTATGTGGTACCTATAATACTGGTTATGCTGTGGGCACTGGGTATACTTTATAAACATATATCTTGTCACAAGTTGCCATTCATAGACCGTTCTGTCATCCACATGTATGTCCGTATGTTTTTCCTCTATTCCCTCGTGTTCAAAGGAAACCACACTGTCTCTCCGCGGAGCGCTTGAGTAAGCTCATGATGAAAAAGCATCGCTCTTGGTCAAAGCCAGGGAAAAGAGTGGAAGACAGAGCTCATACGGGAAAAACAATCACAGACTCAAAAATGGCAGTGATGCAGTTTGGCCAGTAGTAGGCAGTGTTCCTTCTGAAGGAATGGTTCAGACTCGCTGTGGTCTTTGCATTCCCTCTCCAGTAAATTTTGCCTCTTGGTCGTCGTGCTAAAATGCTCAAAAAAAGAAGCATAGAGTTGTATCATAGTATTTCATAGAACTAGATGGATAGCTCAGTAACTATAAATAGGATTATTGTGTATGTTTAATGCAAGTTTGAGGGCAAAGTCCCCCAATTTAATCCTCCCTGTTTATTCACCTACTCTTCAGCACCTCTTCTGCTCTATGGCTTATCGCACAGCTTCCCCCCCCACCCTTGGGTCTGGATCCTCCTCACATTTTGAGAATCCCCAAAAATCCCCAAAAACCCCACTGACCCCCAGAGCTGCCCTGATATTTCTGCATAGGCTGCCTGCAAGCTCATTCGTGCCCTCAGACTTTCCAGCGAAAGCTTTGTGTGTGTGTGTCCACAGTTACAGAAGAGCTGCCAGAGAATTTTCCTCTCTGAACAGCTTCCCCCGAAACTGGAGTCTCGCCTACGCAAGATCATAATTAGTCAGAAGTAATAACTGGTCATTTGGTTTATTGGCAAAAAAAAACATCCCAAAAGTTGGATTATGCTGTGCCACAACAGAGCGAGTCGTCTGTCAGGCGCACAGTTATGATGTCATAGGCATGCTCCTGACCGGTTAGAGGCTGCGTGGGACTCTGCTAACAGAGGCCTGCGATGTGCTGGTTGTTTTCTTGTTCAGTTTGGCTGGTTCCACACAGCAGGGATGATTGCCTTTGTGAGGAATGCAAGGCTAGTCTCATCCCACGGTCTCCAGTGCCACTTCTCCCAAAAATCCCCAAAAATCCCCAAAAACTTCACTGACCTCAGCCTGACGCCACACCCGGGCAAGACAGAGACATGGTTGCTCGGCAACAAGCACAGCTCTGCTCCCATTGGCCTCTTTTTGAGGAATGACAAAGGGAGTATAGAAAGCAGCATTTAAAAAATCACCCCCCCCCCCCCACCACCTATCCAAGTGTGACCATTCAAGCAACAACAGAATTAAAAAAAAAAACTGAGCTACTTTATGGTCTCTTCAAAATTCGAGAGACAATCTGAAGATGAGACAGAAGCAAAGGGCAGATGGGAGGGTTGCGGCCCAGCACGAACGTGACAGCGAAGAGCTCCAGAATTTGGGTCATCTTTGACATTTGTTTAATCGGTTCAGTGCTCATTAATTCAGGGGAACTTCGGTCGGTTTCGATCTCTGTTCCTCTGCCTGTGAAGGGGTTTTGGCCCTGGGCCTGGAGAGGAGCAGCACGTTTCGGTGAGTCATCGGGAGAGGAGAGCCACGCCCGCTCAGACTGGAGTTCCCCTTCAGCACAGAGACCCACGCTGTCCAGCTACGATGCAGCTGTACATATGCACACACACATACACACTGACACTGTGAGCAGGGGGACTTATTTAGACGTAACACGGATCACTCACTGGCAGGACCCTGTGATGGCTGTGTTTCGGGGGTGATTGGGGTGTGTAATTGACACCTGATTTCCTGAGCTTGAGTTCCTGGAAGTGCTTCCAACGTGCCTGCAGGAATGTAACAAGATCCAGACCTGCTGACAGACGCCATGGAGATGGGGCACCGACTAGCGCCTGACAGTACCCCCACGGCTGCCGAGGGGTCGCGACCCCTGTTCGTGAACCCTTTGCACCCAGTGCCTCAGCCAAATGCCTCAGCTGGTGTAGGGTACCTGACTGACTGACTGACAGCACCTCCTGCAGCACAGTGTCCCATCATACAAATGTTCCATTGCCACTGACCCGCTACCCAATACATTGTACCGCTGCCCTGTGCAGACCAGGCTGTGACAGACGGATGGGCACCGTGCGAATTGGTGCGACCGCTGACATTACACAGTAAACACCCTGATGAGTTAATCAGTTCTGGCAGCATTAATTGGTATCATTACCTGTGATTTACAATGACTGTCAAAACAAACAGCGAGAGAGGGTGGAGGAACAAAAGAGTGAAACAGAGAGGGGGTGGAGAAGGAGAAGGAGACAGAGACAGTGGCAGAGAGATGGAGAAAGAAGGGCAGGAGAGAGAGAACGAGAGAGAGGAAGAGACAGAGAGAGGATGAGACAGAGCAAAAGAGTGAAGGAGATAGACAAGGGCAGAAAGAAAGAGAAAATGAGTACAAGGGACTTCTGAGTGAGAGAAAGAGAGACAGAAGACAGAAGAATGAAAGAGAGAGGGGAGACGGGGACCAATAGATCAAGCAAGAGGGAGAGAGGAATGGAGGGAGGGAAAGAAGTGAGAGATGGGAGAGATGGTGAGGGACAGATGGATTGTCTCCCTCCAGAGATATGCTCAGTGTTTGTTTCAGATTGGGGGGGGGCGCAGGGTGGAGAGGCCTGGGGGGGCAGAGTCTCAGAGGAACCCTCCCTGCCCCTAAAAACAAGGGGTGTGTGTGAGACTACTGGCTTGTTTACTCTGCTGAAAATCTGATAAAATATCTCACTATTCATGCCAGATGTAAGAGGGATTAAAAAAAGATCGATTTTTTTGCAGTGGTAAACAGAGGGATCTAGATTTCGGACTAGATGTTCCATGCCACCCCCAAGAGGCATCGTACAAAGGATTTGTGGAAGGACTCCCCTCCCAGAGCAGAGCAGAGTAAACTCAAACTCTCGCCAAATGTGTTTTCTCTATTATAACATCCTGTGTGCACACATGTCTCGTCAAACCGGCCCCTCCTTAAAGCGCCCGGAGACACATTTCCACAGTAGTGTAAACAGTACGGAAACAGCTTTTCACTAGAATCACTGAGATCCGGCTTTTTTCCACAGAAGGATAAATGGTTCTGGAAGCAAACCACGTTAGAGAACATCTGAGGAAGCACATTGACAACATGTCATCACTGCTGCAAGGAGTAAGGCAAAAGGTGAAAGGTGAAAAAGGAGGAATTCATAAAGAATTAACACAGGCACCTCCGAGACACTAGGGGTCAGAAGTGAGGCTGAGAGTGCAAACATATCATACTCTTACTACAATAAAGGGCTCCTTACCCAGACAACTTCACGAGGACTGAGCCGAAATAAGGAAGGCTGAAGCACACAAAGCTTAGAGAACAGACATTTTAATGAGCGAGGGAGACCTGAAGCACGTTTGGTTTCCTCTTTACATGATAATCATGTGTATATGAATACACACCTCTGTCATCAGACTTTGAGCGCCATCATGTTTTATATTTCTTTTTTCCCACTCTTTCCCTAAACCTGACCTAACTAGCTGATTCACCACACACAACAGTCATCCTGCTGGCTTCAGGAGGAGAGCTGTAGTGATGTTACTCCTCCGATTTACCTGAGGACAATCTTGCTTCTTTTTCACATTGCAACTGCACCACCAATCACACACTGCCTCCAGCATCAGAGAATGAGGAAGTCAGTGTACACCTGGTTTGTGCCACTACAGGCGCCCTGCCTGGCCAGGAGGGGCCGCTAGAGAGCAATAACTCTGATGGCTTTTGACCGGCTCAACCCCAATCTTTCCCTGGTGAGGCTGAGCGAAATGTTCCCTCCTCAGTGTGGACCTCCAGCCATAGCCACTAATGGCACAGCTATGAATGGTGTGATATTTTGGGTAACTTTCTTGAGATTTTCTTTTTCGGCCTGTCAGACTGCAAGGTTGAGCAGGGCATAGGAACCCTCGGTGGGCTCGGTCTGAGACTGAGACTGGGGGGTTGGTGAGGGGTGGGGGGGGTAGAGGGTGGGAGGCTGTCTGTTGGTGAGTCTGTGTACAGGCTGGGGGGCTGCGCCTCATCACTAAACCCACAGAGGGAGACAATATCTGGGACAGGCCACCGAGATCTGAGCCTCCCCTTCACCCAAACCCCCCCCCACCCCCCCTGCCGTTTTCGAGAGAAAGAAGGAGGTCGCCAACACCTATGAGGCTCTCAGTTGGGAGAAGTGCCGCTAGTTTGAGTCATACCTTGCGCTGTTCACCATGAGGAGAGCGAGGACTCCCCCTTCCCCCCACCATGCACTGTATGCATAACCATACTCAATTAGCATTCGACAGCTAAAAATGTACATCTTACCTTATGAATGAGGTGCCTTACATTTGCATTCATGTTTAGGCCCATCTTTGCTCTGAGAAAGGCTGGAGCATCAGTGCCAGACCTTGAACATCGATTTGCGTCACAGACGGGTCTGAATCAACTGCAGAGGCAAGAACAAGAGCAAGAGCAAAAAACCCCATTATTTTAAATACTCCACAGATTCAGAAAAGCATTAAGTGCGCTGATGGCTGACATTCTGCAGCCCTCAAGTCCTCTGGGTGCAGTTCCTACGGTAACGCTTTTCAGGACCCAAAAAAAGGCCCAACAGCACCCCCACACCGCCAGCTTTGGTACTTAACAACATGACTATCTGAGATTAAAATGGCACATCACAACCTTCATACGGTTTGAATCCTGTCACATTTTTACAGACTTTCACATATTGTCAAAAGGATTCACATTGTCAGAGCCGCACAGTTTCTCAGGGACTTTCCTTAAATTTGCAGACGGAGGGTAATTCTGCCTCCAGACAGCTCAGACAGGGGCAGAATTCAGTAGCACCTTGATATAAGCCAGTGAAACTGTGAGAAATTATAGAAATTATAGAGATTGTAGTGAAGTAAGGCTGATCACCAGCCAAGGAATATACACATGTTCTAAAACAGCTGCAATTTTACAATGTTTAGAGTGTCCAAAATGCCTTTTTAGGCTAGCATGCCTTACAATTGCCATCACTGTTTATTTTATAATTACTACTTTTTTTCCAAATAGCATATTTCTTGATTAATGTAATCATTAGCAATGCCTGGACAGTAATATATAACCACACACACACACACACACACACACACACACACACACACACACACACACACACACACACACACACACACACACACACTTACACACACACACACACACACACACATACATATCCAATGATTCAGCTGTGACTGACTAGGCTTCATGTCATTCATCTGAAAACATCTCACAAGCTTGTTTGTTATCTGTGCAGAGGACAGAACCCAAAACCAGTAACTAGGTCTTCACCTGTCAGTAATGTGTGTGCAAGATCACGTGCGCGCGAGCGTGTGTGTGTGTGTGTGTGTGTGTGTGTGTGTGTGTGTGTGCTTGTCTTCACCCTTTGTGGATAACTGACACTCCCTTACTGAAAACACAAGCAGTTTCGGACGGACACAGATTGTTGAAAAGCCTGTTTCAAAAACAATTTTGAGAATGGAACGCACGTAGCCTGAACAGTACTGAGTTTAGACAGCTGTGATTTAAAAAAAAAGGGGGGGGCGTAATTTATTTAAAAAGCGCATTCCTGTTGGATGTGTCCGGGGGCTCCTGGCGTGGGGGGGCATGCCGGGATGCAGAAGCAAGGGGGACGGGGACGGCCCCATAAAACAGAGAGCCGCGGTTCTGTGCCAGATACTCATCCCAAAGCTTCTGTGCCACGCCCACACCCACGCCCTGTCACTTTCCCCTCAACGCACAACGCACTGAACCAGAGAAGGGAGGCATCTCAAATATGCACATTTCTGCGGCATTTCCTTTCATTTATACATTTCATTTGCCATTCACGTCCTCAACATCATTTTCCTTTTTAGTTATCAAATATTTTTTACATGTTTATTATCACTGTTTGGACAGGGGATATTAGAAGGAGGAAACCTGCATGAATCTGGTGACAGAAATGTTACCGTAACAGCTTAGCTGACAGCAGGCCATATTTGGCTAATCATAAAAGAGTTCATAGTCTTCCCCGTATGATTTACCCCTTGGCACCTCCACTCATTTTAGTTGCAGTTTATACATTTAGGAAGTATTTTTTACAACAAACATTTATTTTCTTTTTGCCCACCCCTGACAAAAACCATAATGATAGTGGTATAGGGTACTTGGCAGGTGGCACAGAGGTATAAACCCTACAAAAAAAGAGATGGAAAAACCCACATTACCGATGAAACACATTCATAAAAGCACACACATTCTGAAATACTACACATTCCTGTCCTTCTCTTCAAACAGCAAAGACCTGAGATAAACCCATTCACCTTCCCCTCACCGCTACCAAGCATACCTAGGTTAGACAATTATGTGAAAAACTTTAACCCTTAAGCCTTTTGTGTCCTACAGTTGACTCACAATTTTAGGGAAGAAACAAAGCATTTTCACACACACACACACACACACACACACACACACACACACACACACACACACACACACACACACACACACACACTGAATATTATTTTAACAAATATTCAGAATAAAACTCTTTTTTCATTTGACTGTAGATTTTAGTTATATAATCATTTCAGTGAGAATTCAAAGTGATCCACAGATGTCTTTTCAAATTTCACTCTCCTTTTAAAACATGGCTTGTGAAAATATGTAGGAGTATTTTAAAAATGTCCTTGACGTAAGAGTGCCATTCATACTTTCATATGCTCTCAACATATGAAACAAAGAGCAGAATAAGCAGAATGTGGATAGGCTGTGGAATCAGGCTTTCAAAAAAGTCATTTAAAAAAGTCATGTTTGAGCACCGGGGCAAGGAATCACTATTTGTCCTAAACTTCTGCTTACAATAACAGTGTTGAGCTTTTTCTCCACAAGACCAGTCCGGGAAGTGGAATTTACATGATTGTTGAACTCACCAAACTGTTGGTGATGATATAAACGAACACTCACATTTACTTGAGAGTCAGTGTTAAGGGAAAATGTTGGCTAAATTCCAGCCAGGGTTGTTTAAGACCCACACTCCTGACAAACACACTTCAGACAAACAGAAAATGTACAGAGTGATTTCACATGCACACGGCTGAAGAAAAGGAGGTTAACTGACAAAGCTGGAAACAGGGTCTTATGAGATACTCAAAGCTGGTCAGAGTTACCTCCGACCCACACACAGAACTCATGATGATCGTCACGATTGTGTGACCTGAGCCACGGTCTCAGACACTGTATTTCCTGTCATGCTCAACTGACTCACAGAACACTTCCAGACCACGGACACTTCTCCAAAACATGGCTCAGAAGATAAAATCTGAATGTGAATATGTATGTGAATCTTCCCTCACATGCTAGTGCTTACATGATCAGTTGGTAGTGCTTGTATGATCGTTCTGCACTGTTTTATGTGCAGCTTTTCCACAGTTCTGTTGTTAATTTGAGGTATTCCAGCCTGTAATGTCCAGCACCATGACCCAGACACCTGAATCTGCCCATACCCCTTTGCAAAGACTAGGCAGCTCGCTGTATGGGTACGCACGGCGAACAGTTTCGGGCCTTGCACAACAGTGTCACCTGGTGGAAAATATTGAGAAGTGCAATTGGGCTCACAAAGAAGCAACAGCAGTGTTCCCATGCGAGAAAACATTCGCATAGTTCTCATTTCAAATACTTGGCCCGACCAACTGGAACCTTCGGATGGATGCTTTTTTCACGTCAAGCTCCAAAGCCGGTAAAACCTCTAAAAGCCACACACATAGATTTGTTTGAGTACTTAAAAAGAAAAAAAAATGTGTTTTCCTGAACGATCAAGAGTTCTGTTGACTCATGCTGACATTTTTTCCTGCTGTGTATCACATCCTGTAGTTTGAAAATTATTTTGCACAGAGATCCATGCCCAAAAATTAACACACCAGTGAAAGTATAATATTTTGGCCATAAAAGCACATTTTCAGGCTGACTTTTCCCCAAAACAAGTTCCACCCTTGCTGTGATATACATTCTTGCACGTATTACAAATGTGGCTTAGCAATCTTGTCCATACTCTTGTTTACAACAGCAAAAACTGTAAAAACAAAAACTAAGATTATTCTTATTCATTTGTATTCTTTTGTAGGGTCTGCACGACTGAGGAGATGTGTCACCGGGCGTTTGAAGAAGGGACCAGTTTCACAATACCTCTGTATATCGGAAACTGTGTTGCATGTATCTGCTAAAGGGGGGGCATGGGGGAGGGGGGTGTACGCAGTCTCTGAAGGTGTTGGCATGGAAACACTCTAGATCCGTCAGTGCTCCACACTACAGAAGACTTGACTCTCATTTCATCGACGTCTCTCATGTCCAGTGTAAAAAATTAAGATATTTTATCAGGTTTTTTCATCAATGGACACAAGCCCTCTGTGTTGTTTGAGAAAGTATCCAGATGGTCAGTGGGCCTTGCTGTAGCGCCCGTGGAGTTAACTCCAGACCTCCACATGACCGCTGAGAAACTGACCTCCCCATCACCCTGAGCTGAGTCACACAGCCCCACCTCAAGCTTGCACTTCATTCACTTTAAAAACAAAACACAAATCCTCCATTCTTATCCCGAACCTCAGAAAATGCTCGTCCAGAGCACTTACTACTGCTGAGAGACTCAAGCAAGTCCTTCACTGCACTTGTACTGCACATATGACAGTTCTTAATTTGTTTACTTTGCAGTGGGATGCAGGCTGTATAAGAATTTCCCCTTTAACATGAGCTACAAATAACTGTTTCCTTTTACACATGAGACTCATGTTGGAGTTCTTTTTTCCCTAAACAGTGACATGTACTGCATATTGGAGTTTTCATTTAAACATTAAGTTTCCTTTTGAACCATTTTTCTGGTCCTGGTTAAATTCCCAGCTTTCTCTACATCTAGTCATTTATCACCTGTATCTGATTGGCTTCACAATCCTTTGCAATCCCCGCCTTCTTAGATCCCCCAGGCCCTCGCCACAAAAGAGAACAAAGTTCTCAGTGGACCTACCTGGTTAAATATAGGTAAAATAAGACACATGTAGGAGCTTCCCCTTTAACTGTGAGCAGCGTACAGGTCCATGCAGGTTTTTTGAAGGGCCCAGAAAAGCTCAGAGCCAACGATGCTCCATTTTCCAACGCTGCCCCAATTAGCAAGCGGTGCTAAATTACAGGAGCTGTACGGAGGAACTGAATCCAGGTGACAGAGAGAGCAGACAAGCACACACACCCCCTCACCACGCTGTTCATTTCTCATTCTACAGCTGCGGTGTCTCTGTCTGGAGGATTCTGCCGTTTTGTTTTCTGCCTGACGTTCTGTGAACCCAGGAGACCAGGTAAGGTGAGTGAACCGTTCTCATTGCTGGGCATTTATGTACCGAGTGATGACAAAAAAATGAGCCAAACACTGAAGCCCTCCAGGGCCTGGAATGAAGGACCATCAAATGAATGCAACACCAACACTCATCACCCCACCATTCTTCTGTCTTTTCCCTTAAGGTTTGCTTGTCATTTTCTTCTGCAAGACATTCAGTCTGACACATAATTTATCTTTGAAATTCACACCATGGAATTTTGAAGCGCATTAAGCCTTCTCGACATCATATTTCTCGACATCTTGGATTTGCAGAGGTCATCGCCGAGGCAATTTGGGAGTGGAGATTGATGCTATTTAATGCTGGCCTGTTCATCAAATCCAGCTACCTTTTTGTAGCCTATAAGAGTGATTTAGTTTACACATATGTCTTAATTACACGGTTGTAGAGTTTTCCAAAACCGCCCAAAATAGGGTAGGCATAGGCCCATACACATTTCAGCTGAAAAGGGCAATGTACATGCTGGTACAGCTCTATTGAGGTCAGAAGCAATAATATAATATACGGTAAAGCAGCCCTAATGGGCAATACAAGCAATACAATCACAGTAACATAGATAAGTCACATAAGTTAAGGAACATTCTTGCCTCACCTTCATTTGCCAAAAACCACGCATTTTCCTTGTCACCCAGAACTCCCGAGCGTTCAGTCACACCGCTGTTACAAACATTTTTTTCTGCTGGCAATAGCTTTATTCGCCAGCAGAGGGAGACAATATTCCAAACGACTGCGCTATCGTGAAGCTGAAGAGTTGTGGCAGAACCAGATATTATCACCTCCACCGCCGCCAATGCACGAAGAGTAAGAACTGTTAACGATTCAGCATGGCCGTGGTGGTAACTGCGCTTTGGTGCTCTTGGGTTGGTATATTACAACCCTTATTTCATCCATAATATGCATTGCCTGATTTATGCTGCTTTAATCTTTATGTGTTTTCTAGTTTTTTTTTTTTTAATCATATATTATTGAGAACCCTGAACAGTTTTACTTCGAGCCTAATGATCTTATGTCTGGTGATTCAGTGTGCCCAAGATGCCTACGAATAGGTGAATACTCCCTTTTAGAAGTAGAGCCATGTTTGTGTACATCACAACTTTAAAAATGTTTTCTAAAATTACAATGCTAAATACATATTGCTTGAGGGATGCCTGAGTCTCCTCATCACTGTCCTGAAATGCACCAGTCCTTACATGGTGTATGCAGTGTATTATATAACAGTTGTGGAGGGAGTTTTAGGTTCAGCTCTGAGGTGAGAGACTGCTGTTGCACCCTTGAATAAGGTGCTTGGACTCTTCCAGAACTGCATTTTATTTTCTTAGCTTAATCTCTCAGCTAAACCAATAATATAATACCACCCTTACCGTGAAAGCCACTAGTTACACAGAAGAACATACCTACAGTTTCTGTGCTAGGATCTTGTCTTCCACAGCTGTGCTGATCCTAGATGATTTTGTTCCAGAATCACTGCCTGAGAAGACACTGCAGCCTCAGGTGAAACAGGAGGTGAGGGAAGAGAAAAACTATGATGAAGGAATTCGGAAACACCATTGTCCCAAACAAACCAACACTGAACACAGATATGATGTTAAACAATGCTTTATCATATAGTGAAACAAGTTAAGACGTGCTGTACATTTCTCGGTAGCACAAAGACCCTAAGTAAGACACTAGCAATTTCCTCATAAAACTGTAAAAAAGACAGCCTTTTTTTTAATTTTGCTTTTTTTAAAAGTGAGATGAGTGGCACGTGAAAACTATTTTCTGCACTTTCTGTACAACATTTACAATTTATGAAAAATGTCCAGAGACAAATTAGAAAGCAAAATGTACAAAAAGCCTTCCTAAAGCTGGCAAACAAAATAATTAGAACAGCAAAAGAATACTCGCTGAGATACAAAGGCACAAATACCAGAAAATGAAGGACATGCAAATGAACCTCAGTTCGGGTTTGTGCAAGGAAGCAAAACTAACTTGGTTACAGCAAAATTCGGTTTACAGCAGTTGGTTATCAGTAATATCTCCCTAAATACACATATTTTCTCCAAATACTGTGACAAACACAACTTGTAAAATGACAAAGCCCGAGAGAGTGTGAAGTGATACATTCGTGTTATTTACAGTTCATTCACAGGGCGCGCTTTGGCCAGCACACCCTATACACACGTGAAAGTGATTAGCATTGTTGTGGTAATAAGTATATTCTCCTTAATGAAATAACTGAGTTCCTCTTTTACCCTTTTGTCGGCAGCACAGAGTTCACACAAGGACTGTGTCCACAGCACCAGGGTTGGGCGCAGAGGATGGCGAATTTCCTACATTACCTCATGCACGCGCTAACAAAGACGAACTTATAAATCCGGAGGTCGGGCTTTAGCATGTTTACGGACACGTGGGTTCCACTGTACACCGCATCAGGTCTTGCAACACCTGCGTCAATCACACCCTCACCCCCCCACGAAGTACTTTAAACTGTGCCATTTGCCAGTCAGAGCTGAACGTACCCTCGCAGTCGATAACATTGATCAACAGCGCTCGAGCGTCGAATGTTGTCATAGTTACGAGGGCAGGGCTTTTTAATTAACGACACTCTGTTGCGCATGCAAACCACATATCAGTACCTGATCGGCGATGGTATATGATCCTGTCCCAAGCTGCTCTTGATGACCTGGATTAAAATAAACTTTTCACCTTCCAATGAGAAAGTATTCGCTTTTAAATTTCACCAGAACTGTTTGTCTGTTGAGGTTATGAAATTACAAAAAATATTGCCATGGGTCTGTTTATTTTTTTTTTGTTCTGAAAGAAAATAATTGTAAAGTGACATTTAAATTTATTTTGAAATGAAAGTACCAATGGAGACTGAATCATACGAATAGAAACCATGACCCTTCAGTGATCCATACTTGCAGGTGGAGTGTGCACTGTCCCCTACCTCAGTCATCAACAAGGTGACACCCTCTCATTTTGACAGTTTTCATTTATACATTTATGTGAAAAAATAAACAGTTTTCTCTCTTTTTACAACTAATTTCAATTTTTTTAAAACTACTAATTAAGTCGTGACTTCACCTCCCCCCAACAAAACCATTCAAGTCCCATTTCTGTGTATGTGTAACTAACATATTCCATTGCTAATATACATATATATTTCCTTTCCTTTTGTACATTCACAGCTACTGGGTTACAGATGACAAAAAAAAAAAAAAAAAATCTTGTGCTTAAATAAGTCTTATAATTATTAACAGCACAGGAGAGTCTCTGATCTATGGTTCCCATTACCTGCAGGTGGTCACCTGAAGGTAAGAGGTCACGGAGCTCTACAGCATAGGTGCCGGAACAACCTACAAATGAACCTGGCTCCCACAAACATGACATGACGACGTCATATACGACAGGCAACGATTTTCTACTTTTATCCCCGCAGCGAAGGACTGCTTCAGCAATTCCTGCTTTTATAGGTGCTGCTCGAAAGAGAAGCGAAAATAGCATGAAAACATTTACATTTCTTTCATTTATTGTATCGATTGAGTTGACTCACGCTATTGTTCATATATTTTTTTTTATTGCTAGTTAATATGTGGGTAAGTCCTTTTTTTTCCTGGGAATGCATTTTGACTCTAAACTTGAGATGGTGGTCACTTGCTGGCCATACTGTCTGCACTGAGCTCACTGGTACTTCAAAATGGTGGTACCGTCATCATTAATCTAGGTGGTGCTGAAGCTCTGGCAGCACCACCTGGTCCAGCGCATTTGCCTCCCCACCCATTAAACGCCTATATACAAAACCCATTTATGTGAATTCTGTTGGTGCAGTGCTCTGTGCACCCTCCTACACATTCCTCCATCTCCAATTACAAACACTCAAATTAGCCTGCTGCTTTTTACCTCCCAACTGTGTTTGGGCTGTGGTCAAGACAAGTGATAGTGTAATAAAGTTTCACAAACCCCAAAATGGGTGGAGCTACATTACGCTGTCAATCACGGACTTCATTGAGACCGATCAAAAGGTTATGCTGCACAAAACAGCCAAGTCGGGTACTGCCACCAGTTGGCAGGCTACCCCACATAGACAGCCTGAGCCTCACTTCTGCACTTTTCTCTTCAATCCAGAGTCACACACCAACCCCACTGGTGGCTCTGTGGCTTGGAACAGACTGGAACATGGCTAAGCCTATTTTACCAAGTAAACCAACACCAACCCATTGGTGCTGCACTGAAAGAGCCTCTGACCTCTTACTGTGACGAGGAACCATCATTAATCCAGCGTGAGGATTGTCTGGCTCTCCCCTTTTTTTTTTTTTTTTTTTTTTTTAGGACAAGGTCCCCTGTTGTCACTGCCTGGTTTAGTATCCTTAGCTCTGTGGCTATTTTGCTCTCCGTCTCCTTTTGGGGTGTGAGAGGACGACCCAGAAACACACACAAAAACAAAAAGAATCCCTGGCCACCAATGTGCCCTAACATCTCAAACCTGCAGCTTCTGCCCTCTGATTTCCACCCCAATATTCAAATCATGCACCCCTCTTCCTCAGCTTCCCCTTAACCTTTACAATCGACTTGCTCTGCGTTCAGACCCCGCCCACTCCTGCCTTCCATCCTGCCTTCTCTATGGTCAGAACAATGATTGACAGCCCCAGTCACTGTCAGTCAATCTGGGTCAACCACTAGTCAGTGAGAGTCTCAGATCTGCCCATTCACTTTTCCCTAGAAATACACTGCAGGTTGTATAACACTGTCCGTACATACCCAGAGGTAATATGTATTCACATCTTAACCCTTAAAGGTAAACTTCCTCATTTTCGCATTCATGACTCAAAGTTAAATTACTTCCCAGTTATAACAGCTTTCCAGTCTTGGCTAATCCTGCCTTTTTTTTTAAAAGACTACAATTGCAGCAATCAAAAAAAACATATATATAGATATAACATTCTGAAAAAAAAAAGACATAAAAGACATTGTGATTCACAGATTTCTACAGTGTACTGAAGCTCCTCTTGTAAACACAGAATGACTTTAGTTTCTGGGTGACAGCATAAAGGTGGGGGGCAGTTCACACCTCCTGAGCTGCAGGGGGCGCTATCTAAAAGGTGTGGCTCCTCTTTCCTTAGTGTTTGATCTCCAGGATGGATGGGTTGTGGTCCAGGATGGCCAGAATGATCTTGTCCATGTACTGCCGGAGACGGAAATTAATCTCCTCTTGTTCCTTCAGGGCATCCATCAGCTATAAACAACCACAAAAAATTTGTCAGAAAAAAAACACCCCACAATATTTAACTACAGAACCTCTGTGGTATCCAAAATATGAGTTCCTGTGTTCCCCATATCCCACTACCTTATCAACCATGGTCTTAGACTTAGCACATCACAAATGGTGAATGACATGTCCTAACACCAAAAAGGGGTGGAGGTACCATACGATATCAGTCACTCACCGATTTGAACCAACCTCTGTGTTTTGTTGAGAAGAACAGCCTTTTCATTGGTTGAAACCAGTGATTGACAGTTAACTGTAGCTTTTCCTACGTTGTCTCAACACCCTATTCACCAATTAATGGCTGGAGGGGTATGCTGTTCTGTTCTTTTTACCTTAAAATCAGCTACCAATTTACATCCCAGACATTGGGAGAGGTGAAATACCTAATCAATGCCCTTAACTGATCTATTAAGTGCTGAGCAACAAAAAAAAGTTGTGCATTGCAGCCTACCAGGACCAGGGCTAAGAGCCCATGCTTAAGATTTAGTTAAGTGCAATTTTGCAGTTTATAAATATTCATGAAGAGAGAGCATCCATTGGCACCTATACGGTCCTTAGTCAAGCCCCTTCATACATATTCATTAGAATGCAGCAAAACTTCTGATACAGGGACAGAAAATTTTTTGAGAAGTTAAGAGTACAAAGCTATTTCAGAGTATATGATTTTACCCCTCCCAAGGATAAGCACCCAAGGGTACAACAGCAGTGCCTGGCGAGGGAACTGAGCCTACAATCTTTGAGTTACAAGAGCAGCTCCCAAACCATTACACTACACGGCCGCCCCCTAACCTCATCGCGGGAGGCGTTGTCGATCTCAGCGGCCAGCGATTGGGCCTTGGTCTGGGTGGCGAACAGGTTCTTGGCCTCATACAGGCTGAGACTCAGGATCTGTCCGTTCAGGTCGTCGTTTTGGTCCCGCAGTTTGTGGTTCTCCTGCAGGAGAGAGGGTCTGGGTCAGTCTAGGGGGTTGGGCCGGAGGACTGGGGGTGGAACAAGGAGGCGGAGCTAGACAGAGATCAAGTAAGCTTCCAGATGTGTTACAACACTTCTCACGTATTGAAAACTCTTCCATTAACTCCTCTTTCTAGTCCAACAGACAGAAGAGCCCCGGTTTCCTCCGCAGAAATAGCCTTTGCTATTTTTCATATTGTAGATGCAATACCAATCACATATTACTTATACTGCGAGGAGAATGTGAGTGTTAAGCTCTTTATTGTTTCGGGACTCATTTTGAGAGGAAGATGGTACGAGTTTTAACCTGTTACCCTGACTTTTGACAGCAGAATTGATATTACGATATTATGATACCATGAATATGTCATTGAATATCATCAGGAGCTGAACCGATGAAAACAAAATTTGCGCAAACCCAGCATCCCCTGAATTTTTCAACACATATAACACATATAATTCAGTGTCACATATAACTCAGATTAGTGTATTCAAAAACAGTTAGCTATACACCAGCACAAACTGTCACACAACTGAAACAAAGTGTTATTACATTAAACAAACTGTCATGTAGTTCAGCAAAAGCGCTAATTTCAGTCATAAAGTGTTCCAGAATCCAAGGGTTGACGGACAGGTCACACCAACCAATCAGCAGCCTAGACATGACAAGGCTACTCCTACCATAGAGGACACAGGGTTACTGAGGAGTTAACCATGTGAGGACAGTCACCTATAGCAAAGCAAGGAAGAAAAAAACAAAAAAAACAAAAAGCACACAGTCCCTCTTTCATGTCCGCTTTGGTGCTCTTGTTAGTGGTTAATGGATCAAACTTTATGAAGTAAACACTGTTACCATGACACTGGGCAGGAGACGAGCCCCTGTGGACACAAGGTGTGGGAAATCTGAGGGGACATCCTGGGAAATAAAGTTCTGTGACAGACAAAAGCAGAGGCTGAAGTGAGCGTCCATCTGCACGGACCGAGGACTGCGCCCTGATGCACTTTCCCTCAGGACAGATAATGCATTCTGCCATCAATACTGTCAGCATGTGTTCGCAATAGTGCGCCAATTTTAGTGGAACAGTGTGGTAGTATAAATGTAACACTACACAGTGTTACACTGTAACAACATTAGAGTAACAGCATGATAATATCATTGTTGGAGTGTAACAGTGTCTGTGTAACAGTGTGACTGTAACAGCAACAATGTAACAACTGTAATAGCTGTAACAGCATGCCAGTATCAGGATAAAGGCGGAAGTGAAGCATTCCACTCTTTCATACCTAATTTTTCACTTAAACTGTATAATCCCAGTGCTGTGTTTTTAAATGGTTCCATTGTGATGGAATGGTTGATGTTTTGTAATGTTTTTTTTTTGTGATGCGTGTTTTTTTTATGCTGCCTTCTTGGCCAGGTCTCTCTTGTAAAGGAGATTTTAATCTCAACGAGACTTTACCTGGCTAAATAAAGGCTGAATAAAAATAAAATAAATACAAAACTCTCACCTGCTTGAGTCGCTTGACCTCGTGCTCAAGCTCGATCTCGCGGGTCTTGGCGTTGTACTCTGAAAGGCCGCGCCCGCGTCCTGGGCACTCCGTCTCCAGCTTAAATAGCTGCAGGTGCTCGAGCTCCCGCCGCAGGTCCTCAATCAGCTGCAGAGACAAAATGGCTCCTTTACTCTCTACACTAACGTGCACGGCTAACGCTTTGATCAATATTATTACCCTTTTTCTTGTTTATGGCTGTTGTCCAAGTGAAAAGTATTTCGGGCTAACTTCTGTTCACGGCACCACACTGTTGGATTGATTTTTGGCAAAGTGACTCCCTGTTTTATGCTTTGTTTGCATATTCTTTGGCAATATATGCCTATGGCATGGAAAGGAGGAACTTGAGAACTTTGTCTTGAGAACTAGTTTTATTCATGTTTGTGTGTTTCATTACTGTCCACGCGTGTTCCAGTGTGGGTTTGTGTGTTTCAGTCTTGAACGTGTGTGTGTTTCACTACAAAATCCCCACCTCCTGCATGGCCTCCTCTCCTTCTGGAACTCATGTCTATTCTGCCAGAGTTTGTCCATCATCTTCCTGTACAGGTCCATCTCATCCTTCAGGCGCAGGCTGGTGTCCTCCAGCTTATCCGTCATGCGCTGCTTCTCCTGGGCACAACACATTCACTCATTTACCCATTCACTCATTCATCCACACTGTATAAACTGGGCACAGCACATTCACTCATTTCCACACTGTATAACCTGGGCACAGCACATTCACTCATTCATTCCATCATTCATCCACACTGTATAACCTGGGCACAGCACATTCACTCATTTACCCAGTCATTCCACACTGTATAACCTGGGCATTTTACCCATTCCATTCATCCACATTCATCCATTTAACCAGTCACTCATTCATCCACACTGTATAAGCAAACTCATTTACACATTCATTCATTCATTCACACTGTATAACCTGGGCACAGCACATTCACTCATTTACCCAGTCACTCATCCATCCACACTTATGCTGCTTCACTCATTTACCCATTCCTCATTCATCCACACTGTATAACCTGGGCACAGCACATTCACTCATTTACCCATTTACTCATTCATCCACACTGTATAACCTGGGCACAGCACATTCACCATTTAACCAGTCACTCATTCATCCACACTGTATAAGCTGGGCACAACACATTCACTCATTTACACATTCATTCATTCATTCAATAGGACTGGCAACCTCATTTACCCAGTCACTCATTCATCCACACTGTATCACCTGGGCACAGCACATTCACTCATTTACCCATTTACTCATTCATCCACACTGTATACCCTGAGCACAAAGAATTCGTCACTCAACACACATTATGCATCTTGCTCCATTCCCTCCTCCTCCAGCACCAACTCATTCACCAGTTCACTCATTGACGGTTTAAAAGCATTTAAATAGGACTGAACCCACACCTGATCCAGTTTCTCTGTCTGGGACTTCAGCCTGCACACATTTAACTTCATCTCTCCATTCTCCTCCTCCAGCTGCTGTACCCTGGGGAAGAGAGGAGGCATAGCGTTCACATCTATGCTAAAACGCTAGCAGTGATTGTTGTTATGTTAGCAGCGTTGGTTTTAGCACTGATGTTATTAGCAGTGTTGGTACCTGTTGCATAGCAGCTCGATCTCAGTGCTCTTGTCTCTCTCCATCTTGCTGTAAGCCTCTCTGTGCCTCTTCAGCTCCTCCTCCAACACTTGCTCCGCCCTCGTCTCCTGGTCTTTAATCTGCTCTTCCAATTCATGTACCCTGTGAATACATAACACACAACACACACACACTTTAGTATAGAATCTCAGAGACAGAAACCTCAGACTAACAGTTTTCCGATGAATGCGTGTCTGTATTACCTGCATTATATACACTTAAGACTGTATTACCTGTGTACCAGCTGTGTGTTCTCCTGCTTCAGCTTGACTTCAGGTCCCCGCTCACCAGACTGTCATTCTCAAGCTCTGTCACCTTCTTCTCCAGGAAACTCACCTGTGAGAGGCAGAGCAGATGGTGATGAAAACAACTGCTACAGTGAAATCTGCCTCTGTACTCAGTTTAACACGTTTAAGCTTAATTAAGAACAAATCAAATGTCCAAATTGTTTGGGTTGAAGGTGCAGCATTGTATGGACTGTTTTGGAGCACTTAAAATGCACAGGTATAGACACACCAGCTTTCAGCTAACCAAACTAAATTATATTTGCAAACTTGTCTCCACTAGGGGACTCCACTGCCAGCTGTTGTACCTGTGGACTGTAGCCCCACCTGCAACAAACTAGCCTACCTTTTCCTAAGTGAATTACTGTTGCCATGCAACAAAACGACAATGAACTGCATTTATTGTCATATATGTCATGACTGATTATATGTATGGAGGCTGCTTTGTGCCACAGCTGAAAAAGCAAATGGTGATGTCACATATGTAATAGCTTATGGTGTCCTCATTTCCATTGCATCACAATATGGCTGGTTTAAGCCCAAATTTTTCTTTTAAAAAGCTAATGGAATGTAAATTAAATTTTTACTTGGCCAGCACTTAAACCAGGGGAATGCATCAGTGGTAAGATCTTTGATAATGTGATAGGAGGGAGTGGTGCAGAGCTGGGTAATGGAGTTTGGAGGGTTTGGGGGGGTGTGGTTTCCCTGGTCCCCCCCAGGGCCAGTGCAGTGCTGTACCTTCTCAGTGATGTCCACGTCACAGGAGTCGATGCTGTCTCTGAACAGGTCCTCTGTGCTGCCGTTGCTGCTGCTGAAATTGCTGTGATGGAAGAGCTGCCTGCAGGTACAGGGACGGAGTCAGGAGTCAGAAAACACACTCTTACATGCATGCACACACACACACATAATACACACTCACACACTCTCTCACACACACGCTCGCACACACACACACACTCACACTCTCACACACACACACACACTCACATACACACTCGCACGCAAGCACTCTCACACACACACTCTCACGCACGCACGCATGCACACACACACACGCTCTCTCACACACACACTCACGCTCACACAGACACACACACGCACGCACACACACACGCGCACACAGACACACACACACACTCACTCACTCACACACACACAAACACACAAACACACACACACACACACACACTCTCACACACACACACACACACACACACACACACACACACACACACCGGGGCATTCTCATGCAGAAAAACACAATTATAATACGCATATCTCCCTCTCCCTCCCCTTTCTCACACATACCCTTGTATCGTCTCTGCTCTGGAAAACAAATGTGTGTGTGTGTGTGTGTGTGTGTGTGTGTGTGTGTGTGTGTGTGTGTGTGTGTGTGTGTGTGTGCGCGCGTTCAGGGACATGCATGACCTCTACGGAGGCAAACAAGAGCTAATTCTGTACGCTGTGCTCACAGCTCTTTCTCCAGTGCCTCCTTGCACCAGCTATGACACGCTGTTGCTACATGACTACAACTGGCTGTGATTCTCACATTGTCTCTGTTCATTGTCTAAACGCACTGGATGTGCTTTCCTAAGTCACTCTCAGTAAGTGCACCTGCTACAGACATAAATGTAATATCACATAAACGTAACCACAAACAAGCCTCAAGGTCCCCCACACAGACTAAAGAGAAAGCTGGAGATGAGCATTTACACTGTACCAGTAGACAAATGGAGAAAACAGAAGTGTGGCTGACTTACCTTCCAAACGCAGTGCTGGATATTTTCCTGTTGGGGCTGAAAAAAAAAAAACAGAAATAAGACATGTTATTTCAGAGACCTGTACTACAGACCTCCAGAGACTGGCTGTGTTTGCTCCACGCCTCAGAAATCTGCTGATGTTTCATGTGCATGAAGTTTTAACATGCGTTTTCATATACAGTAAACCTGAAGGACGTCTCAATGTCAACTAAGCCCATGTGTCTGTGGTGGGGGTTAGCCTTCTGTAAGCTCACCATGTGTTTTTTTTTTTTTACTTTTATCTCCAGTTGCTCAAGGTCTGAGAGTGGGCTATTAACAAAATAGGTACTGGCAAAGCTGCATGCATGCACGCACGCAATGAATTTCTCTTGGACACACAGAGATTCTCTCTCTCTCTTTCACAAGCATGCACACACACACACACACACACACACACACACACACAGACACACACAGACACACACAGACACACTGCCTTCATGACTAGTTTTCCTTGTCATTCTCTTTAATTGCCTCTCTCACTCCCAGTCTAAGCTGTGACTCTAATTTCTCCCTCTCTCCATGTCTTTCCCCTCATTTCTTTCTCAAACACACATCCCTATCTTCCTTTCCTCCTCTCCTTTTTAACACTGTCAGCAAAATTCCTCAACCTCTCCTCCCTCTCTCCTTCTTTTCTTTCTTTAGTGTTCTTTTTTTGTCCCTCCTCCATCCACCCAGAATCCCATAGTCTTCCCTGTGGAATCTGGGGAAAATGGATAATCCACACACACACACACACACACACACACACACACACACACACACACACACACACACACACACACACACACACACACACACACACACACACACAAAAAGATTAGCGGAAAAACCGTAGCATCAGCAGTGGAGCTGAAGATGGGGGGACGCATCCTGAACCCCAAAAGTACTAGGAACATCAATGCCTAAACTGTATCACTCCAATATGAACCCATAAATTACATGTTTAACTCCCGAATTGGACTCTGTGAGGAACCCAGCCGATAGTCCGATGGTGAATTTAAAATACTTACAAAAGGCCAAAAGCCTGGCTATGCGGCTGGCAGAAGCTACTTTACTGACCATTCAGGACCCAAAGGGAAAACCACTCAGACTTAAAGAAAAAAAAAACATAAAGACGACCTCATTTACTGTGGGTGCATCTCAAATAGCCCCTAAAAGCCGGCCCCAACGATACCACCTTTACCATAATGGGCAGGAATTAATATGAAGAATTAATATCTGCTCTGTGGGACAGACAAAAGAAAAGACAAATAAGCTCAAAATAACACATAATAATAAAAAAAAACATGGGCTACATATATACTTATCTATAAAAAACCAGCACTGCCAAGGAAAGGTAGCCAACGCTGACTGCAGGATACCTGACAAAGTGCCAACACTTATTACATTACAGGTCCTAAGCATACACCCTAATCCCAAGAGACTTACAACGTGACAGAACATAAGTATATCTAGGAGACAAGCAATGGTGCAGACCTGCCTGACAGCACTTTCAGACCAGAGACTGCAGCCACAACATCACTAAAGAACTGATGTAATTCAGCGTGGTACCCGATCATAGCAGATATAAGCGATGATACCTGCCACCATACCACACTCGTACCATAAAATGCTGTGAAATTTTCATTTACGGATTCTGTCAGTCTAAATCAGTAAGGGCCACCTTTGACAGGAGATTGTAAACATTCTCCTTTAGATCTCCTGTATCACCCCCTACCCCCACTTAGCCCCCCCTCCTGCCCCACCCTGCCGGCACACCGCAGTGCAGTTTCACCCCTCCAAAACTCTCTCATGCGGTTTTTTCCACGGTTCACCCGCCTGTCAAAACCAACCAGGAAGGAGGGAGCTGCAGCAGCTGTCGCTGCCATGGCAACCACACCCCCCCCCCCCCCCTGCCTCCTATCTGATATCGATTCTCAATCTGAGGAAAAAGCACTGTAAATGGAGGGGGTCTGGTAGGAGTCCAAAGGGGTTATGAACCTTTGAACCAGAATGAACCCCTGCTGTAGCATTAACCGGCTCCAGGAGCGCGCAGGGAATCTGAATCGGGGGATTAGCAAGCTAATGCGGGACGGCAATCCTCCCATTCAGCCACTGAGGCCTGTCTATGCCAGCTACGGGAGGGCAGAGGTGCCATAACACACAGAAGCAATAAAACCCAAACTTCACCAGCTTCACCACACACCTTCCACTCTGCGAACCAGACAATGATTCAGACCCCTAAGGATCTCTGTCCAATTTAAAAAGTTGCAGCACATTAATATAATAGTTTGGAAGCTGGGCTTGTAATTCATACACTGGAGGTTTGATCCCCAGGTTGAGGACTGCTGGTGTACTTATTTGCTTAAGCAAATATTAAACTGTACAAATGGATATTGTGGAAACAGTTTTAACTGTCTGAGCTGGTTTGGACTATCTGCAAAATCCGTTTAATGCAAACGTAACCTTAGACTTAGATATTTTCAACAGAGTGAGGTTTTTTCAAACTGAAAATGGACAAACCCACCCATATGCTAAACAGTGACCAGCTGATATGAGCCAATCACTGTACTTAGGTGTGGACAGGAAAACATTTTTATTGGTTCAGACAAGTCAATGACTGACAGGTGACAGTAGCCCCACCCATTGTGGGGTATATAAAAACCTAGCCCTCCATGTCAGTGGTCTCTCCAAAGAAAGCATTATAACTTCCCTGTCATACAATTACTGCACGACCAGAACTTTAATAAGGGATTTTCTGCTGGCACTGAGTCAGCAGCGGACACATTTGCTGCCTGGTTTGAAGCTCAGCACAATGATAACGAGGCGAAACCAACACGGGACCCGAGAGCCTTCCCCTCTGGGGACGGGGGAGAAGGGTGCTGATGACTTCTTTCAAAGATTTAAATCCGTGACCTTCGCTATTTACAATTTCCTACAGTTCAATCCATAGCCATTTTTAGATTCCACCAGCGCCAGCACACGAGATCACTATTAAAAGATGCTGGTATCTTGTGCCTTTTATTTCCTCCTTGTATTGTCATAGCTTTGTGCTGATGTGTTTTTTTAAATGTCTGGAGGAAGCTGGTGGAAGTGGTTTTTTGTGGGTTCAGTTAGGTCGGGTGTGGTTTTAGTGTTAGGTGAGTGTGGCTTCAGTTTTTATGGGTGTAGTTTGGAGGTTTGTTGGGTGTGGTTTTATGGATGGGGGGTGTGGTCTGTCGCATGGTGCCGCCCCTTACCTGTTGGCTCTGAGGTTCTTGAGCCGCGCCTCCAGGTCGTTGAGCAGGTTGACCTTCTTGCAGCACTGGGAGCAGTACACGTCCAGTGGCTCCGAGCAGTACAGGTGTCGAATCTTCTGAGGGGTCTGGCCCGCACTGTGAGAGGGGACAGAACACAAACATCACTGTACCACAAACTCTAATTGACTTTTACAATTAGGCAGAGTGACTTAAAAAGAGCACTCTAGCCATAACCAATTAAACTTACTCTGCAGTACTTCCATTCCCCTCATTGAGTCATTAAGGGCCAGTCTCCTGGACATGGATTAAGTGTAGTCCTAGACTAAAAGAAAGTTCCAGTGAAGATCTTCACTGAAAAACATTATCAGTCTAGGACTAGAATTGAACAGCCTGAAAACCCTAAAATTGTTTTAAATGGGCAAAGCTAGTTCCATATTTTACCTTCTAACCGTTCTTTTCTAACCTGTTCACAAAAGTCGTGTTGAACAGGAAAAAAAGAAATCTTGGAAAGCAGACCTATTTTTTAAGTAAAAAAATCCTGTAAAACCATCTAAGTCTAGCCTGTTGACTTTTTAACATGTCCACCCTAAGTGTATCATGAAGACATTTGTAGCCAGGCTGGAGTGGGACAGGCTGAGTATGCAGCAAAAACACACACTGAAATGCACTGCGCTGATTTTAGTTATCGTTCATATTTCTTTATATTCTTTAGATTGTGTAGGCCACCATCATCACCTCGTCCACAACGTAAAACAGGATGTAACGGGTTTGCATAAGCACTTTCAGGGGCAGATCTCTCTGAGGACGGCGAAATTAATCTGCTTTACAGCAGGTGAGACGTGAGAGCTGCTGGACAGAACAGGGATAATGGGACTAGCAGGGGACACACACAGGTATGTTACATAACCATGATTTCACCTTTAAACAAGATTACACTGGGAGGGCGTAACCGGGCAACCGCAACCCCCGGAACAGGGACACACCTGCACATGCACACGCACATGAACACAGACGCACATGCTCCCCCACACACACACACACACACACACACACACACACACACACACACACACACACACAGACAACACATTGGTGAGTTAATAAATGAATGAGTGAGCAATCGTATGTGCAAATGAAGAAACGAGTGGAGGAGTGACTGAGTTAATAAAACTAATGAGGAAGTGAGTGAATAAGGAGCGGGTGAAAAAATTAAGTGAAGAAGTCAGTGAATTGATTCATGAATGAATGAATGAATGAATGAGTGATGGATTAAGTGAGTGAGGCAGTTTATAACCGGGTAAGTGAATGCATGATTGACTGGTCCAGGTGAAGGGAGCTCACCTGGAGGGCACGGAGGAACCCAGGTCAGAGTATCCGTTGGTTCGGGTCTCGTCGTCGGGGCATGGGCTGCTGGGGGTGAAGTCCACGTCCTCGCCCTCGCCGTAGTCCTCAAACTGCTCCTCGTTGGAGATGATTGAGCCCGAGGTCATACAGGGGTTCAGTTGACCAGAGCTGCGAGCCAATCAGGCGGCCAACGTCAGCAAGCATCCCCGTTTCAGTTAAACTAAACCCTTCTGCCCACAAAAAATTACATTTACATAATCTCTCAATGTGCATGTGGACTGGTACACTGATATGCCAGTATTGGGAATTGTATTAACTGAAAGAGTGCACCTACATAATTGTATAGCAATATCATCCCATAATAATATTAATAATAATTGTTTATTTTAAAATAATAATCTAATTATTATAATCTAATCATTATTATTCAGCACGATGACAACTGGGAATAGCTGATAGCGTGTTACCATGTTAGCATGGAGATGTAAAGTGATTTACATTGACTTGATCTCACTGGATCTACTATATAATTATGACTACAAACATACATGATGAAACACTTTCTGTAAGCTGACAACAGAGACCAAAACTGACATTCACAATCAATGAGCCCCAAAATTCCTGATGTCTATGTGTGATCTGATTGGTATTATGAGTAAATATTGCTCGATTTCAGCCAGAATATTTTCTAAAAAACACACATCTTGATCCACTCATATAACAATAATAATTACTATAACAATGACGCCACAGGGTGTTTGAGTCCCATCTGTCTCATTACCAACTGTAGCTGGGGGTCCATGTTCACAAGCCAACAACTGGCTCAGCCTTACCGGGAAACAATATGGGAAGCTGGCAAAAATTACAGCCTTGAAGAAGGTCGCTGGGTGGGGCTAACACTGCAGCGCACTTCGGATGGGGGGACATTTTTCTAAAAAGTACATGCTAACCTGTTTCCAGGCATGAAGTACCCCGCGAGCCCCTCCTCCTTGTCGTGGACCTGCCCCCCGTCAGAGGCGTCTGATCCTGGGGTGCTGTCCATGTCCGACTCCTGGGGGTCCCTGCCGCTCAGGTCCTCCTCGGGGTACAGCTGGCAATCGGGGTACGGCCGTGTGCACATGATGACTGGCTGGACAAGCCCCGCCTCACCGCCCTGGAACCATGGTAACACCCCGATGTAAGACCAGCATGTTACATTTACAATACATTCTAGACTTTTTATGGTGTAGAGCAGCAGCCATTTGGTTTCAAGGAAAATCAGTCAGTTTATAGGTAAACAGATAAATTCCAAGTTTCAAGTTACAATTAAAGCTGCATATATGAAATTTTGTTAAGAGGGGGAACTCTCACACACGCACGCATACACACTAAAAACCAGGAAAGCATAAATCAAGAGTTTTACAAGCTCAGGTACCTCACACTTTCATGTAGAGGTCACTTAACACTGACTGCTAAAGATGTCTAACGCAGTGCGCACATTCACTCTGCTCACTTCCACCCAATCACCACCTCCCCCCTCCAAACCTGCAAACAGAAAAGCGCCTAATCTTCTGCAAGCCAGCCGAATGCAAATAGACCTGAACTTTATCGTCTCAGGTCTGAAACGTCCTGTACTGTACACATGCCATATCAGCTGGCCTAGGTGCCTCATGGTCTGGCTGGGAGCTGAAAAATATTCCTCCCAGTCCAAACCCCAGTAACATCGACTATGACCTGGTGATCATGGGAAGGTTTCTCACAAGTGTCGATAATACAATACCACTAATAAAAATAATGAATACCACTACTATTACCACTAATAATCATCATAACAATAACACATTTATCTGAAAGGGCTACATCTAAATGCTACAGATGCTACGAATAAAACAAAGAGGGACACAAATCCAAGAGGCATCAAACTCACAGAACAGGGGAAATTGCACAACATTGCACACTGTTACATCACACACAGACTGACATGCCTCCCTGCTGTGTGATGTACAGTCAGCTGTGTCTCACCAAATATCGGATAATTGCTGATTCTGCTTAATTGCACAGTAAGCAACACATACACACACACACACATGCACACACACACACACACACAGCTATATGTAGTGGAAAACACATGCACGCACACACAGACAGACAGACAATCAATCAAACATATCAATCAATAAAAGGACCTTAGCCCCAAATGAAACCAGCCACTATCAATTTCATTTGTTTGGTCACTACTAGTTTGACTCAAATACATCTGTTAAACATTACATAAGCAAAGCAGTGTGCACCCAGGTAGAATGCTCCTCTCTCTCTCTCCCCTCCCTCTTTCTCCTCTCTCCCACATCTCCTTCTCTCCCTGTTTTTTATTCCCTCCTCTTCCCCTCTCCTGGTCTATCAGCCCCAGGTCTGTGCCTCCCGCATCTGTCTTCCCACTGTGGGGACCCAGTCCTGTTCCTGCCTCCCTTCATAGAGTCTCAGCGCGTTATATTTACAGCGTTTTTCCCCGAGCAGCACTGAACAGCGCTCAAAGAACAGCATCATTAAATGCCCTGAGTTACAGCACGGGCTGTTCGTTCTCACGCCCAGGGGCCCCCCTGCAGAACCAACAGCGCCGTTAAAACTAAAAAAAAAAAAAAAACCAAAAAAAAAATCCCTCGCCCGCGCCGCGCTTCCGCTCTAACACGCCACCGTAAATCCCATTACGGCCATTAGGAACGATCCCGCCGCAGAACATAGCTCGGCCGTTTTGGAAAACACAAAGGGAGGTGATTTATGGCGCGGACGGCTTGGCGTTTTGGAGCAGGTCCAGCTGGCTCCACTGTGGTTTCGCCGTTACCGTGGGAACGGGACGGACAGGAGTCCAGGGTGAATTCCACCTCTCCCGCTTCTTCACCCTGGGCCCCCCGAGCTGTACCAGCCCAAAGCTTTTAGCCGAACCCGAACGGTCTTCAGTGAGGTTAAAGCTCGACCTGAACACACTGACATATAACTCAATTTCTAATTAAACACTACACAGCGTGGTTTTAAGCTGCATCTGAGCACGGCACCAAACGACTACAGCCATACCTTAACACTATAAAGTGTGAACGAAACCCAATGTGAACGCTTTAAACTATGACCGCAGCTCTACTTGGGCCCAGTACGTTGTATAGTACAGCCATTCCCCACATACGCCTGAGTTCTGATCTGAGCGACCGGTCGTATCTCAAAATGGACGAAAGTTGGACGTATGTTAGCATGGCAACTCAGAGGGAGAACTGAGAGAAAAGGATTGGTTGACAGGATGTGAAAGGATTGGTCTCCTGTCTTGGTGGGATCCGTGTCGGCACGACTGCGTAACGCTGCCGTTGGTAACGCAGCCTGCAGGAACTCTGTTGTGATCACGACAGACACCTACGCGTACATCAGTGCTATAAAACAGAGCCTTACACAGATTAGCTCCATGCAAACCTCTACTGTGCTGGGGGTTCTTATACTACGCTGCTACGCCGGAAAAAAACATCAAAAGTAAAAAACACTTCTAATTTTCTGATATGTAAACAAAAACTAAGACCAATGACGATCATGCACTATGACACACATCTTTGTTTTCTGTGTGAAACAACGGTTGGATTCCTTTTGATCTTCACTCAGTCTAATTCTATATACTCATACAGACTCACCACTGCATCACCGCCTGACTGGTGGGTACTCCTACAAAGGCGATGAAACGGTTACCAGGAAGAAAAACATTTTTTTTTTCAACTACAATGAGTCAACCAGAAACAATATGAACAGCTTGGGACCTCAACTAATTAATTTTCTAATGTAATCTTCTAATTTTTTAAATTAGCAGATAAATGCCAACTCTGGTTGCCAAACCTCTAGATGCAGTTCATCTCATTGTCATGCACTGTAATCAGCAACCCAACATAGCTGGGAGTGTTAGACTGGAGGTCCTCCTAGATATTAGATATTTGAGCTGCTCTTGCTTTGTTTCTCCTCACCAGACCTGGTTTGCACCCATGATTTTTGCCTCGGTCCATGGGGGGGTGGGAACAGGGGGCAGAAAGAGAGCAAGCAGGGCAACTATGTGGGGGAGGTGGTGGGGGGGGAGGTATTTGCTCCAACATCACACTACACCACCTGATTTCACCTGAATAGCTCACTTCCTGGACCAAGGGTTTAAACTAATTAATGACTTAGGGTGGTTTAGAGAGTGATAAATGGAGGGGCCAATCAGGAGTTCCAACAGACACTGACATCATCAGTCACCGGGTGGACTGAGATGCAAGAGTGGGAGCATGACCCCCCCAGTGACCCACTTCCTTCTCCTGCCATCTCTTAGTCACACAGACACTGACAATAAAAAGGAGACCTGGGAATGATGTTTTTCCTTGAAAAGGAACCTTATTCAAGTATCACTAAAGCAGACTCATGCTAACGCATGCATTCCACATGTATCTCCTTTTCTTTTGTAGTTGAATTGATAATATAGGCACACTCTGTGTACAGTTAAAAACTGGCACGAACTAGCTATAAGCCTCACTCATTCAATTTTTTTTTAGAAAATAATAGGGTAAATACAAGGCATAAAAATACAAAAACAAAGACAAAAATATCAAAAGTAAAAAAAAAAAAACAAAAAAAAAAAACACACTTACTGTTCACTTTCTAACATGCATCTCAAGATACAATCAGTTTCTCTGGTTGACATGCATTATAATTAGCAACCCTTAATGCTGTTGAGAAAGTAGCATGGAGTTCTTCACTCTCAGACATGGAGATACTTATGCAGCAATATTTTCCAAATTAATGGAGCTGTGGCCAAATGTGTTGATAGAGCTGGAGCTGGAAATCAATAGCAATTAATACTGAGAGAGCCGTTGACTTCAACAGCACCTTTTACCGTGGAGCTGCTATCCCCTCTCCTGGACCTGGGGAGCTGCAGTGCGTGCTGGTTTTTGTTGACACTCAGCACTTAATGATCAATAAAATCAGTTGATTACACAATTAACTCAGCCATACTGAATTTATTGGGCCTGGGCTGGTTGTAAATTTTGTGGTGGGAACACAAACCAGCAGACACCATGGCCCTCTAGGACTAGTGTCCTGCCACTGAGATACTGCTATTGTCAGTGAAACGGTGAGTAAATGTCAGGTTCGCTTTGAGAAAGAGATGTCAATCTCATTGAGGTTTTTATGGTGAGGTAAATGTAAAAAAACAAAACATAACTATGGATGGAGCAGGGACAGAGCTGTGTGAGGGAGGGGTGGGGTGTGGCAGGAGTAGGCGGGGCAAAAACAGGTGTCAGTCCTCCTCCTTTGCTCAGTGTGTACGACATTCTCACACAGGAGCCAACACTACACTGAGTGGATTTTTCCTTTTACACTCATTAATTATGGAAATGTTTTTGTCTGAAAAATCCAGGGCACAGAAGGAAAAGATGAGAAGGGAGGAGGAAGGAGGGAGGTGGTGGAGAAGGGGGGGCACACGTTTGATAAAAGCGGAATAAAAAAAAATAAACCCTTGGGTTTGTGCAAATCAGCATCAGAGAGAGGAGGACGAGGCAGCTTCGGAGGACGGTTGTTTTATTTTCCGTTGTGCTTTTCGGAGGAGATCACAGTCTCACAGCGCCTCTCTGAAGGACAGGCTAAGCTGTTTTGGGAATGGGGGGGGGGGTGAGGGGGCGGTTATCTCAAAACCCCGCAGAGAAATCTCACAGTATATGCCTGTGATTCAGCGAACTGCAGATAAATTAGCCACCGTCCTTCAATCTGGGAAAATCATTTGATGAATTCGCGCCGGCTTTATTTAGACACTAAATGCCCACCCCCGTCCACCTCAAGAGCACGTACATCAGTGCAGTCATAATTCCAGCATCTGAGATCTGTTACTGTCACATACAATTTCATTACACTAAAACCAGGTCTAGTGATTGGAGTTGGGGACCAGTTCCATTTCACTTAAGGATATTAATTGCGGTTTATTAATGAACTGAAAAACCCTTGCCGTGCAGTGCGTATTTTTTTCAAATCATTAATTTCGTTTCAGTTAATTTCCTGAGTTGACTGAATCTGAAATGGAATTGACCACAGAGGCCATATTAACATGGCTGAGTTACCCTCGGGACCTTTTACAGTTCTCCAGTCAAGGTCATGTCATTACCTGTTTAAATATATATTCATTAAGGCACTTTGAGTTTAGCATTTTCAACAATGATTACAGCAGCAGATTTCCCACTGAAGATTCAAACCTGCAACTCCCTTGGCCGAAAACCAACTCTCCCAATCCTTACCCAGCTAATATGAAGCTACGCTATTTTACGCTCCACTGCAGACTGTTATGAAATGAAATAAAGAATTTTTCCACATCACTGCGTGCCACATTAGTGCCTCCAGGGCTAACCTCTAGCAAGAACAGAGTGATGTTCAACCCAGACAAAATCACCTTTACACAAAGGGCAAAGATCAGAGAACATGGGTGCTGGAACGAGTGAGTCATTGTTGAAATCCCACGGTATTTCTTTGAGTTTTTTCCCCAAAAAAAGGTAGCAATGGGGTGACGTTGCTCTTGCTGATGTGAACATTCAGAACTCTACTTCAGAGACGATACAGCTAAGGGCGGTGGAAGTGGCCTTTACAAACATTGAAAAAACTGTACTATGAAGAAGATCAGTACAAATGACATCACAATATAATGGGTAATGCACTAATGGCTGTGGCTTTGAGATATCGCATTATGTTAATATATATATAATAATATAATAAGATAATACCATGAGGTAACGCCCCTTCCTTCCCCATGGCTATCCATTACGCTCCTGCATTTCTCCAAAAATTCTGTAGGGATTCTATGGTTATTAATCCTTAAGATTGTGTATGTCAATGGCCTTGATGATCGTTTTGTGTCTGGGTGTTGCTATATCGCTATTGTAACTGTGTGCATAGTTATGCCATCTCCTCCTCTAAGAAGACACTAATCTCGATTTCTTGATTAAATAACGGATAGATAAAACAATGAAATCTGAAACTCAATCGGACCACTTGGCATTCATTCCCATTCCCATTCCCAGGCTGTGGAAACCCCAGGCCGTGAGGTAACAGGCCCTCATAAACTCAACGTTATAAGAACATGTCTGTCTCTCTGCTTATGTGGGGCCCTTTCTGGCTGAGAGCTCATCCCCCTTGACTGCCACCAGACATCAAAGGATGGAACCTCGGATGACCTGGTCGCCACGACACCGAGCGGTTCCGAGGCAACAGGGCAAAAATAGTTTGCTGCGGGGCGAGCCGCTCTCAGGCGGCTCTCCTGCCGTAAATACCGTAGCGACCCAACAATGGAGTCACATTACCTATTTATCTTCTGCTCAGGCTTATTTGAGAGTTTGAAAGAAACTTAGCAAAAAAAAAGCACCTTACAGCAGAGCAAATGATGCAAAAGAGGAGAGGTCTCTCTCTCTCTCTCTCTCTCTCTGTAGCACAACAAACGGAGTATCAGGAATATCACTGACAAGAGTGGTCAATGTTTGGAACAGTCAGGTCATGAGACTGCTAACCAAATGGCTCATAGTATGTTCTCTGCTAACTACTACATTGTGGTCAAATCCTCTTATAAAAGCATTCAGTTTTATACCACAGCAATCTATTAAAATACACATTTCCATCAGAAATGACTTTTTACAAATCTGCTCCCAGCAGTGTGAGGTAGCTATGCTTTGGCACTTCTGATTGTCATAATTGACCTGTGTGTCTCTTCTTTTAATATAATATTGCCTAGCTATATACATTTTCATAATTAACATTTCACAAATATGAACATTTACATAGTTGGGGATAGAAAAAGAACTGGAAGAAAAAAATTGTGGTAAACTGTAAATCGTAAAGCGTAGTTGTGATCTGAAATGCTGAATCACTGCATTATGCTACAGCCATTTAGCAGATGCTCTTATCCAGAGTGACTCACAATGTGGGGGAACACCGGCCCATTCACCTGATTAGCATGAGAAATAGTGCCAGACCTGGCACACAACATTCTGAGACAGGTGAGTAGGCATGGAACTTCGCTGTGACGCTGTGATGCTGAAGGACGAGTAATCATGTCTAAATAAGAAAATACTACTGTACAATCAAATAAAACAAGGGCTGAAGCATTTGAAATGGAATCTTTGACCCAAGCCACAACCCAATCAAATCTACTAAGTCTTTTTAAGGGTGTACCCTATGACATTTCAGAATTAGAAGAACACATTCCATAGGTTAGGTTTGCTTTCCTCCGATAAAATAGGAAATACTCTGTTGTAATGAAAGTCTGCTTTGACTAAAGTGCATATGCCCTTAAACAGACTTATGCTTATGCATAGACCCTTACAGAGGTGAAGTGTGTCTGACTGGATTCTGGTTCTGGCCCCAGTCTCTTCCATGGGCTGGATCCCCAGGGTTTGTGCTTCTCCAGTGCGGCTGCCTGCCGGAGCAGGCTATGGGCCCGAGGGGTCAGTCAAGGTCGCCTGGGCGACGGGTTATGCTGGTGCGTAGCCCGACTGTTTTTGTTTGAGGAGGGAAACACTGGCGCGTTCAAACCATCAGGGCCGAGCAGGATGTTGGACAACGGTAAACGATCTGTGTGGCTACAGGAGGAGGAGGATGGTGGTGGTGCAAGGGATGGGGTGTACTCAAATGTTGGCTGTGTGTGTGTGTGTGTGTGTGTGTGTGTGAGAGAGAGAGAGTGTATGTGAGTATATGTACGTGTGTGCATATGTATGTATGTGTATGAGTACATGTGAGTAATTCCGTGACTGTGTTTGTATGTGTGTGTGCAGAGAGCACATCTGAGTTTGTGTGTGTGTGTTTGTTTGTGGGTCCAGGACACAGCTCAGCTCCAGCAAGACACTGGTCATCCATATTGTACCTCACGCTGCCGCTGTTTAAATCCCAACGCAGCATCCTGGTCCCTCCCGAGCGTCAGCCCAGGCCACCGAACGCCACGGTCACGTTTCTGCGCCGCGGCTCATTAGCCACGCTGACCGCTCACCCCAGGTCCCCGCCACCGGAGTTTAATCCTCCACTTCTGCTCCGCCGACCGCAGCAAAAACACAATGAGGAGCGGCATGGCTGCGCGAGAGTGCGACTCGGGAGGAATTTCAATGGGGCTCCCTCCCTGTTCCTCCGCTGACCTTTCCCCGACAACAGCACCGCTTTTCTGTCCACACAAACCCTGCGCCTCCGCCAGACCCCTCGCGGCGGGTGCTAATTCAAACCACAATCGACCCCCATACCCCTCCCCCTTTTGACGCAACGGCCAATCAGAATGCAAGGTTTAAATTTAACCCCACCCCCTTTTTTCTCACAGTCCTATCAGCTGCAGATTGTGGCATACGTTAAATGCCAAAGGGCCTGTTCGTTCAACTGTAACACCGTATGACTTATTCCCAGTCCATTGGAAAACTGTTCTCCAAATTGCGTCAATACAGTGTGCTTCCAACCATGTCAGGACAGTGTATCCTCAACTATGTCAGAGCACCCACTGAACCACAGGTTCAAAACCCACACCATACTCGGCTTGTGCGTTCCTCTAATCGTCTCTGCTCTCTCAGATACGAAACGTTCTGGTGGGTAATAGGACTCACTGGTTATGTATGACAGGACAGAACTGCACACAGTCCAGTATTCTGTGTGATCAGGCACCATATTGAATGTTAAGATGATGCAACAAACTGGGATGTTTTGGTTTCAATGGCAACGAGACAGAACTTTTAAATGTTGAGAACATCGTATGGGTGACTGTACCTTTTACTGTATGCCATGTACACATACACATGCTCATTCTTGCTTTCACTCCCTCTCTCTTACACACACACAGGCACACACACACGCAGTTCTGTAATCAATCTCTTTGGCTACTCCCTAGTCTGAGACAATGTTACTGGAAGTGAGGAGAAAAGTAAGCTTCATACAGGAAAGAAATTTCTTCATTTTGGAAAGACAGACTAGTACTAAATTCTTGGACACACACACACACACACACACACACACACACACACACACACACACACACACACACACACACACACACACCACAGATTAGCATTTGAAAGAGGAACCCCCTTTTCTCTTGCAACGGATTACCACACATGCATCCTGGTCCAAGTCAATGGATAATCTACCTATTCTAGTCCAGGTTAAATATACCTCCAACCAGACAAAGCAGATCTTGCCTTACTCAAAAAAAATACAAGAATAGTTGTCACTCAAGTCACAATTTCCTTTCCACTTAATAAAGACAAACCCTCAAAAACAAACAATCAGTCCAAACCTGTGTGAAACCGTGCGCCTCTTTCTGCTGAAGCTGAAACCGAAGCTGAAGCTCACAGACCAGCCGCTTGTCCTCCAGGGCCCATGTGAAACCCTGCCAAACCTGCTATCTCCACCTCCCTGTGTACAACAGCACCCAGACACATGACTTCCACCGCGGTTCCCTGACACCGGGGGCTGAGATAGCCAAAACACACTGGGTTTATCTAAACCTGTGGTGCTATCACACACTTCACTTGTGCTCCCTCTCGCTCCCTCTCTCTCGCAGATGCTTTTAACAGGGGGCTGTCAGGGTCTCTCCTGCATGGCCAGCCCACCCTTTGTATGAGGAAAGGCTCGTGGGAGGGGAAACTTATCCCATTTTCACACGTCTGTCCACTCTTGTCCGCGATTGACCCGTTGCAGCCCCCAAACGCACCAGCCCAGACCCTCTGAGCGCGGACCCCCCCGCATCCCCATCCCCATCCCCAACCAACCCCAACCAACCCCACCCCACCCTCCAACTCCAGCTACAGATTAATCCCATTATCAGTGGAAGTGGGTGGGGGCTGGGAGCCAGCAGTCAGACACACTACCTTAGGGGTCAGCTTCACCCCCCCCCCTCCCCAAATAACACCCAAAATAAAGACAGAGATTTTAAACACAAAAGGGGGTTGTGTGGAGGGGAAGAACAATGGACTTAGTCTGGCTGGCTGCATCAGTTCTTTATCTCAGCTGCCCCCCCAGCCAAGCCCCCACTCTACCACCATAGCAATGCACGGCTGCTGGGTCTTACCCTGTCGTTCACTGCGGGGGGGTCATCTGTGCCACCGGCGCTGGTCAAACCACCATCGGCTGAAGACATCCACCCCCCGTGACCCCTGTCCCTCACTGTCCGTCCTCACAGTCCAACAGGTGAGGACAGGTGGTGGAAAAACAAAAAAATTACAAAAAAAAAAAACCCACAACCCTGCAGATCTGGGGGTGTCCTCTTCACCCACCCCTCTCCTCCCCTCGCCGGGTTAATCCGCTGGGAGAGGGGTGTGAAAGACAGAAAGAAAGAAAGAAAGAAAACAGGAGCGTTGTAGCCTTTCTTCCACCCGAGCACCCGCAGTTAAACCGAAAAGAGCGCGCGACAGCTCCTCCTCGCACGGTCCTCCTTCCTTCCCTCACTCACTCACTCACTCCCTCGCTCGCGCTCGCTTGCTCGCTTTCTCGCCTCGCGCTGGAAGCACACGGAAGGCACGCACGCAGGCATGCAGCACTGACTCTGGCAACAGTTGCCTGGGATTAAGCCACTCCCCCCCCCCCCATCCCTCCTCCCATCTCCCTGGCTGTTGCCCGGCAACCAGCTTCAGCTGGGCTGTCCCTCGGCAGTGACATCAGTATGGGGAGCGAGTGTCTAGCATTGCAACACACAAGTCTCTCCGCTCCAACCTTGCTGCCGTTTCACCTTCTGTTGACATCAGCCTCAGTAAAAGTACTAAGGAGGCAATCGCTAACTCAAATCTGTTCACACTAACAAAGCAGCACATTTTATTTTTCAAAAAAAAATTAGAAATTGTCATGTGATCTATGAAATCTAAATGACTTTGCCGCTGTGCAACATTTTGTGCAGTACATTTTTTACCTGAGTTGTTTTTTTTTCAATGGTCAAAGACTAGATTTGGCCTAGGCATATCGATGACGAAGATTTCTTAAAGTAATAAAAAAAAAAAACAACTTTGCTTAGAGGAAGACTCATACAATCAAACCCACATCATTTTTGTACAGAATTGCATAACCTATTACTGTATTATTTTATACATGATACTATAGACAGGCCCAATAATCGCATGTTGCTGGAGCTCCCACCCCATTCCTGCTGCAGGAACTCACACCCTTTCCAGTCGCTCTTAAGCCACAAACCCCCTTTTCCACAAAAAAAAAAACCCTGCAAAATAAGAGTCCACCCTTTCCTTCTGCCTGAGGAGGATTTAGCTTTCACATCACTGCAAGCATCGTTCCACGGATATCTCCATAATTACATCTGCTAAATGGGATTAGCCGTGTTTCAGAGATTTTGTGTGTTGGATGTGAGCAGACGCTGATAGTTTTAGATTTTCCGTGCCCATTCCCCACCCTCCTCCCCAGTGTTTTGATTGGGATCAAAGATGTGGGCTTCAGACTACATAAAAATCCTTAGGTCCATCTTTCTCCACTTATATGTCATATAATCTTTGGGGGAGCAGGGCTTTTAACTCAGAGGTTGCAGGTTTGATTCCCAGATGCCGCTGTACCTTTGGGCAAAGGTTCTTCATGCGAATTTCATCAGTAAAAACACAGCCAATAAATGGATAATGTGTATAAATGTAAAGCGCATAAGTCACTGTGGATAAGAGCATCAGGTAAATACCTAAAATATACTGTAATATAAATAGAAGGCTGAAACTGTCTGGATCTGCTTTGCCTTTCAGACAGTCAATGGAATTGTGGTTAGATTTACCAAGCCAGAGCTCCATTGTTTAATTGAAGACACAGAATTAGGCCATACGATTATGTTTACAGAAACTAACAACATTTCTAGTTTACAAAGCCCATTGAACAGCATTTTTCTGAACAATCATAATTATATTATCATTTATTTACAATAATTTCCATAAAGTATTATTTTAAAAGACCAACCATCCCGAAAAAATCCACTTTTAAATCATACTTAATTACAAGGCTAATCCGTCATTCTCCAGAGTGTGATTGCAATGATAATTACTTGAAAGCATAACTGTAACCACATGAAAAGTGGGAAGAGTTGCGAGTTGGATGGCTTTTCAAGCCAACATGGCTTAACTGTCAACGATTTTCTACCACCTGGCTTTTGTTTCTTGCTGAAGAAGTTGGAAGAAACACACTTGCTTTTGCAAAAGCAAGACGGACCCTTTCCAGAATAACAGGAGTGACATTTGTGTTTCTTTGCCTTGTTTGTTGTGAGCAGCCAGTTGGCCCGTTTGGGCACCTTATTTTGCCAATTCACAAACGCCGTAGAGGTTTGCTTACATTTTGGCTGTTCATTGCGATGGTTCTGGCTTCTTTTGCAGATAAAAGGCCACAGGTTGAGTTGGCATTTCAAAATTCTTCTGACAACCCTGTTACCCAGTTTGCCAGAAGGAATCGCTTTATTTGTGCAGCTGTTAGTCATCCAGCCATCAGTCAAGTATTTGTTTAAACCAATCCAAAGGACTTGCTATTCACAATATAGTACAGTTACAACAATATGTCACAATACCTCATTCTCCCTTCACTAATTCAAACCAAGTCAACCAGTGACCTATAACACAAAGCTGGCTGGCACTTGCTTCGCCCAATCAGACTGCAGGAAATCAAATACAAGTAGGCATCCAACTGACTAGGGGAGTCACCCTTCCACAGGGGATATCCTGTCTACCGTCACCCTCCCTCCTTAGAGGTTGCTATGGGCAGCCTCGCACCACGCTGGGGAGCTGGCAGCCGTAGATAAAACTTCAAAGTAGACCAACATTTTTGGGAGATCAGGACTCTACATGATTTCACTAAATAATAAATGCACTTCACACCAGGGTGTTTTTCTGATGGGACACAGGCATCATGGTTTTCATGCCAGCCTCTATTCAGTGTTTTGGCAGGAAGATTTCACAGTATGACAAAATAACAGATAAAATCTGCGATGGGAAAGCAATTTTTAGGAGTCACATAAGATGAAGACTTTGCCACTTGAAAACTCCCTTCAGGATTATCAGAGTCCCTTTGGGGCCAACGGCAGCACAGTGACATGCCTCAAGAGGGTTGAAACAGGGATAAAAACAAACACAGATTTATTAAGTCCCCCAAGACTACTCTCCTCCCCCCACCTGGAAGAGGACCCATTGAGCTGACTCAGCACAAAGACGAGGTTTGCAGGGCAATCACAGTCTCAAAGGACCTCAGGATTTCACACCTGGTGCAGGTCAGTCACATCCAGCCTGCTCTGTGCCTGCTGTGTGGCCATATGGCCAAGAATATTAATATTAATAACAACAAATTTAATGCTGTCCATTTATACTGTTGGAACTGGGATGAAATGACATGCTCCAGAGGTATAACCTAGGAGATAAACAGGTAACTTTTGAGTAACAAGCCCAGCCATTGTACCATATATGAGCTTAACCTTACTTGGACAGAGAGAAAAATGCAGTGGGAAACAGACACTCATGTACACACAAACACAAAAACAATCACACACACCGAACCTGTATTATAGCTGTCCGTGAGCATGCACACACACACACACATGCACTCTCTCAAACACACACACACACACAGTCACGTGCATGCGTCACACACACATAAACATGCACTCTCACACACACACACAGTCACGTGCATGCGTCTCTCTCACACACACACACACACACACACACACACACACACAGTGCTGCAGGATCAGAGCTCAAAGACCTGATTGTGAGTGGCAATCGCAGGCAGATGAAAGCAGGAAGCTGCAGCAGGGATCTGGCTCGGCTTCAGAGCTCCAGTAATTATCTGGGGACAGTAAAGCCTCCTCTTCCCGGGACCTGATTCAAGAGGAGAGGCTACAGCAAATCTATTTCCAATTATCCTCACCACAGAGCCATGTTGTGCGCTCAGGCAGGGTTGCACTGCGGGAAACAGCCATGTCCCTCTCTGCTGCTTTTCTGGGTGCAGGACAAGGTGGGAACAGTGTACCTTTATTATGGGTGTGTTTACACATGAGTGCGCACACACACACACACACACACACACACACACACACATACACACACACAGGTCTGGCTCTTAGACTTGTCATGGCCATTGGAAGGTGAGCTCTCGTCTTGGCCAATTAGAAATGAGGTGTGTTCCTGATCAACCAATGATGGGGCGAGATGAAGGACTCCATCTGATGTGACCTTGGGGCACTGAGGCTGCAGAGGTTTGGTATACTGCTCAGCTCTTCAATCAGAGTTTGGGATCAAGAAGACACACACATTGAACTTTCCACACACACACACACACACACACACACACCTCCCAAATCCTCCCCCTCTCTCTCAAATACACTTTGAAATTCTTTCAAAGACACACAGTGAAACGTGTACAGACTTTTACAAAACATACACATTCACATACTCATCATTCTCACACATTCGCACACACACGCACACAAGCACACACACACCCACAGGCAATGCCACCTTCAAATAAACAAACACCCTCAACTCAAGCTGTTTGCCAGCTTCAAAGAAACAAGGCTGTCAGGAGAGAGAGAGAGAGAGAGAGAGAGAGAGACAGAAAGGGAGAGGGAGAGAGACAGTTTGCGAGAAAGAGAGTGTGTGAGAGACAGAGAGAGAGCGAGAAATGGGCAGATTTGTGGATGGTGAGAAAAGAGGGCGAATGAGGAGAAGGAGAGAGAACGTGAAGCAGCTGGTTCAGCTGATTGGCTGCCATGCATACCAATTACTGACCCCCCCCCCATCCAAAAAAATACAAAAACACAGCACTGCACCTACAAGACTGCAGTAGCCACCGGAGGGCGCACCGCACTGAACAATCAAAAGAATCTCACATGACCTCCCGCTGCTTTGGCCCCCACATAGGGTCCATCTTGGGGGGCCCTTGGCATTCACCCTCTCATTATCCCGTGTGCGTCTCTTGCTGTAGCAGGAGTGGAAACCCCCGGCTTCAGAAAGTCAATACGCTACCATGTATTAGTTCCGCCCATGCACTAAGCTAGCTGATGCTAATTAGCACAACTCCTCAGACCAGGAAGGGGAGCTAATTACTTAAATAAGCTGGTTTAGTGCATGGGTAGGATGGATATGTGGTAGTGCTGCTAATTTCTGAAACTGCGGTTTTGAATATTCAGCTGAATAGGAAAGGGAAAACTTCAGAGCCTACATTAAGACAAATCCTTGTCTGAATTCCACCATTTTCCAGGAGTTCAGTTTGATTGGAAATTCATGTCTGTAAATGACAGTGGACATCCCAAATTGGAGAGGAAAAAATTAAATCAAAATAAAAAAAAAAATGGCGAGGAAATCACTGAGAGACAGTACGTTTTATTCCCTGCACGGTAAGGCAACAGCATCCTTTGATCTCTCAAGATGCGAGCTGCCTGGGTACCGAATTTAGCCAACACTCGTCCTCATTCAACCTGACACAGCGGCTCTTTGATCAAGCCACACTAGATCGCAATATGATGCCTTTTTTTTACACCACACACAGCAACAGAAGTGCCTTTAGCTGTCCTCCATACCTGGAATAATCTTTCAATCTTAACAGATGCAAGGAGGTCAGAGCTCGTTGTATTTATGGGTGATTTTAGAGCAATGATAAGAGACTTAACAGACAAAGACGAATGATTCTGCTTGTAAATATCTATGTTGTAACATGTGTATGTGATGTACAGTTTTGTTTTTTAATTGTAAACAACTCTCTCTTGAAAAAAGAGTCTACCTGTATAAAGAAAGGATACTAAAACATTCACCACTGACGGCTGCAGTGTTGACTCTTAACCTGCTTACGCAAACAGTCTTTTTTAACAGTTAAAAGAGACCGAAAACATCACCGCTGATTGACCACAGTCCTCTAAAGAGTGCCGTCGTTGCCCGTACAGTCCTATCTCTCCTCCTGCTTCTTTTATTTTGGTTTACACTTTTTTTTTTTTTTTTTTTTACAATTAACTATAGGGAATAAACCTAGATAAAAGAACCAGCTGGAGGTGGGTGCTATACAGTGACAATACTAGCACCTTTATAAGGCTGTGGTAAATCTTGATGGCCTCCTACAATCAGGATTCTGGGTTACTGGGTCCGGCGTAACAGTATCCCTCTGTAACAGGTGCGTACCGAACCAATCATTATGCAAAGCTATTTTAGGTAATCTGTCGTCGTACCTCCCTGCTCATTTGACATGAACAAGTAGTAATTACAATCCGTGTTCCAATTTGAGTGATGAATTTCACCTCTTTCCGGAATTCAGAATTATGGCTTTAAATTATAGTGCATAAAATAACCACAGCAGCACTGGGCAGAAAAGTCCAACACACAAAGATGTCTTGATCGGAAATGTTTTAGGAGCTACCCGGAGTGTGCATGCTCAGAACAGGTTAGTTATTTTGACATCACAACCATTCATCATGCATCAAGACTGATGTATCCGAGTATCTGGAGAGTCTAAAGAATCTGTGATTTTAATCACAAAGGTCTGTTTGCCATTTGGAGACATGCCTGTACCCCTGACCACAGACCAATGCCCCAAAACCACCACTGCCCCACTACAGGTCCAATCAATGGCCACAGAAGGGGCTGCAGGACCCCCTCTCAAACCCCGTCCCTTTGAACCAGGAGGCAGCGAGAGCCTCTGCCGGCTGACCGGCCCAGTTTCTATAGTAACACAGGATCAAACATCAGCCCCTCGCTCGGTGACAATCCATCAAGTGCTTTGAACGTCTGCAACGTCTGAGTGACAGCGATCAATACGGCATTTTGGCTGCCTGGCATTTTTGATTGACGGCACAAAAGCCCCACGCAAGAACAGCAAAATGTGCCTTGGCCTTGGCATGGGTAATGCGACCCTGTGGGGGTGGTAGGGGGTGGGCACATCAAAAGACCATAAGGGTGGGATGGGGACTCTCACCTCCTCTGGACAGGAATGTACAGAAGATAAAGGGTTAATCTGCTCCGTTTCATTATATCTATAGCAAATACATTGTGTGACAGTCATGTTACTAAAGCCCTTATAATGAGTGACTTACAACAAAAGATAAGTGCATCTGCAAAGGCTTATGGGTAACTGTGGCATGGACCAGGCTAACACACCCATACTAAAGAGAGCAGGTGCAACATCGCTAAAGCTCAATGTCATCCCACAACCCAGAAATAAGCTAAATGCTACATACCATGAAATGCTATGCTATTGCTACACTTTACCTGTAATTAGTAAGTGGAAAGAGGATGATAATGGTAGCAAGCGCTAAAGGGTGGGAAAAGGTAGGAGAGCCAGGCTACAGTCTGAAGAGGTGGGGAGTTCATCACACCACCGGAGTTAAATAACATTGAGCAGGCAGCAATTCTATGAAAATCGTGCTTTCAATAACATTTAGGCAAACTGCAGCTCCGCAATCGATAGCAGTAGTGATCGCAAAACCCTACAGCATAATGTGAAGTGCATTGATATATGATCCAGGATATCCAAAGAAATATTTATGTGGTTAACACAGCGAGGTGTTGATGATGCTTACACAATTCAAATGCAGAGACTTATTAACACTTAGTGGGAAGTTAGAGAGTATTGGGTTTTTTCCTCAGCCACAAAGCCAACAAAAAGATGTAAAGTAAGGTCTCATTCGAGTCAAAACAAATTCGAATAAAAAGAAAATAAGCAAGAATATTAATCAAAATACTATCACGATTAAAACTAACAATGCAAAGGCAACAAAAGTATAACTCTAACAGAAGGGTTAAGTCCTCATGAGATTGGACCATACCAAACAATTATGACATAGCAATTATTAGATGACTGAGTGGAAGGATACCAATTCAATGGCACATGTTTTATTTGCACATTAACACTAATTGCACAGTAACACAAAAAATTTAGGGGCGCAAAGTAAGGTAAGAATCAAACAGGGCAAACAGCAAACACAAGCAAACAGTAAAGAAATGGGATGAATCAAAGGCATTCTTGCTTAGCAAATAGCAAACTCAAGCATAGGGCAAACAAAATGCTAATCATCAAATCAAAACTTACAATCATTGTGTCCAGAATGGGAGCAGAAGTGAAGTACCTTGTTTGACAAAGCATTACAGAACATGGACACTGCACTCCATTAAAGCTTGTGTTTGAGCCGAGCTGCTGCAGAGGAGAGCAGGTGAAGCTCCGCCCTCTCTGAGGTCCTGTTCCAAATGGGAGTTCTGATTGGATTAACTGGATGATTATGCATTATAATTGAATAATTGATTTGTACCATGTTCTTGGCATGGAATTTCCTGTGATCCCCATGTGATTCTATTTGTAAAGGTTTACATGAGATTTTCATGAACCCCATTAGGGTGGAGCTGTCAGTCAATCATTGAGTTGCCTGAACCAATCAAACTGTTTTTCCATTCCCAACCAATGTAATCATTGGTTCTAATCACTGAGTCGTTGACACTACATGGTAGTTCCTCCCATTTTCGGTTAAATAACCCCTGGCTTCCCCATCATTAGCATCAATACTTTATTTATTTATTTATTTATTTATTTATTTTTTTTGCCTATTTTGGTTTGTGTCTCAGGATAAAAGACACTGGGAATGATTTAAAGGCCAGTATAAAAATAATTTTCTCTGAAGTCTGGTGTTATTGTTCAATTTTTATTCTTGAGGCTCTGTTTGTCAGGGCAATTTAATGTGTGAAATTGAACCTTTCTTTGTTCATTTCATTGTTTTGCTCTTGGCATCAATATCTTCAGTTTGTTCTATTGTGGCTGCTGTATTTGCTGTGGTGGAAACTGGCTGGTTGCTATGCAGACAGCCTCGATATTGCACTCAGGAAATAGAAGCCGATTTATATTCCTGTTTCAGGGTTATCCCGATTGGTCAGACACTGATAAAAAATCATATTAATTTCCTTAAACCTTCTGGCCTGGGCTTTGTGAAATCTGACAGACTGGTGTCTACAGATTTCTGATGGTGGATTTGGTCTGGTGAGCGAGTTTATACTTTCATTCACCCACCCTCAAAACTTGAGATTCATCAGAAGTGGTAAACGACCATTAACTCATTAGCTGATCACCTCATTGAAGGTTGGTCAGACCTAGGATGCGTTCCAATTCTCAAAATTCGTCTCCTCCACTCATCTCTTCCTCTCCCCCGTGCCCCGGAAATGTATCTAAGTGTCCTCTCTCCCTCCACTGTTCCAAAAAGGTAGGAGACGAGATTTCACCTCCTCCACTCGCCTCCTCGTTTCCTCCAAAGGAAGGATACAGTCTCCTATTTATGATGTCATAATTATGCCCCGACACAAGAAGTTAGGTTTGGTCAGTTGTATTCTTTAGCATATCTATGCCCTTCTTTGGTTGACATGCTCCATTTATGTGATGTGGACTTCAGACTGCCGCCTATACGGTCGCACATCCTCTCCTCTCTGTCAGTGCCTGTTCTCATGACAGCAGGAAAGTTGACAGAAAGCCGCCAGCCCCTTCTCCCGATGAACCAGACAAGTCGCAACCTGCTCTCCTGCCATATCAAATCCTCCACAGAATGACTGGTGCGTCCCCCTCTGCCCGCCCCCACTCCCCCCACCCTCCATCCCAGCGAAAAAACCGCTAGCTCAGAATACACAGAGTCAGGACCCTGTCACAGGCGGTTAATGTTATCTCAGAGAATCACTGCTGTGACCGCAAAATCCCAGAGCAATAGCGCTTAATATCAACATTGAGTCTCTGCCTTTCCCACAGCTAGTAATGAGAAATGAGTGTACAGCAGATAGCCGTGACTAACTGCGCGATTCTGGCTGAGGCTCGCAATGCCAGAAATAGGCTTAATCAAAAAAAAGGGGAGGAGCTACATCACTCATTCAGGTGACAGAATACTATAATGGTTAAAGAGGGTTGGGCTTGTAAGATGCACGCTCAGGTCCCAGATGGGGCCCTGCCAATGTAGCCTTGAGCTACGCTGAGGTGCCTCACTTGAACTGCTTAATCAAATATCCAGTCGTATAAATTGATAGTGTGTGCAAGTGCAAGTTGCTCTGGGTAGGAGTGCCTGCTAAATATAATCATTTAAAATAACCACTGTGTTTTGCTGTGGACTTCTGATTGGTTCAAACAGGAAAGATGATTGCTGGTTTGTTGTTGCTTCAACCAGTGCAGGGTTCATGAACTCTCACTCTTCTGTAGATACCTTTGGTTATGGTTGACCTTGGGTGGGCAGCACCCCATCCAGACAGATGCTAGATCCCATCCAGACCCAGTCAGACAGATGCTAGCAGCAGTGCTACCAGCATACACTCTGCCTGTTAGCTGCCTCGCTAATGAGTCTTCAGAGTGCTGGCACTCCGGCTACAATATTGGGTTCGCCCGGTTACATGCACTGCAAGATGGCTGCCAAACTGTCAGAACAATTAGCGTGCTATGCAAATTGTGCTCACAGAGAGGCAGCAAGAGACAGGAACTTGATAAAGGAGCAGTACTCATGTATCTCACAGATCTCAAAACTGTAAATCATACACTCATGTGGAATTTCTGGTCATGAGTTTTCTGCTTACATTTTCCAGCACTCTGCAGGAATTTACTCATTTCAAAAAGGGTAGTTCCCCAATTCTGACATGGTGCAAAAGCATGTCGCTTTTTTGGCTGCTGAAAAAAATAGTGAACAGCAGGTTTGACCACAGCCACCGTGAGTATTCACAGCACATTAGCACTGGCTGCTATCCCAGAATTCACCTCTTCCTTCCTCCCTCTTTTTTTTCTCTACTATCAGGTACTCCTTGGGGGCATTGCTGCCTCCGCACAGCCCTGTGTGTGTGTGTGTGTGTGTGTGTGAGTGTGTGTGTGTGCATTCTGTATTTAACTCTGTGTATGTGTCAAGGTGCACTATCAATATCACACAAGCAGTATACACCAGTTACATGACTGGCTTAATTTAAAACTGCTGTAAAATCAACTTTCCCTTCACACAGATATCAAATCTGGATGCGCAATTTCCTTGCTATTATACAGTTTTTTTTATCATTGTCAGGTTTAGACTGTCAAACCAGTGCTAAAAATCTTACCGAGCCAGGTGCTGGTGGAGGAACCAGCAGCACTATGGTAATGGGGGTAGATCTATCAATGGTGAAGGATCTGGGACAATGAGCTGACAGATACTAGCTAAGTCCAGTGTTGAGCCAATTAACCTGCCAAACACTTCCTGCACAAAGGCGTGCATAGTGACAGCAGGACAGGTGACACACGTGGGCCCCACACCTGGGGCACAAGCTGACCACTGCAGCACAGGTGACACACGCGGCCAACTCACCTGCAGCACCAGCTGACCACTGCCGCTCACACCTGGGTCCAGCATTTCTGTTTGAAGTACTTTGTGAAATAATTTATAGAGTCCATTAAAACTCTACCTACTGTTAACTGAACCACTGTTTGAGGACAAAGATGTTTTCACCATTACTCTCAACAAATCTCTTATTTAATCATTTATGTAATTGTATGTTTTTGACTGTTAACACATTCCATTGCCGTCAGACTGGTCTGCCAGACCCCCCCATTTGGAACCCTGGGTTTGAGCGGCAGGGAACGGCATGGCAGAACCGGACAGCGCGCATGCCGCGGGGCTCTCGTTCGCAGTGCTGAAGCAGAGAGCGCTGGCTACCGGGGCTGAGGGGGCGAGATCCCACTGCAGAATCTCATTAGCACAGCCCTCACGCAGCCGCTCTCCCTGACGATGACTAAGGCTTCTGTTCCAAACTTTTAGGTAAAAGGGGGGAGGAAGCAACTTCAGCAAGCACATACGCGTGTGTGTGTGGGTGTGTTTGGGGTGTAACACAAAGAATACAGTACATGAGCATGAACATCTTCCAAAAGGAATCATCAAAGTGACACAGTGAGCTGGACTGCACCTTAATACAGAAAGATGTTCATGTTCACTTTATCAAGTCAATGCTCTAATACAGCGCCACCTACAGGTCACTGTATATAAGAACATATTATGATGAGAATAGGCCATTTGGCCCAAATAAGCTTTCCATTACAATTAAAGAGTATCCAAAACTGAATCAAGACCGGACTTGAACACAGCAAGGGTCTCTATATATAATGATACTGAAGAAAGCCAGAGGTTTTGAAAAGGGGAATATTAATTTAAGTGGAAGTTGGAGAATTGTACTAAATTAATTTTAAAGTCTAAACTACTTTCTGTAACCATTCATATCCATGAAATAAAACTATTTTCCAATGTGTTTCCAAGGAAGACTGCTGCACTATGGTGTCGTATCACTTGGTTTTGACATGCTATATCATGTATGACAATGAACAGAGTTTTAAACTCAGAGACAGTAAGCCTTAGTGATGCCATGTCCATCAACCTTCGGTTCACCTCACAGATGACACCAACCGGCCTTGTTCCCAGTGCATTGTGGGCCATGTCCGCACCGACAGAAGCTATTTTCAGCCTCCGACAGTTCCAGCGTGTTCAGAGAAGTCGTGTTTCCACTCGTGAGCATTGAATAGATTTCCATTTTAGCGAAAGGTTCCCCTTGAAAGCGTTCCTCACTGTCAGTGGAGTTCTGAGATTTCTGTCTCAGAGAGCCGACCTCCTTCACTAAACTGTGCCTCACTGTCCCTGTCTACCCATTTCAAAAGGAATCAGAGACATTTTATCATAATGACAGGAATTATTTCAGTCTTGTCTAAAGCATTTTACAAAAAACGAACGATAAGACCAACTTCGCCCACTCACAAAGAAGCGCAAACGAAGAGGCACTCAAGTGCAATACTAATAATAACAACACTAAAAACAACAATATTAATATTCATAAACCTATAAATAGTGATACAAATATTAATCTCTTGCCTCCCCTCTTTTCTTACTTCACCCCTCATTCTCTATCTCCTCTCCATTGGCTGGCTGTTTCCTCTTGAATTACTGCTATTAATAATAATAATAATAACTTCATTTATTAGGCACCTTATGCACATTGGCATACACAGTCACAAAGACAAAGCGATGTGCCCTATACCTTTTTTCCAGTCCACTGGAGCATTGGCTTCAGATGCACAGCCTGTTCCCTGTTCCCATTGTACAGTCAAACTGATCACCGCAATCATTATTAAAACATAATCCGATTACACATCACTAGATCTGCTTCTTATGCCCTCCGCACCCCATCTGGAACCTATCCAGGTCAGTTACACACTCTGCTCCTGGAGGAAAAATCCTCAGCATGTCTCCATTTTTACACGTGCAGAGGGAGCTGCAAGTTATTTTCAGCATGTGCGGCTCCATGTTTCCTTCCAAGAAACTGTGCTTTATGACTACGGCTGTTTCACTCAGAAGTTGTTCATGGCAGAGCATCAAACTAATAGGCATTGTAGCAGAAGAAAAATCAAACCCCTCTACTAATACTTAGAATAGTCCTGTATCTTCACAGGTATAATAGCACTTTCTTATTTGCAACAGACAGTATATTCTGTCAGGTAATTTCTAAATGAATCTGCAGTGAATAATAACATCGGCCTTTCGGAAACACAAATGGAGCAGCGTTCCTCATCTTTCATGCTCGGAAGGAGCCACACAGTCCCCCCACCCCACCCCAGAAACTGTGTGCATCGCATAGCATGATACCTCAGAGACCAGCTGATGGTGCGAGCGCAGATCGGATGCAAAGAAAATGGGACAAGCACGGCCCTGCCTCAAAATTATTTATTATTTTATTGAGAAGGTAAATAGCGCCCCCTTGTGATAAAATCTAGAAGTAAATTTAAAAAAAAAATCAAAGGCACTGCAAAAAAAACAGTGCTTTGCCCAGGAATGGGGCAGACATAACAGTGTTTTGCTTCAAAACAAAAGTTTTATCCAAATTTGGCATCTGAGCACAAGTTTCAAATTTACAGATTGCTAAAAAGGCCATTTTGAAGTCGATGTAGTTCACTGCCGAAACCTAACTAGTGCATGATTTTGTTGAATAGGGTTTCAAGAGGTTCGTAAAAATATTACACCTGGTTGATGCCTCTTCAGAGAAGTTGTTTGTGTTGAGTGGTAAGACCATGCTGGATTTAAAAATAAATTCCAGTACAAATGTATATGTTTTATGAAAAGTTAAATTCAACATGATGGGAACAACCAAATCAATGGTAACCATCTGCGGGTCATTTCTTGTGTTAGTACTGCCATCTAGTGAGCAATATAAAACGCTGCATGACTACTCACTTTACAGATTTCCCAAAATAGATTTCCATGGCTGGTAAGGAATTCACCTCCACCAGCAAACGTTCATGAGAGATTTAACCGATGCAAAGAAATTCACAACAGAGTTTTATCAAATTCAGAACCGTGCGCTCACATTTCTTCACATTCTTCAGTGTGTTCACGCTGCTGTAATCCGCACATGTGGGAATTGGTTGGACCAGACATTCTACATCCTAGAATAGAATTTGACCTAGTTTTACATTAACTAAAGATCTGAAAATATTTTGCTTCAAAGTGCATATTTCTTCTTAACTGTTTTGTGACTGTCTTGCATTGTAACAAATATATTCTCTATTCCTGCAGAGGATTGGTTGAAGTTAAATATCTGGATAAAAACACATACTTTATAGACATATTTTTACTGAAGCAAAGGGGGGTTCAGGATCTAACTCAGGGGTCTAACAGCAGTGACCTGCCAGGGAACTGAACCCTCTACTTCTGAGTTATAAGCCAACCTCTCTAACCATTTCACTATGCTGCTGTCCTGTGACTAATGCATCATTGAATGAGACACCTTGTTACATCATTGTGCCTTGTGCATCCTACCCGGAAACACCGTTTGGCAGTGCCAATATTCTTGGTGCATCACGGGTATGAGTTATCACTGCCGTTTTGCAATTAATGGCTGTTTTCCATCTGTAAGTCAATGAGTGAATGGCTGGAGATCCTGCTTTGAGGAGGCTGAACGACATGTTAAATGTCTCAGTTTCTATTACGGCTGACTGCTGCCAATGTTTGAACATCTAGAATGTTTATGCTAGAGGTATGCACAAATGCATTAAACTGATGTGTGAATATTATGTTTGACAGTGCTGTATATAGACTGTCAGCACTGCTCGGAAAGACTGTTAGCCTTATTAGCATCCTGGACCACAGCTATCCGTTTGATGAAGAAAATGTGGACGCCACTGCAGCGCTCGTTCTCACTCAGGGTTGACGTTGCACCTGAACGCTAATGGAATTGTCTTGTCCGCCGTGTTGTTTTACAAGCCTGTAAGCAGCAAACGCAGATCGTTGTCTGGACATCATTTCTTGTTATCCGACAAGCAAACCGGAGAGAGAGGCTGCCAGGAGAACACGGGCAGGATTTTAGTGTCCTAATCCAAATTAATGAGTTACCAGTATATACATTTTACCCATTTAGCAGACATTCTGGTTCAAAGAGGCTCATACAGTTCACATGCTAACCATGCATACAGATGGAAGCAATTCAAATCTTATTCAATTGGACTTATTCATACATTTTAATTTCCGGACCTTAATCATCGCCCAACATAATTTTCTAACAACATGACGTGATATTTTGCTAAAAAAACATCAGAGTGAGTCAAGTAGGCCTTTAAAATTAATTTGGAATCCAGGAAAAAGTTGCTGAAGAACCCTGAGGTACTCAATACGACTATTTAGTATGTATGAGTCAGCCGACTTGTCGAGAAGCTGTCAGTAGCTAGCCGTCAATTTAATTAAAGCTGCCATCTATGAGACAGACCTATCCACAAATAAGCGAAGAACACAAGCTAGCGACCAGACGGCCGGTTTCACAGGTAGCCATATCTATTTATGAATTCAAAGCACAACATGAATACCACAAGCAAAAATGAAAGTGCCAAAATGAGAAAAATGTCTTTAAGACTCAAGGAGCAAACTTGTCAAGAGAGACAGCTTAGCGCAGCCTCACGAAAACAGTCTTACAGTGCTTCAGCCAAAGGAATGAATGTGAATATTGAATAATACTGTGTACTGAGGGTCACTGTCTGCGTTTAAGCAGATGCCAAACTCTCATAATGTTTCCACAACACTGCAGAAATAAAGAACAAGAAGATACAGGAGGGGCATTTAACTAAAGTCTGTGTTAGCCTCAGTGTTAGCTGATGTGTGTGTGTGTGTGTGTGTATTTGTATTGTTTCCTGGATTATATATTGTGGTTATGTGAGTATTCGAGGGTGTGTTTGTTGGTCCTTGTGCTGCCTGGTATTTGTACCTGCGGTATGTATATGCCTGTTAGTGTTAGAAGCAGATCAGTGTAAGTAGTTGCGTGTCTGTGGTTGTCTCAAAGCTATCTCAGTGTCATGAGTTTTGTTGTGTGTGTTTGTCTCCAAGCTAGCTTGTCGTCATGTGTTTCCTTGTGTGTGTTAGCTCCACAGCTAGCTCAGTGTTACATCTGGAGTGTCTGTGTATATTGCTCCAGTCCCTTACTGTGATGTGTTGTGTGTCTTTTAGAGCTAGCTCCATGTTAGCTGCTGTTTGAGTGCATGTTAGTGTCCAGGGTAGATCAGTGCTACCCTTGATGTGCATGTGCTGTGTCTGTTAGTCCTAGTCAGTGCTACCTTCAGTGTGTGCGTGTGTTGTGTGTGTTAGCCCTAGCGCTAGCACAGGCAGTCCTGTGCCCTCCTGTCCTCCAGACACTGTTTCCTTGGCGATGAGCTCCGCCAAACCCAGCTAATTGCTCGTCAGCGCTGGTGTCATTGTGAAGCACCCCATTCCCACGCAGCCTCGTAAACAGGCACAGGGAAGGACAGACAACTAGGCAGAGCCCCAGAACCAACCTAGTTCGGTTCTGTTCAGTCAGCAAAAAGTGGACACACACATCTTTCACTCACATCCCAATCACTCCCTCTCCCCACAAAATGAGTTTTGAGGTCCCTCATGGGCGTCACTGTCAAAATCGAGATAGGCAGAATTTTTTTCAGAGTATTTACTCCAAACCATTCAACCGCATGTATCAATTTCATATGCGATATGGATGGCTCACTTTTTTTTGGTATGTTTGCACCACCTGCATGACAACCTGTGCTTTCACTGTTTTGATTGCAGATGATACATATATTCAGCGGGCATTTTGAAACAAAATATAGTTTGATTTACTTTTGCCCATCCTTGACTAAAATTAAAATGGTGGGGGTATACTGTGGATTAATTATGCCTATTATAAATACATACATATGTCAATTATGAATACATGCATTTGAATTTCTTCCCATCTCTGGTTGTGACAGAAGGTGGCGACCCCAGAGAGCAGGTGGCTGGTCTGGTCCTCCGTACCTGGTAATAGTACCCATTGTCCGTCTCGTAGGTCGGCGGGGCAACATTGCGGGTCCCCAAAGCTGTCTTCAGGATCCCCTCACAGCCTAAAACACAGAGAATAAGTCACATGCCAGGTCCCCCCCAAAAAAACCCCAAAATCCAGCAAAACATTTGTCAACAAGCCAGTGAACAGGGCCCGGCAGAGGTAGCGTTTTAACCATGAATGCGCCATGAATGCACATGCACAGTAAATACCTGGTGGTTCAGCATAGCTTCATCTGTCTTTACTCACAGATGACAAATTCTAGCAAAAACTCAAATGTGACAACAACCGAAGCTGTTATGGAGCTCTGGGTAACTGGCGGGGTTAACTGCACATGCTCATTTGGGAGCGACATTATTTCCAGGAATCTGCAGATAATGGACCCTGGTTCTGGTGCCCCAGGGCAGCCGGGTCTGGGCTCCACTGTGCTGTTCTACGCAATGGCCTGGGAGGTACGGGTCAGTGGCCTCTTTCAGTGGCTCTCAGTTCATTAGTCCCGGTGCAGAGGGCACCCCGGGTTGGGCTGGGGACCTGGGATACGGGCTGGGCTCAGCGCATTGGACCACAGGGGTGGCACTGTGGGCCCGGGTCGGCCCTGGCTGCCCCTCTGTTCCCGCTGCAATGTTTTCTGGCAGAGAAACGCGGCGTCCTCACGCACAGCCTAGCAGCTCACCCGTATGAGGCCCCCCTTGCACCCCTCACTACACATGTCTGGGTTCTGCCTTTCTCAACAGCCCTCTGCCCTCTCTACCCTTCCTGCCCCCCTCCCCAAAATCCCTCCACCCCTGCCACCTCCTCGCTAGCGACGTGCACTTTGCCTGGTAGTAAGACTGACAGCCCGTTCCCGGCTGCACAAATCCATCCGGGCTTGTTGCACATAAGGGACTAGGGCTAACCACTGAACACCATGTATGGAAATTCATTATAAATTTCTCCAAAATATGACATTTCAAATGAACGAATAGTCTTCCTGAAAATACAAGAGCAGATCTAAGGCAAGATTCTGCGATGTAACAAAGTGACAGGGGACTGACTCAAAACTCTTGAGTGCTGTTTTTGCTCTCTTTTGCTTTTTATTTCTTCCTTTATTTTCTGCTCTCCCTGAATTTAGAACATTTGCTCGAATTTTAAGACCCAGCATGATGTCGCTGAAATTTTCCAAACCATTTCAGCTGGGTGGAAGCTTGCGCAAGTGTCCTTTAAAACAAAAAAACAAATCATGGCTCCCAGTCGCCGCTTATTTTTTACCTGCTCAGTTCATTAGCTGAGCTTCAGCAATTACTGTAGCAGATGACTCAGCAAGTCAAAACTTAGTAGACATTAAGGAGAAGTTTACATTCCTCAAGTCTGAAGCTTAATTGATGTGGTAATGACCATAAGGCTACATCCCATTTAAAGTTTGGTAGATGTGTCATTAAGGCTAAATCCCAAACAAGGTAACGATGCCAGCTCACTACTTTTCACACCACAGTGAGCTTGCACAGATTTGAGTCGCAGAAAGACGGTACGTGCAGCTTAAAGGTGACCTGTGGGTGCCTGACTGATCCAGTATGGTTGCTGACCGATGCGAAAACTGGCCGATGAGGACAGCCCCTCGGAAACTCCGTGGCCAATTTATGAATTGCCTGGTGGTCCTGCCAATCACAGTCAGCTCTGGCAAAGGTTTCAATACCGGTCTGTGAGATCTATCCACACACTGGACCAGTGCCTTAACAGGATGCAGACTGTGGGGCCCATCCACACACTGGAACAGTGCCTTAACAGAATGACTCACCAAGCAGGCCCACAGACACACATTTGAAAATGAGTTAGGTGCTATAAAAACAGCTCATTTTTCACTAATTTTTATGGCTTATACAGAAGGCATGTATACATTTTGAACATCACTTATTGTTAGCATGATAGCGGCCATATATCTCCTACCTTTGATAGCAAAGACTCCATGGCAGAAGTCCTTGAAGTTGATCTTCCCCTGTGCATTGGGGTCCAGGTATTTGGCCAATTTCTTCACCTGGATCAGAACAAAGGGGAGAAATGTGGAGGGATTCACTGTATTATCCAAAAATATTAATTATCTGTAAAAAAAATGACCCAGAATGAGAATTACGTGGAGCTTGAAGGATTCAAATCCTAAACTCAGACAACCCTGATTACCTCAGCATCAGACTGATCGGAGATGACAATTATCCAAAATCCAAAAGACTCAAGACCTTTTTAAGATATGCAGGACATAAAACACATGCAAAAAAAGGTAGATCAACGGCCATTCAATGAGGAACACATCCTTGGTGCTTCCACACATACAGTTATAGAGCCACTGGGGTGGACCTTGAGTTGCCATGGGATTGCTATGGAAACTGGTTGCTAAGGGAATTCTGTGGAACTAAGTATGACCGGAAGTTAGCCTGACCTGAAATAGACTATGAGCCAATCCCTTACAGGGTCTTGACACACAAAGGATAAGAGTAGAAAAATGATGAAAGGAAGTTCATTGAGTTCAAGATGAGGAGACCATGTTCTCACTCCAGAATTTCTCTAGTGTGGTCACCTTACCTCAGGTGACAGGACAGAAACTCAGGAGCTGGGGCATAACCATTTTTCACTGGGTTGGGAAGAATGCCAAATTACATTACATCACAACCAAGGCTCGTCATTTTTGGTTTTACTTTTTCACATAATTCCACAAATTTAATGTTTATTTTCCATTTGAAAACATGGGTGAAATTCAGATTAAAAATCAGGTGTATCCCCGCCACAGCACCCTATGACTGTATTCATTTCATTTTACATTGTGTGGTTGTTGTTTGTTGTTGTCATAGCTAGCTGGCTATCTTATTTCTCTTATGGAGAGATAAGCGGTATCAAAAGTTTAGCTCAACCTGAGACAGAAGAAAGACTCACAGCCTGTCAGCAGTGTCTGTCATACACTCAGTCAAAGAGAACGTATTTACACAAAGCAACACACTGCAATAATTTCCTGTGTCAAACCTGTTCTCCAGAACTTCTGTGAGACATATTTTCAATCACCAAGAGGGCCAAAAGGGACGCATTTCAGAGCTAGACCTGTGGCATCTAGAGCGAAGAAACTAATCTATTTCAGAATATATCAAGCTGTGCAATGTCAAGCTCACCCAGTATATGGATATCAGGAAAATGACTATATGACACATAGACTTTATTTTTCAGACTGCTTTATTGGTCTAAAATAATGGTTTTGATGGTCCAACAGTCAAATTAGAGCATACCACTGTGTACATTTGCTGCCGTGATTTCAATTACTGGCATCAATTCCACACAAGTAGAATGCAGAGGTTGTACAGCAGCAACAAATAAATTCTTAACTGCTGTGAAATGAACTTTGCCCCTCACACAGATAGCCCTGAGTTTCAAATAAATGATGTACCAGCTGTTCAATATGATACAGGCCTTTTTTAAAAATATGATTTTGCCATTGTGACAGAATTTGGACTGTGGAAATTCAGCCCTAACTTCATTTCCCTGGCAGGTGATGAAAGGAATGAGGGAAAAATAAATACTAGAAAAAAATATATTAAAAATGAATAGTTAGTTCTTCTAATGATCCAAATATGTTGAATTTTTCCTTGGTGGAACAGAAATAGCTTCCTCTGATGTGTAAAGATGAAAGCGTGAAAGCAAAGCATTTGGGGGTGGGTCCGGTTGAGAAGCATCTCTGTTTTTAAATACTTCACACTTTCACACTTCTGCTCTTTCTTTGGACATGAGCGTGGGGGACTCATTACCACTGCATTCCTTTAATACTAATTTCAGCTTCCTCAGTCACGCTGACACCTGAAAACAGATCTGGGGAAAAAAAAAAATCGGGAAAGGCTAGCTGGGGGGAAACGGGCTGAAATGATTCTGGGCTGTAATGAGGACCTGGGTCCTCTATGTTTTCACAAAAAGCTATTGCATTTTTGACTTGGGGGTGTATCAAATCAATCTCCCCTCTAAATTATCTCTGTGTGTTTGGTGGATCATAGCTACCAAGCTGATGCTCACATTCACATCCATGGCACACTGTTGGAAAAAAAAGGCTCTTTAAGGGCTCTTCACTTGTTCTGCTTGGGGATCCCTAAAAGGTTCCTTCTTTAATATGGATTTTACTCAAGGGTTCTCAGTTGAACCTTATTCTGAGGGTTATATTATGAAGAACCTCTTAAATATATCTGCATCTGAGAAGAATCTTTAAGGGTTTCCTTGAGCAGGACAAACCAAAAACCTTTTAAGGCACTAGAAAGAACTTTTTCTTCCGAGATTTCTGAGATTCCGTGATTACCTTACATTACAGTCATTTAGCTGACACTTTCATCCAAAGCGGCTTACAGTTGATGAGGCTAGCCAAGGGCCAATCCCCCATGGGAGCAATGTGGGGTTGGGGGCCTTGCTCGGGGGCCCAACAGCAATGGTGATCTTGCTGTGGCTAGATCACCATTGGCCTTAGGAGTCCCCAGTCATATACATTAGCGACCTGATTACAGCCAGCTCCCCCATTTAGGCCATTAATTGCTCTTGACCATGCTAATGAGATGCTGACCTCCCAGCTCTGGTGAAACCTGTGATGGTGATGGACATTAATGAAAAACGGTCGTCATTCCCCGTCTCAGAGGAGCAGCAGACGAGCTGTCAGTTTGTTCAAAAGCAAGAGCCGCGGATTAGCGGCGAGGCCTGACACTTTGGTCAAAGGCGTGTTAATGTGAGATGGCATTGTGCTGGTGTTCAGGCTGGAAGCCAGCCCCTTAACAGACCCCATACCGATTCTCTGCATCTAAAAATACCAACTTTGCATAAGCATCATTCTTGCAGCAGCTATCCCAATAACACAGCTGGGACATAGACAAGCCAATACGAGTCAGGCCTGGGTCCCTTTTAATCTTACATCTAGACCAAGACCCTTGATTTCCCATTTCACCAATAAAATGAACAGAGCTATGTTGGGTGAGTGAGCTCACATTTGCTGGCCTACCCTCCAAAAAAGTCATTCTCTGAAGAGAAAACAGCAAACAGTGATGGTTGGACCTAGGTACATTAAATCTTTTTCATTAATGTCCTCCCTAAAACGTCAAATTGACAAATCAGATAAATGAATAAACAGTGTGCTAAATAATCTGGACTGACGTTTTCTTAAACGATGGCCTAAAGGTTTTTTTGCTCCAGACAGACAACTTATTTAATCAAATAAGATCGTAAAGATTTTTGCAAAAGCAGGGACTAATTAATCTCCAGAGTCCCACGACAGAAACCCATTAATTTCCATCGCTTCAGTACGACAGAATCGAGAACAGCAATTCGTTTGAATTGCGCTCATCAGCAAGGGCTAGGCCTGTAGGCCCACTTGACTAATTGCAGAAGGTAAACAGGCGCGATTCGCTGTCAGGCTAAATTAAATGCGCACGGGAAAGCCAATTAAAATGGTTTAATTGTCTGTTTAAAAGACAACAATCTGCCAATAACCTGTGGATAATTATCGTGACAGTGAGTCGGTCAGATGGGAGGGCGCGTCTAATCCCCTCTGCTCACCTGTCGCTCCCCCTCGAGCGGCAGGATAAACCGAAGGGGGTGGGTTTGGGGGTCACGAGCTGTTTCAAAATTCCAGCAGCGGAATTTGGCCACAGGATTCGCTCGATGGTCGGGCTTAAACGCCGCTATTAAAGCCACTGCACATGCTCGCTGACTTTTTATTGCACCGGACTGTTCTGCTTCATTCGCTCATCTGACACCGCAAAGATCATACAGATGATTGCACCTGATATGTCCTCGCTGGACTGCACTTATTTGCATTTTTTCCCCCATCGACCTGAGGCTATGAGCGTAATAAATGCTTCTGTACTCTCCAGAACATTTATATAACTTAGCCTGGTGTATCGATTTTTAAGATGGACTGAACAATAATTCTGACCTCCTAAATTAAATAAGATTTTAAACACCGCACTGACTTAACAAGTAGCTAACAGTTGTTGGATACTAATAATTGTATTACTAATCATAATCAATCAATCAATCAATCAATCAACTAATTAAAGTTTGTTCAGTTTTAGTGTACTTTTATAATCAAATGTCAAAAAGCCCTGAACAAAATTACGTCATCATAAAAGAAAGAAAGAAAAAAACCCCAAAGACTAACTCGAGATAAAAGGCAGAAATAATCTGGTCATTTTCAGGAACTATCACAATCATGTATTCCTTATTGTAAATAATAAATGGATAACAACTGGAATACCTAACTTAGCATAACAATAAATATATTTGGGATACTTATGAAATTCATTACATGCCTATCACTGGAGATGAATCCATTTTTGCCATATAAGCTACACAGTCAGACTACTTTGTGAGATCTGCGAACAACACAGAATGATTCTGTGCCTGTCATCTCAGGACATCACTTCTGGTTCACATGCTCTCTCCTGAATTTGGAGGAAGACTGACACGGGCACCCGTCTGTTTCAGTGCAGCACCGTAGATCTCTGCTCGTCTGCTGCGTTTGCTTGAGGCCGTGGTTTGCGCGCGCTGGTCGCCATGGCTGCGCTTCGCTGTTATTTTTAGCGCGAGCAGGGAGTGAGGCAGCTCTGTCTTGCTGTTGCCGGTGCCGCCCTGCCGGCTCAATGACCTGAGAAATTGCCGCTCTGGCACCGTTCAGCGGAGAAGACGATAATCATAAACAATCAGGCAGGGATTCGCTAAACGGCTCGTTTGGAAAAGGTCACCCGACAACTAGGCAACGTTCCAGTTAAACTGAACAATGATGGAGTTGTTCGATGCCGACATGCGCACCAACGACGACCTGTTGTGCCCATCCAGATTACTGTCATCCCGTTTGGCTAGTTTCTCTGGTGCGTGAATTCACTTCTGTTCGTTCGGGAAGCACACCAATAATACAGACAATTAAAGATAAATGTAAAGAATGATCACACAATTTTCACCTGAATATCACTTAAAACCGTTTGCCTCAAACAAGTGATTTATCAGTATCTTTCAACCCCTCATATTCAAAGCAGTCTTGTAAATATACCGACTATAGCAATTACAAGGGCAAACACATAGTACACTCTGAGACAAAATCTAGAAAACTAATTTAAATGATTAGCTTTTACCATGTGTGTTTAGTGATTATTGAAGAGATTCATCTTTGCCATTCTCTGATCACTGATAGTCTGATAGAAAAACAAAGATCACACACCCATGAGCTATCAGTTATTAGAACCTATTCAACGCACTCCAAACCAATTCAGACCAAATTACATTTTCAAAAACCTAACACTGGTTCAGTTTATGGAAACAGAAAGCTTGGTCAAATAAATCAGTTGTGCCTTCCTGAAGCAGTCTGAAATGCAAACACACATTTTTTTTTGCCTGAATTATGAATTTGTCCTTGGAACACCTGGTGCTGCAGTGTCATCATTTGTCTCTGTCGTCAGGACTGCATCCCTCCCTGCCACCTGAGACAGAGTTTGGCCCTTCCTTCTCAACTTTGGCTGTGGTACTATACAAACACTGGGGGGTGAAAATCATGTCCAACCAACAAAATAAAATTTATTTTGGATGTTAAAGCACAAAAAGATGTTTATGTTGTGACCGTGACCTTGAGACACACAGTGACAGCAATATGACTGTAATTTGTTATATCAATAATAACAAAAGTAACAAATATGGCAATAAGAAGTCAGATGCACAGCAGTGTCCTGCAGCAAGACTAAGTCAGGCCAACGAGATACCTCTTCAGATAATGTCTTTAAGCCGGATCAATAAATAGCATCACCCTCTGTTTTTGCTTACAGCTTATATTCGCTCATCTCCCTCTTAGCCCCTCCCGTCATGGCATATGCCTGTGTACCATGAGGCCCACTGGCCTACATTACAGCCTGGTTACACACTCAGAGAAGCCTGGGAGGAGTGGAAGCAATGCTGGGGCTTATTTATCAACAACAGCAATGCCTGGGAAACATCTCGTGTATTGCTTGTCAACTATAGATTCCATTACATTACTGTCATTTACGACTTGGAGTTGATTAGACTAACCAAAGGCCGATCTCCCGTGGGAGCAATGTGGGGTTAAGGGCCTTGCTCAAGGGCCCAACAGCTTGCTGTGGCTAATGGTGATCTTGCTGATTACAGGCTGGACTGCTGACCTCCCAGCTCTTGCTGTGGCAAACTCAGGGGTCCCAGTCATGTACCTTAGCCACTAGGCTATAGGTCATGTACCCAGTCATGTACCTTAGCCACTAGGCTATAGGTCATGTACCCAGTCATGTACCTTAGCCACTAGGCTATGGGCTGCCCTATGATGATAGGTGAAGTCGGTAATTGAGGTAAAAAAGATAAATTCTCGAACAGTTAAACTGTAATCCTGACTGCTTTAAGGTAATTTAGCCAGGCCTGTTCAAAACTGAATCCTGAACATGACCAAAATCACCGGAATCTTAATATAGTAGGATATTTGTGCTTTCTTTCCACTGTATTTGGAAGCAATATAAATAGCTATGTCTATTCATTTGGAAATATGCTCAATAGCCTGAAACACTCACCTGCAGTGTTTATGCATGGCATTGCTGAGGGTTAATTTCCTGAACAATTAAGCTTTGCTGCGTTAAATACCGTGCCCGTTCATTATCACAGCAGACAGCACTTATTCAGCGAACCGCATATTCCAACACCTTACACAATCTGTCATCCATTTTTACAGCTGGATTTCTGCAGGCGCAGATGTGCAGGAATGAGTTATTTTGGCTCTGAGGTTTATGTTATGTATCATCCTTGAAATGTGGTTCCAAAGGTTGCCATAGGGATTAAAATGATGAGCGAGATAGCTGATTCATAACCTCAGTATGAACCAAATCAAACCATATACAAAATATGTAGGTGCATGTAAATGCAAGTATATAGCTTTGCATGGGTATGTGTACGTTTACTGTATGTATTTTTAGGGGAATCGGTGGGTAAGGGTGCGGCTAGGCCTGGGAGAGGTTTTGTCTGTCAGTGTATGAGTGTATTTGTGTTGTTTTGCTGTATATATGCTGTGCCGGCACACTGACAAACACAATGGTGATGTCAGCCTATCATGGTGGCTGCCGGATAGCTTGTCCTGCTACTTTAACTCTGATCACACCAGCACTTTGCACACACATAACTGAGATTAGACATACTTCACCTGATTCTAAATGCCTGAGACATTCATAGGCTTTAAGTTGCTGATGGATGCGGCTTCTATTATGTGCAAGCTTTGCCTCTGCTGAAGGCGATACGTGTTCTCAGGGATAAGAGCCTGGAGTCCATGTTTTTAAGTCACATGACCTTGCTCACCATGCAGGTAACGTGCTTTTTCCATCTGAAACATTTTGAAATCAGACACTTTAATATTAGTTAATTCAACAAACTGGTTAATGAATTAATAAATTAGCTTTCCAACTAGTCTAACAAATGTAACTGAGGACTTTCTCATTCGCCTAAAACATCATAATTCTGGGACAGGGCTAACATACTCCTGTGCTAAGGGGTGGTGTTTTTATGTGTGCATGCATCCTGCTTTTCTTGGGTCATCGTAATGGCCACTCTACCCTCAACTACACCACTATTCTCACCTCTGTATCTCTGGGCAACAATGGCCCCCAACTGGAGCTAATATTTACATTCTGGGGCCAGTTCCAGCACCCACCTTTTAAAATGGAGAAGTGTCATGACAACAGATTTCTATGGTATCCAAAGAACTCACAGTCGTAAATATTCAAATGAAACAGTAACAGAATGTTTTTATGTCATGAGTCCCCCCCCAACCCCATCGTTAATGTGGTGTAAAATATCTGCCTGTCAGAAGCAGCATGGAGCTCCAGAACAGTTTACCACCACAGCTATGTGACTTCACATAATCTGAAAACAGGGCAGTTTGTGTAGCTGCCAGCTCGAGCCAGCTGTTCAAACAAGGCTTCACAGTGAGATGAAATCACCTGCACCACAAAAAAAAATAAAAATAAACAAAAAAGATGTATTGCAAAAATGTGTAAAGGCATGCATCTCTGTCATTGAAAGCAATACCGCTTTCAATTACAGTGTAGCTTTACAACTGGTCTTTTGCAGCAAATATTTTCTTAAAATGGCTGAAACATTCACTCCTTTATACACAAGACACAGGCACAGAATGGTTCAACAAAATAATATGAAATTGCATTCCCTCAGAAATGAATGGATAATCTTGAAGCAATTTCAAATTGGCAAGGGCGACAGACTAACGCTTAAAAGTAATACCTGTAGCTCAAGGTCCCCTGACACAGTAGAACTGTGTGATTGTGTGCTGGTGCTACTTTTCCTCCATCAAATCTTTCATGCAGTTTTTATGTGTTTCAATTTGCTTAGCAGTTTTTTTTAACCACCATCTCATTATCAAGTTTTGTTGATTAGCACGCGTGCATGGCCATAGATGGGAGTGTCCTTGCAGGAGCGGTCACTGAATGAACAGAGCGCTTGAATGAGGCGTGTGACCAGACTCATTTTGTACCGAGGAGACCCTTAGCAATCGCTTCAGCAGAGTGTGGAGTGTTAGCACGTAACAACAGTACGCATCAGGGTGACGCACACAGAGAAATGCTATGCCTGCGAGCTGGAGATGAAGTCACAAATATTTCAAACTGAAAAAATAAAAAATGAATACTAAAGACATGCACATAGGAAAGGTGAAAAGGAAACTAGCCAAATTAATTTAGTGATCCATTGTTCATTTTACACAAAATATTTTTTCCCCATTTATGATTTATTGCCTCTTCATAAAAATGATTGATACACTCAGGTTCTGAGTGACATCCTTAAATTTCCTGTTTCACATTGTTTACTGTGGTTCAATATTTGTGTACTATCACCACAAAATGCAGGCATGCATGCAGACATAACCCAATAAATCATTAAAGCAGTGTAGGAACACTGACTGATATCATAATTATGCTCATGGAATGTTTAAAATCAACAGAATTCAATAGACAAAAATGCCAATACTAAAGGTACAACCATGAAAAATGTTATTATTATTACTATTATAATCAACATCATCATGTTTATTACCATTGTATTATTACTATTATTATTGTCATTGTTGTCATCCAAAACATACAGTGTTTGTGCGGCAATTGTATTTCATGCCAATAAAGTAAATTGAGAGAGTCTGTAATCAAAATATTTTGCCAATTCTTCATGTAAATTAAGAGGAGGGATGTTCAAATGTCAGTAAAATATACTACTTACGAATGAGACATTTTTTGTTTTTAACTACCCAGACCCTGACATGCATTGTGAAAATCTGTCTGGTTATTATTATTTGTAATGACATGTAATGGCAGATTTATATTTTTTAGACAGGATTTTCTGATTAGAATTTCAAAGAGGAGAGCAGCGTGTCCCCAGACCGTTATGATTCAGAGGAGTCTGAGCTCTGTCTGTCCCAGATGCAGTGAGTTACACTGCATTAGGAAGAGACAGCTGACCTAAATGACTGGGATTACATGTGTGCCATTTACTACAAATGCACAGGTACAGTAAATAACCCAACAGCCTTTTACTACAGATGCACAGGTACAGTAAATAACTCAACAGCCATTTACTACAGATGCACAGGTACAGTAAATAACCCAACAGCCATTTACTACAGATGCACAGGTACAGTAAATAACCCAACAGCCTTTTACTACAGATGCACAGGTACAGTAAATAACCCAACAGCCTTTTACTACAGATGCACAGGTACAGTAAATAACCCAACAGCCATTTACTACAGATGCACAGGTACAGTAAATAACCCAACAGCCTTTTACTACAGATGCACAGGTACAGTAAATAACCCAACAGCCTTTTACTACAGATGCACAGGTACAGTAAATAACCCAACAGCCATTTACTACAGATGCACAGGTACAGTAAATAACCCAACAGCCATTTCCTACAGATGCACAGGTACAGTAAATAACCCAACAGCCATTTACTACAGATGCACAGGTACAGTAAATAACCCAACAACCATTTCCTACAGATGCACAGGTACAGTAAATAACCCAACAGCCATTTACTACAGATGCACAGGTACAGTAAATAACCCAACAGCCATTTCCTACAGATGCACAGGTACAGTAAATAACCCAACAGCCATTCATTGCATATGTGCAGTTATAGTAAATAACCCAACAGCCATTCATTGCATATGTGCAGTTATAGTAAGTAACCCAACAGCCATTCATTGCAGATGTGCAGGTATAGTAAATAACCCAACAGCCATTCATAGCAAATGTGCAGGTATGGTAAATAACCCAACAGCCATTTACTGCAGATGTGCAGGTATAGTAAATAACCCAACAGCCATTTACTGCAGATGTGCAGGTATAGTAAATAACCCAAAAGCCAATTACTGCTGATGTGCATGTATAATAAGTAACCCAATGGCCATTCATTGCAGATGCACAAGTATAGTAAATGACCCAACACTCACTAATGTGTCTTTCCTCCTCAGCTTGCCAACATGTTTAACACAGGATAAAGAGACCGGTGTGGACACCCACACTGGCTACGTTCAAGCAAATGGGCTTCATTTCCTCCACTTCAGGGCGTAAAAACACACTTCACATCATCATTATCATTTTCTTCTAGTAGGTTATATTTTATTAGAGCCAAGCAAACATGTCCTTTTGGAATGTAATCTTTTCATTCTGGAAGATGCTTCAAGAGACAAAACTCCATTGTGATCTAAGTACATTTGCTCTTAAACAGACAGTTTAAAGTGTACTGTACTGTGATCTGTAATCTACCCCTGGCCTTTTTCAAAATTATTTGGCCTTATTGAAGCGCTGTGCATGACAGGGATTCCCTACACTTGTTCACCTCAAGCCTCCCCTGAAACAACCATGCTCTGGCTTAGGAACGCTCACCTCAATAAAATGGCTGGCTGTTTACCCAACACCCACCACAGGCTGCAAATCAATAGCTATGTATGCTAGCATATGGAAATATGTCTAAAATGGCAGGTCGTATATCATAGGTCTACAACAGATCCATTACACTAACATAACAAGAAGAGACTGATTTATCTCATTATTACCATTGTTTACCATGAGCACTAAAATAAAAAATATATGAGGTATGAAACCACAAATAAAAAATTAATAAAAGGGAAAGAATATTTCCTCTGAGCTGAGGAAGCCCTTAGGCTCCTTTATCCATGCTCATGGTGCCGTGAAGAGGCCACACTGCAGCTAAAGTGAAAGCAGTTTTATTCTGTGATTTGCATGATGTAATTATAAATACTTCCCACTCTTACCGGCTGTTATCTTTGGTAAAGTTCACAGCGGTGGAGGAAACTGGCGTATTTGCCATGGAGCGTTTGCAGTTTATGCGCAAGCAACATGGAGGTGAAGGGGTCATTATAGTTATACCCTTGAAAAATAATAATACATATGCATGGATAATATATGAAATGTTAGCTCTGTAAATCTCACCACGTCAAGGCGTCTTGTAAGAGTATTTTAAACGTGCGTCGTCGCACTTTAAGGAAAGACGTATGCTGTCATTTTCAATACGCACCAATGTATACCATCCTCAGAAACATTTTTTTTTTTTTTTTTTTTGAACGACATTAATCAGGGGTGTAGGAACAATTAGATTATTGGAGGGTTCGTTTTATTGGATGTACACAAGCTTAAAACAGAGAATCAATAAGCTATACATGTTCAGATATAAAGGTATCGATTTATAATGACTATGACCTCAAAGGTATGGATATGGACACCACTGTTTCTTTGCAAATAAATGTAAAATGCGTGACTGTAAAATTAATATTGCAATCTATTGTTCAAATGAACACACGAAAAAACATAAAATTGCATTTTTATTCGAACTAAAATAAACCCAGTCATCGTCGTCGGCTGCGAGGCTATAACAACCTGTTTGCCAGGATTTTTTTGTCAATGAGGAAAATTCATTAATTTTCATCTACTGTAGGGGTTGCTTTTCATAGAATATGCCAATTGTACACTCGCTTTTCACCCAAGATGTATGAAATATTCATATGCTTTTCTTTACCCCGCTAAGTGTTAACCCTCCTCTCTGTAAAACACGAAGAGTGGAACCTTACCTCGTCATCTCCTTTGCCGAACTGTAAACCTAGATCCACGAAATGCTCGACCCGAATATAACCGTCCTCATCCTCGTCGCACACGTCGAACACTTCTTTGAGCTTCTTCAGAAACTGCAATAGCTGCTCCTGGTCGGGAAACACATTCCCGTCCATTCTTAAGCGAGGCTGCTTCTGGCGCTGGATGTGGACGATACTAAAGCGCCTTCGACAGGATGCAGGCGGTGAGCGCCATCGTCGCCGTCCTCCGCCGCCGCTGCGCGCGTGGAAGGCGTGACATCACTACCAGCATCACTTGGCGAAACAAAACGGCAGGGGCGAGGAGGGGGTGGAGGCGGATGGCGTGAGAACGGTCCGTGATCAAACCGGGATAAAACATCAAACAATTAGTGGGCTGCAGCCTTCTTGCGCTGCCATTATCAACCAACTCTTTTGGAATGTTTGGATCCCCTTAATGAAGTGAGAAAGGAAAATTATTCCACATCTTAGTTAATCTAATTCAAGGCGAAAATAAATGTATACAAGCAAAGTTAATCACCGTGCGTTGTAAAACAATATAAAGAGGTACATTTTCAAATATCAAAACGAATCAGCTAATTGATTACAGGAATGGACACAGCAATGTAGCAAATTATCCATTTTCTCTTCAAAAACCACACATAAATGGGCTAATTCCGCCCATAACGCTCTTAAGGTGTCAAGTGAGTCAGAGCTGCGTTCAAATAAACCCAGACGAGCTCACCTGGAATGAAATTATGCAGACATGGAGGATTACCACACATGGACCAACTTTAAGCCTACAACTAAACCCTAAATATATTTACTCACAAAATAAATACCTTTCAGACAAGCCCAAGGGTAATTATACAATCTTACGCCACCATTAAATGTCTCTTTCCAATAAACTGAGAAACAGACAACAGTTATTTGTGTTATCCCCTCCCCCTTAATACGTTTTAATTCAGAATAGGCTATTTTCTAGGCAAATCAATGTAGTAGATTCAGTGTTGTTGTGTGCATTTCGTCTTCAGACTAGCCAAATCAAACAACCATATAAATGATATGGCATAGTTTTGTAACACAGAGAAGAGACCATCTTTAAAAAAAAAAGCTTTATTTAGTAAAATTTCACAGTAACACCCTTGAACAAATAAAACCCATGTCCTCGGTCCAAAAAGCTGTGTTAAACCACATTTCAATGGATCAATGGAAATCCTCATTGTTTTCCTTAGACAGAACCAATGTCCAGTTTCCAGCGCTGTGTGTTAATTGTGAGTGTCCGCTGTCCACCTATGAAGAGTCCTCACACTGTACTCTCCACAATGAGCCTTGGTTCCAGGAGCGAGTTCCAGTGTTCCGTCAGCTGCGGGAAGACAGCAAGATCTCCATGACAACGGAATCGCGTCATACAGTGTTTGACTAGTGGCTCTTATAGGTAGTGTTTTTACTCTTTCACTTCAAGGAAAGAAAAGTTATCACGGATGCAATTAAATTGAATGTATCTGTACTCCTCTACAGTGAATCTTTCGTTCAATTAAAGACTGAAAGTATCATTATTATATTGGTGTATAACAGATTGTGCCTAAACTGGATTCAAATTATAGGCAACCAAACTACTTTGATCTGAACATGCTAGTCCACGATTTCTTCAAGACAATGCCTTGTTGGTTTTATGCCAAGAAACACAAACAGCTTTTGATGACATTCATTTTCAAATCCATATCGTTTCTTTTGAACATGAGGGTTTCAATTCTGGAGGGAATACAGATTTTTTTAAATTGCATGAGTAAAAAAAACATCTTAATGTTTTCCCCAGTCAGCACTGCTTGGTTTATTAATTGTGAAAATGCTTACATGACATATTAGAACTCTGGTAACCAGCTGTTTCCCGTTTTTGTATAATTAACTTATTGGTAGTGACAACTGTTGCAATCATGAAATATGAATTACACATGGGATATAATACAAGTATGACTATAAAACTGGCGAAAGCTGATAATTTAATTAACTTAAGGGGTGTGCAACTACTTCTGCTTTGTTATCCTCTTGTTACCTGTGAACCGCGAGAGACTGCATATTCCACTATCTCAGATCCATCTGGAGTCTGGTAAACCAGGTCAAACTTCCCTGGCTCTGCTGGAGCTGTGGAAAAAAACCCCCAACCTTAGATTCACATTTTCACATTTATTTAATGCCCCTATCCAGGGTAATTTAATGCCCTTACACAACTTACACAGACAAAGTTGGGGCTTTACAGTAATGGAATCGAATGCAATCTCTGTCCCCATAATGGTCACAGTGTAGATTCTGATTCATCACTGAGATACTAAATCAGTCATACTCCTTATCCGTGCTGGGAGGAATCTGACGTGTCAGATCAGACACAGACCTGGTCAGGATCGGTGTCGGTTCCATACCTGGTTTGGAGGACAGGAGCTCCAGCTCGATCTGATTGGTGCTCTGGTTGATTCCGACGATCTTCCCTTCCTGAGAAACCAGGAGGGCATACGAAGAATGACAGAACAGAACCGCGTTAACTGAGCAGCTGGGGAAGACTCAGGACAATAATGGCAGAGAGGGAATTTTATTGAATGTCTCCAGTGACATATTTCTATTGTGTATGGTTGCTATACTATTTGTATTTTTATTATTTTACCATTTTATACACTATTTTATTACTTTTAATAGTGTTTTTTAATGTTTCCATTATCCAGCTTTTTAGAACTCATTTTCAATGTATGCACTTTGGGTTGCAAAACCTGAATGAATAATGCAGTTTAATAAAGTTATAAACAAGCACCTGGCATATACATCCCACTCACACGCTAAAGTACCAAAAACAAACACTAGAGGGCGCTGAATTGGCCTTTTTGAAAACAGCAGAAGGAGAGGGCAACTTTATAAATGCAAAAAATGACTTCACTGTTTTCATAATAAGTTTCATGTACATAATTTTGCTGATCTCATGCCCTTCAGAGATACAGAGACAAAACTGCGTCATCAGGCGATTCAGAACACAATATACTCCAGCTAATTTCCCTAAGCTAATGACTGCATGCATTACAGTCATTTAGCAGATGCCCTCATCAAAAATGACAAACAATGGAACGAGAACATAAGTACATCCACCGGATGAAAGAGCAAGAGCGGTGCTGACCTGGCTAACAGAACTCCCAGATGAGACACTGCTCGCGCGACAACACTCAAGTGCAAACCTAGTTACATATGCACCCTGATAGAGGTCATGAAAAATATTATATTTTCATATAAACTATGATATAAATTATGATATAAATCATAAGTGTACTCTGCACACAGAGGCTAACATTAACATCAGACAAGGGTCAATTGTTGGCTTATTTTCTATTTGGCTGGCAAAATATTTGCCAAACTTGACCTAAATACATAATCTAGTGATTTTTTTATTATAATCCTTTTATTTAGTTGAAGAAAAGGTTAATTTCAGACCCTGTTCGCATTCAATTTTGCCAGAATACTCTGCTAGTCTTCAAACTGCTTCATTTATTAGACAAGCAATACATGCACACTGCTTTGTAGAAACGTTTGTAGACGTTTGAGATGAAAAAGGAAAAGGTCTCACTTTGTACTCAGACACCTCCGGCGTGTAGTTCTCAGTCAGCTCCAGCAGCTGTGTGGAGACATGGTGCGGGTGTTACACATCAGGCCGACTCAACCTGACATTGTTCGGCTCATTTACTCACGTCCCGAAGTCTGACAATGATGTTACACAATGATCCAACTCTGGAAACCCACAAATTTCAGTGAAAGTACGAGTGGCGCGAATGCACACGTTAACGAAAGATACAAAACGTTTAGCATAACTGTAGTTATTACGAGGCCAGTACGATGATCTTATATATCTTGCAGGTGCCCAGTGGACCATGTTAAGCAATGGTAGAGGCTGAGAATGTTAAATGGCTTAACCCCTATTCCTTCTAGAGTGAGCCAGAGTAAATTCTTGGCACAGAGGGCATAAATGGACATGTTAAAGTGTGCAAGTGGCAGCCATCTTACCTTGAAAGCGATTTTCTGGCCCACCTGTGGGGGGGCCGCCAGTAGGGGCATAGCAGTGTAGTCCCGTTTTGGGGTGCTCTGTGGGGGGTTCTGCAGTGGCAACAAAGGTGGAGGGTCAGAGTTATATATAAAAATATAAATAAATAAATAAATAAATAAAAGAGAAGGAATGAAAGAAAAACACAGCCTACAAGCCAGCAGGGACAGAAAACCACAAGATGCTAAAGGCACAAACAGCATCTACATTTGAGTGGATAACTCACTCAGCTACTGTTTTGGTAAGGAGGGGAGAATTGCCCCCAAATGGAAACCCCATAACCAGTTCCAGCAGCAATTTGATTTTCCCGGGGTCTTCCAACAAAAGCCTAGCTAAGCTTCAGCCATTCTGTACAGGCTGGGTAGCATGACTGATTTTGAAAGATACTCAACAGATGCCAACTGCATCTGTTGAACTGAACTGAAAAAGAGCGATCTGGAACAGAATATAACTGCTTTCCCCGGGGGAAACTTCAGAACCACCCTTGGGCATGCTGACCTGATCTAATGACGGACCAGACTAAGACTGAGTGATGTAGACTCTGAACATGGGGGCTGGTGGGATCACCTTGCTCATCAGAATCAGCCAGCATGCATGACTCACCTGCAGAATGACAGAGCTGTTGGTCAGAGTGTCGCTCAGGTGCTGCTGCTGTTTCTGCAGTCCGTTCTGGTCACCATGGTGAGGGAATGCTTGGTTTCCAAATGTGGGCCCCCTGGCCCTTCCATGGCCCCCCCGCGCACCTCCTCTGGGACCCCCACCGCCCCTCCAGGGGAATCTACCATCACCCCGGCCGACCCCCACCCCCTTCCCCGGGCCGCCCGCGACCGGCGACGCACCGCGGCCAGCCCCTCTGGGATTCTCCACGCCCCTGCCAGAGACACTTCCTGAGTGGAGGGGGCCATTGCTGCCGCTGCTCTGGTTGGTTCCCGCCGCCCTCTGCCCCAGACCCGGCCGCTTAATGACCAGCTCGTCCTCGCTGCTGGAGTCAGAGTCCGAGCCGGAGCTTAAGTACACTTTTGCCGCCTTCGTCTTCAGAGAGGCCTGGGGGGCCGGTGTGGGAGGGGGGAGGGTCTTTTTAGGGGTGGGGGAGTCTGAGGAAGAGTCTGTCGAAGAGGAGGCAGCGGCGGCAGCGGGGACATTGCGGGTAGCAGACTTCGCAACGCTTGCACCGCCCACACTCGGCCTAGAGGGGGCGCTCACAGGCGCAGCTTTTTTGGGGGGCTCCTCCTCGCTGCTGTCACTGGTGTCCGACGATGACTCAGCTGCTGCCGCTTTTTGTTTGTCAGCAGCTCTGCTCGGCACTGAGGTAGTGGCTGCCTGGGGCTTCATGGCAGTCTTGTTCTGTCCGGACTTAGCTGCTGTAGTACATTAGCAGGGGTTGGCCGTTTTACTGGCACTACAGGTTTGTCTGACCTGTTCTTCTCTTTCTTCTTCCTTTTCTTTTTCTTCTCCTCCTCCACCTCTTCCCTGGCTGGATGAGGATTTGGCTCTTGGCCCTCTGATTTTGCCTTCTTCCTTTTCTTTATCCTGCACTCTTCGTTGGCCATCTCTGGCTCTCTGTCTCTCTTTTTGGCTTTCCATGGCAGGCTCTCTGGTATCCTGTTGGATTCAGTGCCATTCAGCTGTGGCGCACTTTCCACCTTCACCCTGTCAAACAACAGGAAAGAAGCACGCATTTTTTGTGTGACAGTCGACCAGGGCCTACATCACGTAATTTCTGCTTTCCCTTTCAGTTTAAAATGTGGAAATCTTTACAATCCATTCGCTACACAGTCATAGACCAGGAATATTTATAATAGAAACGCAAGTAGGTGTTTAAGCAAGAGAGCAAAATAAGCTTGAGCTGAAAATTTTAATGCTAAACGTAACAAGTCAGGTTGACAATCATGTGTTGAACGCAAGTTCATATTAACATCAATTCGATGGTCTAATGTACATGCACAATGTAAGGTAAGTAAGTAAGAGGTATGACGTTACCCAAAACACGCACAACTCTAAGTTAGCGGGAACGCTGTATCTAACTAACTCGTTAAGTAGTTGGTTTCCTACATGTATTCAAGCAAATACAGCCGTGAATGGCAACCTTTGCAAAAAAAAAAAACATACACTCAATCATGTTGGTGTTTTGAGGGTGTTAGCTAGCTACCTAGGCATCAGTGTAATTTAAACACGAATTAAAATAATTTTATTTCATTCACCTGATGCTGTCATTGTCGCGCACCACGTAGACGCTCTCCGTAGGAGGCAAGTAGCAGTCCTCAATGAACAAGTTTAAAACAGTCCTGCGACTGAAATCGAACTTTTCCTTTATAATGCTAACAAGGTCCGCCACAACTCGGCACTTGTTAAGGTCCACAAGCATCCAACACATGCGACAGTCAGCCACCGCCGGCGGGGGATAGTCGAAGCACAGGCGGACTCGAATAGCATTTTGACTAGACGCTGCCATTACGCTCCTCATGTGTGCCGCTGGTCAGTGATGCGCTCACTCGGAGGAACCTCTGTCGACGCTCGAAATATTCAATCACTGCCACCTAGCGGTGCGGAAGGGAACCTTCTACCATTTTCTCCCGAGAAATAAGCTCTCTTGTAGTGGTGAAAAGGGGTATCTTTTAAACTATTGATAGAAAGTTATTATTATTATTATTATTATTATTATTAGTAGGAGTAGTGGTAGTGGTTGTAGTATTACCATCAACAAATAATATTTTCAAAGAGCTTCCAATACAGATACAAGTATGATTGCTAATATATAGATGCTAGCACACCCCTGGTCATTAGGGCGCTAAGATTTCAAAATCAGAGCTGTTATGGTCCGAGGTTCCTCTTGTCTCACTGTTCCTCTTCCCTCATCTGTATTTGATGGGTCTGGCTGGTGGAAGGTGGCAGCTTTGCTTTGCTGGTTGCCGTGGCGATAATGTCCATGGCCACCTTGCTGCCAGTGGTCCTCCCTGACCATGGGTACCTTGCTGCTTTTTTTTTTTTTTTTTTTTTTTTTTGGTTTTTCTCCACCTTGGCCTCCGTGTGGGCTTACCAGATGGCTCTAGGGCCTTGGTCACATCTCCAAGAGGCCCAGTCATTCTAAGAGGGGGATGAAACCAAATTGAGACCTGTTGGATAACCACATCATATTGTCAGGGAGATGAAGATGGACAGAGGGAAATAAAGGCTGGTGTATGGGGGAGAGAGGAGACTGATTCTTGACTGTCTGAGAATCTATACATGCATGTACAGTGTACAGCCACTAGAGGGCACTCTGCCACCATCAGATCCAGAGGTCGCAGTCAGTGACTTCATCCCAACACCCCCTCAAATAGAGGGACTGAATGAATGAATGCTCACCAATATTTTGCCAAAATTGTGATAAATAATGAGTTTTATTTGTAGTATTAAAAATAAATAAGTATATGCATGATATCTTAGATGCAAGATACAAATCGTTCCTTTGTACAATACACATTGCACATGTTAAGGGCCATTTTCATCCCTTTGACAGAGGAAACGGGGCTGAATCTCAAAAGAATGCAGAACAAGCTATCACACAGCAAACACGGGTATATGTGGTGCTCCCACTTCTTGGCTCACAATTTTAAAATACCTGTGGACACAGGTGGGTGCTTTCATAGCTTTCTCTGTTTTGTGCCTCCAAAACATTAACTTGGCGCAACTGCTGGAGTTTTTATGTAAACTCGCCTCACCATGGTTAAAATGAGTGCTTAACATACACTTTGGATATTTACATTGCAGCTACAAAATGTACAACCTTTAAAAACCTTGCATAATAAAACATCTTAAACCACACATATTCACAAAAGTACAGTATTCACGATTCATTTCAGTCCATTTACTGTATATACAAGTGCTTGTTTGGTAAACTAAGTGTAAGGTCATTCCCATGTGCAAAATAATGAATTAGCAAGTACAACTGGCACATGAAGTATGAATAGGTATTTCCAAATAAAACAAAACTGTCTGAGAAAGACACATTTCCTTCAGAATTCCATAAGAATGATGCAGACAGCATCAGAAATCAGTGTGGATATTCTGAATGGTCCTGTAGTTTTGTAGAACTTTGCTTAAAAATGTGCAATACTTCCACCTAATGTAGAGTTACCCTTAAACCTACCGAAGACACCACAAACAGAAGAAAACAGTGCCAACTCACCAAATAACCTCGAAACCTTACAAACTCTGTGGGAATAGGTTTGATTTCATTCTGTAGTCAGGTGTGTTTTCCAGATTCATTTTTAATTATCAGTCATTTCAATGTAGATTCACAGTTTTGTAGACTGGTCACTGACAAGACAAGAGCACATCTCAGTCAGCACAGAGGGTGAGATTAGCTCTTGGGCATTTGTATTGTTTTATTGAAACTCCGTGGTAAAGACAGACAGAAAACACACGCCTTTGTATTGCTGATTCTAATGCTGCTGATCGCTCTTGATGTCACCATGCAGTGTGTGGAACAGGACACTATAATTCAGCCCATACGGATCTTCTGTGCCATTCATAAAAAAGTTCATTTGTGGTGTATCATATGGCATTCCCTGTGCCTCTGGGTTCAGTTATATATTTTCTGCATAGAAATTTCCATTAGCACACTGATTTATTGTTTAAGGAAGCTATACAGAACAATTCAATTAAACAAGGTTTGTCCCGTTAAGATGTTGCTAATTCCATGTTTTGTGTAGTTAAGGTTATGGAATTTGGGAATAAAAGAATTCAGGAATACATGAGTTAACGACAGCTATGACATCACCACCAAAACCCCATTCTTTAAGTGAGTGGTAAAAGGATGAAAGCACAAAGCAAATAAGAATTTGCTGTCTGTGTTTGAGAGCTGGAGAAAATAATATCCTCACAGCCAGTCACTCATATGGAGACATATTCAGACAATCTCAACCCAGTTAAGATGTTAAGGTCGCACGGAATACCCAGAATGCACTCAGGCATCTTACAGCTCAACGGTAAAAAACCCTTTTGTGACATTTATGATACATTGACAAATACATATATCATTCTTCCCAATAAAAGCACTGTGCCATCTTTCTTCTTCCAAGTCAAACAGGCTATACCTCTACTCTAGTGCAGAGTGGCTGAGAACAGTAAGCATCTGAGTGTGTGGAAACCAATCATGTGACTCCAGTGTTGTGGACTGTACAGTATTAGTATATCATTTACAGAGGCACTTAAATGTGATGAAGGAAAACAAACATTCACGATTTTGCAAAGTTTCTGCTCAGCAGATCTCAGGGGTGCGTGACGTCCCCCATGATGGCCTCAGTGAGCCCTCTTAGCCCCGCCTCTTTAGCACCTCCCATATTAAATCAGGGCATCCAGACTCACCCAGGAAGGGCTGGTGTTGAGGCAGGCTTTTGCCTTGTTTGAGTACAGGCCGAGAACAGAAGCCTGCACTTAAACACCAGCCATGCTTGGGTTCTCCTCTGTGTCACCCCTTGCTTGGAGGAACCTGGCACAGTGCTGCAAGGGAGACCCAGTACACAGAGCCGCGTGGCATGTACAAGCGACCTGATTGGCCACTTCTGTGCTTCACGCTGCACATGTTACTGATTTGATTGGCTGCCCTTTATGTGCGTCTCAGAAGCTGGACTCTGGGACGGGCCTCTTGCGGCCGAGGGAGGCGGTGCTGTAGCAGGGCCTGGGCAGGGTGGTGTGGGCGGGGACTCTGAGGGTCGCAGCTGGTGGGCCTTTTCTGTTTGCAGGGGCGGAGCCGAGCGGCTTGGCCTGGATGCTGGAGGAGCTCTGTGAGCGCCGGATGTCCACGTTGTCCCGCCCCACCCTGCCGTTAGGTAGCGCCTCGTGCTGTCTGCCTCCACCCCCTCGCCCCTTGGGGGCGCCGTTGGCCTTCCCCTCAGGCTGCCCACCGTTCAGCGCCCCGTTGGAGAGGGACGGCCACGGTCGGGGGGGGCTTCCGTCCCTCCCCTGGGCCTCCCGAGCGTGCTTCTGCTGGGAGTCACGTTTTAGAAACCCCGGTCGGAAGAAGCCCAGGAATCTGTCATGGCTCCTGGACACCACCCCCAGCCCTCTTCGCCCTCCCCTCCCTCTGCCCCCCGCAGGCCCTGGAGGCCGCTCGCCCCCTCGTCAGCGTCGAATCCCAAAAGAGGTGTGGCCCAGTGCCAGACCCACTGCCCCCATCCCGGGGGTCCTGTTGTTTCAGGCCCCAGTGTGGGTCGGTCCTTCTGGGGAGGGTGCTGCTGTACCTGGGACCGACGCCCCTCTCCGTAGGGGGTCCACTCTGGCACCACAGGTGCCCTGAGGCATCCCGAGGGAGGCCCCCCACTCCCAGGTGCAGCTGGCTGCTTCCTTCCCCCCCTATCCTCTTCAGTCTCCAGCGGTGGACCGGTCATCAGGGGTACGATAGAGTCCTTGGTGCAGCGTGGCCGGCGCCCAGACTCCAGGTACTCCACCAGCTGCCCAGGGTGGAGCAGCGGCTCGGGCCCAGGGGCGGGGCCAGGGTTGGGGCCGGGGGCGGTCCGGGGGCGGTCTCTGGACCCCAGGGACAGCCGCATGGGCAGGACTTTGCTCAGCCCCTCCCTGGTCTTAGTGGGGGTCCACATGCTCACGCTCCGGCCCTGAACCCCCCATCACCCCTGCACAGATCGGCCCCATTAAAACAGGTCAGCCTAACACAGCACTTTCTCTTAAAGTACTTAAAATAACACCATGATACTTTACCTCAGGGTACAAAATGACCACTGACTCTGGTAGGGGGGTCCCCTAAATTTTCTTTTCAGGTACTGTAATAGCTATTACAAATTACATTATCACATGAGTACAGATTACAAGGATGAAATATGGGACTCCCAAAGCATACTAATTTTTCTGGGGTGTCCCTAACGCTTAATTGGGGTCCTTGACCCCAGACCCCCCCCCCCCTTTTCGAACCTTGCTGTACTCTAAATTGCTTCAGTGCACATCCAGCTGTATTAACTGTAACTGATATTAATGTTTTAAAACCGTGAGCTGCTCTACATAAGGGCTTCTGAAATGTCCCAGTATACCCATCCATTTTAACAGAAGCTATTCCTGGGTCTCAATATCAGCCCGGTGCCAAAGCCAGCACACCACAGAGCTTCAGCTCGGTCAGCAGATCCAGTTAGACACACATTTCATTTCAACAGCAGGGTAAAATATGAATAAAAGAACAATTCTGGGTGACTTTGAGCTCTCTCATGTCTGTATATGCCTGCGCACACTGTTGTTTAACACCCACACATTTCCTATAATACATTTTTCTTTACTCTGCAGCTTAAATCCTGTGAGAATCAGACAGTGGAACATTTCAGCTTCAGTGGCATCACAGGGGAGGAAGGTGAGGTGGAGGAGAGATTAGAGGAGGAGACTGAAAAAAAAGAGGGAGAAAACAGAGAAAGTGGAGATAGGAGAGATGGAGAAAGAGACAGAATGAAAGAGGGGTGGCTAGAAGAGTAAATTAATGGGACAGATGCAGGGGAGATTGAGAACCACAAAAAATGATAAACCAGAGGAAAGAATGAGAAAAAAGAGACCAAAAAAGGAGGGATAGAAAAAGAGATGGAGGGGAGATGTGGGGAAAGATGAATGGTGAAGGAGAAATGGACAGAGTGATAGTCCTGAGGGAGGGATACGCACCTCTCTCGGCCTCAGGGGGGTCTTGGCGGAAGACGGGGGACTCTGGGGCGGTGACAGGGAGCGCGGGGGCAGGGCAGGCGCTGGATGCTCTGGACGCCAGGCTGCCCCGCTTGCTCTCCCCGGTCAGGCGGATCAGCCAGTGGTCAGACATGGAGGAGCTGGTGGAGCCTGCAGGGAGAGAGTCACTCACAGTCACCCCGTATGACATCATCTAAAACAGAGCTGTCAGACTCAGTGCTGATCATAACATCACCTATACAACTCTGCCACCCATATGACATCATCTTACACATACCTATCAGATGGGTGACATCATAGCTAAATATATCTACCAAGCTATGAGATCAGCATTTACAGAAAGCTCTCCATAAAGAGCTATCAGCCCAATTACATCACTCTGATCAGATCTACCTTGCTATTATATAACCCTACAAAGTGCTATGTGGCATAATAAATAAGCTAAAGGTGTATGACATCACTCTACACATGGCTGTAGTCCATGACACCATCCCTACACAGAACTCTGAATAACAGCTGCTCTTTAGCTGTCAGCTTAAACAGATTATATGCACAATTGGAACTTATAAATAAGAACAGAAGCATGTTCACCAGAAACAAATGTGGGCCTTCCTGAGCTACCAGGTGTATGACATCACTGGTGGGACACCCCCACCCTTGTGTATGACATCACTGAGGGGGCATGTCCACCCTTGTGTATGACATCACTGATGGGGTCTCCCACAGACCCACCTCTGACGGAGCTGCTGGCAGACCAGGGCGGGATGCTGATGCGTTTCTGGTAGAAGAGAATGTACGCCCCCCGCGTGCAGACCTCCCCCTCGGGCACAGGTTCCACGCTGCTGTCGTCATAGCAATACCACTGCCCATCCACTGAGTTCCTACAGTACGCTGCCCACACACACACACACACACACAGCACATGCATACGCATAAACACACATGCGCAACGGTTCATTAAGGTTCATGGCATAAGTGACATAACCCATGGCTTACGGCCCCCTACTGGTTGGGGGCCCCACTACATCACTTGCAGTTACAGGCGCTCCAGACCAAAGCCCTGCTGAGGCGTCTCCTGATACCTGTGTAATGGCCTCCATGCATACCCCCGTGATGGTTGCAGACGGCGTAAAGGTCATACAGGAAGTCAGAGGATGGGGCGGCAGGGCCGGGGGGGCGGGGCTTGGTCCAGGCGGGAGGCCAGGGGCTGGTGCCAGGGCCCAGGGGGCAGGCGGAGGACACGGCGGGGGCAGGGGCGGGCGCAGAAGTGGGTGCGGACTGGCCCCTCTTGACAGCGTGGGGCGCCATGTCCAGGCCGGTCAGCGGGAAGCGCACCAGGGTGGTCAGCTTGTGGCGGCGCTCACCGGCCTGCCGGAATCGCTTCAGGTGGAGGATGAGGATGTCAGGCAGAGTCCAGAGGGACATCTTCACCCTGCCCTGCTGCAGCTGCTGGCAGTGAGGACACATCCACGCGTCGTCCGGGGCCAGCTGCACAGGGGTCAGGAGACAGAGAAACAAGCAACCCTCCCCTCAGTGTAACTGACAAGTGATGGGCAGAACTACAGGCACACAGATTATGCAGCGTTCACTTTATGACAGAATATGGCAGAATAATAATCAACAGTGGAATAGGGTGGTCAATGGCAAAACGCCATGGCACGAAACTGTTGCAAGTGGATGTTGCTAGGAGATGCATGCAAGATAATTTGTGTTCAACACATTTTATTGTAATGTGTCACCTAGCAACGTCCACTTGCAACAGTCGCTTTTGTAAAATTCCATCACCAATGACCCTTCTATTTTGATGCTGATAAACTCTTGGATATTATGGAATGGAATACCAAAATTATATCTTGTAGTTATCAACTCTTCTTTTCTGAGGAAATCAACATCCGGTTTAGACACACCAGGAAATTCAAGTCTCGATGGCAAATACTGTTTACTGCCATGATAGATTCCCTTCAATTGTCATATTCTCCTCCTCCTCCATCTATTATAGTGTATCTGTAATTAGGGAACATGGGTATTAAACTTAACATAAAATGAATGTTCACCATTATCCCAATCTGAAAACAACATAGCTTACTAAATAAAACAGGAATCCAACAATACCAATGGCTTGGCCTGAGGAACACAAAAGCCGACACCGTGTTTCCTACCATGAGAATACAAGATTCTCATTCATCATAATCGTTTAAGGGCAAAGCCTTCGTTCTCAGATGAGTACCGTTGGTGGTGAGTCCTGTGCTTTTCTGAGCATGCTCTCACACCCAGTTCCCCATGTGATTGTCTGACTGGGCCAGTCTGCTTCAATGGGTGTATCTTTATTTATAACCTGCTGTCGAGCACCCAACCCTCTGCTCTCTATGTGTTTACCCAGAGTCTGAATAGAACTCGCACTGAGCATCTGCGGAAAAATAATGAGAGTCTCTTATAGTAATCCGGTTAAGGAAGACTTTACCGCGATGGGGATCAATGAAATTGAGATTCCACGGATGTTTCTCCGAGAGACAGATCAGAATGCGTCACAATGACGGAACGCCTGATATGCAACCCTCTCAGGGCAAAAAAAAAAAAATCGTGGTACACATTCAGAGAAAAATATTTCAAATGTTTTTGAAAAAAACTTTAAATTCTACCATATGAATGACGAGCTTTCTAAGCTGTAGCCTGCAATCAAGGAATGTTTTCAGAAAAGTTGTAATACTCTGAAAGGTGTGAAGAAGGTATCTCTACTTTTGAGAAAATGATCAAAACATCTTTTTTTTTCCAAAAAGAAAAAAATTGAACAATTAGAATTGTAAGTGCAGTGGTGTAAGGCCAGTGCTGCTGGCTATTTCCAAAATGCGATCCCTGACCAGGGCCACCAGTTCCCCGAAGTAGCGATGCTCTCCATTCCCTGAACACAGCCAGAGCACAAAAACCTCCCCCTCCATCCCAGCCCACTTCAACTGACCTCCCTCAGGACCGTAAACATTTCACACTCAACAGTTTAGCTGTCTGCTTCAAAGTGGCTCACTTAACTTTCAAGAGAGAGAGAGATTAAAGAAAAAATAGAGCAAAGGGAAGATAAACTGATCGTTTATTTTAATGTCAAGTTTTTATTTTTTTTTTTCCCCGAGTGAGTGACTTGATGGTAAATGGGCCGTTCGACAATTAAGGAAACTGGAGGGCCGAAGTAGGCCATGCCGTCTCCTGTCGTCGCAAAACTCCCCCCCAACTTAATTCTCCAAAGTAGGCCAAGGCAAGTTCTCATTAGCAACCTCGGTCAGCGGTTTGGAATGCTTGTCGTGCTCTCCAGACACCAGTTTACTCGTCCTGACTTTCCAGGGAGTGTCTGTGTTCATTAAACCCAAGAGGAAACAAAAACCAAAAAAAAAACAACAAAATTTAAAAATAAATAAACAAAAAACCCCAAAAAGCTCCACACCAAACAGCACAGGCTCAAGAGAAATGCTGTGACTGCGCCTCAGGTCACAATATAACGAATCTTGGCCTGTTCCTCCGTTTCAGACGGTTCTTTTTTTGTGTGTGTTTTGAGCTTTGCCTCCAGGGCCTAGAGACTGTGTACCCACTGCAGCAAGTCTAGCATGTTTACCACGGCTCCTCCGGGTCCGGGACGAGGAGACAGCAGGGCGGTGGTTAACCGTTGTGCAACAGTTGATTTTGTGACAGAGAATTGAATTGAGAGGGACGGTATGTTTGGCAAGACGGTGCTGAATAAGGGGTACAACTGGGCAAAGAGTTTGACAGGGTGAACAGTGTGTTGGATTGATCATGGAGTTTTTTCATCTGGTTAGGGAGTTTGGTAGAGTAGACTGGCAATTTGGTAGGATAGATTGTGTGTTTTGAAAGGTGGATAGAGAGCTTGGTTGGTTATATAGTGAGTTTGGTGAGGCGATGGTAAGTTTGCTTCTGAGGCTGGTAAGTTGATAGTGAGCTTGGTAAAGTGTTGGGAAGTTTGGTAGTGTGATAGTGAGTTTATTTGAATTTTGGTGTGTTCGTAAGTGAGCTTAGGAAGTTGACAGTGAGTTTGGCTGGGTGTTAGTGAGTGTGTTAGTGAGCTTGGTAAGTTGACAGTGAGTTTTGCTGGGTGTTGGTGAGTGTGTTAGTGAGCTTGGTAAGTTGACAGTGAGTTTGGCTGGGTGTTGGTGAGTGTGTTAGTGAGTGTGGTAAGTTGACAGTGAGTTTGGCTGGGTGTTGGTGAGTGTGTTAGTGAGTGTGTGGTGAAAGTTGACAGTGGGGGGGCTGGGTGTTAGTGATTGTGTTAGTGAGTGTGGTAAGTTGACAGTGAGTTTTGCTGGGTGTTGGTGAGTGTGTTAGTGAGTGTGGTAAGTTGACAGTGGGGCTGGGTGTTAGTGAGTGTGTTAGTGAGTGTGGTAAGTTGACAGTGAGTTTTGGCTGGGTGTTGGTGAGTGTGTTAGTGAGTGTGGTAAGTTGACAGTGGGGCTGGGTGTTAGTGAGTGTGTTAGTGAGTGTGGTAAGTTGACAGTGAGTTTGGCTGGGTGTTGGTGAGTGTGTTAGTGAGTGTGGTAAGTTGACAGTGGGGCTGGGTGTTAGTGAGTGTGTTAGTGAGTGTGGTAAGTTGACAGTGAGTTTGGCTGGGTGTTGGTGAGTGTGTTAGTGAGTGTGATAAGTAGTGAGTTCTGCTGGGTGTTGGTGAGTGTGTTAGTGAGTGTGATAAGTAGTGAGTTTGGCTGGGTGTTGGTGAGCGTGTTAGTGAGTGTGATAAGTCGTGAGTTCGGCTGGGTGTTGGTGAGTGTGTTAGTGAGTGTGATAAGTAGTGAGTTTGGCTGGGTGTTGGTGAGTGTGTTAGTGAGTGTGGTAAGTTGACAGTGAGTTTGGCTGGGTGTTGGTGAGTGTGTTAGTGAGTGTGGTAAGTTGACAGTGAGTTTGGCTGGGTGTTGGTGAGTGTGTTAGTGAGTGTGATAAGTAGTGAGTTCTGCTGGGTGTTGGGCATGAGGGTGGGGGTTACCTGCTCCTCTTTGGTGTAGAGCTGGAAGCACTCATCCAGGGTGCAGCTGTGCTGCTGCAGGTGCTGCTGGTGCTGGGATCTCACACTCTCTGCGTCCTGAACCACCTCCTCCTGGATACTCCCAAACACACTGCACACACACACACACACATACCACGCACACACACACACATAGGCATACACCACGCGCACACACACACACATAGGCATACACCACGCACGCACACACACACACACACACAGCCATACACCATGCACACGCATGCACACAGACATAGGCATACACACACGCAAACACACACACACACACACACGTACACAGACATACACACACACATTAAACACACATTAAACACACATCCATTACAAATGCTATGAGTGATGTATTTACATGCATTCTGATGTTTAGTAGACATTAGTATTGACTGTCAGAAATACCAGAGAGGAGGGGCTAACCGTTCTTTGATCTTGGGGTCCCACTCCACAATGAGCTTCACATGAGGCGGACCTCCTGGCCCGCAGAACTTCAAGGCTCTGTGGACACAGTCAGATACAAGGGCGTGAGACCGGCCACTTGGGGGCGCAATTTCTTCAAAAATAGAGCAGAATATTCACCACACACAGACAAACATCTTCCACATACACACACAGCTACAGACACACACACATAAACATACATTACTCATATACACATGCACACAATTATGTACTGCACACAACAGAATATTCACTTCCCATTTGTTCTGTAATTGTTCTTGTGAGTGTGTGTGTGTGTGTGTGTGTGTGTGTGTGTGTGTGTGTGTGTGTGTGTGTGTGTGCGCAAGTGTATCCTAATTTGGAATCACCAAATGTACTTTTGGAGCCACTGCTATACCGCCCAGGGCCAAGTAAGGAGCACTGCAATTAAAATCAAATTAAAAATGTAGAAAAGAGAAGCAAATGAGAGAAGTTAAGACAATTCTTTAAAAAATCCCCTTTAAAAAGAACCATTTTCGGTGCAATTTTAAAAGTATCTAAAGTAAGTCAATTCCCAGAGTGTTTTGGTGGTTTATTCTACAACTGAGGGGCTGTGCAGCCAAAATGTTTTCTTTTAACCAAAATATCTGGTGCAGACTTTTATTAAGACTTCATCAAACGGGCGAACAGGCGCACAGCTGAGATCTGATTAAAACGCCCCCAGGCCGCTACGGAGGCGGATTCGCGATCTTCTACAAGCTCAACTGTGTAAGGAGCATCATCGCTTTTGGTTTTGGACCCGGAAACAGCCCAGCTGAAACACTCCCCCCCCCAAAACCCACCCACCCACTCCCCAGTGTACCGCCAGACGCGTCTTAATTAAATCTGCTGGAGGCAAAATAAACAACAGCGACTCCCCTCTTCTCCATTACACGCAGGAGTTACTAATCAGTCTTAAAATGCACACTGTAACTCTAATCCTACCAGCACCGTTTCAGTCGCTGCCTCCTTCAAACTCCACTCCACTTACGAAATGGGCAAATACACAAATAACTGTGGGTTTCAGACAATGCAATGTAATAAAAAAAAAACTGCTTTGAGATATATTTATCATGACAACCATGGACAACCTGAAACTCACTTCCTGTGTCATTTTGTAGCTCTGTGGAGCCTATTTTGAGAATGGAAATGCAAGTGAGAAAGGCAAGATATTTGAAATTTCTAGATATTTTTTCATGTGTGGGAAAGAAGTGGATGTAGACTGGCCAATCAGGTGTTGGTCCTCCGAGCGATTCACACAATTCCTTTGAATGAGCAGTTTCCTCATGCCTTATTAACTTATGGAGAGGTAGCACAGTGCAGGTCTATAAACCAGCAATTTCTTGGTATTTGGCCCCAGCATTCAAACAGGTCAGGGTCACAAACACGCCACCGACGGAGACCTCTTCCCTGAAGTACACGGGAGAAACTGTCTACCTTTTAAGCTCTGTGAGCTCCCGAGCTGCTCATTTGCTTCGAAATTAGTTTTGCCCGAACGCACATCAATACCGGCTCGTTTGCGACGAGATGCTGCCTGGAATCTACAAACACCAGCGACAGCATTTTACACATTTTGTCTCCGAGCGACACCTAAATGCACAGTCACTCGACAGCACATTCCGCGGCGGTTTCACCGGCAAGGGAGGCGGCATACCTTAATTACGCATTCACCTTTATCAAGCACCATTTTAACTGTGGTGAGAGGACGTTTACTCATCCTACTCAGGAATCTCTAATTAATGAGTAATGCGTCATGCTCCAGATCCCCAGTGTGTGATAGAGACAAGCCCCAAATTCATGTATCCAATTATCTGTCAGAAATAATGTTTTCCTGATATCTGACTCACTTTGGTTTTTTTATATATCGTTCACAGAGTCTTGTATCATAAGCAGAGTACTCTGAGTTCACCTTTTTTACAGACGCAAGCACTGGAACACAGAGGAGTCACCCAAACTGATAGACAGCTAAGCTAGTGCGACTAAGACAGTCCTTTCTATGCGGCCAGCAAATAGAGAAAAGTTTCGTCTTGGGAAAAGAGGAAGAAATATAAGGTGAAAAGTTTACTTGGCAAGGCCATCTGAAGAGAATTTTTTATATTTTTATCGTTACATTTGTAATTGGATAGCTGCCTTCAGCATGCCAGCCAAGCAATTATGCAGTTCAGATCATTGGCAGCTGGTGAGCTCACAACAGGGGAGGAACAAACTTTACCTTCATACCTATCATTACTTTCAACCTGTTCCCAATTATCCTCCTTGATTAACAATAAAACAAACTGTTCACGGAGTAATCAACACCAGCTGATGTAAATACAGCAAATGGTTACCAATCTCATTTTGTGATATAAATTGCTGTTCTTTGCAAACTAGAGTTGTGTTTGTTATATCCACTGACATTTTTAATCGGTCAACAACTCTAAAACATAAATTAGCCTATAATAATATGTGGGTATAACAAATACTGCATGTGCTAGTAAAGAAAAATATTAACTTACTATTACAAAATCAAACTAGACACCATTACTTCGTACTTACTCCGAGTGAGAGTGAGAGTGGGGGTGGGGGTGGGGGTGGGGGGCTTTAGCATGTATCAGAAATTCCATTTCATTTTTTGAAAAAGCACAGATGATGAGAGTGTCTGTGTGGAAGAAACTCCAAGGGTAAGGACTGGCCGAGTCTGACATCCCGTTATGTAACAGTATTGTACTTGGCTCAGTCAGACAGCAGCCACACTTTGTGTCTGCCGGACATTCTGTAACAAGCTTGTGTTCCCGTGGTTGGCTGTGCAATTAAACTTTCCCATCTCCTGTTCCAAACATTGACCCCCGTCCCTTCATCAATAGAGATTAGTGAGATTCTGACTAGGCATTTTGGCTTCACCGACAAGGGAAAGGCAAGAGAGACAGCCATTGCTAATGGATATATTGACTTTATCTTGTATATATAAAAAATCACACAGTTTCTGAAGCAGGGTTGTATCTCAGTGCAGCATAACCATGTATGTAGTTATATGTGCTGCATCCTGTCAAATGCACATTGCACTCTCAAATATATATGCTAACCTTGGACACTTCTGGATGTTATAGACTGTTACTTCAGGCTGTCTCTTTTGATACAGTAGACAGCACAATAATTTCTGGTTTTCACACCTGACTCATTGGGGAAATGTACTGTATATGAAATTATCGACAAGCATCTATGAAGCCTCTTTATGTAACCCTGGATATCTAAGACATTTCCAATGCAGAAATATGAAGACTAGAAAATATCTGAATTGGAGCTTTATGTCTGATGACAGGTGAATGGGACAGGGGTGAGGGAGTGGGCAGTGATGCAGGGAAAGGTGACACACACACACACACACACACACACACAGAGGATGATGGGACTCACCTGTCCACAGCTGAGTGATAGAGAGGACATCCATCCTGAGGGGACAGGTAGCTGCAAGATGCAGAACCTCCAACCACACGGATCTTGAAGAGCACTCCTGTACTCTGTGTGGAGAGAGAGAGAGAGAGTACACACTTACCAGCACACAATAAACAACATGCATGCACACTCACAAACACACACACCAATGCATACACACACCAAAACACATAGGTATGCTCACATTCAAACCTGCACGTACACACACACACATTTTATATTGATAACATATCAACAAGACACAATAATACTTCTTTCAGTTTGATGTTTACATGCATTTATCATGGTCTCTAGGATACTAGAGTGTTCTGTGTGTCGAAAATGAAAAGAAAAACAAACATCACTTTGTATCGGAGGCTATAAGGGAGTGCATCTGCTCTATAACGCACCGTGGGCATGCTGCGCCCACGGGAGTCTGATACATGTTTAATGAAGGCCGTAATGCACAAAACATCCCAAACCCTTTCAACAGGCTCACGCAACGGTTAAGCTAAGCTGCAGCAGCAGATGCTGATCTGCAGACCTGCCTGGCGTGCAGACCTGCCTGGCGTAAACTACATCATTTGAAGAGAATTGCAATAATGATTCACCATAAAGGTACATTATTTTGAATATATGTCCTTTTAAATAGGTCCACTGTTCCTGTCATCTCTCTCATTGCCATAAGACACGAGTAACTCCTAATTAATAAGAATCCCATGGAATAATACCACTCAAAACAGCACTTTATTTTCAGTTTTGTCTCTGCAGTTGTCAAGAAGAGGGGGAGAAGAAGATAAATGACACAGTTGTTGGCGGCTCACAAAAAACAAGAGCGCAAACGATTAGGGAATAACTAAAAGAACCTCGTTCCTAATTTGTTTGTTTTGAACGCTGTCGCTGGAGAGCTGAGCCGCAGCCAAGCATTAAGAGAAATAAATGAAGAAGTTATTAAATCCTAGTCACCAAACGAAAGCACCAGAGTCTTTTGTTTGAAGAATTTTTCGCATATATCTGTGTTTTTTTTCTTTCTTCTGAGAGTCATTTATCGACCTTGTGCACACAGCGGGACCCTAACAAACACTCATCAAAGCCCTATAAACAATTTAAGTCTAGTATCTGAGCAGCCGAGGCCTATTCTAAATTCTTATGACTGCCTGGCCTTTGCAGGGTATCAGCCTGTCTATGACGTGGTCATAGATCAATATGTTGCCTAAAGTAGTAAAATACTCAAAGTTCACGTCCTACATGGCTAAATGAAAACAAATTGTGATAAATAACACAGTCTGTGGCTCTCATTAGTCAGTCACTGATATCGCATCACTGATATCATGACATCATATTTTATTTCACACTTGTCTGCCTCTTTCCTTATTACACTTTAACAAACATCTAATTTCAATTATTCCAATGAAGGATGTGGAGAACAGGGGAATGACATGCCAATCATTATGACACTCCTGATACTGAAGACTCCATCGACCAATCACAGTCCTGGAGGGCCGCAGAGTCAGCTGGTTTTTGTTCCCGACCATGCTCTGACATGCATGATTTATGTAATCATGGTCTAATACAATTTAGCTTCCCTGGCTGGTTGAGGAGATGAGATAATTAGCGATATTCAGTGGTGTACGGCAGGCATGAAACAAAAGTCTGCAGACACCATGGACCCCTGTGGCTGAGACTGTGACGGGGGTATCCTGCAACTCATAAAACTCAGATATACCAGATATACAGCTTTCTACTATTACAATTCAAACTTTCAGTTTACCAACTGTCAGTATTTGTGATATGCCATAGCTAAGTAAAATGCCATTGCAATGGATTTTTTTGCATTGCAACATTTAAATATTTAAACCAGAACTTTAGCGCCCATCAGTCCTGGGTCTCTTACTCTTACTCTTGGCCTTCTCCTAAAGTGAAGTGCTCCCTCACTTGATTCATTTGTCATTTCATTGATGTGAAGTGACTACTGGCTGACCAGGTGAGGTTTCTGTCACATCAGGTAAATGCAAGTTAGGAAAAGGTACACATCACCTGTACAGACTCCAGGACAGGGGCAGCTTCTATCTACAGACCATGTATTACACAACGGTTTTTAGTATTCAGCTCCAGTTCTCTAAGTGAACACATTTTTAAAATTGGAAAGATGAAAAAAGAGCGCCCAGTCAGAGAGAAGGCAAGCGATCTGGACCGCAGTTTGGCGCACAGCTGTCTTCATTTGCACAGGGAGACGTGCTAGGGGTGTACTGGCAAGTGACGCCGCGGTAACAGTAAACAGGAAACAGTTGATTTCTTGTTTGTGCACAGACCCTGTTTGTCATTCGCCATGCAAATATATGACTTGAAGAAAGACAAATGGAACACGGAAATGGAAAGAATGCACCCAGTCTTCTCTGTTGTCCTTTTATGGAATAAATTCACTATATACCAGTATGAGGTTACGTAAAATGGAATATTCAACAACATATAACAATTATAGTATTTTGCACATATGTCATATGACTTGTATGTGTAGTATGACAGTTGTTTGGTGAAATAAGCAATGTACAATGCAACTACAATTCACACATTAAAATGACTATAATTTAAATAGCATTTTGTAATGTTTTAAAACAGCACGCAACTACGGTTCTAAATTTGGACCTGCATCACTTTTGGAACAATAAGGACTGGCAGCTGTCTCCTGGTTACGCTCGTCTCCATAGTTATGGCCAACTCCCTTGTGTGACAGGTGTAAGGTTGAAGTGGGTGTGGCATACCTGGACTGGCACTCCGTTGATCATCAGGTAACTGAGCTTTGCGAGGACTCCCTGCTGCAGCTGGTCCCATGAGGCGTTCCTGTCCTCCCTCATCAGGAAGGGGGGTCCAAATCTACAGGTGAGAGATGAAACACCCTATTCATCTCCATTAGAGAATGGTTACAAATAACTAACATCACTGCTGTGCATTTTCTTGAGATCTGGCAACTTAAAACTGTTACTGTAAAAGTTTGGAACGTCAATCGACCAGTCCTGGTTTTATTTATGAATGAAGAATATGGGAAGCGATTTCAACCTTGGGGCTGCTAGTCTTGCAAGCACAAGAGCTGCACTTTGGCTTTGGAGATAAAGAGAAGAGATTCAACATTTATTTATTTCAGTACCTCATGTGATGCCTTATCGGTCATGATTAAACTTTGCAAAAAGTTTTGCAGCTTCAATACATTTATCACACACTGTGATAGCCATTATGATTCATATCGACATGAAAAAATAAACTTTCACAAATAAAATATTTGGTTCTGTTATCTTGGAGAAAAAATAAGTAGGTCATCATTGTCTTCTGTCAACATCTCCCCCTGCCCCCCCCCGCATCGTTCCGTCCTTTAAGACCTACTTTGAAGTTTGTACCCCTATTTCCTTTGCATTTTTCCCAATGTGATTTGTCCATAAATTATTTTTAAGCCTGTCCCATTGCTAATTGTCCTACTTCGGCTTAAATTCAAACTCTGAATGTATTGAAGAAACAGTCACGTTATGTGCAGTCCTCAAGAGCAGGCAGAGAGCAGGAAGTGGAAAAAGAACAGCTCAAATGCCTTTGTGAACACCTGCAGTTGGGTAAGAGCTCTATTAGGCTCCCATTCATATGGGGGTTAGGGGATATGAGCTACATAATTTGAACAGCAGAAACCAAAAAAAAAACGAGCCCTGATAAATCAATCAAACCGGACACCTGTTCAGACTGTCCCGCAGTTCCGCCAGTTAATTTCAATTCATACTCACAGCTTATGGTGTATGATTATTTTATGATTGACAGACAGGCACGCTGTGGAGAATCGGAGGAGCAGAGATGAAGGCTGATGCCTAAGTGCTGACCCTGCTCCCTCAGCTCCAGACAAAACACTTACGAATCACACACAGCGCCGGCTGGAATACTGATTACAGAGCTCATTATGAATCAGACAGGATGGAGAGAAGCCCAAGAAATACACAGGGACACACACACGCATGCACACGCACAAACACACACAAAGACACATGCATGTACACACACACCCGCACACACACAAAAACACACACACACGCACTCACACACAAGCATGCACGCACGCACGCACACACACAAAAAGACACACACACGCACACACACGCACGAACACACACAAAAACACACACACAAGCATGCACGCACACACACACACACAAAGACACACACACGCACTCACACACACAAAAACACACACACACGCACACACAAGCATGCACGCACGCACACACACACATGCACACACACGCACTCACACACACAAAAACACACACACACGAACGCACACACAAGCATGCACGCACGCACACACACGCAATCTCACACGCACACACACACACACACACACACACGTTGATCAAATAGAGTCTGGCTTTACGCAAGGGAAAATATCCTTTTGGCCTGGAGCCCAAGTCAGGAGACTGATTTTTTTTAATCCAAATTTTTTGTTCACTTAACAAGTATTGATCCCTGCAGAGCTGACAAGGGCTACGTTTAAAATGAATTACTCCTGCACATCAGACATCACGTTCCAAATCGATCAGGACCAAAATTCTCTCTTTCACAAGAACAAGCCAGAAAGTTCTACAAGTATAAATATCTCTATACTTACACATACCCCATGTAGGTACTCCGAGTCTGTTTTGTATAGGCCAACAAATTTCAGCATGATTACAATTTAAATGCAATTCATGTATACTGGTATAAAAACCAAATCTACACTCTCCTACTCTTCAGTGAGTCTTCAGAGAACAATAACTGCATTTGGAAGTAGTTTATTATTAAGTGGTGAGTAGTTTATCACTACAGATATTTGATCTTGGGCTTACAGTCCAAGGTGGGCAGAGTCATGCCTGACCATTTGTGTGAAGTGAACGTCTCCGATGGACCTCTAGAGCAGTACATAGACAGATGAGAGGGCAGCAGACATGACAGGTGGGGATGGGGAAGAGGGAGGATGCTGACAGGAGCGAGCATGATGGGAGAGAGGTTACTTTGTGATTTTAAATGCGCGTGAAAAACCAATCTGACATTTAGAAGTGATTGAGAGAGGGTTACGATTAGGGTGAGTTGTCTGAAAAAAAAAAACTTTTGCTTAAAAAAACTCCCATTTCGTTTTGCAGGATTTCTCTCCCTTCTGGTTGGGGGAAATAGGGAAAAATAAAACAAAAAAAATAAATAAATACATAAATAAATAAACCTCGCCTGCCACAGGTACCTGACAGCTTGCTGCCCTGCCCCTGCAACATTACAGACGAGGAGCAGGATTTTTGCTATTCCGCTGCCATTCAGGAACTCGGAGGAGACAGCCCCCGAGGGAGGTAACCTTTGACCTTCGGTCCCAGAGGAATAGGGTGAGGATGGGAGACTGTGATGGAACCCTGAAAGTAAAAATAGCAAAAAAAAAATTCAAAGACACATCATTTACAGTGGCTACAATCTAAAGGATATTATACAATGGTTAGGAGGTTGCAGGTTCCATTCCCAGATAGGGCACTGATACTGTAACTATAACTGTTTGTTTAACTGTGGCAATATACTGTATTGCAGCCAATATGATGTTGAGGGAGTGTTTCATTTTGGTGCAGAATACTATAAATTATGAAGAAAAAACATCAAAATCCAGACTGGGAATGCCACTGCCCTCAGCAGTTGCCTGAGTGTTTGCAGGATCGATACCAGAGAGACGGATTCAGCTGCAGCCTCATTTGAGCTCCTTTGCTCCTGTCTGCTGAGAGAGAGTGAAACAGCTCAGGCCCTCAGGGGGAGGAGCCACTAGAGGACAGCCTCCAGCTGAATGGCTCTCCTCTGGTGGCTCCTCCCCCTCAACCCACGGCAATCAATCACGCCCCAATCACCTCAATCAACCTCACCGACGATACACCTCACAGCTATAGAGGATCCCCATGTCTATGTCTGACCACATTTTCTTTCACCCACCTCACCTTTTCCCTAAAACAATGATACTGATGAGCGTTCTCTAATACATATTAATATTAAATGATAACCTAGAGATAGTTGATATGACAGAAATCTTTATCATCACAATTATCTGGACTCTTCTTGATATCAATAAATAAAAATATACACAAATAATTCTTTCAAGTGTTCTGACTGGACAATTACAGATATTTGGTATATTGTATAATGATGAGAAGAGTCTGATCAACCTGAAATGAGAACATTTTCAATTGTCCAGCATTCATAAACGCTTCAATTTAACACGTGTGAGTGTGAACAGGGCCTTGTCACTGCAAAAACAGTGAGCGTGGGGGAGTGATGTGGCGTGAGCTTTCATGAATCCTATTACGGTAGAGCTCCACTCAGCTGTCAATCATTGACTTGTTTGAACCAATCAAAAACATGCTTCCTTTGTACAGCCAAAGTGGCCAGAGTATTGCAGACCAATGAGTCACTGATACTACACAGTAGGTATGAACAGCGCCTCGTTCACTCTCACATCCTACGATGTTGCTGCTGAAGGTCTTTCAGTCACAGCTCTGTTCAGGCTTGTTCAAATATCAAATTTACTTCACCACAAATATCCCATGCTGAGTCACTGAGCCTCTGTTATTTTTGTTTTATTTGACTGCATAAATCAATCCAATTGGTGGGACAAGAATGCAGAAAGATGACAAAGCGCGTGCTGATTCCGGCAAATAAAAAAAACCTCATAATACAGATAAAAATAACAAAAATAACAAGGTACGATCCCCTCACTGCAGCTTATCCTGCAGGAGAAATAAATTAGGTTTCAAAGGTATGGGATCAAACCATTTCATCTTTGAATGAAGATGAATAACATTTTTTTTTTTCTGCAAAGTTTTGGAGTCTCTGGCTTGCAGTATTTGTAGTCTTAAGCGCCTCTCGCTCATAACAAAGTGTGATTCAAACCAGCAGATGAAATGCACAATTTACTAAGGGGAGACAAGTGTAAAACAGGGCACACTTTTGCAAACTGCCCTCTGAGAATTTTCCAGAAACCTGGGGTAAGGTGGCTACAGTGAGCGCTGTTTTCTGAAGGGAGGTTGAGTGTCTTGGGACCTCCTAAGTTCTAAAAGTACTCTCGGCCCAGCCAAAATCTGAATTCCTTTTTCAGTTTTCATTAGCCAGAGGCAAAATTGCTCATTTTGGATCTGGAGCAGCACAGGTGAACAGCAAACAAGGAGCAGTGGTTTCACACTGGCCTTACTTAACCAACCCAGGCTGAATTTGGAAGAAATTTAGGAGAAAAGTCAAAAGCACCACTTTATCATTCTGGGTCACAGAAACAGCAAAAAAAAAAAAAAACCAACCCAAACAAATTTACATTCAAAGCAGACTTGTAGAAATGGCCTAGCTACACCACAGAAACCCATGCCACAGTTTGAGATAATTCTCTGCCGAAGTGCCCCAGTCTGTAATGGATATCGATGTCACTCATAAAATCCTGATCCATTAGTGGCTGCCATAAAGACTTTACGGTCGTCCATGTCACCTTCCCATGATTTACAGAGCAGCATTACTGAGCCCTTCTCTCCACATTATTTTCCGTGTTTTCTCCACTGAAGTTAGGGACAGCGGGATCTCTGCCCATCTTCTGTTGTAAACTGAAAACACATTTGTTTAAAATACACCTTGACCCAGCTATCCCCCGAACTCTGAACCTTTCATCTACCCGTTACTATTTGGTAAGTTGGCAATCGTGTGTACATACGTGAATGGATGTGTGTGTGTGTGTGTGTGTGTGTGTGTGTGTGTGTGTGTATGTTCTACACCATCCATGCATTTATCAGTCACAGAGCATCACAGAATGAAACAGCTGCATGTGTGTAATGCAAATTGGCTCATTATCTTTGCCTGCCATCAAACACAGCCTGTTTTTCCCCTTCCGCAGTCGTCTGTTCATACCGTTTCTGTGATCACAGCTAACGGCATCGCAGCGTTTCCTTTCAGCCCGTAAAGATTCGCCCATGAAGACATCACCCTCGTGGGGGGAAAACACTGAATAGCGCACTTCCTCAAATTTTAATGATCTGTTCCAGCAACACTGTGCATTATTAATCTGGGCTTTTCTGAAATGGGGAACATTAAAAACACAAGTATAGATATGTTTATGACACGTACTGGAGGGAAAGTAGTAGGTCCAGGAGTTCCATTTCGAGGAATTGTGGTGAGATGTGACAGTGTGTGTTGCTACGCTCTCTGCGCTGTGGTGACTTTGTACTGACAGTACATTGTAACTCTCTGCATGACATAGACTTCACTTTAATGAGTAGAACGCTGCAACTCTAACTCTGGCATTCAAATATATGGGGATGGAGTCCAAATATGCAAATTTTGGAACATTAAACTGTAGTAAAGGTAGCGTGCAGGTTTCAGCATCCCATTAACAGGTGGGCATTGTCAATCATGGACTTCTTATGACCAATCAAAAGATTTTGCTCTCCACTGCAAAACACACGAATTTGTTCAAATCAGTCAGGTTCTCGTAGAATATTGGCTGCTCCACCCATTTGTGATGTCATAAAGGATCGTTCACTTGCTGTTACAAATCTGTTCATCAGTGCTCAATCTGAGGTGGGTGAGGATATTTAAGGCAAAAAAAAAGCATTCAAAAAGAGGCTGACAAGAGCTGTCAATCCTGAAATTGATTAGAATAAGAAATGGGTATTGACCTGCCGTCCCTGCAGATGGACCAAGCACTATACATTGCTCGGGGTTCACAGGTCCTCTAGTATGGAGGAATCCTACAATAGAGCATCTCTAATCAAGGATGTGGAAAGAAAAAAATCATTGATTTCCTGGCATGGGCTGCAAGGCTGAGAGCCTATCGGTGCCCTCGGATTTCTCAGGATCGATTTGGTTGACCCAGAAAAGTTTGCCCATGCTTAAATTTATTACCGAAGAACCACCAGGGAATCCTCCAGGTCTGAGTACCCACTGTAGATTCAGCTCCAACTTACATGAGATGGTGATTAGCCAGAATTAGTTTCTTTTCATTCATGGAGGAACATCACAGACATTGGACAATATTACACTACAGTGGAGTCAGTGGCTTGCCAGCGAAGCTCTCAATCTTCAAATAAAATTGTAGACTGACAACAGAAACAGGTTACTTGACAATTTCAACATGTGAAAACAGGTTCGGGATGTACAGTAATTCATTAGCAAGTCATTCTAGTCTGTGAAACAGTGCATAACATTACATTACATTAAAAGCATTTGTAAGACGCTCTTATCCAGAGCGACTTTCAGGGCAAAGTGCATAAGGTAGCGTTTCAGTGCCACAGTACTTTCAGCTGGTTTTCAAACAGGTATGCACAGAGAAGAGATTGTGTACACAGTAGGAAGGTACAGGAATGGACATAAAAGGGTACAAATGCTTTGTCGCTCCGGCTGTACCCTGGCAGGCTATGAGCACTGTACCTGGGTACATTTGATTTTGTACCTTTAAAATTAAACAAAGGTCCACAGTTATCACCTTAAGGACCATTTCCCTACCTTACAGGGTACTTTTCTGACAAAATGTACCTTTGGGTTCAGAAATGATACCCCCATTTCTCTATGTGTACGGTAAGCATGACCACTTAATCACAATTACCGTGAGCCTACTGCAAGCTGTATCAGGTTTCCCATAATCCATTGCGAGGTGGGTAATTATCGGCGGCGATGTGTACAGCAGGTGTTCGGGAAGACGGATGTGAAGCTACAGAGTGGCGTTGGGGTTGGTACAGCAGGGCTCTGGCGGTGTGTGAGAGCAGCTCCCTGAAGGGGATTTCAAAGGCAGCAAAGCGTGACCGGCGCCGACTCATTTACAGTGGCTGTGCATCAGGGAGGGCACAGCTCCCATCCAGCCATTTCTATTGTATGGACAAGTCTGCTGGAGGCGAGGCGAGGTATGCAGTTTGAATATAGAGTGCATCATTAATGGCTAAGAGAAGCTATGCAGGGCTTAAATGGAAAATAAAAATGGACTTAAAAAGGACTTAAATAAAAAATAATACAGTGAAATGACAGGGGTGATCCTCTGAAAGGGCTGCTGTGAAATAAGGACAAGAAAGGAAAACCAAAGTGAGAGAGTCTCTGCCATGTCTGTTACAGTTTGCGGGGTCTTGAGTTTGTGTGCGAGGGATTTTAATGTCTGAGGACTGACAGCCGCAGGCTCCCCCGAGACCGGGTACAGCCTCGGGGCGTGGTTACCTGAGAATCGCGTGGGTCCGCCCCTCCCATAGAGGGGCGGGGCCTGGAAGGCGTAGATGACGTCACTCTCCGCTACGCTGGTGAGGTCGTCCTCGTCGTAGAAGGAACGCTGGAACCCTGTGGGGTAGATTTCCGTCAGGATCACCTGACCAGAGGGATGGAGGGAGGGAGGGAGGGAGGGAGAGATAGACGGAGGGGGGGGAGAGAGGGAATGACAGAGAAAGAGAAGAGTGTGGGACAGTGAGGTAGAGTGAGGGGAAGACATATTAGTACATTGCATTGCATATGATTCACAACTGCTGTCTGTCAGAACACAATAATGGTTTATCAGTGCATGCTACTATTCATTCATTGTTATAGTGCTATTATTATTACAATTTTTATTTTGCTTTGGCAATATGATATAATGTAATGCCAATGAAGCACACTTGAATCTGAGAGGGAGAGGGAAACAGAGTGAGAGAGACTTGACTTTAAAAGCTCATTAATTCATGGCTATAAATACAATCTCAGCTGGAAAAAAATAAGCGCATTTGTTTTGCTGATCAAGACTGAGAAAAGTAAATCCCAGACTGCGAAAAAAAAAAACATTTAAACACATTTTTAAGTTTGAAAAGACTGCAAAGATCAAGATGCTCCTTCTGTTGCCTTCTCTGCTTCATAAATTCATCACCCAGTTCCCTTTATCTGTGTCACAGGTCACCCTATTTATAGCCAGCTTCTACTTGAACTCTTACACGTTATTCGGTTTATGAAAATCACGTTTGAGCCCCAGCCTCGACACCACCATTATAAAACGTTACTGCCGCACCATTTATTCCCACTCTGTCCGGGCTATCCTTAACCCCATGGCCTTTCTGGAGCGGCCAGTTTTGCTTAGCCAAAACACGAGAGAGGGAGAGAATTATTATTATTAGTAAGCAGAGTAGTAGTAGTAGAAGATCCTAGTAATAGAGCATTTCAAATTATATTTTATGCCAGAAAAGCAACCTAAATTTGAAAAAAAAAAAAAAGAGAGTGAAAAATGAGAGAGAGAAATGTGGACTATCAATCACTCAGTCTATATTTTGGCATTTCTTCACGTTTTTTTCGATGGGTGACTCTCGCTCAGCATTCCTAATTCACAGCTGCAACAGGGGCCCTTCTGGGGTTTGTAATATTTTTAAGAACGTCAGGAGCACACGGTCTTTTGTCTCCTGAACCTAACAAGGTGCAAGATTTGGATATACTACACAGGTAGAATCAGCTAAGCACATCCAAATGAAGTAGTAGAGACACAGCAGGAAACTGAGAAACATCCCAAGACTCTAAAATGCATTGGAATCACAACCCTGACCATTGTCATGGTGATGACGATAATTTTAATCTAACTGATGTGAACTTTGAGAGAGGGCGAGAAATTCATATTGCACACATTTCGTGTACATGCTCTGGTAGCGCTCGCTGAGGTTATCCGGCCAATAGAGCGACGCTGCGGCGAGCTGAGAGAGACATACTGGGTTAGTCATGGCGGTCATGACAGCACAGGGTACAGCCTGCTCTCTCCTGGCACCGGAGCGACCTCCTGGAGGAGGCTTCAAAAACACGGGCTGTCCGTCCAAATCCCAGCTCAGGCCCGCGTGTGCAATGTCAGGGAGTGACTCAAGGACTCTCTGCTGGCCGGCTGGGCCGCGGCCAAATGGAGGGGGGGGGGGAGAGGCACCGCGCCGCTTCCCGTTGGCGCCGTTTCGCGGAGCGCGAAGATGGGTTCATCTTCGCTGCGTTCTGATGTCTCTGCGCTCGGGTTCCGCAGCCCCAGATACATAATAAGAGGACAGCCAAGTGTCTGAAGTAGAGAAGAGCCAATCCGATGCACATGGACGCGATGCGAGAGTCTCTCTGTTTCTCCCCGTGGAGAAAACGCAGGTTCCTGCAGCATTATTTCTCCCTTCACGTCCGAGCCGTGGGTCTCAGCCTGTGCCTGCAGCCCGTGCTGTCTTTCGCTTTGAACGAGCAAAAATATCAAATGTCTTCAGCTTCCTCTATTTTTAAATCGCAATGTGCATCTTATTCATTTCCTCCAGTCTGAGAAGACCAATTATATTTGTAGTCCTGTCTCAGTGCTGCCGCATCCTCTGTCAGGTTAGGGGGAGAGCTGAGACTGGCCATTACAGCAGAGCTGAGGTGCGCATTTACAGAACTGTAGACCAGCATGAGATACACAAGCCCACCCATCCCATGTGCCCAAATGAATGTGAGCATCATAAAATGGCAAATGTGAATGTGCACATCTAATATTGTACTTACAATTTTTTAAAAAGGTTCTGATAATTTTGCGATCTAAAAGTGGGGCACTGAACCAGAATTTTGGGAATAAACAACAACAGCAGAAACAATAAATTTATATTAATTCATATTAATATTATAACATGCAATCAATATTGTCTCTCTCTGTCTCAGTTTTCTCTCTCTCTCCCTCTCATGTTTTGGTAAACTGAAACTGAGTGTATACAAAGGGCTATGAGGCTAAGGCTAGCCAGGACGGACACATGGAATAAACACTACATCGCTAACTCAATGCAAAACTGACCCTCAGGACAACGGCAGGATTCAAGGCTGTGACCTGAACATGGGACTGCATGAACCAGACAGAGAGTGAGGCGTGAGTATGAGGCAGGGGAGCGAGGCACACCTGTTCCGGGGAGATCTTCCCCTCGTCGGCCACCATCCTCCGCAGGCAGGCCACCGAGCCCAGCAGGGGGACGGCCAGCCCCACCCGCAGGTACCTCTGGGCCTTGGTGCTGAAGACCAGCGTGACAAACAGAGGCCTGGCCAGACAGAGGAGGGGTAAGGGGGTTGGGGGGTTGGGGGTTGGGTCAGGGAGGAGGAGAGGACCGTCTGCATTGTGAACATCGTACTGATCTTTGTGTTTCATCCGGGAAAATTGTTTAATTTCATTTTTAATAAATCAATACGTTCAAAAATATCCATGTCTAAATGTTATTCCAGAGGCACCAAAGACACAGAGCTTCAGCTGGAGCCGGTGCAAGTGGAAACCCAAGCAGTAAGTCTCAAATGTGCGGTGTGCAGCACTTCTTTATCAGTAAACTTCCAGTCTCAAATCTAGATGCACAACATCGACAGAGCACCTACAAAAAATCATTCATTTTTATGGAATAGGCTGCCTGCAAGCTATTCCCTCACATTAGTACCCTCAGATTTCTGATGGTGGATTTGATTAGACCAGAAAAATGTGTCCATGTCAACATTTATTTACACCACTAAATTATATTGCTCTAAATAGCCATTTAAAGTTGAGTTCTGTTTTATATGAGATCATGATAAGTCAAAAGTGACTGACCATTGGTTCATTGACAAAGACCATCCCCTAAACTAGGTGGAGTCATGCCACTGATGAGACAGTGCTTTGTCAGGCGCATAGTGATGATGTCATAGTGGTTAGCCTGACAATAGAGAGCCAAAAAGTTCAATGGAGTATATAAACCCATTGGATTTTTTTTTGCGATTACCCTGACAGCGCTCAGGTGCATTACAGTCTGGCAAAACAGTCAGCATATTACAGCATAAGGGAGCAAAGGCAGTTGAACGATTCAATTTAATTCATTTTATACAATGCGTTTTACAAACACAAGCTCTCACAAAGCCTTACACCCCCTAGGAGCGAGTCTAAGGCAACATTGGCAAGAATAAGCTCCCTTACTAGCAGGAAGCATCCTAGAGCAGAACACAGCTCAGAGGGGGAGCCCATCTGCTTCTGTCTGGTATGAGACAGTCAATGAGGTTAACAGAAGAGTAAATTTAATATTACAAATAATAATCAGTGTTTTGTGGTGGGCTGGGGGTCTGGGTTCCTGGCATAAGCTGGAGGAAGAACAGAAGAGAGAGGATAGCAGAGCCAGAGGTCAGGCTCTGGTGCTGTGACCTTCCAATGACCTTCAATAATGTTCATTACGACTGGGGAAACAAGCACCACAAAAGGGGCACGCTGCACCTCATTAATCTATAACGATTTAGGGAAGCCTTGTGAAGTCACATTAACTGCCCTACATGTGCTTGCTCCTATGAAAAGAGGTTTTTTTACACCAAGCCATTTTGGACAGTCAAATGCAGACTTAAGGCTCTATTTTAACATTGCGGAGCAAGGATCAAATTAGCTAAATAATTGGAGCAGAAGTTATTTAAAACTCCAGATTTTGTGTCATATCTGTGCCAGAGAAAAGTTAATTTTGCAGCAGTTTTGGAATGTATCTACTGCAGCCACCACTGCAGTGAATGTGATATAATGTTTGTACTGATTTCCAACACATAGGTTTGAAAGAAACATGACTGCAATTACTCAACTCAAGGTAATATTCTCTACTTTGACAGTTGAATCAAGAGATTAGACAACAGAAATGTCTGCATATACTGTGTGTATATATATGTATACTTGTATGTGTGTGTATGTGGGCTTAAATGTGTGCGAGTATGTATGTATGTATGTATGTATGTTTGTGTGTGTCTGCATGTGTGTATGTGTATTTATATGTGAGTGTGTGCACATGTGCTAATGTGTGTATGTGTGTGTGTGTGCGTGTGTGTGTGTGCATGTACGTGTGTGTGCCTGTGTGTGTGTCTGCATGCGTGTATGTGTATTTATATGTGTGTGTGTGTGTGTGTGTGTGTGTGTGTGTGTGTCTATCAGAGCCCTGCTCTCCACAGCCCTCAGCCCAAAAGTAAAACAGATGAGTCTCTCTGGCAGGCTGCTCCTTCTGCTGGCTGCTCTCTCTCTCTCTCTCTCTCTCTCTCTCACACCGGCCAGGAAGAAACTTTGTTGGACTTCCACTCTGTGAACACTATTCTGCACCCTGAATCAACCTTGGGCACAAGGAAATGACCATGACTGAAACTGCGGTAGAAATGTGCGTATGCCACAGACGGCTTCATGTAAGAAGATAAAGCTTCTTAGAGCATGACTACTGATCTGTGATCAGTTCTGCTTTTCACCTCATAATGGATCAAGTTAAGATATGGACCAGAGAAACCTGATCCCAGATCATCCTCCCACATTCTCTTCTTATCGTATGATAGTCTTCCTGGGACGATGCTCAGAAATAGTCTCGGAGCAGGATTTCTACCTGAGAATCACCTTTGCCCTTTGCCTTATACATGATAAGGTGAGAACGAGAACATCCGAAGCATCGTTTATCGTCCACTTCTGTAATCCCTTTTAAAAAATGTAAAATACTTTAATCAAATCCCTCCTTGGTGTCCCGTTTCTGAGCCTGAAGAGATTAAGTATCTTTAAGTCTTAAAAATAAATTCTAAATGTCATACTTGGAACTCAAATGACCCTTTTCAGTGTTGAAGTCCAGACTTGACTTGGACTTCATACACTTCCGGATACTCCAGAGCCCGCCAGGTAAATGGCAAAACTCAGTGGGCTGAATGGTATTTTCTCCTAGTTATGTACTCTCTTGTTCTTACATCAGTCTCTATGGTGCATGGTGGGGTGGGGAGGGGAGACCCAGCAGTAATGTCTGGCTGAAGTGCAGTACCATGATGTCCCCACAGGGGGGCGCCCACAGGGAGAGGAGGAATCCTCCAGCAGTGTGAGAGGAGGAGGAGGAAAGTTCTATGTAATCAGTGTGCTATGAACTTGCACTTGATGGACAGGTCTATCTCCCTCTCTAGTGTTCCCCTCTCAGTGGCAGGCTACTCTCTTTGTGTGGGGAGCCAGAGATATTTATCCTGCTCTGGCCTGTGCTTTTAAGGATGAAAAGAGAAGGTGGTGTGAAAACATCTTGGCTTGGATTGCTAAGTTGACTCTGATTTCATCTTGTTCAGTTATGCCGATTGTCCAGTTCTGACAGTGTCACAATATAAAGCAATGTACCTGCTACTTTTTTTCTGTTCCTTTCTTTCACCCTCTTTCTCTCTCTCTGACTGTGTTTCAAACTGCATCTGTCTCTCGCTGACTGTTCTTCAGGCCGTGCTCATCGCTCTCTGTGTTTCGAACTGTGCCTTTTCTTTGGCTGTGTTTCAAGTTGTGCCTGCCTGACTGTGTTTCAGGTTGTGACTGCCTGACTGCTTCAGGTTGTGCCTGCCTGACTGTGTCTCAGGTTGTGCCTGCCTGACTGTGCTTCAGGTTGTGCCTGCCTGACTGTGTTCCAGGTTGTGCCTGCCTGACTGTGTTTCAGATTGTGCCTGCCTGACTGTGTTCCAGGTTGTGCCTGCCTGACTGTGTTTCAGATTGTGCTTGCCTGACTGTGTTTCAGGTTGTGCCTGCCTGACTGTGTTCCAGGTTGTGACTGCCTGACTGTGTTTCAGGTTGTGCCTGCCTGACTGTGTTTCAGGTTGTGCCTGCCTGGCTGTGTTTCAGGTTGTGCCTGTCTGACTGTGTTCCAGGTTGTGCCTGCCTGACTGTGTTCCAGGTTATGCCTGCCTGTGTTTCAGATTGTGCCTGCCTGGCTGTGTTTCAGGTTGTGCCTGCCTGACTGTGTTTCAGGTTGTGCCTGCCTGACTGTGCTTCAGGTTGTGCCTGCCTGACTGTGTCTCAGATTGTGCCTGCCTGACTGTGTTTCAGGTTGTGCCTGTCTGACTGTGTTTCAGGTTGTGCCTGCCTGACTGTGTTTCAGATTGTGCCTGCCTGACTGTGTTTCAGGTTGTGCCTGCCTGACTGTGTTTCAGATTGTGCCTGTCTGTGTTTCAGGTTGTGCCTGCCTGAGTGTGTCTCAGGTTGTGCCTGCCTGCCTGTGTTTCAGATTGTGCCTGCCTGACTGTGTTTCAGATTGTGCCTGCCTGACTGTGTCTCAGGTTGTGCCTGCCTGACTGTGTTCCAGGTTGTGCCTGCCTGACTGTGTTTCAGGTTGTGCCTGCCTGGCTGTGTTTCAGGTTGTGCCTGCCTGACTGTGTTTCAGATTGTGCCTGCCTGACTGTGTTTCAGATTGTGCCTGCCTGACTGTGTTTCAGGTTGTGCCTGCCTGACTGTGTCTCAGGTTGTGCCTGCCTGACTGTGTTCCAGGTTGTGCCTGCCTGACTGTGTTTCAGGTTGTGCCTGCCTGGCTGTGTTTCAGGTTGTGCCTGCCTGACTGTGTTTCAGATTGTGCCTGCCTGACTGTGTTTCAGGTTGTGCCTGCCTGACTGTGTTTCAGATTGTGCCTGTCTGTGTTTCAGGTTGTGCCTGCCTGACTGTGTTTTAGATTGTGCCTGTCTGTGTTTTAGGTTGTGCCTAACTTCCTCTCACTGCAGTGCTCTGCACTCACCTGGTCTGGCGCAGTGGGATGGGCAGGGATATGCAGAGGAACGGGTCAAAGGTGTTGCTTTGCTTAAGGCAGTGAGGGCAGGTCAGGGAGGATCTGTGGAGAGAGAGAGAGACAGAGAAGGACACCAGTGATCATGGTCCGGTCACTCTGACACATTCCTAATTTCCCAAACACAGAAATACATCCTTCTGCAGTGCTGTAAATCCTCAGCAGCTTTCACAAACGGCACGCAATCGCTCATCTCACACCGAGCACTGGGCTGGCTTCCCCAGTGTGTCAGACAGACAGTGCTCTGTCTGTTCTGGTTTCTCTGAGCTGGTTCCTTTGAAAGAGACTGATAGAGACCTGTGATGTTTTCTGTATGCTGGTTTCTCTATAGAGACCTGTGATGTTTTCTGTATGCTGGTTTCTCTATAGAGATCTGTGATGTTTTCTGTATGCTGGTTTCTCTATAGAGACCTGTGATGTTTTCTGTATGCTGGTTTCTCTATAGAGACCTGTGATGTTTTCTGTATGCTGGTTTCTCTATAGAGACCTGTGATGTTTTCTGTATGCTGGTTTCTCTATAGAGATCTGTGCTGGTTTCTGTATGCTGGTTTCTCTATAGAGACCTGTGATGTTTTCTGTATGCTGGTTTCTCTATAGAGACCTGTGATGTTTTCTGTATGCTGGTTTCTCTATAGAGACCTGTGATGTTTTCTGTATGCTGGTTTCTCTATAGAGACCTGTGATGTTTTCTGGGAGAAACTGAGACAGAGATCTGGGCAATGCAAACTGCAATGCAGAACTAACCAATCTTTGGTTAGGGCCAGACCTAACCTTGGTGTGCATATGTACCTATATATTTTTTGGAACTGTTTTCCGCCTTAATGATCCATATATCAACGAGGCCCTCAGCCGTAGCAGGTAGTGATTTTGCTGGCAGCTGATGAGAAGGAAAAGTGGCTATTTTTCATCATCAATGTGGGGAATATGAAAATACAGGCTGCTACAAGCTCAGCACGCGCCACTAGGCTTTGCTAAACACAAGCCTGTTCCCTGGCCCCCAGCCATGAGCAGCCATTTTCCACTCAGTCCTGCCCCCAGTTATATTCCCTTACAGCTGCGGTGCTCAATAAACACAATGGTGCATATTCATACACTTCCTTATACTGATCTAGGATCAGGTTTTCCCCTACCCATATACTACTGGTATCCATTATAAGCTTAACAGGCAAATGTGACCCCAGATCAGTACTCCTTCTAGGGCCTTTTATGATTGTGGGCCAATGTTTTCACTACTTTCACGACCTAAAAATGTTCTTTTTTTAATGGTCCACTTGACTCATCCTTATATTTTTCAGCAACAAAGCACATCCTGTAGTTATAATGTCAGTGAAAGCGTGAAAATGTTCTTGCATAATGTTACATACGGCACTGAGCTATCATATTTGTGAAGTTACTGAGCACATGCAGACTTTAATTCCCCAAATAGTTAAACTACCTCCGACATCAACACTCTTTGCTTCCATTTTATTATTATATCTTTGAGGAAACTCAGTAGGTTTGACTTGAGTGGGTCTGTAAATGTTATGAAGATAGCTGGTTTGGTTTGATTGCTTTCTTAAACTGGTATACATACAATACTAGTGAGCTGATTTATTCTAACTAGCTGTATTGCTAAACTGGCAAAATAAGACTTCAACACCAGCTTATGTGTTTCTTTCATGTGTCAAAACGTTGAGATTCCCCTGTCCCTTGCTGTGTTTTTCACCAGATCCGAGTATTCTCGTCATCCAGGAGAGCCTCACAAAGACCTTGGCATCATGGGAAATTAACGCTAATCCGTGCTTTCTGGACACACTCCTGGTTTGGGCCAATTTGGACGGGCTGGCGGAGAGAGGAAGGGGGAGCAAACATTTTGGGAAAGTGGACGTTATTCAGCTCGCTCCAGCTGACTCCAGCTTTAGGCAGGGCTTCCTGGGTCTTGGCAGGAAACACGACTCTCTGTGCCACGCAGCAGCAGGGTCAACATAATTCTACGAATAAGAGAATTTCCCCCCTTCTACATCACAAGCTGAGGTGTGGTGGGGGTTTGGCACAAAATGGCTGCTGTGCATCACCTCGATTCTACACGTTGAAGACAGTTTCCCCCTTCCCCATAAAACACTCTGTGAAATGTAAACTACCATATTAAATCTTGCTGCCACTTGCTTAACTGGGTTTAACCCAGTAATGTTGTAATGCTGTTTAAACACATCTGTTAATAATACTAGCATCTATTATATCAACAATGATAATAATAATAATAACAACATGATAACATTTGTGAAAGTGTGAATCCTGCTCTCCTCCAAAGTTATTCAGCACCATGGACAGTGGCAGCCTGGGGTGGTGGGGTGGGGGTGGGGGGGGGGGTTACCAGCCACAGTAGACAGTAGCCATTGTCACTCTTTAGGCATGTTTACAAAATCAAGACATGCTGGGATAATCTAACCCACAGTTAGATTATCTACCCTGAAGTTAGACTTTCAATTCCACTTACTATGATTCTATGCATTTTCTGGGTTTTCCTGCCATGTCGCATATTTAAATCCATGTCCATTTATTTATTTATGCTCCTACCTGTATTATAAGGTATTTTCAGATTTTGATCTCTTTTTCTGACTGCCCCCAGTTTGGACTCAACCATAGGATTTCATAGGATGACTTTAGTTTTGAGGAGAATGACCCTTTTTTCAACTTCTCACTTGAATTCACTAACTTCCATCCAGACAGAAACAGTCTGAGCTTAATCAAATCCTTAAAGTACATTTTTTTTTAGCACATGATCTAGATTTCACTTACTCATAGCGTTAGAAGTGACAGCTTCTTAGTCTGTCATGTTCCTCTCCTTGAGCAGATGTCACGTCCAAAAAAGAGCTCCGGCTCCTAGTTAAATCAGCGAGTCGCTGTTCCCCAACAGCTGTTCGACGACACAGGATGAGAGATTCTCTAATTGGGATGCTTCATCTCATACATCCGATGGCTGCGAGACTTCAGGACTGGACTCAATGTGCAGACGTAGAGCTAAACCTCCAAAATAACGGCCCGCATCCGGCCCTCAACCAACACCCTCCGCGGTTCCTTCGACTAACGGCCAGCTCTGCACTTTTACGGGATGACCAACAGCTGGCCTTACGGATTAAATGCTTCCTTTTGGACATGCTTAACAAACCCGAGGGGATGTCATGCTCAAATCGTTATGGTCATTTACAATACATTGCTGGCCACATTTCGCTAGCATCTATCGGGCTATGATGAAAAGGTGTGGTGAGCAGATCTGGAGCAGGGCTGTTGGGTGGGTCACCCTCTTATGACGCAAATTTGTGGCGCAGTGATTCACACCTCGGTCTGGAGGGGTGGGGGGGGGTGGGGGGGTGACTGTGGACTTAAAAGAGGGGGCAGCTACCAATTTTGTTCAACATATGTCTCCATTCTCCAAAACTGACAAAGGGTGGTTGGTGCAGAAATGAAATGGGGTTCTAAACTGCAAGAAAGAGATCAATTAAAAAAAAGCAGAAAAACATTGTTCTCAGAAAAAAAAAAACAACCAAAGAGCTACGGTGCAGTATAGGGCCCAGAGCAATGAGAAAAACAGCTCAAAGTGTGGTGAGAATGCCGTGCACAATCAATAGACCTACACCTTCAGATATGCTCCACAACCACAGAGAATATAACACCTGGCTCATGAAAATCACTAATATTATTGCTACCTACATTTGTCACATATCCACCAGGCATTTACATTTGTTCTCACTTTTTGTTTTCACAGAAGAGAAACACATTGCTTAATGTGGGTGCACTTTCAAGGTATAAAGCCATATTTCCCTGAAGTAAAGTCAAAATAAGTTTGCTCAACCGCCAGCCAACGCTGGCAACAGAATATAATAACCGCTGAGATAATTGCCTTGTATCTGTTAATAATAACAAAGTGATAAACACAGGCTGCTTGGAGATTGCAGCCTTTTTCTCGACGCTGCGCTAACCGTTGCTATTACCAGCCAATGGTCACAGTTAAAGTGATGCGCACTCTCTCACAATAAGCAATTCACAATGCTGTCCTCAGCTACCTGAAAAACTTTAAGGTTTCGTATATGTGCTGAGCACACCTCACATGTAAGGCTTCATGGTTATTGACATATGTAAAATGCACGTTATGGCATTTTGCATTTGTATTGGTTACTTCCAAATGAAATGAGAGTTTATATTTAAATGGGTTTATAGTTCTTCTTCTCTACCCTTCACTAATTAGTATGATATCATCCAGAGGAAGCAGCTGTAGTTTTACTTGATATGTTATGTTCATGAACCTATTATAACTAAAGCATATACCACTCTGTTTTACTAAAGAGCTATCCTGACAAAGGCTGCTGTGCCAAAACTCATTAGCGTTTCTCCTGGGCAGGCAATAAAGTGAAATGAAGTAATCCAGTTCCTTTTTAATTTATTTTTGGACGTGCTGCCTTACTACTCTTTTCCTTAGCAAGTTGTGTTCATCTGAACTTTACTGGAAACAAAAGTCCATCCAGATAAGCTGTGCAGCACTTCCATCTGGATGGAAGCCATTCACATATTATGCCAAGTCTTCCCCATTGAAGAGAAGGGAAGTGACATCATCACAGCTTCCTGTAGGCTGGGACACCTGTGTGGTAACTACCAGGAAGCCAAATGGAGCAGCTTCCCCTCTTCCTTCCTGTTTCAATTGTTCAAAGCCTGCAAACATACTGCAAGCACAACCCACACGAGACCTGCTGAAACTATCAAGACGAAAATCAATGACAATAAATTTGTAATCATGGTCATTGTTCCTACCAGAGAAAATATTTGTATTTTATATAAAACATCATATCATTTTTTTCCAAAGACCTTCCTGAGGAAAAGAAAACAAAAAGCACTGGCACAATAATGTGGCTATTATAGGTGGCTATTGAACAACATTCTCTGTGTTCCCACCATATTCGCTGAAAAAGGCCCCAACATGCACAAAGGCATAGAGAAAAATCATGACTGGAAACAATCAACCTGATTAGGAAAAGTAAAACAGCACAAATATCTGAAAGTGGTTTCAATGGGGGTCATCCAAGTTAATGTTAAATAAAAACCATCCCAGACATCCTCTGTGTTTCTATTTGTGATGGTCAAACCGCCACCAGCAGAAGTACAGTTCTTCCAAATACCATTTCTGTTCGTTTTCTGCACTGAATTTTTATTACTTTACAATGCCTACAATTGTTTCTACCTCCCTCGTGATGCACAAGGTCCCAGAAAGCCACTGCTCAAAGAACTGCAGACTGGCATTAAGTAATGTGATATTTTATTATAATTTGTTCCAATCAAACAGAAATTACAGAATGATGTGATATTGTTTAATAATTTGTTTCAATTGAATGAGCATAATAGTCTTTTTATAACATAATGTCATGGGCACTGGGCAGTTACAATGGAACATGATGAAAATTAGGTCATTGGGGATGCAGAAAGTGATGAATTCCTTACACAGAAAAATCGCACCTTACATTTACTGCACAAGTTCGGCTCTTTTAACTAGGGCAATCAAACCAGCGCCGTGGAGACGAGCGGCCCTGCCCCGAGCTCACAGCTGGGTTTAAATCCCTGTTCAGCTCACGGTAGAAGGGAGATCATTTTCAGAGCTATGACATCACCATATTTGGCTATGAGTGAAAAAAAAAGACAGGATCCATGGGGCTCAAGCTAAAGGGACCGACCTTTGTTTTCATATTCATTCTGATCATGGGGATTTAAAGATGTCGAGTCTCTGAATCCAAACGGTGGACGTCCTTGTGAACATGGAATCTCACACCTCATCACTGACAGTTTCAATCAGCATTTGCTCTTAAAAACATGTGCAGCTACAGAAACAGAACAATATGCTTTTATTACTTCACAAATTCAGGCTGGTATTAATTTTGGCACTTCCTGAAGTCCCTTTTTTTTTAATGAAAAAAGAATTTGTGCATTTTTTGGTGGTTCAAAGTTAAGGGCACTGACTGAGGCGCAGTCCTTCCTCTCTGCGGTGCTCCAGCTGAGCCAGGCCGACCAATCAGAGAAGTGCGCTAAAAGAACAGCTAATGAAGAGAGACTCATGGCCATTGGGCAGCTACACGTCATCCCACTTCCATCTTAAGCTGCCCCGCCCAACCTCCTGTTACCCATGACAACAGAGCACCACTTAATTGAGACGGCCTGCCAGGTTTCACAGCGTTGCGTTGCGTGTCCAAAGAGTAAATTACATGGCACAGGCAAATCTTTGTGGTGCATCAAGGCCAGAAATTACGCTATAGTAGGATGTGACGCATTTCCTTGTGTGGTGAAAACCTATTCAGTCAGAAGGCCAAAGAGGTGGTGAGACTTTGCACCTGGCGGCTTAACAGAGATTTGTGTGTGTGTGTGTGTGTGTGTGTGTGGAAGACTTTGGCTCACATAAGACCAAATCTGTATCCACGTCCTCTGGGATGAGGAGAAAATATGAGGCTCGCAGCTGTCGGAAGTACCCAGCTGGAGAGGAACTGGCAAATTCTCCATCGCAGGGACAGGAAATCTGCAGCAGAAAGCGTAGCCGTTGTGTGTGACGTCCTCCTGCTCAAGAGCTCATCTCCTCCACTTTCAGGACCTGCCAGAGTTATCTTCAGGTCCATTAAACTTCAGCTGTGGGGTTCAGAAGTGCGAGCGAGGGTACGAATGAGCATCCGCTACGGGAAGTGATGTCACCCTCTAGAACACTGATGTCACCAGCCAATCACGGAGGGCCACTGTGACTCCTGGGTTATGGTGTTTTGGCACCTAGAAGCTTAAGATAAGTCATTGATTGGCTAAAGCGTCTAGACACATTATTCAAAAGACCTAAATCAGCTGTTTGATTGGAAGAAAACCACGAAAACCTGCAGATGTGGTGCAGTGAGCCGAGCATTTGTCTTGTGTTGCTTGAACAGAGACACAGGGAGGGACATGGTTGGACAGTCACCTTGGGAATGACATTCCACCGTTCTCCACACAGGGAGAAAAATAAGATGATAATGATCTTTATACAAGTTGTAGAACTTTACAGAACTAATAAATGTGCCATGCTCACAAGAACCTTTAAAATATTTCAGAGATTTCTTTGACAAACTTTAGACTAAAAGAGTAAAATCTTCCTTTTCTTCTTATTATTACTATCAATTCAGTTTACAATTAGATACAATTACCTGATAAATAATAAAAAGGTAACAGATTTCCTTCCTGGGAGTAGAATGCACTGCCCTTTCACAGTTAGTACAGACATTATCTCTTCACCTCTGATTAAACTTGTTTAATTGAGGACAATAAACCCTGAGCGCCTTCAGGGGGAACCTTTTGATTTGAGAAAGTGCGGAGAGGGAGCTGAGTTTGCAGCGCGCTTCAGCTTTGTCATTATTGATATTTCTACCTGGTAATTACAGGCGAGACCAGAGTGGAATAATTAAGGCCTGGTCTAGGCTGGTAATGAACATCCCAGTAGACAATGTGTTATTCTACAGGAAGTGATGTCATGTCCCTGACATGTAGTGTGTCTGAGCATTATGCCTTCATCCAATCAATGCAAACAGGATATTACAGCAACTATTATCGGACACAGGTAGAAATGTACTGTGCTACTGTGAATTGCAAGCACAGCTCTCGATGGCCCAAATGAATACCTGCTTTATGGAAGCTACCATTATGTGATCTTACAGCAACGCAGTATTGGAAATATTACAAGGCAAGATAGTGCATGGCCAAGCACTGGTATCCGACTGTAAAAATTCTTGCTGACGAGCGCTTGTGAAAGACTGGAGATGGTGCATGAGCGATCTGTTAGTTTGAATGTAGGAGACCCAGCTGAAGGTCACAGGTAACCCATGAAGAGCACTTCCTGGATGGCTGGTTGTTCAGGAGCCTCCCAGCATCCCCTAGTGAAGACATGCTGCAGAAGCATTACACACAAAGCTCCATGACATCCAGACCTTGTCAAAGCAGACCGTAACTGCCAAGAAAACAGCGGGTTCACTGAAAACACAGTCTGCCAGGCTGCGCATGAAAAAAAAAACAAATCTACCTCAGGAAAAGGGACAGAGGAGGAGGAAAGGGGAGAAAGAGAGGGACAAAGAGGAAAAGTAAGAGAGAAACAAAAATGTACAAAAACATAGATATGAAGTGAGGAAGAAGTGAAGACTATCAAATCTACTAATGTCCTGTAAATGTTGATGTAAATAGGAAAATGTCGATCAGGAAAAAAGTAGATTAATGTGAAACCATAGCTTTGTAGACATTTTCGTACATGGTACACATGAATCTGACTATGGGCATTGTGATGTAAAGCTCTTTTCAACTTTAAAACATACAGAGTGTACCACACACATGCAGCCTGACATTAACTTACCCCAAAGAAATAAACAATCTGGCCCGAATCGGCCGTGACAATGGGCAGCACACGCTAAACCTCCGTTCAAAGCTCATATCCCAGAAACCGTCTAGCCAGGCTTCCAGGAGCAGACAGCAGCTCATAACGGCTCTACGATCACAGTCAGGGACCTCTGAGGAGAACATTTTTGGATCCATGGTGGATGGTGAAAGTCTCCCCAACAATGGAGAGAAATGGAGGGACAAAAGCTCTCCAGGATTCCTTCCCTTTTGTGCCGATAAGATGAAATGAGCAACATAAAATGACTGTGGTGCAACACAGCGGAGGGAGACACTCACTTGTACTGGGCCTGAAAGTGCTCCTTGATGAAGCTGTGGCATCCGGCCAGGACCCTGGGCTGCAGGGGGTTCAAGGAGCCGAGGACGGGGGTCTCCTCTGGTCCGGCTGGATCCTGAAATGGCAGACACACACACTCCTACTACCACAAATCCACTCAGATTTTACCAAAAAATCCAAGCTCTCAGGGTTGAGGCTAAAAACAATCAGTAGGGCAGCTAGGGTTCCATCTCCAGCCCTGCATTTCGCTCAGCTGTTATGCCTCTTCACTATGACCCTCTTTGCACCATTCAACTGTTTGATAAATCTTCATAAAGCATGTATAGACATTTGTGACATAAATAATTGTGACTAAAGATAGTCTTGAATGAATTTTGTACTTTATTTTGAAATATTTTGTAATGTGAACTTCTATTCCTCATCTGTGTCACTAATTACATAAATATTTATAAATGTCTGAATGCACAACCTCTCTTTCTGTAAATGTTACTACAATCCTTATGAATGCTGTGTAAATGTGTAAATAAGGGATTATAAATGACTATGTTAACGTTGATTCTTGGTCTCTTTTTTTGCTTGTTGAATATAAGTCATCGATTAGTCAGAGAATCCACACACCTCATTTTCAAGATCCAAACTGGCTGCTGAAAGAAAGAAAACCAGACGAAAACTGCACACACCGCTGCCCTTCAGGACTGGAGCTAGAGCCAAAGGCAATGCGACTGGCAGGGCGCGCTTGTGAGGATAGCGTGTGCCGGTCTGCACAGTCTCAGACCGCTAGGAAGACATCGCAACGACGAGAGAAGCTTACAGATATAATTAGGCATGTCGAATTGGCACAAAACTTTGTTTAAAATCAGGTGCTTTATAATTCTCTGGAAGGACACCATCCATGAGGACACGTGTGTCTGCGGACAGCTGTGTCACCGCTTGTTTCTGCCTCTGCTGATACTTAAATCAAAAAGCTCCGTGGTAATTGTTCCTAACAGTAACAGTTATGCATGTCGCCATTTGGCTGAAAAATAATAGCGCGTGCTGAGATGATGAAATAAACTTGAGACTGAATGAAAAAAAAAAGTGGGCTCGCCAATAATTTTGACAAAACTCAGGAGATGGTTTGAGAAGAATGCGACGTGTGAGTACTTATTGATTAGTGAGAGAGGAGCAGGTACTTCGTTACCTCGTATGGACAGATTTGTGAGCTTATAGCTGATTCAAAGGTCATCTCTCATAGCTAAATCAATGTTACTTTCTTGGATTTATTATATCCCGATATACCCTGGATTAATGACTTGGAAACAGGCCATTAGAGGCTTGTTCTTTTGGGCAGTGTAAAAAATGGTAAATTCGTTTAGTGCTGAAGAATACAATGTCAGTGACTGATTTTAGCGCCACCTTAAATGTACCTGTATTTGTCCTGACTTACAAGCCTTAAGCTCCATTTCTCTCTGGCTTACAATCACATACAAGTAAAATTATTAGTGTTTCCAAAATTCAAACTTCTCTCTTCCTTTTAAAGGACAGTTTATTCTGGGGGAAATGTAGGGAACACAATGAGTCGTAACCCCTACTTGTCCATCAACACGACTAATGGTAGCATCTTTCTGTATATACTACACTCATTTCACAAGCCAAACCTAGTCTTGCGTTGTCCGGCGATCAGCCTTTAACCAATTAACAAAAGAGGACAAATATTGACTGAACATGTCATTGCAGGATTTAAGTAGCTAGGTAGGTAGTAAACTTTTCTTATTACTTTAGAAACCCAACAAACCTTTGTATTATCTTGAGGATTGTTTTTATGCAGCTAGAAAAACTGCAACTTTAATTAGATTAAAGTTTCGGGCAATGACTGAAGCTTTGTTCGCTGTGGGTGGTTTTTGTGAAAAAAAAAAAAGAAACTTTGCCACAAGAGACTAGTAACTAAGATGTTCCCCTCAGTAATGAAGAGAAATATCAAAACAAGAGGCCAGTACAGCGCCTGTAAAAACATACAACTATATATCTGATGTGGTGCAAGATACTCTACTGTTCAAGATATGCATATAATTATATAGCACACACCATATATACTGCCTGATTATGTAAATAGGCATCCATAAAATTATAATATAATCCACAATGTATGTGTGTGATTAAACAGAGGCCTTCTGATTGCATTCTTTAATATGATAGGGATCATTTCGCTGTCTGATACATTGCACAGTTCGTAGATGTTTGGAGAGTCGCAGGTTTTAATTAATACTGAAAGAAGCAGGTTAAATCATGAAGGTCTTCACAGCTGTTTTCTACAGTCTGTGGTGCCAGGAGAGGTGGGGGGAGGAGCAAACCCCCTTGGCTCCTCCCATGAGATTGCTGTCAGTTCCAATTCCCTCCCTCAGCTTGGAGAGAATGCAGGAACTTGAACAGCAACGGCCTCACAAGCAGGCAGGCTCACCTGTGGGGATTACTAATCAGCTCAGGTGTGAGCCCTTGCCTTCAATCAGGCCACTTATTTAAGCATAGCCTTGAAGGCTGAGAGGGAGACTGGGCTTATGGCCTTTCTTTTTGTTGTAGTCCCCCAAAACATGTGCAGACACACATGCACTGACAGATGTACATGAACACTATCCTTTCTCTCACTGACACACATACACACACGTTCTCCTTCTCACACGAGCACACACACACACACACACACACGCACCCAGAAGGATAATGTCAGTCTCCATCTCAGATTATATCATGTTCAACCTTCGTCAATCAGCAATCTGACATATTTTGATCTTCAGCGCTGCTTTCTTGCCTTTGCAGAAGCTGTTTGAAACTATGTCGAGGTTGGTAGGTGAAACACGGCTGCCTCTCACAAAAGAGCCCCAGAAATAAACAATGCACATGAGTGGGAAAGAAGTTGAACTAAACTGCGAATGCCTCTCTGGGCTGGCAGAGATCTCAGCCTGTCCTGGTGACCTTTGACCTCTGTCTCGGTGACCTTGACCTATGCACTGTGTCTCCAACATAACACTCCAAAGGCACCACAGTGTGAGGACTTTGGATTCAGAGGTTGCAGGTTTATTTCCCAGGGAAGGCACTGCTTTTATACTCTTGAGTAAGTTACATAAGCTGAGTTGCAGCAATAATTTATCATTTTATCAAGCTGAATAAATTGATTGCATTCACAAGTATGTGAGTTGTGTAAGTCACTCTGGATAACTGTCTGCTTAATATCTGAAAAGTCTCACTCATCTCACTCTCTTCCTCTGTCACTTCCTCTCTTCTTTTTATCCTCCCTGCACTCTTCCTTTCTCACACTGCTTTCACTCATCCTCCTTCCTTCAATCATTCAAACTTAAAATCAAGTTCTAATTGAAATGAGTTTTTTTTAGCACAGCAATAAAAACTTTTTGAATTGAAAGTCTGGCCACAGAGTCTGTACTTTGATAGAATTTCTCTTCTTTTGTCGTGAGACATTCTGCCGAGTTGATGCTTCTGTCTGGGCTCTGACAGCACTGACATTTGTTCATTTTTATAATTTTCACTACGCTTTCTTTTTTATTTTATTTTTTTTCTATACTAAATCAATGCCAATGGTCTTCTTGCCTGGGGACACCTAATTCAATCTGAACTCAGCCACTCTCTATTTATGTCTCTCTCTCTTTTTCTCTTACCTTCCATCAGTCTCTATAACTTCTCTCATCGCATCCTCGATCACCTCTCTCCTTCCATCAGCACACCTCTCCCTCTCCCTCCCTGTCCGTCTCACTCTCTCTCTCTCTCTCTCTCTCTGTCTCTACTCTGTCCCGCTCGTCCCTGTTCTAGTGATTAGCGGTGAAGGTGAAATGAAGAGAAGGCAGTCTGCCCCCGGGGCAGCACTCTGACAGCGAGGGTAAATCAAACTGGGACACTAATGTTATCTTTAAAGAATAAGAGCTACTGCTACTCAGAGCTTTCAGACCTCCGCTTAATGTTGCCCATCCGAGCACCCAAGCAAAGCAGTCCTGAGACACAGAGGCCACACAGCACATTGACTCAAACACACACTCACATGCACACATGTATACACACGCACACACATCTGTACTTAACTATAGTAGTATAGGGACAGACACACAAACATGCATACACTCACACAAACACAAACACACATTCACTCATGCACACATGTGTAGACACACACACAAGCTAATTTCATGGATACACAAAGGTACTGACACAAAAACACATATATGTACAAATGTACACTTGCATGCACATGCGCATACCCCCCCAACAACACACACACACAAGCCCACACAGACAGCTCTTGGCATCTTCCTATAGTTACAGTGAACTTACAGTGAACAGTTACCAGTGCCCACAACAATTATCAATAATTTACTTCACTATTGATTTATGTCAGGAGTATGCAGTTGAACACTCTGCGCATACAAATGCATGGCCTTAATGCAGCCCAGCTTATAATCATTATAGTAAAGAACAACATCAGCAGGTGTGTTTCAATCAATATGATCAGGTCCCATACACAAGTCAATACTCGCACATGCTATTTTAAATCACTGGTTGTCCTCAGCTGTGGGTGCAGCACTGGTCACACTAACCTCTGTGTCTTATTTTACAGTAAATATTCAACAGCTGATGTCCGCTCAGTTGTGTCCCTTGTGCTGAAGTTCAGACATCTGAATTCTCTGAGCAGATGCGTTAAACAGGGCAACAGCTAAACTGGGATTAAAGAGGAAATCCTAAATATAGGTATACCCCTCTCCCCTCTGGATTCTGCACTAAGATCCAAAAGAGATATGTGACATCCTGCCATTTCTTTTGCTGGACACTAGGGTACAACATGCTTTAACAAGGGAAAAGAGGATTGATACTGTTGTCGTTTTGGTGGGAATGTGTTTCTAATTCTAGACTGAGGGGGAAAAAGGAGGACCTGAACAACTTCACGGGGGCATCTTGGCATGACCGGTGCCTTATGCTGAGAAATTATTCATGATAGTTTTATTCTTGGAGAAAACCCTTGAATAAATGAATCATGACAAGGGAAATTTGTATTTTCGTATATTCACACCAAAGGGAAGATGCTGTTGCACTGATCCGTGAGCAAAAACACCGTGGAAGCATAAATCATTGTCAATCAGTTGCCTTCACAGTGGGAGATAAACTTTAAAGCGTGCACACACACACACACCAACTAGCCTGGAGACACATATAAAATCACTGGCACATACACAATGCAAACACCAAGGAGACAGATATTAAAATTAAATGCCACACACGCACACACACACACACACACACACACACGCACACACCCACACACACACACACACCACACACCTGTACATACAGTATATGCACATAAATATTTCAGTTAATTTAATCAAATTTAATGGTCTAATTAGAGCACATTACCTGGAGTACAGTTATGGCTGTCATGTTTATTTCAGTACAAATATTATAACACATTCACTGCAGCGGTGGCTGCAGATACATTCCAAAACTATGTCACAACCTTCACATATAAACCCTCACATACTACAGATATCCCCTAACTGTGCAATACCTTCAAAGGTACTAAGGAGATAATGTCTCCAAGTCCAGCTCTTTGTTCAGCATCTTTCGCAAAGTTTTTGAACATAACGTATTTTATTCACATGCTGCAATACAGATCAGATGTGGACCTGATTCCTGCCAACAGACGGTTTTATAAAAAAAAACTAAACTAGTAAGAATTAATGGGAAGAAGAAACTGTTAAGATACCTCTTTACTGGAGAATATGTGATAATTGCACTTTCAGATCGACAATAATGATTGTCCCTGGTCTTGGTCTTTATCCTTAGTTTATCCATCACTTAAACTAAGACAAAAGGCACAGCCGATTTGCTTTCAGGACTGTCCTCCAGGGACCAGTTTTTGTGCTCCTTTTTACGCCAATGATAAAAATGGATCGTTATTATGTGCTATATATGAACCCAAATGAATCAATAGCAAGTCAAAGGACACTTCAGCCGAACAATGAAAGAAGTTGAGGGATATCCGTTTTTAACACCTCCATTGAAGACATGGAATTCTTACGCTCTTTGCCGTCGTCAGATTAGCAGGCTAAAAATAACATCTGACCAGAAGGAATAAGATGTCAATACCAATACACAAGTCACGCTAAGCTGTTCAGTTGTCACGCTGCATGTAATCCCCACACTTCAATGCCAAGAGATGCGGTTGGGTTCCCTGGTGCGACCAGAAATCTTACAACTCCTTTCCAAAGTGCCTTTGGCAGTGTAATTGATATCTTTGGATTTACAAAAAAAAAAAAAAAAAAAAAAAAGGCAGAGATTCTGACTATAACAGCCCCGAGGCAGTGAAATGATCCCCTTTGATTTGGCGGCGACTGACAGAACAGAGTTTTCATACTGCTGTTTCATACTGTTTAATCATCTTTGGGCTCCTCTGTGATGTCACAATGGGGTGGGTGGGGCCAGGACAGGCCTGGCCATGGCCTTTTGGGCTGTGATTCTGGAACTCAGGTCCTAGGGACCCTGCTGTGTCTGCTCCAATGTCTCAATCAGTTAAGATAGTTGAAAAACTGTGTCCTGCCATGATTCTTGTTCTATATATATCACAAAGCAGATTTGTCTTGTTGCCGTTTACTGTGCCGTTAAACAAAAACGTTCCAGTGACCAGGTCTCCACGGAAGAAGCAAACAGAATCCAATTCATTTCGCCTTGAATTTAATATTATTTGCAATACAGCACATGAAGCACAGAAAATGAAAGCATTAGTTGTTCTACTTGATTGAAATTTCTGGAAAGTGAATATGGAGAATTTATCTGTTATGGCCTATATAGCCACGTCTGCCACAATATGCTCCATAATGTGGACTTAAGTAGGGTTAATTATCCTTCTGACTTCAAAAGTGTCAAACGAAGACCAGTTCTCCTTATAAACAAGTATAAACATGTATATTTTTTTTAATAAAGGGTCAAAAAAGTAAATTACATTTATAAGGATAATTTATGACTGTTTTGCACATCCACCAAAACACGTTTCAGACCTTTTCCAGAAAACTTTGAAAGACCCTTAATTGCTAGAAACATAATGCAAGATGACCACTGAAAAGTGAACAATGCAGAGAGCACTCCAGTGTACTCCAGGAGTTCAAATTCAAACGAAACAAACCTTAAGCATGGTTACAGCTTGACCTTGGAGATAATTCAATTATCCCAAACCTACTTGAGGTTCTTTGGTGTGAAAGCTGCCCTTGAACCACTCCTCTGAAATTATTTCCAGGCTGGCATTTTTTGTAGAAATATTGCTAAAATTAGGCATTTGTATTTATCACAGATGAACTGGGACTGGTCTCTGGGACCAATGAGATGTTCCTCCATCAGGTTGTTTGAACGCTGCTATAAAAGCCCTGCTTTGAGTCCCAGCTGGGCCTTTGGAGGGCCATGGTGCCCATGACATTGGACACTCACTGCTGCCCCCTCTCCCCCTGTGAGAGACCTCATTTCTCTTCTGCAGTGAGGGAAGCTCGGTGGGTTGTGTAGCCAATCAGACGGACAGGGAGGATCAGGTGATCGGACGGGGATCAGTGTTTGTGAGAATTTGACCAGGACACCAGGGCTGCAGTGGGAATTTTTAAGTTTGGACCTCCATGCAAAAATTATCCAATGGATGGCACCTTCTAAGGCACATTACCTCCATTACTGGGCTGAGGGACTGTGCTGTAGGGGGGAGAGAGAGACACAGACGGAAAGGTACGGAAGCGTTTTAAGCTACAGTGATGAAAAAGTGACAGCTTCCCATTTTCGCTCTGTTCTCAAGACGCAGTTCACCTCTTCTCCTTTCCTCTCGTCTCCTCTCCTCCGCTGTCGCCAAGGCCCCTCCTACTGCACACGGGCCCCGGAGACGATGGGTGGCTTTCTAAAAATAATCCCACCTCGTGAAAGGACAGGAAGCGTCAGCTCTCCTGCTCTGGCCCCCTCGGTTGAGCACCGGCCCGCGCCCCGCTGTTCCCCCATATGCTCGCCCGCGTGACCTGGAAAAAAACTGCGCCTCGGCCGGCTGTGCTCAAAGGCGTCTGCCGATGGTGGCCACGAGGCAGGATCCGTTCGGTCACCTGTGGGCGTGGCTCATCGGATGCGGGTGATGCCTCGACAGGGCTGGCAGCGCTACGCTGCAAACGGTAAACGTGTGAATTGAGTCGGGAGCCGGGAGCTGCAGGAGATTCCCACTTCCTGTCACATTCACAGGGATTAAAAACCCATTCCTACCAGATCTACTGGCTGATTTCACTGGAAGAAATTCTCTCAATATGGAGGCTGAGAATAGTGATGCAGAAGGGTCCAATAAAACAGGTGGAAAATTAATGCACCCCCATTATAATTTAACAATTAGGATTGCTACATTGCATCCATGGAATAAGTTGAATATTATTTCCCCAAGGGGATGAATAAAGTATCTATCTATCTATCTATCTATCTATTGCTGAGTATCCAGCTAACTGCTGGATACTGTACTGAAGCAATTCAGGTTAGGTGCCTTGTTCAAGGGTCCAACAACAGTGGCCTCCGTGAAAATCAGTCCAACCAACACCGCGCCGGAAGCCCATCTCATTGATGATTTAATTACACAGCAGCTTTTGGTTTCACAGACGTGAATTTCCCGATTTGGATCATTGTGTATCACCGTTTTCAGACTACAGCACGTGATGAGTAGCTGAAAGAAAACACCAGGATGAGTCATTTGTATTTCCTCTGTTTTGTTGCAGCCTGTAATGTTATATATCGCTGATGTATTGGACAGGTTTCTCTTCAAAATTTTATTTTAATCTCGAGGAAACTAACCTGGTTACATACAGGTAAAAATTAAAAGTCGAACAAGTTCTTCTGGGTAATATTTATACACCTATTATAATGTATTTATTAAGGTTGAAAAAAATTTTCATTCTTTTTTCCGAAGGGATATAATGAAACTGTAATAACTAATTGCTTTGTTCTGATTCATCTAATACACTTATTTATCAGATCATTCTTAAACTGAGTTCAGATGTTAAGATTAAAGTTAATGCATATTAATATTTTTTAACACATTTGAATCAATGGAATGTGTTCAATTATACCACCTTCTAATCTGAAAATCACACAGAGAAAAGTACAGACATCAAAATTTGATACGGATATGTGGATTTATAAGAGTACAGTAAACGGAGGTTAATCCACTCCAGGGTTTACGCTCTGTGTAAGTGTTCTCCTTTTCGCTCCACAGCCCACGGATAGCATTAGACCAGCCGTTCTCTCTGCGATTCATTCCAGAAAAGTTTTAATACCGGCCGCCTTTTCAAAAATTCTTAATGACGTTTTCCCCGTCTGGAGGTCACAGTCCTAGAGCGACTTTATTCATGCTTTTGTGAGTGATGCGGCAGGCTTTTGAGATCAGGGTATTCAGCCCTGGTGAGATTGTTGAGGGCTCCAAATTAATTTCTTCACCCTGAGTTCCCCTCTCTTCTCTCCTCCCCTCAAAGATTATTTTCCTTTTCAAAAAAAAGAGAGAGGAGGGGAAGGAAGGAATGGTGGGGTAATTGGTGTCTCCTCTGAGGCACTGGAGAGAACTGGCTTTAATCCTGGCACTGCCGAAGCTGCTGATTTGATGGCATGCACTTTTAAAAATTCAAATCACTCTGCCACTGTAAAAGATAGTATATGGTTTCCCTAAATATGAATATTTTTCTATTTAACACTCATGGCACTTGGCCAGGGAAAAAGAAATCGAGGATTTAAAGTGAACAAATGCAATTACTTCTCACTTTTGGCTTTACCCACCGGGGGTAGCAGGGTAATTTCATCATAATAGAGCTGTGCCTCTAGCTGAGAGGTTGCAGGTTCAGTTCCCAAATGGGGCATGGCTGCAGCAACCTTGAGCAATGTGCTCCACCTGGATAGCTATAGTAAATGTCTGGTTGCGTAAGTGGGTAGTGGGTAGTATGTAATCTATGCCTGACTGCAGACATGGTTCCTATTGCACACCATAAAGTATATTCTCAATTAAACTATGTTTAGCCTGCTGGGTCCACAAAAAATAATTTGAGGGCACACATGCTGCAAGTGTAAGAAAAAGCCAATTTAATAATGATAATGTCTGAGCCCAGAGGCGATGTCAGTACACAGTCTGCATGGCAAACAAGGTAGTACGCTGTTGAGGTAAAAACGACAAACTACAGGTGAGAGTGAGAGAATCCGTGCACTAAATGAAGACCATTTTCCTTGCCCTGCAGTGTAACTAAAGATACTAAATAGACAGTGTTCAGTCAATGGTTTGAAACTTGTCATAATGTACGACAGAAAAGGTGAGTGTTAACAGCCAGTTTGACCCTAACCCCACTCCGTACACACACACAGTGGTGAAGTGGGGTGGGGCCATTACTCTGTGGAAATGTGAGGAGGAGGAGCATTGCAGCCTCCTCTGGTTGGGCCTTGTCTCTCCTGCAAAGCCAAGGCTGTCCAGACCCGATCCCCTCTACTTTGCTTGTTTCTATGGCAATGCGAGCAGCCCCACTTCAGGGAGCCGAAGGAAAACAAACCTTAGCAGACAAGTGCCCTTGGCAGCCGCTCAGATCGAGATCCGTGCGGGAGACGGCTGTGAGGACAGCCTCTTGTCTTCAGACCGGGGCTGCGTTCCTTTTGGTGGCGTGCAATCACCAGCAGAAAAGCTGTTTAATTATGAAACAAGGAGCTCAGGGAAACCAGTGCAATCGGTGCAGGTGGAAGGGTAATGCGGGTTGGCCAGTTTAATTAGTTCCATGAGGCAGAGCGATCTGCTCAGGCCACAAGCCGGAGTCATGCCATCGAGCTCCCCGTGGAGGTGAATCGGTCAGTCTGACTCAGACAGCGCCTGTGACCCCACTGCTATGCAAGATGTTGACACAGAGACTTTCTCAGAAAGACTCAAAAAAAAAAACTACACGACTTTGAATAAAATATAGCAGTTCAGGGCTTTTTTACACTCCCCACCCTGGTGGGACCAAATTAAGGCCTTGTGAACAAGATGGAGGTGTACGCTCTTTAGCCAATCAGTTGCTTTAATTATCCCCTTAAGTGCTGAAACACACCTAAACATCTGCAGACACTGCAGCCCTCCTGGACTTGAGAGTGCAAGATGTTACAAGAAGCCAAATATGTAAATAAATAAATAAAAATAAATAAATAAATAACACAACAACAACAACTTTGTAGTGAAGCTTGACTCAAAGCCTCTAGGTCTCATGTCTCTCTTCCTGAATTTCATTCGGATTCTCTGGACCTCCAGCTGGACAGTTGGCTTAATGAGGCAGGAAGCCCTACCCTAGATAAAGGTACACAATTTGAATTGCACCAGTAAATATCTCTGCTCTATAAATGGAAACAGTGTAACACATAAGCTGTTTAAGCTACCCAAGGTGACACTTTCCGCCAAAAAAAAGAGAAAACCAGTAAATAAACAGTCTGCTGCAACTTGACTGTAATTTCCTCATGACAAGAAGATGCGGGAGGAAAGGCTCCTGGCTAGGAAACAAAACAAAAACCATCTGCTGAAAATCCTCAGCCTGAACCAGCTGACAAACAGGTGGAAAACACAAACACAAATGGACGGCAATGCTGACCAGAAGGGCCTCAATCTGCAGCACATGGATGCTAACCATGTTAAATGCGCCAACGTTGCTATTGGTTCTGTATGGTGCCCCCTTCAGGATGGTTTGCTGATTACAGTGTTGTAATTTATTTTGTAGATGTATCATCTGGAATTAAATATTGCTATTTATGGCCCAACTGAATGTCCTCCTCCAGTGGCCAAAGACACATTTCCATGTGGATAATAACGTCTAATTCACTCTAATCTAACCCAGAAGACTGCAGAGCTCCTTACTTGCCAAAATGCAACAAAGAGAAGTTAATGCAAGACGATAGATATAATCATTGTTGTTAGGTATTACCCCAGCTATATATCAAACCAGAATAATACAAAACAGAAAGGACGAATGAAAGAGCATCTTAAATTTTAAATCAATGATATGCAAATGCAAAGTGCTTTGAGATGAAGAGGTGAAAGAGCACTGTAATTTCATAAGCATTTCATCATATCATTCATAACCAAGCCAGTTAGAAGTAAATGAGCTCCAATACTGAATCATTATCAATGGTATTGCACATTTTTTGGGGAATATAACTATTACATTACATTATGCCACAGTAATTCAGCAGAGCAACTTACTTATGTGGTTGAATGTTAGTGCATTCACCTGATTACTATGAGTAAGTGTCAGACTTGGTTAACATCATTCCCAGGCCAATGAGAAACATCAAACTTGTAACTAAACAACGCTATTACTAAACCACTAATGCATATGTTGGCTATATTAGCCATTGGTAACTATATTAGCCAGACTTAAAACACAAAACCTGAGTATAAACAAAACATTGACAATAAGATATAATTTTAAAGCCATAATTATAAGCACCACAACCAAAACCATAAAATACCATGACATCAGTTTGTACCAGAATGCAGCCTGAAGAGGCTAGCTGGTGGTTGCTCCAGACAGAATATCCAGATTGTTTCCTGGCAACACCATGATAACAATAGTGGGGTCAGCGGCACAGGCTATTAACATACGCGACCATTTCATGAGTTCCTGTAAATAACAGCTGAACCCATTCCTGGTTCTTACAAACACATCATGGACTTGAATTACCGATAAAAGGATGTTTGAGTTTTAGTCTTTTCAAACACATTTGTTTTGCACAATCTGGCAGATGCTTAATTAGCCACACTGAGAGAAAATATCACTTGCATCTGCTCAAATTTAGAACTAATGTTGAATGAATCCAAGCTTATGTGTAAGGTCCGTATTTGCTGAGATCCCCAATACATATTCTCACTCATTTGCCTCTCTGTGATAGGGTCCTAGTCCATGTTTTGTGCGCCTGTATGGTTGTGAGAAAACTTAAACTGTATGCACTGCCACTTTTCCTTGCCGGGTCACTTGTGCAAATGAGGGGCCGCTATTTTTACTCGCTGTGTGAATGCCTTTGGTCAGTTTGCTTCCGTTTTATGGGCCTTTTTTCAAATACATCCAGGAAGTAAGATTGACTGGAGGAGGCCTTTAAATGCTGGTTGCTAAGCATTAAATATGTTATGGTTGTGACATCATCCTCAGCATTGTGTCATGTAAGGAGATTGGGGCAGAACATGGAGTCACTCATTTGACCTTCTACTGGAAGGATAAAGACCATTTATTTGACCTTCTCCAGTAAGGTCAATAACCTGAGCCCTTGGTCCTACAGCACCCTAGCCACAGTGTACAACCTAGCGATTCACCAAGACCCCACCACAAATCAAGCTTGATCCAGAGATCTGGAACGACACAAGAGGGAGATGGAAAGCTGGGTGGAAAATTTTTCACTTGTGAAAGACCAAACCAGTTGGAATACAATATTACTGTACCTTCTGCCCCCAAACCATCCTCATAGATCTGCAGTTTATGAAACATCCTTTTGAATAAAAGTGCATGTCACATATCTCTATAAATAAATCGCTGAACTCAGGAATGCAGCGGCCTATTTGGGCACTCAACTTCATCAGGAAGGTTCAGGCTCAGCAAAATAAGACTATGGGGGCGTTAATTTGAGGTTTTAATATTTTTAAAAGTCGTTCACGGAGGATAATTCGGGTACATTTCTCTCAGGCACAGGTGGTAATAAGGCCAATCTCACGCTGATGCAAGAAGTATTTCTTGACACAGAGTTATTAGCGCAGAAGCCCTTGGGCTGATACAGACGGGGTTTGACACAATGGCCGATGTCTAGACAGTAGGCAAAACGACGAGCCTCAATGCACTGAATGACCTGTTTGCATCACGAAACCCTGCTCTGATTTTAAGATGAAATACATTTCCCTGTCCATATTTGATCTACAAAAAACCGTTTATTTAATATATAGCATATATATATAGCATATAGCATGAATGAAATATACAGCTTTGTTAATGAGAACTTTGAGCAAACGTTTAGGGGGAAAGGTTTTCTATCAGGGAATGTCTTAGATTAAGTCAAATTGTTCATTAAAATGTTCTTTGTATCACTTTTCAGTTATCAGCCATTCCTGCCACTGTAGGCAGAAGTTAATTGGGGTGAGGTTAATTACAGTTCATGGAGCCACTACTACTTGGATACACATCGATATGGAATCATGATACGAAACTATGGGTGATCATTTATGGCAACATTCAAAGCATGTGATATCAGCCTACTTTCCAGCTAAAATAAAATAAAAAAAAATCAAATAAATATATACAGCCATTTAACAGCCTTAATGAAAGACGTTTATGAGGCCGTATTGCTAATGGGAGCCTCTGTATCCTCCAGTCGCTGACTGACTGGCTGATTCACTGACTGATTGGCTTTTACAGTTAATTAGAATTCTGTCATAACAAGTCATCACAGCCAGTGAACAGTGCCCAGTCTGTTTTTACTTAAAGACGGGCAAAAAGTCACTAAATATTTTAGACTTTCCAGCACTGATGGGAAAAAAAAAATCACTTTTAAATATTTACGGACGTAACAGAACGTTTCCTGAGGAGGACTACTGAATATTTCAGGTTGGTTCCATTAGAGGCCTGTAAACACTGAATGGAGGGAGAGTGTGTTGGTGGGGTTAGCCCAATGCAGGCATCTGAGAGGGGTCAGTCTGGCTTCTACTACGTGTAAAGGAAGTTTTTCTCAAGGCACAGATCATATCTGGCCAAAGAAAGGAGACATGTGATGAATTATAGAACAGCATTGGTTTGGCATTACACAAGGCAATGCCTCCAGACTTCCTGTGCCACACAAACTACACAGGAAGTGATGGGGGAAAATGGTTCTCTGACAACACAAATGGGTAGAGCTACTGAGTGAATGGAACCAATCAATGAGTGTTGATATGAAGAGTAAAGCCTTTTGATCGATTCAAAGACTCATTATAGCAACTACTATAGCTGTACCCTTGTTATCTTAACATAAAATTGAGCAGCCAGACTCAGGTTTAAAGAGTGCAAATGCCAGCAGGCTACCCCATTACAATTTGCTGGCAAGAGCTAAATAATACATAACAAGCATTTAGATATAAAGAGGAACACACTTTTTTTCAACATGATAAAAAGTAATATTTTGCATAAGGCTTAATTTTTTGGTTTTACCCTGTCCACAATTAATAAAAGTCTATTTGCTATGTCTTAATTTTTACTTTGCATGTACATTTCACGGTCGATAATGCTGAGAAAAGAAAGAAAAAAAAAACTTGTGAATACTCGGTAAATGAGGCCCACTGAGTGCAAAGGTTCTGGTCATGAACCAGATAGCAGAACAGGTCACCAGCGCAGGGGCCCGGATCAGAGCTTCACCGAGTCGACAGCGCGGCGGGGCAGCAGCATAAAATATTCATGCCACTGGCCTTTCAAGAAGTGGCTGCGAGCTGCGAGCGGCGAGCCGCGGATGTGGGTTTTCCAAATATCTGGCGATCAATCCGTGTCTAATGCTCTGGCTGTTTCACGGGCTGGCTTTAAAAGCCCTCAGTCATCCCTATGGCTGCTTTCAGTCAATCATGAGTCGCCTCTGATGCTGTCTGAAAAACTACTGTAAGAACCTGGGCCTGTATGTCAACAACAGAGGCCTCTGGAGTTATGGATGGACCTCAAAACCCTGATCTAACCCAAACTCTACAGGTTTCACGGTACAGGTGGGCCTAACCTAATACTACATTCCTGGATGTGCATGTGTGTGTGTGTGTGTGTGTGTGTGTGTGTGTGTGTGTGTGTGTGTGTGTGTGTGTGTGTGTGTGTGTGTGTGTGTGTGTGTGTGTGTGTGTGTGTGTGAAAACCAAAAGAAAACAAAGTTACTCTGGCACTTGTGGAGACAGAACAGTACACAACACTCATGTCCTTAACATGAGAATGATGAGCAGAATGTTTGGATTAATTGCTGCCAGTCATCAGTGTTTTAAGTCACTCTCTGGGTCTTATCCAGGTACACAGGTACTGCTCTGAGCCTTTGGCTGATAGGTAGAGCAAAAACATATTGTTGGTGGTGTGGCTGTGAAATTCACACTAGCAAAGTGATACAGGAAAAATAATTTTAAGGTGGTTAAACTCATCAGTGTCAATGCTCTCTTGCAAGCTCCTCTCATGACTGCAATTTGCTGACTTTGGGATATCAGAAACTTTGCAGACAGGGCTCTGCTTCCCCACCCCTTGGTCTCTACACTTGCCAGACCTGTACCACTTCCAAAAGAAAAATCACAAATATCGGAGATACAGGAAGCAAAGAAGAGGATCAGAGAAGACCGTTTTACCTGCGATACGTTCTGTAAACCTGCTGTTTGTACAATGCCATGAGATCTATTTCCACACCTAGATGTACACGCCTCTGTTATAAGCCTGGCGAACGCAGGGAAGTTCAGAGCAATAAACCCACCCACTTTTCTGGACCATTTCCTATCCAATCATATCAACACAATGAAGGCGGGTCTACAGTAAATGTAGACATTCAAACACAAACACCAAGGGGAGGTATCTATCAAATCCATCACGATTCTGCAGACCTGCCCTCTGAGAAGCTGACCAATGTCTGGGCTGCCACTTCCCTGGCCCGCCGACCGCTGCTGCGGTAGCAGCTATCCCGCTAGCCCCAGATGGTGAGGTCAGAGTGAGAGACCTCTCAGGGTATCGCCATCTGGGGGACGACAGGAAAAACAAACGGCGATAATAATCAGAGCGAGTGTTTTCTAACTGATAGAAGTGGGCAGTGGCGATACAGTTACCTCTGATTCGCTGATCACTGGCCTGGAGACTTTTTAGTCCTCAAAGAATGTTAGCATTAACACAAGATGGGGATGGTCCTTTTCTCTCTTTCTCTCTCTCTCTCTCTCTTCCTCTGAAAACCTCATAAACGGGGGCTGCGTTTCAAACAGAGGCTTTAAAAGATGAACCGATCGGCATAAAAAATGCATGGAGACAGGAGGGGCACGCCGCGAAATATTTTATAAAGGCAGAGATTTTCTGAAAGTTTCTTTTGCTCTTTGCTGCTTGTGTGCAAATCCTATTAAGCGGCATGAGAGCCGGGATTATTCCCCCCCAAACACCCCCTCCCATCTCAGGATTTCTGGCACTGCAGAACTGGCCTGCATGTTTCCGCCACAACAAACGGTGAAGAGGAAGCAATGAACAACTGCGGGTGGTACAGACCATGACCCCACCACCCCCCCCCCCACCCCAAAAAAATGATTCCTCATGTGAAGCTGGCCAAAGATGAAAGCCATTTGTCACAAGTAATTTACCTTAGCTGATGTGAATGAGTGGGCTTCATGTGTTTCCTCTGTCATTTTGTGTCGGATAAGAAGGATTGGGGGTGGGGGTCTTTATCCTCTTCCAAAACTTATAAGGGATTAAAAGCTTGACATATGACATATAAAAAGCAGCATCTCTCAGCACCCATTCCAAACCCCTCCTCCCCACCCAAAAAAAAAAAAAAAAACCCACCAAAATAGCCCACCCCCATGCAGAGCCAGAGAAATCTCCATAATGTTTCCATCACTCTAGTCTCTGTTGGTTGTGGGGAGCCAGGGCCTACACCTGGGCAGACTGCGCTTTTTGATGATGTCAGCCTATGATCTGTGATGTCACTGGTGCGGTGTCAAATTATTTAAACCTGCTTGCCCATGGTTTATGAGCCCCTGCTTTCAGAGTAAGGTATTCCTTTAGCTGATTGGCTGAGAAACACAGAGAGAGAGAGGGAAAGCGAGAGTGATAAAGGGAAATATGTATGGAAACAAGCATGGCATATGCATACATATATGTATGTACATATTAATATGTATTACGTCTATGACACATATTTTCTGCATGTATTGATGTTAGTATTCTCTTTTTCCCTTTCATAATTTTCCTATCTTTTCTTTTCCTCTTCCTTTTTCTTTTCCTCCACCACTCTCATTTCAAAAAAAGGTTAACATGAAGTGTCATACAGAGATTTAACTACAGAGATTTAAAAGCACTCAAACTGAATTCATACAGACAATGAAATATAAAGAGAAAGAGGCAAAGAGGGAGAGAGGGAAGGATTTTTTTCAGGCTTCAGTGATTTCAAATATACATTTCATTTGAAACAACTTCCCCGCAAAACTTTTTCAACTCAGTGAAATGAATAAAGTATGGAGTATCATCAAATTGAAATACTGTGGTTGAAAAGCAATCATAGGGTTATAACTGACAGCTCTTTACACAGGCTAATGATGTGAGACAGGGCATTCTAACAGTATAACACCCTTAAATACATTTGTATTACTGACCTGGAAGTGCTGGAAAAAAAAATCTGAAACCTATAAAGATGTCAAACTGCAGAAGACCTGGATCTCCAGAGACTGGAGCTGAGCTTCAGTTCACTTAAGCAGTACTGTCAGAACTGGGCACCGGCAGTGAATGTCACAAAAAAAAAAATTAAAATAAAATAAAATGAAACCAAATAAAATAAACCATGTAATGATCCCCCAAACCCCCCAAAAAAAAATGACCAGGTATCAGGAGAGCATGCAGAATCTACTCTCACCGACACCAGCCGAGAACATACTTTAAATTATAAGTACCATCATCTATTCGAATCTCGGGGAGATTTACATTTGCATTAATGGAAACAAAGCACAAAGAGCTCCAGAAGTGCGATAAAAAAAGTAGCCTTGAAACAATAAATATACCAGCTGTAATTTGGCTGAAACTTTTCAAACAGTGCGATTCGGCCAAATTGCTGGAAATGGGTGTTTTATTACTATTATTTATTCATTTGGCAGATGCTTTTATTCAAAGTGACTCAAATGGCCACCATGGAAGAAGAGGGGGATATTATAACCGTGAATATTACAGCAGATCCAATGCCAAGGGTATAGGTACAGAAGGACGAGGAACACATGCTGTGAGGCGTCACGTTTGACAGTGGCCATAAAAGCAAGAAAACAATTACGCACGAGTGTATGCTTAATTCTTAAATGATCGTAGAAGGACATTTTCCCAGTCATGTAGCATAAGCAATTGCCTACAACACAACCAAAATGGCAACCCAAGGAGAAAGAGTAACACAAAGGAATGGTGAAGATACATAATTTAGATCGCATTGGCTCTCACAGTTCCTAAAATTTGATCTATAATGCTGCATCCTGTTTCTCTCTGGGTAGAGAGGGGAGTCGGAGGTGTCATGATCTATTTATTTCAGTTCAGTATCATTTTTTTTTTTTTTTTGCAAAGCACTGTTATATCTGTACGCAGAGTGTGTTCGTAATATAATGTAATAACTTTACCATGACGAGACCTCGGCCTTGGATGGGAAAAGGCCAATTTCCATAAGTCCATTCAAGCTCAGGGGAGAGTTCAGAACATATATGTGATTTTTCCATTTCTTCCTATTCATCGCTTCGCTGGCCAGTAGGGCGAGGCTATCAGAGAGAGAGAGGAGTCTCTCTATTCCCAACAAGTTGGAACAGTCAAAATGTACATTATACCTTTAAAACATGGGTTATAATCAGCAGAGACTCTCAACCACATGGTAGCTCCCATCTGCAACTCGTCTGCTTGAACATCATGTATGAAGTGGCTAGTTACCGGGGGTGTTTGCGCAGCTAATTAACAAGCACGGTAGAACGCTATCCACATTGTCCTCCTGTTATTTTTCCCTTCTGCTTCCACCTGCTAGCACCGCTGCACCACAGTGGCCCGGATGAGTGCCCCTACAAGACCGGGTCTGAGTGTTACATGGTTCACTCCCTATTCTTCCCTGCCTGGACAGAGCCAATTTTTGCCTTGCTAATGTGGGTGCCCATAGCCAGTAATGGTAATGAGAAGTCTGGCCATGAGCACCAAGCTGTAGGACCCACACCTGCACCATGAACAGGGGCTCCTAGTCTGTGTGCCACCCAGAGAAGCTCTCCCAGAGAAGGCCTTTGCTTCTACCACATCCCCCGACAAGCTGTCCCATGAATTAATAAACAGCAAAATACCAGGAGTAAATCTGCTGATCTGAATGTTGCCGGTGCTCAGTTCCCCAAATGAATGTTTTTAGTACATTCGCTCATGCAGAGTGAATTTCACACTCATGAACGGCGAATAAGACAAATTAAATACGATGATTATTATTATTATTATTATTTTTTATATAATATCCATTTGTACAGCTGGGCAGTTTATGAAGCAATTAGACCAAGGGTGGGGATTAGCAATCCTGGAAGCAAACAACTGTTTCTGGTTTTTTGTTTCCACAAATTACCCTGCATCAGTGATTGTAGAATGAAGTTTCATGGCATGAAATATGGATGGAAATACCATATGTTACCAATAAGTGGTGCCTGTGGTTATACATCACTACACAGTGTATGTGCCATTAGAGCTTGCGGTTTTTGTTGTTTTGTTTTTAACCTTTAGTTATCCGTGCATGAAACTGAACTGCATTTTACCATTTCTAGCTCAAAAAATAACATGCTTGTGATTGGTGAACGTTAGCCAACTGTTTGGCATTCTGGCATGTGATTGGTTTGAACCGCATCCGGATATAAGTATGGGGGGAATGGTGGGTGGGGGTGGGGGCAGACTGAATTCTAGCCAATTTGAGAATTTCGCTCAACTTATTAATCAATTAAACATATCTACATATCTTCTGTGTTCATTGACTGGAAAACCTTCAAACATACACACATGCTTTCAATAATATGCAATCATACATACACTCGCTTACTGTGCTCGATAACTATACAGAAAACTGAAGCCCAATCTAAATGCTAATAGACCACAGCTATAGTGAGACAGATAGGAGATGGAATATCTATACAGCAAGCACTACAAGCTGTCACTCATCAGTAAAGTATTTACATTTCTGCCCGCATGCACCTACATATTAATGCATATGTATACATTTCCCCCTCATCAATTGATAATGAATCAATACTGTCAGTTATGCTGTTTGACTTGTGTCTTGTATTTCTGTGTTACTGTTACTTCTGTTTTGTTCGGTTGTTTTCATGTTGTTTTGGTTTTTTTCCTTTCCCCATCCTTGTGCTTTTGTTTTCCTTTTTGTCAGCCCGCCCTCCTTGTTACCCGTCTTGTCATTGTTGATCCGTTACGACTGCCTCGCTGTTCACCTGTGGCTTGTTTGCTTGTTAGTCTTGTGCTTTTATAACCGGTTTGTCTTTCAGTTTGTCTCAGTGTCTAGTTACCTGTTTAGGTACAAGCCTTTTGTCTGTTCTGCCTGCTCCCGACTGCCTGCTTTCTCATTTTTTGCTTGTTGGATTTCCCAGTACCTGTTTACTGTGTCTCCTGGCTTTTACTTTTTTGCCGGCCTGATCTCAACCTCCCTTTTTGCCCTGTGTCTTTGTCCTTTCTCCATGTCTTTAGGTTTTGACCTCTGCTTGGACTCTGACTCTTACTGTTTTGTGATTTTTGGCAACATTAACAAACCACGGTTTATTATTTATTTCATTGGGACTTTGGGTCATTCTAAATTTTTGAGACAACACTTCATGTTTTAGGGGCATCAGAGCAAACACGCAAACCCTTCTTGCCAGTGTCAGCAAAGGAGCTGTAAGTTTGAGTTTCTCAGTTCTTGGCAGGGGGTTAACTCAAGGCTAACAGGCTGAGAATGTCAGTCACTACAAACATTTGGGATGTACTAGATCAAAATCACGCAGACAGGAAGAAGATCCTGTATTATTCATGAGGAGCCAGAGTTTTCCAGGGATGCCTTTTAAAGGAATACTTAATAAAAAGTAATATATGAACACAGTAAAAAAATGTATGAAGGAAAATAATTTTTCAAACACAGCAGCAAGAGGAAAAATATTGATTAGTAACTTAAATGATACCTAAACTGTTTTTCAGCATTTTCAGATTCAAACCTCACTTTTTCCTTAACAAAACCAGAGATGAGACCTAAATCAAAACATCATTAATTCTGTTTTGAGTTTTTTTTCAGCTAAAGCAGACAAGCAAAACTAAGGTCATTCATCTTATATAATCAGAATGTACGGTATAAGAGCATTTCTTTAAGGATTTCCTGATCTTTGGAAATGTTATTGGATTTGAGGACCCACACAAGATGTTTTCATTTTTAATTTGAGAGCTATCTTCATAAGAATGAAACATGTCTTGTATGAGAACATAAACCATTTCAGACTGCTCTGTCTGTTATTCACATGTGTGTAGCTCTGCATTTTAGAAGATAGGAGGAGCACACATGTAAACATAGGAGCAGTTCTTACAGCACCAGCCTGAAAGGAGAGCTTTCTGCAGAGGGATGGCACTGAGGACTTCAGCTGGCTTGGCTTGTATTTTTCCCTGGCAAGTGTGAGCCTATTGTTGTCTAAATTACAGAAGCGCAGGGAGGGACAGAAGATGGGAGAGATAGAAAGAAATGAAAAGGGAGCGACACGTTTGAGAAAAAATATAAGTACGAGCTCCAAACACAAGCTCTTATCAGGTATTTTGAAGCAGAAATTGAAGCAAGAGGCAAGGAGAGCGTGTGTGAGAACAGAGATAGAGGAAAAAAAGGGAGAAAGGAGAGAGGAAGAGTTGAAGGGATGTTTTGCCTTCCAGCAAAAAGGGCATTACACGGTAGATTGAACATGTGCACACACATTTTGGTGTTGTCGCAGATTTGAGGTCGGACCTGGACGCTTTTCAGTCCTCTTCAAGGTAACATGCAAAACTAGTGCTGTAACGTTCCTGTTGAACAACGATTTGAGTGTTGGCCTGATACAGCCCACTGACAGATGTAAGGGACTCTGATGCTCTCTCATAGCAAGTGTGGGATTACCCAGAATGCACTGCTCAGTCATAGGTGCTGGATGCCATCCCATTGCTGAAACCCAGCTGTGGTGCTTTTGCTTTTCAGCCACTGTTTGCATAAACATGACCCTGAATAACTTCACATATGCTCTGTTAATTGACAGAGAATGTGGGGGGTGGAGTCTTGGTCAAGGCTCATGTGATCTCTGAAAGTTTCTGATTGCTCCTTACTACTTTTAAACAGAGTGACAGGAAGCATCACGGTACAGCATGTGAAAAGCTAACAATGCTAGCGGTGACAACTGACCCTCAAATCCAATCTCTTCTAAAGGCTATTTGGTATTCAGTGACACACACAACCAATACAATCCAATACGATCCTGAAGTGCACACTAAAATAAAAGCAGCATTTTCATGCCATTGTTGAATAACCAAACATTTGTTGATAATGTATAGACTTTTTCTCCTGGAGGGGTGGAAAAATAATAAGAACACAATTCTTTTGTGTTTTTTCCCCCAGAGAAAAACACCAGCTGTTGCTATCTTTGATTGGGGGGGAATTGGGTTCCACAGACTGAAAGCACTAATCTTTAACATACAACAGAGCCTTTTATCAAACCGACAGCAATATGCAAAGGGAGGTTTTTCAATTGTGCTTGTTCTCCCTTGAGGGACTCTTCATGAGAATTTCATTTTTGCGAAGGATGCTGAAAATGCGTGCTTTTATATGGACGAGGGGCTGCTTGGGGTGGAAATGGCTACTTCACATGCTAACACATGCTGTGAGCCTAGAAATCACTCTCTGCTTTGCGGGGATCCGTGGGCGTACTGCACGGCGACTGTAATCCCAGGAAGTGCCAACACCTCTGATGGTTGTAGAAAGAATGCAGGTACAAGAATAGAACATGCATGAGAGGTTCCATCCTCTATGAGATGCTATTTCACCACAATGCTTACTGCCGACAACTGCCCGCAACTATGAAACATTTATGAATCATAAACTAAAGAGAAGACACTTCAGTGTGAGCGCTACGAAGAACTTTGTTGATTTGATGACAGTCACTTTCATGACTGCAAGTGCATGACCTGAGCATGTATTCACTTTGCGTGTCTCTGGAGGCGTTGGCGGGATATAAATGGTGATTCCCCTGCAGCAGGGGTGGGCAACCCTGGTCCTTGAGTGCCAGAGCCATTTCGGGATTTCGTTCTGCCCGAGTTCTCGAGTACAGTTTGAGTAATTATGAAGTGCCTAATCCTGAATGGTGAAGCTCCTCTTCCAGCTCCAGCACATGGTCAACTACAGTTATTAAAGCCTGATAATTAACTCTGTCTGTTAATTAACCCCTGTCTGATTACACTGTCAGGGGTTTGGCTGGAGTGAAAACCAGAAATGTCTCTGGTACTCAAGGACCAGGGTTGCCCACCCCTGCCCTGCAGTGTAGTGAGTGGTGGGCTTTGTCAATGGGCTTGGTGAAGGGAAGGGCCCCCTGAGTGAGTCTGTGGGATAGAACAGTGGCAGCTGGTGAGCTCAAAACAGGGGAGGAACAAACTTTACCTTTCCACCTATCATCACTTTCAACCTGTTCCCAATTATCCTCCTTGGTTAACGATAAAACAAACTATACACAGAGTAATCAACACCAGCTGATTTAAATAGAGTAAATGGTTACCAATTTCATGTTGTAATAGAACTGTTCTTTGCAAACTAGAGTTATGTTTGTTATACCCATGGATGTTCTTAATCTAATGACATCAACTGGTGTTGATTACTCTGTGAATTACTTGTTTTATTGTTAATCTAGGAGGATAAATGGGAACAGGTTGGACACAATGATAGGTGTAAAGGTAAAGTTTGTTCCTACCCTGTTGTGAGTTCACCAGCCACCACAGGGACAGGGTCCAGTCTGAGTGCAAAATGGATATAAGTGTAAAAAAATACAGCCTGTGCACACGGATCAGTGTTTGATAAGCATTCAGATTCAGATGGACGCACAGACTAGCAATCAGATGGACGGTCACACTGGTAGATGGACAGACAGACAGACAGCGTGGTGGGTCGCCCCTTACCGTGCCAGACGCTTTGGTCTTGCGGCTGTTGCCGGTGGGGGAGGAGCCCACGTCCTCGTGCAGTCGGTCCAGCAGCCAGAGCAGAAACTCCAGGGCGTCCTGCTGTGAATTTCCCCTGAACTGAGAGCTGTATTTGGACACAGTGTTCTGCAGGAGGAACCCAGGAGAGAGACAGTTAGAGAGAGACAGAGCCACACTCCGGAGGACTTGGATTCAGTCCACGTTACTCCTCAGCTTTGACTCACGGCAGGGGCGCAGATGGGGGGGGAGGGGGGTTAGTCCCCCCCAGTTTCATAGAGACCCAGACCCCCCACTTTTAAGAAAAAAAAATTATATATATATTTGTATAAGCTTAAAAGTTGAGACCTTTTGCTCACAGTTTGGCCACCCCACTTCAAAAATCTCTCCTGTGCCGCTGACAAGGGAAAGGGGCATAAGACAAGGGACGACTGTGATCTGTGATAACAAATATTAGCAACAGAGTTCTGTTAGGTTTACTTCAGCACTGCACTCGTCCACTATGTTTCACTGTGAGTCAGCGTTAACCTCAGCTCTTCAAAACACAATGTTTCGAGCGGGTTCTGAGACTGTCGCACTGACCTTTTATTTGAACTCAACATTTCCAGTTTCGTTTCAAAATACTCACAATTCAATAAAATATTTCAGCCCCACACAAGATGCAATGATAAAATTTAATGATAATTCTACAGAACACCACGGATGGTTTTCTTTTTATCCCAGAGGGCGGCCCTATAAACTTCCAACTTCTGCATTGAAACTGAGGAAGGTGCTGGAGGGTAAATAACCCTTCTCAGTTGTGGGTTGTCTGATATGGGACCCTATTACTCTCTTTGGCGTTCACAAACCACAGACATCTCAATGCTAGACACTAAGTAAATTAACAACCACATAAAAGCTAGATTTAACACCGCTTCACTTTTCTGTAGCTCCTTTTTCAAAATATATAAATCCAGTAAGGAACTCCTCCCCTGCCAGTCTGTCATGAACCCACACGACCTGCTTAAGTTCTTTAGCTGCCTACACTGTCGTAAATATCAATGAAAACCAATCCTTTCTATTGGTTTCGTAAAAGAACCAAGCCTTATTTTAGAAACATCCATTTGCTGTCATGAGCTGAAACGATACTGTACTTGTCAAATGAGACTGAAAAGCAATATTTAGTATGCATTTTTACTACATTAAATATCTTTTGCGAAAATTTTAAATTCAATTGACACGAGTGCAGAGTAACTCTTATAAAAGTAGGCCATATTCTCTGTTTCAAACAGCTAGCTAATTACAAATAGCAAGACAATTGCAAACACTGTTGATTATTTTTCAGTTGTCCTCTAAAAAGCGAAACATGATAAGTCCAAAAATTTTCATCGGGGTGATCTGGGTTGATGCAGTTTGTGCTGGGTTTTCATTATTAACCTTGAAACCTGCAATCAGTTCAGACCCATGGACATAAGTTAGGTGTGATAGCTGTGTAATTAAGTGTGCTAACTAAACATAAGTCCAAACTAAAGTTAGCAACAAAAACCAGCAAACCCTATAGCTCTCTGTCAGTATTGGCTTCCCCTGGTGTACAATATACTCCAGTCATTTGCAAAATAAGATGCATGTAAGTTAATGGATGCATGAATATGGCATTGTAAGGATTGTGTGTGCTTAATATGGCTTAACTTTATTTAAAACCCAATCATCATTCAAGCCTTCCAAACTCCCATAAGTCCAGAATTATGACCCGATAAAGCTTTTTTTCCCCTGCATTTTTATTCACCACCACTTATAGAGGCAAATGAGTTCCCATGGACATCTTTTTGGGCTTTAACAAGGTCATTCATAAATATCGTCATATTTTAAGATTTATTCACGCACAGCCAGCACAGTAAAATAAAAGTCTCACTTCTGTCTGATGAATGAAAATCTGGGCACATCGTCTGTAAATCTATTGGTGTATTATCCTTACTTTTTGATCAGATCAAGTGCCATTACCTGTGGAAAAAGAATGGTATGCACAGGTAACACAGGTGTACAGCTGTTTGTGCAGGTATGTTCCAATGCATCATCCAATACAGTGTAGTTGAAAGCCTTGGCACTAAGCCAGCTTCCTCTGACCTGTCGTTTGTCGCAGGTAAACAACCATCATCTGGCTGTATACAGATTTTCCTGTTTCTAATTGGTCACAGTGAAACAAACCAGGATGAGACATTTAATAAGGAATGAAAATGCTTACGGGAACTTTTCTTAAGCTTTAATTTACTGTGCTGTAGCTCGGGGCCAAGAATCTTGTTGCTATCAGCAAAACAAAGACATTTCCTCCCCAAGCCTGGATTTTAGTGAGACTGTAACAGCCTTGTCTTTTCATTCCTGTCATGCTTCACTGTTTTAATAGCCAAACTCTTAACAGACCTGTAGGGCTATTCTTTGAGATATAGAAATAGAAATAAAATCCTGATAAACTTGTATCGTTGGACAAACATGTATAAATCTGCCTGGTGCAGGCATTTGATTTGACACTTTCTTGGCCCATCCATCTAACACCTCCTCTGGGTTTCATTTAAAAATATTTACTGGGAATTTTTTTTTTTCTCTGGAAAGCTTAAAATGATGTCCATGCTCCAGACAGATATACATGTTTACAGGGCTGACAGACTGAAACCCCTTTCAACGAGCATCCCACAGTCCCCTCTGAGGCAGGCGATTCTCTGACTGAATTTTAAAATGGCACCAATCAGGATCCATGTGTTTGCTCGTAAACATCAGCTGCAGACGGGCCTCGGGTTTCGGCACCGGCCTTTGTTTCTCCCGCAAAGTTAATGTTGAGTCTGGGCTGCTGGGATACAAAGCAATACAATATTCCAAACAATCCAAGGTCATGATGTCACATGATGCGCCCTCCAAAAACTGTCTTTTTATAAAATACGAAAAATAATTTAAAATGCCTGCAGGCTGCTTTCAACAAACTGGTCACCGCAGGATTACACGTTTGTGTGTTGCAGCATGTAACAGAGAGATAGCATTTGCACGTTGCCTTTACACATGGTTTGAAGAATTAAATAATGTAGTTTCACATCAAATCTTCATGTTACCTTAACCCTACAGCACAGGGAATACTATTTGATAGTACTGTATGAAGGGAGCATCTGGTAACTATCCTTACATTCTGGGCTTTTACAACACACCGGTTCGAAATTGGGAAATTATGGTATGGCGTATCAGCTCAGACTATGGCCGTGGTTATTGCAGCAACTATTAAACAGCCTGCTATTTTCTTGTTTGTTTTCTCAGTGTTTAACTACAGAACCAAACTAAATCCCATGCCGTCTGGACCAAGCAACCTGTTGTTCCTGTTCAATGAATGTTTTTGGCTTGGGGCTCACTTCTTGCTCTGGTCAATGAGTGTGTCTGGCTTGGATTTGTTCTGTACTGCTCCAGTCCAGTGATTGCACTTGGCATAATGCTTGCATCCTGCTCCTGTCCAATGAGTGCTTTTGGCTTGGGGCTCATATCTTACTCCTGGCTTGGGGCTCATATCTCCAATGAGTGCTTTTGGCTTGGGGCTCATATCTTACCCTGTCCAATGAGTGCTTTTGGCTTGGGGCTCATATCTTACTCCTGTCCAATGAGTGTTCTTGGCTTGGGGCTTGTATATAACTTCTGTCCAATGAGTACTTTTGGCTTGGGACTCACATCTTGTGTCCATATTGTGTCTCTTCCTCAGCAACACTCTAGCTGCTTCTCATTGTTGTTCTACAAGAACTAGTTTGTTGGTCGGCAATACCATCTGAGATATAATGGTAATTTTTACATTTTTTGCAGTCTTTATAAGTTTGGCTTGTGGCACCCAATGATTCTGGCAAAATGTTTTTGCCGAAATGTACCAATCAATGACCCAGTCACTGCTCACAGGTGCTGACAAGCACAGTTATCATGGTTCATTAAGCACCTGAAACACAGGACGAAAAAAAACAACAACCTTTAACTGATGTTAAATAAGTGGAGAAAGGTGGATTTTATCTTATTTTGGGCAATGCATTGGCAGTAGTGAGCTTGATTTTGGAGTAAAACCGGAAAGAAGTGAAAGCACCCCTTCTTCTAATGCACATTTCAATCAGTGCATGTGTGTTCATTTCCTGCCACCTGTGTCTGTATTCAGAACTTTATTGACACACCATATGGCTGAGGAAGGGCTTAGCAATACTTGAGTGCTGCTGCTCGTTGCTCAAAGTCCATTTTTTGCCAGCAAAATTGCAGGTTACGGAGATGCCTTTCTCTCAAATTGCAATCATAGTTAAGGAAAATTGCAAGTACCTGGAGCTCTACCTACTTCCCAATAGTGGAGATGACTGATTGACACCAATGTGTGAAACTGTGCAGTCCAAGCAGCCAATCAGTGCACAAGAGATTTTAACTTAAAGCTCATGTTATTACAATCCTGGCTGCAATAATATGGTACTACAGACAGGGATATTTAAAGTGGATCATTTGCTTGGTGTTATTATATTCACCAATAATGCACTACTTGTGAATTAGTGCTGATACATTTCTGACTGATCATATAGAAGAATGCTGCTGTACACCAAGATATGACTCGTGTTTCTTATGACGCTTGGACAAAAAACACAGTATTAGAATTTAAAACATAAAATTAATTGAAATGTATAAATGGAGCAGATGGTGCTTTAGAGCAATGGATATGGCTTTCAACAGACTGTTCATTTTTATGTTTAAAATGTTATAATCACATACTGACAGAAAGACATCACTTCAGGTGACTTTCCCAAGGTCAAAGTGGCCGTTCATCCACAGCCCCTGTTCTGTCTGTGAGATCTCCCACTTTAGCGGCGGCTCAATCGCATTCATCTATTAGAGCTTTGCTGAATTTTCCTGCCTCAAGCCTCCTCGGTGCTTCTCCCAACGGCCGGGCGGAGAGGACAACGGGACAGGTGATCATTCAGTCACTTGCCCCTTTTTTATTTTTACACGGTGAGGGCACTGCTGTGACTTCATCAGGCTGTATCCTTTAAAGAATTCTGCTTACCTGGGGCCGGGCTGGACACACGGCGCATAACATGGTTTCTCTGGAGACTGATACATCTGCACAGATCACGTCTCTCTCTTTTAGGCCTGCAACTAGAGGCACAGTAAACTCCAGCGGCAGAAATCCACGGGCACCAGTGCAGATCGCAGGACGCCTAGGGCAGAGAGGCTAACCAAGCTCTTCATATGCTCTGTCAGAGACTGCACGTCTGGAGGCAGGACTACCCCAACTCTCTGTTTCTCAGAACAGAAAATATACCTACATAACTGTTTGCTTGTTGAATGGCTTCAGTAAGAAATGTAACAAAGTTGTTTGGGCCCCTGGTTAGAATTTGCAGCTGTGTACTCTGAGGACCCAAGCCAAACTCTGAGGATGTGAGACACATGGGTTGATGTGCATTTTTGGCCAAGGAACATTATTGACATTTATACAGCCATCCTTACAATTGTTTGGTATTTCAAAATCCTTACCGAATGTCTTATATTCTACGCCTAAAGTGCAACATTACAGCTCACCAACTTGCCAAAACGCTGTGGTTCCTCTCAGTTAAAGCCTTCTTCAATCAGATGTTGACTGAAGGGCTATATAGGTCCCTAAGGGCAGCAGATTCAGTTGTTATGGAAAAAACATTTATACCAATTAGTTTGCCGTACTGTGCTGTATTGAGCCATAAAAATGAAAAAGCATGTTTTAGTGACTCATAAGTGCTTAAACTACATCAGGGGTTTGGCTGCCACATAATGCACATCGATGGCTCTTAGTGAACAGCCCTTTCCCAAAAATGTCACCCACACTTTCTGATTTACTGCGACAATGAAAGGTTTACAGGAAGAAAACGGTGGGATGTCTTCAACTGTTTTTGTTTTTTTTTTTTTTTAAAAATCTTAAAGTCCACAACAATTATAACACATGTGGTTTTATAAATCTTACGGTTGTCACGGTTTTCAGTGAAGGAGTGTTTTGTTTACAGCCTCGTACCGCTCGCATTCTCAGGTCATTGACACCAGAAATTTCACACTAGAGTGCAGCGTGATTGATTTGCTTTACTTCCACAGCATTGCTCAAATCTAAGCCATGCATATTCATGTGAATGGTAAATCGCTAAAACTTCTGTCATGACAGCAGGGGTACTCAGCACCGTCAGCAGGAAATGTGTTTCAAATTGGGCTGGAAAATTTCAGGGTTTTATTAGGTCATGTAAACACAATTTTGCATCAGTTTGAGCCATTGATTAATGGCATTTGTGACAGGCATATATCCAGCAAACTATTTAAATCTAATTATGTATAAAATCTAACTATGTTGTACTCTCCTCCTCCCTGGTCCACTCATCATTAATTATATTATATACAATTAATTTTATTATGAGTAGGGCTGTGCCTAAACTTCAAACGACAGAAAACACAAGATATGTTTTCAATATTAACACTATAGTGACACTGTTGATTTTAATCCCACAAGCTTTTCATAACAACATCCCAAGTTGCTTTACATTTATGACCCTCCAATAGTTAAAATAGGTCAGTTACAGCAGTATGATTTAAGGGCAAACCTTTAAATTATTGAAGCGGTTGCCTGTGTATTTAATAAATGCCACTGCGGCTCGAAAGGCAGTGAGCATTAGAAGTTCAGTTTTTGTTTCTGTCGTTGTTGAGCTCAGTGTACTGACTGCTGATGCTCATGACTTTATGGTGATGTCTCCCCTGGCCTGATGGTGCCATCTCAGTGCTTGAGCCAGGCACCTGGTGACCACCTGTCCTCTGCCTCCACTGGCCAACTGTGCTCACTCCCTCATTACCTTTATAGAGCAAAGCATTGTGGGTAGGCACACTCTGTATTCAGAAGAACATAACTGGGTAAACGCTTTTGAGTGCACAGACAAAGCCGATGATTTTGGCAAGTGTATAGGATTTCATCCAGAATTCTGAATGCATGCCGGAGTGCAACTTACACAGAAATGTGGACACTGGTCATGTGACTCATATTGCATTATCAGAGAACCTGAAAATGACTGTAAACCAAAGTAAATCAGAGAACCTGAAAATGACTGTAAACCAAAGTAAACAATACAAAAGAGATATAAGCATTAACCGCATTGTACTTTTTACTAGTGTTGAATTAGCACCTAGTTCAGACAGGAGAATGTTTATATCATAAAGAACACACTTCAAATATAAGATTGTTGACACCCATTTTGTGATTACTTTTGCTGGTATGTAAATGGCCAGAACTCATGGCACTGCTAAAAGCAGATAATGTTAAGATATGCTGAATGTTGAATGCGAATATGAATACACTTATATGAAACAACCTGTAAATACAGCTCTCATTTTCACGTGTCGCTGAAAGGACAAGAACCCTGTGACAAACACTGAAGCTTTCTCTGTAGTAATTTCTAAAAACATGGGCTTTGTTGAAAAACATAACCAGAATGAATTACACCTATTAAAATCATCATCTCAGCTCAGCAGTATTGTAGAGCCATGAAATAGGCCTACATTATCTTTGCCTTTCCAGGAAACAATCTTGGCAGACCAATTAAGCCGTACTGTGTTGCCATTTTCTCCGTGTCAGTTTCTCTGAGGGCAAAATACCAAAGCGATGAACTCCTCGCTGACAGCCACTTAAAACCCCTCGATTAATTAAACTAATCAATGATGTAATCCACATGATGTCAGCAGGTATATAATTACCCCTTCAAATTCTGCTCATCCAAATACGCTTTCGCTTCTTCAGTCCTGACCCTATCAATCAATGTAGTCTTTCAATGTAGACATGTCTTGTCTTTGTTTGACCAGCCTAGGGGCTGGTTACTCAGTGTGCTTAATTTTACTGGAACGCAGACTGGTTATTATGGTCCTTCAGGGTGGCAGAGGGGGTGGTGTTGGGGTGGGTGGGGGTATTCCTTGACTAATAAACCCTAACCTAATAGGTACATTTGGTGTTTTGTTTCACTGACACAGGCAATATAGACAGTATTTATAAATGATTGTGTGCATTACTCACATAAAAATATCAACTGCATAAAGAGGCCTATTGATTATTTCTGTCCACCTTTTTACTTGCACTTTTCAGCACAAGATATTCTCCGCTCAGAACTTCTGCATAACACCCAACAGAGACTGAGACACAATGTGTAAACACAATCTATTTCTCATACAATTTCTTAATTCTATCTTCTTTCTAGTTATAAAACCTGTAACAACATGGGACATAAAACATGTAATCTAACATACATTAACATAAACATTACTATGTAAAATCTCTATATCCTTGGCCACATAAAACAACAAATAAACACATTCTTTCATGTAATGCATACTCATATTCTACTAACTGATAAGTTCATCCATTTGCTAGAAACACCAGTGCTGAAAGCACACTGTCAGTGGGGATTCTGAGGTAGAGTTAGAAGCGAGACATTGAGTTTAAGGATATGTGCTGTGCGCTCTCAGAGATCCATTTACCATAATCAAACAGACTTCAATGGCTTTATTTCTGCTGCACCCCACACATGTGCCAACAGTAATTACAGGCTATAATGTAGCATTACGTGCACGTGGTGTCATTCCAAAGAACAGTAGTTTGCCGTTTTTCGTAAGGCCGGATGAGGACAAATTTGTTATACGTCAGTGAGCCATGCAGTTCATTTAAGTTCATATACAGAGAATTTCGCACATATACAGAGAATCCCCCCCACCCACACACACACAATAATATTAATTCAATCAAATACTCAAATAGTTGTCTATCCAGAAGATGAATGACTATAATAAATCATTTTAAACTGGCAATTACCGCATCTCGATGCGCTTTCAGTGGAAAGCAATTGTCCGCCACGGTAAAACACACTTTTTGTCATTTTAAGTACACAGTAATTTCACTTGTTCAGGTTTATCGCTGTACTCACCTTGAACTCCACTGACAGCTGCGGCGTGTACTCCAGTGTCCAAAGCGCCCTCACCAAGGCAGCAAGCTGCTCCGTCACCTCGCCCCTAACGTGTTGTGCGTCTTCGTTTTTTACAATCCCGTTCGCCCTCTGGTTGAAATCCGATTTGTACTGCCCCAAACCGAGGTACTCAGCGAGCAGATCCGTATTGCTCAGGCACTGAACCACTGCATTCATGAAACAGGTGTTGCCATGGTTTTTCAAACCCAGAACCCCCGGGGTTCTATCCCCGTAGCACCAAGACAATCTTTCTTTCGTGGACCCGTGGGAAGAGAGTGTTGTACTCTTTTTTTATTGGATCCCTGGTAATGTGAATATCCCCTTTGAAATTCCCTGAGCTGGAATTGAACTTGCAAGGTGTACTGTCTCGAAACCCACCATCGTCATCTTCAGCGTCAGGGAGGTCGACGTCTTTAAAGTGAGTCAAAGTACCTAAAGTTTTAAAAATCTTGTTCATAAGAGTTCCAACCGACTTAAGAGATTTCCTTCGGAAAATCTTCCCCGGTTTCTGTTTCTTCTCTCTGCGCTTTGTTGTTTTGGATTTCGTAGTTTGTTTCTTGCCCTTCTCTTCCTTTAGTTTATCCATGTTCGAGTAAATGTGCGGACAAGGAAAAGACAAAACGAGGGTGGTTTAGCTATCTCTTCGTAGGTCGACGTTTATCGCAATGAAACCGTAGTCCAGCCACAAAAGCGTACATCGCAGTGGCACAGTCGCGGTGCCAAGGCACAGACGGGCATCCAGATATACAAAACTGATATCCCTTAGACATTATTGCGCAAAGAGTGCGCTTACTGTCTGGGACACATGAAGATAACAAGGTGCTTGAGCTGGTAGGTGGACTGATCCCGATTCATACGTTCGAGGTCCGTTGATCCGAAGACATCCTGCTCAAATACCTCTACCTAATATACTTCAGTACATCGGATCTCCTGCTCTCTCTCTCGCTACTTCAAGCCACTATATGGATCTGTTTCATAGTTCCTACTCGCGGCTTTGCTCTCCCGCTCGGAGTGCTAGCCTGCTTCAATTTGAGAAGGCACTCATCATCGACATAACCAACGGAGACGCAGACGAATTGACTATCTGGTAGTTAACCAAAGACATTTTACGGTCTGAACATTAAATTATGATCTGTTCCGCTTCAACTGTTCGATCTGATAACTTTACACAGTTGTTCGATTTCTTCATACTCAAGCTGTATTTTATGATCAATTTGTTCTGCTCTTATGAAATTAAATTTCAGTAATGGGGGTTTTCATAGTGTGCTTCGGGATGGTTAGGAACACTATATTATGACAAAGATTGAAGAGCTGAAGATCCCCAAGGAAGAAAGTGATCAGTTGATGCTGTTGTATGTAAATCTGGAAGCTGATTCCAAATATGTGCTCGAAGTACTGTAGCGACCTTTGCCTCGGGCTTTGAGTAAAACGTTGCGGTAACGGGATAAAAGGTAGGGCAAATATACTCCCAAAAGACCGACAGTTACACAGCATCATATGTCAAACATGAACGACGAAGCACATTTTAGGTGTGTTTATACATATGCATAAACATGAGCGTTTGGCTCATATTGGTGTGTGATGCATATTGAATGGGGATGCAAGATTTTTAAAAAGTTTAATATAACAGCGATATGTTAGTTAATAGTTTATTATATTTTTGTAGAATATAATAAACTGAATATAATGCCTTGAATGCGTTCTTTTCATGTCCTTAAATAAGCACATTGTAGCCAAGAATAAAAAAGTTGCCTTTTTCAGATTCAGAAAGATACAGACAAGTGAAAAAAATAAATGAAAACACTGATGTAAAATCACTTTCTAGTGCTGGGATACAACATGTGGATGGTGCAGCTGGATGGCACCGTGGCAACCGGACCACTGCTGTCTGAAATTCTACAGAGGGAATAGGACCCTCTTTCCCAAGGATGGTCAGTTAACTCACACTTAGTTGATGAATGTGGTGAATTTTGCCTAAAGACATTGTCCCCAATGACAAACCAAGCAGGTTAATGGCCCTCAAAATAGTGGCTTATGATGTGTGAACAGGGGCACTGTCAACATGAGAGAAACCCACCTCTGCACCCCACAACATTACAGAACCACCAGAGTCATTCACCCACAGAAACATAATGCTGCTTCCTTTTTTGTTCACAACCTGTATCACTGAATTCCACTGTTATACTGCCCTCTCTGCTAAGATGCATGCATTGCACCAAAAAAACTTTAAGAAGAATCGGTTGCAGATTTTTTTTTCCATGTTAGCAAAAATCTGCATTGCAGGATGCAGGTGTGAGACAGTGTGTGACATCTTTTGTCACAAACAGACAGCACATAATTATTCACAGACACATGTTGGCCTATTTCTGGCAACCAGAAAATTTTAGTTTCAGTATGTATGGGCTATCTGGCTGCCATCTTTCTCAGACCTTAAACAAAAGAAAAAAGTAAATATCAGTTCCCAGGTTGGCATCATTTTTTTCTGAACTGATTTTAAATGGCACCTTGTACATTACTAACATCCACAATGAAGTATGATCAAAGCTTGGGCATGCATTTGGCCACTAGACTCAATCTACGCTAAAGCACTGAAGATTTAGGCTTTAATCTTGAGTAATGTCACCTGAAAGAGGATTCCAAATGGCCAAAGCAACGTCTGCTGCAGCTCCTCATGTCAAGCGGCAGTTTTCATTCAGATCAATTTCACACTTCATTACATCTGCAAATGAGGACTCAGACAGCTAGGTATCATTTTGGGGGACCAGCAACAAAGTGATCTGTGTTTACAAAATGCTAATAGGCTCTCGTGTCTGCGCACACGTCAAGTACAAACACAAAGGCTGCACAAAAAACGCATTTCATGTTGGCCATTAAAAAATAACAAATCGTGGAAGTACACCGTACACCATTTGGTGCTCCACATCAGTAGAATGATAATGTTAATACTCTATACTTAGGCCTAAGTAAGTTACAGGAAGTTACTATTTACCTTCATGCAAATGAAGGGGAATGTCGTCTGAATTCCCATTCTCTGACACACAAATTTCTTGCACAGACATGCATTAACATGGACATACACAAACACATGCATGCTCTCAAAATCTTCTCAAATGTTTCACTCACACACACACACACACACACACACACACACACACACACACACACACACACACACACACACACACACACACACACAAACAAACACACAAACACACAGAGCACCTCAAGACTTTATCCAGGAACACCCCTATTCAGCTTTCAGTGTAAAGGCAGACCAATTCAAATGCTGATTTCTAAAGTACTGTAGGTGCTGCTTAGTTGCTGCAGCTCTGCACTGGGAGAATCTGTAAGCGTGCAATTAATTATTGAATCCGTTTCGGTGCTACTGAATTTGGAATGAATTTGTCTGGGGAACAGAGCGTTCTCTGGGGAACCTCAAATGACACGTTGGCTGACACAGGGGTTTGACAGAACTCAGGCAGGCCAGGGCCCTGTCCTGTCTGTCTGCAGAGCAGTCTATAACTGTGCATCAGAGATGTCCAGCTGTTCCTCAATAATAACCAGTATTCACTTAATTTTTAAACTCTTGTACTAATAAATTACCTATAATGTCTTGCTATATATATATATGTATAATTGTTATTTAATAATCCTTGTATTATATTAAAATCGTCACCTCTTAGTATCAAAGCTATCCAGATGGTCTATCAGGTTGTGAACATCTGAATTTGAGAGCAGAAACACGCGTACACAGAAACCCAGGCTTAGCAGCGTAAGACAGAGCAGCCCGCTGCTTATGATCTTTTTTATGCTTTTTTAAAATTTGTATTGTCATGTTTCAGGTTAAATGAGGATGCCACAAAGACATCTAAAAAGTGGTGTTGAGTTCCACAGGTTTAGTACACTCTAACAAGGAATTAAAACAAAATCAAAAGAGAAAAATGACCACTGTAAGATAGGAATATAGCCTAGGTTTAATTGCAGGAATGAATAAGGAACAGGAAGCCAAAACAGACTTTTCAGCTTCTCATCAATGAAAATATAGTGTCTATAAAGATAACGCAAGCATCCTTTTATTTTATAAGCTATAAGGAATGTATATTTCCCGAAATCGTGTAATGAGTGCCTCAGTAATGGCGGTGAAATGCTCCAGAGGCCACAGCACAGAGCAAGGGTGGGGGTTGGTCTGGGGGCGTGGTGGGGGGTGGGGGGCAGTTGGTCTGGGGCATGGTGGGGGCGTGGGTCTGGGGCGTTTCAGTTGGTCTGGGGGCGGGGGCGTGGCTGGGGCGGGGGGGGGGCGTTTTGGTCTGGGGCGTGGTGGGGGCGTTTCAGTTGGTCTGGGGGCGTGGTGGGGGGCGGTTGGTCTGGGGGCGTGGCGGGGGGGCGTTTCAGTTGGTCTGGGGCGTGGCGGGGGGCGTTTCAGTTGGTCTGGGGGCGTGGTGGGGGGGCTGGGGGTCTGGGGCGTGGTGGGGGCGGGGGTCTGGGGGCGTGGTGGGGGCGTTTCAGTTGGTCTGGGGCGTGGCGGGGTCTGGGGGCGTGGTGGGGGGCGTTTCAAAGTTGGTCTGGGGGCCACTGGGGGCGGGTGGGGGCGTTTCAGTTGGTCTGGGGGCGTGGCGGGTTGGGAAATCTCCACCGGAGCACAGCTCCATCCAAGCTGGTGCTCACAATGTACCTGCCGCTGGGGCATATCCTGGCACTGGTGATGGAACCGCTGTGGCCGACGCCCACGTGCGTCACCTCGCCCTCGGTGTACTTCCACACCTTCACCAGCTTCTCGTCCCCTCCTGCCGAGACACAGGGCCAATGCGAGGACCAGAACAGAGGAACACCACTCTCCTTATCTATGTCTATCAGCTTACTCCCACTATATCAGAAATACAATACAAATGCACTGCAATAAAAACTACGAATATACAGGACCTCTTCTGATTATCTGGTAGAGGAATAGGTGTTAACTCTGCACCTTAGGTAGGAGCTGAATGCTCAGTATAAATAAGTGCCTAGGCCAAAATAGATCAAAAGGCAAGTGTACAGATCACACTGCAAAAATATAAGTAAAAAATTAAGGCAGCATTGAAGATGGGGGTGACTGAAAAAAGATCACTCTGCTGCTCTTTGCCCTCGTAATTTGGTCCTCCTCCAGTCAGGATGTGATTACTACAATACACATTTACCATTGATTTTGTTCTAGCCTAGCTCGGGGTTTTTTCTTATATTCTTGCTATTTATATACTTGCCTCCTTTTCAGACACTAGACGGAACATCTAGATCTACCCAAGAACTGGCCACTATTTTTGCCTCAGGACAACAAAAATCACTCACCTGCCAGGACTGAGTCAACACTTGTCATTTTGTCCATTCTGTGTCATTGATACAGAAAACCTTTGTCAAAACCAAATTGTTTTTCCTTGACTTATCTTGGTAAAGACGTAAGTCTGCATTCAAACAACATGCGCTTTTAAGTTTGACAATTAAAAATGAAAGCAAGTCGATAGCAGTTTCATTAGGCTACATGATGGCAGCACTCAAGAGCTGTGAGTGTTAGGTTTACTTCACCGGAACAGTTTGGCAAGTCAAATGATAAAGAAAGTTACCTCACCAGAATGTGTTCGTGAAGAAAAAAACAATGCTCGCATCAACTTGTAAATCTAAGTCACGTACAAATCTAGGTTTATTTCTCTGGCTTAAACAATCATTTGTACTGTAACAGAATAAACTTGGGGAGAAGTATGTCGTGTCAATGGCCTCTCTGTCCGATGGTTCAGCAGACCATACATGCACTATTATATGGGGGAAAAAAAGAGTCACACTCTGTCCCCAGAGGCAGACAGCCAATGGCTTCAGATTCACTTAAAACCGAACAAAATCCATTTTCAGCCAAGCTTGATGTGATAGAATATGACAAGGAAAAACCATCGATACTGTTTTCATTTCATATAAGGGCTGATCTCTTGAGATATCTGTCTATTAGTGCTGAACAGGATTATAAATAAGAGCTTATGATGGGCATGCATTATCGGTTTTAACCAATCAAAACAAATAAAAGGCAGGTGGGTGGATCTACTCAAATGAATGGCTGTATAAAAGGCAGAGCGTGTGGTCCTAGAATGACCGAAGACCATATATATTCAGACTGCCTGTTTACTACTCTCCCATCCATTTCCCCATCTCATCCAAGCTCGCAGCCTGAAAATCCTGACAGCACGTCACTTGACTGTTCCTCTTGTGTAAACCTTACGGCATGGGGCAGCGGGCCTCCTGGTCCTGAAGAGCCACTGTGTACTCTGGTTTTTGTTGATACTCAACACTTAATGACCAAATAGACAGACGATAACTTGATCTTGGCTCTGAACCCGCTCATGTGAAAAATAAAAACAATTCTCTGAGGGCCACTGGCCTTGACCTTAAACATTTCGACTGGCCTTGTCTCTTTCTGGGGTTTAGGAGGGTGGGTTGAATGTTTATTGTTTCTTTTTTGGGCTGGTTTCTTGGGCTCTCCCTGCATTATTTCCCCCAATAACTCATCAGGTGCCCAAAGGTTTGCAGGTGTGGGTAAGTGAGGGACACGCCCCCCTCTGAAGCAGTTGCTGGCCTGAGGGTGAGGGTACTAGAGGACAGCGCTCATTTCAGCTGCAGTGCTCCACAGCGCTAACTGGAGGGGCGCAAGGGGTGATTCCAAATTTCACCTGTCTGTCTCAGTCACTGATGCACCAGTGCATTGTAGTTGCAAAACGGAATGGTTAAGATTTATTTCACAGAAATTAGAGTAAGAATTATTCACAATAAAAAGGTTCATAGCTAAATCCACTGTGGCAGAATGTTTTACTCTGATGGAGTGGCTTTTTTTTTTTTTTTTTTTTTTTTTTACCTCTTTAGGCTGTCAGAATGTGAGTTAACGCTGAAATTTTGGCTGTGTGCGGCGCTGTAAACCCTACCTGTGATGAAGTGGGCACCGTCCTGCGAGATGTCCATGGCGTTAATGGATCCTGACAGCGAGCCCTCCAGCTCCCTCACTGCAGTGCCATCGTACACCTCCCAGAAGCCGATCTGCACGGAGAAACAACACACAGCGGACTGGAAACACTCTCAGAGCGGGAGAGGCTCAGACACACGGGCAATTTTTAACAGTGCTCGGTTTCTGGTGCCAGCCAGAGAAAACATAAATATGTTCATAAAATCGAAACATTAAAGAGGGAGGAAGCACACCAACAATTTAGAGTGATCTTGACTAATGGATGATAACAATTCAAAAGCAAAAATGAGCACTCTGCCATGCTTCAAAACATAGCATAGATACCCAACAATCTTTGTTTTCACTTCAAAGCCAAGACTTTGGTACACGTTGCATTGGTGTTGTATGAAATCCAAATAAAATGTGAGAATAGCATGACACATCACAGTGTTAATTCATTATTACTTTCAGTTTCTATATTTATTGTTTGCTTTCAAATAGCTATCAGGTATTTAAAGTGCTCTGCATTGTATTGTATTCTCCATGCACTCCTCTTTTGTTAAAATCAAATCTTCTCTTAATGAACAATTACTTCACAACATTCTTTTGCAAATCTGCACTTTTCTGCCATCACTATGCAGACGTTGACTAATGAGCGCTTTGGGATTTCGAGGCTCTTTAAAACGAGGAAGAGATTCTATTTTGTGGGAGTGAAACCGCTGCCGTCGATGAAACGCTAATATGCGGCACTTAAAAACACGTTTGTCTCGCTGCTGGTGAGACAATCGTCCCTGAGGCTGGCAGCTGTCTCCTTCCAGCCGCAGCTACAAACTGCACTCTCTATTTGAAGTTATTTATAGCACAAAAATGACTGCTTTTCTCCTCTACTACTGAATGTTTTTCATTGAAATTTTAATTATGGAAAAGGTGTTTGCAAGAGCATAGCAACGCTGTTTTCTACGAGCATGTACTCCTACGTCAGTGCTGTACCTCACAGGATGTTGTAGAGGCAATCGTTCCATTTGCCTTCAGTAAGCAACAGATGCTAAGTCTGCTGATTGCATGACAATACATTGCTATAGTAGATGAAAATAATCACTATTTGATAAACAGAATACATTACTCACACACACACAAACTACATGAATGAGTCCTTTTTGTGGATATGAAATACTTCAGTTATTGAAATGGAGAGGAAAAACGATTCAGTCCTTAAAAAATGTTGTGAGATGTATATGACTGCTTTTGCTTATTTAGATTATCACCTTTTAAAAATATCACACTGATATCTATAAAATAAAGATTATGAATGACAATACAGACAAACTGCGTTGTGGGTGGACTGAAGGGTGGCAGAAGGTATGTTTTAAATCCACCTGCCCATGCTCTGATGCAGATCACAGCAGTGTGTGTAGCGAGCTTCTCGTACGCTAATGACTGTAAGCTGTGTGCACCAGCGATGACCTCGCGGAGTGTGCAAGAGTCCTGCACTTTCAAAACATGAATCAGCGTTTTTATTTACGAAAGCAGAAAATTAGGGGCTTAGAGTGGGATTGTCGCGGAAACAGCGTCCACTCGCGTGCTTGACACGGTCCGTCCAAGCGGTTTATCCAAACGGTGTGCAAAGCTGTCCCCGGCTGCCCGACTGAAACGGAGCCAAATGGCGCCGCTATTTCACACATACACCCACACCGCAGGCTGTGTTTTGGGGGGGCTGCTTTTTTCTTCCTGCAGATTTTAAGCTGGAGGATGCTGGCCTTTAACTAGACAGCGACAGCCATGAGTCAGGCGAGCAGATGGTGAGGCTCGGGGGAGGAAGTGAGCTCTTGTCCTGCTACAGGAATTCTGTACTTGTGTTTCCGCTGTGTTAAAAAAGCCCTCATGCCCTACTTCACACCCCCAGGCCTGCCGACACACACCCTTCTGAAAGTCTACAATGCAGCATGCCTGTGTGTTTTATGAATTAAACAGCCTGTTACCTTTTTAATCTCTCAGAAGTAAAACAATCATGGAAACGAAAAAGAAAAAATAACCTACATTTGGTGTTTGGTGTCACAACTAATAGTCATGACTAATATGAGGACAAAGCAGTGCGGTGTAGTTCCAAAGATGCATGGGGGAGGGGGGGGGCGATCGCTATTGGACTACATTACCCAACAGCACCTTGGGCAATGACCTGTAGGGTCTAACCTTTCTGTCAGAGCCAGAAGTGATGATTTGGTACCCGTCTGGGTGGTAGCACACACATTTGAACATAGTGTTGGCCAGCACCATCTGCTTCCTCGCATAGTTCCTGTGAGATAATGGAAGGGAACACCACTCATTAAGGACACCTCCACAGATACTGCTTATCATCCTCAGAGAGCCAATCAGCTCCACAGCCAGCTGTGCATCACAAACACTTTCAGGCACACCTACGCTTAGAGGGATGCAATGTAAACATGCATATCATCTGCATAATCGCATTTTCCCCTCCCCTGCACTTCCCAAACTCTGCCTTTCTCCCTCACTCCAGCACTCAGATAAACTGGTGACCCTCAGGACTGCAGAATCAGTTTACTTCAATATTACTTTACTATCCTCAATGAGTACATGTATTTGACCTCTGCAGTAACAATTTCCCACCTAGGTACAGAGACTAAAGAATATTAAAAGGTCCATTAAAAGACCTTAAGCACAACTACTGTTTTTAGCAATAAACATAGCATCAATGTTAGCGTATTAGCCTATTATTGTTATTACTATTATTATTATATGAAGGCATTGAGGATGAGGATTATATGAGGCTGTAGAGGATGGGCAGGCCCTGCTTACACTAGGTCCCAGATGATGCAGGCTCCGTCAGCGCTGGCGGAGACGCACTCTTTGTCGTCGCTCTTGAGCGCAAGGCGGTTGACGACGGCTTTGTGCTCCTTCATGGCCTCGATCAGGCGGTGAGCCCCCGGCTGGACCTCCCAGATGCGCACCTGGACAAGGCCGCGCCCGTGAGCTTAAGCACTCCTCTCCACAGCAGCTACTACTGCAGCACTAAAACCAGGGCTCTCTCTAAACACTGTCAGAGTGGTACTGCACCACAGTTTCACAACATCCACTGATTCACGTCAATTGATCTAACTGTGAACAAGAAGCAGATCTCAGTGTGATGCACATACTAGTGGTTTGCACATACAGAATCTGGGTGTGATGGGATTTAAGGGGCTGTGGAGCTGGGACTCCCCCCGGGGTTTACCTGGCCCTCTCCACCCCCGCTGACGATGGTCCTGCAGTCCCTGCAGACGGCCATGGCGGTCACGCCCAGGCAGTGAGCATTGTTGATAATGAACATGAGCTTGCCGCTCTCAGGGGTGAAGCCCCTGATCTGTCCGTCATTCCAGGCTGGAAGGACAGGTTAAATCATTTTGAAGGTGGAAGACAGCTTCAAACATAATGATGATGATGAATATTTGATTGTTGTTGTCAGTTCAATTTACATTTTTTACCTGTATTCAGTTAAAAAGCTCAAGAAAGATGCTGGTTTTGGTCAGATCCCATGGAGCAAAATTCTAAAAAAGGGATAATTTTAGTAATGTTGTGAGTAATGGTCTTTCATTGTAACTTGGCGAACAGAGTACACTGCAGAGTGCAGAAAGGTTGTTGGGACCAGGTTTCTGTCTGGCACGGGGGTGGGGGTGGGGGGTGTTGGTGTGGGCAGCACGGCCCCGACTGACTGACCGCTAACGATGCAGCGTCCGTCGGCAGTGAAGCACACCACGTTGCAGATCAGGTTGGGGACGGTGATCCGCAGCAGCTCCTTGGAGGTGCTCATGTGCCACACCCGGATGTCATTCATGGAGCAGGTGGCGAACAGCTCAGATGTGCCCCTGAGAGAGAGAGAGGTCTGACTATCACTCCTCTGTAGTCATACGCAGCTAATCACTGGTGCAGTGGCAATAAATCAATTAATCGCATTGATTAATTAACTAATGCTGAGAAATATGTATCTCATTTTTTAGTGCATTGATGTAACTTCACAATAGAATTTTGAGGTGTTTTAAAAATGGAGATTCATAAAAGCAAAACAGCAGACTCAAAAACATTCACAAAACATATCTAATGAATCAACCGCTTATTTAAAATGATGGGAAGAAATGACTGAACTAATTTATTGAATCGGTTGTCAGCTATTCTCATGAAGCCATCTTACTGCCTCTACATGTCAATGCACCACATTAAGTTTATGTTTTTGAAAGAATAGTGCCTGTCTCAGTTTAGTGTAAATGGGTAGTAATGACTTTATCTTACAGCTCCGCCTAGTGGTAGCATTCAAAAAATGCAGGGGGATGTAAAATGCCAGTATAATTTTGATGGGAGAGAAGGATCACACAAACCCGACTGAGGTAGCAAACCATGTACATCATTTGCTGCCTCAAAGGAGAAAAGAAATGTTGCTCTCAATAGCAAAGCCCTATGATTGGTCAGAGTCCCTGGGCGGATATGTCACTCACAATGGGAAGGCTATGTCGTTGACTGCATCCTTGTGGCTGGTGGAGAACAGCGTCTCCTTAAAGTCCTCGTCGCTGATGCTGTAGATGTTTGAGCCGTCCGTACCCACGTAAAGCTCGTGGCCCTTATTTGGCAGGGCGATGGATGTCACACCCCCTTCCAGCTGCACCCTCCTGCAAGGGTACAGGCCCAACCGTATGGCCGCCATTACCGTGTATATAAGGGCGAGCAATGAGGCAAAGAATGGTACAAGGCATAAGTTGATTTGCAGGTGCAAATGGACTGAGAGATTAAACGTATGGCCTAGCCTGAGTGCTTTAATCGGGTCTGCTCAGCACACAGGACCGTGCGACTGAACTCACATGAAAGCGTTAAAGTTGGGTTCTTTGCACACAGAGACCACCCCGTCTCCTGAGCCCACCAATATCTCCCCTGCTTTGAGCAGTCTCAGTGCATTGACTCCCTGAAGAAAAATGATCAACAACACAATAAAACAAATCCTTACATGTATATATCATGTCAAATATCACTTCTGTTATTCACAAATACAGTCAAGGGTGTTAGCATTTGAGATGAAATGGCCATTTTAAATATCATCCACATTCTAGCCTACCTGGGGGAATTTATCTTTCATGGGCCCGTAGCAATTGAGCAGCTTGGTTCTCAGGTTGATTTTCAGGATGTCTCCACTGCTGGTGCCGCAGTAGAAGAAGCCATCATCTTTAGAGACCTGTAATACAGTGAGGACACAGAGCTCAGATCAGTATGTCAACCCAACCGGGGTCAAACTGCACTCAAACATAATGCTGATTACAGTAATAAACATTACAAAATGTCCACATGCAAAAAAAAAAAAAAAAACCTGCGCATGTTGTGATTGGCAAGAAGCATTTGTGTAAACGTGAGTGCTCCTGTTCTCTGTTGCATTCTTTTTCTTGTGATTTTGGCTATCTCTGTCCTGTTTTTGAATTTCTGACATACTCCATACACTCAGTGATTTGGACCCATTTATTACAGTGGTTGATATTTGTTGTGACACATTGGTTACTCTCCGTACGTTATGTTACATTGCATTACACTACGTTACATTACATTACAGTACCTTACGTTACGTTATTTTGGGTTAATATTACCTCAATGCATTTCACTACCCTCCGCAGCTGCCCAATCTGGCACTCAGTGGGCCGCATTTTCCTGGTAGGAGGATCGATCTCCCACACACGGATTGTACCACTGCAGGCAGAAGATCACCACGATCGATAAACAAGCATACAAACGTTTTACAACTCATTATAATAATAAAAAAACAACAGAAATAATAACAACAGCTTTAATGTGATGCGGTTAAAAACGTTCAAAAGAATTGTGAGGGATTGCAGGGGATAGTCAGGGGTAGTCAGTTCTGAAATGTTTTGGTATATAGTTCTCTATACTTGTGATGTCATGCACAGCTGAGTGTGGGAGTAAAATTACTATTGATAGTTGCAGGTTTAAAGACAAGTTGTGGGGTACTGTCATACCTTTGGGTAAGGTATTTAACCTTGATTAGCTATTTGCATCAATAAAAATAATAACGTACAAGCAAGCTGAAAAGACATCAGCTTTGAATCTCACACTAGATAAGATAATTTACATATGAATAAGAACAAAATCAGCAGGGTCAGCTCTTCTATTGCTGCACAGAAGGGAGGGCATCATGGAAACAGTAAAACCATAGCTGTTATAAAATGCTACACTTACTTCCCTCCAGACATAAAGACGTTGTCGTTGAGGTTGGAAAACTGGAGCGTAAGGCACTGGAGGCCACAGTGCACTGTGGCCGGATTTCCACACAAGGCCTCTGCCCGTCAATGTCCCACACCACGATGCTGAAATCACACACAGCCATTAGAAGCTGGGCTTATTTGCTGCTGTGATGTGAGAGCATAGATTTTCTATACTGAAGTCCTATGTTCTTTCCAGGGGTGTTGCTAGACTTGAAGCACTACTGGGGCACATGCCCCAGTAAATAGGTCTGGTGACATCCCTGGTTCCTTCCCTCCTGGTTCTAGAAATTCTGGTTGATTAACAAGGATTTTCAGTTTTTTTTTTATGATAGCTTATGATCACTAAGAGGTTTACCCAAGGAAAGAACATCCATCACTACAGTCACTTAGTTAGTTTATAGACTCTGTGGCAACAAGTCTATCTATTCTGCACACGGACTTTGCGCCAAAACCGGCCCAGTTTTATATGCTTGTTCGCTCTCAGAGGATGGTCTACCTGCCATCATCCTGGCCCCCAAGAGACGCTAGATACTTCTCATTTGGAGAGAAAGCCAGGTTCTCCACTTTGACTTTGTGGAGAAGCAGTCTGGCATAGATTTGCTTGTTGACGTTATCCCAGATTATGACATCAGCCTGTAGCGATGAAGATGGTCATTGTCAAGGCTCATCACAGCAAACGACAGCTGAACTGATTCATTCCCTCAAGCTCATCTCTTAACATTTTAAGAATGACCTATTGAACTATCTCTCAGGCATTGTATCATTAATAACATTAATGCAAAAACAAAATAACTATTTGAATGCGTGCGTTTGCCTCATCAAAACAAAAAGACAGTGACGTAGCCGGGAAACAATTACCTTGAAGCCTTGGAAAGTTGATTGACCTGAAGCAACGAAGCGTCCAGTCTTGGAGATAGCAACGCAGCTGATATTGCTAGTGTGTTCAGCCAAAAACTCCTGCGTGTTGTTTGCGAGGCTTCTCTGGATGACAGTACACCCCAACGTGTAAATTAAGTTCTCTTCATCAGGGTGGAGCATCAGGCCAGAAATGATGCGTCCTGTAAAGAAATGGGTCTTATGTTAAAATAATGCTCGCCGTAAAATGAAACTAGGGGCAGGCCTAATCAAAGACTAGACAGAACAACAAAGTAAAAATACAAAGCTGAACTTCTCTTTACTAAAGTGTGGACAAAATCAGTATGTAGCTGTTATCTAAAATTATTATCTTTTGCTAGCTAACTGGTGCTGAAGCTTTATTCTGTTTGTGCGGCTAACCTGTGTAATTGTAGCATAGCCAGTTAACGTTAGTTAGCTATAGTTACACTATACCTATCGATAGCTAGCAATTTCGTCAGGTCTGATAAGTGGAAAACTGTGGGACCAAAGTGAAATGATTCTCAAGCCAATGCAAATGACTCCTCAGTATTTTACCTGGCCTTACATTTTTGTCAGCTAATGGACTGATTTCCAGCTAGTTACGCTAGTAATATTATGCTAAGTAAAACTGGATGCCCGTTGTTGCTGGATAGCTATCTCATCGGTGGCTCGTTAGGTGGAGTGTTGAATGTGACCGTGAAGGAGGCGGTGTCCGTAACTTAGCTATTCCGGACAACGTTAATTTGGATGCATCGTTACCCTGAATGTTGAACTCACCATTAAACCCGATAACTGCGTCTAGTTCAAGAAACGGAATCTCCTCTGATTCTTCAGACATAATTGTTTCAGACATAATTGTTAATTTTAATCTCTCTGTCTCTCTCTTTTTAAAGTTTGTCTTATCTTGTTTGACTTGTTAGCTAGACTAGCTACCGATATGCTGTTATTTCAAACGAAATCCAAATTCTATTAACGTTACCTAGCAACAGAACGATTATGGTCGATTTTTAGAACGACACAAAAGATGGGTTGCAGCTCAATTCAAGGACAGCAACAGTCCACAATGAAGTTACTTTCCAGGACGTTGAGGTTAATGTTCCCAAACACAAGGTATTTATTTGTCCAGTGTATTGAAGAGCTGTTGAACTTTATGATACTGGAGTAATCTTTGTCCGTAACAATTTTCATGCTAAATGATCGATAACCCGTAGTGTTGTGAATAGAACCGGTTATTTGCTTAGCTACGTTGTAAATAGATCCAGAGTTACCCGTTTTGAACATATACTGCATATTCATATTCCATTTAATGTGCTTGTGATAATGCATGAGTTTTGAATGTAACATAGTTTTGGTAACAGTTTATAATTATACAATAAAATAGTAAAAACCTTTCAGTAAATAAATTATTGAGTCATATGTAGACAATCAATAGACCAAGGTGGCCTGAAATTGTAAATAAATTGTCATAGAACTGGTCTCAGGACTGTAAAAGTAGAAGTTAAGAATAGTGGAATTGATTGGATTGATTAAACTCTGGAGTGTGGCATTGATTGCTGGCTGAACTTTCCACCTTGATTCAAGCATGCTACAATGGCCAGAAAGGTCATACATTTTTTAAAAATATATATTTTCATGTGTCTGGGGTGTGTTTCTGTACAGCTGTAAGTGGTCATCCCAGCTACTATTATAAATGTATTCATCAGTAGTGACTTAGACGTTTTGGAGTGATTTGTCAAGTTTTATTAATTACATTTTTTTTTATTCAATTTAAATTGAACAAAAGCAATTATTTCACACCAAAACACCAAAAGATGAATTTCATTTATGAATAATTATGATTGTTTGGTACAAATAATCACAGAATACCTGTGAAATTAGCAGAGTTGTAAATCATTAACTTCTTTTCTGCCACACAGCTGAAAGGGATGGCATCACTGTTCAGTGTTTGCCTGTGAAATCCTGCAGGGGGCAGTGTTTTGTAAGAGATGGCTCCAGCAGAGTTTGGTCTCTGCTCTGACAATGTCTGCTTTACTTACACGCTCTCTGTTCATTTCTGCAGGTGGAAAAGTATGTGATAGGGAAGGTCTTGCTATACTGCGGGCTGTGCTCTAAAGATGCAGCATACAGTTTACTCCTGATTCAAGTCCATTTAAAGCCCCAGGTAAGTAATTGTTTGGCTGCAATTAAGCTTGAGAGCCTTGTGCCTTTTGTCTCAGCTGGACACAATTGTGATCAGTTATCCCAGAAACTTCCAGGACAGCACAGATGCAAAGATGTGGCTAAGATTTAGGCCCAAAGTCCATGTGTACACCAGGCTTGTTTCTAAGAGGGTATTAGGTTGTTAGGTTTTATTACTAAGAAAGAGAACAGACACCCTTATGTAACTAGATGCACAACATCTGAGAAACAGAAAAGGAAAGCTAAACTTGAAGGTACACACTCTTGTTCACCCCAAACTTTTATTTTCACCACCCTATGTTGATGTAAATGTTAACAGAGCTTTGGCCCATTACATCATAGGTGAATATGCTGTTTCCAGTGCCTCAGTCAGGGATTCGTCATTGTTTGTTTTGATAAGCTGAAACATGTTGTCATTTGAAGACAAGGACAGGAAGTGCTTTTTGGCTTCAAATCCCTAATACACGAGTAACATTTTGGCTGTAATACAGGAAAGGTTGAAGAACCTTATAGAAGAAGGTTCAGGAGCTCTCTGATTGTGGATGCTTGTCTCTGGACATCAGGTTTCTAGGCCTCTTCAGACAGACATCCGTAAGCCGACCCAGCTTGACCTACTGTGTGGTCGGAAGCCTCCGCGCCCTTTAAACCAGCAAGCTTTCTTTTTCTCTTTCCTTCCTTTTTTTTTCTTTCTCAAAGAGGCTGAATTCATCTAACGTCCTGCATCGCTGATCACACTCTTGGCTTCTTGCGAAAATGAGGACGGCGGCTATTTAATAAAACAAGAGAGGGAATAAGAAAGAAAAAAAACAACTGAACTTGAGGTCACGGTACAGCACCCTTCAGTGAGTTCACATCCTCGGCGCGAGCAAAACAAAGAGCTCCGTGCCATCGGCTATATCCTCGCGCACGCATTAGTCTTAATCTAACTGACAGCTGTGTACAGTAGCTTTGAAAATGGACGGTCATTATTTTGTATTGAGCCTGACCTGGCCCAGCCCAGGTGAGGAGGATTTGGACAGGAAGTGTGGAGCGGGTCAGCGCCACTGACACGGGCTTCCCCCGCTGTTTGATTTGGGTGGAGAGAAAGGTCCCGCCCCTCTCTGTCTCACAGGATCATGCTCCTCAAAACGCTCCTTTACTGGGCCAGGGGGGTTTATCCTTGGGTGCCACAAAAAAGCTCCAGCAGAAACCAATATACACAATGAAGAGTTATAATGTTACATTCAAGACATCAGACATCCATGTGAAAAGGTGAAACACAATATACGATTCAAAATATAATACTGCATGCATTTGACCGTATCAGTTATTGCTTCACATATGTCTCAATATTTATGCAGTTGTGAAATGGACAACAACAACATAGAATAAGGTGTGAAATGCAGTAATATTTTGTGTAATATATCTGTGAACATGTTCATGATGTTTGTGCATTTGACTGTTTTATGATAGACTGGCACCTTCAGGTTCCACCCGGTTGGAGCTCCTAACTATGCCCATGTAAAGCTAACTTTTAGGACTGCAGTACTTCAGCCAGTGAATGAAAAGACTACATCGCACAATTTAGAATCAAACCATTATTGATTCAGATCGTATGAGCTGACTTACAAATAATGTGTTACATTGGATAACAGTAATAAATAATTTTAATGTCCGTTTTATATTTTATTGCGTTTCTTGTTTGAATTAATCCTCTTGGTGGTAAAGCTTTATTCTTTAATAGATCCCAGACTAATCCTACTTGCGATTGATCTCACTATTGGCAGTTGAATGCCAATCCATTTATTACTACCATTCTTTATCATGTGACTTTACAGTTTAAGTTTTGCCCGTCTTTAAAACGTGAGGAGAAAACCTCGGTGTGCGGTCTTTGTCTGAACCAGGAGACGTTATCCTTGCTTGGCTAATCTGAGATATTTCTCTCTCTCCTTCAGGAAAGGGGGGAAAAGTCTGTTGTTCCAAGTCTTATTTGTGGAACAATACGTTTTCCTGAAGATTAGCCCATGGCAAAGAACATGGCACCCGTGTCTTAGAAGGCTCGGAAGAAAACCACAAACCAAAAACCCCCCTTCCCACCCCTGCCTAATTTTGGTCTTGTCCCATCCCCAAAAAAACTTCTCTTTTATATTTGATCGTAATGCAAGAAGTTGTAATTACCTAAATCTTAGCCTGGCGATCAGGGGCTATCTGCCGGAGGGCACCGTGGTGTGACGGAGCTGATCCGCTTGATTAACTCGCTGGGGCGCAGTGGGTGGTTAATTGGATAAACTTTTAATCTTCACGCCGCCAACCCTGCCAGATCACAGGCCAGGAGGAAGTGGAGAGCTAAGATAGTTACCAAACATGTCAGAAAGATTAGCGCCGACCGCCGGACCCCTTGTCGTAGCCGCCGGGAGATTATTAGCAGCTGCTGAGGGGGGGGAAGAGAGAGACGGTGCTTCAAATTGCCTCAAATTGCCTCCACTACCTCCCGTCACATAAGAGAGAGAGAGTTTTGGAAAAGAGGCCCATACTCAGGAGAGGTGACCCTGATTAGCGGTAATCTAGGACAACCTGCCAAAAAATAACATGAGGAAGCACTAGATCAGTTCTAATCAGGGTCTAAATTCGGCATGTGGCCATTTACCTTTCTTTAGTTGCACCGGCTGAGAATGGCCAATCACATCAACCTCAGTTTCAACAGGCTGAGAAAGTGACCTACTATTTCACAGATGCACATATCCGAGATGCATTTTAATCCAGGATACTAAAAGCACCATTTGTACATGACATGGTCATTTCCAATCCAGATGTCTGTCTCGTCTTCCCTTTTTTGGCATCGGTCAACATGTATAGAGACACACAGTGAGCTTACCTATTTAAAATTGAGCTGGATTTGCACTCATAAAAGATTACTATTCTCTCTTGCATACAAAGTTTCCCCTCACTCTAAACAAACTGTAAAAAAAGCCCTGTTTTGTTAAAGACGATTATTGGATGCAGATTCTTCTGGAATGTGAGACACCACTTCATATTATTGGCAGGGCGCATGTCACAATTTGGAATCTTTTTTGGCAGGGAGTGTCAGTCTTACCGTAAGCTATACAGTCGTGTTGTCATTTCCCTGGAACGATTGTGAGTGCTGAATTAGTGCATTGTGTTTATCCTGTTGCATGTCTGAATACCAGCTGTCCTCAAGTGGACAAAAGCAGGTTCCAGAAGATGACATATCCTTGCTACAGTCTAAAGCTAAGGGGGAATCTGAGCACATGGTCAACAGCATTTACTGAGGAGCATAATATCTCCAGATCTTTGGTTACAGTTTTGAATTGAACAAAAATTCCAGCGCTTATATCAAAAGTGGTAATATAACTGTTTGGGTTATATCCAGAACTACCAGTACATGGTTGCTTGCCCTTGTATTGAGGTGAGAGAAGGCATTCACTCCTTGGAGCATATCAGATTGTGAGGTTTTCTGTTCCCGTGTTTAATCCAGGCTTCCCCACAGCCAGTAACCTCTCCTGCAGTATAGTATTGTTGTCACATTCCCCCTTCCGAGCAGTAGATGGCGCAATGTTTGTGTTTGAGATGCGGCATGGTGTAATTTACTTCAGAAAAGACCTCGAGTCTTCTAGCGGGAGTGCCTGGAGGTTAGGGTGCAGCTTTCCGCAATTAGCATAAGAATCGTATAAAACCCCACTCCTAACACAGCAGAACAGACCCCTCTTTCATGTACCCCTTTGCGGCCTATGTTCAGCGCGTCTGGAACCGAGATCTGCAGATAATTATCTGGCGTGGTTTCCAACCAGCCCTCCTGTGCCTTACCGCCATTCAAAAGTTTGGTCTTTCAGTAGACTGTTGAAATGCAAGAAGCCCAACCGATGATCAACCGTACAGGGCACTGGAATAGGTTTATAAGGAAACTTAAGGAAAAGTAAAATCAGGGCAGTCATTTTTATTAGAAATCGTAGAGGAGCTCAACCAATCATATGGTGTGTTACCAACAGCTAATAGAATAACGCTGATGATGATTGGTGGAAAACCTATGGTTATAAGTGAGATACTTGACAGTTGGCATATGTTTAGCTCCAGACTAACCCCTGGACCATCTGCTGGCACTGAGTAGCCTCTCAGAATGGCAATTTGTTATGAAGGTTTACTGCTGTAAAAGCAGGCCACAGAATGAAGTGTAGGGAAGAGGGTTACAGCATCAGTCTTGAGTGCTCAGTCTTGTCAAATGTATGTGTATAGTGTATCTCACAAAACAACGGGTTATACAACAGACTCTGTCCTAAACCCCCTCTAAAGCAAACCAGGTATCAAGGAAAAACTCTTGGTGGAGAGGAAGAAACACTGGGAGGAACAAAACTTTACCCAGTGCAACCCAGTCCCCTCAAGCTGTCTTTGGGTGTGAGTTAATAATGACCCACACATCACCCACTCAATTATGAATCAGGTCAAACTGAAGGCAATGGTCCTGGGGCGGGATTGGCAGGATGGGAGCAGGGTTAGGGGTGGACTACCCAGGTCTCTCATCACTACTGCATGTCCAAGACTCGGGACGGACACTCCACCAATAAGAGAGGCAGTCGCAGGCCTCATCCTGCCTTGCCACCTTTGTGCCTCATACCATGGCAATAGACAGAAAAGAGAAAGAGCTCTGAACTGTTAATAATGCATTGTTTTTGCTTGTTACATGTTATGGAGACTGTCAAAGCCACTGCTTGTGCGGCATCATTTATAAGGCACCCTCTCTTGTCTGTTTTTGCAACATCCAGGTGCTATACACAAAGAAAAGGATCATGGGATTTTACTTTTCCCCAGAGTCTGCAGAGCTGGTTTTAAAGCACAAATTAACCTGCTGAGCCATTTGGCAGTTCATACCTAAATATAAAATAAATAAGACTTTGTACAAAATATTAATAAACACAAAGGGTGGAATAGGAGGGTGGGTAGAAAGCCCCCAGACCACTACGAACCAGCTCTGCCTATCAAGGGCCCTTCCTCGAGGCACAGCAGGGTTAATGAAGGCAACGAGAAGCACCTGGGCTAATTACTAATCATCCTCAGCTGTGCATGTCTTTATGAGAGACTGCTGCTGTCCAAGGTCCTGAAGGCCTCCCAGGCTGTGGGAGGTGACTGGAACAACCCTCAGCAGCAAAGGGGAGGACTCGGGTACACATTACGATAGTGCCCTCTAGTAGCTCAGAAAAGATATTTAGTTAAGGTCACACTTACTACACCTCCCTATTCCTAAAGAAGAAAATGTCCACATAGAGCAGGGAATAATAAAATATACTATAAAGTGAGTAAGCCTGAGAGAACCATTGTGCATGCTGTTTTTTGTCATTACCGGTTTCTTCACTGAATAAGTTAGGTTTGTTAAACACTTCTTGAAATTCAGCTGTCATTTTTTAATTAGCCTTGTTATGACAAGTTGCTTTTGTAGGTACTCTGTAAAACAGATTCTGTTTCAGTGACCAGTTGTCCACATTTTCACCAGTTAGGGTTTCAATGACTCACCCGTCCATATTTGAATCAATGAAATGTAACCTCTTTCTAAATCGATCATTTGCCCTGTAGGACATGTAATGTTTGAATATGAAAGTGATAAGAGAATGACAGCATTAGTTTATCTGACTAATTATAAGCCCAAGGCTTCTTTGTATGCATAGCTATTTCTGGCATAATGTGGCTTAAGAGGATAAATCATCCGTTAAATGACACATGGAAGGGTCTAATTATGAACAATTAGCAGCTTGTTAGAATTCAAGGGTTGCAATTGTGGGTGGGGTAAAAAAAAAAAAAAACAGACACACAAGGGTCCCCCAGGAGCCTGAGTGCTGCAAAGTGAAGACAAGTTTATACATGGTCAGCATTTTCATCATAACCTGAATTTGAAGCTCTGACAGTATCTTTCATTGAATGTGATGCATCCCTGACATGGGAGAAAACTGCTTTATTGGGAAACGCAGTTCAGCATTTCTCTGGTTAATGATCAATACCCTCTAATGTGTATTCACCTCAAAGGGCAGTTGCAGGGAGTTGGATTTTGTACAGTTTGAACTGAATGGTTCACGAATGTGCAGTTCATGTTCCAACGTGCTTAAACAAAAACATGATTCAAATATGGGAGTCAGAAAGAGACTGTAATGAATCATATAAATGAGGAGAGACAGTCAACACTATTAATACAACTATTAATATTAGGAATGCTGAGTTGAACATCTGGTCAATCTAGTATGTATGGTTTTATGAATTTCATAGTGTGACCAAGTCACAATAAACTCTCAATCATTTACTTCCTTTAAACCACTCAAAAGATTTTGCCCTTCACAAATACTGAGAGATTGAGGAAGCTGTGCCCATTTTTTTTGGTTTCATGAATCATTATCCTCTCATCACCACCTCCATATATTTATAAATGTGTGTGACAGCTGGTTGTAGGTCAGTGGTGGCCAGTGCTGTGGTTTTGCACTGCCCTCCCTGCTGTTTCAGAGCTCTGACATAGACACGGTGGTTTTTTGCTCCCTTTGACTGGAGGACCACCGAGGGGTTCTGCCTTATGGCCAACGTCTCACAAACTGTACAGATGTGACAGGTTTCTCAGTCGCATGAGGGACTGAATGGCTGCGGGAGAAAAGAAGGTCTTTTCAAAGTCACATGTGACAGAAATGTGCAACTTGAGGATTAGAGGAAGCAAAGAGGGTTTACTTTAAAAGGAGGGTTAAAATCCCATGTCCAGTTTCATCTGAAATTACAGATTAGGATGTGGCAAGATACTACAGTGGAACATTTTTTAGTGGTATTGCATCTTTGATAGACCAGTAAAAGTCACCACTTATTCAGTGCTTTGTTGAACATCTTGGAATTGTTTGCTGTCTTTTATTTTGGGGAATTCTATTGGGAGAACTGGATTATGGCCTACCTATACAAAAATTACAAATATATTTACATCCCTTGCACAATGCAAGCTTCTGCCTCCTCCTGTTTACTTAACTTTCGTCAGATCTCTTCCACTGCCCCCTGCTGACATGGAGGCTACACAACCTTACGGTGCCCTTCACTGGAAGTTAAGGAGACGTGTGGCGCCGGGAAAAAACACCAGGACAGTGTGTTAGTGATGAAGGGGCCGGTGACCTAGAAAGAACAGTGTCCCTTGGCGACGGGCCGCTGTGACGGAATGACAAATAAAGGGATGGGAGGGAGACCTGGGCACCAGGAGTTGGAGAGAGGAGCACCATCAATCTCCTGCTCCTTGCACCCCCTGTCCCAGATGCGTCTCAGGCCTGGCTAAGGGGAGGTGTGGGGGGCGTGGGGCGGTTCTGTAGAGGGGGAGCCAGACCGATGTTGTGCAGGGGAGGATGTGTTGCCTGTAGATTCTTGTGGGCTCATCGCTAGTGCTTTGGCTTCTAGGCTGAGGAGAGCCTAGCGGCTCTGCACTCTGTGTAGGGGGAATAGACAGTGGTGTTGAGGGTTGGGGTAGTTTTGGGGTATTCTTGTGGTCCCATCAGTTGTGCTGTGGTGTTCATGGTAATTTGGGTGTAGGGGGTGTGGGGTGCCATACAGTAGCTCTATACTCTCTGTAGGAGTTGAGACCAGACAGTAATGTTATGATTGGCTGGGGAAGGGAGTATTTTGTTGTCCATGAGGAGGGGGACACATTAATATTGTCCTCTGTTGTGTTGTGGCCAAACGATGATGGTTCAGGGAACGATGGGGGTGGATTTTTTTGGCTTGGGTATGGCCGGGCAGGACCCAGTGGTTCAGTACTGTATAGAGGGATGGGTAGGTAAAGATGTGGGGAGGGGAAGGGGGGAGGGGAGGTCATTTGGGATTCTGGCGGTCCCATCGCTGGTGCGGTGATGAATGGGGCTGGGTCCCGGCCATGGTGGGCGGGGTCAGGGAGCACATGAGAAAGGAAGGGGGCGGGGTGGTGGCGCAGGTGGCCCCATCAATCAGGCCGTGTCTCTTACGCTCCTCTGTGAATACACGCTCCTCTTTCATCCCCCCTCTGTTCTTTCTCTCGTTCTGTTTGTTGTCGCCTATCTATCATGGCCCCGTACGTGCCACGGGGCTGCTGGGCTGAATGTCTGAACGCAGCCGTCTCCATAGAGATGCTGATGTTAGGGTCCAGGAACAAGGGCCCCGCAAGGCTACATAAACGCTTTCATTTATGGCTTTGTAATGATTTTATTTAACTTTGTTGCATTCATATTTATCAAGCGGTCAACCAGTCTGTCTATACACCCTGTTTGTAGGCTGTTTGTTTCTGGTAGTATATATTACATTTTGAGTATGAAAGAGTAAATGTGCACTGAACATAAGTATAATAAGCATATAATTCCCGGGTTAGAGTGAAGACGTATGTTTTTTTTTTTTTTTTTTTTTTTTGTACTTTCAGTTGGGCTTTGGCTATGCACAACCAAGTAATTTATTTGTCAAACCCATAAAATTCAATGGCCTATCCATTTTGAATTATGATACACTCTGTCAGCGATTCGCTATACGCATGTAATGCCTTGGACAGCAGCCTCGGCCCCCTGCTTAAGATTGACACTGGTTGATATCCCTAGGGGAAGGTCCTATTTACTGTGCTCCTTTTAAATGTATGTTTACGTTTTTTTGAATGACACTCCCTCTGGAGTTCAATGGGTGATGTCACAGATAACTTCCCAGATCCCTCTGCAGGGACAGCGCATTTGAACCTTAATCGCTGGAGTTAATATCCGTTATGGATAAACATATCCATGAGGGCTTACATGTACAGATGAAGCTATGCAAGACGCCTAGCACGAGGGCAACGGACCAAGGAAATAAACAGTGTAATGTATACTGTAAATCCTCCGAGTTAGAGGAGGTTTTGCAGAAATCACACTTCATTATGTTTACTGCTGCTGAGGGAAATGGGGAAATGGGAGGGCAGAAGTCCCATCATGCACTGCTTTCTGTTGAGGTCCCTGTCATTGCAGCCTCACTTGTAAGATCTAGAAGGGTGTGTGCGTATGTGTATCTGTGTGTGTGTGTGTGTGTGTGTGTGTGTATGTGTTTGTTTATGAATATGCAAGAATGTGCATGTGTGTATGTAACTGTCTGTATGTGTGTGTTCACATGAATCTGCATCAATGTGACTGTGTGTGTGATTGGGTGTGTTGTTGTGTATAACAGAGAATGTATGTGAGTGTTTGAGTATATGTGTGAATGTGAGAGATGGTGTGTGCGCGTGGCGGTGTGTGTGCGTGTAGAAGCTGAACCCTGACACGCAGTCAGTCCCTTCCTCCTGAGCCGGCGGACTGTTTGCAGGCCCAGCCAGAGCGAATGAAGTCAGGAGGAGGGGCCCAGCTTCCTGTGCTGAGGGGAAGCCGTTTCAGGCGTGTCGTACCCAAACATTTCCATTGGCTTCTATCGGGACTGCTCCATGCAGCTTCTTCCACGAAGTCTTTCCCACACTGTGTCTGCGTCCTCAGAACTGCCCCTGCCACCCAGTCTCAGCCTCACTTCCTTTGCCTGTCTCAACAGGAAGTGACATCACATGGAATATTCTTCAGTACTTCAGCCATTTCTGAGTTTTTGTGTTCCAGCAGAAAATTAAACAGATCCAGTGCCAATACTACTCAAACAGCTGAATAAACCGACACACCCGTATAATTAATAACTGGAGGGAAGTTTAATGTCAACTAAAACTGAAAAAACTGAAACCAGATCATGTTTTAATCATTTACCAGACTCTTATCTCTTATCCAAAGAGACTTACACAGCTGTTACATGTGATCCATTTACACAGATGTATGTTTTACTGAATTAGTGCATGTTAAGTTAGGTACAAGGGCAGTACCCTACCTGGTTTTGCCTCTGTTTTCTTCGCAAAAATGGTTGTTAATGCTCAGTGCTTTTGGACAGTATCGTCTTGTTTTTAGTTGCGCTGGAGAGAAACTCATTCTTGTTATTCCTGATGAAATTGACTGCATCTTGTAGATCTATCTCATCATTTCTCTTCAAAAGGAATTTATCTCATGTAACATATCCTGCAGAGCTTTATGAACTGTTTTATTCAAACAGGAAGAATAAACATAATCAGCGCTCATACATCCCATATATCTAACTATAGGGAACTCAAATAGTACTGATAACCGCTTTAATTTCTGTTGCCGAAAAGATTTTCAAAGCAAGTTATTCTTGGCTAATTATGTTTATTTTTTTGCGGTGCATTTTCTAATTTTGGGGTGGGAACTGAGAGCAACCCCAGTTATTCTTGACAGAGCGCAGCAATAGCTGCTCTTCCTTGAACGTTACGCTGAGCTCGACGAAGCCAAATGCCAGTTGGCTTCCCTCTGGTGGAATTAGGAAAATTGCCGCTGGCAAATAAACAGTGGCAGCGGTGGTGGTCTGCCGCGAGCGGCTCGGGTTTCCCCGAACTGGCAGACCCTCTCTTCCCCTGGCAGGGGTGTAAAACCACCCTGCCCTGCTCACTGGGTTTTGGGGGGTGGGGAGGGGGTAGCACTGCTGGTTTATAAAGATATGACCCACCCCCCCCACCCCGCGGTAGGGGGAGAAAGGGGGGCCACCATCTTCTTAAGACCCTTTTCCATCATGGACACACTCCATGGTCTGGTACTGAACACATAGACTCCAGAGAATTTTCCCTTTCTGAAAACACCTTGAGAACCCCTCCTCCATTCCACCCTGTCAGTCTGAGTGAGATGTGACTGACTTGACCTGTTGGTTATTAATAACCCATTCCCTGGACCAGCTAGAGGAAGATTGGCTCTTCAACTAGAGTCTGGTTCATCCCAAGGTTTCTCTGGCCCTATATTTTGTGAAATGCACGATACAGATGGCTTGATTTTTTATTTTATTTGATCGTCTCTCCGTGCACAGGCAACTCCGTCTTGTTGATCCGGAGCCTGCAGATTGGCTGCACTAGCTGCGCAGGTAGTGCGCTCTGTAATTATGACTGCACAGCCAAAATTGGTGCCACTAGCTGCGCAGGTAGTGCGCTCTGTAATTGTGACTGCACAGCCAAAACTGGTGCCACTAGCTGCGCAGGTAGTGCGCTTTGCAATCATGACTGTGCAGCCAAAACTGTGTGAGAAGGAAGCAAAGCAGGCGGAACAGAATGCAAAGGAGCCCACAGGCTTGCCTGCTTTCTCCCAGAAGATTTTTCACTGATGACAAGAGTCTGCAAGCACTACTACGCATAACTAATTTGTAAATAAAAAAATCGAGGAAAAATTACTTTAAAAGCAAAATGAAAACTGCTCTTGAGATGCTATTTCTACTTTGTTTTTGTCTCAGAGACCTCTGGTGTGGTCTACTGAGCAAGCACAAAAGTGGCTATTTTGTAATGCTGGATAGCACAGGTAGTATAGTAGGAGCAGTGCATTGTGGGTGATAGATCCTCTTTGTGGGTCAAAGGACAGGCCCCATCCATAGCTGGAATAGCTGTGCCTGCAGAGTCTGCACCCCACACAGCTGGGAAAGGTATGTTTCATACCGCACATTTTTCCAACCGCTGACATCCTTTTGGGCACCATTTTTCAGCTGTGCCGCTTCTGCACAGTCTGCAGTGTATCTATTAGAAATGTTTACACATCAGAGAGAAACCTTGTTGGGTCAACAATCAGCACCTCCAGGCATTTCCACCAGAGGAAATGTTAAAAATGTGCACTTGGAGCAAGCTGTTGGATGGAAATGCTTTAAAATGTGTATTTACTGGCCAAAAATGATGTGAGCACACATGATTTTTGCAAGCATTGCATTCCAGAATAACGCAAGATTGAAACCTTTACCTGCTTTCCCACAGTTTTGGTAACCAGAGCAAAAAAGTGTTTTTGAAAAAAAAAATCATGAAAAGTTTTCATATTTTCAAAATGTACAACACTAATGTAAAACCTGTCATTTGAAATGCTTAATTTAAAAAGCATGCAGCTCCAATCTGGGTCATATTGCACAAATATTAAAGGTTTTTTAGTGTTTTGGCCCTCTGCATCTCCTTTGGTATTGCTTCAGCCAGGGCGTTAGCGAACGGCTCTCTGTTGGCTAATGTGAATCGAGCTTAGGTCGGAAGCAGAAGACGAGCCAGGGTTTACAGTAGTTAGGGTAGCTGGAAACCTGTGAGCAATTTCACCAGCGCTCTCTCACATGGGCTTATCTGAGGTCAGACCAATTTTTTCCAGTCGCCTTTGATCATACGTCATCAGCCCATTCGACATCTGCAGCATCTCCGGGTTCCATTTAGTTCGCATCAAAAAAATGAAAATCGACTTTCATGTTCATTTTTGAGTTCAACTCATGATTAGAAAGCACTTGTCATCTGTGCTGCTGCAGTTTCATTTGTCATACTACTAAAACATTGCAGTACGACATTGTAGTAAACTATGTGACTAAAACATGTCTAATAAAATACAATGTAGCAATCAGCCAGATGTTCCTTGTTTGTTTAAGAGTCTTGTTTTCTGATCATAATAGGGATATTTATTTTTTGTAATGCATAACATTTTACTCTTTATGAAGTCTGTTCATGAGTACGGCAGTCCTGTTGCTCCATGAGAGAGGAGTGGATAGGGCCATGGGTAGGCTTTGAAGTGCAGTGTGAAAATAGGGAGAGAAGGGTTTTCCTTGCAGACGGTCTGGGGTCTGGGGGCAATAAATAAGTTCTTGTGGTTGTGTGGTGATGGGCCCCTTGGGAGACCCCACCCGGGCCCCTCTGGGGGCCGGGGGGATCAGAGGGTCCGGACCGGGACCAACCAGTGGCGGAACTAATCCGCTCATGTCCTCTGACATACTTGCGAGCACCAGGTGCTGAACACACATGTGCTGGGGTGTTTGAGTGTTTGATATGTCTTTCTTTTTCTAATTCAATTCCCTTCCTCTCTCTTTCTGTCTTATCCTTTATCTCTCTCACACACATACCCACAAACCTATTCAAATTCAGGTATGCACATACAGATAAGCACTCACACATCACATATGCACAGACACACACACACACACACACACACACACACACACACACACACACACACACACACGTGTACAGATCACCCCAAACTCCATCGAGGAAAGCAGAGATTTCCCAGCCCGCCTTTCATCCGCACCTGGAGTGGAGGGAACCTTCACTGGAGCCATGGCCTTGTGTTACATTCATCAGGCTCCATAATCCGTTACGCTCACCAGAAGTCACGTACTGGCTTAGGTGCTGCGAAGCTGGGAGATTATCGATGCCTTGCTGCCACCTGGACCTCGCGGAATCTGACGTTTTAATAAAAAAAAGGACAGATGACTGCTGCCAAGCTCGCTCGCTCGCACGCATGAATACGCCTCAAAAAAATTACATGAAGAGTAAAGCGCTGAGGAACCCGCTTTTAATTTTTGTTCATAATTCGTTGGTCGTGTAGCTGCAGTGGAAACGGGCGCATGGTTTTCTCATTTGCAGCTCAAAACAGAGAGAGAGAAAGTGATTGATACAAAAGGAGCAGAAATGTATTGCAATAATTCCTCTTATTAAGTCGCTTTTCACAGCTTTAATAACCCATGGTTTTGCACTGGGCAGATATACTGGACTGCTTGCCTGGCTTCCTCCAATCTGAACTTAAACGATTTCCTTCCACATTCATTACGTTTATGATTTGACATGTAAAACAGACTTTCTCACTTAAGAGTAAGAATTATGCTCAAACTTTGAAGAAATTTTTATATAATAAATGTTTAATTAAGTTGTTTTTACCTAATTCATAACATTTACAAAAATGGTTTAACAATGACTTGCAGCCATACAATGAAAAATTGTATTTATGGGGCTTTATTTAGAATGACCGATTCATTTTGAAAATCTATGATCAACATAAGTCAAGGAAAATTTATTTACACCTGACGATTGATCGACCTCCACCTGCAGAGGACCAGACGCAGCCAGGTGAGAGATTTTAACCATGGAGCAGTTGTGGGGTTTTTTTTATTTTGCACACCTTTTCTTAGAAAATTCTGAGAAAAAGGCCAGCTTACCGTAAATGCAGTAATTGCCTGCATTATATTATTGAGTAAATTAAGCACATCTGTGTGGAGCTAAGGCCCAGCAGATCAGGAGTGGCTTATTTTCATTGGGTGGACGCCATTCCCTCGGTGGGCCAATTAGCACCCGTCGTGCGAGCGTTGGTTGAAATGGGATGGGGGGGGGCAGGGGGCTCTTTCTCTCTTCTTTTTCCACCACGTCCAGTGGGGGAAACCGTTTGAGCGAAGGCCACGAAGGGAGAACGCAGTCGTGTTAGGGAGAAAAACAAGCAGCACTGTGGGAAGGTATCCCATAATAACATGTGCGGTTAATAAGGCGTGTGACAGATGGAGGCCAGTGGGGGGCGCTGCTCTCTTGGAAGAATCTGCCCCAATCGGCTAACTTATTGCACCAGTTTTTTTCTTTGGGGGAGGTGGTTCCCACAGCAACACTCCCCCGCCAACTCAGGAGAAGGCAGCCTTGACGTGTGATTTCTCTGATTCACATGACGACAACCCCCTCACTTCTTTTCCACACGCAGATGCACCACCAACCACTTATGTCAGCATACGCCTGGTTTGTGCATCAGCAGGTGCTGGCTGGCTAGGGTGATGAGGGTGCTAGAGGGTGATGAGACTAACAAATCTAACTGCCTGTGTATCCCTGGGGAGGCTGCAGACCTCCAGCCATAAGCAATAATGGCATTGCTGGTTATTTAACACCTGGTCACAGTGCTCATGCTTGAGCACCAAACTAATGTATCACTGCGTGAGCCACCTGGACGACCGGCTCAGGTATTTTGTGGTTGATAGATTGGTTGGTTTTGGAAGGAGAGAGTGGAGAAAATTAGCTGTTTTCCAGAATTCCCTCATTCTAGTACATGGGTGTTACACTATATTACATTACATTTAAACATGTAGCAGACAGTCTTATCCAGAGCAAGTTACACAGCCTGCAGTTATCATATTATCCCTTTATTCCGATGGATATTTACAGAGGCATTTCAGGTGAATTACCTTGCTCCAGGGTACAACAGCAGTACCTTATCTGGGATTTCACCTGCACCCATGGGCAGAAGTGCAGCACACCTTGCCAGTCCTAACATTGTTCTGCATGAGGTAGACCATCGGTGTCAGGCTACTGTCCTGGAGCACTGTCTTGAGGTTTTGTTTCTGTCAGCACTTAATTTAGGTCCTGGACAAACAATGTGTTTGGACCTATTAATCAATCAGTGAAATCAATTAAGACCTTAAGTGAAATAAGTCCTGAAATTAATAACCAGGAGAAACTCCAGCTCTCCAGGCCTGGAGTCTGATTCCCTGAACCTTTGAGGTTGACGGGCTGGAGCTGGCGCGACGGTGACCCCATGCCCAGCTCGCCATCCTGAGGGTGCTGTGGGAGGAAGACCCTTCCGGAAAAACAGGGAATACTGTTCTCTGCCACGGTGACAGATCCCTCTGCCCGCTCCACCGGCTCCCAAACTCCCGCCTCAGTCAGCAGCCCTTCCTCTTTGTGACAGACACATCCACTTCCTGCACAGACAGGAAGAGCCCTGTGGTCTTTGCCTTGGATGGCTGCAGGGTCTGCGTGAGGTGTTTTTCAGCGCTGTTTTCTTTTTTTCCAGCACTGCACTGGAGTGTTTAATGTATGACATATGTTGGCTGAAAAGTCCCCTTACCGTGTTTACAAGGTCTAAATTGGCTGCTGATTGACATTAAACCATGAAAACCTCCTGCAGTCACTGAGGCCGTGCAGGACTTGAGTTTGATACCTCCGGACCAGAGGGGCCTTATTTAAGATTCAAAACAGCACTTGTCAACTTTAACTTCAGACGTAAGTAAGAAATTATGACACCGAATTGTGTCTCCTGCATCGATTTTCTAAAACTACATATTTTCACAGAAACTATACCAAAGGGTTGAGGACAAAATTTGAAACTGAAAAAAAGAGAGATAAAGAGAGTCCCATGACAGAACGTGGAGGGAGAGTGAGTAGCATCATGTGACAGAAAAGCGCAGGTGGAAAGTCTTTGCCAGGATTGCTCTGTTAGCAGAACCGGAAACCTTGCACTGGCCACAGGACGCACACAGACTGCAACACCCTTTCCTGCCTGCAGGGATTTCTAATCTACAACTTCCTGAACCCCTGTCAGGATCGCCCCTCAGAGGAGGCTCTGCCAGATCCCCAGATAAATCTAAACATGGCAGGAAGCAGCCAGTGAGTTAAAGACTCTTTCGAGAGACAGATGGCAGATGAATAGGAAAGGGTGATCAAAGCGGCAAGTGAGTGCGACAAGACTGTATGTAGCAGTCTTGGAATGTAGATAAGAATATGTGATCTTTGTTCACTCTACGAAAAAAAAGGAAGAAGACCTCTGGAGTGAATGTAGGCCTCGTTGGTAAGGTCTAAATCTCACAGCAGGAGTGCTAATCCAGGATCAGTTTTGATTTTTAGTTTATGATGAACATTGTTGAGGAGGTGGGTATGGGAAACTGACCCCAGTTTGGCTGTCCCACCCTAAGGCACTTTATGAATACAGGCCCAGGAATGATGGCAGTGGAAGTCAAATATTCGGAATGCCAGGCTCTTGTAACCCTGGAGGAGGTGCAAGAGCCTGTTCCAAATGTCACTGGCCGCAGGTTGCGGGCGAAGGCCGAATAAACACCAGAGTGGTCTGTCATATTTACAAACAAGCATTAAGCGGGTAATTGGAACAAGAGAGTGTTTCCTTTTTTTTTTTTTTTTGGGAGGGTGGGGGGGTGGGGTGTGAGGTGGTTTCTCCATATGTGCAGAGGAACATCAGTTTTTCTCTCTTGATGCCATGTCCTCATTTGACTGAGAATTGACAAGCAAGATGTCTACCAGTGGGCATGTGCTGTTGCTCACTCTCTCTACACACACATACAGCAGACATAGATTCACATTCCGCTCACATGCACGCAAACACACACAAAATGCGTATGCATGCCCTCTCCACACATGGAAAACATTTCATCACTCAGCATTTCCTTCCCAGAATGCCTTGGGGGTATTCTGAAAATGAAAAAGGCAAGATAACAAGCGAAGCCTTACACTACTGTAGGTGACCAAAATCCCCCCCTCTAAACTGAAGTTACAGAATTTTTTTAAGCCCTCAGAAGATCTTCATCATGTGAAATTTCATACACAAAACTCTTTTTATGACTTGATGTGCATGAGTCTTCAGTATGAATGCTTTTGTTAGTGAATTGCTCATGCCTGACAAGTCTTATGAATATGTTTTTTGTAGTTTCCAGCAAAACCGGTTGTTTCTTCGGCAGAAAGACTTGTTTGAGTTGGCAGACACCGGATTCTAGTAGAAGAAAGCCACGTTCCCCCTTTTCTACTTACAAACATCAAATTAGCTGGAAGTTTTTCTGGCATTAGTTATTTTGCCAGGCATGGGTTCAGTTTACACAATTCCTCAATGTTCATACCACCTACGGCAAAAGCATTTTTCTGAAATGTGGCTGGAAACAGCCTTTCGTCAAAGTTAGTGTAAGAAGTGCCTTCCAGCCCGGCTAACGAGGGTAATGGCGCTAAAAGGAAATGGTCCGTTAAAATGATGTGTGCGCTGTAAGGAATATCCATGTTTTTTGGGCTGAAAACGTAATTTGCCGTGTTATCGTGAATTGTTCTGGGCTTTCATTACATGCCCAAATAGTTTGGGACCCCTTTCCTCCAGCTTAGCTTCCATTTCATAATTTTCAAACAGTTTTTTTTTTTGTCAAGCTGTTATTCAGTGCAGTGGCTGAATGTTGAAATTGCGTAGTGGTTTGGGGGTTTGGGGATGGGTTAGGGTAGGGCCAGGGTGAAGAAGTTTGAGAGAGAAATTCAGACGCCTGGATTGACCTTCTCGTCTCTGTAGTACTACTGTACGATTTGGCTGTTTCCCAACAGTTAAAGCTAATAGCTTTGAAAGTGTTCGTTTTCTCTCATACAGAGTCAAACTCTGTAGTTGGCTCCAACCCAAAATGGCTCCTTCAACATAGGCAGGGAAAACCTCAGCTTCAGAAAGTAGAAGGACTACCATGTATTTCCTCCACCCAAGCACGAAACCAGCTGATTCTAATTAGCACACTTCTTCAGCCAGGTAGGAGAGCTGTGCAGTGAAATCAGCTGGTTTACTTCTTTTAGATCATGGGTGGAACAAGTATGAGGTAGTATTTCTTCCTCTCCTAAAATGGGGCTTTCCTCCTCTGTCCGTCACCAAGCAGGTCAAGTGGACATGCGGGCTTCATACTTTTTTTGGCAATTGCTCAACAGCTCAACGGACCCATTAATAATCTTCCTTTTCCCTCCAAGTCCAAGAAAAAAAATCCTTGTGAGGATGGTGGCATGACAATCACTCACTTTTTTGAGGTCCTGTGATGTTTGTGAAAAATTATATTCTAGGCTTTCCTTCAGGTAATGGGTCTGATGAAAGCAGCAGAAGGTGTACACGCTCATTCACTCTTACCAACCCATGATCCTGTTCTGCTCCATTCAGCCTTAAGTGCTTAATTTGACACTTCTAAATTCATAAACGTCTTTTCATTCAGCTGAAGTGGCCTCAAACTCATTGCCATGGAGACCTGTGTGTTGGAAGGTTGTCATTTCAACCACTTACCTCTGCCTGTTTCTGATTACTCATTAAGTCATATGCATGCAACTCCATATTAAAGAATATAACCAACAGTTATTATGTACATTTATATACATTAAACCAACATTAGTAGTCCAGAAAATACTGGAGCTGATTATGAAATTAACAGTGGCGGCTGGGGAGAAAACCAGCCGGTGAGCTTAGCCGTCTTATTGGTTGAATTGGGACCATTACTGTGATGTCAGTATGGTGGTTATCAGTTTTTGTTGATTAATGTGCCTACCCCTAATCTTGAAAGAGTGAATTATAGGGTTCTCTAGGGCTCTGTTCTTGGTTCTTTCTTTTCCCATGTTTCAACCCCGGTGAGGTTACTCAGAAAGAAGGTTTCCACTATTACGTCCACTACAATGTCAGTTTCCTCTACTAAGCAGATACACATATTTTTGGGATCAAGTAAAAAGCATGTGAAGGGTTTACAGTGGTGTGACACACTATAAACCCTTCACAGTTCTACATGCAGGCCTGAAAACCACTTCATCTTTTCCTGTTTACCACAGGTCACCCCTTCCATCAGGTGCTGTAAAGATGTACAAATACATCACACATTTGTGTCCACAGAGCTGACGTTTTTATTTTTTTGTTGTTTTAATAGTTGTGGTGAGACATCTGTCTTTCCTCAAAGTTTATTCTGCACCCCCGAAACAATCATTCCACTGGCCCTGGTGCTGATTTTAGGGTTTTAGGGTTTCTGGACTGTGGGTCACAGGGAGGTCATGGAGCAGATAGCAGCTGGTGTCCAGGAACAGAGCATTCTGGGAAAATAGATAAATACTGTAGCCAACATTTTTGTCTCTAGTTGTCAAGGAAAAAATAGTTTTTGGAAATTACATTTAGACCTTATCCAGAGCAACTTGCAGACATGCTTTCAATAGATTTATCCAACAAACAGAGACAATATAACGTAGTTAGTATCTCTATGAATACTTTTTTAAGCCATTTAAGCCAGTCATTTCATCAACCCACAGCACATAAATAAGGTTCATACAAAGTAAAATGGGGAAATTGAGTGGGAAAAAAACATGGTTTTGAAGCTGCAGATGCTTGGGTAGGCTGTGTTTCCAGTCTTAAATGGAAGACTGAGACTCGGCTGTCCTGACTGCAGTAAGAGGCTCATTCCATTAGTCAGGGGTCAGAGTGGAGAAAAGATTTGACTGAGATGAGGGACCCTTTTTGGAAAGGGATTCCAAGCTGACTGGGAGGATCCGGAGCAGAGTGTTCTCGCAGTAGTAAGGTTTGATGATTTTGGTGAGAGGTACCAGCCCCCCTTACTACCTTGTTAGTAGGGACCAGTGGATCGGAAGATGCAGTGGTGATGTCTCCCAGGGTTACCTAGTGTTTCTTTTTGGAAAAATTCTCAGGTCAGTTCGGCAGGAACAACAAGCATTGCTGCTTTCCCCATTGCCAAAAATTAGTGTGGGAGTGGGGTTGGTCTGGTCCAGCTGTGTTTTTAGTGAAGTTCATCTAGCTCTCCCCCATCAACCTTCGAAGGGACCGTGCACCCATGGAACTTTCTCTCGACAAGACAAGCAAGCCTCATTTACAATATTCAAGGGGTGGAGGTGGGGGGGCGAGGGTTTGCTTCTTAATCCTAAGCCCCAAAAGTTGCCCCAAAGTTGTGTTTTTCTACCTTCTACTTGACTCTGGTGAGAACGGGAGCAAGAGTGAGAGAGAGTGAGAAGGAGAAGAGCTGCTTGGACGTGACGGGGGAATGTGGGAGCCCAGGATCTCCAGGGGGGCCCCGCCGGTCTTGTTTGCCCAGTAAACCCAGGCCTGTATTGCCTGGGAAATGCCGCCGTCGACGGGCCGGGAGTGCCGTGGTAACAGAGCAAAGAGGGGGCCCCCCGGGCCTGTCAGGTTTGGAGAAACGAGATGAAGGTCAGCTGATACAATAGTTAATTCCATTTCCTCATCCCCATGACGCCCGGCCTGGGGGTTTATTTGAAGATCCCAGACGTCAAGTCACAGCGTACATTGTTTCAGCCATGTGTATTCCTGCTCAGTGCCAGCACTTGAGGATATTAATGCATTCTGGGACAGAGTAAGGAAGGGAGGGGGGGCAGTGAATGGTTGAGGCAAATAGAAAATCCAACCACCCCCCACCTCTGTTTTCTATTTTGCCCTCATTCTTCCTTTCATTCTCTCTCTCTCTCCTCTTTTCACTTTCACTCCCTCTCTCTTACTTTGTGTGACATTTGTCTTTGTCTTTTGCAAAAGAAGAATTGAAAATGGAAACATGCTGGACATATTTCTGATGGGGTTTCTGAGCGTATTTATGATGTTGGGTTGATGTGAAGTTATGGCTCACCCCAGCATTCAGTGTTTCTCATTAGGGGAAAATAATTAGCATTGATGCTTTTTTGGAAGTCACGTCTAGGTTCAGACAGCAGTCTAAATTATCCATGGCAACTGACAAGTGACAAATATATCAAGTTTAGCACATGTATATTTGAATTGCTGTATCATTTATGTACACAGTGGCAGGATTGATTTAACAAAATTACAAAAACACTTAAAATTAAAAGGAAACACCCTCTTTGTTTGTACAGTAGGAAGATAACCAGTTAACACAAAACAACATTTTATCACTCCCAAATGCTGTAGCCAGTATCTGTGCTCTAATCTTAAAAAGCCAAAGTCAATACCATGCTATGGGAAAGCTGAATATCTTTATTTATTTGCAAAATCTTTATTTAGTCTTGCATCATGTTCACAAACACATTATACTGTCGTTATTTTCTGGAGGAAGTGAAAAATGCAGTAAAAGAGAAGAAAGTATGTGGGACTTGAAATATGATTCTTTGTTCCATTTACACTGAATGAACATAGATGAACAAAACTTTGTGATAAAACAATGTGGAATTGTTTAAGAATAACTGATAGATGAACCAACCAGAGAGAGAGAGAGACGGTCATAATAATTAATTATAGTGTGGAAATATGTTGTGCAGCAGTTGTTGTTCTCCAATAATAAATTAATTAGTGGACAAGATTAAATATTTTTGTCCTTCTTAACATTACATTCTGATCCAATCACAAGACGTCAAAACAGACTGAAGTACAGATATAATATACATGATAATGGAAGACCTCAAAAACATCAAAAACAAGGAACAAGTGACAACACATGGCAGAGGGGATGGCCAAAAAAAAAAAAAAAAAAGCACAAAAAATGCATTTCCTCTCGGCCAGGAATTTAATTCCATGTGAAGTGTTAATGAGATAAAAGAAGGAGAAAGGGGCTGAAAAAGCGGCTCTGTGCTATGGAGAGCTGGGGGGGGGAAACAATCTACGGCACTCCAAGTGAGGTTTCACCACGCCGCACAAGAGGGGATTTTGTTTTCCCGAACGGTAAGCCGGGAACGCAGCCTCGGCGATGAGAGAGTGGTGGAACTGGGGGGAGGGGGGAGAAGAAAAAAACCAAGTACATGAATGAGTGAGAGGATGGAGAGGCGACAGAAAGTGGAGAGGGGTAAGTGTCAGACTGTAGGGTGTTATTCACTTGGGTTAATGGAATGGGAGTATGTGTGTGTGTGTGGTGTGGTGTGTGTTGGGGGGGATTGCTTTTGGACCACAGCTATAGGGTTTAGAAGCGATGAGCTCTCACTTGGGTTTAAATTGAGCTCTCTAGTGAAGGCCCGCCCAGCCACCCCCCATGCCCACCTCCTCCCCCCCCATCTCCACCATCCATTTAGACTTCATTAAGGAACTTCGGCCTTTTGTTCCAGGGAATCCAAAAATGTACAGAGTTCCAGTTCTCCTGTGAATGAAGGGTTGTGAATGAGGGAAGTGAAGAAGAGGTTGGGGGGGATTGTGGGGAAGAGGGGTTTTGGGGAATGGGTGGTGGTGGTGGTTTTGGGCTGGGAAGTTCAGGATCACAGGTTGTCTTTGTGCTTTGTGTCCAAACTGAAGGTGGGGACAAGTGTAGCTGAGGTGCTGCCAAGGGCCTGACTCCCAGAGGGCGAGAGGGTGGACACCAGAGGGCCTTGGGCCTGCCAGCAGAGCCAAGGAGTGGAGGGACCGTGTGACCCACAGACACCGCCCCCCCCGCCCAATCCCATGCGAGAGGTACACAAGTGCCCTGTTTTGAGCGGTCCCTATGACCCAAATGTTACCCAACAGTGGTCTTAAACATGGTGCAACGGTGATCCACAGCAGTCAACAGGTTTGGACCTGTAGTCTGAAGTTGAGAGGCAGTACTTGCAGTTAATGAGGAGATTTACTCCTTTGGCCAAGGTGTGTTCTCTTGGTGACCTTGAAAGGTCCTGAGATAATTAGCTCATCAAACCGGGTTTTCACAAAGTAAATATGTAGCAGCCATTTTGTTAAGTCAAAGTTAAGTTCAAACGCTGACTGTATCCATGATATAATGCCAATGACCTGGTCCTGGCTGCTGGCTTTTCTGCAGCATTATGAGTATTTTACCGCCTTTGACAGTTGCTTTTCATGCACGTCCTTGGAGCACAACGTCAAAATGCCCCTCACAGAAGTAATTATCTTTATTATTCAAGAAGGTTTCTGTTAATTCTCTCATGATTTATTGGCCTACCATGTTATGCTTATGGGACAGCTCTGTGATGCCTTCTCTGATGTCATATCCTAACATCTCCCATTGCACGTCTTTCCTCGGAATCAGGTGGTGTCTGTTTTGGGGCTCTCAGGCGAAAGTTTAAGGGTTAAACTGGCCTGTTTTTGACTGCCCGCTAGCAGAGCAAACACAGCAGCACTGGGGGCTTAAGGAAGGCGGCATCGGAAGAAGGACCGGGGTTGGGTTTTTCACTGATGGGTAAGAGAGACTGGGGTGGTAAGGATAAGTAGGTGTTAAAAGAAAAGGCTCGATTGCATATACTTTACAGGAAAGGATGGCTTTGAATCCAGGGGGTTGGGGGAGGTGGGGAGGGGGGGTTGGACAAAGCCGGGCTTAGACAAACCTTTTTTAATGGGCTTTAAGCCTGCCCCGACCCGAAATTGAAAGTCGAGGCAGTCTTTAAAAAGTTAAATGAAGTCCCTTTCACTGAGTCATTTGCCTGGCTGGAGAGGAGAAGGGGGTTCTTCTGATGGCAGATTAGTCCCGATGGTGGTGGCGTGAGGGCCCCTCTGCCACCCCCGGCCCCCCGCCTCCCAACACCAAAGGGCCTAGGGACGGGTGGCCCCAGTTTCCCAGGGTTTAATCGTCTCATCTCGCCCCGGGCGGGGGCCCGCTCCTGCACCCCCTCAGTTAATCTACTTAGCCCACAGCAGGCCACTCCTGCGCCCCCCAGCCCCTCCCGCAGGTGGCTCGCATCTCAAGTAGCCCCCCAAATTGTCGGGGGGTCCTTGAGGAACGGGGCCGGGGGAGGCATGGGTGGGCCGGGAGTTAATTGTGGCGATCGGCTGTAATGATTCTCATGTTAGGGGGCGGGGCTAAAGGTGGGATGGGGAGGTGGACAGGAGCTAAGTGCCAAACACAAACACACAAACCTCCATTTTATTACTTCTGGAAGTCTTGGGAAAAATCTGGATGGCAGAGTGTCCCATTTTAAATTTGCAGTGGAGTGGCACTGGCTAGTATTCCATAGTCAACCTTTGAATCTGAGGAATTTTGGAAGTGAATAAACCCATCAAAATCTAACGGCGGGTGTAAAATACCGTCCTTGGAGATCATGGCTCGGTACGTTTCAAATCACTCATTCAGTCAGAATGACAAATAGGGAGGCCATGCTGTATTTAATCCAGTAGAGAGACTGCAAAACCACCGTTTGAAAGTACAGCTAATTAGTGCATTCTTTCCTAAAACCTTTTTCTTCACACGCATTCTAGAGCATGCAGCGATAACTAAACACTAAACAATTGTTTTTCATGGAAGAACCTTGATCAGTAATAGTTGCACTGATAACTTCTAAGGAGTCAAAGCAAAGACAAATGTTTACGTTCACAAATGTTCACAATGTATGCTTGAAGTAATTTTTTGCATTGTTACCATGGGGGTGAGTAGCCTTTTTTGAGAGAAGATTGTTTTGCGGATGCACAACCTGATCATAACAGTGTAAAATGGCAGCTAATCGTGTTAGCCTTAAACTTGACCCTTCTGCAAAGGTCACTAAAGCCCTTTGTGACATACTGAGGTTCTAAAAGTGGGAGGGGCCTTGGCAGAGAGGGCCAGGGTTTCCTGCTTGTGTCTCACTCTCTGGTATTTCTTTTTTTCTGTCTCTCCCTTTCTTTCTTTCTTTCTTTCTTTCTTCATCTCTCAGATGTGTTTTATGAGACAGCAGCTGGGTTGGTGAATGGGCCTTCTGTGGCCCCTGTGTGGTGATTGTAACCCCCACTCAGAGCACAGACTCTGGGAGACCCGAGGCTGCTGTCGGGCCAGTGGTAATGACCGCTTACAGCTGCCTGTGCAAGTCTGGGTGTCAGACAGGGATCGGTAACAAAGTGCGGCGAGGGTAGGCCCTCAAAAGCAGAATGGGAAAAAATGGAGGCAATAAAAAAAGGCCTTTCTCACACATACACACATGCATGTACAGAAAAAGTACATGGACAAATGGACAAAATAGATAGATACATGCATACATATATGCATGCACAATTATGTAAATACATACACTACTGTAAAAACACAAACATGCACGCTGTTGGTGCACACATGTGCATATACACACATACAAGCACAAACAAACAGACACAAACAGACAATGTTGTACACACACATGTACGTGCATACACACTCACGCACGCACGCACACAGCCTTCTCAGTTTCTAAGGCCTTAGCCACTGCTGGCTGAACAAGCAAAGCATTCGATCCAACTCATTTCCGCTTTAATCGACCCTACTCCATCCAGTTCTAGTTCCAACAGCGTCTATCAAACGGTCGCCATAGATGCAGCACCACGAGGCTTCAGTCGCTTTCCCGCCATACCGAGGCTGACACATTTCATGAGAACGCAGCGGCTTCCTGCATGTGGCCTGCGGCCTGCGTTCTCTCCCACGCCACGAGACAGGACAGCACAGGGTGCCCAAAATATGAAAGCACTGCAGTACTGTAAACCTGGAGGGAAACGGAACAAAGGGCTTCAGGACTGGAAACAACAGAAGGGTTGGAAAGTGGGTTGGTGGTGGTGGTGGGGGGTCATGTTTGAATAACTACAAACAGCTCCCCGCCTCTAGTTCTCAGCTGGGGATTTCAGTGAGATTCCACTGGGACTAAAGGTCCAGTACACAGAGAGTACTGGAGTCTTTTAGAGGAGGGCAGAGGTGTACATGATTTTTCCTGTTATTAATTTCATTCAGAGAAGGTCTTATAACTGGCTTGGAGTCAGTTCTGATCTCCAAAAATCTCCCTGTTCAACCTTACGTGTCATAGCAGAGTCATCTGAACATAGGTGCTAATGTCTAACAATATCCAGACTAGTTAAATGCTGAGGTTAAATCTTTTTTGTTTGTCAGGTTATGACACATAGTGACAAAAGCTCTAATATGTGTCAGGAACAGCCCGTAGGTAAAGGTGAAATGCTCTGGGATATTTTCATCCAGAGCTTCTCAATGAAAGAATAAGAGAGGGGGGGAAAGCTGTTGAGAGCAGGGAGAGGAAAGTTACAGAGCTCCTGGCTGAGTCCAGAAACACAGTAAGCAACTCATCCCATGAGCCTCGGTTGTTTTCAGGAAAGTCTTTTGGACACAGGCAAAACTGAGTTATGGCCTTTCTCACCTGTACATAAGAGGGGTAACTTAAAGATGAATTCAGCCTCAAAATTAGATATTTACATTTTCACTGCCTTGTGAAAAAGAAGGAAATTTTATTTCCTGGGAACAACCAATAAAATATAATAACTGTTTGTCATGTGAAGTTTTGGACAAAGTTATTGATTAAAAACCTTACGTTACAAAACGAGACCTAAATGTAACTAGAGCTGGATGAGAACTTTCATTGTGTGAAAAAACATTACTAAATCCAGTGTTTTCTTACAGGCCAAAAATATAGAGCTAGAATATTTGAAAGTGGTGTTGTCTGTTTTTAGAAAAAAACTCTGAACTTTGCGCTGTGATTCCATTGTCTTAATGATGCAGGGGCACTATCTGGTCTTTCCTGTAGGAGATCCAGTTTGGGCTTCTGGGATGGGGGATCGGCCTGCTCGCTTGGCCTGGTTAGAGTCGCTTTGGTCCAGGGCAAAAGAGCACAAACCTGGCCTGGCCTGGCCTGGAGGATGTAGGCACAGCTTGTTTATGTTTTGAGTATTTCGCTGCCTGTTAACAACAAGACTGTAGACGTGGTGAGCAGTCACCCCTGACTGCTCACTGAGGCTGACCTCAGTACAGAAGCGCTGAGGGGAATTTTAGGTTTTTCATTCTCACACTGGCTTGCTTGTAATCCAGTGCCGCTCCCCTGAATTCACTGGAAGAGATGGGACTTGCTTTTTGTGTTGTTTTTTTTTTTTATGTTTGCGGGCCCAAGGATGATCAAGGGCAGCTGGGGGCTGACTGTTTACAGAACACGACATCCGCATGGCGGCGTCGGGCGCCGTGGGACCAACGCCATATTCTCATATTCTCTTGCTCGCTTGATGTCTCGATGTCCATCACTTTAGACAGAGCGGGTTCTGTGCTCTGCCCACAGCAAGAGGCTGAGGACTCTGTCTCCCCTCTGTCTCCAGCTCTCGGCTGCCCTTCGCCCTTAACATTTAGCACAGGTAAACTACAATGGGTAACATGGCTCCACCTGGGAATTGAACCCAGCTCCCCAACCGTTACATTACCTAACCACTAGATTATGCCAGCACCTGTACTACGTGGCCAAGAACCTTCTGTGAAATTGTTGAACTACTCCTGTTTCTGGTGCACTACCTGTTCTGTAGTAAGGTTCGTTGAACCCTGCTGACCAGAACCCCTCCACTCACCCCCCCCCCCACACACACACACACATACAAACCCAGGACTGGCCCAGTGGGACTCACCCCCCCCCCACTCCCACCCCACAGCCCTGAGCCACAGCAGCAACAGGGTTTGATTCTGGACCTCATGGGGTGGGGGAAGTAGCTATCGAGGAGGGATTTTCAGCCACTGACTAATGCCATCTTGTCTTACCTCAGAGGAGGAGAGGAAATGCCAGTTCATTACTCATTTACACGCTGATGAAATACCCCAGCCTCTCTGGTTCCCTCCTGTCCTCCCCAGTCCTCCGCGAGCCCCACACCGCTGACGCCCTGAGAAAACAAATTCGGCATTGTTCTCGTACTTTTGGGATGTGTTTGTCGTTAGGGAGAATGAGTCTGCGTTTAAGTAAATTCAAGCAAGGTTTGTTTTTGTTTGGCTTTTTTCGTTTGTTACAGTTGCAGCCTCCCCCAATACAGAAGTTTGGAGAGGACAGGGCAGGGAGACTCTATGCTGCGATCCAAAGCATGAAAATTGCACTTGAGCGGAGTTTAATTACCCCCGTTCCTTTAAAAACACAAGCCCCTCATTTGATTGATACGTTTGTTTCAGATTTTTTTTTTTGCCAATTCTATTTGCATCTGAAGAAAAGTACAAGCTTTTTTTTCTCAAATTTTTTGGTGGGAGCAGTAAGACTGGAGCAAGGTGAGGTGGGGTGGGGTAGCATTGTGGGGGGGGGGGGGTTGCCGTAGCGTTGCCTGGAAAAGTTCATTTGGCAACTCTCATATGGGAAAAGGGGCAAAACCAACAGCCACGTACATAGCCAGGGGACCCATTGTGAGAGGTCTAGTCCCACCACATCACTTGTGAGTGTCTGGCCCCCGTATTTGTTTTACCGTCTTTCCACGGTCCCTCTAATCCCCCTCCATTTCTCTCTTCCTGTTTCAGGAATGTCGGTCGTGATCGTGGCGCTGCTAATTGCCATGCTGGTGGTCTGTATGCGGCCTGTGAGCTAATGAACAGGACAGTGTAGGAGGGGTGGGGGGGAAGCGGGGGGGAGCAGTGTGTATTTTGTGGGTACATATAGACTGCGGTGGAGACATGGGGAAAACACAGACACGCCCTACAGTCTTCAGCCTCCCACGATTCCACCCACGATCTCTTCACCGTTTCAGTTTTTCCATGCTTACTGGTGCTCAGTTCCTCTTTCTCTTCTTGTTTTTTTGTTTTTTGGTGCCCAAATTACAATGTTATTATCTCCATTCAGGACAATGCTGCTGTGCATGTGACATCTTTCAACTTATGTGGCATCTATAGTGTTGTCCATTTGTCACACTGCAGATACGACACCAATCACACGTTGCCAATGCTGTTGCTTCACAAACCTGCACTAACCCAGCTCACCAGCAGAGGGCAGTAGAAGGCTGCAAGCAGGATGATTTTTAGGTAGCTTATCTTCTGATTTTAGCTTGGTGAGACTGAATCAGTTGACACTCTAGCCGTTACGTTTCGGGCTGGAACTCAAACATCCTGCTCCAAGACAAACTGCTGCCCCATATTTCAGAGTAAATCGGGTCAAATATTCCTCTAAGGTCAAACTAAAGTTACAAGGGGGCTGAGCCCCACAGAAGAGCTGTTGCAGCATCAAGTTAGCTAATTATCGTGGAGTTCAAGCTGGCTCCATCAATGGCTGACTGTAACTGAAATTCCGCTGCGGTGGGACAAACGGTCGTTTTCATTCCGATGGGTTTAAGTCAGGCATGTGCACTGCGTGGGCTCTGATGTGTAACACAAGCACTGGCTCATGGGTGAGAGCAGTCTCATTTTATTTAAGAAGTGCCCTTATCCAAAGTTTACCCTTTTTTTTTTTTTTGTTGGATAATCAAGCAGTTACATGCGCAAGCTACGCTTTACCCTGGAATCACGCCTGAATCGTCTGAATTAGCGGCTCAGAACGGCAGCCATCATACTACACTTTCTACTGTGTTACACCCACCTCTGCTGCAGCGGTCACAGTGTGTGTGGGAGCAGGTGCTACAGCGGCCACTCCCATTGGAGATTCCAAATAGGGGGAAACACTTCCTCCCATCCAACCCCCCCATTAAATGGTACTTTCCACAGTCCGGTTCTCTGGTGGGAAAAAAACAGGGATCTTGTTTACCTTACAATTATCGTCAAACCGGTGTTTACCTAATTGATGAATTTGAACTTTCTCTGGAAAATGTCAGCGAATGTTTAAAAATGAATCAGTGAGTGAGAGTGTTTAGCTGGATGTGCCGAGTTCTCGCAAACCCTTTTCAGAAAGGCTGATTTGCGGTACGTGAGTGTTCTCTGCCACTTTTCTTCTTCAGCGGCACTCGGGGTGCCCTTTCACATCAACTCCCTATAAATGTGCTCTGAAATAACAGGTTGGTAATATCACTCGTTCACAAATATTTACACCCTGGCCGTCAGGCCGTATTGTCTTTTCTGGGCCTTCACCATGTTTATAGAGCAGGGTGAGCCAAAATAAATGATGATGGCAAGTTCCTAACTAACTGTTGTATGTTTGGCGTAAATGAAAGCAGTTTTAATGGCCTCAGTTTCTGATACATCTCCCTGGATTTTAACACTAACCCCTCCGTTTGCCCCTTTTGCCTTGACTTTCCCCAGAACCTCTAGCCACTTAGCGTCGGGTATGGCTGACTGTGTTTCGACTTTATGTCTCTTTCTCTGTGCATGATGATGAATTCGCTCCTACACTTGGGATGGATCCTCTCATACTCTGTTGTAATGCCACCCAGCCTTATATAAATTCCTTATAGTTTTCAGATACCTGTATTGGAACATTATTGAATTGAACTTTTAACGTTTGAAATTCATAGCATGATTGTGGGGTGAAAATGCTCCGACGTAAAATTGTGTCTGTTAAGACTTGATGTTATGACTTTACTAGAAACAGATTTATTACAGCCCCTAAAAAGGTTTGACAGTTGTAAGTACAATGTAATAAAGTGTTAATTACGCAGTAGTGACAGTGTAATTAACACTGTAAATAAAGTGGAATTGCACATATATTACGTCTAGTTACAGTGCAGTGGGACTTGCCATGGATATTCATATGCATTTTGATGTTTCAGATAAAAACAAAAAAAAAAAAAAAGTACATAAACTGCAACTAGAGATATCAGCCATCCCACTGAGCTAAAGACCAAGGTCTCCTACCACGGACACCAAGTCTCAGGCCAGGCCCTAGGGGGCGATGTCACCTTCTGCAGAGGACATACTGGCGCCCACTGATGTCTTTAAAAACCTGTTGAACAATTTTCAATGAAAACACTTCTCAAATTGGTCAGATTCAATCATTAACAGGGAGAGTCTTTGAAAGCTTGAGTAGCCCTGGCTACTTGTTTGCCACATTAGATATTTCTTCTCAAATTGTTTCTCCCCTGCTGGTTAGTGATGGCTGAATGAGATGGCATGGGCTCAATTTTGGGTGTGGCTGCAATGAAATTTCAATTACTGTTATTGAAACATCTTCTATTGAACAATCTTTTTTGTCACCACTCCATAAAACAACTTGGGTCAGGTAGTGATGTCATTTTGTAGTTCTGCCCATTTGTGATGTCACAAAACCTCATTCTGTCATCCTCATTGTGACTCTGCATGCATGACTCATAAGCACCTCATAAGAAGAGGCATGCACCCATGTGTTTACATGAGTTTATTTCAACTGCATTCTCTGTTTAGTTCTACCAAAATTCTCCATCAGTAGTTACAGATCCCTTCTGGTTTATTTATTTTTTTATTATTATTTTTTATCACAACCATCTAACAACCAAAACAAAATGATAACAAAATATAACAGAGATGAAAAAACAAAGACACAAATATAACCCATGTTGTTTCATGTGACATTAAATATATTCATATATAATAACCACAATATATTAGTATGTATTACAGGGCTACATTGCAGGCTTTTGCAATGGCCACAACTTAACATAATTTAGAATTCCTAGCTGGGAATAAAACAGAGTTCTGAGATGTGTCCAGTAAGGGTTGGATTACAAAGAATCACCCTTAGTTTGCTTGGAAAAGTGATCTAAAATTTACAAGGTGGCAGCTATACACTCAAATGTAGTGTTAAGAACATATCTACCGACAAACATGTATACATTTACATTTAAAACTGTATTTATTGACATTCAGGGAAAACAATAAAATGTATGAAGACATCAGTAAAAAGCATCAAGGTTTATCTTCATTTTTTATTATATAAAAAGGACGTGTCTGAGAATATATTGGACATCTGTCTGAATATAGGAAAAACTGGGATGTATGTTTTATATAAAACAGCCAGTATTTTAAATGAAGCCCCCAGGAGCCACCGCTGGTCTGCTGGACCAGACTGAAACACACTTTTTTCCTTCTTCTTCTTTTGTCATTTTGTTTGTCTTTTGTAGTAAAATGTTTGAATGTTTTATGCACTTTCAAACATGTGGCAGTGGAACAGCATGAATATGGGGGTTGGGGGGTGGGCAGTGCGGTGAGGAAGGATTCTATCAAGTTGTGTTTTCAAATAATCTGACATTTTTGAAAATAGGGTAAACTACAGCTTGGTGCCAAGAAGTGCTGTCCTGCAGAACCAAGTATTCATTTCTGTGTAAGTTTTTGTATTTTTTGTGTCTTATGTCCTTGTCTGTGTGTATGAGGTGAGAGAGACAGTGAGATAGATTGAGTGTGAGTGTGTGTGTGTATAGCTGTGCATGTGTGTATGTGAGTGTATATGTGTTTGAATAACTCTGTACAATATGTGTGTTTTATGTATGAATGCATTTGTGTGTGTGTGAATTACTCCACACGTACATATATGTGCAGATATGTATAAGTGTATGTGAGTGTGTAAAAGATAAAAGAGTGTAGGTGCACACTATGTGTGTGTGTGTGTGTGTGTGTGTGTGTGTGTGTGTGTGTGGTAGGGAGGGTGTACACTGTGTGTGCACAAGACCACAATCCCATCTACCACAGCATACTTTCTGTACAAGTCCTCTGAACTCAAAGTACACAAACACTTCCTATATTTAATTTTCAATGTCTCTTTCTTGTCTACAATACTAACTTAATCTAGTTAATAGTATTGTCACATGACCTAACCCCTATTTTAAATAAGAAAATTGCTAACTATACAAATAAAATTGGAAATAAATGTAACTCCCATTTAATGAGTACCAAAAACCCTTTTCAAAAATTCACACAGCAGTTACACTGTTTGATTTCTTTTACTCCTTTATAAAACCATACTGTTAATTGTGACATTAAGACTACATTTTATAATACATATATATGCATATTACCAAACTGGGGGCACTCTGTAGTCAAAAGGTTGTCCCCATTCAGTCTCTTATAGTTAATTTATATGTACCTCAAAGAGAAAGGGGTTTTTTTAAATGAAATTTTACGGGTATGTTATTTCTCAAGTTCACTTCACAGACATGTAATTGGCTGTGACCGAAGCAAATGTTTCCAAAGGTTTTAGCTCTCAAAGGAGCGTGTGGATTTGCAGACGTGATTGGCACCTTTCAAAACAGCTTTATCGCCGTGCAAGAGATCACGCTGACTCGAAGAAGCAGAGAAGAAACGTCTGGCAAATAATTCCACCGTTGAAAGTAACACTGATTCGGCTGACGCAATTTGTACTTTGATTGCGTTTTTCTTTGTTTGAAATGTAGCTGACAACGCAGCCCACTAAAACTGGACTATTTTCGTTCACACATATACAAAGTTCTGTGGTCCCTCCATCCTGTGTCTAAGCTGTTTTTTTTTTTAAGTCAGGCATTTTCAATTATTTATCACTTATGCCTCTTAGCTATGCTGGCTATTTTAGCCGTTTCAGATTGACACACCAAAAAACTTCTGTTAAGCCATAAACGCGTTCATTGGAAAAAATGCTGCAATTTCTTTTATAATGCTGTTTGCTTGAAATGTTTACTTCATGTAAATACAGTTCTGACTGAAATGATCGATGTTGTTTTACTGAAAGGCAGTGGCTTGGTTAACCTATGGCAAAGTTGACTTGCGTTGATGAATGTGGCTGCTGTTGGCACCGGCAACGTGGTGTGGGAGCCTCCTTCTATTTCACGACCACATGGTTTTCTAATCAACTGTCATTGGAATTGATTACCCAGAGTATGACGTTAAGGCAATCCTTTTTGTTTAAAAGGAAACATTTTAATAACAATAATAAGACCAAATATTTTGGGCTGAATATGGTGCTTTCTGGATGTACAGTCATTGTTCCTGATTTCACGGGACAATTTTTGCAAAGCTGTCGGTCTTCTGTTGATCTAAGTTGTAACTGTTGGCATCAACCATGCACCAAAGTGGCCTTGTTCCATTGGCCATTCTCTTTTTTTTTAAATTGTGTTTCAGTTGCCAGCTTATGACATGAAGGCAAATTGTTTTATGGAAAAAAAATGTTAATAACAATAAATTTGAAGACTCTGAAAAGCTTTCTGGAAGTTTAGTCTTCAGTGTTTAGTTTGCACGGGTCCAACGCTATGAGAGTCCTGGTATTCTTTAGGGTTGGGGCTTGTCTTGGTGCAGGAGGACAGCTAGCGGAACGGTAAACAAACGTGTTTTGAGAGTTGGATAAACGGCCGTTCACCAAGTGCTCTGAGGGCTTTCCTAAAGAAAGCAGCTCACAACCTGTAACTAGGTGTATTAAAAACTCTCCAGTCGCCTACAACAAACACAGGACAACAAAACAAAGGACCGCGCCTGGATTGAGGCGCTTACCAATGTTGTGATGGAGACCATACAGCAAGGAAATATAACACAGTGGTTATAATGGAGTTCCTGTCTTTGCTTTTCTGACATCTTCATTATATCTTAGCCAGAGGTCAGAAATGTAATGAAACCAGTGGTATGTGCATGTGTGTGTGTGTGTGTGTACCATGACGAAAAGGGCTACCTGACTTTAATGGACTATCCGCTACTGTTTGAGGCTAATTGTTGGCTCCACTTGAAATCAAGATCAGTGGTCCATCCATATTGTTGTTAAAGAGGATGTTCTTTAAAACATGGTCTGGGATTTTTTTTTTTGTTGATTATGAGTGTGAGAACATTCAGTGGTGAGAATAGTCTGTTCTGGTGATAGAGGCTGGTCATTTGTCTGCTGTCTAGTGATTACACTGTGCCAAGCCACAGTCTCTCCCTCTGTAACTTGACCTTGCAAACTATTCTGTTTGACTCTTTTAGTGAGAGTAAAAACATCCCAACATCGTACAATGTAGAGGCAATATGTGTAATATTTGAGGTATTGTCCACATGGTTAGCAAGCAGTTCTCCATTAACGTTGCTGGCACTAGCGTACATCTTTTTGTTTCTAATTTTTTGATAACATTTGTACAGACTGCAATAAAACCTTAACTTTAAGATACCTTTTAATGTTAGTGCTCTCTTTTGTTTATGTGTCTGTGTGTGACCTGAGGAGCAGTAGTCACACATTCTACCTTTTAAGATGTTGGGGGATATCTTTATACAATATAGCCAGAGAACAGTTTTGAAATATAAACATGTTACAGTAGCCTGTTTTTCTTTAAAAAAAACTACAACAATATGTTCTGTATAAACGGCTCTGAAATATTAACCATAATGAATAAAATACAAATGACTTTATATACTTGTAATATTAGGTGCAAACTCAGCAAATCCAGAAATTTTTTTGAAGGAATAAAAGACAATATACCGCAAAAAAGGTGATCTCCTTCACAAAAGTTCTTAGAATAAAAAAACATTCTAATATTTCTCTTCGTGCTTCTACTCAATCAAGCAGAATACAGTCTCTGTCTATTTCTCCCCCTTCTCCTTTCTTCGACTCCTTCCTTCCTTCCCTTCTTCTCTCTTTCTTTCTCTACCTCTCCTCTCTCCTCTGCTGTGCCCTTGCTCACTTAGGCCTTCTTGCATTTGCCTTTCTTCTCGCGCTGCTGGAACTTCCGGAGCCTCCGTGCCCATGTGTCCCTCCACTGGATGACTAGGCTGCCCTTGTCCGCCACCACGCCGCTCTGGTCCGGGGAGTCGTCCTCATTGCCCAGGAGGAGGTACTTCTTCCCGGGCTTGATCTTGGGGCACTTGCAGGCCACATCCTTGGCGTGGACCCACAAGAGCTGGTCCCCGCGGCGGATGCGGCTCTCCCCTTGCTTGTAGACGGAGATGACGTTCACCGTGAACTTCCACCACTCTCCGGCCTTGTCCCCCTTTAAGATGTGCACCTGTACCGCTGTATCAGAGAGAAAGGGAGATGAAAAGCGGATGCCGGGTCAGCCAGATTTTTACCAGTGATGGATGAATGAGGATTCATGACTCTGACAATGGGTGGAGCTACAAAGGGCTGTCAGTCACTGACTTCAACCAATAAACAGTTTTGCTCCTCGCAATAAAACACAAGGATTGGTTCACACTGATGAGATGTAGGTATCATGTGGTAGGTCCATCCATTCGTGGTGTCATGATGCCCTATTCTTCTGGGTGCAATTATGTTGCAAGTCACTCTGGATATGGGTGCCTGTAAATTACTGTGGTGTAAAGCAATGTAATTCGGGTGAAATTCCTGCCAATCATTTCCAAGGAAAATGGTACTACATTGCATTTGAGAATTTAGCAAATGCTCTATCCAGAATAACTTAAACAGCTTATAGTATAGAATATTACTGGTGTCTTAAGGGTTAAAGTATTTCAAATAATTATTTCAGCCATGTCTAAAAGCAATGGAAAATGTCCTCTTGTGACAAAAACTGCTTGCACCCGCTCAGATATCGACAATCCCTGTGATGACCGTTCTGTCCGACTCAAAAGCATAAGTGAAAAGAGCAGCATCTCAGCCTAAATGTAGGAGTGAGTTTGATTGGAGTACATTCATCACTGCTCGCCTGAGAATGTCTCTTGAGTCACTGACCTGCGTCATCTTTATTGCTGTCCCTGTTCCTTCCTCCACTGTTGACCTTTGACCCCCCCACCCCCTGCCCCACAATTTATTGTGTGGGCCAGCACATTCGTTATTACGGCAACGGTTGCCATGGCTACCCCGGCCAAGAGAATCGAATCGGTTCTGGCCATGTACATCTGAAAGAGCAGTCCCCTTGCATGTGAAACGCTCTAATGTTTGACTGTGGTCGAGGTTTCCGTAGAAACGATTTAAAAGAGAAAAAAGGGGGAGAAAGAGAAAAGGCCTTGGGCTGTGCCAAACATTGGATTCCTTTATTTTCATTACAAATGAGAGAAAATGGTGAAAATTTCAAATAAAGGAACCAGCCAGCACCAGAGGGAAAATAGCATGAGTGATTACATCTGAGGTTAAGAGCTATAAAACCTTCGGCAAAAAAAGTCATATAAGCACAACTCCGCAAGTTCATAGCCCGCTATTTACAATGGGCTCCAAGCTGCTGAACAGAGGTTTCTATGGTCAAGAGACAATAAAAATACCCCTGTCTCTGCCAGCTTATTTTCTTCGGGCAAATATTGACACTTGCCCGGGCTGGAGAATTTTCACATAGTCATGGACACGTTACTGGACGTTTTTTAAGCATGATGCAACGGTCTGACTTCCACACACTTCAGGACTCAAAAATCCATCTATTCCACAGACTTAATAGATCTCTGGCTCAGTGTGCACACCTACCTCCTCCTCTACTCATTTCTCAACCCGGTCAACCAGCTGTATTACGATGCTTGTTGTTGTAATGTGCGATGGGACCTTGTTTTAGAACATTATCTTAGAAGATACGAAAGGAAACATTTTTTTTTTCTTCTACCATTGAATGCTAACTGGTGTTTTCTGAGGTGTGTCAACTGTCGAAAAAGCTGTGTGAAATGTTGAGAGAAGGTTGGGGTGAAGGGGGGGGGAGAGAAAGGGGGATAGGGGAGGTGAAGTGAGCAAATTGCTTGCAATTACAGAAGAAAAGAAGCCAGTTGGAATCACTGCGGCCCCCTTTCACAGATTAGCCATTCACTGAGAGAGCGTCTTTGGGCCGAAGGCGACTTGTTCGACGAAAGAAAGAGAATACTGGGGGAGGTGGGGTGGGATGGGGGGGTTTGGTATTTATATTTCCAGCCAGAGAGAATGTTCCAGAAAGATCAGGATACGCTCTGACCCCCATGAGCAGTCCAGGCCTTGGACGTGGCGCGGCTTCCGTTCCGCACAAAGCTCTTGCTCCCAGAACTCGATCCAGGAACAGAGTCCACACCCTCGGTACGCGCCCACCCTCTCTTTCCCCCTCTCTCTGTTTCTAGTTCTGTAAACGAGTGCCTGCATTAAATGCCCTGAATGTCTGTACGTTAAAAGCCACGTTGTATGCTACGTGAGTTAATGGTGGCGTTGGCACTGAGAAAAGGGCAGTAATACATTAAGCAGGTTGAGTGAGACTGTTACTTTAGATATGAAGGCACAAACCAAGTGGTAAAAGGTAGAGGGAGGCTTACAGCACACACACATACTCAATAGGGAGGCAGTGTGTGACCCAAAACAAAAAGACTTGCTGTGCAACCGGGAAGGACGGACAACAACAAAAAAAAAGGAACGAAAAAAGAAAAAGCAAAGGAGCGCCAGCATTCCGTTTGGGATGGCCCCATACGGGGCACCTACGGGGACCCCAAAACCGTGTGCTCTCTTCAGGAGGTCTAGGAGTACGATGGAGTTGGGATACAAATCACTACGGCTGGAGCTCCTTCTCAGTCTCAGTCCCGGAACAGATCTTTGACTGTTGAAGTCCTGCTTGATGCAGTGCTGGATACTCTCTGGACTGCAGGTCAATGACAGGCTTTGCTGGGTTAAATGACCTGGTCTTTTGATTTTCTTATATGGCCAGGTATGCACACTTTTTTCTGCATTTAGGAATATATTCAGTTCAGGTGCATGTCTTCCAATATATCAGTGACAAAATTTGCCTAATTTCAATCCAATAGCATTGGGAAAAATTAAAGAATTCATTGTCCAAGAATGACTCTTGCTGACTCCAAACTTCTGAAATGAATATGTACCATTCATTCTTAGTAACACAATTATCTGCTTCGGACATGATTTGACATTAATTGCGTTATTGTAAGTGTCTAATTAAAAAACATAATGTCTGCTCGTTACAACTTCAGGAACTGCAATTAAGTCTAGAACTAATTCCAGTACAAACGAGGCTTCCTCCAGGACCGAGCTTGGGAACTGCAGATTGGGGACCTCCTGTCCCAGTGCTTGGCTTTCTGCCCACTGGAGCATGAGCGTTCTGCCTGCTAAAGTCACAGCCTGGCCCACACACCCCCTTCACACCCCGCAAACACCAGCAGGTGGCGCTATGCACAATGGAATTACAGGCCTCTACCCTCATGAACCCCTCCTCCGCACCAAAAGGCTCGCACAAAGCCCCATAGAACACCCCCCCAGGAACTTTGTTTCATTGTCTTTGGCCCCCCACGGCATATCAGGGGGCAGAGTCTCCCACCTCCTGCTGGAAACTCTGTAGCTGTAGTTTTGCACCAGGGAGAAAGAGAGGGAGCGAAATGGACAAAAAAATCACTGTGAAATATCTGTTTCCATTGACAGCAATCTGCTGCATCTGTGAGTCTTACCGATCTGCTATTCCACTCCACCAACAGGAACATCTCTGCCCAAACCTGAGGGAAGGTTCTCCAGTTGCCATGTTCAACACCTTCCCACTCCTCAGCTGAGCTGCCCCCAGCCCCAACCAACCCCCCACCAAATAGAAAATGGGATATTTTTCATAAAGAATTCTAGTGAAGTACTTTTGGAATTGAACCTGCAGTGTCAAGAGCCCAGCTTCCATAACTAGCCATGCAATTAGTGACTGCTAGGTTACCATGGCGGCAGTTGAACTTGGGATGGCATTGTGTGTAAATGGTCATGACCTCTGTAAATGTGTTGAGCTACAGTGGAGCATCAACCGATGGCTTGTTTGAGGCCTAGTCTACTACCACAACAGCATGCCTGCTGTGCTTTACCCCTGGTGACATAGGTTCAAATGCTGTGTCCACTGTTCGCTTTTGTTTTCCATGGTCCCTGTATGTCTCCTTTTAGCTCTCTCCCTGCCTCAAATATAGAGTGAAAAATACAAACAGGGAGAGGCACTGCCATCTTTCCTGTGTTTTTATGTGGAGAGCACAATCTCGAGCACAAGAAAACACAGCGGCTGGCTCAAATCAGTATATCAGCTTATGGTAACCCAGCCAGTTTTTTTGTTTGTTTCATGAGTCCTCATTCTCCCATTGCTTGTGCCCCCAATACCCATCCCCCAACTTCCCCTTCCGTACCCCCCCTTTCACAGGGCACCATGAGCTTCCTCTGGGCAGAGTATAAGAGCCAGGACTCTCTGTACAGGCCGGCTGAGCCACGTCTGCCTGCAGCAACCGCTACACCAGCAGGCAGACTGGATGAAGCCCAAGCCCTGGGCAGGGGCGAAAGGATCAGGGAGGACCAGAGTGGTGCAGTGGGAAGTAAAGGGGTGTGAAAATTGGCTATAATTCATCATAATTGAGGAGGGAGGGCTGCAGTGTGTAAAGAGGACGCAACGGGGGTCCCTTGCTCTTGCTGCAGGAGCCTGATGCTCTGAATCTTGGCCATGTACCGCCCTCCCCCTTCCCCCCTCCACCCGCCGCCCCCCCCCCCAAGCATAGAGGAAATCCCATGAGTCACAGCTCTCCCTGGGGTCTGGTGGAGCGTGGCTGGTGGCTGGGAGCGCTGGTCCCTCAGCGGGGGGCTGGCCCGACCCGTGCCAGAACTGGTAATACCCCCCCTCCTCCCCGTTGTCCCGACTATGGAGGCCTGGGAATGAGCTCAAGATGTTCTGAATGACTTTGAACATCTCTCTCTCTCTGTTAGTCTTTCTCTGACTTTGTCTCTCTCTGTCTTTCTCTCACGCCCTCTCTCTTTCTCTCCCTCTCTCTGCCTCTCTCTGTCTTTCTCCCCATCAGCTCTTCAGAATACATTCGTATTCTCTCCCTCTTTCTCCTCCTCCCACAGAATTTCCCTCTCTCTCTTCATCTCTTTCTCTACCTCCTACTCTATCCCTCTAATCTTTCTCTCTCTTTCTCCCTGTCTCTCTCCCCCTCTCCTTCTCTCTCTCTCTCTCTCCTTCTTTCTTTCTCCTCCTCTCTCTCTGCAGTGTTGGAACCAGTCCTTTTCAGCCATCCTTGGCTCCTTTCCCGTGGTGTAAGACACACTCGACTATGATCCTCGATGGGACGATGACGGAACCCCCATCGGTAACCCCCGCAACACCCCAATTTCAAAAGCTCCCTCTCCCGCTCTTTGTCCCGCACCTTGGCACACGCAAGTTGTGAATGGATGGCAGGAAGTGAGATTACCCTCCTCCTATCCCACCAATTCACCTACACCCCTCCCTCTACCCCTTTCAACGTAAATTGGGAGGGGGAGGGGGGGGGCAGCCAATGTCTTCTCTGCACCACTTCGTACTCTCATCTCTCATTCCTACTCAGAACTGCCCCACGGTTTTGTTTGAGCTCTGTCGTATTGGTTTCAGATGTCAAACATACTTGGGCAGCAAACCAATAGCAGCACTTAATGGACCAACCCAGAGGACACCTTGTGCATTGCCAGGGTTTACCGTAGTCATAAAAGCACGGCGGAGGGTGGAATGCCACTGGGTCAATAAGACCATTATCCAGAAGTTATCTTGAGTTGACACATTTTTATTGTATGCTACAAATTATGGTTCGTTACCTGACGAGTAATAAATCTAGATCTAACTTTGAGACTTGTATTATCTTTTAACACCTCTGGGTGTCATACACAGATGTTTCGTATGTCCGGATGTCTCCATGACACTTAAGGTAACAGCGATTTTTCAGATGTCTACAATTTACCCTTGTAGAAATGTTCCGATTTTGGGGTTGAGACAGCTCCCTGTGTGAAATTGATGACAGGTATATTAAGGGCATGTGTCACTTTGGATATAGCGCTCCCAGCCCAGTAATATAAAGACCAAAAAGTCTTTGTACAGTGGACTTTGTTCAGTTTTGGCCACTGCTTTGGTTTGGGAAGCTGACTGGCTGAGTCATGGAACTGACTTCTTGAGTAATGGAGGCCAGGGGGGAGGTAATAGACTGTAGCGCCGGTCACGTAGCACGGATAAATGTGCAGCACCCGACTGACACGCACCAGGGGCCCGTGCAGGTTTGTGGCAGGAGGCGGCCATCCATTGCGAGGGAAAACACACGCCTGCATGCACATGCCTCTAATTGATTTTCACCTCCAGCAAAGATTGAAAAATTTAAGCAAAGGCGAAAAGATCGCATTCCACACAATTAGCAGTACATGATCCATGAACCATCCAGGAAGAGCAATAAAGTCACGTTCACGGAAGAATGAAGGCCACTGAGTAATATATATATATATATATAATATTTTTTTTTTTTTTTTTAAACCAGAGTGATATTTACCTACATGTAGTGCTTCGCTGCACATCAGCTCCACTAGCACTAACAACGGAGTGACAATTGTAGAACATATATAAATTAAATTGGCGAATATTTATAGAAGCTCTGGAAAGTATTTGCTGTGAAAATAAGATTAAAACTGCAAGAGTTTAACTGAAAGTCTAGGAATAATTGCAGAAGTTCATTCCTTAATCATTTGCATGTGTACACTTCTTCCATTCTAGTTTTTCAGTTTGCATTGTGAACAAGATCTTGTTATTATCACTTGTAATGATAATCATAATTTTTATTCATTAACATTTTATTTAAATGTTGATAATTTAAAGTACAAAAATGATATGTTTCAGTCAACAGCTTGTCATCTTAGTCATTCTGTCTGAATTGATATCACATTTATTTTGTATAGAATGTGTAGCAATATGAGGAGCAATTTTTGACATATTAATAGACCTGATCCTGTACAGTAAAAACTCTTAAAAGCTTTGGCAAAAAAGGAGAACAACCGGGCAGTTGTGCATGCCTGGACCAATCGGGAGAGTGGCTGAGCTATTGTAAAGCTTTGGCCAATCAGGAGATTGGCTGTGATATTACATATTCATGGCCCAATGGGGAAGGTGCTTGGTGTATTGTCTTGGTCCAATCATGACAGACCAAACTGAAAAGATAATAACTTCTATTGATGATTAGGAATGATAAGAATCCAGCAGCTTCTCTCCCCCCCACACACACACAGATTAACCCCAGCCCACCCCTTGTTTAAATTGCCAAAAACCCTGATAATTACCAGCCTGATCATTGATGAAAGACTGAATTAGTGTCACACCTTTTAAACTCCAGTGATTCTCAACCATAAAGCTTTAGCCAGTGACTTAGAGACTTAGGCAGAGTTAGTCCTCCCCTGTCTCCCACCTTCCAACCCCCCATAATGGAGATTTAAAGATGAAAGGGGGGATGAGTTATCATTTACATGGGAGATTTTGAGGCCTTAGTGCTGTGAAGTGTGGAGAGACCTGGAGTCTTTATTCACTGCAGTCCCTTAAGCAGCAGGGTTGCCAGGTATGGCTTTTACCGCCAAACTGGCTGAATCTGTCACTGAATCACTGATTTTGTACACCCACTCATACACACACACACACACACACACACACAAGCTTTTTTGAGACTGAAGCTCCAGCTGGCATTTTGACGTCTTGTTGGGTTTTGCTGCCCATGATTTGGCTTAAAGAATTTATTTTTATAAGACACACTGTAACTGGAATTGCCAGATGCTCCTCAACAAGAATCTGTGTTTTTTCCACAGACACTCATTTGTTACAAATTGTTTTGGCTTTTCCAAACTTACCGCTGTTGTCACTTGTGAATTCTCCCCACATGTTTGTGTGTTTTATAATTGAAACAGATAAACTAAGGAAATGACGTTTTTTTTACCCAGAACAGAACTTAAAGATGCTTATTGTACCTCAACTTGACTGACTTACAGACATCAAATATAATTATATAATACAAATATGTGCATAGCAATATTATATTATATTTCTCTAAGGGCTGTCTACCTCATCACATACTTCCTGAACTAAAGGTTTTGATCCCCCTTGATCCCAGTGCTAAAGATTATCGGAGATGGGGTTGTGAGGGTCACAGTCAGTGACTGTCACTCATTAGCCACGCCCCTACGGGCTCAGGGTGTTACCGTGGCAATAAAAGGCTCAGGGGAGATGGTCACGGAAGTGCAGGGAGCAGAAAGAGAAAAACACATGTCACCCCTCCATAACGAGCGACCCTCTGCAATGGTCCTTCCGTCACACTGAGTTTGCCTTTATCCCCTTAGGCGCTTTGACAACCTGCTGTGCTGTCCGTCAAAGGCTGGTCATCCTAAGCCTCTCTAGTCTGAGGTTTTACTCTTCCGGGCTTACACGCTCTTTGGACCTTTGACTTCCATTCAGGGGAGACTCTAAAGTAAGCCGTCAGCACAATGGCTCAGGAGCCGCGGGGTCGGAGGGGAAGCAGTCGAGGTGCGCTCGGGGTCAGGAATGAAGACGTCCTGGCAAAACTACTGCCGTTTGACCGTGAGGTCCAATGCAGGTTCAGATATATGAAATGTAAGAACAGAGACCTCCATGTGGATCACGGAATAAGGGCACATGTTTGTGTTGCAGCACAGGTGATATGTGATCGGTGACGCATCTGCAGTGTGAAAAATAGTCAACCACTCTTTCCAGTGAGACTGTGAGTCACTGGAATGGGTCCAGTAAGTCAGGTTCAGGTAGTAAAAAAAAAATCTTTTAAAAAAAGAGATGTAAGAATACATGACAGTGAGAAAAGGTTGCCCAGCCCATCGAAGAGTAAATCTTGTGATTTACTTGCAGTCTATTCAGTGTCCAACACTTTGTCAAGCCTTGAATTGAACACTCCCAAGATTCCCTCAGCTTCAACTACATGACCTGGCAAGCTGTTCCACTCTGTGTCAAAAAAACACCACCTGATTTCCACCTATAACCCCTTCTTGTTCTGCTCAGAGAACCTAACCTGTAGTTAACTTTGTTACTACCTTTTATGAATTAAAAACCCTTAAACATGTAATCACCACCTTAGTGTTTGTTCCCCCATAATCTAAGCTTGCATAAGTCACATATCCATATGTAAACAGAGGTTCACCACCCCCACCAGAAATCCCAGACTCTGCTCACCATAGTCTTTCTTGCAGTACTTCTTCATGTTGATCTTCAGCTTGCCTTTGGAGGCCTTGCAGTAGGATTCACAGTCTGGGGAGAAGAGATAGAGAGAACGAATAAAAAAGGGAAAGAGAGAAGGAAGGAAGCAATTTATTTGAGGATGTTGTAAAGCCACACAAAGGTATATGTGTGTGTCCTTCACATACCAATCAAATTTTTTTCCAAAGACATGTTTTTTTCTGTCAAAAATGTGGTATTAGAATGTAACACGCATAAGCATATAGTTTTTATGTCAGCAGCTGACTTCATTCGCCATTTTTGTGTTCACATGTGAAATTTCCCAGGTCACGTGAAAAAAACCAATTTCCCTTGTGATAACACAGATTCTCACAGGTGAAAGTGTCAAGTCCACATATGTTTAATTTTTCAAAAGTGTGTTTTGGGGGGTGTGAGTGAAGAAGGAATTGTCAGCTGACACATCGCTCTCTCTGGAAATGTGGAAGATAAGTCTGTTCTTGCAGGGAGACGTGTCCATCTGCCAGGACCAATTGTGTCATGTAAGGGGGGCTTATAGGGCACTTCTTTTGTCAAGGACAAAGGCAATCAAGCGCCCCCAAAACTCCAACTCCAACCCTGCCATCCCAGTCAATGCTTTTGGCCGTCTGGAGTCCCATACCCCCCGCCCCCCCAACACACACACACACACACCCTCCACCCCTGGTAGCATTGTGTGGGAGCTTTTTGGGTGTGGTTATTGTACCACCCAGGTCTGCTCCGATCCCCAGACACCCCCCCCACCCCCACCCCTCCATAACCCCCATGGAAGTACCGCTGTGGAACTGATTAGGGGCTATGGAGCACCCTTCTTGTCATGTCACCCCTAGCCCCCCCACATCATCCCAACCCCAGGGTCATATCAATCCGTGCCATTTATGACATCACAGTTCAGGGAAGGGGGTCACCGGGACAAACAAAGGGAGGTGGATAAAAAAGGGGGGCAAGAAATTAGTGGCCCATGAAGAAGCTCCTTCACCTCCAAACATGTCCTGCTAGCCACTGCCCCGCACGCTAATCTAACCTCCCCGCATAGGGACCTGTCTGCAGCTTTATTGATGAGCTCCTCGTGGCGTTGTCATGGCGCCAAGAACATTCTTGTCTTGGGCGGGCGGGCGGGCGGGAGGGACTGGTGTATGACATGAGGCCCAGGCGGAAAAATTAAAGTGGTTTGTTTCCCTCTTTTGCTTTTCTTGGACTGACAACAAACTGAATCCGAAACATCTCGCTCAAATGGCGGTTTTGCTTGTGCCCCTCCTAGCGCAGTAGCACCCCCTTACTTGAAGTGGTGGGAGGGTGGAGACAGAGACAGAGAGAGAGAGAGAGGTGGGAGAGAAGGAGACGAGGGAGAAAGAGAGAGAGGAGGGGAGAACCTTTCAGGCGGTCTGAATATGAACAAACTTCATTGTTTTGCCCGGCCCTCAATCTTTGCCTGCTCTTTATTTTCCTTTATATTCTGAATGAATGAGGTTGCCCGGGTAACGGCGAAATGAGGAAAAATGCCCCCCAAAAAAGAGGGGGTTGGGGGTTTTGGGAAGTTTGGAAGGGTGGTGGCGGTGGTGGTGGTGGTGGGGGCGGGTAGTTGTATGGTTGTTGGTTGTTGGGGGTGTAGGGACAACATTTTTAGTAAACCCCAAATCAGAGCCAGAGATGGTGGAGTAGAAGGGGTGTGTGGGAAGGATAGGGGGTGGGGTGGGGGGGTAAAAATCCCAAAGTAAATGAAACTGACGAGTCCATATCGGCCCCGCCTGATTTCCATGTAAATGAGGAGAGCGATGGAAAGGCCACTTTGTTCCCCCCACCCCCACTCCCCCAGGATCGGCCAGTTGGTTCCACGCCGTCACGACGCTTCGCTTTGATAGCTCGCCCCTTCCCGCTGACGGACCACAGAGACAGCAGCCCCGGCAGGACCGAGCTGAGAGAGAGCACCCAGAAAGCTCCCATTGAGAGCCAGTGCCCCTGCGGAGCGGACAAATGTTCCCTTTGTTTGAGCTCTTGGGCTGGGGAATTGGGGTTTTCACTCCCAGAACACACTGGGGCTTACCGTTTTCAAGGACAGCGCCCAAGCACTGGGCTTCAAACACCTAATCTATGTATATGTGTGTGTGTGTGTGTGTGTGTGTGTGTGTGTGTGTGTGTGTGTGTGTGTGTGTGTGTGTGTGCTTCTTTTTTATGATAGTGCGTGTGTATGACTGTGTGTATGTGTGATATGTGTGTGCGTAGGATTTTTGTATTCTGTACAGGACACTGTAAGCCAACAGTTTCCGTGGCAAACCGTAGTGTAGATACTCGCACCAGTCAGAGGTATAATTCGACACTGCACTTGTGTCGATGCAGCTGCTTTAACATATGTATGAAAAACACTTTAATTTTATACGAGAATATTTTGTCAAGCGTCATGTGAAGGGAAGAGTCGCAGTAAAACTGCGTATGAGGAGGGTCGTGCGCTGTGAAGGTTTGGGAATCACATCATTCAGAGCCTATGAAGAGTGTGTCTATGTGCTCCTACACTGTCAAAAATGACCAGGCCTCCATCTTCCAGCTGGACCTCATCTGAATTCAGCAATGTAAAATTTACAGTACAAGCCAAACTTAGAGGCCACAAGAGAAACAGACCATCCAAAGGAAACAGGGTTTAAAAAAAAAAAAAAAAACTGAATTTTTGAAAAATGGAGGAAAAGGATTTTTAAAAACTCAATGTGATGTAAGGGCTTTCTCACTTAAGATCAACAAATTACTGCAGATACTGTATGACCTGTAATGTTTATTGTAAATTCTATGAGCCTGCATGAATGAACATTGGACAAGATTTATCAGTTAGGCGACACCGAACGTAGCTATGTTTGAATATTGCTGGGAAGGACCAATTTCAGGATGGGTGTTGTTGAAGTTTTTGGGTAACATATGCACTCCATTGTAAACCCACACCTTACGAATCTTTAACGACGGTTGTAAAACCCGCCAAGAACAAACACCCACCATTCCCAAATCTGAAAAATATAAATGTCTTTTTTTTTTTTTAAACGGATGATTCCTAGTCCAAGTTTGTGGTTTTTCACCGAGGTATTCTGAGAAGCCTTCCTCCCGCCGTATGGCAGGGGACCGCGTGGCCGAAGACAAATTAATTTCCTCTCTCAGCACCTGCCGCACAGCTGTTTGCCTCCGCGGAGAGCGCAGAGCCGGCTCGGCTCGCGCTCCAGCTCGCGTTCCCTTGGTCACGGGCCAGGCGCTACAGTACTCTGACTGAGCGGGTGATGAGGAGGACGGCGCCTTCATACGTTTGCAATTAGGTAGCCTATAGAGTGAGATCATATCATTTTCAAATAGGAATTTAGTCTGCAGGATTATAATGGCCTCTTTAAAATGCTGTGATATATTTGCTAAACCGCACGCTTGGGTGGTCTGGCTGGTTCCTTCGTAGAATTCTTGCATCGACAACAAGCATGTCGATAGCGGAATCGGAATGTGCTGTTCCTCTGCCTCGACCTGTCAACTTGTCTAAATAGTAAAATCTCTCATTTACACAGCTCAACACATAAACACATGAATGTGGTAAGAAGTGCCTTTGATTGATAAAAAACAAAACAAAAAAACTCGTGATTTGGCTGGGGTCTCATAAAAGTAACTTGCCAGATGAAATCATTTTAATCACTGTTTAAGAGTACGTGGAACCAGGTGCGTGTGTTGGAACCAGGTGGGTGTGGAGGCCTTCCACGCTACCGTTGAATACCATATGAGTCCGGCCCTTGTTAAAGCGAACTGTAAGTGCGTAAAATTGCCTTAGTTTGTCTAGGAATATTTTGCCATATTTTTATTTTGGGTAAGATGCCCATCCTTTCAGTTCCACTGCATAAAAATGAAAATGCACACTGCCATTGGAGGGTCAATTGTAAGATGCGTTGGGTAAAAAGCATCAGCTAAATGACTGTACTGTACTGTACTCAGATCCATTGGGGGAAATGGCATCCTTGGACCTCCTAATATGTTATTGCTGATAACCCATGTATGAATTTTACCCGCAGATGTCTAATCATTGCACTTAGACTGGTCTGCTTAAATAATACATTCTAATTCATTTCCTCCTGATGGGAAGTGTTAGCCTGGAAACAACTTTGTTTTAATACAACACACAGGTGAACATGGTGGACTCCCTGTCTTGGAATCTACCAACACCTACTTTGGGGTTTGATTAGTCATTAAATTAAGATGGAAATTTACTTTAGCAATGTCGAGGGCCAACATTCCACATCAAGGACCAACATTTGAATGACATTTCATATTTTAGTCACTTCTGGTTCATTTAAATTAAAGGCAACTTGTGGTAGGCGGATCATTCTTCATTAAGGTCAGTTGGTTTGATCTGATTGGTCGGATGGAGATGACAGTGCCTGGGCATGCTTGGATGTCCTGCCAGGTGAGAGTGCAACGTTCCGTTCTCACCTGTTGGCTCCTCTGTGCTGCTCACACTCGTTGTCGGGGGAGCGACAGGAATCTCTGTATTTTGAACAGCAAAAACAGTTAGGTTAACAAGACATCTCAGCTGAATTTTCTAAATTCAAAGGAAAATTATGTGTGAGCTATATGGGTATATGACTATATATATATATATATATATATAAAAAAAATATTATATTACACATTTTTCATATTTTTACTTGTTAGTATGCCATAAACATGCAGGGAAAGTGTTAAAAGTTTATATAATAATGCCTGTATTTTCTGAGTGAGAACATGCTGAAGAATTTTGAGATTCCTACAGAGGAGATCTGACCAAGGAGGCAGGATGGCTTCTAATCTGGTGCAGGGGATAACATAATAAAAACAACACCTGAATATGTGATCCTTGTGCTTTTCTTTGCACCAGCAGGTAAAAGAATCCCCCCCCACTGTCCCCCACACCCCCCAATAATCCCGAAGACTTGATTCTTTCAGCCCCCTTGGTCTCCAGCTGCATTCAAGGATGGGGAGGAAGTTGTCATTGAAGAAGGTCATGCACACAGGAAGTCCTTCTTATATCCAAAAGAGAAGAGTGTGGTAGTGGTGGAAACAGTGCCTTTAGCATCAAAATCTTAGTGCATGCAAGACAACAAGGCCAACGATACACCACACAGAGAAATCAGACGGGGGGGGCAGGTGGGTACATTTACCGAAAAAAGAGCGAGTGGAAAAGCATGTTAGGACAGAACTGCAAGTGAGGCCATGCAAATTTAAGGACTGTGTGTTCAACGGGAGAATAGAAAGAATCAAGTCTTCCCACATATGATTGCCTCAGGTTTTTTTTTTTAAGAGAACAATTTTCTGGGAATATATTAAAGCATTTTTGGGATTTTTTTTTCACTTGTGTTTGGTAAATGTGTTTAGTCTGTTAAGGTCTCGCAGTGGACATGTCGAACACGACGCTGTTCTAACTGCTCCATTTGTGACGAATGGTTTATGTCAGTGCTTCTCAGCTTTGGTCCAGTTGGACCCCGGTGTATGCTGGCTTTTGTTCCTACAGCAAAATTAATTAGGTTTGATTGAGTCGTTTATTGAATACCCGGGGTCTGGATTTTACCATTTTACAAGCGCTGTCAGTAATTTGAGGAATAATTATTTAGAGAGGTCTGTTATTAAGAAAAAGAATGAGACTTTTTCTCAGTTTATTTATGTAATTTATATCTCTTAAACTCATCAGCACAGATTTCTTTGAGGGTAACTTCCATTAAATTGCACATTCTTCTTAGCTACAGTAGCAAGCCAACCAACCAGGTAAGTTGTGAAGCTTGTAAGTTACTTTGCCTGTTTGAGGTAACAGTGCATTTATTGCAGGCTAAAGTAAATAAATTAATTTATGTGTTTTTACACAGCGCTGTACATATCTTGGATAATTGCCTCCTGTTAGTTGAGGTTCACACGGTAGCAAAAGTTGGACGTTAAACAATTTGGACCGCGTGCTACGTGTTTTGAACGAAATGTATACCATTCGGATGTCTGTGTTGAAAAACGGGACTACATCCTCCTGCATGGATGTTACATATGGGCCTGACATCGGCACGGAGCTCTAAGGCAAAGCCAGGCCTGTGCTGGCAGGCGCTTCCATATGACTAAATTTGATATTAAGCTATTAAAACGAAAACATGCTATTTTTGCACAATTATAGGAGAAAAGTAAATGTTTTTCCATTGAATCAGAAGACCCCTCTTATGTCCAAGTTTCACACTTCGTGTTTGTTACTTTACCAGCAAAAAAAAAAAAAAAAACGAGGAAATCCGAGTCCTGTGGGCTTACAGGCTTTGCTTTATCCTGTTGAATCTCGGCCAGCGGTACCAGAGCTGTTTCCTTTTTTATGGTGTCTCTGTTGGGTTTCCAAACACATTTTCATTGGCAAAAACGGCACTGACTGAAAAGTAAGACTATTTGTAATAATAAAAAAAGAAAATAATCGTCGGGTACCATGTTGTACACATATGTTATCTTTATCAAGGACAGCCAGCTGTCTTTGAGATGCAGCCCAAGGCCACAGTTCAGGCCTATCGCTGTTGAGCTCCTGGTGTTTACATCCCCCTGCCTGCTGAGATCTGCTCTCTTTAGATACCGCCAATAAAATATACCCCTGACCACTGGCCGAGGGCCCTCGCCCTGATCTTTTACCGCAAAGCCCGACCGCCACAACCTGCTGTGATTAAGAGTGATTCAAAATCGATTCGACAATCTGTCTCTGTCGCTTTTTGATTTCGCGGACCCTAACAGCCAAAGCGCTCGTTCGAGAAAAAAAAAAAAAAAAAAAAAAAAACAATGGCACGTAGAACAAAAGAGAAAAGGAATTGCCAATTGCTTTTCTGCCATGATAAATACAGAGATAAATACATTATAAGTGGGTACTGATGTGATGGATACAATGAGGGTGTTTTTGGCGTTGTTTGAAGGGGACATGGATGACCCCTAATCGCTGTGGGTGAGTATGGCTACGGGGCTGAGGGGGGTGGTGGGGTGGATCGGGGTCAGAGGTCAGAGGGGCTGGAGCACACATACTTATGCAGGGCGCAATGGGAGAACGGCTCTGCTGGTAGCCTTTAGCGCAGCGGTTGCACGTGATACCAGTCACGCCATCTTTACAGGGACACTGGCCCGTGGTTTGATTGCAGGTTTTCCCCGCAGCGCCCACGGGGTGGCAGTCACAAGCTGTGAGGAACAGAGGAGAGAAGAGGTGAGAGAAAAGGAGTACAGTACACGCAAACACACAAACACACATACACACACACACACACACTGCACAAACACGCATGCATGCATGTATGTGTGCGTGGGAAAATTCACCAGGGCTATTCCATTACAAGTCCGATGGCTGCAGGTATGTGCTTCTGTTATGCATTAGACAACCTGATTTCACTTAGTTTACCTCCATGGTCAAGCAGGTGAGCTAATTAGTGAAATCAGGTGCATTTTTTGAAAAGGTACCTGCAGACACTGCTATCCACAGGACATGAAATGCACAGCCCTGATATACACACACAGACACAAACGCACGCACATACACACAGAGAGCACAGGTAAACAGTAGTACAGGTGCACTGGAGAGCGTGATAAACTAACACAGGGTGTGCAGTGCAGCAGTGATAGCACAGGTAAACTGTAATTGGTGTAGTGGTGTGAGCACAGGTGAACAGTAACACAGGGTCTGGGTTAGCACAGAAAGAAAACGAGGGTGAAACACAAACCACTGCACCGCCAATCCACTGACTCCAGATCAGTGCAGCACCACTGCAAAAGTTCCTCCACACCAATATTTGCACTTAATCCACTGATTCTGGACCAATGAAAGATGGTCAACATACTGTCTTGACACCATGGTATGTTTGGTGGATGGATGGATGGATGGATGGATGGATGGATGGATAGATCACGTCATGACCTCTTTCAGCCTGCTGGCATCTCAGATCATTCATTGTGCATTTGATGTGTAGTTTCCATTTACCAGTGAAGATGACATGTAAAGTGTGCTGCTCAGCAACAGACAGCGCGTGTTTTCCCTGTGATCTTCCTTCCGCTTTAACCCACTCTCTCCGTCAAACTCGGCAGACTGTGCGGGACGCGTGTCTCAGAAGGGCTGAGAAAAACATGCACCGTTAGGATGCTGGTTTTCATTTGGGGAGAGAGAAGGGGAGAAAAAAAACCGCGGTCCGAGCCGCACAAGCCCGTCAGGCTCCAGCATTGTTCCGGCTCTGGGTAAAAACCAGCTTAGACTTAAAGCAGTCTCTCCATACAGCTCTGCTCTGTGTCACTTGTCATTCCCAGTCCTCTCCAGCCAAACTGAGCTGTGTCATTTAGCTGTCTGATCTCATACAGATGATTTAGGCCCAGTGCTCTCTAACTGGGAGATATGCGTCATGCACAGAATTCCTCACAAGCTCCTGAACACTCCAACTGGATGTACAGCTCTGCAGCATATAGTGACACATTAATGACATCAGCTGTTGAACATGGACAGAGGAGAAATTTATATAATTACTTCATTACTTCAGGAAATGTAAGATACTTGTATGTTCTGTTTTTTTGTTTTTTGTTTTTTGTGGTTAGCATTCTTATGGGCGTGTTCGATGCTATATGTTGGTTTTGGCCCCATTACATTATCATGTGATGTTGTGTAGCTCTTCACTTCAACACTCCTTGCTGTGAAAAGGACTCGGATGTCCTTGAAATTGGCCGTCCAATTCTACGCCTTCCCTGTGGATCCACATCGATGTGGTGCTAGACCGTGGGCCAGTATCATATGAACGGAACTTCTCTGTCTGAAAAGCAGCAGCCCTGAATCACTGTCTGCAGAGTGAAAAAGCGTGTCATTTCCATTATTCCTGAAACGTTAAAAGCAGTCTGGGGATTACTCATGTTAATATCAAATTCTACTTTTGATAAGGACTTGCCCTCTTTGCAAGGGGGCCTCCTACCCCTCCAGCACCGGCCCCCAAAGGCCGATTGGGCTTTGGTTTTGCATAAATGTCTCTCTCTCTCTTTCTCTTTCTTTCTCTCTTTCTCTCTCCCTCTCTCCAAAGCTCTCAGAGCTCCTTGGAGGGTGTCTGGGTCTCAGTAACAAGGCCGAAAAACTGAGACCGAAGCTCAGATGTTAAAAGATCTTGGCCAGAGGACCCTCAAATAAAGGCTGAATAATGTTTCCCATTAAATACCCGTGTGGGACAAGTTTCAAAGGAGTCTACTTTAGCTGTTTCGTCAGGAAGATTGCACATTAAATGTGAGATTTTTCTCACACTGCCAAACATTTAACCATAAAGCTCATGTTTGAAGTTGAGAGCTTTGCTTTCCCCTATAGGATTGCAGTGGATTTTTTATTTGCCAGCAGATTAATTCGTCGGTTGCTGGAAGCCATCCAACATGGCAAGTGTGTTCTGGGGTTGTGAATCATTTTTTTTTTTTTTTTTTTACACCCGTCATTTTGAAGCAAAACCTCTTTTTTGAAAAAAGGTTTTGAAAGCACAACTTTTTTTTGTTTTGCACAAGCACATTTTTCATATTTGTTATTTTCACTGTTCATTGACTTTAATATGAAACGCAATATTTCTCGCTTGTTACCATGGTGTTCTTTGTAGATATGTTTTTTCCTGCGCAAGATTATGGGCGTTTTATGTAAATGTAAAAAAAGAAAAAGAAAAAAAACTTCTGACAAGCTAAACAGAAAGCAGCCTCATTAAGGCACGGTCTCTGAAAATGAAAAATAAAGATACAAACAATGAGGTCATTAAAAAAGCTATGTTTTTAAAACCTCAAAACCAGAATATGTTTTTGTGGCTAATAAAGGCCTACTGTGACAATATGAGACACATGCCCAGAGCGAAGTGCAAGTAATCTCTCAAACATGCAGTGCCATTAAAACTGAGATTGGCTCCAGCTGTTATTTTTCAGCATTTTAAAACTAAAACTTTATTCCTTAAGTATTATCTGCTAAAGTAATGACAAATGGCTTTATAATGAAGGGTGGGGCTGAGGTAGTAGAGTAATGAAAAACACTGCTGCTCTGCTTGGTTCCAGGTTGATGCCATTTTGCTTCATGTTTGAACTGTGTGTTAGGGACTGGAAAGTCCAGTATTCTGAAAGTGGAGATGTTCTACGACTGCTGTGCATTCTCTCCTGATTATTCTACTGCAAGGATGTGATTATTCTCCTCATTGGTCCCAAAATATTGACACTTAATGTCTCAACAATATTAAAAGTCATGCACAGTATTGTGTAGCAACATGTTACATGTTATCTGAGTTTTGTATCAAGATTACCAAAATAAAGTAACTAGTCAGCCCAGGCTACATTTCACTCCTGCTTTTACTTTATCTAACTTGATACAGTTGTATTTTGAAAGTTTACAATATTTTGTTTTTAGTTTTTGGTGTACGTTTTTGGATGGACACCCACCCATCCAAGTGACCCATGTTGCTTTGGTCATTAGCACACTCACCCACAGCTTCTGCACTCTTTGCCAGTTGAAAGCAACAGACCATATTTACCAATTAAAGTCAAACACTGGTGGCGCCCACAGAGTTTAAGGATCTAAAAATCTGAATTTTTCTGATTAGTCGCAAAAAAAAAAAAATTGCCTGGATTGAATCAACGCTTGTACAATGTCTTAGAAATAATGCAAGCACAAGTGTTTCTCCTCACAACTGAAGTTTGACAAGTTCATACTTAATCCGTCAGACATCTCACATTTGAGAGAAATGAAACTAACACCTCATTTTTTTATTGTAAGTCAAAGTTTAAGGATGAATGTTAATTGATTCCAGGCCACCATGAATCTACTGGATTCTTGACAGTCATTCAAACTAGACAATTTAGGGAGTCACACAAACCAATTAATCAATTAACCACACGACCGACTCAGATGAATTGCTTTGCTTAAAGTTACGTCAGCTATGAATCTGTCGCCAGGGATGCGAACCCAGAACCTGGTCATATCTTGTCTATAAGAGCACTTGGCTCTGTGACCCTCACAGCCCTCTGGTCGCGGCTCTGCTCTGACTGGGTGTCAGGTGGAGCTGGGGCCCCACTGGTCAGAGCAGTTGGGCCCCAGTCTGAGCAGAGGGATCACTGCTAAAGGGTCACCAGCGCTGGCTGTGGTCAGCAGCTCCGAAGGGGTGGGGCGTAATGACTGCAGGAATTACCTGGGGACGGAATGAAATTTTGTTTGTGGGACGTCTGCGTCAGAAGAGCAGGACAGCGAATTGGACAACCACCGTCTCTCAACTCAAGCCCCACATGATGCGATGAAGTGTCAGTGTCTGTACAGGCTTCGCTGATGGACTCCACAGAGATAAGGGGAGGGACTAGCGCTGGATCACAATGTGCCTGCCTGATGTCTCATGATTCGGCAGAGGGGGTTGTTGCAGTGATGGGGTAAAATGAAGAAAATATGTCCCCCAGTTCATAATCATTTCCTCCAGTGAGCCGGTCCCTTGAGCCAGTGTCTGTTTTACGCTGTGCGGGCCCACATAGTAACTAAGGAGAGTCAGTGACTGCGTTACATTCGACAGACCACACACAGAAGAACAGGACAGTCAGTGGTTATTCAAAACCCAGCAGGCCATACACCGTAACTAAGGAGAGTCAATGACTGTTTTGCTCCCTACAGGCCACACATAATATAGAGCGAGCCAATGACTGCTTTACACTCTAAAGACAACACAAACGCAGTACCAGAGAGTCAGCCGATTTTACACCCTATAGGCCACACAGGGTACTACAGGAGAGAGCTACCACTGATCAGTTGAGAGATGTACATCTACCACAACAGCTGGTCGCTTGCAGGCACGTGATTTGTTGTAGTGGGGCAGGAATTGCAGCAGTAATTTGAGAAAATAAATGATTTCAATGAGTCCCATCGGCTGCATTTGTCCCAAAGATGATGAAGGATGAGGCTGTAAATCTAAGAAATAAAACATTACACATTCCATGCAGCCACTGGGCACGTGGCAGTTTCTCAGTGGAAGACAGGGCTTTCTATACATATTCTGTGATATACTACTATGGAAATAAAAGAGGTTTTTACGGTGGGTGTTGCGTTTCAAGAATCAGACCAGTTATCTGCCTAATGGTGTTTTTTATGGTTAGAGTCCATGTCCAAAAGACACACAGAGATGGCTGGCAGTGCCGAATGATGAATACCTTGAATGATATAAAGGAATGGCTTGTCTGTCACTCGGGGAGAGCACCGCGATCGGTTTCGGTTTCAAGCATGCGAAGTTGAATTATGAAAGTCAGAATTCATTGGAAATCTCAAGGAGAAAAAAAAAACTGGTGCTGGAACATATCAAAATCCCACATAATGGTTCATAAAGTTTTGGAAATGTGTGCGCTTAATTCATTAAAATGAGAGAGAGAGAGCCGTAACACAGAAACCCTCTCCCGCCTTTGTTCTTTTCCCCCATGTGCGCACCAAATATAGTTTATGAAAATGTTTAAACTGGCACGGGCTAGAAATCGTGGCTCATGTCATTTGTCACCTTGCGGTAAGAGCAAAAAGGTTCTGTATTGTAGCTCTGTTTAGATGGAACTGAGCACTTCAGTAAACTTTGGGGCAGTGTTTGTTTAGAATTACATTAGGGGTTCGAAATTCTGGCAACTTTCAGGATTAAATTTTAACAAAAGTGATTAGGTGGGCTGCCCGGGTTTGTAAGTTATGATCAAACGTGTTTACACTTTCATCGCTGCCCGTGACGTAACCGCTCAAAAAGAGAGGCTCGAGACGAATAGAGAGAGGAAGTTGTGCTTTTTGTGTGCTGCAGGAATGGGGTGCGGTAATTTTACTGCTTCCAAAAATCCTGATTGCTTGCTGGCATTCCTGCAATTTGGGCGCTGGGAGTTCCACGTTCCTAGAAACCCGAGTCCGGTGATCGATGACATTAAAACCTGTAAACTTGGGTCGACAAGGTGTGCAGGTGCACGTGCGGTACTCAGCTAGGCATCGGAATCCTGGATGGAATCCTTCACAAGTGAGGACTGCTTTGACAGTTTCATCGTTCAATGTGTGAGGAGAACGCGCTACGATCAAAGCAAGCCCTCTCGTGTCAAGATCGGTAGGCGAATTGGCCCAACATTCTGAGGTTTCTTGGTCTTTATTTTGAGGGATTGGGAATGCTTTAAGGAATTATGCATAGTCTAAATGCTCCAAGCAAGTCTGTCATTAATTTCATATATGGAGTGACTTATGGAACAGGAAAATGTCTCCATGCATGAAGTCCGACCTCCAAAAGTGCCCAGGAGTAAACCAAGGATAATATATATATATATATATAGTTAAATCTGGATTTAATATTTGCTTGGTTATTGTGCATATTGACAAAACTGCTAATATGCCTCCCGAATGGTATTTCTGTGCATCAAAAACAGTCAAGATACCTCAAGATATTAGCTATTTTTGCCAAGTGGATGTTAATGAAGATGGAGATGGCATGAAGACATTCATTTCTTGTTCAAAGTAATATCAGTGCTTTGAAAAGTATTAAAAATAAAATTGATGACATATTCCTCTGAGCTAAACAAGAGCCATCATGCGGTACTGCAGGGACTGAATGAGAAACGCAGGTCATCCGCTATTCTTAATTAAGCCTGTTCCCCTGAGCTCTGATACCGATCATATCATACCTGATATCAATCATCCACGTATACGGCATGAATATTAACCCAGATCAAAAAAGCAAAAAAAGGAAATATTCATTGGAGATCACAGATAAAAAAATCTGTTTGGTTATTTCAATTTGTGTATGTAGTGAGGTGAAAGAGACAACAGAGGTATTTAATCTTCTTGGGTATTTATACCAATTAAAACATGCAGATTCGGGGGCATGGTAAAGTGAGTGGAGATGGGAGAGAGGAGGGCGCTGATGTACATACAGGCATGCACACACACATGCATGCACACACACGCACACACATGTGGAAGGCATTCACAGCAGATGAAAGAGGCAAGGGAATATCCTCTACATTCAATCAGGTGGTATGCCGTTTGCTTGTGCTTGCGAATGTTGGATCGACCCTTGCATTCTTGTTTCTCCAGCTGGGAGGTCATAATGATGCATTTTGATAACAGTCATTTCAACAATTATTAATCATTGCTTTATGAAAGTGCAGCTGCTCATTGAAAGCAGCTTTATTGGGGTCCGGAAAATTTTTGTCCAGAATATTTTTGTCACACCAAAACTAAAAAGAAAATACTTTGCACTGTATATGATATTCATGAGTATGGTATTGTAATTAAGATAAGATAATGATGCTGGGTGCTAAATGAACTTTTCCCTGACCAGTGGAGATTTCCCCTGTCACACACACAAACAAAATGCATCACTTCAAACTGAGTGTATCTTGCAGAGCCTAAAAACAAAGGCACAAAGAGTCACTCTGTCACACATACAAACACACTCACACAATCACATACACACACGCACACCACACACACATTTACACACTGTCACATATACACACACACTCACACACACACACTCACACAATCACGCACACACACATTTACACACTGTCGCATATACACACACGCACACACTTACACAATCACATACACACGCACACACACATTTACACACTGTCACATATACACACACACTCACACACACACTGTCATATCCCATGCGATGATAAACCCCACACACGTTAGTGTCAGCTACATACATGGCAGCTCAGGCCTATTCATCCTCACAGGGATTAATGTGCACTGCTCATATGACAGGTTTTCATTAGATATCACCTCATCTCCCTGCTCCTCTCTGCACTCTTATTAACCCTGTGTTATAGCCAGCTATTGTGACGATGTAACTTCATCCTTAATTGCCATTTAAAACAATATAATTTTTGTCCTTAATATGCAAATTACCAGTGTTGGCAGCTACTTGAAACCCATAATCACATCAGTGTTATCCATTTTGTGAAAATCACTGGGGGAAAAACACCACTGGGCTCTGTTTTGCAGTTCAAACTTGTGGTGCAATGAAAATGAAAAGTATAATATAGTGTTATATTATACCATATTATACTGAATAATCGTTCCACTGTTTATTTTAAATTATGGATATCTGTGTTAGGGCAAGATGCCATTTCATGGCCATTTGGAATGTAACCATTTCAACCACATAACTGTCTTGTGCAAAACTGGCACCACAGATTTTAGAAATAAACATGGCAGCAGTTACTCGAGGTAATGTTGCTGTATTTTGACCACTGCGCCACTGGTTTGGAACATTAAAATACAGCCCTACATCTCACTGTCTGGTTTCTGGTTTGTTCAGGAAGGTGCCGCTGGCTTTAGCCTTCAGTAAATAAGTTCTCAAGCAGAGAATTGTGGGTAATCCATCTTTGCCTGATGAGTAATAGGCAGGTTTGTATAGCTCTTTATGGGTCATGTGAAGGCCACACAGTACACTATGAGAACACAACAGTGGAAAGAACACAAGTGGTGATTTGGGTGGTGGGATCATAGTGATTTGGATGGGAAGATCACAGATATTGATTTTGGTATTGATCACATTGATTTGGCTAGAGAAACCACAGCTGGTGATCTGAGTGGTGAAGTCACAGACAGTAATTTGAGTTTAGAGATCACAGGTAGTGATTTGGATGAGATCACAGTAATTATTTCAGTGGATAAATCACAGGTGTTGATCTGACCACTGTGATCTGAGATCACAGATAGTAATTTGGGTTCAGAGATCACAGGCAGTGATTTGGGTGAAGACATCACAGTCATTGATTTGGCTGAGATCACAGTGATGTGGGGGGAAGATCACAGACACTGATTTGGCTAGACAAACCACAGCTGGTGATCTGAGTGGTGAAGTCACAGACAGTAATGTGACTGTAGAGATCACAGGTAGTGATTTGGATGAGGTCACAGTAATTATTTCAGTGGATAAATCACAGATGTTGATCTGACCACTGTGATCTGAGATCACAGATAGTAATTTGGGTTCAGAGGTCACAGGCAGTGATTTGGGTGAAGACATCACAGTCATTGATTTGGCTGAGATCACAGTGAAGTGGGGGGGAAGATCACGGACACTGATTTGAGTATTGATCACATTGATTTGCATATAGAGGTCACGGGTGATTTGGCTAGAGGATTCAGAGGGAGTGATATGAATGTAGAGCTCACAGATAGTGATTTGGATGAAGAGAACACAGACAGCAGTGTTGGCGAAGTCGTGTGGAGAGATAACAGACACTGATTTGAGTGGAGAGGTCACAGGCCATTGTGTATGACAGGACAGATTGATGCCCATGAACTATCTGCATGTAGAGATCTCAGACAGTTATTCAGGTGAACTGTGTGACTGATTTGTCTCAGATAGTGATATGGGGAGTGGAGAGAGCGCAGGTCAGTATGGGTGAGTGTGTGTGTGTATGTGAATGTGTGTGTGTGCGTGTGAGAGAGAGAGAGTCTGTGTGTGTGTGTGTGTATGTGTGTGTGTGTGTATGTATATGTGTGTGTGTATATGTCTGTGTGTGTGTGTGCGTGTGTGTGTATATGTCTGTCTGTGTGTGTGTGTGTGTGTGTGTTTCTGTGTGTGTGTATATGTCTGTGTGTGTGTGTGTGTGTGCGTGTGTGTATGTCTGTGTGTGTGTGTATGTGTGTGGGTGTATGTATATGTACATGTAAGTCCAGGGGGACAGGACAGTGACCCTGAGCCCTGGTGGCTCAGACAGGTGAGGGCGGTGGGACTCTACCTTTGCAGGCCTTGCGGTGGGAGATGGGCTTGGACATGTCCCTGTAGTAGCCCTCCTTGCAGTAGTGGCAGTGGCGGCCGGCCGTGTTGTGGCGGCAGTTGAGGCAGACGCCGCCGCTCTTGCGGCCCGACAGCTTGTACAGCTCCATGTTGAAACGGCATCGCCGGCATGCATGTAGGTTGCAGTTACAGGCTGCAGGGGGGAGACAGACAGACAAATGCATGGCTCAACAAAACAATCTCCAACTAAAGAAATAAGAATTAAAAATTGAGAAACGATAACAATACACACAGACAGTTTCACCAGGAGGGAGCCATGGTCATGTGTGTAACACAGACCTACTATAAACAAAGCACACTCTACAGCTGCACAAAACCACGGCTAATTGTGTGCCACGCTGCAGGGGCCACCAGCCTCGCTTGGCACTGGGACGGGGAGTTCTGTACCAGACTGTGGGGTGCATCCAGTCCGTTATCTCATATGTGAGAATTCTATTGCTTTTTTTATTTTATTTTCTTGCTTGGTTGGTAATTACAGGCCCAAGATTTTGGTGAGGAACTGCCGGATAATGACCATGCAATGTTTAAATGGGACAAGAGCATGAGAAAGCTGTTTTTTTTTCTTCCAAAAAAAATGACATCACTGTATTTGAGCTTTTGCCTTCCAGGATTTCATTAGGAAACATGGGATTGTAAAAACAGGGCCCAAGTTGGGTGGCTTCAAGCGGTCAGGTTTCAGGTTTCTGGACTGTTTTTGGGGACAGAATGAACGGGGCAGAGGGAATACAGCATAGAATGCATCACTTTTGTCGCATGTTTTCACCAGCTGTGCGGTCAGGCATAGTTCAGTTACAGGGGTGTTTTAGTGATGCAGCCCGTTCACTGTCTGGTCTAACAGTGATAACCTGGTCTGTGTCACTATTGCTCATATGGATGCAGGTTTGTTCTTTTGCATTTTAAGCTGCTCTGTATAAAGGTAACTGATAAAATGAGCATAATGTAATGTCATAGTGTGATTGTTTCAGAGATCGGTGATGAGAATAGGGCTTGGAACTTCTCCCAGTAAATTTCTGATTATTAATGTTTTGCTTTCTTTTACTTTCTGTTTGAACTTTCCGAACAGGGCTTCCACTTAAGTCTACTTTGTGTTAATGCTGATTTATAGGGAGTGGTAGCTGTAAGAGTTTTTACATGAATTTGCATTTAACATTTAGCTGCCCACACTGGGACTTATGGTAGCTCCACCCACTACAGGATTCATTGTATTTTTTTACCGTTATATGCAGCAGGATATTTACTAGTGCTGAGGTGTCATGAATCCTGTAGTGGGTGGAGCTACCATAGGCAATGCATCACTTACTGATATTAACCAATGAAGAACCATTGTTTTCCATCGTTAGACATTATGATTGGTTCAATTCAATGAGTTTTTTGTAGCTGTTGATGGCTCCACCCATTGTTCAGGTAAAGTACCTATGGGGGGAAAGCATATATTTCACTATGTGCATTAATGATCAGGAGCATTATGGGTAAGCAGTGACTGCCACAAGAGCAAATCCTTTTGACTGCTTCAAAGTGGGTTACTGCAAGTTCATTGAGGCTCCACCCATTATAAGGTTCATAAAGCACACTGGGAAAGTGCACCCTGAGCCCACACCACACCGTGGCCAGCTACACGCTGTGTTTGACGCCGCGCTCTGTACCATTCAGTAAGACTCCAGCATGCCAGGCATCACAGCTTTGAAGTGCTTCCCCTACCCTTTTTCAGTCCTGAAGAGGGCCAACGCCTCCATGTGGGACGTGTTTGCAGCAATTAAACACTCTTTATTCAGTGCTGAATGACAGGACGCTGGCAGGAATGACAGGACAAGGCTGCGCTGTTAAACAGCTGTCCGTGCTGGTACTTGTTGGTAATCCTCAGGGCCTACGTATGGAAGGTGACTGAACATTGATTGATAAATATCACAGAGCAGGACGACTCCTAAAAAATCGAAGAACTTGCTATTTTTTAGAACAGCTTAGAAGAATCAGACTGATTTCTTTTAAAAAGTGACAAAATGGCCGTTTAAACAGGACTGCGGCCCGCATGCCCTGCATGCCATCCGAGGCAGTTTTGAGGATGTAGTGACATGGTGAGGGAAGGCCCGTATCAGGGTGTCGACTGCGCGCTGTCAGCGCAGGCCTTTCCCGGCCTCTCTGAGAGTGCCCTGCACTTTCTCCAGCACACATCCCGCGTCGGCCATTTTAATCAACGTGCTAATTGCCCTGGACAGCCAGCGATAAGCCCCACTGCAGCCCTTCAGCCTGGGATTCCTTCTCTGAGTGTCTGTCACACATGAGTTTCACTGTTCCCCAGCACGCCAAGCAAAAGACTCAGAGCCTGAATTACTAAAGCATATGTTTTGTGCAAACTGTTTTGCTGGTGGAAAATGGCTAAGGGGGCATGTGATTGGTTGAGGAAGTCTGTTTGCTCCAGTCACAAATCATGTCACTGACATGATTCAAAAATCCGAACATGGGAATTTAAAATCGAGCCACATCACATATTGCTTGTTTGCAGGTTCTGATTATTCCTAATGTTAATAGAGAATGCATCAGTGATTTCATTGGTTGTTAGAAACTGAATTAAACATGATGTGAAGCAGTTTTAGAAGCTGCATTTCTTATCTGATGTTACTTGTCTGTACCGGTTTGTCAGAAAGTTCTAATAAAGCATGTCAGTTTGACGGCGTTGATTCTACAAGACTGCAGTGCATAGTAACGATTTGGACTCTCATAAAACTGTGGTGCAGAGCAGTACTTCTCGGTTGTGGTTCTAGAGTACCCCAGTGCATGAGGTGAATGATGAGTACATCGGGTTCTCGTTCCAACCAGTCATTCTATTAATTAACGTTGTTGAAAACATGTGTTTAAGTTCCATGCTTTTGTGCTGAAGCACGTTTTAATGCAGCACAGCTTCGGCTCATCAGTACCATTTACTCTGTCCCTGAACTCTGCATTTTCCACAAATGGTTTCGTTTCAACCACCAGGTGCCCGCGCTCTCAGAATTTAAGACCTTCAGCTGCTGGGCCATTGAACAATCAATACAAGATGTAATCGTTTGCCCCAGCAAATGACAAAATACAAAAGCATCTCACTGATTAAAAGCCCTTAAATGAATATAGAACATCCAGATAATTGTAAAATGTCAAGACAATGCGGCATTATGGGAAGAAACCATTGTCTATTAGAAATGAAAAGCCTCCAGTTAAAAGCAATAGTCCTTTATATTTCATGAATTATAATTAAAGTTGGAATGAATAGCAATATACACCAAGCTCCTCCAGAACCAGGGTCAGGAACCGCTAATACAGCGTGCAGATTTAAACTTGAACAAGGCTTTGACTGAGGACAAAGGTTTAGGCCAATAGATTCAGTCAATTTCCACCTTACTTTTTGTGAGTGCTATGATCACTAAGATAGTCTCACCAAACCAGGTTTATGTGGGAATAGAAAACCGCACTTGCAGTTGATCCTGAACTGAAGTTAAAGGCCCTTGTAGTTTGTCCTAATGTTTTTGGAGCTGCATATCACACATCCTGTAGTTTGAAAATGGTGTTGCATAATGACCCACATTAAAAAATGTACATGCCAGTAAAATTATGGCTATTCTGACAATAAATGAAACAATTTTCCACCTATTGTGATGCAGGAGCGTCACCACATTCTATTTACTGGGGCACGTGCCTCAGAAATAATTTCTTGTGCCCCAGTAATTGATCATGAAAACAAATATTTTTTTGTTTTTTTTTTTTTCATTTGTGAGCGCTGGGGGGCCTGTGCCCCAATAGTGCCTGAAGTCTAGCAACACCCCTGCTGTGATGTACTTTCTTGCATATTTGCATCTCTTGCTGCAGCTGTCCTGTTTCTGCTGGCACTGAGCAAATGGGTCTTTAAGGACAGCTGGGCCCTCAGGGACAACTGTTGATTGAAACAGCTCTTGTACACGGAATAGACTTTTACGCACGCTTATCTGCAGAAATATCTGCCACACACATACAGCCCAATACTCAGACACACATGCCCTAATTCCTCTGGATCTGCTGCCATGCATGGTATGTAATTGTCATTTATAATACGAAGCAGGATATTTCACAGACTTGCACTGAGAGTAAATGTTCTGATACTCATCTCTGTTTCAAATTCAACTAAAACAAATAAACAAAGAAGATGAAAAGGTTTGGGAAAGGGAAAGCGGGCAGCCCTGATGTTGCAGCACAAGAGATGTTTCTGCTTTTTATTACATATGGGCGTTTAGTTGCTTACAATAATTGGATCCATTAGTCTTTATCAGTGGTTTCAGTCTCCAGTCCTTGAGGGCGACATTGGCTACTGGTTTTTGGTGTCTTTCAGCTCTCAGGCGATTGATGGAGATCATTGAAGGGCCTTGGAGTTCAAACAGCATTTCCAAGAATGGCCACTGATTGGTCACGCGTTTGACTCACCTGCTTGACTGAAGCAGCGTAAGCTGCATGGTGAAATTCTGCGCCGGACCCATAGTCACCTGCTTCTATTCATTGTGATTATTGGTCGAATTATGCAGCTGATGGCTGAGATGAAACAAAACATGGAATCTTCTCTGCCAAATTAGGACCAGAGCTGCTTGCTTCTGCTTTAGTTTGAAGCTCAACTATGGGGTACAAATAGTCTTTAGTAAATCAACTGAGAAGCCTCCTCCGGCCTGCATTTCAATGAACACTGCTTTCACAAGGAGGCTGTATCTGTTTTGTCCAATCGTGGCCAATCAGTGCTCCTGGAACATTATCTTTTGCTACGAGATTCTAGCATTAGCATGCTCCATGACAATCACACACACACATTGGAAAAAAAAAGAACACATTTATGCAGAGTTTGAGAGTGGAGGGGTTTCAGTGGTGGAGCTGTGTTAAGGCCGCAGAATGGAATGAAATGAACGAGAGTAAGGGATGTGGCGTGAAGCTTATGCCTTGTCAACCACGCGATGAAGGCCTGCGGCCGCCGCGTCTGGCCCCCCGCTCGGCCGGGTTGTCACCACCTCCAGGCACCAGGTCAACGCAACACCCTGTGGCATCCCGTCCCCACGCCCAGAGAACGCCAAGTACTAGCGCAAAAAAAAAAAAAAGTATTCCAAGTGTTCAAAGGGTTCAGCGGGTGGAAAAGGAGGCGGAGAAGTTCTGCCTTGGAGAGACGGGACCAAAGTCAACATGGTGTCTCACATGGCTGGGCCGCTGAAGGCTGTTCGCCATCTCTGCTGCCTTTGTGTCTCTGGGAATGGCAGGGAGACATGGAGGGAGTGTGTGTATGTGTGTGTGTGTGTGTGTGGGTGTGTGTTTCTGTGTGTTTCTGTGTGTGTGTATAGGGGTGTGTGTCTATGTGTTTGTCTGTGTGTGTGTGTGTGTGTGTGTGTGTGTATGTGTTTGTCTGTGTGTGTGTATGTGTGTGTGTAGGGGTGTGTGTCTGTTTTGTGTGAGCTTTTGCATGCATGGGTTTGCAATCGTCGAATGCAAAGGTTACATGTCTGCAACTATTGCATTCAAAACTGCAACAAGATGCAGTTCTTCTGTCATTTCACCACAAGTTTTAGACTGTCAGAATAGATCCCTTAGTCCTCTAAGATAATAGATGTGCTTAAACTCCAGTGAAGAGTGAGTGTTCTGTGCCAGCAGGAATCCTCTGTTTATTTAAGAGCATAAAAAAATTCCATTGAAATTACTGTTTTACCCAAATCAATCGGTATCTCACTACCCTAAGCTCATAATGATAGTTACCCTTATCATTAGTGTCTTACACCAGCCAAATCAAACATCACTCTCTGCCTCCCTAAGTACTCAGGATCTAAAGAAAAGAAAATATTTGGGTCTGTATGGCTATAATAGGCATGTCATATTCACTCAGACATATTGGCTATGATATGTTCATATCAACACTCAGTTTAATTGCTTAATGTTTCCAAACACCCCATTGTTAATTTTTTTCACCGCTCCTCTTTGCTTACTGTAAATGATGGCGCATAACATTTTCCCCTGTGAGACAGCGGATGGCTTGTGAAATCTTGTTTTGCCACGTGGGAGGGAAGTCTCTGAATCCCCCATTAAAATTGTGGGTAAGGATTAGCCATGTTTATGCGACATTTAGCGTGTTAAGGTTTCCTTTGCGTATGTTTTTAAAACAGATCCTACAGGTTTAAATTATGAATGCACGGTTAGACCACTGAGTTGTAATCTCAGCTGGGGCTCTTGTTCTTTGAGGAGTTGTGTCCACATCCAGGGTGCCCAAGCTCAGTTCTGACCCAGCTAACAGTTTTAGGTTCCTGAAATGTTAGGGTGAACGTTCCCAAAACATAAATTAGTCCAGTTCCCTTGACTTCCCATTGACGATGTTTGCCAGGAATGTTTTCCTTTGACTGTGACTGAACTTGCTTGGAACACTGTAATGTTCTAACACTATTTGAGGAACGTTCTCATTACAATGCCCAGTGTTCTGGAAGCACTTTGTGTCAGCGGGGGAAGTACCCCTGTGCATGCTGGGATTTCTTTCCGAGCCATAATTGCAGCTCTTGAAGTATAGTGAGGTGTTAATAGTTTTAAACGTGACAATTGTAATTCCTGAATGTGATGACCCTCTTAAATGCCACATAATATCAGAATGGTATGTTATGCTAAGGACTTTTAATCACTTAGACCAATGCTTTCATTTTTAATTTAGTTTGACAACTAATGCTGTCATTTTATTCAGTGTCTTGTTCTTTCTGAAAAAGGTTACAGTCGGAATGGATTTGATTACTAAGAGTTGAAATCAGGAAACCGCTAAATGCCGAAAACTTAATCCACACACTGTAGGCCACACTACACTATAAGAGATCTACGATCTACGTCATTTTTAGTTATTTTATTTTGTACTATTTATATCTAATTTTAACTTTCTTATACAGGATTAATTCTATTTTTCACCTGAATGTTTTATTTGTGAAGCATTTCATGATGCATGTCATCGTGCATGAGAGGTCCTATATAAATTATGCTACCATCTTTATTTTTACAGTTGTCCCAGGCTTGAGGCTGCAAGCATGGGGCCCAGAGAGCCCCCTCTTTCCGCCCATCTTTCATGTGTCATAATTTGGGGAGAGGGCATTAGTGAGGGCTTCTCGCCAGCTTCTTCCTTTTCGCCAGACATTTTCAGAATTTTCCGACGATAAATATTTCAATTATAACATTTCAGGACCAGCTGTTGCTCCGGAGCAAGAAACAACAAAAGGCCCCTTGGTCGTGCGCCACCGCGATGATGAATTGTCACACGAGTGTTCCGGAATGCGTTTGATGCGATTTCACAAAATGTAAACTTTTAAAAACTGGAATGTATGGAAACTAAACCCCTGCCTGACCTCTGACCTTTTGAAGGGTTGAATTGGATTGTCCTCTGTCACTGGAGAGAGAACAAAAGTTTATTAAGACTATGGTCCAACCCGAAGTGGACAAGGCCTTGAAAACAGCCCAAAAAAATTAAGTGTTTGACAGGGGTAATAGTGCGTGAAATGTACTTTTAATACGACACATATTGGGAGCTATGGCTTTCAGCTGCACTGTCGGGATGCAGAACTGATCGTTGTTTCTTTTGAGATGAGACAAGAGACTCCATGTGCAACTGAAATATCTCCTCTTAATCTATCCAGTCAGATCACATCAACCCCTTACATTCTTTAGAAATTGATTCTGACTAATTTATAAAACTAATTGAGACTAGCCTTGTTTACAGCACTTAAGTGCAATCTATTTATGGACCCCTTTCAGCCAATTTTGCTCCCTTGTTTTCTTGTAAAAGAAACTCCAAAAAACAGAAGCAGACAGTGGTGATATAGTTCATGGAACAGTTTGGAGAGGTGATGCTCCCTTCATTTGATAAGTAACTTCAGAAACAGAATAACTACAAAACATCTTTAAAACATGCAAGAACCCATGTCACAGTATGACAGAAATGGCTTCAGAAGGAAAGAGGAAAATTTAATTTGCCAGCCAAATTATTTTCTCTGAAATGTCTATTTTCAGACTTGGGTGATTGTGCAAGACCATCGTTAAACTGCAGGCTGAAACACATCAGCTGAAAAATTATCAAAATGAGTCAAGTGGCCTTTTAAATATCACGGCCCACTCAGGCAAATCACCAGCCCACTTCATCTGCTTTTCCTTTTTAATCAAATAATCGGGGTCCTAAATTAAATACAGAGATGATACATTTTATATTTGTAAAGGAATTTCAAGGTAAGATTTTAGGTTAGGTAAGTATTTTAGTAGATGCTTTTACAAGGAAAGACTTACAAAATGCTTTCATTTATCTCATTTGTACTTCACTTATTCTCTATATTTTTTCACATGCAATTTATTGATATCGCAGGATGTTTGTGGGAGTGATTCAGGTCAAGTGCCTTGCTCAGAGGGCACAATGGCAGTGCTCATCCTGGAACTCAAACCAAGAGCTGTAGTTGAGAGTCCTGTACACTGTAATTACTAAACTGACACCACATTGTACACACATATTACCTCAAAGCCTTTCAGACATGTCAATATGTTACACATGCAATTCCTGAGATGTGATATGTGATGGGGAGAAAAAGCTTCCTCAACCAATTGCTTGCTCCCTTAGTCTTTTTGCACCAACTAAACAGTTTTACACTTACTAAATGCTGTGATATATCAGGCCGTAAATAACTGCTTTCTTGCCGGTATGTCCCATTTCCTCTAAGATCTCTGTGCATTTCTCTGGTCATGAATCAGGCGACACCCTGCTCTTCTATAGCGACGCTAGCGGGTCCCCCATGCTGCCAGCGCCGCTAATTAGGGCTTTGCTGCTTTCACAGACCCAGCGCTGCGCTTAGCAACAACAAAGGCTCATTAATGACATCCCATTACCCACGCTAACATGCTTTCAATGGCCACGGCGCCCTCACGTCACGACACTCTGTGTGGCAGCCACACCCTCCGCTGAACGGTCACTTTGAATGGGGCCGTGGAGGCCCCAGGAGAGCCGTCTCTTCACCAGCGGTATAATGTAACGCGCGTATAAAGTTTACGAGCGGACTCCCATGATCTCGGTTCATTTACTCATCAGACCACTTAATTAGGCCTTTGTGCGGTCCGCTGGGGTGTTCTCAATAAAAACTGCGTTTGTGGTTGCTGGAGCAAAAAGAAAAGACAAAACAAAAAAAAAAAAAAGGAACTACTTTGTCTGAAGTGGAGAGAAAAAAACAAAGAAAACACAGAGTCAACTCTAGGGTCGGAACCAAATGGGAAACTGCACATGCCATGAAGCTCAGATGAGGGGTCTGTTTGGGCGGGAGAATCACACTCACACATGTATGGCGCGGTGGCCAAGTGGTAAGGCGTCGGTCTCGTAAACCGAAGATCATGGGTTCGAACCCCGTCCGTGCCTAAGCAGTGTTTGAATGAATGGCAAAAGTTTTAAGTATATAATACAACAATGGTTAGGCAACCAGTGACACACTCATTGTACATTCAGCCTTGGTACCCCACCTTGCTGTATAAGTAGATGATGTACATAAACTATGTGAGCCTCTCTGGAAAAATGAGACCAGCTGATGTGACCCATCCCTTCCCTCCAGAGGAATCATGTGTGCTGACTGGATGGATATAAACACTTGTGCCAATGATCTTTGCCAGTGCTAACCAACCCAGGGTCAACACTGTGAAGATAATAGCTACTGGCAGCAAAACTGTATTTCTGATAGAGCTTTTTCTTGGACCGTTAGCTCCCCAGTGCAAAAACCTCTGATCTCATGTCTCATACCTAGCACATGAAGCTTGAAAGGTTTGCGGTGAATTCTGTTTTAGCTGTGATCCTGAACAAAGAGAGCGAGAGAGAGAGAAAAAACTCAACACTAAGGGACATAAAATTTAAATAACGATCCATTGTGCAATCAATTGCTGCTGTAACAAAACTCCCCCTCGAGCCCTGGGTCTGGTGCCAACCATAACATTATAGTCCGTTTTGCAAGTGATACCCACGTTTTTAATGTTTGACCACCCTGTCGTTCAGCTGTTTTTTTTTTTTTGTTTTTTGTTGGCCGTTTTGGGAAGTTTTGAGGAGGTACAGAGTTTACATAATTGTGTTTGTTTGTTCTAAATCATGTTTTCTAGGGCTGTTACTGTACATGAAGGAGGCTGTTACTGTGCATTTTTGTAAAACTGTGCATTTTTTTAAAACGAATTATTTAGCTTTCTTGACAGGCTAATCAACAAGATCCCAGCTGAATCTTGGCTTTTCACATTTCTGGAACAATGCTTCCTGCCTCTGAAGTAGCATCGCATTTCGGCCCTGGTCTAACCCCGTGCCCTCTCATTGTAAGTCGCTCTGGATAAGAGCATCTGCTAATTGCCTGTAATGTCACGTAATGTGAGGTAGAGTGGAAAGTACCTCAGTTGATGCATGATTTGATTTCCCAGGAAATAAAGTTGTTCTCATGTCATGTGATCCACTGACTTTTAGGCCCTTCCCCAAGACTCTGATTGTTATTGGCTCTTTTCTGAAGACATGTTCTCACACAACCTCTGCCAGTGTAAGAACATGAGAAAACATAATAATTAGAACAAGCCTTTCATCCAGTACAGGGTGCCTCATGTACCTACAGTCTGCAGAGTATCCAGCATTCTGTCTAGCCTGGACTTCAAACCCCGTAAGGACTCTAGATCAGCACTTTATTTCTGGTTGGCATTTAAAGGAGGGTGGAATCCCACAACTTTTCGCCTCCATCAAGATGGTGGGAACTGTGCAGAAATAGGACTCAAACTCACAACTGTCAATAACTAGCACATATGCACTATACGAACATGGAGTGTTACCCCTAAGAGTCACCAGCCCAACATGCGTAATTACACAAAAATAGCCAAAACGTTGGCTTTTGTGCTACACACTGACAAAACTACACCCAGCGCATTGACACTGTACACCAGGGTCTGCCAAACATCTTAATCTTCAGGTCACAACATGACCACCCGAGTGTCTGGAGGGACTCCTACCTCAATAAAGCGCTTAATGGTTCACACCTGTATCCAGCGCTCGGGCTGAAACACGGCGGAATTTTAATACGAGCGCACATGAAAGCATACCTAAACCCTGATGTCGTTGTATTGCGGATCTATACGAGGCGTGTAGCTATTTAGTACAATATAAATACAATATGTCATAATGACAATGAGCTTAATATCACCAATGATGTGTAAAGCAGACTAAATAAACCAGAAATAAACCAAAAAAAAAAAAAAGTTTATTTGGTCTAAAAAGTTTGAAATGTCATTTGTGAAATATGAAAATGTAAACAAAATATTCTTAAAAGGGAAAATATTTTTTCCATTTTTGCTCACAACCCTATGGCCCGATCCTGTTGCTCAGACTGACACTTTAGAGAAGTAGAGGGTTATGAAATATCTTGCTAACATATTGTGGTGTAATATTAGTCCAGGTGCTTTCAGTGATGTTACTGAGCAATTGTGTGTTATTACAGAAACTGTGTTATGCTTGATGAGTGTTCAGAGCTCATCGTCTCCCTGTCTATGTTACACCTCATCAACCACAGGGTGTTTCTGACTGATCAACTTGCCATGTAGGCCTCAGAGTTAGAACACAGCACTGGTCTTATTGAACAGGTAGTCAGGTAGATCAGCTGTGTCCCAGGTGTTTTGGCATTCCTCAGCAACATTCAGGCTCGGTGGCCAAGTGGTAAGGCGTCGGTCTCGTAAACCGAAGATCATGGGTTCAAACCCCATCCGTGCCTTGTTTATTTCTCTGACTAAGTGAGTTTAGTAGTGTTCCTTTCAGGTTCCCTGAATTGCATAAGAAAACCAAGGAAATATCAAGCTATACAGATAGGGTGAAAATCTGTTTACAAAAACAACTGCTGAATACACAAGTAGAACTGGGTATTGGGATTCAGGCCTGAAAGTAAAAATCACTTCTGAACATAGGTCCATATTGTATGTGGAGTGTAATGCCTTGGTGAGCTTAAGGACCTTATAAGCACCCAAGTTCCTCTCCAGCACTTTTCACTGTACGTTCCAGCTCTTCCTTGAACCGGTGTCAGTTCTGATTTTACTGAGATTGACAGTGTTAAAATGTGAAACTCCACTGGACGGCGTACGCTCATCAGAGGAACGAATAGCTTTCAAGCCTCTGTGGTGTGGTGTAACATAACACAGCTACTCCAAATTTCCAGGTCACTCAAACTGGGGGGGGCCTGTGACATACATCTTAAACCATTCTTTCCACTCTTGTTTGTTCCACTCTTCCACTCTGCCATTTTGGCTCAATAAGCTTCAAGCCATGCACCATTCTGGCTCATTTTCTCATCTCTCATGGTGCTCTCAGAATCACAAATGTTTCAGATGTACATGTTTTTACACATGTGGACAGGAGCACTTTCAGAGCAGATCCCATTTTTGCACGTTAAATTTCAGTCTGGCTCACTTCATCACGGCACATTTTACGGGAATGACTTTTGGAGGGGCGGGAGAATGGAGCTGCTTTGGGTTGACACAGTTCTGGTATTCTCTACATAGTCCGTATAAGGACAAGCCTAGATAAACTCAAAACTTGGCCATTCATAGACACTTTAGGGGTCAGGGACTGAATCAAAAAAGGGCAAATCCAGACAACCAGACAAAGAAAACAATTTCACCATCCAGGAGGGCACTTCTGAGAAAGTAAATTCATGGCCGTTTATTATGTACATATTACATGGACTTGTTGGAGACAATAATGGCAGATACATTGTGGTATAGTTAGTGAAATCGTAATTGAGTAAATGAGAGCCATTACTTGACCAATTCATTCTGTGGAACCCTTTGTCAACCTTTATCTCCCTGCTTCTGTTTTGTAAGTTATTTCTTTGAGTAAAATCAAGTTTGGTTGAAATGGGCCTTCAAACCCAGTGAATGAAACCTTTGCCAGCTGCAGTGTGGCAATGCTCCCAGAAGAACCAATGAGAGGGCGCTGCATCGCCTAGCCCCGCCTACTCCGCCGGGACATAAGGGCTCTTTGATCTTTTTTTTTAACAAGCCACTTTTCATCCACTTTCACTACACCACCAGCCCGCCCATGGCAGATTTGCAGTGAGAGAACAAAATTATGGAGCGTGAAAATGACTTCAGTTTGGACAGGAGAGACCTGGACCGGGGCATACCCAGGCTCTGCAGGCGGGTTGGGCTGGTGTGGGGGTGGGGGGTGGCTGGATTGAGGGTGGTGTTGGACTAGCTTTGAATTTTAGTCTGTGCTAATTGCAAGATTTTTTTTCACTCTTTGATATTAAAATATCAGGTGTATAAAATAAACATGTCAATGTTTTTACACAGGTGTATAGGTATAATTAACACGTTACAAAGAAGGAAATAGAAATGTTACTGGCATGATATAAAAGAAAAACACTGCCTCAAGCATTACTGTGTAGGAATCCAGTTTAACTTTTTTATTTCTTCTGTTTTTATTGAAACTAAATGAGACAAATGTTCAGATGTTTAAAAGGGCCCAGGTTTTTTAATAGTTGTTTTTTCTTTATCTATCAATTAGCAGAGCCGCTCCTTCTGGGCTAATTTAGCCTGGTCACAGGAGGCCCATAAAATGCCACTGTAAAATAACTCGGCCAGTTCAGTAACCAATGGGGATGTTTCTTCTCATTGAAAATCCAACCCCACCTGATGAAACAGAGAGTGGGACGCAATAAAACCACTAAAAGCCTTTTACACAGTGTACAGCCAAACAGAACCCCACTCTTTGCTGACAATGGAGGCTCTTTGATCTGGGGTGACAAAGCAGACCTGGGAAATTTCATTCTTATTGATTCAAATATATAACAAACACCTTCTTGGCATTGCCTTGGCTATGATACTGTTGTGAACTGTCTGTCATGTCCTGTCTGTAATCATCTTATTGGGCCAATCGCGTCTGGGCTTCCTTTTTTGGAGTTGGTGGGAAGCGTGGATGATATTCTGGTTCAGGGCTCCACAGTCCTTCTCCTGGAGGGCTGTGGGATCCACTAGTCTTCCTTAAAATCTGCCAGTCAAATGACTGTGGGAGGTATGCACTGCTGAGGCAAGCCTACAGGTGCGTGACCTGAACATATGTTGACTTTGTGTCCTCCTGGCAGCATATGATCAATATGAGATTAGTGTGTCGTCTGCAGTGTGGGAATGATAGTCTCTAAATGAGTTTAAAGGAGTTGCATGTGTGGTTGTGTGGTCACTTATTCCCAGATCTGTGGTTTGAATTTCATGGTGGGAGGAGCTGACAACATAGTTCAATTCGGGTGGAAAGAGAGGGGATTTTTTTTTCTGAATCAGGAACTAGTCAGACCCACGAACTGAGGTGAGGTGAGTTAGAAATGAGGTCAGCTTTTTTAACCAATTAGATTCTGAGTAGCAATAAAAACCAGTTGACCCTGCAGTTCTCCAGGAGTGAAGACTGGGGACCCCCACCCTGGATGAGTGAAGGGCGCAAAAGTACACCCAGTGATTCACGGGGTCCCGGGTTTAACGCCTCGGACTCTGCATGCGGCGTTAACCAGCACGCCTGACTGAGGATGGGCACCCGGGAGGCTTTCAGGAGCGCGCTCAGTCGAGGGAGGCCTTCACACTGCCTTCAGGCGGCGAGGGATTAAACTCCCAGAGTTTAGAGAAGACTCCCAGCCCCGCATGCAGAGGCACAAAGAGAGTCTTTGAGTCTACGCCACACGCCAGGCGTCCCCAGCGACACGACACCCGTCGAGCGCTGGGGGTCCAGCAGGAAGCAGCCGGCCCCTAAATTAAAACGGCGGGTGATGATGCGTTCCTCTTTTGACATATTTATTGTTCTTTCCTCCCCCACTCCCCTCCTCTCCCCCCTCCACCTACTTTCTCAGAAATGGACATTTACGACAGTACAGTGGTTTGTATGGAATTGGTTTATACTATATTTTCTGGATGACATCATTCATGATGTCTTCAATGAATGTTGAAATGAAATGACTTGCAAAAAAACAAGGTTTCTTATAGAGTTCTCGAGGAGCATCAGGGATTTGGTTGGACCCATTCATCTGTTGCAATTTTTTGCATGTATGAAACTGCATCTCTCTTTGTACCAGTATTTGGTAGTTGAAGGTTCTTCAGCAGTCTTGGCTCTGAATGATCACAGACCAGAGTATCTGCAATCTTATATCTGTAATTTCACTCAAGGAAATGACATTACCAAACCGCTCTCCAATTAAAGAATAGGAATAGTTTCAGAAACATGAATATTCAAACTAAGGTCTTCCTGTTTCTGTAGCCTATTTAGATATATACATTTGGAACAGAGCTTTCACTGACCTCTAGGTCCTCAAACTTGGAATCATACTCCTGTGACATCATCATCAGCTGCAACCAATCAGCAGAGAGCCATTTGCATTTCTGCACTGGGCATCATGTCTCATTTTCAGGGGGAGCTTGTCGTGAGAAAGCGTGCAAAAGTGTAGAGTGGCGCTATCGACAGACTAAGTGGTGGCATTAAATAATCTATGCGATGAGTGCGGAAAGGCAGCGGCAACAGCCAGCTGTAAGGTCAACTTAAAGGGTGCTCCTAATCAGTTTCCAGCAGGAGAGAGAAAGTCAGTGACAGACGATAGCGGGGGAAAACACAGCCAATGTTCAGCCAATTGTTCGGCAACACAGCCAAATACTATGAACTTACACTCATACAATAGTGTCCCCAGAAACGCAGAGGGTCTGAAAAATCTGCATTTGATGACTAATCAGGAGAAATCATGTCCCTGGAGAACACGGTTTGGATCGTACTGAGGAGGGAGAAATGGACCATCACTTGATTTTCTTTCAATAGTGATTTACTCAGACAAGAGCAGGGTCAAAAATTCACTGCTGAGGAACCCTTACTTGCTGTATGACATCATTCCCCCTCTCCCTCTGCACGAGAACAGGCCCAGACCTGCAGAAAATGTCTGTCACCAGCAGTTTTCCTGATATAAATCCAGAGGATTCATGATGCCAGCTTTTAGAGTGGATTTTCAAAACTTGCACTTGTGTTTAGCTGGTGATACTCAACCAGTTGGAATATATTTGACATGCTATGCTACCCTGATTTAGGTAGATGTATTCATATTTTTGACTCTTGATAAGTGAGGTTCAGTCTCCTCATTTAGACATAGGGCCTATGGTTGCATTTTGGCTGAATGGTCCCCTTTTACTAACCATATGTTTTAAATCCTGTACTTTGAACATGGCAGTGCTCAATGAATGCATGTGTATTTTGGCCATGGAAAGCCAATTCTCTGACTCCCTCCTTAAAACTATTTCCCACATACCGAGACATAAATTACAGCTATATCATTTTCAAGATTTCATTGAGCAAATGACTGGGAAGCACATTTCCAACTAGTTCCAAGAACTACTACATCATCACTCTGTGTTTCTATTTTTTTAATAATGCTGGAATTATTGGCAATTATCTCAAGCATATTCTTATGTATTGTGTTTGCACATGCTAACTGAAACTGTACTTGGCACTCTAATAGGCATTAAACCACACCTATTGCTCGTGCACACTGTAAAAAGCAAAAAAAAAAACCCACACATATTACACAAGCACACCAGACAGGCACGAAACCATGTAATACCATGATCCCATTTTACACGCGAGGTTCCAATCAGAATTCTGAGATTTTTACCCACACCAAAGAGTTGCGGTGCGGGCCAGTGGCAAGGCTAGTCTGAAGTTTCCTGTGCTTTATCCTGTGTCTTCCTGGTGTCCACAGCTTTTCAGATTGCGCTGTTTACTTCTCAGGAGGTTGTTGAGTTGGGGGTGGGGGTGGGGTTGGGGGAGGGGGTGGGAGAGTGGGGGAGGGGGGTCACAGATGAAAACAAACTAACGAAAGTCATTAAAAGAGCCAGACCATCTGTCTCAGGCCTGACACTGAGGCACTAAATATTTAATGAGGCTCAACCCCCAGCCAATTCATCACAGGTTTTGGAATTTACTGTTACATGCTGCCGTTCCCCCTTCCCCCCTTTCTTGTTAAGTTTAAGGCTTTGGTTTGTTTGATTTCCAGGGATACCGTGCGTGAACGCGTGATCGCCGGCAGCCGGTCTCTTTATTCTTTATTCTCAGTGTTCTTTGCACACAGCTCAAACGTTGACTCTGAGGTGCCGTGACCTTTTAAACGTTGTCTGTTGGCGTGACGACAGGTCACGCCATTTCCATCCTTCCCGAGAAGCCGCTGAGAGACTTTTGCTCAAGCTGCCTCGCTTGGGGGGGAAAGTGACTTCTCTAAAATCTGCACCCCCCTTCCCTGCCCCATCCACATCAGCTGTATAATTCGTGTTATTATTACTCTATTGCTCTTTGTAATTCCGCCCTTTGTCTGTGTTTGTTATTGAGCCACTTGACTCGTATCGTTTCCCACCCCTGCTGGTGTGGAAACCAGATACAGTATCTCAGCCGCAGCTATTCCTGTGGAAACACCATTCGCTGTCTGAACAAACAGGCCGCCTTGGCCCGGAGCGGGGCTTGGCGAGAGGGCCTGGTGGTGAGGGTGAGGGGTTGCCCCGTGCCAGGAAGAGGGTGTCTCGTGCCCTGGGTGACCCCGCCCCCTCGGGGCAGGGAGGGAGGGGGTATCATGGAGGGGGCAGGGGAAGCTGTGTCCCACCATCACCCCTATTTACAGTAGCCTCACAGTAGCCTGGCTCACAACTGTGACATCATAATTATGAGCCTGTCTCCATCTTGGCATAACGCTGCCCCGAAAATGGTGATGTTTTTTTGCTAACACACCAGTGGCAATTTACTACTTTGGATGAATCACAATCTTGAGTTGGCAGAGCCTCCAATTTGAAGTGGCTGTTTGGAGCCGGATAATTCTCTATTAGTCCTTCGCCAATTAATGTAGACATAGGCAAACTTTTCTGTGCCAATCCAAATCCACCTTCATCCAAAAAAATCTATGCAATCTCTGATAAAGCTGTTTTCTGTTGTCGTGACTAATCTGGAGAGGCAATGCTTAGTAAATGGGAGAAAAGGGGAGGAGCAGCCATATTGTTAGTGTTGCAAAGAAACTTCAGAGTCAGAGTGTTTCACAGAAATGCAATGCGCACCTCCAGCCACTCAGCTGTGTCTCATCAGTTTACATCAGAGCTGCCAGTTCGAACCCGAGCCTTCTCCTTAAACCTGCCCTCACTGAGTTCACTGTGATCAGTTAGAAAATACTGGCCACATTCAGAAAAGTGGGCAGGTATGGCACTCCTGAGCTGCGCCGCTTCTGCCGAGCTTGAAGCTAGAGAGGTATAACCCTGGCAGACGAGGGCAGCGGAACCAGAGCAGACCCAAAGCCTCAGGCTCTGCCTCCAAACCCTTAACCACCCAGCTCGGTTTGGGTCGGGCCTCGTATTTCCGCTTCACTGAACATTTCAGGTGGCTGGAAGCTGCAGCGCTCCATTTAGTCTGATCGCATTCATAAATCATCGAAATAGTACGGGACAAAAAAACACAAGAGAGGAATATTTATGGTTTATTATGGAATATTATGGGATATTTATGGATACCATAAATATCATATTTAAGCTGTTCTTTGGAAAGAGGGGAGTTACCTTCAAATGAAGGGGCTGCCGGGGAGGGGTGGGATGGGGGGCACTGGAGTGTCATCCACCCCCCCCCAGTCCTCTCCCTTCTTCTCCTTCTTATTTATTTTTCTCCATATCCAGCCAGCACATCCAGTAACTGGTTCCTTATCTTGAGAAAATGAGTCCTCATTCGGGGCATTGGCCCCTGTACATAGTTCATGTCCAGTTGGGGGACAGGGGGGCAGAGAGATTCCCCCCCCCCCTCCCCAGGGGCCCCAGTCTAAGTGAGGAGCATTTCCCGAAAAATTAATCCATGCAGGGACAGGCCCAGTTACCTCATGGCCGTTAGTCTTGCATGCCGTTTGTTTGCGTTACCATCCACCCCCCTGATAAATGCCTTTAATTGGACAGATAGGACGGTCACTCTGGTGTGTTTCCACGGTTACATGTCACAGCTGCTGGGAAACCAGCTACCCTTTTCCCGCCAATCGCTGGTCGCCAAGCTCACTGGAACCCACTGTAACAGCGAACAAACCACAGAAAGCTAGACAATGCTCCCATAATGCAAACAGAGTGTGGTGTTTTTACACACACATTCAGCACAGAGGTAGGGAAACCTGCACTCAGGGAGCCATAGGCTGGCCAGGTTTTAGTTCCAACCTAGCACCGTTTCACCTGGTTCAGCAGCTCATCAGTACCATGATCTGAATCTGGCTGAGTAGAAGCAGTGTTCTGTGATGTCATCATTATTGAGCAGAACACTGTACTCTCATTGGATTCATTATCAGTGCACACACTCACAGCTCCCTGTGATGTCACAATCAGTGCATGCCCAGCTCACTGTGATGTCACAGTCAATACATCACAGTGGCATTCACTTGCTGAGATGCAGCAGGTAGTTATTAACAAATCAGTTCTCTGGCAAAAATTAACTACTCACCTATATCAAGTGTGGTTTGATAATGACTCCCAACCACCATTCAAACACAAACTCTCTCTCCCTCTTGCTCTATCTCACACATGCACACAAATACATACCCACAAACATGTACACTTAGTACAGAAGCACTGTTCAGAAACAGTACATCATTATGCTGTGACCTGCATAATGATTAGTGCATGGACAGTCAGGAATCCTCAAACAAAATGTGGTGTTAAATGTGGATTTAAATGTAGAAGAAAAGATGCCCATGGTTTCAATGCTGAGCCAGTCTGAGTTCCTGCCCTCCCATGCCCACTACGTGAGTGACTCATGATAAATACGGAGCTGGCTGCAGCATGACAGGATGTTCTCGCTTGCTTGGGCCACACGCACGATGGCTGTCTTCTCTGATCGAGACCAGCTTTTGCCAAGCCTCTCTCAGAGAGGGGAGAGCCCGTCCCCCTCCCCTGCCCCCCCACCCGGCCCCCCAGGGATGATAAAAACTGTCTTTGCCGATTCGTCTCATGTTCCTGGGGAATTAATTTAGCCCGTTTTATTTACACGACAATCTGTTATTGTTTCGTCTCTTTGATTTGCTCATGGCCCGCCCTGACCACATCACAGCGGGGGGTTGGCGTTGGGGGAGGCGGAGGGGAGGGGTAATGTGGGGGCGTGATTGTGCGACTGGCCCGTGCCAGAAGGGGTTACTTTATGTGCTATTCTCTGTGGCTCTGTGCGTCCCCCCCCTCTAGAGTTAGAGACATTCGGCACCATGCGCTGGGCGAAAAAAGCATTTATTGTGTTGGAAGTTGAGTGTCAGCACAGCGGGAGGCTGGGATTGCCGCTGAACTGTGGGCACAGTGCATAATTGCTATTAATAATTTGCAGATTAATGGCGTCACTGCCCTCACGGGGACCAGATGCGGTCATGTATCCTGCTAGGTGGTCCTGTCGCCATGGAAGCGGCGCCGAGCCAGGCACAGTGTTCGGAGGGTTGTGTTCCGTGTCGGCTCTTTATTTCTGTAGTTGCTGAAGTACCCCCAGCTCATGCCATGCCACCCAAATAAACAAACACATGTCTGATACGATTGTTGCGGCATGTTTGCAATTTTTCTTAGCGGTCGCTAATGAACAACATTGACACAAAATTAGACTTTTTTTTGTCCCTGGTACAAACAGTATAATAGATTAGGAGAGTGGAAAAGTTCGTTGCACATTTCGGCACAGACCGAATGCCCTGGAACGTCTATCCAGAGTACGTTACAAAGCTTACATTTCTACACGCTGTCAGTTTATACTGCTGGATGTTTTTACTCAAGCAAGGCAAGTGAAGTAACATGCTCAAGGGTACAACAGCCAGTGCCTTAGCCGTGAAATGAAGTGGTAACCTCTGAGTTACAAGCCCAGCTCTCTTAACTGTGAAGCAATTCCACTGAAGAGTCTATGCTCAAGGTTATAGCAGCAGAACCCATTGCTGGGAACAAAGACTGCAACCTTTAACTTACAAGCCCAGCTCCCGAACCCATTATATGGCAGTGCCGCCCAGTTCTGGCCTACCAGTGACTGGTCTCATTACTAGCTGGTCCCTGTAGGATATTTAAACTCTCTATTCTTCCTTCCTGAGTATCTACCCACAAAGCATTTCTGAGGTCAGCAGATTTACCCACACAAGAATTTACATCTGGTGGCCTGAGAGTGTAGTGGTGTGTAATGACAGGGCGGCAGCGTAGTACATTGGTTAGGGAGCTGGGCTTGCAACTCAAGAGGTTGCTGGCTCAATTCCTGGCTAGGGCACCACCGCTGTACTCTCAGCAAAGGTACCTCTCCCAGATATTGCTTCAGTGACTAATCCAGCTGTATGAATGAATATTGTGTAAAAAAAAAAATGGATCAGAGTGTCTGTTGAATGACTAAAATTGTAATGAATAGCAGATTATAATGTTCATGACATTTATTACTTTCGTTTACGGCCTGCTGACACTTAAGTGCCAAAAAAATTCCAGACTTTCATTTTTGTTTGTGCATAAAATGAATCAGACAGTTTCTTGGTACAAACTGACGTTATGGAATTTCATGGTCTTTTGGTCATGGTACTTATGGTTGTGTTTTTCTAAGTAAAGCTTATTATGAGTCTATTGTTTGTGCTGAGGATTGTATTTTTAGTTCCTGTTAGGGCTTTAGTGATGTAACATGTATTCTCGCTCATCTTAGAATATTGTTAGCCAAGACTGACACCGCTGCATTTATTTTGTCCCACACTGTGAGTCCCTCTGGATAATTGCATCTGTTAAATGACTCTAATGCAATGCAATGCAAATTAAAATAGTTCCCCTCCGTATGAAATTAGACCTGCCTACCAAGCAGGCCTCCCCATCCACCCAAGGTTTTGCCTGTGGTTTTTTAGGAAGTGGGGGAAGGGATGGTCTGTTAAGAGGACACAATGAGAAACCCACAATGCATTTCTCCGGGCATGGCATTTACTCAGAACAAAACCCAGAGATGTTTATGAAGTGGCAGACCGACTCTTTGATTTTGTTCACATCTAGACATCCGAATGGAAAGAATTAATTTGGCTGGAAAGAGGGTGGCATTGTTCAACTTGGAAGCCCTCAAAATGTTCAGTTTAACTTGTGCGTTCTTGCTATGTTGAAGAACGAAAACCAGACTTCGGGAAGCTTTTGTACACGCATGCGTCTTCAAATATATGCGTGTTTATGTGCTTGGGTGTGTCTGAGTGTGTGCACGCTTGTCTGTTAGAACCAGTACGATATTCTGTCAGGGAAAGTCCTCATATTGTTGCTCTTTCGTCTCGGTAACTTGGCCTCACCGCTGTGCAGACATGCACCGCATCAGCTAACTAAGCGTCACTCAACAAAACATCAAAATTAAAACCTCAATTAATTCATTAGGTGAAAAAAAATTCCACTTTCTGAGCCAGCCAGACTGCTGAAGATGAGCCACACTCTGTGTATCATAAACATTTTCCCTGGCACACGACGGGAGCAGGTACCGACAAGGGCAAACCCAAACAACTCAATGGCGCGTACTGGAATGAGAAACGTTTGGCCCAAGTCGAGAGAGGACTCCGTTTTGACTGCCAGCGCCGTTTGCTTGTTTAGTCTCAGTCACTTTCAGCTGTGAGCAAAAGAAGTTCCTCGCTGTCACAAAGCACAGAGTCACTTCAACTTATTTTTACTGATTCTGATTTAAAAAGATTTTTTTTTTGGCTGGCAAGCACGAAGGTGTTTGAGTCTGCTTTAGGGAGGTGAGCGGTGTCTGTTTTAGATTGACGGCAAGGTCTATGTGTGGACTGTCACGAACTCCACACACTTTAGGATATGCTAGGTATGCCAAGCTCTGAGGTCACAGCAGCAGGACATGTGATACGCCAGCATTGAACGTTTAACGCCCGGAAAACTGAGGCAAGCTGAACAGAAAATAAATCTTAAACAAACCCAAGATGGAGGATGTCCTTTAAAAAAAAAATACGAGGAACAACCACCTCAAAACTGAATCTCAAAAACAATTTCAAGGATTTTTGTATAACTGAAAGTCAAAGCAAAGGCTTAATGCCTTGCAGGTCATGCCTGTGTTGAATTATAATTCTGAACTTTGCCAGCAAAACAAAACAAAAACCTCAACAAAAAAAAAGACAAAAAATCCTGGCTCTACCCGGGTGGGTGGGGGGAGGGGGGATGGGGGAGGGGGCGTTTTGGGACTGAATACCACAAGGGTTTGGGTTCAGATGGTAAGAATTCTAGAAACAGATTTCCGACTTTCTTCTCGTTGACGAAAGTCCGCCCCCCCATATCCCAAACCCCTCACCCCACCCTGATTGTGAAGAGCTGTTGAGCTACACCAGAGATCCAGAGGAGAGATGTTATGTGTGCAGAATACGGCCACGCTTCTCACTTTCTCTCGGCGTAACGAGCGGCCCTTGTTTACACAGGCGTTATTAAGGCATCGTGTGGTGGTGGCACATGTGCCTGTGGTAACAGAGCTGCTCGCCTAGCTGTCAAACGCCTTGGCTTTTCTACCCGCTACCAACACTCTGAGTTTATTCAGACTTTGTGGGGGTGGGGGGGGTAGTTGTGGTGGTAATGGTTGGGGGGGGGGTGGTTAGCGTAATCTGACATCGTGACACGCCACAGTATTACCCCCTCCCTCCCTCACCGTCAATCTGTCACGGTCATCAAGCGCTACGCTTTTGCTGTCTCATTCCCTTCCTGTTTGCTTCCCTTTGCTGTCAGAGCTTGTTTTTGTCAGGCAGGATCGATAAAAAAAGACCAAATAAATGAGATCTGATATTTCAATTAGTCATGCTTTCTAAGCGTTACATTTTTTTTTTGCTTTCTTATGCCCTTCTTATTTGCCTTTCTTATGCATGTCAGTGTTTATTTCTTCGAACTGGATCTATCAAAAAAGGCTGAATAAATTTTAAGCTTTTGTATATTTTTGTTGGAGAGTGAGGGAATCATGACAGTAAAATGGGCAGAGCTACAATCTGTCAGTCACTTATTTCTTTCAACCAATCACGAGGTTTGCTCTTCACAATAAAACACAATGATTGGTCAAGATTAGTGAGTTACCTCAAGCGTATGAGAGCTCCATTTCTGGTGTCAGTCTCCTATCACTAGTTCCATAACTAAATGAAGGTGTTGAGAGGTATTCAAATGACGGATGTCATTTCTTTAAATTTTTACTACATCAATTGCAGAGAGCTGTGCAGCTGTAAATTTTGTGTGGTGTGTTTCCAAATGTGTACCCTTCCCTCAATAACATTAATCGTTCTCTTTCTTCATAGCTTTTCCATTTTTTTCCTTCCTTTTCAAAACCATTTCCTTGCTTTCATAATCCACTCATGTCACAAGATATCTATATCGTGTCAGTCACTCGCTAGTTTGGCCACGCTTTATATTGCGGCCAAACTCTTTATGTTATAGGGCTGCTCTTCATTACTGTGATCTATCAAGTCTTACCAGAAAACAAATTAAGAAATGATGGCAAGGCAATTTGTGGTTGAACAAAAAAAGGATGGTTGGGTTCTTGGAATTCTGGGAAACCTGGTATGTCAGGGTCCCTCTTAAAGAACCACTTCCCCTCATTCCAGATAGGACTTCTTGACTGTCAGATATGAGTAGATTTTACAAAAGCCACTGTTACACTTCCTGAAATACCCATGGTGCCTCAGGTAGGAGGCACCATGGGTATTTCCCCATAGTCCATACAAAGGAGTACAGGGCTGACAATGTCAGAAATCCATAAAAAGGTCAGATTGTCCATAAACATTTTGTGCAACTGAAATGCATGTGTATAAAATGTTTCATTTTAGTTGGTAAAAACCAAATTTCAAGGCTGGCAACCCTATAAAGGGCAGACATCAACAAGACCTAATGACCTCATCGCCTATGCTATCACACTGTTTGTCATGTAGGAACGAACATAAAAGGGGATGGAACAGCAGTAAATGAAAAAAGACTAAAGAAACACACACATAAAGAAAGAATTAACAGGAAATCAGTGGATCCAAATCTTACTGGTTGTTTGGACATAGGCACTGCACATTCACGTGAAGAATTATAAGAAAAAAAGAAATGGAGAAGGAAATAAAAAACAAAACTGTGACTTCATGTTTTAACACATTCTTTGCCAAGTTCTTAGGAGCCAAGTTTGGAAGCCAACCGCCCTCAGCTTAGGTTTTCTGCAGTAACAGCCTTAATGGGCCAATGGCAGGTCTGGAAACAGAACTGATGTACGCATTTTTTTCTGGGCTTCGCCAAGGCAGAGCCCAACCATGTACATCTAAAGAAGGAGGTCTGTACCTTTTCAAAATGCGACAGGTTTTTGGTGATTGCAATTTTTTTTCTTCACGGTTTCCATATCGGTTTGGGCCCTTCCTTCTTGGACTTCTGTCACCTTGAGATCAGTGATCTCATAATCAATGCCATGCTTAAGAGTTATTTAGTTTGGAGTTGACTGCCTACAGCTCTAAAGCTACTGTAAACCTAAACCTCTGAAACACTTCTCCACCTTCTCTTTTCAAAAACTTTTTTCCACATTTTTCTCCAAATTTGGAATGGCTGATCGTGTCCACGGTCCTCCATCATTGCCACAACCTTCGTTGTCATTTCTCGGAGACCGCAGACAAGCATGTGCTCTGAAATGTGATGTCAGCTGCCGATTATTTCCCTCACCGCAGTCAACAAGCTGAGCTTAGACAGACATTAGTCATCTGGAAGACACTTCACACACGAAAAACTGAAGTCGCAATATTGACCTGCCAGGGTGTGGCGGGGTGGGGTGGGGTCTCTGGCAAACGATGAGACATGGATATTTTCTACCATTGGAGTACCTTCCTCCTTGGGCGATGGTATGGCCAGTTATGCCTCATCCCAGCCATAATTAGCACTGGCACAATCTCGATTCAAGGCCAGAATGCGAGGCCCATCCCCACACTGGAATAGTGGCTTAACAGGATGAGGTATCTACCTGTTAGCTGGGTAGCTTTCTGATAGCACCTGCACAGAAAACCCGATTTAAATGTCAGATATTTTCCACGATGGGTGCATTTGTGAGCGCCTTGCATTGCGTGCCGTATGCCTCATCGTTGCTCTCCTGACAGTCCCGGGGAAGGCAGAGTAACAACAGAGTGTGCGGCTCGTTAATCGTTAATCACTTCCTGTGGGACGGGCCAGTGTTAAACGGTCCAGCAGTGCGACCCCGTGTGCAATCATGACCATACGGCGGACATGCGTGTCTGAGCCAAGCCCAGCATCTGTTTTCGCCCGGCTGCCAAGTGATTCTTTGCAGGGTTTACAAAACAAAACTCTGATACGCGTCTTGATAAACATGTGCTCTGGGGGAGGGGGGGTGGATTCTGTACCCCATGTAAGCAGTAGACACACCCCACATACCTCCTTCTGTCCCTGTCACCCCCCAGCCCCGCCCCCCCAGTCCCCTCAGTCCCCATGTCCCTGCTTCCTCCACCTCCATCTTCGCACTAGACAATTAGCACCTGCCCTTGCAGCTGGAAGGAATCTGCGTCACGGCTTGCCGAATCCGAACACTAACCAGACCAGGACCGTTAAGCCCCAACCGGTTCCAGTGATGGATACAAGAACATCAAATGACATAAACGTTATGGACATCCAATCGGCACACTGTTGGCTGGCTTCTTCTGCACTGGGGTGTTGTCCCAAGCCATGGTGGAAACCAGGTCTCCTCAGTGGCTCAGGGCTCTATTTCCACCAGCCTAACTTGTGGTGTGATGACCAAAAAAGAACCGTGTAATATAATATAATATAATATAATATAATATAATATAATATAATATAATATAATATAATATAATATAATAAGTATGGCACAAAATGTATTTGAAAATTCATATTTGTGTGATATCTGTTAGGGCAAAGTGAATTTTATGAATATGGATATTACATTTTTTTGTGGTTTAACAGTTTGTTATAGCCATGTAACTGCAGCATTCTACTTGTATGAAAGTCAGGTCACATCATGAAATAAAGGTGGAAGAGATGGCTTCCTGGGCAGGGTGCTGGACCGTTAAAACAGAAACCTCAGTTTCTAAAAAAAACAAAAGTAAGTAAAAAAAACTATATATACTTTTCTTGTGATAAAGAACTGATGAAGTTTAAAGCAGGAAAGTGAAGCAGTAGGCTTGGAAAGGTGCCTCAAGTTTGGCAAGGTAAGCGTCTCTTCTGGGCAGGGAGAGTGAGAACTGGCCCCCTGTGGAGGTGCCTTGTTCAAAGCTACTGAAAAGGAACACCAGAGCCCGCGGTCAACATCAGGAGATTTACCACAGGCCTAAATCTCGGCGTCTTTCCAGGGCGAACCTTTTGAGTCCGAACGGCATACTGAGGAGCTCAAAGTCAGGGGAAAAGTGTCAGTTTGACTGAAGATTCACCTCTTCAGACTGCATCTTTGAGCTAATCGAGATTATTGCCGCTTCCCATTATTTTGGTTATTTGTACGAATTTCTTATCATAGATATTTTATGATTATGAATGCATTGTGTTTATTCATCAGTTGTATTTTAACTTGGATTCACATAGTTAATTTGCTTTGGTGATGTTGCATATATATTTGCTGGTCTGGGAATGCTGTTAGCCAGATCTGCCTTTATTGCTTTGACCAATCAGGTGAATGCATTTATGCTCTCCCACTTTATCACACTCAATCACAGCATCCGCCCAAAGGCTGTAATGTAAGGTAATGTCATGGTAATTTGGTTAGATTCACAGGATTCTTGTGGTTTGGTGTCTCCCATAAAATGCTCCTATTTAATCTTTCCAAACAAGAAAAAAACACATTCACTCACATCCACTAACAGGCCACCAGACCTGCTCAGGCAAAATGTCAGGAGATGTTCTTTCACTTGCTGTCTGGATGTAAAGATCTTTATCTCCAGTTAACACCTGTCTTTTATAATGAGCTTGTGCGGCATTGTCTTTCAACGCTGTGCTTGTTCTGAGACTGCCTGAGGTTCCACAGCAAACCCAGCCATGGGCTCAGCTTTGACACACCGGCGTTCCAGACAGGCCTGCTTCAAACACATACTTAACATATTTTCACTCTTTAGATGCAGGTAAGTAAGAACTGATGATATCCTCTCTTAGGTCCTGGAGAATTTCAACAAAACATGTTAATAACCCAAAAATGTGCAATAATATGAAAGAGGAAATATATTTTCAATATCGGTGAAAATAGATGTTTCTTTTAGATCGGTCAGTAATTAAATGAGGCTTTACTGGTGTCTACCATTTGCATGTTAACAACCAAAAATGTAAAATCATACTAAAGAAGAAAGAAATTTATTTTGAATATTGTGGAAATGTATGTTTTTTTTAGACTGGTCAGTAATTTTGCTGGTGCCTGAAAGGGTGAAGTATTTTTAATTCTTACTGGTCCAAAACACAGGCCTCCCAGACAGCACAGCTTTTCTGTGTAAACACTATATCAGGCTCAGGGGCAGCTCACAGTGGCCATTGTCATTCCTATTTGAGGTGTAGAGTTGCAGGTTTTGAAGCCTGAGTGGGACGTGTTTGAGGAAATTGGTTTAGTAATATATATAGAACTGTATCAATGTTATGATTTAAGTGTGTCTCCTGAGCAAATCAGTCATTATATATCTATATATAATCTGACTTCATACAGGATAGGTAATGCTGGGGAGTTCACGCAGTCACAAAAACAGTTCTGTTTGGACTGTCTGATCTAGATCCAATTAAATAAGAGTCCTTAGCTTTGCCTCATATTTTAAATGACCCGAGGAACGATCTACTGTATGGACCCTCTGAAATTCACCCTGCAAAGCTGCCGATTGTGTTCATTCTGAAGCTCTGCAGCTGAGCTGCGCAGTTCCTCTTAGGACGGGGGACCGCACACGAGATGCAGACGGATCAGTCAGTGTCCAGTCAACTCAAGGGCCTGCTGATGAGTGACGAGGCTGGGTCCCTGTGTGACACTGGACAGTTACCAGCCCCGAGGGACTCACAGCCAGAGTCAGCAATACAGCGGCCAAGGTTCGATCCCACACCAAACTGCGACTTTGAAACAGCCTTAGTGTTACAGATTATTTTTTATCTCCTCCCCACATTGTTTCTTTTTGTAATTTTTGTATCTTGCCAGCTTGTTGTCCCCCTTTAAAAACAGTCCTTGGCTGCCAAAGTAATAAAATAAGAATGCACAAATACAACTGATCGCGATTTCCAACTTAAACTTAAACTTGAATCCAGAACAATTTGGCGATGCCCCTGTGTATGTCCCTCCCTTCCTTTTGCTACTTTTGGACAAGAGTGAAAGACGGAGCAAGAGAGAGAGCAAGAGAAGTTAAACACACACACACACACACACACACACACTATGCACATGCACACAGAGACTTAAACATAGCTATACACACATTTGCGAATGATACACACATATGCACATACACACACACGGACACTATGCACACACTAACTGTATGCTCAGACACGTACACATGAACTCTATGCACACACACTGTATATGCACACACATACTTTGCACACACATACACTACAGCTTGTAGAATTCCACAGAAGGGTCAGGGCTGGACCCAGCAGTAGTCAAACAGGCGGCAGCTGGGCTGAAAGTGAGTTGTGTTTCTACAGGGAGAAAAACCCAGCACATCTAGGGGGAAATTACTGTCTCTCTCTCTCTGCCTCAGCACCACCGGAGCCTCCCTCCTGGTCCGTATTAAACCCGGTCACAGGCCACGGCAGTTACGATTCCAAAGCCCATGATTAATGGTGATCTTTTTATTCTTCTGTGGTAATTTGGCGTATCTGCTGGGCTCGGCTTTCGGCCCCATGCCTCTCCCGGCGCAGGCTTACGGAATGACTGCTGACGGACGCACCATGCTGCGTCGCGCCAGTGGGGAGTTTTTTTTTTTTTTTTGGCAAGCACCACGTTCGCCTAGCGTTAGTGATCCAGATCACCGAGGCACCCAAAAGAAAGGTCTGGAAGTCCCACGGAGGGGTTCTAAATCTGTTCATACACATGCAAATGCAAGATACGCTGAGAAATACACAGCTGTTTAAAAGTGTAGCTTGACCATCTTGATTCCATCATAGGCAGCAATTTAAACTAATGCAAAAGGTCAGAGGATGCAGAATGCTAGTGCTTGTAAAATTAGCACATGATTCTGTGAGCATGGGCATAACACTGCCCTGTCAACAGCTGTGTCCGGCAACTGTGGTTTTATTTGGTTGTGAATGTGAATGGGGCTACTACATTACGTTTTTTTCTATTTAGCAATCACTCGTTGCTCATTCAGAGCAACGCAGCTTACATTCCACCCCCTCCCCCACTCCCCATGGACCATTTATGCAGGTGGGTATTAAAGGGATATATTATGGTATGTTCCTTGCTCCCTGGTCAACTTGTCTGAGTTACAGGCCCAGCACCCTCACCATTACACTGCTGTCACTGTCACCGTGTTATATGTTGATAGCTTTGAACTGGGTTGAACTGAGTGGAAGCATAGACTCTTGCTCCCATTCCTCTGTATGCGATGGCTACCTAGTGAGGAACTGGATTCTTTAAAAATTCTTCCAGATCAAATATAGGCAAATTTGCATCATGGTTTAGCTTGTGTGCTGTGGCTCTCCGTCAGGCATCACTGTATGTTATTAATCAAAAGTTTATTGTTTTTCAGACTGGATTATTAGTTAATATCTCATTTATGCCACATTAATAACTGAAATATTTATATAACACGTAATATGATTGTTTGTTATTTATTTGTTTATTTTCTGTTCAGTCTTCATTTGTGCAAAATGTACAGCTATACCCATTGTATCTGCTTCACTTTACCTCTCCTATGCGCCGAGTAAAACTTGAGAGAACGGCAAATACATGCGGCTGCCTCACCTGAAGCAAAGAGGCAGCTGTGATATCTGTACAGATTGGTGGCAGTAGTCTCTATAGATACTATGCCCCCCCCACCTAAGCTTTTATCCCAGGCGTAAAAAGGGGCCAACAGCAGAACCACAGTCAAACATGCCCCCCCCCGAGCCCCTTTCCTCCCCTCACCCCCTATGCAGAAGTGACAGTCAGCTCCTAACCCCCCCCCACCACTCCCAACCCCCAAAACCCAAAGCCCCACACTAGCTGTCTTTGGCTTTCATTTCCATGTCTTGTCCAATGACATCGCTCAGAGAAAAACCCGCAGGAAGGAATGCGGTGCGAAAAGGGCGGCCCCCGCTGACAGCATGATGAATGCGGCAAGCGGCCGTCTTTTATCCCGCGGAGAGAAAACAGAAAACACACACACACTCACACACACCCACACATTGCTGGTCCACCCGCAGTGTGTACAGGGTATAGGGAAATGATTCACCCCAGAAACGACTCGCCGCCACCGTCAGAACATGACATCAGTGTCATGGCTTGTGTCTTTTCTGTCCCCTACATGCGCACGCCATTGTCTACCAGACAAAATGAGGTGACAAGAGAAGAGAGCAGGAGGGAAGGGAGAGAGAGGGAAAGAGAGATAGAGAGAGAGAGAGAGAACAGTCACATCCGTGTTTTACTAGGAGGAGGAGGAGGAGACAGAAGAAGAAAAGCAACATTGACAAGACAGTTTCCTGAATCGTTGACAAATACGACAGCCTCAAAGGCGAAGCAAACTGGGTTTTTAGTGGAGTACCGGGGGGAAAGGAGAGGAGATGGGACTTCTATGGAGACTATCACGCTGTCAGCAGTGTGGGATGGGGCACTGCTGTCCCTTAGTTCCCCCGGCCGTGGGTGTGAGGTTTGTGGGGTTTTTTATGTTCCCCTTGTGTCTGTGTGGGGTCCCCTTTCCAACAGACTGAAGATTAATTGGTCTAGATCAATGACTCCCAAAATTGCCAATCCCACAAATCCCACTTAACGAGTGAATTCATTTTCTGTGACCCAACCCTCACCCCCCCCCCCCACCTCCTCCCCATTAAGAGTGTTTGTTCATATAAGGAATTAAATTTTTCCAAATACCATGATATCAGCATTTACACCAGAGAGTGGAGAGTAGAGTTTCAGTAATACAGATGCCCATGGAAGGGACATGGCATGTTTTTAATTTATTTTGTCTTCAAACGATTCTCAAAACCAATCAATGCACTCTCTCCCACAGTGATATTCGATGTCTCATTTGCTTCCCATATTCTTTAGTTTGCCCTAAGATGGGTCAGGGTGCAGTACTGGCCCTGTGCAGCATGCATCACTACATAAAGGTATATTTTATCCAAACAGGGATGCAAAGACTTCCCACTGTAACTTTAGTCAGGGTATAGAGCCGCATCATTACCAATCACTATTGTACCTTACAATTGGCACATTTGTTTTCCAGAGAAGAATAATGCACCTTAAAGGCACCCCTTTTTGAGAATGTAGGGGTACATTTTAACAGGCCCATAGATCAAAGAAATCTAAAAAAATAAAATAAAAAACAGCTCTGCAGGATAGTGCTGATATAGGAATGAGACGGATGGATTATCTTGTCATTGCGCTGTGGATTTTTATTCTGTCAAGCACTACTTCACTTACGCGTACGTCTCTTTGAAATGTAATCACAACTAGCAGGCAGGGAGCAGATATTTCCGACGAACTGTCTGTTTCTATCATTCCGACCTGCGTTTGAAGACTTTTCTGTGCCACCCAAATGGATAAACCGGCCAGCAAAAAGCTTTCCAACACCCCGCTAAGTGTCAGAATCTTTGAAACGTGCCATGAACCTCTGTCAAATAACACATGGTTCCTGGGACCGCAAAAATAACCACGAGTCCACTTCACTTTTCCCGTCACTCAACGAAATGCCTACAAAAGCCAGTATGTATATATATATACTGTTTTCTTATAGGAATGAAAATATTAAAGCGGAGAGTCTGGATTTATTTCATGTCGCTGCAAAACCTCAAGCCAGATGACATATCTCTGAGTGATTTCAGACGTAAGTGATATTTATCACTCCTCTTAGAACGACAGCACGCCTCAGTGTAACACGAGGCAGCTTTAAATCGCCCCGCTCGCATACTCCATAACTTTTTGTAGTTAAGGTAGGTCAAATCCAGCAACGGAGTAGTACATGTGCTGACATGTCCTTATTTTGTGGTCCTATTCAGTTAGTTAAATATCTATTTTAAAGGTTTAAGAACTTTTCAGATGTATAGGATAGCATTTCTTTGCTCTCATGATAAAAAGTACAGATTTATGATCCTTTTAAAAAATGATGCTTTGGTTTTATAGCCGCCTTTAGCGCCACCACTTATGCTTCTTATTTTCACCGGGTCAAAATTACGCAAATAATTCCCATGATTTTTAATCATTAAATTACAGACAATCATGCAATATAACATCATAATAAACGAGTACAAGTATCGGGATAACAGTATCTTTATTACATAATAATAATAATACTAATAATACTAATCATAATAATAATAACTTATATTATCATTGAATTTTATTATAATTGCGTGTTAATTATTATCATCATTATTATTATTATTGCTTTAAAATAAACACCTGCTATGTCTTGCTCTCCCCGCTTTCCTTCTTTCCTCAGCCTCAACCAATTGTGGGTCTAGCAGGTAGTGGAAAGCACCACAAGCTAATTCGAATCAACAACTTCTGTTGTTTTCCTCCAATGAACATGTATGCTTAAATTAAAACTTTTACAGAAAACAAACTCAGTCAGTGGTGGTTATTCAGTGGTCTATCTTTCATGTCCATTTGGAATGAACTTAATGCTGAAATATGAAAGTAACAGGACTGAGATAACATTTTATATTTTCAGACACACCACTGCGAATTTCAATCAAATCTTGGTTTCTGAACTGGACAATAATAGGTTTGTTTAGGAGTGCACTTTACATCATAAACTTTCAGTGTGTGTGTTGCAGTATTATTATTATTATTATTATTATTATTATTATTTTATTATTATTATTATTATAGATGGTAGTAGTAGTATAACCTGATCACTAATGCACAGACTGAGCATTTGATTACAATAACACCATTACCGTACAATAACAGTCATACCGCACATGTTTTATATTAGATTTCCCCTCTTATCTTGGTATAATCTCAATATACTACTTTCTTTGGAGTGTAGACATATGTTGACTGCATACAGCCTATATTGATCTGTGTGTGATATAACAAGGAAAAATGTACGCAGCGCAGACAGCGGGCATTAGTAATACCCATGCCATTTTTGTGTTATTCTTCACAGGGCATGCATTTAATTGAGAAAAATAGCCTGTTATTACTTTTGTATTTGAAGTCCATCGTTGAATTGCCCGTTCTAGCCAAAGAAATAACTCTAGTTAACTTCAAACGCATCCTGTTTATTCTTGGCGATGGTTTTGCTTAAGTGCTACATTGCTTATTGTTTAAACATAAAGTCAAAACTTTCTGCCAGGAATGGGTGATCTTCTGTCTAAATCATTCAAGATCAAGAACTCGAGGGAATTATGCAGCTATATGCTGATTTTAATTAACGGGTCCCTGGCATTGCGCATTGTTTTTATAGCGCTGTGACTGATAATTGAACAATAAAATATTTGAAATGTGATAACGAACACGTACAAAAAAAATGTTATGCCATTTCTAGGGCAACTTGAATTAGTCCACTTCAAGTATGCATGCGTGCTGTTTGTTTCTGCGTTATATCCTGTGTATGGGGACTTGAGTTTACCACATAAACATTTCGCACTGTTCAATTGCAATTGTTTTTGTCTGGAAAATGTTGAAAAGCCCATTTTGAGAACCCGCAAAAGGCATGGGCCCTGCGCCCATTTCCAGATAAAAACAAATGTTATTACACAAAATTGCCTTTCCTGAATTAGTATTCATGGCGCGCGTGGGAGTGACTGTCAAAATGGAACAAATATAACTGATGATGAAGAGGGTCGTACAGAGACAAATCAATAACAGCCATCGAGGAAGTTATTTTAATTGATGACAGAGACGGTCATAGGCACTGGTTGTCACTGTTCCGTGCTTTCTCATTTTTGGTCAATTTGGTTTGGCAACTGGGTGAACGTTTTCTCAGTGTTTCATATTGCGAGTTACTTCCATGGGCAAAAGTTAAGGTATTCGTCACAAATGGCCATTTAACTACTACATAGGCTTATAATAACCGCAACATTACAATATGATGAAAGTGAATTCTACCCATTTTAAAATATAAAAAGAATCATAGATGCAGACCGCATTACTTGGATGCACACCCGACATCTAGTACGCCTGTAATATAAATGTTTTTACGTCACCAATCCATGCGTAATAACCAACCATTTCTTCTATGATGTGCTTGTGCACATATGTCAGTGACAGACATGTGTATCGCATCATTTTTCTCAATCAGCATGCGCTGAAAACGGAGGTGCAGATCAAAAGAACTGCAAGTTGTTGAATAAAAAAGTGAATTGACTTACCCACACACTCGTTAGCTTCTCTAGCAGTCGCGCGTTGCCAAGGTCGGTCATAATGAAACGGTTTACATCTGTCACACTCCGGCCCGGCGGTGTTATGCTTGCACTCGCAAACCACGTTTCCATCCCGGTCCTTCACGCACCTGGAAGCGTGGCCGTTGCACTTGCAGCGGCCGCCGACCTGAAGGTCCGACACAGCGTAGAAGTAAGAGTCTCGGGCCAACTCCGAGTCGTCCTCATTCTCATCCCCGAAGGTGTGAAGGCGGCTAAAGATCACCTTGATGTCGGTGGCCGTCACCCAGTCCTGAAGCACGGGGGAATTGTCAAAGTCGTGTGCAGAAGGTCTACCGTCCAACGTGCTGAATGCAATCAGACCCCCAGAGAGGGGATGCATGTCCGTATGAGAATCGGTGCAGATGGCTTCTTGCTCATTTTGCTTGGTGATTGTAGCCTTGTTTGGTTTATTGTACATCTTTTTGCAGTGCGTTGAGTAAAACTGAAAGGGTACCCAGGACTTGCCGTAGTCCATTGACTTGTAGATAGCCATGGATTCTGGTCGGGGTGAGCAAAACTGAAGGCTCACATAGGTGACTTCAAATTTTTTTCCCAAGGACAAGGTCAAGGTGACGTTTTGCGGGTACTGTATGTAATTTTCGGATTGCCAGCAAGTGAGGTTATGAGGGTTGTTTAGGTCAGTCAGATAGGCTGGCGGGTGAGACTTCTTCGGGTCCCCGGCGTCGCACGTGTGGCAGTTCCGACTCCTCTCCTCTCCCTTCTCGGTCACCACGCAGTACCTCCCGGCCGGTTTGCCGCAGGTGCTCGTCACGCGCACTTCCTTGCCGAAAGCTGAGTTAACGAAATCGGGAATGCATCTTCTCGGGTTACCGTTCTCGTCATAGCAGGGGTCTGGCGGAGAGGTCTGCGCTGCGAACATGCTCATCCCGTAACCACCAAATGCCCCTTTTGCCATTAAGCACGCAGCCGCCAAAGTGAGCCAAGCCTCAAAAATCCTCAACATTGTAATCCGCGTTTCTTCAGTGTCTCTTGCGCTGAAATATACAACCGTGGAAGGGGGAGGGGGATTGAGGAAATATGCTTTATATACATTTAAAAAAAGCACACAAATCTTATTTAAATGCATCACACTGAGTAAAAAGAGGACAGTAGCACCTGTAGAGTTAAGTTCATGTCCGAAATGATAAACAATGCATAATTATTCAAAATCAAGTACGCATCGACAGTTTTAAAATTGGCAAATACAATCAGTAACAGAAATTACACACATATAATTGATTAAAAAAATATACCAATACATATCATTATCGATAACATGGTTTATACACAGATTATAGATTTTTAACACTTGTCATCGCCATGCATACAATATGCGAATTAAATCTTCTTACGAGGTAAAGAAATCTCCACACAGGACACTGTACCTCGGAATAACAGCTCAGCTTGGCAGTAAAAGTACACTTTTAAAATATGTTGAAGACTATAAAGCTTTCCCCTTCTGTTTTGCTTCTTATGCCTGAATATCGCAGTGCCTTTTTTCTTTTTTTTTCCTACTCTTGTTTCTTGGAAACTTGTCTCAGAAATACTGGACTAGACTCGAAGTTACCCTATCCCGGTCTTAAACTCAGTGTCCCCCTGTCTCTTTCTCCCTCTCTTTCTATGTGTCTGGAGCCCTCACTATCTGTACTGAAGAGCCAGTTAAGCCTCTACTGTGCTTGAGGTCACCTAACGGGGTAACGTTCAACGCGCAAAAGGAGCGAACAACGACACCCACTGGTAGCTAATCAATGGACAAAGCTGAGGTGTTCTGAAATTCCGCAGGGGAGAGAGCCGCTTGTGGGGGCATTCTCAATCTAAATTCCGATTCGGGTCGCCAGATTTGTCTTTATTGTTTGTCATTTTTTTGCCAAATTATTCTTCCTAACCCTCTGAATGTGATGTAAAATATAAACAACCTTTGATATCACGTATAAAGTGCCTAACGCCTCAGATTTCTGTTTAAGAAGCAATTTGCATTTTTAACATCAATGGACGAAACAAAATGTTACACAATTGTAATTGTGTTTTTATAAGACTACCCCCTTTAACACATATTTTAATTTTCATACCTCCAACTTGCCATTGGTTTTATTTTGGATTTACTGACAGGCAATGTGTATGAGACTATCACGTGTTAAAACCATTTACAGAGCTTAAACTAATTACAGAAGTCAGAACTGGTCATTTGCTACAAAATGTAATTAATGTCAATACAAACAAGTTAGACGAGTCCCTGCTTTTCTTCACGAATACTATTAGTAATTGTCCAGATTCTGTGTCCTCTTGCAAGTATAACAAGTATAAAAGGCCACATTCCATGCTTAATTTATGTTTAAACAGTGAACACCCGGGTCATTTGTGTAATGCAATATTTTGGCTTTTGATAATATAATATGCTCATGTATATACATTACATTAACATTTTAATCATCTCGTAGAATATTTTAATTGAAAGCAACTTATAGTAGGGTCATTTACGCAGCAAAAACACTACTGAGTATACATATGACAAACCTGTTATATATTAAGTCAACATATGCAATTGCTAAATATTGCCAAAAAAATTGAGAAGTTGTAATAATCAATAATTGAAATGAGAATATGATATATGTCCATCATAAATAACCGTGCCTCAGTCTCTGTAGTAATGAAACCACTGTAGTATGTTTTTTGTGTGGCCGGTTCTTAAATTACATTCAGTTACAGAACCTGCACCAAGAGAGGGGGAAGGGGAGCTCCCTTTACCGCGCGCCCAGTTGAAACTAAATAATTCTGCACTTTTTATCTCCTTATTTTCAACCATTTATCGCCACCAGCAGACTAACAAATCTACGTGCAAATATGCAGCCAAATAACTTGAGTTTTTGCTTCGACGTTCATTAGACAGGCTGGTTTGTGTTTTGCGACTGAGGCGCCCTCCGTTAAGTATCCCCAATGTATTTGTGGCACACCAAGCGACAGGTTGAGCCCTTTTAAATATGCCTTCTTTTCACGGAATCCGTCACACTCGGGGCCCGAGAAGCGGGGCTCTATGCAAATACTCTCTTTCTGAATGGCCCTGGAGCAAGCGAAGTAAAGGTCCGCCGTAAATTGAATTACGGCTTGATTAATCTGTTCCAGGCCCTGGTCTCACAGCAGGGAGTCTCTGGCATAGCAAGCCGTTCTCTTCTCTTGGGCAGCTGGGGGTGTCGGGAGTCTGCGATCTGCCCGCCTTTCACCTGCCCGTTTCCTTACTTGACAGCTTCCTAATGAGGGAATTGTTAACTGCTCACCGTAAAATACCACTCCCCTCCTCCCCTCAAATCCTTCCCTTATTGATTTTCACAATCCGTTTAATCAGAGGTGTTAAAGGTCAGCAGTAACGATACCAATTACGGAGCAATCTAACCCAATGACTAAACTCCCCAGTTCCCGAACGGGCAAGGTCTGCGGTTCAGGGTACAGACATTTCTCATCAGGGCTCTTCAACATACCAACAGTCTAATGTGCTTTAGACAATTTCGTTACAAGTGGGATATTGTTGGTAATTTATTAAAATATGTTTCTAAAGTGTAAAAAAAAAAAAAAATCATAGATACTTTCAAGTTAACAAAATATTGTACATCTGTTCAACAAAGTTCTGGACTGCGTGAGAGAAATGTACACTGACCTTACAGAAAAAAGACAATACATCTGCGCCTGTGTTTTTTTTTTTTAAATCAAACATTATTTGTAATATACATTTTGAGATTATATTTAGGAAATGATTCATGATAATGAATGTGACCTGTGATATTTGTGTTCTTTTTATTTTATATTATAAAAAATAGTTTCAGCCTGCATTAAATATGTTTTGTTAAACATTTGTTTTGTGCATTAATATATACACATACATATATACACATATTATTTATTTATTTATTTATGTTTTATTTATGTTGTAGTTTAAAAGATCAGAAATGTAAAATACACCATGCCGTCTGAAATTGTTATTGGTGACAGAAACCTCAAGCAGTGTAGTCTTACTCTTATTGGTTTGTTAACTTTTTTTCCACTGTGAGAACTAAGAATTGCAGGGTTCTGTCTGACCTTGTTTCTGGAAATGAGTATTGCTATGGGAATGCCAATATTTCATTTTACTATACAAAGAATAAAACATCTAAAATTTCTGCTCGGAATATTTTATAACTGGCAAATGGTGGAACACAAAGCAAACCGGTATGAGGTATCTAAAGCGTGCTGTCTCAAACACATAACCAAATATGCGGACAGATTCTAAGATTCTTATAAATGTAAAATCTCAATGAATTAACATAAGATGTATTTACTAGAGATCAAAATACTGAGAAAATATGCATTCCAGTTTTACACGAACTTCGTTCACTTCTCAATGCCATTTTTAAGATTGTGTGTGAATGATTTATGCTTTTTGGTGTTGGCTACTGACATGAAGGATTTTTTCTATTAATTGGAATGACTATAAACGTCTGAGTGCTGGTGGGGTTTAGATTGCAGGTTTAAAATAACATCCCAGCAGGTTTATATATTAATTAGATAATGAGGACCTTTTTATTTCACAGGATTGCCAGTTCTTTCGAATAATAGCCAGAACGGCATTGTCTTGCTTTCGCTAAGCTTTTCTTTTCATTCCAATTAGAGTGGGAGATGAACGCAGGTGTTACCCGGGCGGCTGGTGTGCGGCTCCGAACCTCGGTCATTACTGCAGCAGATTAGGGGATTAGGGCTAGTGAAGGGCGGCCAGCAAGACCAGTCCCTTTGCTTCACATCTCTTCGTTTTTTTTGACTGATAATTAACATGAATGCAATTTTATGTATTCTGATGGCATTTTGCTCCAGGAAGGAACGAATGTAGCCAACTCTATCAGAGTTGATTTAACCTTAGTGATTTTACTGTGAAGGCATGTACCTTCAATCATACATATTGGCTCACATATGTTTTCCTATTGACAGTTCTGTTTAATGTTGGGTAAATTGTAAGGACATTTGCCAAGCTCAAGTGATTTTGGGCACGATTAGACATTACCAAGTATTAATCATGGTCCCATAAATACCAAACGGAAATTCAAAATGCATTCAAAACAAACAACTTACCTGGCATTTCTTGAGTATTTCGTTTGTTCGCGTGAATTGTGTAATCATAGACAATAAATAAGACAAATATGTTAAGTAAATGTTTTATATATGGCGCAGTAAAGCTAAAAGTGCTGCAGTATGCCACATATAATTAGGTTTATATAATTAGGTTTAAACACAAATTATGTCGTTGGATCTTGAAATGATGCAGAGGATGAATGTTTACAGATTATTATTATTATTATTATTACAAAAATGTCGATAAAGCACTCAAATATGTAGGTTTATAGTGCGTTACACACCGCATTGCGTTTTCCCACGCGATTCGAACTGAATGTGTTATTTGGGGAAAAAACAACTTTTAAATATTACCAAACAACTTTCAAATGTTATTCCTGCAAGTTATGATGACAGGTATGTTTGATTTGTGTGAGACTGCGCAACCTCGTGTGTCAACGAGCCTGCAGCCAATTTCCACTGAATCGGATTTGTAAAATACTTTTTCAAAATGCTGTCTACACTCTGTCCAAAATTTGTCTGATGGAGAAAAAACTGCATTACACTTCACCTCTCCGTGTTTTCCATACCATAGGTGAGACTGTACACAACTTAAGCATTGACTATGGAAAAGAAATTAAAGTTGTGACGCACAGAGGCTCTACCATAGAAAAGTGCATTCTCATGCTCACGAGATAGAGTGGGTTTTGTCGAAACAACGGGAGACAATTTTAAACATCAACTTAAATGAGCAATAATGTGTGAAGTGAATATACATATAAATTTCTCTCTTTTTTGTCCATTGCTATAAGTTCTGAATATATTTAAGACCTTATAAACCTTGAAAAAAAAATCTATAGATAATTTGTCCAATAAACTGTATATGAGAGGACAGTTACCTTCTCCAGCAGCAGCTTAACTCAATGACATGTCTCGTGAGGAGAGAAAAATGTATTGCAAAGTGCTACAATGCATGTGCAGCACGTGACAGCTCAACCATCGACTTTGGAGTAGAACACCTAAGGTCAATGTATCACTTGACATTTTAACAACTGATTTCATGTCTGCGCACATCACACTGGCATTTTATTTTATCCACCGTGCGCATGCTCTCTGCAGCCATCAGGCTCTGCTGGATATAATTGCAACTTCGCTCGTAACGGTGAACAACAGCAGAAGCAAAATGGGATGCCCAGGTTAAGGCCTTCGCCTTCTCATTGCCATACTGGTTGAATTGTAATTTCCAACTCCGTGAGGAACTCTAACATTAAAATTTAAACCTCTTGCCCCATCTTGTGGCAGTATAGGGTACTGCTGGTAGGGGGCTTCCCCGTCAGCCTTTTCCAGAGCTTCCAAAACTCAGTCCAGCGACCTCCCCATGTGTGCTAGTTTACATTTCAGCTAGTCTCTTCACTGAGTAACATGACTGAAAACATGTGTTTAAGTTTCCATTTTTTCCTCAAACATAATTGAACAGTTGGCTAATTGTCATTTTCTTTGTCTTTGAACTCTTAGTTTTCCATGAATGACTTAATTTCAGCGAGCAGGTATCTTCACCTTCAGCTGTTTGGATCCTGAAGATGTTACCTGTCAGTCTACACCGGAGTGTAACCTAGTAATGAGAGACTGAAGTGTCATGATACCAAAACTATGCAGAACCACCAAAGTAAGATCACACTGATTTTAACCAATCATTGGTTTCTGTTGTAAAGGGCAGTGCCTTTTGATTGGTTTAAACAACTCAGTGATGGACAAAGAAATGTAGCTCCACCCATTGTTTTGGGTGTGTTGATATCTTACTCACCCATCGATGAATGTAACTTCCTCCTAAAAATAGTTTGTCATATAGAAAATGACAGGTGAAATGAAAATCACCTGTATTTCCAGCTTTGAAAAAATATTTTAGCTGTACCACAGTTGGTACATTCATAGCCTACAACTTAAATAAATGAAAAAAGAAAGCAACAGTTAATGAAAGAAATGAGTAGCATTGCTAACCTTAAAAGTACTAACAATCCTCTTGCCCCATGCAAATTATTCCACTAGGGGCAATTTATCACTAAACCGTGGCCTGAGGTTCCAACTTGTCTCCAGAAATACTCTTTCATAGAAAGGAAGGTTATAGGTTTCAACCTTCTTTTGGAAATGAAGTGTGAGTACTTTGCTAAACTCACTTTGGGACAGTTTACACTGAAACAGAAAATAAGAAAATTAGTAAAGATGAGATATTTCCATGTGCAATAAGCAATCTGTAAGGACAGAATCACCATTGAATATCAGTTGAATTTTCCTGCTGTTCTACATGTATTATTGAGTGAAAAGCTTCACTCACTAATACATGTAAAGCTTCATTTTAAATAAGGCCAAGTATTATGATTATTATTATTATTATGCCCATTTATAAAAATTGATACTGCACACGTTAAACAAAAACATGGCCAAAATGTCATGTGTTTTATTAAAAAAAAAACTGGACTAGCACCTCAGCTGCATGCTCACGTTTGGCCAGAAAAAAAAGTTAAACCATGTGATATCATCCCAGTTGTCCTCTTAGTTGCTCTGGTCGGGACTCTCCCCGCGTGTCTATCTTCCTCTTTAATTTTCGGTCAGCTGATTAGAAAGTCATATGACTAGCTCGAGCAGCGTTGCAAAAAAAAGACTGGAACGATACTTTTGTCATTCAGGACCATGGAACGCATTAAGATAGCCACTGGACTGCTGCTTCTCTTCATAATTGCTCCAGGTCAGTACCCGTACTAGTTGACTTATTTTTCCATTTTATATGTTGTGGGTTCATTGATTCTTTCGCCACACACTGTCTTAAGTACAAACACTAATCTGGAGTAACTAGCCAGCTAGTTTTGTAGTTTGTCTTCTCAAACACATAGCAGATGGTGGTGCATGGGAAGAATTCCATGAATTAAACGAGTGTTTGCGGTACCTGTCGTGCTCTGTTGTGTCTGTAATATTGTAGTACTTTTAGCAAGCGTGTTTGTTTTTATAAGAGAGAAACTGAAAGTCACGTTACAGCAGCTTGGGTTTCAGCACACATCCCGCCAGAGAAACAGTGCTTCTCAAATCAGCGAGCCAGCTTTATTAAAAGCATAGATCAACATATGATTTTGCTACATTCGCTTATACTAGATGATTATTTCCTCTTTCCCACTGGAAAAGGGGAAATTAGCGTGCTAGCAGCTAATAGTGGTAGCCTGTCATATGTTCTCTGTGCGTGATACAAAGCATGTTGAATAATACTGTGAATCTTAGAGAGTACACGTTTCCAAAGTCTTTCTGTTTTTGGTCTTGACATTAATGGAACAGCAGAACATTAGCAGTAGTGCTTTTTAAAGGGAAAATCTGGACGTGTCTCTCCACTGTAGCGAGTGCTGGCACTATACCAGGAGCCAAAGAAGCATGGGGCTACGTGGATGTCCGCGAGGGGGCGCACATGTTCTGGTGGCTCTACTACGCCAGCGGCGAGCTTGGGAGCCACAAGCATCTGCCCCTCGTGATGTGGCTGCAGGTGAGGCATCTTAATGCTGACATATGCATAAAATGTAAATGACGGGTGGAAAATTAACTTTCTATCTTCCCTGGAATGAGAGTGCACGTAGGTAAGCACATGATGCATTTGACTAGTAGTGAAACGAAACAGATTTTGTTGTTGTTTTCCCACTAGATGTTGCCGTACTCATTTACCTGACCGTGTTTTGAAGCATCTGTTGACGTTCGACTGGTTTAAACCGCAGATAAACTCATTTAAATTAGAATTATGTGTTTTTGTTTGTGCTAACAGCCCAGAGCAATACTACAGGTACTGGAACAGTTCTGCAAATGAGTATGCTTGGGGGTACGGTGGCTGATAAATTTCTCAGGTTCAGATAATTTTCTGGCTGCCTAATGGCCACTTGTCTTACCAGGGTGGCCCAGGTGGATCGAGCTGTGGTTTTGGGAACTTTGAGGAGATTGGACCGCTGGACAGAGATTTAGCCCCCAGAAACACAACTTGGGTAAAATAAACAAACATGCCTTTTTTTTTTTTTTTTTTTTTTTTGGAAAGTCCCTGTCTACATGCTCCACATTTTGGTTTTCATATCTCTCATTTGAACTGCCTTCTGAACAATACATGTTTGAAGAGCACAATTTTTAATGTGCAAATTGATTGTGTATCCAGCATATATACTTATCAGTACATGTGTATTTACTGTAGGCCAGGTGAGAACAACATATAATTTTCAACAGCTCTCTGATGCGAGACGGACCATTCAGATTTAAAACAGCAGTCAGACCTCACAGTGTGTTTCTCTGAGAAACGGTGTCCAAACAAACAGATGTTTATATTTGAGGTTTTGGATCAAGTATTAGAATGGCACAGACGTTTGACATTAAGGAGGTTAATTGGTGAAGGGGGTGTGGTTAAACAGGTGATTACAGGCAGAGGGGTGTGGTTTTGGGAAGGGTGGGGTGGGGAGGGGGGGCACAGTTGGATGTCTCAGAGGTCCAGTGTGACAGGGCCGTTCCCGTACTCCACAGGTCAAGGCAGCCAATGTGCTGTTCGTAGACAACCCGGTGGGCACCGGCTACAGCTACACCGACACAGAGGATGCCCTGACCAAAGATGTCGCCATGATAGCGGCGGACATGTTGGTGCTGCTCAAAAGCTTCTTTACCTCACAAAAAGACTTTCAGGTACACTGGGGGTTTGGGGGCGGCTATGAGCACCCTGTCGGGGTTTTCAACCTGTTCCCCTTTCACAGTACTTTAAAGCCCTGGTAGTCAGCATATGTGCCACTACATCTTGTCTGTGTTTCCTCTTTTGCAGAGTGTTCCCTTTTATATATTCTCAGAGTCTTACGGCGGGAAAATGGCAGCAGCTATCGCACTGGAGCTGACCAAGGTGGGCTCAGGCGTTTTGTTCTTAGATTAACTGGAGTGTAAAAGGCACACCTCCAGTGTGCAGGTGTTTTGCAGTTATATGTCACATTTTGTCATTTGAAAGCAGTGATAAACATTGACCCAAGACTGACACGTGAGAGAGAGTCAGAGCTTCACTGAGGCACCCGGTGAGATCACATGATCTCATCACACCAGTGTTGTTTATTCATGATCAGCGCTATGTTTCTTTTTTTTCCCCAAGCTGGAAATAGAAACTTTGGCCATGACAAACACTCACTGCTGCTATTACACATTGTTGAGGCACTGTACTTCCTTTTAATTTTTGACCCTTTTTCCGCCCAAAGTGAATTGAGCAGGGATACTAGTCTCCACCAAAGACTTTTATTAAAGATTATTTGTCTGGATTAATCCAACAACATGCATATGGCAGTCCTTTATTTATTTTGTATGTGTCAGCATGACTGCACACTTGGAGCAGTTGGCACAAGAACATCAATTCACAATACATCTACCCATTCAATACTCAAGTAAATCCAATTTTATTTTTTTCTCTTTTTACTTAAGAAATACTTTAGTAATATACTTTCTGTGTAGCTGCTGTGCATAACTGGGAGTTATTTGCACATCCATAATGATCAGTGCATAGCTTTGATTATTGAATGGGGTGGAGTGGGAGGTTGTTTTGGTGCGCTGTAAAAGTTCTTGGTTTGTCACCAGGCCATTGAAGAGAGCACAATTAAATGCAACTTTGCTGGAGTGGCCCTGGGCGACTCCTGGATTTCCCCTTTGGGTGAGTTTTTTTATTCTCAGCTTTGTTTATTCTCACTCACAAATAATGGCTTGACCGTCCATCCTGCATGTATGGCCCCTTCTGCCGAAGTGTGTTTTTGTCCCTGCTGCGACTGCAGACCTCATCTCCATTCTACCTTCCTTCTGATGTTTTCTTTCATTTCATTTCTTTCATTTCATTTCAGTCTCTCTTGATTATCTCCTGCTTTTGTTTTTTGCTTTTCCTGCTCTCATTGTTTGACTCATTATTTCATTTTGACATATTTGTAACTGCTGCTTATTGGATAACAGTAGTGATAATAATGATAAAATACAAAATAAACCCTCACCCTTATCATCATAATAACAATTCAGCTTGTTTCTCTCTCACTTCAGACTCTGTGCTCACCTGGGGACCATACCTGTACAGCACAGTAAGTCTGCCCCAGCCCCCATATGTATGTAGGAAACATAAGTCTGTTTTTTCAATTGTGTGTCAAAGTTAATGGCAGATGAATGGAATCTTGGCCTGAAATTTAAGCACAGATAAATTACGCACAGCGCCGCATCCAGGCCAAAGAGTTAAGCCCAAAATGGTGCAGTGAAACGAGGCCATTGCGTTGTCTGTTTGCAGGGCCAGCCCAAGGTGTATGAGAACTAAGTGCCTGCTTAGGGCCTCTGTGGCCACCAGAGGGCCCCCAAGAGTGCTTGAAATGTCCCACAAGGTGGTGGGCCCAAATCAAATTCTGCTCAGTGCCCCATAAAGACTGGGGCCGATCCTGTCTGTTAGGCTAAATTTTGTGACTCATCTGTCATTTCCAGTCACTGCTGGACGACTACGGCCTGGGAGAGGTGACCAAAGCAGCCAAGGCTGTGGAGCTAGCGGTGGAGCAGGGTCAGTTTCAGAAGGCCACAGAGCTGTGGTCCATCACTGAGTCTGTGGTGGAGCAGGTCAGTCTGCGGTCACGTGGGGTTGTGTTTTTGACTGTTTGCTTATCTTGACCAGGTTTTGACTTTTCAGAACTCTTGTTTGCATGGTAATAAACATCCACTCTTTCAATTTCTCACCAGCTGTCTTACTCTTTTCCTTTTTTTGTTCTGAAAATGGCATTTTGGGTTTTAGCTATACATAGCAGTCTTCCTGTATCTCTTAACACTGAAACCATGTTCCCTGTAATTCACATCTTCTTCAAACTTTGCTGCTCAGGACATTCATGAATAGACAGATTTTTCTGCTGTTTGCACTGCAAGCCAACCAATGCCATTTCTGTCTCTGCAGAACACCAACGGAGTAAATTTCTACAACATCCTCACCCAAGACCCTGATGAGAGGGCGGTCAAGCTTTCAGATCGGGCTGGATACATGGGTAAGAGGGACTTCATCCAGAGAACTTTTTAATCCACACATAAATAGAAACATTAAATGTTAATATTACATTTAAGATTAGCGCAAACCTCAGTGCTATTGAAATACTCTGTGGAACGCTACAAGTAAATATTGACTTGCACAGAATATTCTAAGGATATATCCAGTCATCATGTATGTTATGACATAATGTTGTAATTACAATATTTTCCAATGACTTGTTCTAATACTGTTCAGGGTATGATATGTTATTCTCAGTACAGAATATTATAAGGAAAAGCTCAGTAGGCCATTGTAATAATGTCCTCTGCAGGTTGTACTTCAGTGACTTACTCTTTAGTGTTTAGTTACAATTTTGTCTGTTTTGTTTTTTTTTTAATTTTTTTTTTAGCTGCTCTGAAGCGTCGTCACGTGCAGCCCCTGCACCGAAACTCCCTCAGTGAGCTGATGAACGGACCAATCAGGAAGAAGCTGGGCATCATCCCCAAAAATGTCAGCTGGGGAGGTAACCTGGCAACAGCCCTGCCCCTAGCTAGTAATTCAGTATCTGTTCCTGTAAGCTAGGCTTACACTGTATGTCCATGTATAGGCTTACACTGTGTGTCTATTCCTGCAAGCTAGGCTAACACTGTATATCCATATCCATATATAGGTTTACATGTGTGTTTGTTCCAGTGAGCTAGGCTTACACCATGTATACACCTGTAGGCCAGGCTAACTCTGCTCTTCTTTCCTGTAGGCCAAGCTGGGGCTGTCTTCTCAAGCATGGAAGGTGACTTCATGAAGCCTGTGGTGGACATTGTGGACCAGCTGTTGGCAGCAGGTGTAAACGTCACCGTTTACAACGGCCAGCTGGACTTGATCGTGGACACGATAGGTCATTTTTATTTTATTTTATTTTGGAGTAAATTTCACACCTTGTACAGCAGTTACAATGATGACTGGGGAGGGGTTAATTAAAATTTGTAAGCTAATACACAGAATGGGCAATTTAAATAGGAAAAGGTATGAAAATTTGTTTGTGTGTGTGTATTCATGTGTATACGTATGTGTGTGTGTGTATGTGTGTGTATACGTGTGTGTGTATGTGTGTGTGTGTGTGTGTGGTGGATAGGCCAGGAGCTGTGGGTTAAGAAGCTGAAGTGGGCTGGACTCCCCTACTTCACCCAGCAGAGATGGACTGCACTGGATGACCCCAGTGCCCCTGGGCAAACTGGTGCCTTCTTCAAGACTTACAAAAACTTTGCCTTCTACTGGATCCTAAAGGCAGGCCACATGGTAAGACAACTTTTTAAAAATTGTTATTTAGCATTTTTCTCCAGCAATTGTTACCATACCCTACAGGAAAATACAGGGTTAGTACAGCCCACATTAAACAGACAGTTCTGGTCTATCCCACATGGATATACATAGTGTTAATCTTCAGGAACAGATGCACATTGTTAGTCTAGCCTGGAGTAACTCATTGTCTATCTTTCAGTTTCATACATGTTGAACACTACCATCTTCACGTTGCACCGAAGTTGAGATGCAACATACTAAAGTGGCATAAAGTTAAATAAATGAAAGTTCAGATCTATAACAAAATATCTCTTCAGTCCGCTTTGAATCCTGCCGAAGTGTTGCAGCCATATCTCATTGTCTGAATTAATTACTCTCCAGATTGTGTTAAACGCACTTTTATCTAATTTACCCCCTGTGTCCCCTGGAAGTGTTCACAGATCTCAAAGTGAAATGAGGCTCTTGGGTAATTTAAATAAGCTTGCTCGTGAGGTTGTGGTATTCACTCTTGTCCCTAGGAGAGCTACAGGGAGTGAAATTTGTTGTTTAGCCCTGTGTAATACTGTTTTCTTTTTTTTTTAATCAGCATTTATATGCTTTAAATGCTCTTTAAATGTGCTGCATCGTTCATAAAAAGTCCCACAGTATGGATGCTGATCTAGTATCGGGTTTCTCCAGTCTGTATCGTATATCCTCTGTTTCTCTCGCGCAGATACCCTCCGATCAGGGGCCCATGGCCATGAAAATGCTGAGGATGGTGACCCAGCAAGAGTGACCTTTCACCCCTCTCCACTGTGATGCCAGCTGGAATGGCCCACAAACACACTCGAAGACAATCAAACCGCTCTCTCCGCCAAATATCACAACCCAGCTGCAACGTGCATGGTCCTCAGTCACTCCTGTTTGTTTTTAATAAGTGTGATTTTTTTTTTCTCCTTTGCTGTTGATTGAGATTTTTTTTTTTTTTTTTTTTTGAAATAACTGAAATCTTTATTTTTTTTATTACCAACGTTTTGGCTTGGTAAACTGTTCTTGAGCGCGATGAACAATAAATCTGTCGTTTTTTTTTCTAGAACGCTGTGTCACGTGCATGACTTTTCAAATCTTAAGCAGAGAGTTAAAAAAGGTCATTGCGGAAGAGGATGCTTTCTGTTCGACACATGTGAAAATTACTGTACTTCACTATTACAGCAGAGGCTACAACCTCGTAGTTTCAAGCATTTTGTAGAACCGTAACTTACTGAATTAGTTTTCACCTATTGACATGAGAGAAAACAACAATGCATCCCTCATTTGTAGAAATAAAATACATAAATACAGTGACGACTGAAAACATGAAACGTTCACGCAGTGATAGTAATTTCTGGCTAAAACGGTTTTGTCAGAGTTTAGTTTTTTACATTCATTTGATAAAAGTCACCATCAGCATTACACGCAACTAAAATCCATAACCTTTGCAGACAGCTCTGGTAAACATATAATACACCAAGTTAAATACAAGACGTTAAATGGAAATGTAAAAATGTCATTTTTAAACATGAAAATAACTTAAAGCTGGACGTTCTCAATTGAATTCATTCCTCTTTTCTGTTACCAATCAGAAAACACCTGTACTGGCTCGTGCCACTTAAAAAATTGCTGCCTTGTCCTCAACAGGAGCGTCGCGCAAATTAAGTTTAGTGGTTTTGTACTGGTATTCATTTGACCACTTCTGCTGTGATTAGGCTGTATTTTAGAAACCATAATTCGACTGAACCCCAGGCTATACCCATGAAACCACAGCTTTTCCGAAGGAACTGATACCGGCAGGTAAGCACCAAGTCTACCGCGGATTCTATCACTGCGAGGCAGTTTATGACCTGACAGGATCGACTGTAGTTCTGTAACGTTGAGCACACAACAAAACTACCCAACGAAGACTATTTTCTTGGTCTGACCATGGACCTCAGTCGTTACCTTAGCAGTGTTGTTTGTCGAAGTAACTATGTTAGTAGGCATCAATGGGCTGTAGGCTACTGATAGTCCCTGTTGCGGAGCTAGAAGTTTTACGACACAAACACTCAACTAGTTTCGGTTATTGATAGTGCTAACAGAATGTCGGGTTTTTAGCGCCAAAAAGAACACGGATTTTCAAACAGAACACGGGAATGTTTTTGCGGGGTGATTTCAGGCAAGATGAAAACATTATGGATGCTAACATATTACTGATGCCTAATTATGAAGCTGTAAATCCAGGGGAATTTGTAATAATCTGTAAAGAAACATATCAATTGTAGAATTTTTCAAGTCCTTTGTATGTGGTTTTCAACACTGGGATCTCAGTGGGTCTTGGTAAAATCATCACTCAGAAACTAGCAACTACAACTCAAAATCCATGTGTTGTCCTTACAGATTTGCAGATTTGTCGCCATACGAAAATTAATGATTTTTTTTTTTTTTTTTACATTTCTGGTGTACAACTCAGGATTCGATGCCTGTCATTGATAAACGTGAGCAGGTGATTAATGTGTATTTTTTATAACAGGGGTGGGGTGAAATCAGTCCATTAAAGTTAATGTGGGAGATGTAGTTCAAAACATCTTCTTTTGCATGTTGCAGCCTTTTGAGTTAACCACAGATTGTACACATTTTTAGTCCGTTAAAAGCTTGGTCATTGAGGCCTGATTTGTGCTGGTTTCTCTGGATCACAAAAGCATCGGAGATCAATGCGAATTCACAAGCAGGTGTAAGGGGACAGCTGTATTCACCCTGGCCTGGCAAATCTGGCCAAACGCATTACCCCTTGGAATTGGTGGGCCAAAAAACGACCCCAAATTTAATTATTAAAAAGGAGTGGGAGAATTGGAAGAATGGACCTGTTTCTTTTAAACGGAGCCCATATTTGTGCGTTTGAAGCCTTGTGTCTGTCTTGGATCATTTCTCATATCTGTGCACTGAAAGGAGAGGCTGCACTCGGGGTTCCATGCTGTGTGATTGTGGACACTGCTACACACGCACAGCAGTCGCCCACATGGGAAAGCGTTGCAGGCGCCATTTAAACCAATTACCCCCCAATGTCTGCAGGCTCCCGGCGGCGCTTGAGGGGTACCGGCCTCTATTGGGATTCCTGGACCGTTCTCTGAGAACCCGCTGGTCTGTTTGGTGGGGGGTGGGGACAGGGGGTAGAGGAGGGCTGGTGGGGTGTTTTGGCAGGGGGTGGACATGTTGTCTATGGGATGTGGGGGTGGGGGATGGGTTTAACATTTAGACATCTTTTCAGTTCTGAATTTACCCCCTACTGGTGTAATCTATACGTACATCACAGAATACCATTTTGGTTCCAGTACAGTTTTCTGGAAATGTATGGGTAAATGTTTTTCCTGGTTTTGTTGTTGTCCCTTTAATGCAATTTTCTTGAAGTGTTATTCCTCTTTATTGAACTTCTACATAAAGCCATGGCATAACAGTAGGTGCTATAGTGGGTGCAGTAGGAAGTTTGAGAAGTCTGAGGGAGACCAGCTGAATTTTAATTTTGGGATGTAGGACAAGAATCAGAGACCTAAATAAGCAGATTTTTGAAATGCTTGATTTTGTCCATCCAAATGTTTTTTTTTTCCCTGGGTTTAATTTTCCTATTAAATCACTAAATATGATTTTAAAAGGGTGATTTTACCTACACTTGGAATGTTTAATCCAAAATAAAATCTACCTTAAGGATCAAGAGAGAAAACAACCAAATTTCTTTTAAACAGGTGCTTCTTAGTTGCTTTACAAGATGACAGTAAAGTAATGTGATTTATGCAAACCGATAAATTCATGCTAAGTATGAAATGCCATATAATTTATATATAGGATAAAATCTTTGTATGTGGGGAAATATACATGTACTTGAAAGATATGTAGTATATTTTCCATGCACTCCTTATTTAATGACTCCAAATTGCTTGAATCCATCTCCCTGAAATATTTTCTGTTCTTTTTCTTAGTAACACAGGAAAAAAAGGAAAAATATATTTTCCTTTATTCATGTAATGCTCATTAAGCTGAAGTAATACAAAACTTTAAAGGAACACAGTAAAAATCAGCTTTCGATTGAAGTTTCAACGCTGTATTATTGTACATCATTTCAACCAGAACTATGTAAAATGACTTTCTTTTCATTTTTATTATTACCAGATGGCCATTATTTTTACCCATCAAGCAAATGAGTTATTTTGATATTAATTGGTGATAATAGGTGTCTTCAGATTTATTAATGTGATGGTTCATGGAACACCCTAAAATGTACCAATTGTTTGTATTAAGCATAGTAGTGGTTATTATTTTAATTTTCAAGTACATTTTACCGCTACAACCATGTATGTGAAACTATAGGTAGCAAAAGTTGGTGGTGTTCGGTTTGGTTGTTTCTTCTCCGTTGGAGAGAGAAAAGGAGGGGAACAATAGTCCCTGTGGTAGGACTCTTTCTCTCTGAAGATGAATCTGCCCCTAAAGATTCATGAGTCCCCGAGCTCGCTCGCTGACAGTGATCATTATGTTGGCCGGGGGGCTTGTCACATTGGGGCTATTGTCCGCGCACCATTCACTCCAAAGTCATTTACACTTTCATTGGCAGCTATTTAGTCCCAATAAAAAGTTCAAGACAGCAATTTGTGAATCCTGCTCAGCCAAGTAGAAGTGTGGAGAGGGAGAAAAAGGAGTCGTTTTAAAAGTCAATTAATTGCGCTGTATTGGGGGAGTCGCCCAGTTGACGACCCCCCCTAAAAAAAAAAAAGTCTAGGGGCCCCTGGGTGCACACATCTGCCTGGGCCCCCTTTCCCAGGACACAAACCCACAAACCAAAAAAAAAAAAAAAAAAAACTGCCACACATCCAAAGAATGGACTGCTTTACCCTCTTCGTCGCCCGCCTATTTAGGCCTCGGAGACACATTTGTATATCATTTTACGGTACAGCTCTTCCATTTGGGGGGAGACACTGGCTTTCATGGGGCGGAGGTCCCCGGTGAAACGGCCCACGTCTGCATGTTTCACAGATCCAAAAGGCCACTTCTCCGGAGGGGGATAAAACGCACTATTATACGCGACAGTGTCGATTAGGCCCTGCGTCCCATTAAACCCTCTTTCATAGCGGATAAATCAAAAGAGACAAAAGCCTCCACAGTTTATATCTGCTGTGTCTTTTTTTTTCTTAGGAGTCCCTTAATGTCTTCAGACTGTTACCCTGTTTTATTAGGGCTCAGTTTATTTGTAAAATGCTCCATAGCTCTCAGCTTTGTGCAGAGGAACATTCTGAGAGTTAACACTTGTGGTTTACTGTGAGACAGGTTATCCATGTTGCAAAAAGCCAGAATTTGTCATTGGGTGTGTATAGTGTTTTGGGGCATAGAATTTTTTTTGGAATGATTACTTATTTCTAAGATCAATTATTTAATTGCACTATGCATTTGTAGTTTTATTCTTTAGTTTTCTTTTCATGAGTTGTATTAGATCACGGTGAGTTTTGACATAGGACGGTAAACAGCGATGTGACCGCGTGTTTCTCTGTTATTTTGTCCATTGATTGAAGGTGGAGGTTAGACAGTGGTGACACTGGGAGGGGAAGAAAGTGGTTTCACTGGGAATAAGACCCTAAAGTAGTGCTGTCGCTCTTAAATCACCTCAAAGTGCCTTCACAATGCAAACAGAGTCCAACATAGACACTGTGCCAGCAAACAAGTGCTCCCCTCCAAGACATCTGCAGTGTTGCTATTATTACATTTTATAAGTGAATAATATTGAGTTCATGGCTACTATGCCGTTAGGCATTTTAAAAGCATCCAAGGTGGCAACTTAAATCTTGCTTTGGCTGTGCACGATATTTCATTTTGTATTGGGTTGGATGCATTCATTTTTATAATCAGACTTTGTGTTTGAAATCAAGTTTGTTGAAATCCCACTCAATTCATATTCTAAACCGAAATGTTAAGTGTTGTTCCAAAGTAATGTGTAGGTAAAGATGAAATTACAGAGTGAAATTATAACACCAGTGTTTATTAAACCAATTTGAAGTCTGATTGTGTGCAATATTTGAATATTTGTGAATGTTTTTTAAAATGTGACAGCAAAAGCTCTCACTTCATTTATGTAGTGTATCATATTAGCATCAAACAAGAATGTTAAAATGTCTCATGTTTCAAAATTAATTTTCACAAATCATTGCTAATTGGACATTTCAAAATATAATTTCTTTCTTGTTTTTTAGCTTTTTTTAAAAAAAAAAAAGTTTTACATTCATACATTGTGATCCAGGACGTAATCTTACTACAAACTACAAATCTTAAGTACATCCAGAAACCACACATTTGCTTTCAAACCAATTTTCAGTTTATTTGATTCATCATAGTGCTTACTTGAGTCACCGAGCAGGTGTACGTTTTAAGTAGACGATTAAGTATCTTTTGAAAAGCTATATTTAACAAATGAGAGCATATAATTGACTTGACAAAGATGAATAAACCACTTAAATATGGATAAATGTAAGCTGAGGAACAACAATGTGATGCAACAGGACAAGCTGTTTCACTAGACCATCTCTGCATTGAGAGAACACACATTTTCATTGTGCTATCATGAATACCCTGTATTGACCAAACATTTTCAAAATAAATCTATTAACTAAAAAAATGGTTGTTCTCTGTACAAATTAATATACATTTATAACAATGACAATTTATACATTTGGTCTTTCTGTTGTTTCTAGGCTATGGTAAAAAAAATCTATATCTGAAAATTGAATTACATTTTCCTTCTATCCACATTATGCTTATACTTTAACTGATCTAGATTAAAAAACAAATCACATGAAAAAATGAACTTTAATTCTTAAAAAATGTAGAGGAATAAAAACACAAAAATTAAATTCCTCCTCAAGAGTTTATGACAACAGTCTGTTCAGGCTGAAACTAAACTTTAGTCACACGCTGTGGAAATTGTAAACATTCAGAACCTGGAATTTTCTGAATGTTTAGAGTGCCTGCAAAATACGTGTTTGTTTGTTTGATTGTATTTTATTTATTTATTTTTTATACCATGTCCTTCCAGTAAGTCCAGAATTTTCCCTGAAATGCCTGATAAAGTAGGCTAATACCTTCCCCTGAGGAACAGGTGCCGTGCTTTAAGTCGTGCATCTTAACGGTCACTTCAGAACACAGCGCCTCCCGGGCCCAGTGGTCCTTAAGTTCTCAGGGTTGCGGTGGGAGAAGCATGTGGAACGGGACAAAGACTTCGCTGTACTGTATGAGGGCCCCACCAGGTCTATCTTAAGCTGGCCCTGCCCCCTTCCACGCCCAGTGGCAACTGGGGTGACCATCGCCATCGACAACAGCGGTAGAGTCCGTTCAGTCCAGCGGGAACTCACAAGGGTTCTGCCTGGCCATGCGGGCGGCCCGGTAAACGGACAGGAAGTCCTTGTACCGCGGGGCGCAGCCCAGCCAGGCCTCCCCGAAATGTTCAGCGCCAGTGAACAGGAAGTCCCCGGCCCCCGCCCTCACCTGGCACTGTAGAAGGGTACGGATGTGGCCCCGCCAGGCCCCCAGGCCCCCAGCCTCGTGCTCAAAAACCCTGCTGCGCTGCCGGTACACCCTCCCTTCGGTCACGTACACCACCGACGTCTGCCGCTCGGAATCATGGGACACATTCCTGATGGAGCCTCGGACCACTGGGAGAAAACAGCAAGGAACGATATTAAAATGTTTTAAATAATTTTAAAAAATAAAGAAAATATTATATGATTATTATTTATTGATTGATTAAAATCCAAAATCCATGGGTTAAAGGTTCTCTCTCATTGCTCATTGTTTGCATGTTATTGCAATCAGTGGAAATGAAATGTTGACATCTGAAATATTTCTGTTATTCCACACAAATATGTGATAAACATTAAATGTGATTTATTTGCCTAAAATGACTACATTATACTATGTACCGGCCATCCAAAGTGACACGCTTTGCCTTTAAACCAATGTGTCCTGTAGCATGGAACCTCCCAGGACCCTTTGGGAGAAGGGTAGGTGAACACAGTGTTGAGGGAAACGTCGGCCTTCTCACCCTAACCTTAACCCCCGACCCCCCTCCCATCCCCCCCCTTCACTCCTGCCAGGCATTTACACTTTCATTAGCCAGCGATTCTGTCTCATCAAAAAGGTCTGCAATGGTGACTCGGGGGGGATTAGGCCACAGAAGTCACCTCATAAATAGAGTGGGTTCAAAAGGAGCCATTGCTTATGGTCTGTTGCTGTCTTAAGCCCGTGTGCCCCACTATTGTGAAGGGGGGACCCCACATCTGTTAGGCCCCTCTGCCGGCAGGACGGGGGGAGGAACTTCATCCCCTCTGCAGCGGGATGGGGTGGGATGTGGGGGTGGGGGGCTTCTGATCCATCCCCTTTCCACACTTAAATTAGCTTTTACTATGCGGGGTATGGCTTATTGTGAAGCTAAGTCTGAATGGCCGCCCCTGTTCATCGACAGCTGAATTTTGATGAGACTTTGATGATTTTGATTGTACATGCATATTTTGTGCCTGATCTTTTATGATTATTGTAAAAAAATAATTGATTTTCATTACACATTATAAATTAATTAGTACTGTTAAGAAAGTAAAGTCCATTTTATTATTGAGTATTTTTTTCCCTTTACCCAGTTTGGTGAATTCAAACATCCACAAAGTCAACTATATATTTTGGTTGTCTGCTTGTTCTTTTTTTTTTTTGTTTGTTGCAAAGAAACTCAAATTTGAGTCATGAGTCATTGATAGCTGAAGGAATTTTTTATTTAATCTGGGCCATTGTTTACCCAAGAAGGCCTAAACCCCCAAACAGGGAGTTCTGCAGACTTGTGTCCACCCTCTCTGTGGGTGAGTAAAATGGCTGAAATGATGTGAAGCCATTATGGGGACTTACCAAAATCGCTGCTGCAGACAGCCAGGAGCAGCTCTGTGTCATTGCAGGGCCGGCACATGGCTGAGGAGACAGAGAGAACAGTGTTTAGAGCGTTTTGTGTGTGTACCCACATGCATGTATGTATTATTGTGCGTGCATATGTATTTGTGTTTATGCTTGTGTTTTTTATGTATGTTTGTATTTTGTGTGTGTGTGTGTCTGTGTGTGTGTGCATGTGTGCACAGGCACCCACATGCATGTATGTATTTTTGTGTGTGCATGTGTTTTGTTTGTGTGTGTGTGTGTGTCTGTGTGTGTATGTGTGTGTGTGTGTGATGATGGTACACCACTCCTAGATGAAATAACCCCTCTCTTCCCCTGCTGATTTATGCCCAGATCGTGCCAAAGGGGACAGAGACAGCTGTGTGAGAGGGAGAAGCAGGCTGTGCGCAGGGCTGCCACCACTTTACACAAGGGAGCATTCAGCCCCACACAGCCACTCCAAGAGCTGGGCATGCCATGAGTCTGAGGCACGACACTGCGGGGACACGGTAAGGCCTCCCAAACCTGGGCCCTCCGTCTAATGCAGGGGTTCCTAACCTGGGGTGCGTGACACTGCAGGGACAGGGTAAGCCTCCCAAACCTGGGCCCTCCGTCTAATGCAGGGGTTCCTAACCTGGGGTGCGCGACACTGCAGGGACACGGTAAGCCTCCCAAACCTGGGCCCTCCGTCTAATGCAGGGGTTCCTAACCTGGGGTGCGCGACACTGCGGGGACACGGTAAGGCCTCCCAAACCTGGGCCCTACGTCTAATGCATGGTGCCCGCACCCCCAGGGCCGGCGAGATGGAATTTCAGGGGGTGCGACAAAGGGTAGCTTGTGTTCTTGAGTGATGAGTTACGAGTCATCACTCAGCCAGCTGCCAGTGTGCCTTGAGAAGTGGTAGTAGGTGGTTGTGTTGCGTGGATAGTAGTCTCGTTGTTTATTTAATCAAAAGAAGATTCTGTTTGTCCACCCACAGTATTCGGCATGGGGTTCAAAAATGAGAAGTTAGACTTCTTCATCTTCAAATGTGATATTACTTTTTGTAGGGGGTGCGAACATTAATCAAACATTCCCAAGGGGTGTGGGGCGTAGAAAAGGCCTTTTATTTTGTGTGCTTTATTTTTCATTTGGCCTGTTTAATGTCCGTCGTCTCGTCCCCTTAAGTGAAATGAGCTGCGAATGGATGTGCAGCTGCCAGGTTGTCATTTCCACAATGAGGGACTTCGCACAGCTAATGCGAACAGCTCTAGTGCTTTACATGCGCCTTGAGGAGTAGGGAATATGAGCTCTCCCACACCTGGCTAGTGAAATTAACCACTATCTCACTATTTCCCACGGGAAAATTAAGAGCTGACATTCAAAGCAAATAGTAATGAGCCCAGCCTACATTTGCAGAGGCCCAACCTAAATTTGGGACGCAAATGATAAATCCAGTGAGTCCTTGGGACACAAGCTTAAAAAACTGCATTATTGACAAATCTATGCTTACTGGCAATGTACAATTACAGTTCCATTCTAACAGTCACAGTCACTGACTGGTTCAAAGTTTTCATTCACGTCTATTATTAGTACTTCAATAAGAAAACTTGTTTTCACTGTAAAAGGGCTACTTGTTCATAAAAGAGCTATTTTCATTCTAAACTGGACATTAGCACAGTTTTTTTCATTTACTTTCATTGTCATGTTGTGATCCATTTTCACCATATCGTCATGGTATAAGAATAATATTCTTACCTGGACACGGCTATTCTGTCCACATATTGGCAGGTATTAGTGTCTGACTGACAGGTGGGTAAAGAAATGGACTGAACTAGGGGAGTAAATTGGCGTGTGGAAAATCGAAAAGAAGGGAGGCACAATGATCTCATCCATCTTTCCTCACTGTCTTTAGAGAGAGACCGGGGGTGTGGATAAGGAATGACTCCTGTGTGAGGTGCCCTGCGCCCACAGCAGTCACCAAACATTGCAGTCAACCAAGTATTTCTGACCCCTGGTTTAGACAGTGTCATTGTGCATTGTGCAAACCCCATGATTTGACCCCCCAGGCCAACTAGTGTATCCATTTACTTAATTACTGCTGTTGCCTTCTGACCTTCCAATGCTGTCGGAATGTGAGGGATCGCCCTGGCGACTATTGTCTGTTTCCGCGAGCAATGCAATGACATCATCGCACCTGCTCCAGCGCAAACAAATGCATTTGGGCTGCGGAATTTTTGGAATGCTCGGAATTCCCAAAACGCTCCAGTCCCCATTACCCCCTACAAACCCCCTCCGCCTACTCGAACACACTTGGGCCTGCTTTGCCTTTTTCTCCTGAGCAACACTGTATTCTCTCTCTCTGCCATTGTGTGATTTATGGTTTAGTTTTACCTAGAGCAACGCCACCAGAAACCAACCAAGGTAAACCTCTGAAGCCTAATTTATACTTCCTAAGTGGGCTGACATCAGCTGGCACCATCTTCTCCTTCTCCATCTGCTGTTAAAAGATAACTTGACGTTGAATTCAGGGCTGCCAGCTATTACCACATTGAGCGTGGGGCACATGCAAATGACCCTGATCGCATGCTCTCACACCACACCACTTACATCTGACGTACATTCAAACATTTCTATATCTGCATTTTCCATAGCAACACCTCATTTTCGGATGACTAATTCCGATAATGGAATTTCGCTGAATAAATTAAAATATCACGCATGCAACCGGTTGATAGATGGTCACGAGTAAAGGCAAGCACTTGGAATATCCCTGAATATCCTCTTTGTTATACAGGCCGCGCTTAATGTCAGCAAGCTGACCATGTGTGGCTTGGTGCCTCTATAGCTTGCAGTTTATTATTATTAGCGATGTCCAGAGTTACGGCATCACTTGCTGAAGCATGTCTGGGCAAAAATCAAATTGTGCCATTATCACGTTGGAAAGTAGAGGAACTTTGTTTTATGATATGCTTTATCTGTGCAGTTGGGATGGAAAGGGTTCTTCTTCTTTCTTTATGGCACCTTTCAGTATCTATGGGTGACACTGTGATCGTGACATTCTAAGCAAAACAAGTACTTAACTGATAGTCTCCTCTCTTTCAGCCATTGGCTATGCATTTCTTAAAAGCAATAGTCAGGCACATCAGTTTGTCTGTTCTTTTTCAATAACGGAGCTGAAAATACTTCAAAATACTTGAGGAATGATGGTAAGGTGAACTCATTTCTTATTGAAAAAATACATTTAAAAGCCGTTTGATTCAATGTAAATGGACCGTTATATTACTGTAATTACATATCACTCATGGATGATCTTGAACTATAAATGTACCAGTGCATCCATTGGCTTATGTTGAGACATTCAGCATGAAAGGAGTGTTCTCCATCAGGCTCGTAAAGACAGTATTTTTTTGCTTTGCACATTAAGCTCTTCTGTCATAATTGATAATTAGACCATGCATGAGGTACTGCTCAGTTTCATGAGGAGAAAATATGATGGTGTTTTCTTACTAGGTTACACAGAGCTAACATTGTTTCAGCCTATTTCAATGAGTGAAGGTTTCATGAAGTCTCACTTCATTTTTTTTTATTACAATACTTGTAAGAGTTTTCTCTTGCGTGTGGTGGAAGATTATTTTGAAGTGTGTGTTTGTGTTATTTAGTGACTTCCTACAAGGCAGAGACAGAAAAATGGAAAAACAGTGAAAAGTTTCTGAGCAGTTTGGGTTGTAGGTTATTGAAGGATATTTTTGTGAATTTTAATGTATATGAACCAATTCTCCTCTCAACACTAATCCAATTCCATGAATAGCTTCCTAGGCTGGAAAGAATGCACTTAAAAGCCATACATAGATTAATTATGCCTTGGGTAAATGGAAAGTCACATATTTTTGTGAATAAATATCACTTCAACAGCATTTGGCACCAAGAATGTATAAGCAGTGGTTTTTATTCTCAGGGCTTTGACTGCAGAAATTTGGATGACCTGCTAATGAGGTACTACCTTACTACTATGTACACCCTGGAGTTCTGCCTGGGTTTCCTCGGCAACCTGATAGTCATCCTGGGCTACATATTCTGTCTGAAGAAGTGGATGAGCATCAATGTGTACCTGTTTAACTTGACCGTGTCTGACATGGTCTTCCTGTGCACACTGCCCCGCTTGGTCCACAACTACATCCAGCAGGATAGGGAGGAGACCTCGCCTTACTTTTGCATCGTAAACAGACTCATCCTCCATCTCAACCTCTATTCCAACATTCTCTTCATGTTGTGGGTCAGCATGGACCGCTATATGCTTATCCTCAACCCCTTCCGCCAGCATGTCCTGCTAAGGAGGACCACGGCCATCTGGGTGTCTGTCTTCACCTGGGTCATCGTTTGCGTGCAGATCGGCCCGCTCACGCACCTCATGATCCAGGACCAGCAGAAGAGCAACTGGACCAAGTGTAACGATTTCTCAAGTCTTAATGGAACCCACATTAATCTGGTTTACAGCCTGACCCTCACAGTGATCGGCTACATTCTGCCCCTGCTGGCCATGAGTTTCACTACCTGGCGCATCGCCATGTTCCTGAAGGCACAGGAGGGCATCGTCGAGAACGGGGCTGGGCGCTACCGTAAAACCGTCCAGGTGGTGGCGGCAGCTACCGCTATGTTCTTTGTGCTGTACACGCCATACCACGTGATGCTTAACGTGCGAATCGCCTCCAGGCTGTGGAACGACTTTCCCGTATGCAAAGTGGTGTACATTGAAGGTGCGTTCATCATCACGCGGCCCATTCTCTTTGCCCACAGCGTCATAAACCCCATATTCTACTTCCTCATGGGAGACAATTTCAGAGAGTTGCTGCTGGGCAAACTGAAGATGCTCACACAAAGACATCTAAGCAGAAATATGAGTTTCACCATGTGAGACCTATTCATATGCACACACTCACACATACATACACAAATCCAAACACTCACACTCTCACACACACTCTCTCTCTCACTCACACACACATAAACACTCACTCTGTCTCTCACTCACACACACTCTCTCTCTCTCACACACATAAACACTCACCCTCTCTCACTCACACACACACACACACTCGCTCTCACACACACTTTCTCTCTCACATGTACACTATCTCTCGCACACTCACTCTCTCTCTCACACACATAAACACTCACCCTCTCTCACTCACACACACTCGCTCTCACACACACTCTCTCTCTCACATGTACACTATCTCTCGCACACACACTTTCTCTCACACACTCACTCTCTCTCTCTCTCACACACATACACATTCACTCACTCTCACTCAATCACTCTCTCTCACTAACACCCACATTCTCCCTCTCATTCTCTAACACACACTTACCGACACACATTGTGTTTTAATTTATATTCAGATATGTGTAAATGCATTATTATTTTACTTGTTATATACTGTACATTACGGGCAAATGCAATAAATTAATTAGCTTGCAGTTGCCATTTTGTTGAATACTGAGAATTTAAATCTTATAACAAGATCAGTTAAGCATTTTATTTTTAAAAAAAGGAAATTATATGAAATCCAATATAGCAGATTTGAAAATTTCCAAGAAGAAAAAAACAATCATCATGGAAAACTAGTTGTGGGCATCTATGGTGAACTATTTACATCAGCTGTAATCTGAGGAATTCCAATTAACTTTGTACAAAACTTAGATGTTATTTTATTTCGTATATGTTTTTTTTTTTTTTTTTCAATTGGAAAAAAATACCAAGTAGTAATTATTCCATGGCAGAAAAACTTTAAAATAACAGTAGGGTGTTTAAGGGTAGTTGGTTATCGTATGTTTTTGATGAAGGGTTCGTTTTCATTCAAGCACTGAATGGGTGGATTGAGTTTTTTTCTTTTTCCTGAGAAACCCGTTCATTTTTGATGTCATGTTTGACTCAAAGAACACCATAGTTAGTCTGGAAGTACAATTACTCTAGACACACTCCTCAATTCAACCTTGCTTTCATTACACAACATGTTACCGCAAAACTGTCAAAGTAAACATTGATGTGTGTGAACGCATAGGATCTGTATGTGACTTTTTTTTGAGCATCATATTTTCAATTTCAGCTCAGTGAAGAAGGTCAGAACTATAGGTTCAGCGTGATAGCCCACGACAAAGCCCGATACACAAAACAGTCATTGCGCTAAGTACAGACTTCTATTATGCTTCACTGGCGAATATATTTTTCCACTTACCTTGCAGAACAGTAGCGCGAAAGTCTGGGGCAGTGCTGTGGTTACCCAGCAACTCGTACCGGAAACCGACCATGCGCCGGCTGATGTCTCTTTGGGGGCTGGCTTGCAGGAATATAGCTGGTTTCTGGCGCCCCTCGACGCGAAAACAGTGCACCTGCTCGGGCCGCCCACCCTCTGTCATCAGCAAGTTCAGTTCTCCGGCGCGCTCGATGAACACACTGGCACCGCCAAAGGTGCGGAAGGGCTTGATGCACACTGTTGTGTGGCGCGTGGAGGACAGGTTGGGTTCTAGAATAACTCGCAACGCCTGGCTGGGGTACACCCACTCCACGGTGCCCTCGGTGCAGCGTAGCCGTACCTGCTGTACTGTCCGGGAATGGGGCTCCCTCACGAGACCGCTAAGAGATGAGAGAAGTAGTAAGGGGAAATGTAGCCTAAATGTAAAACTTAGAAAGAATTAAAACAAATGTTTAAGATTCATCATATAATTACTTCTGATTTTAGGTCAAGTGACACTGACCGCTAGCTATTCAGTGCAGTCGGAGTTTGAACACCATTCTGCAATATGAAAACTCTTCAACCAACATTAAAGGCGTGGAGTTTTTTTCCCAAATGCCATTGTTTTCTGTTGGAACAAGGTTGTTTATTCGTTTACACTTCGCTACAGAGAAAACCTGGATGGAAGGGTAAACGAATAAACAGTAACACCCCCCACCAGAAAATGTTCGAAAATTGTTCGAATGTATAAACGTATAAACTACTTAATAGACTACATGCTGAAATGATGAGCAAGAAAAACGTCAGTGCCTTACCTTCCTCTCCAGTTGCACAAATCTGCAGCACAAGTCGCTGAACAGCAGGCGAGCAGCAGGAAGCTCCATTTTACGTACTCGCTCCCCCTTGGCGACATTGCAACTGCCACCGCTGGTGATACACGTGCAGACTAAAGTCAGCTCGGGGACAAAACATAACCGTGGAGATGGACGGCTGAGACGGTTGTTCCCTTGGTTTGCACGCGCTGAGGCGCAGGGTCCAGGCAGTGCACACTGGGGAATGTGCCTCCAGACGCCGGAACAGCACGCGCATTGAATTGCGGCGCTATGCAAATCGTTTTCAAGTCGCTCGGCTCGAGCCAATGGCTCATTGAACGTTATTGATATACCCACTCAAAGGAGGTGTCCCTATGTGTGTGCGTGTATCTGTGTGTGGGAGACAGAGATGTAAAATTGAAGGCTGCGTTTTCTTTGCTGCGTATTTTAGAAGTAATTAAATTTCCCACTTGTCCATTTTTATCATGAAGTTAAGTTTCATGAAATAGTTTAAATACATTTATAAGTAAAGCAAAATTTGCTCATGAAAATATAAGATTTGTGCACCTTTGTACAAACTTTAAGTAAATTACTTCAAACTTATTTTCCAGGTTTTTAACTGAACACAAACACTAATCTTTATTTACATATTTACAAATAGTATGACCACATTTTGACCAAAAAGCTTTCCTGCATCTGAAAGTAGGTAGAGCTAAATATATTATAAAGCTCTTTTGTGTATATCCAGTTTAGGACTTAACAGGAGTAATGATATCATTAAATCATTGTGATCTAAAGTGACTTAGAAATTGATGGATGACCAGTGAATGGCGGGCGGCTAAACCCCCCATTGTTCGGTTTCACCGGGTGACTGAGTGCCAGAGCGCTCACTTTCACGGCCAAACTTCCGAGAGCTGCTCTTGAAATTGCCTTTGTATATGCATTACCTATTTTCCATATTTCAATGCATAAAATATTGGGTTTTTGGAACAGGGTATTTGGAGGTGGAGTGGTTCTCACAAAGAGACCGTGTAATTGGGATTTTGCAGCTGGGAAATGGCGATTGTGCAGGCTCTCCTGGGCGTTATACACTTGCCAATAGCTGGGAGGCATTGTGCTTCAGACTCTTGAAAAGACAATCCAGCCCTCGGCTCTGGCCATCTGTTACCTTTAGGTTACAAGCCGAGTTTCACATTGACCACATCTGCACAGAGTGGAAGGAAGGTTACCCCCTATACCATACACTGCAACTGTGAGTTAGTTCAGCGTCATGTATGCCTTATAGCCTGCTATACAGACGATACACAACAAACCATCACCATGAGACAATAATGTTTAACGGCATCATTCATTTTTCTAATGTTAACAGTTTGCATTGGAGGGTTATTTTAAGTGTTAACGGGAAAAAAAAAATACATGAAAGTGCATTCAGAAGTTTTTGTGTTTTATTTCAGAGTCACAAAACCAAAAAACAATAACCTGCAAACCATCCCAATAGTCGTATTATGCAAAATATGTTGATAACATACTGTTTACACAATCAGAAAATATTTCTTATATACAATTCTTGTATTGGCTTGTTTCCATGCTTCAGTTACATTCAATCAGCCAACAATTCCACTGCTTAACATAATATATTACTTTAGATTTTAATTCATAATATTTTTTCCAACATATAAATATTTTCAATATATGGAGCTCTATCTGAAATGTGGAATGAACACTTTAATTTTAAAGTTACTGTACCTTAGAAGTGAACTGAGTTTGTGTAAACTGACAGAAGTTATTTGAGAAATGTAAAAATGTGTAATCTGTAATCTCTCTGCCCAACTTTGTCGACTCATTTTTCCATTGTGTCCATTCCACTGTAAATTGCGGGATATCATTACATTAAGTCATGACAGACATCATTATCTTGAACAGGACTGCATTTTGTGTTAAATAATCATGGTCAGAATAAATCCGTTTAGGTACTGCAGTTCAAACACTATCAAAAGTATTGGCAATTCTGGTTATTTCATTTGGACCACAATAAAGCAATAAGTATTTGACGCTGCTGATTCTACAGCAGTTATTCAAAGCAAAGTATGAAAAGTATAACATTTTGACAATGAAATGATGCTCGTGAGCAATGAAAAAACTTTTTTGTTTGCAGTGTGAAGTCAGTCACAAGAAATAGAAATGATTCGATGCAAATTCAACTGCTAATCCATCTAAAACACAGTGCACTGAAATCTGTCCTTTAAAAGACCCAAGTAGTAAACATCTCCATCAAGGTAAGCTATAATATTGTGACCTGAACACCTGAATCTCAACATTACAATAAACACTAAGAGTGTGAAGAGCCGTCATGCGCAAAACGGTCTGTGAAACTCCACACACAGCCGGGGGAAACGGTTTAACAAGAGTGTCTGACAAATGAAACATGGGGGGGAGAGAACGAGGACAAAGAGTACAGACACTCTCTGAGATACAATCACCCGAAAAGTTCACAAATATTTTAGGCAGACAAAACAATCAGTGCTATCAGCTATGAATTTACATGAGTAAAGAGTAAAAGCGCAAACAACAGATCTCAAGACTGTGAGCTCTATGGACATAATTATAGGCGATTTTATAATGATCGAGTAGAACCTCGGGCATTGGTACTTCACATCAAGGTGAACAATTCACTCCACAATCTTTTTAGTTTTGGTGGAAGAATGTTTCAGTTTCGTTGCCAAACAATACTTCTAAAAGCCATTTCACATAGAGCAACAATATGCCCAAATATTGTTTTACGGTCATGTACATGAAATATTGATATGGCCACGGTTTTATATGCCCTTCCACCAACTTTCTGGTCATCGTTTTGGCTGGGATTGACCGTGTAAACTATTCTCGTGAAACCAGAGGACCAGAACATTGGGGAGTAACACTGCCTCAATGTCAAGTTTTTTTTTTTTTTTTTTTTGGTCATTTGACAAGGAAAATATTAGACCTGCACCAGTGCATCAGAGTCCAGTAAACACAACACTATTGGAGAGCAGCATCATTTTACCAGCTACTACTTAAAACTGTGGTTCTCAAAGTCAGGCCTGGGGGACACCTGTGGGTTCTGGCTTCTGTGCCATCTATTACTACTACAATTCCTGAAGTATAAAGAAATGTCATTTTATTTTTAATCATGATGGATGATTCACCCTCTCAATACAATATTTGGTCAGAGGCACATATGCTATTCATAATGCATATTCTATATTCACAGAAGATCAATTTAGTCTGTCAGATCAGCCCTCTTCAAATTTATGCTTCAGTTTTCTGTAAAGTACTGTTTGTAAATTTTCATTGACTGATTCAATGACAGACCTTCGGCTCCAATCGGTGAAGTCCCTGAATGCCAGAAGTGCAGACCTGTTCACTGATTGGTTGAAACTAAAGTCAGGAGGGAGGATTGGTGGATAGGGTACCCCAGGGCTGAGTTTGGGAACCCCAGCTTTAAGAGAGTACACTGCATTACTGCCAAGCTGGTTAACTATACTTAGAATTCCTATACTCATCACAATGCTGAAACAGCAAATCACATCTCCGGTGTTACAGGGTCTACAGAGGGTCTGCACAAGTAGTGTTTTGACATTCAGCAGTTTGCCATTTTCACCACAGTAGGTAGGCATAAGACAAAATGGAGTTAACAATTTCCCACAGAGCAGAATTTTTTTTTTTGATTTTGGTCCTGGCTTTTAAAAGAAAAGACCAATAAAATCCCAATACAAAAGACAGCATAATATGTATCTATTAATTCCAAATGTTTCTCAACTACTACCTACATATTGACCCAGTAAAAGCATTGTATAACATACTGTCCAACCATTTCTTAGTGACAGTGTACAGGCACTGAGATGAAGATGCACAGTGATGCAAGAATTAGGTTTCATGACTCCACAAATGGGCGGAGCTACCCATATTTACCTGAACCGAACCAATCAGTGAATTCTGGTGTTCAGAGAACTTATTGTATCTCCACCCATTTCAGGGTTCATGAAACCATCACTACTGTCATGTCATTCACCACAGACGTTAAGGGGCAGGCTTATCCTTACACTGAAGAATTTGATACATATCATAAAAGTACATGGATTTTAATGGTATTTCTCTTAAACCCAAGTGCTAACAGAAAGACACCCAATCAATATTTATCCTGATGTGTGACCCATAACTGAATTCAAGTGTTAGTTTAATTTCTTTGCACACAGCTTGGTGAGTTCATTAAATTCACCCACAATTAACTCGGCCAAGCATGTGTTTTTAAAGTAAAAACTAACAGAAAACGAATACAAGTCAAGGACAAAAATTGACCGAATCTAGGCCTGGAGTTTCACAGCCAATCTTTGTGTTGGGTCAACGCTGGCTGAGTTCGCCCCCTGCTGGCAGTGAAGCGCACACACAAACACATGCTACTGTTTTAGCAGCAGGCCTCTAGTTCCTTCTCGTCATCACACGTCTTAAAGAACCAGTGCAAATGGCATTTTCACAGACACACACACTCCCCTCCCAACTGGACACCCACAAAGCTCCACCATGTCCGAGCCACAATACACTTCCTAAAATATGACCTGCAGCAAGGGTGTTACGCAGTTAGACCTGGGTCTCCATTACGGTGCTGCAGTGAAGCTGTAATTATAGGTGAGGTTGCCGTTTAAGCCCTCTGGGCTTCCACATCACCTGCACAAGCTTTTTGTTACTCATGTTCTGTTTGCTAAACCAAAAAAATATATTTGAAATACTCTTAATGCTTTAAAGACACCAGTAAAATTTCCTGCAAATTACTGACAGTGTTTTAAAGAACCATCCTTTTTCATCAATACGCAGAGCAAAATTAACCTTTTCTTGTGACTGCATGTTTTGGTTTCCAAACATGTTCTAAACTCACAGGAATCTCTGTGGGCTTTTATCAAAGTTTTTCAGATAATTATTTCACCCAGGTCTGCAGGCAACTCCACTTGCTGTGAGAAGGGATGTGATTAAATCAGGAAATACTGATTTTCAGACCATAATTGCCTCCTGGCCTACTAGTATTTGGCTTTATTGTTTAACACTCATGTAACACAGAGGCTGAAGCTGGAGTCTTCTGCCTCCAGTTGAGTGTTTCTGCATCTGGAAAAGAGTATTTCCTGCTTAGTCGGGTCGAATGGCATCCCTGTGTGAGAGGTCTCGGTTGGGTGCGTGGGGCGGGGAGGGGGGGCGGCTGCAGGGTTTTGGCAGAGGTAACATGGGTTTTCAGCAGGGGTGGCAGACACCAGCCCTGGGACCAGAGGCACAATGTCTGCAGTCTTTGCTTGTGAGCTTCAGCTCTTTAAAGTGATTTCATTTATGTCACCGATTGGCACAAATGTCTAAAATACCTACATATGGCTGCTGATTCACAGGAAATAACAAAAACTTGCAGACACTGCGACCCCACCAGGACACAAATTTGACACCCCTGGTTTATACACAGGATAAGGCTGGCAGGGACAACGCCCAGGAAGGGGGTGGGGGAGGTTAAGGGTTGGGTTGGGGGGAGGACAAACTAGTGACAAGGAGAGTGAGGTTTTATTTACCCGGTTACGAGGGAAGACCTACAATTAGCTGTCAATCATCAATTGGTTTCAACCAATCAATTCTGTTTACCCTCCACAATGAAGCCATATGATTGGTTAAAAGCAGGAATCACATGTATCACACAATTGGCCCCGCCACTTTTAAGTTTCATGAAACCTCACTCCCCCGTCACTGGCACAGACAGTAGCCTAGGGGGCGCCGCTGCCACCACTGCCACTGCCGCTTGGCACCGGTTGTTTGGGGCCCTCGGTCTCGGAGCTGCTGGAGTTGTCGTCATCGTCGTCGTCGGTCTGCTCGGCGCAGTGGTACAGCATCAGAGCCTGGGTCTTGTGGGTGATGGTGATTGTGCAGGGGCCCTGGGCCCACGGCTCCCCATCCACCTGCATGGGCATGCGTGAGCTCTTCAGCACCAGCTGCACAGAGAAAGAGGGAGAGAGGGATAATTACTATAATAATAATGCAGCAATGACATGTGGAACCCTCTATAGCACTGCACCCGCCTATTACTTTGATGAGGGAAGAGCGCCCTCTGCTGGTCCCTCTGCTGAGCCACAAAGCAGCAATTTGGTCACTCTGCCTAGTACTATGATCAAACAAGCCTGGCTTCAGCTGTTTGGCACAGAAGCACTAAATCACCACTGTGCCAATGGGAACAAACCAGGACAAAGTGGATGAAATCTCAAATTTCAACTTTGTCCATGGCTGTTAAATGCAACCTCGGCATTGAGAAATAACCGAAGGGTCAGGAACATTTGTTTGCCCATTTTTCAGTGTTCTGAAAAGAGAGGGAAGAGGGGAAGCATTTGGCTTAGCTGCAGAGCAGACCAAACCAGACCAGAACTCACCCGAACTGTGTGGGCCTGGCCCAGGCGCACAGGGTTGGCCAGCTTGACCTGGAATTTGGGCACAGTGAAAGGACCCAAACACACCCAACACCTCCAACAGCCCATCGTCCAACCTGGAGGGAACACAGAAACACTGAGTAATCCCTCCAATCAGATGGCTGGAGTCCTTCTTGTCTCTGTGCTTACATCACAATCAGTCCTCAAATCACAGGGCAGCATATTTCATTGTCTTTGTGCTTATGCCATCATCAGCTCTCTGATCACATCAGTAAAATTCTTCTTTGCTCTGTGATTATGTCACAATTAATCCTCCAATCACAGAGCAGCTAGTCTCATTGTCTCTGTGTTTTCATCACAATCAGTCACCGTAGTGTCTAATGCAACATTCCAAAGGGAAAATGGACAGTTAATAGAATTCTTGCAGGCCTTGTCTGTCAATCAAATGCATACAGGACCCTGCTGTTGGTCACTGACCTGGTTGGTGGGCAGGGCTCGTCCCCCATGCCCTCCCACAGAGGGCAGCCTCCACCCCAATAGCGAATATTGCACACGATGATGCCCTCCAAACTGGGCAGGGGCACCCTCTCTCCATCCAGCTCCAACTGCAGACAGACACAGCGGCTCAGCCATCACTGTTACCCTACACTCAACACCTACTTTATTCTGGCTCAGTACAGAGCAGGGCTGTTCAACTCCAGACCCTGAGGGCCGCAGTGTCCCATTTCACTTATCTGTTTACCTCCATGGTCCAGGAGGGCCAGATAGTTAGTGAGATCAAGTGATGAAGTGAGTGGCATGAGGAAATACACGGAGACACTACTTGCCCTAAGGACCTTGAGATGAAAAGGCCAGCAGTGTACAGGGAACTTGGGTACAGCATAGTATGCAGCAATGCATTAAGACCAAACATCTTCTCAGGTACAAGAACAGCATAATGTGAAAAGACACCTTACCTCAATCCTCTTGTCCAGATCTTTACATTCCTGAACTAAGCAGTCTTTGGTGCCGTAGAAGAAATACACTGCCTAGAGAATAAAAAGTGTACACATAAGTGTAAACATTATATATATCTCAATCTGCTATTCCAAGAAATTTGCTGTACTAAAGGAACTATGCTTATTCCACTCGCTATTCAATTTTTTAATTTAGTTGCAATGCCTGTTTTTTGTTGTCACTTATTTTCCTTACTGGCAACAGTCAAGCAATTAAAAGGCTAGTCAGGCAGCATTTTTCCTGTTCTGAACTGTAAGGTGGTGACTATGTAATATAAATATCAGAGAAATGGGTCTGTAATTCGTAGCGATGAGAATCGCTTCAGTAAAAAATATCCACCGGAAAATTGTGTGCGAGTCACTCTGGACCAGAGCATCCTCTGTAGCCATCATCAGGTTGCTGAACACATGAAGCAACATTATTTATCAACCAGCTTCCTAAGCTGCTATGTCACTACACTCTGTATTTTTCCCCCCAACATTACTGGGAAATAAAAATGGCTGGAGGGGTCTTCAACATCCCACTGGTCCCCTGTGCGGCGCTCACCTTGTTGATGATCCGGCTGGAGAAGAGGGAGGGGGTCTTCTCACGGTGGGCGTGGAAATTCAGCGCCATCAGTGCATCTGGACCCACTGAGAAATAGTTATTCATGGACAGAACCTGCCGCAGCACGAGGAAGACATGGAGTAAAAAGATATCAGATATGATCTATATATTATCAGTTATTATCCTTTGTTCAAAAATACCAATATGCTGATGTTCTGGAATTGCTGGCACTAGCAGTTAATCGTGCGGCACACATACCTTTGGTTTTCGGAAGTTGTAATACCCTTTTGAAGCAACTTGAACTTTCCACCTGGAAAAGAAGATTATGAATTTAATCACCATAACAGAGAGTTGATAGACACTCATCAATCTTTCATTGGATACTGAGTTGTGACAAACCCACACATGGCCCCCTCTCATTGGTTGATGAGTCTGTATTCTCTTGTCCAAGCTATCCAATTGGATGCTGGCAATCACTAGCCTGTCTATAGCCACTCTCCATACTATATCATTGAATGCCATCACTCAGAAACCCAACCAACCCTCCCCACACTCTGTCACTGTCCATCTTGACTACCTCAGCCTCCACGATGTTCCTCAGGACCTGCTCCACAGGTATCTCCCCGGCGTACCCCGCCCCCCAGCCCAGGGAGTTTGACAGATCATTCCCTGTCCCCAACGGCAGGATGGTGACCCGTGGGGCGAACTGCTCCTGGCCCTGCACACCAAAACAGACAAATGTTCACACATTCCTCTAAAATTTCTGTTTTTAAACACAGGACATTGCCACAAGGTGGCTTTAAATATATCCCCCCTCCCACCCCCCCACGTCCAACAGCAACTGTAGGGTGACACTGGAAAGAAAACCTAAAGATAAAAAAGAAGGAAAACTAATAAAACCGCTTTACATGACGGGCTGATTTATGTGGTATGATGGTAAATGTAGTCGACCCAGGATAAACGCTTCAGAATTAAGGACAGTGTCAACGTCAGGTGTACTGCATGGATGCAATCCACAGATTCATCTATCTACTTTTGTGCAAGTCTGGGCCCTGTGTGCAAACGGGCATTGTCACACCCCTTCGCAACCCCCCGCCCTCCTCAGTTGCCAACGGCCACGTTCCCATGGCAACCTCGATGCCCTCCCTGCCACCGCTCAGTACACCACACCGCACCATAAGCAGCTTAATGCTGTAATTTTAGAAATAATCTTGATCTGGCAGCTCCGCGGGCTTAAAAACCAGCAGCGAGGGAGGTCAGCGCTGGCGGGAGGAAGGCAGGCTAGCAGGCAGTTACCAACTCACGCACACTCTCCCAGCAGCCAATGGGGATGACCTCAATCCCATCAAAACTGCAAAATATGGAGTTTATTTCACTAAGCATGGTCCACCCCAGGTGGCCTTTAGAGAGATATGATGTTGAAATGAGATTACTGAGGGCTTTTTTTTTTTTTCTTTCCAACTGCTGCTGGCACGTGAAACAAGCAGTCATGTCACATAGCAGGGGTTTAGGTCAGCTTCCCCTGGCTGAGCATGGTGCATTGTGGGTAACTTTAAGAACATCGAGGCCCTGGGGATGAGGCACAAGTGGGAGAGCAGTGCATTTTGGGAGATATTTTGTAAGAGGTTACTGAAGTGAAGGATGCAGTGCTAACCTTCAGTTTCATAGTGTCGATGGCATCCAGCACCCAGCCGACCGTGCCATCGCCCCCGCACACGAGCACACGCACGCTGCCAGGCGGGAGGAGGACACAGAGCTGCAGGGCCTTCGCCGGAGGCAGCTGGGACAGGTCAAACACCTGGGCGACAGACACAAACTACATTACATTAAGGGCATCTGTTAGACGCTCTTATCCAGAGCGACCTACAAGGCAAAGTGCATATGAATGGTACAAAAAGTGCAAAGATAACCCAAGAGAGGGGTAAAGTCCCAAGTGCCAAAGGTGACCGAATAGATCAGGACTCCCCTACAGACTATCTAAAGAGAAAGTTAACAACAGCAGCCTAGGTTAAAAACAAATCACAGTTAAAAAATTAACAGGAGGAGACACAAATCATTACATTTACAAATAAATGTCCATTGCATTACATTCCATCCAAGCTACACAGATCTTGATTTCAAACAAAAAAGTGGTGATTCTCATTCTCTGAAGAAACCAGAGATACAGAGTTAACACAAGATATGATGCTGTCACTGCACTCCAGTGGGGCTTTCTGTAAAACACTGCCACCATCTTGCGAGTGTCTGAATCCAGAACATTGGAGTACAAAATCACAGAAGAACACTGAGCAAATGACATGAGTGTTGTCCAAAGTCGTACCGAGTCGGCTGAGCTCAGGTGTTTTCGGGGACTGACCTGGACGGGGTTGAGGAGGGTACGGAATTCCCCCAGAAGGACCTCCCCCATGTTGTTCCCACTGCGGGTGTTGGCCAGGACGAGGACGGGGGTCCAGCCACTCCCACAGGCGGCCGCCAGCTGCCACAATTAACAGGAGGAGACACGGTCATGCCATGGGCTGCCCCCCCTGGGCCCTCAACCAACATATACACACAGACACCTCCAAACTAGCTTCAATGTCACACAATACGCACAACTGACACATCTACAAAAACAACACAGCAGTGCTTAAAAGCATTAAATATTCATTTCCTTATTCATTCCATTTTGAAAAATGAAACCCGCCGTCTTTTGTCCGCCAGATAGAAACAGTCAAATGTATAAACAATAAACAGTAAACTTTCTTCCATACGCAATACCACTGAAGAAGAATATTTATTTTCAATTTCAATATATTTTCACAAATTTATGTGTAACTAAGAATATAAAAGAAAGTCTACTTTGACTGCATCTTTAACACCATATGCCATAAAGTACAGTGTCACTTTGCAATGGAAAAAGTATGAGTCACTTTTTAAAAAATGTAATCTCCTGTCTGTATCAGTTTAAGAACCACTTACAAAAATACATTACAACATCCAGACAGGTGTCAGTGTAGCCTTCTGTTCGGTTCTCCTCCAGTGCAGACCAGCTGCATACTCTTGTATTTCAGCCTTATTAGTGTAGTGTTTTATGTAAATTCCGCTCCGCATTTTGTGTGCATCCGTGTAGTTACATAATCTAATGGATGGGGACAGTGGTGAGAGATGGAGCAGTAGATGATGTGGGGGTGGGTGGGAACACGGGTGGAGGGCAGGAAGGGTAGTGGGGGGTGGGACAACATCAGTTGGCAGGTCAGGAGAAATTGGGGTAGAGGGGGCAGGGAGAAAGGCAGAGGCAGCAGCTGAGGACTTCTACACAGCCCCCAAGATTTACTCATCTGACTGTCAGAAAAACTTCACCGGGCCACCAGACTTGTGACAGAACACTTTGTGGTGTAGCAGTAGGTCAACCCACAGAATACATCATACATCCTATGCTTTTCACATCATCTTGACAACAACCCTCTCATGTGTTTTGTGTTTTGGCTATGTTTAAAGAATCTAACTTTATCGCTTGGTGTGGCAAGGGAGCCTACCTTGCCGTACTCCTCGGTCTGGCCGCGCCGCAGCTTGTTGACTCGGTGCAGGTAGTGCGGGGGCACGATTAGGCTGCGGAACTCTCCCAGGTCACAGCGGCCCTGGTCCTGCAGGCCCGGCTTACAGTCATCATGGACCGTGGTCTGGCACCACACACACCTGCAAAAGGGCGTGACATTATACACCATCTAACAAACACACAGCTGCCAAGAGTAAACCAGTATACAAGCGTCCATCACCACAACATACACACCTGGAGGATATGCAAAGGATATACTATTACATCCCACCTACACATAAGACTATACCTTAATAAAACACCCACACAATCCCGCAAAAGAGTATATTATATTGTTAAATTCCCATTTAATCTCCACAGCTCCCATAGGCACTCAGTTGTGTAACACAGGCTGTGTTCACACACCAGCTCCACCTGTATCAGGCCTCCACATGTGCACACACACACTCGCACAGTGCCATGGGTGCTACAGGGGGTGCTAGTGTTGCACTATGGTCCTAAAGACTGACCATAAAAATCACACTGCCACTACACAGGTGCTGGCTTCTCCACTGACACGAACTATATTCTCCTGTGAGTGACAGTTTAGATTTCTCAGTATTCCATGGATACTGTGTGTCGGTCAGAGATTATGACGCTGAAACCGAGGGGCTTACTTCCGCATTGACCAATGCAGCATAGTCATGCAAGAAATAAGCCGTTTCCTGTTCACTCGGGATTTGTATTACATTGTTGCAGGTTTATCTTTGGCATTTAGGAACTGAAGTTGTATATAAAAATGCAGTGTTTCCCGCGACAAATAAACTAATTGACTCACTGCAGTAACACACAGCATTATTCAAAGCTAAAACACGACACATACTATTAACTACAAAATCAAATAATGTAAACACAATAACCCAACTCCACTATAAACCCCACAGCACAGGGGCCGGTTATGTGCGGATTTGAAAGCACGCACATGGGGAAAAGTGGGTGAAATGGCACGTGCGTGACAGTTAGAGGCAGGAATAAATATCGTTTAAGGTATGTTAATCCATCCCTGGGGTTTAAATTAAAGGATCGTCACAGAAACGTTTGACCAATACACGCAAACGCTAACTTAAAAAAATAATTTATAAATTTGATTCAGCGCTAGATCACCCTGACAGCGGAAGAGCGTGCTTTTGTTTGTTTGTTTTACCTGAAGTCACATAATTTGGGCTGTGTGCCACACTGCTGTTTGCATACCGCACAGTAGCTGCACAATGGAACATTTCCCCGAACCCAATGATGCGCCAGTGTTCCATCCGGCTGGGCCGGAGCCATGATTTCCTTGCAAGGCAAGCTGCGGTCGGCCCGACGGAGACACTGCTCGTCGGCACAGACTCCACAGCAGTCGCAGAAGGCCCCCTGCATAATGTGCTGGGAACAGACGTAGCAGTAGGTGGGCTTGTTGAACAGATCGGTGTAGTGCCAACCGTGCTTGCTTCTGCGAAAGATATCCTTTATGAGCATTTTCCGTTTGGAGCGCTGGACGCTGCACCACAGAGTGATAATCACAGGCACCATTACGGCCAAGGCGGTCCAGGCGAGCAGTGTCCACTCATCCCGGGTATCGACGGCAGACTCGCCGCTTCCTTCGTCCGCTTCCATCAATTTCAATGAGTGTTACCACCAGATAAGATGTTAAGAGGCAATCTACTGTTTTCATACATTGGGTTAGATCGGAGAGCATGCACGCCCTCTCGGAGCGTGTTTTGAGAGGGAGGTGGCTATCACACCATCAGCTTTCCGCATGACTCTTGTTATATTATGATCTGTAGTTCTGCAGCAAATGAAAAAATCCATAAACTGATATTGTATTCACGATTGTCGTCACTATGAAAACTCAAATTTCTAAAGTCAAGGGTGATCCCAACTCGCCAGTTAGCAAGCCAGACACAGAAATTCACTGTAGAGGCTTCAACGAGGTACAAGTCTTGTGTCCACTGTTGTACATATTGAATTCACTGTGAGTCGAACACGACAATCGCAAATTTTTGAAAGAATCCTCACACCAAAAAATAGCTGCCATAATCCCGCCAGACAGTCGACAGAGACCCATCTCCTCGGTTGACGAAAGCGAATTCTACCCTGCTCATGGAGTAACACAATTAACAGTCGTGTTGATAGCACAACAGACCAATAGACGGAAACGGAAATTGTGACGTATGGGCTTGCGCTCCCCGCCGTGCTGCTCCACTCAAGCTGAGCCCTCCGGATGTCAGACAAGCACGAGCCTGCAAGCCTGTGCCAGCGCAGTTCGGAGAATATGCAGCCCGAAAAGACGTCACTGAAACACGTTGGCTTGTGCTACTAAACAAATGCTGTCAGTGTTCCACTTGGCTTCATCATGAATACAGTGCCATTGTCAAAGGATGAGAAAAGCATTTGCATAACTGTATACATGTAAATATGTCTAATGTGTGGAACCATAGTAAAGGGTGAGGAATAGATTCACACCTCATACTGTATAGGACAATGACTTAACAAAAATGTGTACTATGATAAAAAAAAAACAACAACAACCAAGTAGACTGACTGCAGCCTGTCTAACTCTACACACATCTTGTCAGCTCCTGTCGACCTTTGTTCACAACAGTCTCCTCCCAACCACAGGACAGCCGTTGGCTGGATGTTTTTCCTGACATACTCATTCTGGTGTTTTTCACACCCACTATCCATCAGGTGTTCACAGACACGTTTGGCATTGACCAATGCCTAAGAATGATACTAAAGTGCAAGAGGCTGCATTTGGGGCTTAAAAAAGCATCACCATGGAAGGAATCACAAGTCTGAAAGTCTGCATTGGTGATTCTTAACACAATATCACTACTCACAAGTGGAATTTTACCAAAAACCTAATTTACTACATGTAAAATCCCATTTCAACAAAAGCTGAACATTTATCTCAACAAATTACAAACAGGTGAAATGCCACAATGAACACTGAAAAAACTACATCCTAGTGAAAAATGTCATGTCTATTCTACAGTACATTTGTTGAATATTCCTTGAGACATATACAAAGCAAATATAAACCCGTTAGGAGTTTGAGCTTCCACTAGGATTAAATGTAGGTGGACCGTTTGACTTGGACACAGTTAAGATAGGTTTCAATTTTAAACAATGCTTTGTGTCTTATGAATTCAAGAACAATTGACACATCCTATGCTAGAGAGCTATTGTTCTCAGCCGAAAAGTACGATCAGGGCGACATCTAGTGGATATTCTACATATTACAGTAGGCCTGTTCATGTACATTAAAAACTGAGCTTTTACGAAGGGGCTAATGGGAAATGTAGTCTGGATCTTGTCAAAACGCCTCAAGTACTGGATTCGTCTTCAGCTATCTTCCAAGCAAAAATGTTTTTTGAAAGTCTGCCTTAGGAATGGAATGTTTGATGATTCAGATTCTGTAACCAATGTGACATCTCCTGCAGTAAAATTACATTATAAAATTTGGAAATAAGTTGGAGGCACATAAGAGAATGCACAAAACAGCGATGGAGGTAAATCGTTTATTCACGTGGTCCAAATCCTTTATTGAATGGTTGAATGGTATTGAGTCATATTTTTGATTGTTCTTGCCAGAGTCCTCCCCCGAAGTCATTATATGAACCCTGATAGACAGTTTATTAGTACTAATTAAATCCACACGTCAAGCAAAATTCATGCATCTTTGATTGAAAGCCATGACAAAACAATTAAGCACATTTCACAGTTTATAGCCACAAACTTCATATCCCATCAGCACCCGCGCTAAATATCAGGTAACGTCACTTGGAGCTGGGTGCTCGAATTTTTCCAGGGTTAAACCAGAGAGTACCATCATTACCAAACAGTACTATCTTTGCTTAAGCGGTACAGGTAACGAATTCTTTTAAGATAATTCAGTGCAATATCTGAAAACACCTGTCATTTTCTGAATGTACCGCTTGTATATATGCTTAAAGCTAAAAACATAAACTATCGATAGTTGTACGGGCTCATCGGGTCACATTTTTCCCTGAGACAATACTCGCTAAAGTTCATTGTACTACTGTGCTGTGTATAACAAAATACATGTCAGCAAATATGGCTTTTTCATGCAAGAAAACATTATGTTTACAAACCCAGCATATTCGCATAAGTCTGTCCTTGCTGCCCGCCAGCTGCGGGGTCTTCCGATGTTTACAAAATCAGGTTCATTTCCAGGCCCGTTCATAAATTGGCCTTGTGGGTCACGTGCGCTCAGAGCCCAAACCCCAGATCCCTGGGGAGGGCGAAACATTGAATGGGCACTTTGTTACTTCTCCAAAAAACAGTTCTACTGGCATTGTGCTCCTCGATGGAATTCTTCTAAGAGTGGGGTCCCTCGGACTTGAGTTTTACAAAAAAAAAAAAAAAAAAAAAAGCCAGCAAAACAAATGACAAAACAGTGGATTTGCCCCACTGCAAAATCTAAGCATATAACTAACAGCGTAATTTCCATGGAGTATGTAATGTAATATAAATATTTATGTCACTGGTATATAATGCAGATTGAGAATCCAGCAGAGAGTAAAGCTGGAGAGTAAAGTGCCTCAGTATACCCAATAGGCGGTTGTATTGTAGATTGTAGAAGTATAATAAAGTTGAATAGCATATTAGAGATGTTTACCACATGGAATGGGTCAGATTTTAAACCTAATTCTCAGTAAGTGTCAAAGGAAACTAAATGCATTTGACTGAATCTAGCCCATTGAGTGGAACCAGGAAAGAACCAGTGGTACCTGGTTTTATCTAGTTGGTTTAAATTCAGAGATCTGACATGGTGAGGAATGCTCTTTAGACCTAATTAATCTCTAATCTGGCTAAGCATGGGCTATTGGCTTGATGTGTGAAGGCTTAGCCCCCACTTGTCATCCCCTCAAAGCCCTGTTCTAGACTTAGCTGGGACTTACTGCTTTGTGTGTGTCACTGTGGTCAAACATAAGTTAAACAATGAGATTAAGAGCCTGAGATCAGACTGGGCCTCTGGGTGGCTCATGCAGTAGCTTTTGGCTTGGGAAGCAGAGATGAGCCCTGTAACTGGAGGTTCAAGTCCCAGCAGCACTGTTATAGGCTATGGCCAGAGGTCCACAATGGTGAGGCACCAACTGACCCAGCTTCACCAGGGCCGGGGTAGCGGTGAAGCCAGTTAAGTTTGTTGGTCTCGTGACTCTCTACCAACTCCTCCCGATCAGTCAGGCACTTGTAGATGCATCTTCTGAGCTGTGATTGATGGTGCATCTGAAGTGCGGAAGGAATGGTTTGAATGCACCTGCAGAAATTGCAGACAGCAATCCCATCTCATTGATGTCGGACCATTGAAAAGGGCAAAGGGCATGAGACTACAAACTAATCAGTCAGTCAGTTTTATTTGTATATAGCATGGAAATCATTACTTTCAAGTTCTTTCAAGGTTTCCTGAATCAAGCAACATCGAGGCACAAGTCAGTCAGTTTAATGCATTACACTGAAAAACAGGCAAAAATAAATGTGTTCAAATGGTGAAGAATAATAAGTTAAACCCTTTCTTTCTCTGTCCAGGGTCATGTATTGTTCATTCAGTGCCTGGGGTAGAGAGTTCAACACAATTCTGAAGCTCTGGCCACGCCCACACTGTGACCAACCTGAACGGACATACAGTGTAATGGGCCTTCATCATGCCCTGGTCATCCTCTCATTTTCCTCTACTTCCACCGCACCACTACTCTACCCTGCAGCCTGGCAGTGGTGTATAATGATCAGGGAGCTGGGCTTGTAACTCAGAGATGGCAGATTCACTTCACAGGTAAGACACTGCCATTGTAACCTTAACTACTTCAGTAAATATCCGAGTGTATCAAAATGCGTGTAAAAGTATCAAATGTGCAAGTCACCCTGGGCAAGCACAATTACTAAATGTTTGAATTTAAACCTTTCACTTTGTGTAGATGCCACCATCCCTTTTTGTCCCTGCATGACTGAACTTTCCTTTGTCTCAAATCACATACTATACAGAATATTTTCACAATTTTTAGGATCTTGAATGAGTGGAACAGCAAAAATAATGGCCAGGATTCAAGCATTTTGACTAACTTCGACTAACAAATGAATTTAAAGGTTCATTTTTATCGTCACTGATGAAGTTTGGCATGTTCTCTGTTTTTGCAGAGAAAAAGTATAACACGTTCATTCAGTTGTGAGTAAAAAAAAATGAAGGAAAAATGTTGATTTAATTATGGCGAATGCAGTTTGGTATTTATGCCTCCTTGCAGTGACTTAGGCTTCACAATTTTAATGACAGTACAAACTAAAGTCTACAGCCTGGATATGATCAACATTGGCTGATCTGTCAAAGTCATTTAAAGGCTTAAAAAGGTTTAAGTGGGTGATCGCTGAACTCCTGTCCATCCACTGTGTGTGGAGCTTAAAATTGACAGTTGCCTTTCATTGTTAAGGACAAGTAAAGCACAAATGTTAAGTCTACTGTAGGACTTCAAAGAGCCTGAGGTAAAAAGGTGATTCTCTATTTACAACAATCCCATCATTTCAGGGGCCAGGCAGTGGCTTACTGTCATTTAATCAGTTTAAGTTACCAGTGGTCTTTAACACCATCAACTTAAATGGATTTAGTTGTCCTTCTCAAATGGTTCAAGACATTTTTTTTTTTTTTTGAGTAAACCGAACCTTTTGGGTTCAGTAGTCTTTGTATTATTGTTATTGTCTTATCGTTCATTGCAGTTAAATTGGTTTGTATACATTCATGTCATTTATTAAGCACTGGCTATACACCATCTGTGTGGCTGTTCCCAGACTACAAGAAAGTGTCCATTGACTCAAGTAAAATGTATGTAAATCCAAATACATTTAAATCATAATCATATCCAAGAACGACAAAATATTACAGAGTCTGTGCTGTAGGTGCATACTTGATCATTGCACTATCCACACATTTCAAAAATCACCTTCTTGATTTCTCACTGATTACATTGTGGTGCTCACATTAGATGTAAGGTAGATGTTTTTCACTTCATGCCATTTAACTACTGATATTCAAGGAGTCGACATCGTGTTTATCAAAAACAGTGGATCAGTATGTTTCATCTTTATAAAAGAACTCCCACAGTGTATTTTGCTACAGCGACAGAAATGCTGTCTCATGTCCTCTTATCTTCTATTAGGGTCCTTACGAATTCCGTTGATTTACTGAAATACTTGCACATTTAAAATTCAATGAAAACTGTATTACAGTAAATAAATAGCACATGCGTTAATAAATAGGTGCGTTTGGCACAATTAGGCTACAATATAGCTCGGTAGCAAACGTAATAGAGCCATCTCTATTTAGCGGGAGAGTACAACAGTGCATACTTACGGCTGCATGGTTAAATATTTATCCAAAAACGACCAATAAACTTTTTCGTCACACTTATGACTGTAAGCGTGTCCAATCAAATTAGTCATTTGGTTTGCTTCTGGCTCATATTGTTTATGTAGTGTACAGTCTCCACATGAAGACTTTGGCCGGGATTGTGTCCATAACTTTTACTTACAGCTGAGTTAATTTTCATTACTACTGAACTACCTAAACTGTATCAGTGAAGATAGACATTAACACTTGAACTTAGTTGGGAACCATAGGTAAGGACAAGTGTTGGCTGACTCCCGGCCTTTGTGCGTTTAATTTGTTCAGCAAAAATGCTATCGCAGTGTATTTTAAGGCGAAATTAAATATGGAAAATATGTTTGTTATTACACATTATTACACACGTCAGCGAAAATTACATAAATAAACGTGCGACTGATATATAATGAATAGTGTAATGTCTCATTTTGCTAATTAATATGTTTTTCATGGGTTACAGCCTTTTTAGCTGAAACTGTGGACAGCCTTTATATCTGGTTATAAGTATTTCATTGTTATTAAGGAGAAAATGCACGCGCTGGATTTCCCCAGTGACGTTTGTTGACATATGTGATAAAGGGGCATTTCTGGTACAGTTTTTATCGAATGTACACTAATCTTTTTCCACATGACAGTGTAAGTTCATGGATACCGTACATTGATATATAACTGTGACTGACGTTTGCAAAAGAAATTGCAGTTCAGATGTTCCCTGTCATTTGCATTTTACAACTGTAAAGCACTATATTGCATTTTACAAGTATAAAAAATGTTAAATCCAGGATTTCATCAACCCAGTCTGTCTTATTCAAAGACAGGCATATATATAGTCCTGTGAATCTGTATTTACAGAATTTAGCAATCCATTGTAATCACTACTACTGATTGTTAAGGAAGTAATCCATCAATCAGGCAACCAATCACCAAATCAATCGAGCAGCTGTCAAGCAGGGAGAAACTGATATTGATAACACAGTGGAAATTTAATTCAGTTTTGACAGCTGATCCGTTTTACTATCAAACCTAAATATTCGGTTATTTCAAATAACTTGTAAATTTTGTTTAATAGCACATATCTCTTACACACTTAACATCTCAGATAAAAGGAAGGTAGAGAGGGGAAGCCTCTTGTCTTGAACATAAACTTTTTAAAATAAGTTAGACCTGAAGCACCCCCTCCCCTTCACACATACAGACATACAGTTTAGTAGTTCGTTACGCTCATGTGAAAGTAGGCCAAATCAGGCTGTCTTGGAATTCTCCTTTTTAACCACGGAGAACCCCTGGATTACCGCCAATATTTAGAACCAGAATATGATGTAAAACTGAAACAATCTCATAATTTTTTTTTTTAATTGTGGGGAATGTGGCCAAGACTAGAGCGTCTGAGTCATAACGAGTCATTAAAAATATTCACTCTGAGTCGCGTTGTACATTCCTGTTAGAAGAACTTCGTTGTAATTCAAATAATTTGTTTCTCGATTGTATTAAGTGTATTGATTATACGTTAGGGAGGAAAAGTCTGATCGCAAATCAGATGTAGAGACCTGTAGCCTATTACTCTGAACAGCATTAAAATTGAGCTAAATTACTGATTTTGAAGCGAGTTTACGCACGAGCAACTATGATGTCCCACTGTGAAAAAAGCGAAAGGGTTAAAATAGTCGTTTTATTGCAACGTATGTGTGTACTCAGAAATGGTAACTTATTGATTTGAAGGCAGCAATTTTTATCAAATCATTTTAAATTCATCAAGATTAAATGTACTTGTTGCTTCCAGGTTGTATTCAGAAAATCTGTTTTTGTAAGCTGAAATTTATTTTCACGCCTAATCTAACAGATCTGCTTGTGAAGTTTGGCATTTTGAAGAATCTGTGGGTTTTATGCACATTAAAACCTGGCTTTGGCGTATCCTTCGAACTTCTAAATTACTCTAAAGCCCATAGGCTATCTTGAGTCGGATTCAGGATGGCACCTTTAAAATGAGACAGGTCAAGAGATGTCAACCTTTCCACTCAGAGCAGATTGCGACAATATTTAAAAAATGTGCCATCTAAATGTTTTTTTGTTCTCTGTAGGCGACAGCAAAGCAGCGTATCGTCGATGGCTGTCGGATTTTACCCTACTCTAAAATGAGAAACCTATGACAAGCAAAACGTCATGACAATGGTAAAAATGAATCACGAATCCCCTTGCTTAGAACTATGCGCTTATTTATATCAACAGAAAAACAACTAATTACTTTGTGTAGCACTCCAATCAATAATGTCTGAAATAATCAAATTATGTTATTAGTCTCTATTTTGGAAATCAAAGCGAAAGAGAACTTAATACATTAGTCAAAGTTCTTACGATATTTATTATACAGTTGATAAAATTTTGTGAATCATAGGGTCTTAGTTCTCAATGACGAAGAAGGAGAACTGTGACCGGTACAGTGAAACCTAAACTACCGTTAAAAAAATGCTGTGCTCATGTGGTTGTTAAACGGGCTATTTCAGGTTTTGTCTGTGAAACGAAATCAGCTTCCCCCTCTGTAGTTTATTGAAACAAAGTAGACAAAAGTTACTTCCTGCGCATGATTATTTAAGCAACTCATTACTACAGTTCAAAAGCAATATCATGTTTTTGCACATATAACGTTGCATACAGCTAAAATAATTTGGTACATGCAATCCGTTAAGAAAAATAGTTATTCATGGCATATATTGCCTATGGACAAGGTTTAATTTGGTCATTACATTAAATACAAGTTAGACATTTATTACACACATATGTTCACATGATAATTATATTTACAGTTATATAGAAAATTAATTTCAAATGTTAAATGATTAAGTTAAAATCTACTTTTCCCAGAGGAAAAAATCGATGAGTTCTTTAAAATGAACAGCAAATTACAAAATGAAACTTTCATCTTTTATCTTTGAAGAATCCTTTATCCGTGTTGCTCTCTTTGATGGTCACAGTTAGAAAGTTTGAGGTTACATCAGTCACGACAACCTTCTCGATGTTGCTCAAACAAGGGGTCCAGGAATCTTCGGTGGGCTCCGCAAATATCCTGGTGACAGGAATTTCGGAAAGAATCTGAGGCTGCTCCCTTCGTGAAGAGTCTTCTGATCCCTGAAAACCACTTTTTGAAAGGTGTTTTAGTTTGGGCTGCGGAGCCAGCACGCCGGCAGAGCATTCTTTAGTCCTGCTGTGCGGAAAGTCCAAGCCCGCCCGGCTGGGACCGCTAACAGAACTGTAGTTAAGCGTACTCCCACTTGGTACATAGCCCAACTGCTTTTTGGCATAGTTCGAATCCTCGTGGTGCCTCCGAGCCAGTTGTATAACACTCAACTTTGACTTTTCGGCCTCGGGGATGCCGTGCTTTGCCATTTTGGACAGGCCAATTGTAACCTGGTCTTCTGACCTACTCCTCTTGCCGGGTTCGTGGGCTGGAAAAACATTGGAGCTGTCTTTGAAACGCAGTTTGGGCTTCGGCCCCCTCTTTTTAGGCGCGGATTGAAGTCCTTCTGACATCTGCCGTGCTGATACTACCGGTCGCTGACCTCGCTCCGGCTCCGGAGGTCTAACCGGCACACTCTCCCCTCTGTTGATACTACTTGGAGGAAAAATAGTGGGCACTATGGTCCTCAACCCTTCGCGAGCTCTCGGTGTAATGACCGGCTCCGGGACTGGGTATGAAACCCGAATACCCCTGGCCATATCGCTCCGGAATTCGTATGTTTTGGCTTTCGCTTTAGCTTGAGCCTACGAAAAAGGAGCAACAAATAAATGGCAGCTAATCAAATAATAGTTTCATACAAGGTAAAGAGATACAGGCCAAATTTTACACATGTCACAATTTTTAAGACAATATAGCTTTAACCTATAGGAAGCAATTACTATGGTATCACCGTTGGTGTATGGTTAACTCACCCTGTTTAGCTATTTTTGTTTTTACAGTCCACATTACCATAGCTGATTCTGCTGACGTTAGTTAACTAACATTATAAGCAGTGGGACTGACATTAACCATTTCTTAGCTTTAAGCAACATTACACAATTATTTACATTGCGGTAGAGTTGCAGGCTGTCAAGGTTCATCTCAGTTTTTGCGAGCAGGGAAAAGCACACATGTCAAAACTCAGCTAAGCGCTATCGATTCAGTCTTTCCGAAAACTGAACAAAGTGGATTGTCAAAAAAAATATCTAGCTCATCGGAGGATATGTTGACACATATCCTGTGACCCATCTAATGTGACGGCACCAGTCTATACTTTGAGATTGCTCCATTACCCCGATAATATAATGATTTAGCAATCTGTCTGGATATTATCAACTTGCAAGCTCACCTTCAACAGGAAAGTCTCTGGTTTCGGTCCCCTCTTTTTTGGCCCATACATTTCCCTCTCGCGTTCTCTGTAAATAACACATAAGTGTTTGCACATGTTAACTCCGTCTAGTAGAGATACAAATGTGAGCATTTATGAGTGTGTGTGGCTGGATGTCCACGGCTAGCTAACGCTAGCGCTCACATTATTCTCACTGCTCACTGTACTATGGCCTGCTGCAGTGGCCACCTTACCTTTCTTCAAAAGCGGCGAAAAGACGGGCGTCCAGTATATTTTCCTCCGGTTCCCATGTGCTGTACCTAAGCAAAATATGACAAAATGGTTGTCACATAATCTAACTACAAATAAACAGCAACTATTTTGTCCTCGGGTACTTCCAGAAACACAGTAGTTGGTAGCTGGCTAGTAAGCTAGCTCAGCTAGCGGGTATCTACAATTTTTGATGGCAGCTAGCAAGTGAGCAGGCTAAGTAGCTAGCGAGCTATTCCTACAAGATTTGCGTTGCGCAGAGCCAGCTAGCTGACTAACAATCAGAGCATAAAATCGCTGCTTGAGAGATATCTGACGTTGATAAACAACCACACTAATACCAAATGTCTGATAATCCAACGTAATGTTAGGTAACGTTAACAGTTTGCTAGCCAGTTGATACAGCAACTCACTTTTGAGACCAGCCCTTCCATTTCACCAGGTATTCCATTCGACCCTGCAAATACGATTATAAAAAGGGAGAAATTACTTTTTAGCAATACAGGAATGTCATGACGTTGGCCTGCAAGCAAGCAGTTTGCATTTGAAATAGCACAGCGCTGTGAATTATGATGGCTAACATACTCTCCTTATCCGCCGCTTGATGATGGATTCAGCCGCGAACACCCTCTCTCCGACAGCCGACAGCTCCATGTTTACTTCTATCTCGCTGATATTTTCTCTCTCCACGTTCGCTGCTTAATTCCAGGCAGCCCATAATACTCATACCAGAGAAGACGTCATCACGTTTTAATGCGTTGCCAAGGGGGTGCTGTCGGTGGAACCATTTATATGGAGCACATTGGCTCAGCTGTTGCTACGTGCCTGGAGTTGCTAAGTGTAGGGGGGGAGAGATGTTAGATTCTCATCAAGGAAGTGACGCTTGTTCAGAAAATATGTGAAATTAGAATATATACCTTTAAGCATTTCTCTAGTGTATATGCCTCATCGATTAAGATATTTTAACTAATAGATATAAGGAGAGTTCATTGATGATAATCCATAAACTAGGCTAATTGAGCGGATCTGCAATTACCCTGCTTACTTTGGTGGCATTTATAGGCGTTCCTTTCTGTCACATGTCGAAGCGTTTGGCTACTTTACTGACTAGTGTATTGCAACTAAAAGTAGTTTATGTCATTCGCACTGGGTAATTTCTCCTAAATAATCGTGGAATATTTTCCAGCCTTTAGCAACATTAATTGAACATGTCTTGTTTTATTTTGCTGAAACGTAGATATTTGTGACTTTTCTAGTAGGAACTTTGTATATGATACCATATCTAGCCTACATGAAGTTCTGGTCTTTATTTTTAAAAGTAAATATAGGTTAGGCTAGTTGTAGCCAAATCTCTAAACTGAAACATGGACAATTGTCAAATAAAATTTAATCAAATCAGTGCAAACTACGTTCTGTGACATTCAGCCCACCTAAAGGCAAGCTTGACTTCATGTGGTAGCTTAAAGAGCCTGTAATCAAGTCCAAATTAGGCTAAACCAAGTCGCATTGGCTACTGTTTTCTTTCCCGACCACTAATAGTCTACTTGCATTGACGATTAAGCTGTTTTACGATAATAGACTGTAGCGGGCGAATGGCCAGCTAAGAGGGATTTTTGCAATTTTTTCTTCTGTGAATAGAGAGCTGTGTAAAACCACAAGCAGTTTATCGCTGGCATGCAGCATGCTTGCCAACATTATTGCGTAACAGTGAATAAGACTGACTAAAGTTACTGCTGAGTAAAAATATCGCTCAATAGTCTACAGCCTAGTTGACTTTAGTACAATGGCTTTATTTTGCACGCTGAAAAGTTTCACTACGTCGAGACTTTTGCTTGAAATATTTGTCTTCGGAATTTCATGAAACTTCATGACAGCCTAGCCTGCATTCCATGTGACAACACAGAATATAGTACATAGTGTATAGTACATTTTATGACTGTTTTGTGTTCAGTATTTCATGTAGGCTATGCTGCAAACTGCCAGATACCATCATGGTAAATTCAATTTATTAAATCTACCTAGTGTAGCCTGTGTGAAGCTTGATCGTTTGAAACCGATTATTAAAATAACGATATTATTTATTAAGCCTGTTCTTTCGTTGATGTTTCAGGCTGCCATCTTAAAGCTGGTTTTAACGGACCGTTTGCTTTTATCTAAGACCTTTTTTTTCAGTTCAAACAAGCTGTGAAAACAGACAATGAAACAACGAAACAAATGAAGCATAAATTCAAAGAGTCCTATAAAGACACCTACAAACAGAACCTGAAGTGGGTGCATTTGATAGATTGGTATGAGCCTTTCGTTTATTTATTTATTTTTTTTTAAACAAATACGCGTATGCACACGGTCTCTGGTTTTTCATTAAAGTGCCTGTTGGAAAGCATAAGAACAAATTGCGTTAGATTACATAGCAGAGATCATGTATACCAATGCAGAACAGGCACATGTATATCGGTAAATTAATTCCAACTACAATAATATCACACAGTTCTTAGAGGGTCTTAATGACCTTTTCATGACTGAATATCAGCTGGAACAATGTCCATCTGTTACATTTATTTTACAGGCATATGAAGATAATTCTGTTAGGCATAACGTAGTAGGACTTAAATTTAGTTCCTTTGCTATCACTGTCAGTGTTTTATTACTGATTTTAGGCAGCATTTTTATTTACGCGATATTGGGCTATTATTATTATTATTGTTATTATTGTTATTATCATTATTATTCTCTATATTAATACGAATTATTATGATGAAAAAAATCTATTTGAATGTTGAAATATAATACAGATTAAAGCAGGTTTTAAAAGAGTAATATTTTGTAGTTGTGATAATATTGTGATTACCACAATTGGGCTACAGGCAATAGCCTACTTGAGCTGCGCCTCAGTTGAAATCACTATGGGAGTTACAGTCAAATACTTGTGTCTCATCACTCAAAAATAATCGATTCTACCAGTGAACTATAACAAGTATTATTGTAAAACCTTATAATAAAACTGATTACATCATTTTTATTTTTATCTGACAAAATTAGGTATTTTATGGGTCTTTAATTGAATTCCTATATTGCATTAAAAGCAGGTTTATTAGTGAGTGCGTGCGCTGTTTGAGTATGTGTGAGTGACAGAGAGGGAAACGTTTGTGCGTGCGTTTGCAAAGAAATGAGACTATTGATGACTTGATTACAAATTAAAACGACATGAAAACCAGAAATTACAGATAATAATATTGTACTGAATAAACAATATCATGATAAGACAGGATCTGAAAAATACACGACTACACTCTCCTGCTTTTAACTAGCATGAAGCTCTCAATACATATGACAAAATTCTGCCTTCTGATCAGGTATTTCACTTCGTTTTAGAACCCCATAGATACACTCTGTTGAAAAGACAGTCCATTATATCAACGCGCTATCACAAAAAATGTTGTTTAGCTAGTCATGCTTAATACAAAATAGACTGAACTCTGTGTACATTATACTGTATCTGTGGTTTTATTGTATCAAAAACGTAGTTGCTGTTGTTTTAGTTGTCGTTATTATAATTGAAAATCATTGGGATTAATTGGTCCAAACATAATCTATTGTATTTCACTCTTATAAAGTTTTGAAAATAGGCAACGTGAAAATCTATATTTGTTTGATTATTTCTGGTATGTTGCTACTCAACCATTTAGCTACTCGTGTCGGTCATACTCCACATAGGCATTTCATTGGGTTACTTTTGTTTACAACACTGTATTTTTAGACAACAGTGCAAAATAGTCAAAATATTAGTCAAAAATTAAAATGTAATAAATTATATGTTCCATTTATATGTAGAAATTTTAGGTTTTCTTATGAAATGTACACCTCCGATAAATTCATTGTTTATAATTTTATTATTGTGTTTTTCTTCTTTACAATGTCTATGCATGTTTAAGTAGTGAACGCTATGCTGACGCTGCGAGCTTGAAAAAATGTTATTTGAAAGAATTTCAAGTTCATTTGATGAATCCTTAGCTTCGCGATTTTGCTGATGTGACTACAGAGAGAGAAAGAGAGAGAACGGGAGAGGGGGTGGTGGTGAAGGGACGTACGTGTCTTGAATAGAGAGCAGTTTGCTCCATGCAACGTCGCCATTACATGTGCTTTATGCCGGCAATTCATGGCCAAATTAAAACCTGACTTAAAGTAATAACCATGTCTGTGATTATGTGTCAAAGCCCATAATTTTCTCCAGGCGTAATTCGGTGTACCTAAATAAGTAGGCTGTCTAACGTGAGCGATGAATATGTGGCAGATGCTGACGGTGTAAGGTGGAAAATGAACGACAAGCAGTCCGACTAATGACAGAAGAATATACGTCAGCTCTATGTAGCCAGCTCCATGTAGTCAAAATACAATAAGAATGGCGACCGTACACGGCTGTGCAACTGGAGAAGGCTAACTGGCATCAAAGCAGCTGTATAAGTAGCATTAATAACTGAAGTGTATGTGTATTTACGCTCTCACAGTCACAACGCCTATGCTAGCCAGTGAAGTATCGGGGAAAATGGCCTGGAATAAGACAAAGGCATGCTTGAAACACTGCATTCATAGTCGAAAACAAATGAAATAGCACCATGTATAATGTAGTAAGCTATATTTTTATTCTACCCGTACCAACACCACAATGTAAAGGCTGTTTCTCTCCCAAGATCATGCAGTGCGTCGGAACACTAGAGTAAGAGCGGGATGCGGGACTCCTTATATGGTGCAGTGGCTGAGTCGTCTCGTGCCTGCAGTGCAGCAATGGCGACAACCGTATATGGGTGCACAGTCGAGCTGTTAAAAGATTATTGGTTCTGCGGTATCTGGGCAACTGCATGTACCTAGAATTACAGTGTCAAGAACTACACAATGTATCTGTATTGAAGGACATCACTGAAAAACAAGCTAACCGCAAAAAATCAGTAAATAGGCTAATGGAATTTCTGTGTCTTTGTAAAATTGTTATTAACTGAAAGTGACATCCTTGCGCGTATGGGGAAGGATTTATAAACGCTTTTTCATGTAATGCTTTCCTTACTTTTTCATGTCTGTGCTGTTTTCTCACCTTTAGAAAATCCACAGGAAAGTCAACGAAGACTTGCAGTGCGTTGTTTGGGTGATAAAAAGAGATATGGCAAAGCGTATCTGTGGCTATATCTGCGTCAACACTGCGGAATATGTACGTGTTTTAACTTTTAATGTGTATTCAAACCTCAATCCTAAAAAGTTTGTCAGAGAACGGTGAACTAACGACTATTTCACCATACAACCTGACGTCAAATCTGAAAAGTGAACGCACGCATAGAGTGGCCAATAGCTGAGGTTAAATTAATTGTAGGTTCATTTAAAAGAACTACACCTGGAATGTTTCAAGAGGCAAAAAATCTGAGTTTAACTTGGTAAATTAGATAATGTGGTCATGAGGCCAAACAATTTCGATAATTACTTCAAACTACCATTAAAACCTTATGGACCCACATTCCTGACCCAATAAAAATGTGTTCTGTAGGCATTCTCTTTGAATGTTGTCAGTGCATACACTTGCACAATTAAAATGCATAAAATTATATTACATTTTCACAAGCAGAATAGATAACATTTTTATTTCTAAAGAATTTGATATAATATGAAGGCATAATGGCACAACATTAGTCTCAGACTCAAGATTTTAGGCAAAAGCACTTACAGAAGGAGTAGCGCATATGTAGATCATTACTTTCCAAGATCCAACCAACTAAGTATTTTTCAGAAGTGATTCTCTTATTAAGATGTACGAAAATTGGGCTTTTTTGCAAGACCATGGTTTGGATACCCCGTTTTCCTCGTTAATGTTTGGTATTCAGCATTAGTATAGAGATTAAAGGTTCCAGCATTGGAAAACTGTGATGCCAAGTAGGTTCGGCAGTGTTGCAATGGTGTTGCAATGCTAGGAATGAAAGAATTGGGGGGTCATATTTTTTACTCCAGAAACCATGGCCTCCTGTCACCCTTAGCTGTGCATAGGCTCATGGTATCACCTAACTTAAAGGAATGCAAGAGGAAGCATTCAAATCGGCACAACTGGTTCCATATGGACCTCTACAGCCAGTGTTTTTGTCACCTGACTACGAAAAGTACTTGCTTTGCAAAAACGGAACCTGCATGTGTTTAGTCCACAGACATTATGGGAGAGGCAATCTGGAAAATTTCCACTTGGGGGCAACCAGTGAGGCGATGGCAATAACCACATCTTCAAGGTCAAACCATACAGTAAATGGCTGTAATTTTGTGTAAAGTTTTGTGATGAGCCGAATTATAATTGCATGGGTGGTAAACTGCAAAAGGCATATTTGTTAGTCTAAACTAAATTCCTGTGTGACTAGGGAAACCTCTCAGGAGAATAGGGAAGATGATACTCTGCCTTCCTTATGACAACTCATAAGGAAGGGAATTCATAATTGTGGGAATTGCATGCCGGAAGTGAGGCTACTTCATCTGTCATCCTTCTAAGCTCACTGACATATTTATGATGTCTTAGGAAAACCTGATTAAGGATAGCTAAAATGTAAACACTCAGATGGGCATTCAGTCCACCTTCCAAAAACTGGGAAACACGTTGGATGAATTAATGAACAACTAAGATGGATAAATAAAGAAACAAATACTTCCACTGCGTTAGAGGTGTCACTCTCAGGAGTATCAGTTCAGTTGCAAAGAGCTTTTGGCTTCATCGATTCTTGATTTTATAAGATAACGTATTTTTAAAGGAAAACAAAACACACGCATCACCCTGCAATGAACCCATTGACGAATGTGAAAGGTGTAAATCTTCACCAGCTCCCGAAAAAAGCCGATGTAACCAGACGGAAATGCATGTGGTCTACAAGTGGTGCGAGCCAGTCGGCGTGTAAAGTATGACATTTGATTAAAACACAAATTGTCTTTAAATAGGGAAGTGTTTCTGCTTTACTGTACTTGTAGACTTTTGAATGTTTTTTTTTTTTTTTTTTTTTTTTAAAAAGTGATACTGTAAAAATGACGAGTTTAAAAGCTACATTTTAAAATAACTGAGCTAAATTAAAATGTTTATTCCCTCTGGATTATTAAATTATTAAAGAGAGACAAGTTATGCTAAAATGATTAACAGTAATTTGCAACAGTCTTAAACGTGGTGCATGCCTACCTGACATTTTACAATGAACAGGTTATACCTGCGTAGTATTAAAATAGCTCTAGATGAATATGTGATATGGTGGCAACATCCATCGATTCTCAGCCTACTGTGCGAGAGAAGCCATCTTCGCTGCTTTGGCAGTGAACGTATCGAAAGCGCATATTTTCATAGGGCCGATAAAATGGATGCCGTTGCGGTTTGGCGATGACAAAACGGCACAGTAGTCAGCACTGCAGCATAAGTGTGCTTCCGTAATCACGGTTGAAAGGTGTCCGAATTGAAGTAGTTTTATAGGGAGTCCGCCATTTTAGTTAATAATGGTGTCGGCCATAAAAAAAAAAACTAACTGCGAAGCATAAATTTGATCATAGGCTATTTCACGTATACAATTTGTATAATTGTGGCTGACAGAAGAATGCATGGTGTGGCTTTTGAGAAAGTATTGTCGGCTAATTGTCTGTTTTCACCTCATTCCGGAGATCATCAGATAGGTTACGGCCGAATCGATGTTCTCAACGATTTGAGATTGCAGTTAAATTAAAAAAAAGTACTGCGCATCGTCATTTCTATGCATGTGTTAAATAATGTTATTCATTATTGTATTCCAATATTCAATTGCCCTAATTCACCTTTGAAATGAGAATGCAAACACTGATTGCATACCTTTAAGGTGACCCAGGCAATAGTTAAATTACTTAGATGTTAAGTTTTTCCAACACTACATTAAAATGCTTTATTAACTTATTATTATTTTCAGGATAAAGTAACGTTAGACGTTAGATAATATTCTTAGCTAGATAATTTCGACTTGGACTCCATTTTCAGTTTATGGCAAACAGTTTTGAAAATACCCCACAGTACAGTTTCTGATTAGTAAAGCCGAAAAACTTAAAGGAGTTCACAATATGTTTGTGTCTGACAATATCTTTGTCTGTGTGTGTGTGTGTGGTAGAAGATGGTTGTCCTCGGGGGATAGAGATTAAGACTTACGTTGGTTTGACAACCATCCCGCTGTGTCCAGCTGGCGGAGCGACGTTCCAAGCACAAGTCAATGGAAGAAAAGAATAAAAAATGTGTTATCTTGTTAATATTCCAGAAAACAACAGTTATTGTAAATTCACTGAACTACACCGATTCTACAGTATTCTCCTAATCCCTTCACTTACCCGTGTATTGTCGGTATAGCTACAGGTTATAAAATTCAGTGGGGTTCGGTATTAGTATTTTAATTTGTAATGTAAACTTTCCCAACTATTTAAACCATTGGTGATTGGTCATTCTGGATGAAAAGATGTAATAATACAATTCTACGCATTCAGTTTGAAATGTTTATTTCACTTTAAATCATTTAATGTGCATTTTCATGTTATTAGCATTAGCATGTTAACCTGTGCCAGTAGCAGTTTCTTTTCCTAATTGCTTTCATAAATTGAAACAAAATTGTGTAGAAGTCAAAAGTCTTAAAAAAAAAAAAAACTTACGACTACAATAGCATGGATCAGCTTGCGACTTGCAGAAAACAGGTTTTTTTTTTTTTTTTTTTTTTTTTTTTGCAAATGCAAAAAGGCCATTTCTTTGTTTGATAATATAGGCAATGCAACAATAAAATCCTTCTTAATTTAAGAAAGTTTTTTTTAACAATAGGCGCAAGAAAAATAGTATGTTTGCGAACACGTCCTGTATCCTTTACTTTGAAGTGGCATATACAGAGCTTTGTCAGTCAGTTGCTGTGTTTAAAACATATGTTTAAAACAGTGGTGAATTTCTCATGCTTACATTCCAGAAATACTATCATATCAGTTCTCATACTCCATCTTTCATTTTTATAATGTATGTACTTCAGTGATTGCATCTGTCTACAACAGGAACCAAGGTCTATATCTGTTTTTCTTTCCAGCTGTTACTGAGGACCAGTTAATGACTTAAAACAAATGGCACTTCACATGATGGTTAGAACACAATAAAGCATTTCATAAAGGGAAGTAAAAACTGTTTAAGCTGCCATCAATGATCTTATCAGTAAATTTACCTAAAATGTCAGATCAAATAGTCACATATTGCACACATCAAATAATAAAAGAACAGAGATGGGCATTCAATCCCAGAACACACAAGGCTGAGGGAACTCTTTGAAGGGCGAATGAGGTTTGACGACATCAAGAATGGGTGGAGGTACAATGAGCTGTCAATCGCTCACCTGTCTCACCTGCACAAAAGGTTTTCCTCAGCACGATGCTTGGTTCAATTAAATGCATTACTGTGTGAGTAATTTATGGTAGCTCTGCCCATACTAATGTCATGATACCTCTGTCTCCCTTCACTGAAGGTTCACCTCTCCCAGCCAATAAATAAACAGACTATTCCTTTAAAGAAAATGGAGGGAACTAGTTAAGCTTCAGACCTCTGGCAGAGGACTGAAGACTGGACTGGTCACATGATGGTGGTGGTTTCCCTACAGGCAGGTTAGACCTCTGTATTCCCTCCCTTTCTCCTTTTAATTGGGTTTTCCCAATGCAACATACACCACACGTGCACCAAGTTCCCACGTACGTTACTGTAACTTCAGAACGTTAATGTTAAATTTCAGTGACGTAGCAACATTCCTTTCTTTTTTGTACCACACCCAAAACCCAACTTTCAGGCTACATTGTATGGAACACAGTGCTTTCTCAATGTTCTGTGACATCAAAAAAAAAATTAAAAGCTCAATTTGGTTCTCAGGCTTTGCCTTTTAATTAACCTCATCATTGCTGGCTAATGTTGAAGCAGCTATGGCTTATTTGTCCACATATTATAGGTTAAAATACAAAATAAAAGTTGCTATACCTATTTTTAGGGGCATATAGAAGCATGTTGTTACTTATAACAACATGCCGTTGTGCATTTCTGACACTCAATGAATAGCCACAATCTGGATTCTTTTATGCTGTGTCATAGATATTATAATGAATGCCCAGGCAAATACCTGTTACTGGTTAGTTTGCTTTTCTTCTTCTATTTCTTATTATCATTATTATTATTTTTATCTAAACAACATGAACAATTGGAGGTCATAAAAGAGAGTCTTATTTTTTTATAACAGTGAATATGTTTCTACATATTTAGGTCCTGTATAATAAATAAATAACTCATTGGCAGTTACGCATACCTCTTTGTAAGGAAGAATTCTCTTTAGTAAAGATGTCAGTTATCAAGACAACGTTGCCCAATTCCAGATTAGTCCAGTTTTTCATGGCAGCAGTCTGAAGGGACATTATAAATTGTTGTCAGGTGATAGTAATGCCACAATGTTTGTTTTGGAGTTGATAAGTGACACTTATTCTGGGAATCCTAATTGTGGACAAGATCGCTTCTTGTTACAGATAGAATAATGTGGTTCAGCGTCATGCTCCACAGTTCTGTTTCGCTTCTGTAGATTTTTAACATCGTTATAATGCATGCCAGGTATAAATCAAGATGGCTGCCATATTGTCGCAGTTTTATTCTAACTTATTTTGCAGTGTTGCCGAAACCTTGGATGAAACAAGATTCATTTCCCATGAAAAACATCTCAGAACATTGGTTGATCTCCCTCATGATTTACTGGATAAAATCCAACCCTGATGTGTGTTAGCTTTTTCAGGATCATATGAAACTTTGCCATCTGTCTCCCACAATAACAGCATAATTCTCCATAATTGGGCCTATTAAAATTCTTGCATGAGTCATATGAAACATTCCCAATAATTAGCACTTGTTTACAGTAATTTACAGTTACATTGGAATCAGCGTTAATTTGTCGTGAAATATAATTGTCAGAAGAAAGCACTATGCAAAAAATCCCCATGAAACCAAACACCACCCCCCCATCACCCACCTTTTCATTTTTCATGTTCAGCCATGAAAACGTCACTAGAAGAAATCCAGCAGGAATCCTGTGGGGGAGAGCGGGTGGCTTTAAGTATCCAGGGAAGAATAAAATCCCATGGGAATTTTCCCATGGGATTACCACAAATCCTCCTACAACATAGGCACACGCAAGGCTTCCCTACCCAACGTGTTCATCGGTCAGGATCACTGACCCTGAATCAGTCTCAGGTTGTTTCATGTAATGTCTGAGGTAGCGGACTATAGCCAGCAGCAGACCAGGCCAATATAAATGTATCAATGAGAAAATGATGTGAGAACCTTGTGACATTCTGTCTGCATCATTCATCAGTCATGTCTGCGTAATACCTGCTTCCTTTTGTACTGCGTATGGACCCTCTGACCACTGCTAGTAAATACGAAAATTCTCAAAGTGAGTGAAAACAACTATGTTGTTAATGAAGAGACAGATCTCATGTTACCATATTTTCAAGGCTAAGCACCTGTCATGGGCGTAACGTGAAACATGAAACTCTGTTTGTTTAGAAACCAGTAATGGAATGGGGCTCAGCAGTGGCAATGCAGTCTGGTGACACTTCTAACCAACCATCTAACCATCTAAACTTGCACCAGAGCCTCAACTCAGTATAATTCAGAATTCATAAGTTCTTATGTATTATGTAAGTAAGTACATAAATATTTTGAAAATATATTTACCACACACAAAGTGCGTGCTGTCCATAATTCATGCTTCAGCGCCTTGGCTTAGATAAATCAGCATTAAAGATGGTAGCTTCAGTACTGACTGAATTAATACTTACACTTCAAAACATTGTCATTCTAAATGTAATTCATTTTTCTGACTTGTAAGTTAATGGTTCATTGTATCTTAGTATTCATATGTTCATTTTGACCAGTAATAATCAATCAAATTGGCAAAGGTTACACAGAGGCCAAATGTTTATGTTGGCTGTAGTTTGAGTTAAGCAGCTATAACCAGCTGTGCAGATGTACTGGTTTGTTATATTTTCCCCACATGACAACGGGACAAACAAAGCCTCCATGCAAATTCATGGAGAGGTGGGAATTTACATAATTCAGATCACATGATCTCTGATAATCCCTGTTACAACCTTTACCTCCTTACAAATTCGAATATTTTTTATATTTCTGTTTTTTTTTTTTGTCTCACTTGGAATGCCCATTTGTATTTACAATACACCCTGCTAGCAGCTATGACCCCTGCTGTCAGTTTGGAGGTGCACAGGCAAGCAACCTCCTCTCACCTCCAGGACACAAGGTCAGGCTGCTGCCTCCCTTCATACCAACATTAGTCACTGTAATACACTTAATAAGCAGCTTTCTGCCTGCAGACTGTCACCACCAAACTGACCAGAGGAGGACGGTAGTCAAGATAATTGCACTCTCTCTTCACTTATTGAATTTGTAAAATGGCTTAAAAATAGACTTGGGAAAAGCAATAATTTATTTTAAAAGCACAAACTCCTTGCACTCCCTCCATTTTCCCTTCTCTAGTCTTCAACTGCTTCTTTTATAGGCTGCACAGCCAATCACACCTGACATCACTCATTTACGCTGCTGCTGACCATTAATTGATTCCCAATTTACCCATTAAACCACATTCCAAAACAATCAACAGCGTTTTCAACAGTTGGGAACAGCCATTTTTTTCTCCATCCTCGCTTGATTGTATTTGGACAAAAAAATCCCAGTAACCTTCACAATGATATCTGTTATGTACATGGATATAAAATTGAGAAATATGACTGTTCATTTCTTTTGATTAAATAAATGGGTTCAACATTTATCAAATTTAATTTTGATAATGCCATTTTAATATTTTGAGGTTGTGGTAGTCTTTTTGCTTATGTCATCTTTCAAAATGACTCCTGAAACTTTTCACTGTGCTTAAAAAATGTAAATGGCATAATTTTATGTTGACTGGACACCTGCCATCATTATGAAATGCGATGAACATCTGTACCATTGAAGACAGTTGAAAAATGAATTATACATATCAATATAAAAAACAATATAATTATCGTCATATAGATTTCAGTCATATCGTCCACCCCTGTATATCTCACAATTGAGCTTTTCACATTGTGTCCACATTTAGAGGCTTGCCCTCCTACAATTTTCCACATGGTGTTAGCAACCCTCCCATTAAGTCAGTGAGGTGACACAGTAATGTCTAAAACAACCCTTTGATTTTATCTCATTTATGAAGCAAGAAAATGCAACCTGCCATACTATAAAATTATCAAAACAAAAAAAAAAAAAAACCAGGAAAACAGGGAGTATCTACATTGTCCTGTGTATAAGAGCTGTTTAACCCAAGCTCTGATATCAGCTGTATGCCAGACATCTCCTCCGATCAATAAGACTGATTAGAAAAATCAATAAGGTCACTGAGGAACAGAAACTCTTCAGCACAGCTCAACTAGACATTACAGATTTGGTAAACCTGCCCACTGCAATCCCAGCCAAAACTGCTGTGTGAAGTAGTTTGTCAAACAAAACAGAGTATTTAAATCCGTTTTAATGGGAAAATCTCAGAAACACAACGGAGCCTGCTTGCTTATGCACTGTGCCATAGAGAGAAAGCTTAGGTGGGGAAAAAAAAAAAAAAGGAAACAAACACTGGTAACAATTACATTGCTTTTTAAGATAATTTCTAATTTTTTTTCATCTTCACATATATACAAATATTCTCAGGTCATCTTATATTTTTACAAATTCACTGGAACATTGGGGGAAGTCTGTGGTGTTGGTGGCCGTCAAGTTCCCGTCAAACGGAGACGTATTCCTTAAAGGTAACAGTGAGGCAGTTCGTGGTGACGTCAGTGATGATAATGTTGCCTAGGAATGGTGAAAAAGTGCTGAGGGGTTGTCCCTCGCTCCGGGCCGGGGTTTGCCCCGACCCCTCCCTCTGTGTGCTTGGGCTTTCCGTGACCGCTGTTGCTGTCTGGGCCGCCACACGGACAGCCCCCGTGGTTACGGTCGACGTTGCGGTCAATGTCTCAGTTGAGTCCGCTCTGCGCTTCACGCAGCTCAGGTCGATGGGCTCCTCGGAACCAGAGTCGTAACCAAGGCTGTTGCCGAGACGGTTGCCCAGCAACTGGAGGTCCATGGGTTTTTCCTGAGGCAGGGAGCGCACAGGGACGGATGTGGGTGACAGCAAAAATCCCTTAGGGGTCACAAACCTTTTGTAAGAACTCCCATCCTCCTCTGCCACCGGAAAGCCCCGCTTATGGGATTGGCCCGTGCCAAGGAGAGCAGGCTGGCCCCTCCTGAGGTCCAGCCGGGACAGGATGTCCCTGTCCAGGGGCCAGGGGGTCAGGTTGGGCTTGGTTGTGAGCTGGAGGGGGATTTCTTGTGGGGGGGGCACCTTGCTCATCATGGCCTCCTCCGTCTTGTTCCGCTCTGGGATGCTAGGCTCCTCCTTTGGGGACTTTCCCAGCTCTAGGGGGGGCTGTCCGTGTGGCTGCCCTGATTCGGGAGCACAGTTCCCCTCACCGTCATCCTTCCTGATGGCAGGTTCCCTCTCCCGCAACTCTGCCCGTTTAGTCCTTTCTGGAAAGCTCCTTTCTGAAGTGTCTGTGGAGGACTCCGCCGGCGCTGGCTTTCTTTGCTCTGCCCTCTTGGTCTTGGTGGATGAGGCCCCGCCCTCCATGTACTTGCTCATGACGATGACGATCCGCCCGTTCTTGTTCTTGTTCTTGATGATCTTCATTTTGCCACTGAGGCTGCTGGGAAGGGTGGCCTCCGCTTCTGCCACTGCCGCACTGGTGCTGACCGCTGGCTCCACTCCTTCCGGGTGCGGGGGAGCAGGCGCCCGCTTTCCAGACCCAGGGGGGGCCTCCTTTGCCTCACTAGGACACCCCGGTTCCCTGTCCTGGACAAATTTCTGTTGCAGAGTGGGGGGCGTGGCTGGGGGTGTAGATGGGCTGTGATTGGTGGGCTCCTGACCTTTAACCTCCTTGGTCCTCTGATACTGTGGGTCGTACATCTTAGGGTCCGGCTGGTAATGGTGGTGCTTCTTGCTGTTGAGCTGGTAAAAGTACTTCTTTTTCCCATTGGTTAGCAGATCGGACTGGCTCTCCGCACCGCTGGGCTGGTACGGGTGGTGCTTCTTGCTGTTCAGCTGGTACTGCTGAGGCTGGGACCGGTGCACCACAATCGGGTCCAGTCTGGGATTTCTGTCCTCATCAGGGGGACCTTCTGGAAATCCAGAGAGGGCACTGGATCTCCGTGCAAAGGAGGGAACCTGGAACGTGTGGAAAAAAACTTCAGCATCATCACAATCACCAGTTACAAAACTTAACTAACTCTTTGGCTTGTGTGGCTTGGACATGCCAGTGTGTCCATTCCACCTTATTGTTGACAAATACAGATGCATACTGCATTGGTGAGTTGAGCTAGCTTACTGGATATGATTTTGAATAAAATGTATATTCAGACTTGTTGTAAAGTGGGTGACTGAGGTTAATGGGGGAGAAGCAAGCCAGGTCTGTTTTTTCAATTTTAAAGTGTAATTGGTTTAATTGTACTTCACACTTCACATTTGTGGAAATCAGTACAGAGAAGGAATAATAGACTGGGTACAATGCCTGCTAATACATGCAACTTAATTTCCTTTTCTTCCAAAAAAAAAAACCATAAAGGCACGGTTTGTGCTTTGAGAATCAAACATTCATGACTAACAGGGCAGAATGTCCAATCAGCTGCCAAATCAACCTTCTCTTCAACTTGTGCTCCAAAAACAATTAGGTCCATCTCCAGTGAGAACAATAATGGTAATTAATCATGCCAGTTACTTTAAAGTGGCAGTGGAGTAAAATGGTTTGGAATACCCGGCTATTTGAAGGGACTGAGTTCCTGTGGGTAAGATGGTATGAAAATGCCTGACCAGGAGTATTAAACTGAAATGTACACTAATATGTACACCAGTAAAGTTTTGTCATACATCTTTGTAAAGCCTCATTGGGACAGAGCACAAAACAAATAAATACATTATAAATATATGACAAAATATATAAATATATTATAAAATAAATATGCAAATAAAATTTAATTACATCAAACATTCTTCCCACTGATAGCAATCATTGTTATCTGAATGATCTGCACCACTTCTCCAGAAGCCAGAGACTATATTTCATTCTACAGCAAACGAGACTTAATTCTGGTCGCACTGGTTTATCCCAAGAGCCACCCGAAACAGTGCTAACCACTGTGACCTCCCAACATGTAAGAGGATGCAAGCAAACCAACCCATCCCAGTAGAGGAATGTGCTTTGGAGTGCCAGTCTATCCAGATTTAACAAAAACAATGAGGGATAAAAAGCAAGTAAAGAAACCAACAGAAATAAACGAAATGAAACACCTGCAACTGGCTCACAGCTTGGTTGCATCATGTTACATCAAGTCAGCCGTTCTGCCACACCATCAACACACAAGCAAATGAATTCCTATGTGCTGAGTGCTTCTGTGCTGAAGGTTACCTGCACTAAGAGGTGCTTGGGTTTAGGCCCCCGTTTTCGATACCCCAGCAGCTGCTCCTGTCTCTCCCTGTGAAATGAATGAGAGAAAAGATTTAGCTGCACATGAGAAATCACACGTTTGCCTGCCAATTGTGCATGAACGCTGCGCTGTGATAGGGTACACACACCACTTCTTGATCATTGTGTGCTAAATTCCACTCAATGGATTCATGCTCTTGACAGTAATGTTGCAAAGAAATGAATCCAATCAAAAAGTATATGTGCATCCATGTGTACATGTACATTTCTGTAATGTCAGAGCATTATGCAGTGATTCCCTGTGTTCATACACTGGAGATGCATTTTAGCATTGGGCCACATGCAATATCAAATATAATGAAATTCAGTTTTAATTGGATTCTATATTCACCTCATTTTGAAAGGTTACAACATCCAAGCTGTGCATATGTGAAGTATGATTTTTTCCCATTTTTACTGCATTAATTTAAAATTGCTTTGCATTTCAACCTGGGCTGATTGCTCCACTCTTCCGGCTGAGTGTTTTAACCTTCTTTGAGTATTCTGCATTGCGTCTTTCAAAACAGAAATGAACATGCATCCTCACAGCTGAGATTGGAGGTTCCCATCTTGTGTGTTGCTTCCAAGTGAATCAAGTTAAATTATATTTAAAAGCAGAAAAATACAAAAAAAATTCAAATGGGGTAATTAGACAATTTTGTCCATTTCTGAAAAGCAGAAATTGCAAATTGGGTTTATGAAGGGAAGTCACACATTGCAATTTTAATATGACCTCATACCTTGCTAGATGAAGTAATTGGGTTTTTTTTTTCCAAGTATTTAAATGTCTGTTAAAATTACCATTGTTTTTGTCACTTAAATGAGTGGCACTGGATAACCTTCAGAACCAGACAAAATTCAAAGGCAAAATGCCTCTGTAATTATAAACGCCTATAGCCTATATGCGCTACAGTAGAGGGAATTCAATTAACGCATGAGGAAATTCCTTTCCATCAAACCCTACCTTCCCCCCCCATGCTAATCCCTTTCTTTAGCCATACCAAAATCCTAATTAGAGTGAAGGCTGTGTATATTTTTATAGCTACGCATTTAAAGCCAATCAAACTCCCCAGAGAGCCACAAGCACTCAGTGGAAAAGAAAAAAAAAAAAAAAAAAAAAGTCTCACATGGGAAGGGAGATGGTGACTGGCAGGCGGTCGCAGGGAGGGTCAGAACAGCGATTACCGCTAACGTGAAGCCCTCAGTGGATTCTATCTCCTGGCCGGGGGCGAGTGGATGTGAGGTGTGCTCGGCGTGAGACGTCAAGTCAAAACGTTCTGCTCCGCGAGGCGCTAACAGGCTCAGCGAACACATGAGCACTGATGCACTGGAGGGGGTGGGTTGGGGGTTGGGGGCGTGGGGGTAGCTCCCATCTTCAATAAGATTTTGGTAATTACATCCTCCAGTGTGGCTGCTAATCCCATCCCACCCCCCACCCACCCCCATGCTCTGAGTGGGGACTGAGATAGCTGGGAGATGGGACGACCTCCACCCTCAATGGAGCTAGAGGAGCCATAGTGTACACTATGTTATGGTTTTGCCTTTTCAGTTTGGAGGAGGCACAGCGTCTGCTCAGGTTTCAGAAGAATGCCTCTCAGAAAAGTGTGTGTGTGTGTGTGTGTGTGTGTTGTGTGTGTGTGAGCTCACACATTTACACCCAAAAAAGAGAAGCTGCAATATGAGTTTCAAAGTTTAGTTCGCGACAGTGGCCCCACAGCAAAAAAATCTGGTGCATGATAACCCCCCCCCGCTAAACAAAAACTAAGAATGACCAGTTGTCAATTTTGATGCTGACTAACATAGTTAAGACTCCTCCCAGTGCTTGTCGGGTAAAACGGGAAATAACCACACAAAGGTGCAAGGACCATGTCAGCAATTGTTGTCACACAAGGGAACTGTGGGTGGTTGTTATGGTTACCAACATAAACACAAGCTTGGTGATTAACTCAGGTTTCCGGTTGCATCGCTGTTTTGTGACATCTGAAGGGAATTTTATAACAAATAAAAATTTTCAAATTCAACAATATGCCGTGGTGGTGCAGGTGCAGATAAATATACACCAATGAAACGTTGTACGTAAATTTGCAAAGTCACATTACAACAGGACTAGAGCAAAGTTCAAGAGGTCAATATCTTAACCAGGACTGGAGAGGCAAACTAGAGAACCACTGTTATCAGCCAATATTGGCTTATTACAGATAAGTCTGCATCCACTGCAATTTCCCTGATAGCACACCATTAAGATAAAGGAGAATGCAGGAGGACTGATGGAGTATGTGACCTTTGGGAAATTGTCAGCACACATTCTGAGCCACAGCAAATTTGGCTATACATATGCGCAATTAAGCAAGCTACATCTGTACCACTCCCCTATTCATGTAGACAGTGCTGAGCTGGTGAATTGAGTTAGTCCAAATGCAAAAATCCTACCTAAAGTGTGCAACCCATCAATTTTTTTCTCTTGAGAGCCAAATTTGAGTGAAGCATGCTAAATAACTATTTTTAATATGAACACAGAAAAAAGTATTTTATTCTTTGAGAGCGAAATTTGAGGGACCTGTGTTACATACTATCTGTTTTAATGCTACATTACATTCATTTCGCTACATTACAGTCATTTAGCTAACGCTTTCATCCAAAGCGACTTACAGCTGATTAGGCTAACCAAGGGCCGTTCCCCCCTGGGAGCAATGCGGGGTTAAGGAGCCACTACACTACAGGCTGGCCAAACGTGTATTGCTAACACAGAAAAAGTTAATATCTGTAGATACATTGATACATCAATAATCAGTTTATTTTGCTAATTATTGCTACCAATATCACTATTAGACCCCAAAGTCATCTATCAGACAGGCCCTGATCTTAACAATACATTTGAAGAGCAGGATAAGCCACCAGCTTTGCTGATACAACCCCATAAAGCGTCCAGTGTTAACGCTTGTACATGTACACAGTGTACATAAGAGTGTGGTTGTTCTCACATGTACACTGTTAGTGTTACAGGGATACTACACATTTTATCGGATGTGTACTGGATGATAAAATGGCAGTTAAAGTGCAAATTCCCTATGGTAATACACCAAACAACTTTCATTCCACCACTTCAGTTGTTTCCCTTGACTCTTACTATCAATTATTATTTGCAATATCCACTCAACATCTTGCCTAAGGAGGGCAGGTGGTACATTTTTATGGTACTGTTTTCATCTTATGAATCACCTTGTTGACGTGCAGAGGTACAAGGGGGAGGCAGTTCCCATGGCAATACAGGTAGCCACAGCAACAAACCTGAAAATTGACGTGTGCGAATCAGAAAAGCCTTTCGTTCGATTGTGGCAGCCTATCTTACACTGGGGAAACACTGAGTCACTTTTATGAATCACCCTCTAAAAGCACAAAGTCTAACTGCACCTTGTGATTGAGAGAGTCAGCAGTGCTGAATGGCATTTCAACATTGATAATGTCAACCCCCAACCTGTTTTTATGGGGAGAAGGGGTTTTACGTCACAGAAGCAAGCCATGGATAAGCAAGCCATTGTTCTCGGGAAGTGCTACAAATGAAATGGCCATAAGTACTTTCATTAAGTTTAGTTTAGAAATCCAAAACAACTACTTACTGCTTCTTTCACATTATACCCAAGACTAAAGTACAAACCACTTTGTGTTTTCATACAACAATTATAACAATTATAATGGTAGTGATGAGGCAACTGAGCATCAGGACACAAAAAATTAGTGGTGTTCCCATATGTTACCTGCAACTCGCTGATTTTAACGTGTTTTTGCGAATTCTTGTATGCCGTAAAACCTACTGATTGGCTGAAACAAGTCTGTTGTTATTAACGGCTAATTGTTGCTCTGATCATTCTTTGTGTTGGTGTTGCCATACCATTATCAGGACTCTGCCTTCCCCCTAACAGTGATGGGACAGGCCTACTTGAGATCAGAGAGGGGAAAAAAATCCCATTTCCATGGTGATGTGTAAGCCACACCCACACTGTCACGTGCAACAATAAAAATTCAAATGAGTAGAACTTTGGGGCACCACGTTGGCATGACCACAATTCTTAAACTGGCATGACAATCCCGCCCAATGGAAATTCTGCATTTGCTTATACAAACCTTTCCTAATTCTGCTTAGCAGGATTGGCCTCATTTCAACATACAGCACCACTGTACCACAGTTGCTCTTATCCTGTCCCCAATGCTTACTGCACACATAAATACCTATAATTCTCACAGGAATAAAACTGGTGCACCTTCAATCAAGCTCAGAAATTCTCACACTGAAGGGAAAAGATAAGAAAGATAAGTATGATGGTAATTGAAATTCACACGCTGAACATTTTGCATAAGTATCAACTACCTGTGCTTCAGAAAGGTTTATTTGCATGAGAGGACTATTCTTTGAAACTAATGTGTATGGAAATAGGCCTCCTTTAAGCCCAAGCTGTTTAACGCCCTATAACGGACACCACGCTCCCATGTGAAATAGTGAGCTTGATTAATTTTGTGAGATATGGAGCACTGACTTTACTGGTACACGTCACCACTGTACAACCACTGGACGTGTGTTACACACCTGTTTGTGTCTGATGAGACTCTGGTATTGCATCTATTGCATGTATTATATAAAATGCACAGCTTTCTTTCTCTCGAGTGTAAAATAGAATATTCCTGAGAAGCAACTATCAAGAACTATTTTTTTACTTCTGAAGGGCCAAGTTTCAAATGCATGTAAACAACTGACTAATAGACAACTGACTTTGTGAGGCTTTCTGAAAAATCTTTTCAGACTGTATAAAGGTTGTTTTTGTGAAAAGGCTTGCTTGCTATCAAACCAGTGACCTGTGTTCATTTTACAACCTTAGGTTGAATGCATTTGTTTAAAATAACTCCAAATTAAGTAAGCTAAATTACTAAATGTACATTTCAGTCTTGCTACTGGAGTAGTGCACTTGCTGACCAAGTGCTCTGTAATTTCAATAAGTAAAATCCAAAGATAAAATGTGGTCAATCCACAGCAACACACACCATCACATATCAATACTATGATCATGTGGGGAACCCCCTAACCTTACATTTTTATTTCCACCTCTTTTGGGGGTGTCCCTCATACCTTGGGTGAGAGGGGCCTCAGACTCACCTATTTTAAGCCCTTCCCTTTGTAAATGCAGGGAAGACGTCATGTTTGCACCAGAGACTGATTGTATTCATCTAATAGTTCAGCCACTGGTGGACTGTGTGACTGTGAACAGTCATCTGTTCTTTGAAAGAGTGAGTCAGTGTAAAAGTGACCCACCAAATATTGGGCAGAGTGTGTTGTGAATAAAATACATAGGCTAAATACAAAGATGTAGTCACCACTGTTTATGCTTTACTCTTGCGGCATCATGCCTGCTTGCTTGCCCAAGTCCACACAAGGCTCTGAGGAGCAGCGGCGCGAGCCTCGTGGCCCCGCCCCTCTTTTCATGACTATATAAGGCAAGCCTCTCAAGTGTAGGCTGTCTTCCTCACCTGTTTTGGAAAGCGATCAGCAGTCGCGGGTCAAGGATGTTTTCCTCTGGTTCCCACGTGTTGTATCTACCAAGGACGAGGGAAAATAAAGAAAAACATGTTTTTTAATGCTGAGTACTATATCTTCGTGTCATTCACGTGGAAACTGTTTGTGGTGGAGATATCAATACACATGATTGACACTTCTTATGGTATAATTCACCTGCTTTATCACCGGTGATGTAAAGAAACACATCCGAGTAATATTGAGAGTCATTGCTGGACTGTGATATTGCTGTTATCGAAAAAATACTTCCAGTCCACGAGTACTTCTAGGCCTTTACACATTATCTTTTTACAGTTTTTTCTTATTTTTTCCTATTCCCCGCAATTTACATTCGCTACATATTTTTTTAGTCGGCTCGCAATGCATCATAGTCTCGCTCACTGCAGTCAAATACACATTACACTGAAAATTAGCCTCTCCGTGAAACTAAAAATAAAATAAATTGTGCATAAATACATGCCTGTAGCTCATTATGTTGAATACGTTAATAAATGAGGGGCAATTACACCACCACCACAACCCCCACCCTCACCCCCAATTCCATTTACGTATATGCACGAGCAGAGCAGGAAAAAATAATTAAAACGGGATTAGATTGCCATGTACTCTCCCTTCCCTCGCATAAATTAGTGATGGCATCCACCGCTACTGTGAACCCTCTCTCTCTCTCCCTCTCTAGCGCGCGCGCACGCACATTTCAGATTTTACAAAAAAAAAAAAACCTCTTAACTGACACTACAACTCGGATAGCGGGTGTAGTTTGCTCACCCGATTTGCTCGGTGCGAGAAAAAAAAGAGCAATAAACAGAAATGCATACTTACTTGGGAGACCACCCTGTCCACTTCACCAGGTATTCTATTCTACCCTGTGGAAACAAGACGAGAAGCAGCGTTTAACGAGACGTTCGACATTACGGAATGAGGCGCTTCCCTTATAACATTTGTTGTCAGCCGCATACTCCCGAAATTCTTCATGGGATCATCCGTGCTGAGGGATATACCTTTCGAATGCGCTTCTTTTCGATGCTCTCCACCGCAAAGACGTGTTCTCCTGCGGCAGGTAGCTCCATTCTCGCTCGGAAAATGTTGGACCGAACAAGCGGTTGCAAAGAGCTGAAATCCACAGACTCAAGCTGTCGTTCGATGCGTATTTCGACTGCCAATCCGTCTCTTGTTTGAAGCAAAAAAATATGTTCCCTCCCTCTCTTCTTTCTCACTCCTTACTCTCTCGCTCCCCCACTCTGTCTGTCCTCTCACGGTTCCCTCGCGCTAGCTTTGGTGCTCTTTGGCAATACGCAGCGAGATGTGCACGCCAGAGACGCTGCAATAGACAGCTCGTGCAATAGCCAGGGCCATGACGTCAAAAAAGAGGGGGAGGTTATAAGGGCTGGTACACGGTTTTATTCCAGAGCTGCTGAACGCAGGACAGAATTGAGCGCCAAGAGGGAGTTATGGAAACTGCAATACAACATTACGAATATGATACCAAATGCCCTAACTGACAGCGGTTTAATTGAAAAACAGTAACTTAAATGAACCAATCCTTCCATTTAATAATTTAAATGGCGGCGAAATCAGAATTACTGACAAGTATCTCCAAATTTGTTGATTTCTGATTATTTGAATTAAAAACAATAACAAATTTATATAGTCTATATACCATGCTTATTTAAAATATGTTGCAACTGCTTATATTCAAAATAGGAGGATTATGAAGAATGCTTTTTTATTCTTTATATCTGCCTTTTGGATTTAATGGTACATATATAATGTAGATTACATTAAACCTGAAAAGAATGTGTGTCAAGGTGAAAAATAGTTCAATTCAGGCCCTCTTCATAAGTCTGTTACATTTCAGGAAAATTAACATTCTGTCGAGTAGGTCATTCAGAACTAAATGGAAAGTGTTATAGGTAAGGAGTGAGTGAAAAACACAACACTTTTAAGCATTATAATCATTCATTTTGCTGTATATAACATAGGCATTGTTAGTCATTAGCATGCAGTCTTCATACACACTGTGTTAGGTTTTGTAAATAAACTGTGTAAGCCGTGGTCTTATAAATATGGTAGGTAGCTATACAAATAAAGTGTTGCCTTGCAGTAACTACAAAGTACAAATTGAGTTACAGTGCCTATAAAAATAATTAACTTGTCTTGGATCTTGCATAGTTATTTAAGTCTTTGTAGTAAACATTTATGTTAATGCTATTTCCCTTTTGCCCCCTTGAGCTCAGTAGTGGAAAAAGGAAATCAGAATCAGTAGAAACCGACAACATATGTAGGAGCATATATGAATGTGGTACCGTTTTAATGGAGTTAACCCGTTTGTCGAATTTTAACATAATGATGAAATCAGCCAACCTATATACAGTTTGTTTGTAATTCTGCAAGTATTGCCAACCTGCAAGCCTCTGAGTATTGAGGTCGTTTATTTCATATTGATAACCTAATAATTGCGTTACTGTTAAGTATTTAACCGAAGTATGCGAATTGGTTCTCTTGCTTGTCTCTCTTTGGTGCATTATCCAGGCATCCGAATCGAAACTATGTTTAATAAGACCGATTATAGTTCGCTTTACTCTGCGATTAATACCACTCCCAAATGGATTGAAGCAGGGAATTGTGTTTTCGGTGTATTATTTCGGCAGACAGTGTAATGGGCTTGGGAGGGGGAAATGATTTGCTGAGTGTTCCTCCATCATTTCATCTAGGCTACTTAATATTGATAGGGTCTTATGATAAAGCGAATTTTCGGCGCCTGTTTGCCTCCTCTGCGTGATGTGAAGAAATCAAATCTATAGTGGCTAGAGTCCCTTGTTGCAAAAGATATGTAGGTCACACATCAATCAATCTATAAAGCCAATGGCGTTTCCTACTCGGCTAACTCTAGCAGATTCATGACCAACACCAACCAGCTGTTTTTTTTTTAGCTAAAGAGAGACATGCTCCCGTGTTTTTATGATGGCAACATTGTGCACTTGATTCTACACGTGAACCCGATTAATCTCTTTTAATGCGTCAATAACGTCCCAATTTACTTGGGTACCCATTCGATATTCTAAACGCTATTCACTGTGACATATGTCCTCAAAGAGCAGGAACACGGTGGTAACACGATACGTATAATGAGAAATGAACGGCAGTAAGGATGATGTGTCGATCGAGGGAAGGCTAAAATTAAGAACCTGAATGGTTAAAGGCAGCCCTCCGTATAGGCGGCAACAGTCAGCCTATTGGGCGCGTGCACGATATAGCGCTGCCTTTCCATATAAGGTCATGAACAGAAATAAGGAGCTACATATCAAACGACCTTCATTAGCTGTATGTTTGCATCAATTTTAATAGGCTACAAAATCAGTATGTTCTGACACAACAGGAAATAAGCACAGTTCGTAGAGTTGAATATTTACTTATCATTCATCGAAGGACAAGGAGAACATACGCCCAGCTGTCTGAGCAACACATTTAATGGAATTTTCTTTGCCTTTTTCCATTTTAATTTCAGACAGTGCAGTAGTCAAGAGATCTATGGAAATTTGTATTTGCTTTAGTTTCATTCGTAGATATATGTAGGAAGAAGGCTATGTCTCTTAAGATGAACGCATTTATTTTGTAACATCTACAATCTCACAAAAGTTATTGCACAAAAGGGACAAATTAAACACGGATTGTCCATGGGTTCGACTGTCTTTCCGCTTGTATCACGATTAATGTTGTGTTGTTGCAAAAACAAGTTTCACTTGAGTAAATGGTGAGACATTGTGGTTGGTTGCCCTTGGTTCGCGTTTGATCTGAACTGCGCGAACTTGAAAATGCATTCAGATAAGGTTCCATGGAATGCAGAGCACGTGCATCTATTATCGCGCTCTGCAGCTAAACAGGCATGGAACTTTCGTTTACTGCTCGTGCGATAAAGTTCCAGTAAGGATCCCGGAACTTCCAGTAACAACGAGAAATGGAAGCCACATAGTGCCATAGAATAATATAGAGAGTATATTTGTGAAATATTTTATAAAATGTAAAGACTGAATGGAAATCTTGATTATGCTAAATACCATGCCATTTTATTAACTGTGCAGCGTCACTGTCATACTACATTTGATACTCGTGTATCATGGAAATCCCTTAACTTCGAATGACAAGCTTTAATGACGTTTAGATTTACCCATTTTCACGTGTTTTTAACTTGCTCTGGCATTGTCATCGCACCGGATCTCATCCTCTGATCCAGCTGAAGCCCGTTAAAAAGCCGGTCTGACTCTTGTTGCACGGAGCAACTTTCCACCCTGGCCAGATCAGTCCATGTCTTGGATGCTCTCATTCGCCGTTGTGAATAAACTGCTGTTGTCTTAGATAATATGTCCTACATATGATACAGATAGTAATCCTTGTATGGCGTGTATTTTCAATGTAAGCCATTTTTCCTAGTCGGCATACTTTTCATAACTTGGTTTCGTAACAGTGTCAACAGGACAGAAATGTAAAACAAGTTTTGTCCGTGCTGAGTTGGTAATCCACATTTTAGTACTCCCTGAAGAATTTCAAAATTAAAAAAAAAAAAAAAAAAAAGTAATAAAAAATTGTGTTCATATGAGTCTATTACGTGGTCGGTCTTTGCCATGTGAGTTAGAACTGAAATAAATTAATCACCATTGACCATTCGAAACACTGAAAATGTGCGGTTATGGCAACACCTAGGGCGAATAAGCAAGTGTAGCCCCCTTCCTCACATGAGAGGTGTTTGCGCAACGTATTCTATTGAAACTCGAACATATTGATTCAAGAAAAAAAGAGGACACTCCATGCATATTTTGCTTTTGATTGATTTCGTTTGTGCTTGATCTCGGTGATCAAGGTATCTTAAACTACATACCCGCAACAACAATCTTCGGAAGACTAGCTGCTTTAAATGAGAAATAATAGCCTGCTCAAATGTAGTGAAAATTGGTTTAACATTGTGAAACAAATTAAGCAGCTACAGGGGCTCAGATCTCAGTTGGTGGTTAAAGTATTTGCTGTAAAAGTAGGACGTCTCATGTTCGAATCTCAGGTTATACAAGTTTGTAACCTGCAGTAAATGTTCATGGTACAACACTGGAAAGGATAACAAGCAGAAATCAACGACATAAGTATTGACCTTGCGCGAGGAATTTTCTTGGTCTTTACTGTGTACTTGTGACTAAATATTCTTGTCATTCCAAAAAAAAAAAAAAAAAAAAAAATACTCCACTTAAATTCATAACTTAACGGTCACCTAGCCGTAATTGTTTTTATGGAAGAAAAGTATAGTGCCTGAATGTTACACATGAGATACTAATGTAAACATAATGACCACAGACATCCACAGATAATATATTTGTTAAAACGTTCACAACATATAAATTAATAACTGTATAGGGTACGTGGCGGTTCCATTCCTTCTGCTCATTAACAGAGAGTGTTCCAGTATCACAGGATTCACACTGTGTAACGACTGCATCCACAGGGAAGGACGCATCGTCGCAACAGACGTCACCCTAGTAAAGGTAGAGGGAATAAATGGCTATTTTTAAAAGCACAAAAAAGGAATAGACTAAAAAGTATGGTAAAATTTGGAGTGCGTGAGTCAAACCTTAGCTAATGCATTGTTCCGGGAACTTCAGCAGTGCCGTGGGTCACGACATGAGAAGCTCTTGTTGCTACGCACGCCTGCGCAGCGACTGAAAACAGCTGTCAGTGACTCACTCACTGATGCTCCAGAATCTTGGTGCAATTAGCTTAATGCACGTATTACGTAGGCTGAGGGACAGCCAGGTAATGCCAATCGCGCCATTACTAAAAAGACTGACGAACATGCGCAGCAGAGAGAAAACACTTTGTGTCATTAATTAGTGCGCACGTTGATTCGTCCTTAATCCATTAGATGAAGAAGATCAGTCATGGTGAGGCAGTTTCCGGCCTATTAAGTTCATGGTCATTGCCACCGTAAGCAATGATGTCACATCCTGATAGGACACCCCCTCGGGTCATCGATTTGTACGGGGTAAATTCTTACTGCTCAGCTGACATTGGTTTGATCATGCTCCACAAATAATGTGAAGTGTTCCTGATAAAATGTATGGATATAAACTGTAAAATGACTTATGCAGACCATTTGTCCTCCAGAGCAATTCAAAATGACTCGTTTTTTTCCAGGAGACAATCAAGTGCCCCAGTGTTTCAGTGTTATGAATGAACAAGTCCTCTGAAGTCACTCATATTTACACAAAACAGTGACTGTACAACAATACACATTTGCTGATAATTTCATGTCTTTTACTCATGCTTTCCCACACACACATTAAAGCTTTTTAATAGTGGGTGACTGGATAGCCATATTATCAATACAGAAACACTGAAGGACAGCTAACAGTGTGACAGAGCAGACTGAGAACGATCAGCCATCACAGAGACTGGGTAGATATATTCTCAATGCAAAAACAGAAAAGAACTGAAGTACACTAAACTTTTCACTGGCCAAAAACCAGTAGCACCAAGCAACACCACTCTGTGCAATTCTAACTCAAACCCAACTCCATCTGAAAAGACTGCAAAAACCGATTCCATTATTAATAAGATAAAAGCAGCACAGGCAGGATATCATTATTAGAGTGGTAATGTTAACAGGAACAATAAAGACACTGAGGTTAATTTAAGTAAAGTTGAAGACCAATAAAGACACCGTGAGGGGTGGTAATGATGAATAGATGTGTGTGTGTGTGTGTGTGTGTGTGTGTGTGTGTGTGTGTGTGTGTGTGTGTGTGTGTGTGTGTGTGTGTGTGCGCGCGCGCGCCTGCGCATACGTGTGTAATCGGTCTGAAATCCCTTTCTCCTCATGTCCTTGTCATTGATGTTTGGACTGGCTGGCTGGTGCGGGGATGCTCGGGGTGTTCACCGCTGTCTGCGGCCCCCCCCCCCTACAGGCATGGGGGGAGGTCGATACAGAGCGCCCACCTCCAGGGGACACAGTGCAGTTCTGCAGGTCGCGTAAGCCGACCTGTCAATACAGTATTGAGCTCTCATTCTGCACTCTCTTAGCTTGCATTGCAAGGCTCTGCCTCGTCCCTCCCCACTCCCCACCCCCACACACTCACACACACACACTTACACACACTCATACATATAACCAACCACACATACACACACACACACACACACACACTCATACATATAACCAACCACACATACACACACACACACACACACACACTCATACATATAACCAACCACACACACACACACACACTCACTCACCCTCATACTTTTACCCAACCACACACACACATGCACAGACACAGACCACACACAGGACGCACACACAGGCACCACCCTAATTCCATCATAAAAATGCATCCAATAGACGGTAGGCGTGTTACCCTCTGGGCCTACAGACAAAACATGCAGTAGTTGTTTCTCATTTGATTTCCAAAAAACAATTCTTGTGCACACAATATTGCAGGTGTTTTTGGCTGCACTTGAACCACCACATGCCACACATCTCTGTGTTTATTGCATTTCCGCTAGTGTCTATTGCAAATTCTGAGCTGCGCCAGGCTGTACATCAGAGCTCCTGGCATACCCTGTGATCCTTCCACCCCTCCCTGCCTGCACTCGGTCCCACGGGAGAGCTTATTTGTCCCTTTTAATTGAATTTTAATTTACAATACGTAGCCATGCAAGGAGGAGGGGTGGGGTGGGGTGGGTTGGAGGTAGGGGCGGGTTTGGGGGTGGGGGGAAAGAAGGCTGGAGTTGAGAGGAGCTGGGCAGGGTGGAGGTTTGTATGATCTTGCGCCATGAAAAGACAGAGGGCTGAGACAGGGCCAGAAACGGTGATCTGTATAGCGTGTTTTCGGGAGCCCCACATTCCAGACAAACCTGCCAACAGTGTCATTCAGCACAGCAATTAAAATTAATTAGGTAGAGGGAAATACAGGAAAGATGCCTTTGTGTGTGTGTGTGTGTGTGTGTGTGTGTGTGTGTGTGTGTGTGTGTGTGTGTGTGTATGTGTGTGTGTGTGTGTGTGTGTGTGTGTGTGTGTGTGTGTGTGTGTGTGTGTGTGTGTGTGTGTGTGTGTGTGTGTGTGTGTGTGTGTGTGTGCTGTGGTGTGGTGTGGGAGGAGGATGGGGGGATGTGGGAGGAGAGCACGAAAAATCAGTCTCCTGACTAAACGTCTGTAAATCCTGTTACTGGGATTTTTTTCCTTGTAAGGCACACATATTGAACAAACTTCAGTCCTTAAGCTTTTAACTCAGGCGAGACCATCCAAATTAATAAATAATGCGCAGCGACCTGATGAAAACTTTTTAAATGTTAGACGCAGTACTGAATAATTCACTAGCATCGGAAGATAGTGTAGAATGTAGATGAAAGGGCGGCCTGACAAAGGGAGGATTTTTGTGTTTCTGTTCGCAGTCTTTTCCTTGCAGACATGCATATTCTGTGTGGTTGTGTAGTGCCTAATGTTGCTCTTAGCCCCTTTTTGTTTTTACCTGTACGTGATGTGATGGCCAAAGACACGCATGTACAGGTATTCAGGCCACATTATTTGTGTCTGTGTTTATGTATGTGTGTATGTGAATGTGCGCACTCGTGTGTGTGTGTGTGTGTGCGTGCGTGCGTGCGTGCGTGCGTGCGTGTGTGTGTGTGTGTGTGTGCACTCCTGCATGTGTGTTTGTGTGTGTGTGTGTGTGTGTGTGTGTGTGTGCACTCCTGTATGTGTGTTTGTGTGTGTGTGTATGTGAATGTGCGCACTCGTGTGTGTGTGTATGTGTGTGTGTGTGCACTCCTGTATGTGTGTGTGTGTGTGTATGTATGTACTTTGACACATGATGATTTGATCCTGATGTCTGGGGAAAGGGCACCAGTGAGGGCCAGATTAAATGAACATCACAGGGCAGGCACACACACACACACACCCACACACACACACACACACACACGCACACACAGTGGAAGCTGAGTCTGCACCATGACTGGTGCTGTGGAGCATCACTCACTGCTTACCTGCCTACTGCCTACTGCACACTTATATCAGTTCCCAGCAGAAAGGGCTGCAGTCACAGAAAAGAAGCCCAGTGTTACTGTAGTGAGATATTAACACAATATTAGTACTTATTCTGTTTGTGTATGAACTATGTACAGGCAGGGTGAAGTTATATGGGGGATATAGAACCTACTGCACTGAAGTGTGGTACATGTATACAAAAACTATAGCATCACTGCAGTGTTATAATCAACAAAATAAAGGATATTTGGTTTTATTGACGTAGGGATATAAATGAACAGTGATGGTCCTTTGTGACTGAAAAATGAAAATTAATGAAAAAATAAAATTCTTTATTGAAGTCCGGTTTGCTGCAATCTCCATGTCTGTTGCTTATTACAAAAAAAATTGTATTTCATTATTAACCGAGAAAAGTTATAAAACTAAGAACAATTTTCTGCAGTTACTACAGTATGCAGACTTTACCTGAAAAAGGACAGTATGACTGCTGTGTGGCATTAAAGACAAAGTGCTAGATTCAATCAAACGCACTTAGTCTCTGTGAGGTTTGGATACAATTCAGTACAAACATACAAACATTACAATTTCATTTTCTTGTGGTTCATTTTATTGAAGCAAATGTGACTGTTGGAATGTGTGTTTTTTGCATATTGAAATATAAAAGAATATGTCCTTAAAGAAATTAAAGTCTGTTTTGACAGAAACTAGAATTTAGTAGAGCTAGTAGAAGGTATTGTTTCAGAGAAAAACCATAGCACGGTTATTCAGTTGTTAGTAAAAGCAAAGGACAAAAAATTGACAGAGTCCCAGCCTAACCATGTTTGATATCACAACTTCATAATTGTAAATACTGTTTTATATAATGATTGTCATATATATTATTGCCATAGTTATAATGTAGTGGATATCCATGTTCCATTTACATGTTTTATCTAATTTTATGTAATAATTGCATTTTATTCTGGACTTTGCTCATTTGCTTGTTCTATTTATGTTCTTTGTGTATAGATAACTGCATGAATTGTTCGTTTTTCTGATCCCTGATCAGCAGTGTACTGATACTCAGGCACACTGGCGACTCAGGCTGTGTATCTGTGTAGGTGTTATTTCTCCTTTGTATATATTTCTCAATGGTATGTTGATAGTCGCTATGGATTTTTTTTTCTCTCCATTGAACTTAATGGTAAATCAATACTATGGCCAGCCTCTAGTCCATGGTGCTCTATCACATATGGGCTACCCATAAACCAGTGTAAATACAGATTTGCTGGAACAGGGATTTATTATCCTATTATCCTTTCGTTGTTTTTACTGTACTACAGATATATGCTGTAAATTAAGTTCTTGGACCGCTTTCCCGACTGGACACCGGACAGTTTTATTTATCTGTTTCTATCGGTTTTTGTTGGTATGCACATGCGCACACAAATAAGAATACTGACAACAATGGAGATGATTGGTCTCTTGGTAATTTTTGGTATTGTAGGATCAGATTGTGCAGTGCCCTTGAGCATAGACCAGAGAAAGCGTTTCCCTCCGCAGCTGAGTTAAATAAACTACCGTCGCGTTGCCACCAGACGGTCACTCACAGGTCCCTGTCTCCCCGCTGTCTGTTTGGAGTCTGTAAATAACGCCTCTTCCGCTGAAAGAAAAGGACAGTTGCTTTCGGTGCTCTGTTTAACTGAATCCCTGAGGGAAATGGTTCACGCTCAATGCCTTTAAAGCAGCGGACTAATTTGACCTGTTCTCAGCCACGCCCCCATTGTTCTGATTGGTCACGTGATCCAAATACCCCCCCAATTAGCAGTCATGACTTGGGCTGTTAACTTTGGGTGCACAAGCAGCACACAGACACATTTCAGACTGTGTTCTGCCTTCCAATATGTACACATATGTGTGAGTAGGTGCACAACATGCACACACACACGCGCACACAAACACACATGCGTACACTCACCCTCACACACAGGCACACACACCCACACTCACAGATGAGGATGGTCTCTTGTAAAATATGGCCATCTGGCCCTGGCTTGACATGCATGTAATGAAGCATTTATACAATATTTAAATATTTATTTTAATATAATAATGGTGTACAATTATTTTATGAATAACTTTTATTTTAGTTATTTGCCAATGACATATCAAACAACATTTTTACAATGCCAACAACAAGTATCAGTAGCTTTGCAGTACGCTGGGTTTACAGCCAAATGGTAACACCTGACCCCAGATACACTAAGAGAATTAATTGAATGGAAAAAAACAATCTATCTATTTTAAAAAATCAATATAAGTTAAAAAACTATTTTCATTTTTTCCAGCATGCATTGTGTTCTGAAGCACAATTGGGAAACACAATCTCTTCGTGTGGATTTTCCACTTCAGATTAGCCAGTTAGGGCTTTGTGAATCGGCAGCGCACACTGAAACACATGGCTTTCAGTGCCGTCAGTCTGACAAAGTTAATCGCCTGCGCTGCCCAGACTAAAGAAAACGTCAGAGAAAGGACACTGGCTCTTCACAAGGTAAAGGAAAACGTCTTTTTTTCTGTGCTGGAGAGCTCCTTTGATTATTAGTCAGTTAGTGCCAGAGGCAAATCCTTCAGTGGTCCATCGCTGTGACTTGAAAAGCTCCGCCAAGCAAAAGCGATCCACTCCAAGCCTCGCTAATCGAGTAGCATGTTGTTTACAAAGAGAGACCGACCAAGACATCTCCGTCCCTACCCCCACACCACCACCCCCCCCCCCAAGCCCAAGCCTTCGCTGCTGTGCGCATTAAACGTCACGGTGCGAGTCTTGGGTAAAGTCATAACGTTTCGTTTCACAACGGCCATGTGGAAAAACTGATTCACCTTCAGTGAGAGGTGGTCATGTGAACCTCCCAAAGACATCAGCCTCTACAACAGCCCCTGCAACACCACCACCCCCCCCTTCTTGGCCCACCTCAGCTTGAGGGTGTCTGTTGTCCAAACAGTCAAAGAGCGGAAGGCAGACTCAGATTTTCCGCCGCTTGAAAGCTTTTAGAAACAAACGTATCACTGCACTGGGGTCTGTGTGGAGGCAGAGCTGTCCTCTGACTGTCATGTGAGGCCTTCGCTTTCCGCCTGTCTAATCCTCACCCTGCACGCTTCGCCCTCGTTAAAGAAATACCGCTCGAGCTCTCTACCTGCGAGGCCAGCTTGGCGATGATGAGCTCTGCCAGGCCAGCCCTCATTGGATGTTTCTCTTTGTTGCTTTAAGATGGTAATAATCGAGAGTGCCGTAGCTTTGGCAATGCTAGCATGTCTGCCTCTGTGTATGGAGTGAGCACAGCCAACCATCTGTTTAAGCTCTGGGACAGACAGACTAGGCTCAAGTACAGTGCTGGATACTCTCCTGAAAGTAAGCAAAATGACAGGCCTAAACGGGCTGAACGGCCTTTTCTCTGATAAAAAAAATTCTGATGTACTTATTGATGGCCATAAATGACTCCTGTTATGTGTGTGTGTGTGTGTGTGTGTGTGTGTGTGTGTGTGTGTGTGTGTGTGTGTGTGTGTGTGTGTGTGTGTGTGTGTGTGTGTGTGTGTGTGTGTGTGGAAAATGCTCAACCTAGAAACACTGATGTTCTCCCTGAGCAGGAAAGAGCTGTGTTTTGAGTCTTGCGCACGCGAGGACCGCCACTGTGTCTCTGAAGGGCTAGACAGTCACGCCTCCGCATGTATCGACGCAGCTTCGCGCTTACAGCTGCTGGTGGTTTTGTGGGTTCGCCAATTTCTACTCTAATACCTGTCAACATAACGTTTCTGATGGAAGGATTCGACACGTAGGTTGCCGGTTGTTCCGACTCGGCTTCCTTCCTCCCCACATGCGGTACTGCGTCTATCTGCCAGGCCGAGTGTGGAGGCGGGGGCGCTGATAACCATCTAGCGCACTAGAGGCCCCCCAAGTCTCTCTCCTCTTAGCAAATCCTCTCTCACTCAGTAGATTCTGTGTCATCTATGCTGCTGTCATCTTTCGTATGGCGAGGTTCCATTGTTTATGCTACTGTAGTCTAATAAATATGTGACCACATTCTAATTCAACATACGCATATTGTGTCCTGTCTGTGTATTTCATCTGAGGAAACGTTTACTGTACTTCTGAATTTGGTCGTTCTTAAAAACAAATAAAATATTTAAAAAGTGATGTAAACAAAGAACTCATCAAAAAATCAATATCCAACTCTCAACTGTAATGCGAGGATCTGAATAATCTTAGGAAACACACTAAATACATTTTATTTATGAAACTCGCATCGAAATGCAGGAATTTGGATCATGTTTCTTTGATTTAATATCAATGAATTCAGTTTGAGTTGTGGTAAAGACTCTCAAGATTGGCATGCAAATAGATATTTTACACTTTGACACATATACAGTGGGGGAATATATTTTCATTTGTCTTTGTTCTCGAGGCGATTACTCAAGATGATGGTTAAATGTTTGGAAAATGTAAGAAATTATAATACCAGTAAAAACATACCTGTAGCATCAGCAAAATAGACATTACCTATTCTAACAGAGATCTACTTAATCCCTGAGGAATTCCTGGGACTTAAGAAAGGGGCTCGCTCGGATACTCGACTCATTGTTTCAGGGCCGTGATTTCAGTCCCTCGCTCGCGCTCCAAGCATTAATATTCATCTCTATTCTTCTGCCGGCGGATGGTATTGTTGTGATGAGGACGCAGGGTCTCTTAAGGATTGCCGCGCGCGTGCACCGGCAAGCGTGAAAAAAGCCTTGATAGCGAACCGCCCTGGCGAATTCTGCAGAGCTGTCGCCGAACCCGGGCCCCCGCCCCTACTCTCTACCCAGCGGTGAGTCAGAGTAGCAGCGTGACTCATCCGTCCTACGGCCCGCGCCAGCGGCACCACGCGCGCAGAGACCCATTAAAGGGATCTCACATCTGCCTTCAAAAACAACACATGACGCCATGCGCTCACTCCTTCCCATTTCCTACTCATGTTTGACATTTTTATATTTTATGGTCTTTCCTTGATGGAAGTAGTTTCCATTCTATGTAACCATAAAATACACTTGTATTGCCTCCCCTTCCCTCCCCAATCTTCTCGTGATTGCTTTGGCCATAAAAATTAAATATGCAGGAAAGGGTCTGAAAAACAAGCTTTATCTGTCCTTGGTTTGCTTAGAGAGAGGAACAAAATCTTCAGAACAAATTGGTCACATTTGGCCACACACACACACACACATGCACGTGCACACAATCACAGTCAGATCTATTGTTGCTGTACTATGTTGATTTTGTCAGTTTTTGAAAAGCAACTGTGAATGACTGTGTGTATTACGTTTTTTTTTTTCCCTCATTAGCATCTCCTTAGGAAAAAGCAGGCCTATTAGCGCTGTCATGGGACAAGCTGCCACTCCCCTCATGCACCGGCCATCTCCGTGTCCATTAAAAACGCTTTGGACCTCATTAACTGGGCGATTACGCAGGGCTGGGAGTTTGGGCTGTGGGTGTCTTATTGGCTCCTTTTTCTGGTAACCTGCCCCCCTCCCCCATACCCACCCCACACCCACTCCCCTTCCCTGCACGTCCGCCCCATCTAATTTCCTCTACTCTGCCGAGCCGGGCCAGATCCTGCTTTCATATGCAAATGTAATTTTAAATCTCACTCCCCTAATGGACAGAGATGGAAATCCAGGCTCTGCCTTAACGGGGTGCAAGAACATTTAACACCGCCATAGCACAGGTTATAATTACTGTCACAGAGGTTATAATCACTCTAACGCAGGTCAAACATCAGTGCCATCACACAGGCTAACTTTGCTCCACCTGCACCATACACACACACATATACAACATCTGGACACACACCCCCACACACACACACACATACACACGCTCACAAGCAAACTAGACATACTTGCGCATTCGCACACACATGAATTAAATATATACACACAAATGATTATGTGTTTGCGCACACACACACAGACACGGGTCACACACTAGTTAGAAGCTGCAGGCGGACTGTCAGATAATCCCACATAAAGCTCTCCGCACTCCCAGTTTATGTGACACTGACACTGAACCTTGCCTGATTTCAATTTATGAGCACACTGAAGCCATTAGTGTAACACATGTTCTCTCTCTCACACACACACACACATACACACACACACACACTCTCTCACGCATGCATAACCACACACATACACCCACACACACATACACACCCCCACACACATGCATACCCACACACATACACACCCCCACACACATACATACACACAGTGAAAAGAAAAACACTCATCATTAATACATTAATACTGTCAACTGTAACTGAAAACACAGAAATAATAATAATGTAACTATGGGTTTATTTTTTTCCTTTTGTTTGCATTTTCTGATTGGATTCTCTTTGGTATATACTATGGTTTTATTTTTTTTTTTTTTAATTCACTGTTGGCCTTTTGGAACATTATTTAACTAACCAAGAGTTAAATATAACCCTGATAAACATAAACTTAACCTTCTGAGTAATGGTAGATTGATCTCTGTTACCCTGAATTCCAGCTGTGAGTGTGTTTCAACATTTTAGTTAAAAACATGTTCTAAGTGCCTAAATTAGGAATTTATAAATCACACAAAGAGGTGTAGAAAGGCCAAAGCTTCATGAAAACAGAAGGAAAAAAAAATACAGACACATTATATGAGTGTATACAAATGCAAATGATTTTTTTTTTTCACACAATAATTTACAAGAATTAGAACTATTCTGCGCATTTGAACTGTAGATCCAGTGTGTGGGAATGCAGTTGATTGCAGTTTGCTGAGGTTTCTTTACAATGTGGGTGACGATGCAATGGGTACAAGAAGAGAGAGAGAGAAAACGACATGAAGAAGGGGAATGTGGCAGGAATGGATGCCCGAAACAGGTGACTGGAGAAGACGGAAGTCTGTGGTGCTTCACACCTGTGAAACTGGTTGAGCAGGTTAAGGTAGTGGCTTAAGTGTGGCTGATTCTCAGCAATGGAGTAGTGACTTATTCACCCTAACCTGATCAAAAATAAAAATCTTGATCTCTTTGAGGGCATATGTCATTAAATACAAACAGTGAAGTCCTTTCACGGGAATATTCTCTTCTATTTTATAATGAAAGGAACATGTTTCAACAGAACATTTTGATTGTCCACAAAACACCATATTCAAAGAAATGTATGCTGTAGTTTAAAATCTATTTTTGATTGAATTTAAACATTTTCCCAGTGTTTCCGTATTAGAACTGAACTATTCAATCACTCCCATCAAACGTAAACCTAGAAAAATGGTTCCTTAAGGGTTCTTTGTCCCACTGGTTCCTCTTTGATATGGATATTGCTGAATGGTTCTCTGTTGAACCTCATTCTAGGTTATATAAACAACCCCTCAACGCTATCGATAATTAAGAAGAACCTTTAAGCATTCCCCTGGCAAGACAAAAGAAGAACCTTTAAAGGTGTTTGATGGAATTTTTTCTTCTCAGAGTTTTTTTTTTTTTGGAAGGCTTTGATAAGAAGGAGGCTTCACTCAACTCTTCCTGTTCACATGGCAACGAGCCATGACTTATCAGAAAAAGTTGTGATACAGTGTTGAAGAAAATAAAACTGTGTGACAAAGAGAACTTAAAACATCAGACCTGTTCCCAACCTCTCTCCCTGTTACCCCTGAAAGACCAGAAACTCTGGAGAGCCAACTGGAAAATCAGGAAACTTTTACCCTCAAGTTAGGAAAACACTGTATACTATAAACAATGGAGGCTTGTAAATGAAAAAAAAATTATTTACATTATCTAGCTAATATACAGTATACAATTGACACCCATCATATAGATACACAAACAGTGAATAATAAAGTGTCTGTAGGTGTGTTACATAAATGTGGTATACAGATGTGTTAGTTGTAGTTGTGCTGTAGCTGTGTTAGTTGTAGTTGTGCAGTAGATGTGTTAGTTGTAGATGTGGTATAGATGTGTTAGTTGTAGTTGTGCAGTAGATGTGTTAGTTGTAGATGTGGTATAGATGTGTTAGTTGTAGTTGTGCAGTAGATGTGTTAGTTGTAGATGTGGTATAGATGTGTTAGTTGTAGTTGTGCAGTAGATGTGTTAGTTGTAGATGTGGTATAGATGTGTTAGTTGTAGTTGTGCAGTAGATGTGTTAGTTGTAGATGTGGTATAGATGTGTTAGTTGTAGTTGTGCAGTAGATGTGTTAGTTGTAGATGTGGTATAGATGTGTTAGTTGTAGTTGTGCAGTAGATGTGTTAGTTGTAGATGTGGTATAGATGTGTTAGTTGTAGTTGTGCAGTAGATGTGTTAGTTGTAGATGTGGTATAGATGTGTTAGTTGTAGTTGTGCAGTAGATGTGTTAGTTGTAGATGTGCTGGTGTTCAGCTCTTACTCATGACATTTGGGAGCTCATACAGCCCCGGCCCAATATTATCCTTGGTCATCATAATTAATTGCACTGTTGTTTCCTTAACGAGTTAAACATTTCAAGTTAATGTGCTGATCTTGAGAGGACAAGTTATAATACATGTAAATTATGTGCAACGTTTCACAGCTTATCTTGTTTGTAGTGCTGCTTTGTTGAGCGTTTTGAGTTTGATAAGGCTTGAGACCAATGTTTTATCTGTACTTTAGGCGGCATCACCGCGTTAAACATCACGGGCCTGTTTAACTCGGAGTCAAATGTGCAGAGATTCATCGTTAGAGGCGATGCTTAATTCTCTCGGGCTGAATGTGACAAGGCTAATTAGCGGTAACTGGTGACATGACAGGACGGGGCTAGTGGGTGGGGGTGGGGGTGGGGGTTGAAAGTGGGGGTGGATGGTGAGGCCTTGGGCCTTCTGTTGAAAGAAAAGAACATTGGATCCAAGGCGCAAAAAAACTGAACAGGTCTCACTGTAGCAAGTGGACAAAGGACCCATGCGTGTTCTCTCCCCAGTGCCAGCTCGGCCTTGTTTTTCTCTCTCTCCCTGCCCGCACAAGGGACGGCGTGTAACAGCTTTGTCAAGGCTAATTTATCCTCTGTGCGTCTGCGCAGTCATGAAGGTCTGCGCCAGCAGTGTGATGTCATTTCGGACAAACGCAGCTGTCAGCTCAAGGGATCTGTGTGGAAAATTGGGTGCATCCCCAAAAACGTGACTCCATGAACCCTAGCCAAGAGGAAGTTTACTGTGCCCTGTACACCACCTTCTACTTCAGACCTCTCTATTTGCCTCAGAGCAATACGAAAACCAGCTCTCCTTCATTGACTGTCTTGATGCTTGTTGTTTTCAGGCACATTTGCTTGTCATCTCATTGCAGCTATGTGGGCGAAAGCTTGAGCAGTATGCAAACATCCGCGTCCCTTAGGTAGGGTCTGCGTGGCTCTCTCTCTCTCCCTCTCTCTTCCTCTCTCTCAGAGTATAAATTGGACTTCAGGCAGAGACAGATGGCAGCGTTTGCTCTCGTCGCCTCTGGTTTTAATTACCACAGCACGCTGCAGACGTGTCCCCCCTGTCTAACAGCCACTGGGCCCTCGCGGCCTCTGTCGCCGGGTAGAAACCGTCAGTATCCAAGGAGCATTTCGACATTTGTTCGAAAAACCCGACGCACATTTAACTTTCGGGCACACATCGTTCCTGTTTTACTCCATCTATCCCGCCTCATCATTTCCCAGGTCCGTACGTCTCTTTAAAGCATGAGGTAACAAAGCGGTCGAGGTACGAAGGAACACTCCCAGACTGAGAAATCTCCATATATATGAAATGGACAGCAAACATGTAAGGAATGTAAGGAGGATGCACACTCTGGCTTTATCCTAATACATTCCTGATGCTGAGCTGCATAGCCCAGAAATGTGTGTATTTTGGTATTTGGTAGTATTTGTGTGTCTCTGTGCTTTTCACTTGGCGTGCTGTCGGGCAGAGGGGGCGGCTGGCGGCTGGCGGCTGGTGGCGGTTGCATCGGCGCGGAGACAGATGGCGGCGTTTGCTCTCGTTGCCTCTGGTTCTAATTACCTTCGCGTGTCGCTGACATATCGCCCCTGTCTAGCAGCGGCGGGGCCCTCACAGCTCTGTTGCCGGGCGGATCGAGCCGCGCAAATTCATTGTTTGGGAGTAGGAGGAGTGGGGGGTGTTAGAACGGTGGAGGCGCGTGAGAAAACAGGGGCGCGGGCGTTGGATGAGGATGTGGGGGCAGGGGGATTGGAGGATGGCGGAAGAGAGGAGTACGGGGGCGAGGTTGACGAATGAGGAGGCTGTCACTTCGCAGAGCGAGAGGGTGGAGTGATGTGAGTTAGGGCGCTCACTCTATGTTAGAGCCTCTGTACAAACACCAGCCCTTACCGCCATTCACCATGACCTTTGACCCCAGGCTATTACAGTTGAATTACGCCTGCCATCAACACTGTGAGATTGACTGCGCAAGTGGTGGCGTCTGGGAGACAGTGTGTGTGTGTGTGTTTTGCATGTGTGAGTGTATGTTTCTGGCATGCATGTGTTTTCATGTCTTTGTGTGTGTGTGTGTGTGTGTGTGTGTGTGTGTGTGTGTGTGTGCCTGTGTTTGTGTAAGTGTGTGGATGTGTTTCTGTTTTTCTGCTTGTTGGTGTACTCATGTCTTTGTGTGTGTGTGTGTGTGTGTGTGTGTGAGTGAGTGAGTGAGTGTATGTGTGTGTGTGTGTGTGTGTGTGTGTGAGTGAGTGAGTGTATGTGTGTGTGTGTGTGTGTGTGTGTGAGTGTGTTTCCTCCACCCTGCTGTGAGACTGCATCATATCATCATGTTGTTGTTTTTTTAAAGAGACTTTGATCAAAACATCTGAGCTTTTTCAAGTGAAATTCTCCCAAATGAATAAATAACATGATTTATATTCCTGCCGGTACACTTACTGTTTATTCACAGCTACTAATGCATCTTTCAGTATTGGTGCCCACCATGCACTCACGCACTCACACATTGTACTGAAGGACATATTTTTGCAGATCTTGACCTGATCAATGAAACAGAAATCAATGCACCACATAAAGCCAAGCTGGTCGTTAAATCAATGTGACCTGTAACCTAAAAGCATCTACTGCTTCCTGGTGGTGTCCTGCATCACTGGTGGCTCTGACCACTACATACACAACAGAGCCTCTCCCTCCTCCTTTTATTCCAGAACCTTCTTTACCCACTGACAATCAAGCTAGATTTACTATTCCAGAACCCTCTTTACCCACTGACAATCAAGCTAGATTTACTATTCCAGAACCCTCTTTACCCACTGACAATCAAGCTACATTTACTATTCCAGGACCTTCTTTACCCACTGACAATCAAGCTAGATTTACTATTCCAGAACCTTCTTTACCCACAGACAATAAAGCTAGATCTACTATTCCAGAACCTTCTTTACCCAATGACAATCAAGCTAGATTTACTATTCCAGAACCTTCTATACCCACTGACAATAAAGCTAGATTTACTATTCCAGAACCTTCTTTACCCACTGACAATAAAGCTAGATTTACTATTCCAGAACCTTCTTTACCCACTGACAATAAAGCTAGATTTACTATTCCAGAACCTTCTTTACCCACTGACAATAAAGCTAGATTTGCACACAGGATGTGTCCATTCTGCCTTCCTTTAAATGAAAAAGTTTCCTCATTACCACAGAATAAAAAAGTGGAATAAGGGGGAAAGGGGGGGAATTAGAGCAGGCGGGTGGCGATTTAATTAATTTTTTTGACATTTTAGAATTCGGCTCGAGCAGAGGTGCGCAAATCCCCCCTGATCCCTAAAATCTGGCTCCCCGTGGAAGGAGGGATTTGAGGATGGCAGGATTCTGCGGTGTGTGTGAATTACCCCAGTGACAGCAGGGGGGCAGAGAGAGGGTGTTTAAGCACGCACACACACGCAAGCACACACACACACAATTATGCATAAATTAGGGAGGGAAGAGAGTAAAACTCAGAAACACTTCAAGTGAAACAGAGGCAGCATGTTTCTGTGACAGGTTTGTGGTTGGAGCCTAGTCAACCTCACTGTTAAGGTGTCCAAGGGAAACAATAATACATTTCTCTAGCCTTAGACAGTCGGCTTATAGGGGTGTGAACATTGTTCAATGTTGAAAAGTTCTCATAAAATGTGTGTGTGTGTGTGTGTGTGTGTGTGTGTGTGTGTGTGTGTGTGTGTGTGTGTGTGTGTGTGTGTGTGTGTGTGTGTGTGTGTGTGTGTGTGTGTGTGTGTGACATTGACATGCTATTTGGTATGGATCATATTTCTACTGGTGTTTTCTTACTGCTTCCTGAAAAAAAAAAACATGGCTGCCACAAGGAGCTGAGGCAGATGAGAGAAATGTGGATTTCATCAATTTTATTCCCAAGAACCTAAACTTGGAGGACAATACTCTATTGCCTCTATCTTTGTCCGTGTCCATATTAATAGGCTTGCACCCTTAAGTGCCACTTTCTTGGTATATCTATTATTGTTTTTGCAATTCTTAGTAGTGTTGTTGTTTTTGTCATCGCTGGTCTTTACTTTCGTAAAACAGAGGCAACAGCCAGCGGTAATCAGAAGTAGAGGACTGATGAGCTAAGTGATGAGAGTAAGTGGACAGCGGTGACCCTGCTGTCAGTCAGGGATCAGGGAGGGGCAGACAGGAGACGAGTGCTGGGGGGAGGGTCACCGGGAACATGCTCACACTATTTTTAGGCCTGGCTGATGGTGGCTGGGTCCTCTGGAGGGTGGAGTGGGGTGGAGTGGTGGGGGGGACGGGGAGAGGTGAAAGACGGTTGCGTGGGGATGCGAGGATAAAGAAACAGGCGAGAGCGCTCCTGGAAGGGTCTCCTGTCACTTTTATAAGATCACAGAAAAAACAAGCATTACACTGGTGCCGGTGCATGGTTGCTCCAGCGTGCGAATGTGCCCAGCGGTCCTGCACCAGATCCAGGCCATGCAGGTGCCAACCACACCCCGCAGCCATGCCAGGAAGCACTGCGTTGGTCATAGTTACCACACACTCCCACTCCTTATGAAGGGCAAATTATTTTAGAGTTTGTATGAATATGAATGCATATCCTGGATTGTAAGTTGTGTTGCCAGTGATTCTGTGAGTAATGAAGTTGATTCTAAACACCATATGACTAGAACTTGTCTTAGTAAAAGACAGCATTTGCTGATGTACTGTTTAAGAGTAGTGTCCTGTAATGGTGAGGCTATTTTTCCTGAAAAGGTTTTTTATGGCACTGATGATGTTAGTCGTTGCCCTCCCTTGTCAGGCACGTGGGCGGAGCTGACAGCTGGAATTCTCCACGGTACCTCCCTTAATCCTTCCCACAGTCCCCCACCACCCATTCCGCCGTTCAGGAACAAAGATGGAGGAGAATTAAAAACAAACAAAGATAAACCCTTTCAGGGGGCCCGCTGGGTGGCTCACTCTGCCAGGATGCTGGGCTGAAGTGTGTGTGTGTGTGTGTGTGTGTGTGTGTGTGTGTGTGTGTGTGTGTGTGTGTGTGTGTGTGTGTGTGTGTGTGTGTGTGTGTGTGTGTGTGTGTGTGTGTGTGTGTGTGTGTGTTTATGTTTTGCCCCCCTACAGTCTGGTGTTATGGCCTTGTTAACATCAACTGTGGCCAGCAGTATAGCACATAACTGGGGGGTTGTGTTTCCCACAGAGGAAGGGTTTCAGTCTATGAAGGAATTCCATCAGATGGAGTTTTTCATTCAGGTGTGTGCAGTCTTTCTACCACCTGTGAGTTAAGTGAACACTAAGTCCACTCCTTCAATGTACTGGCTGTATATTCCAGCTAGTTGACTGTGGAACAAAAAAAAGAGGTGGCTGGTACAACGCTCTCCTGAGCCAGCACACACTTTCCCAAACCAATGGAGAACATAACAGCAAGGAGACAGGTCTCCAAGAGTGATTGCACATTCCAGGATTAAGAAACAAAGGTTGAGAAAAAACCCCCCTTTCCACTAACTGTGGTCTGACAAGAAGGGCTCAGAGATCTCAAAACTACTGCATCTCAAAACAGAAGAATTTAAAAATTTAACAAAGTATTCCTGTAATTCCTTCAACATAGATGTGTCTCCCTTCTGCTGAACAGTCTGTCATGTATAAATAAGCGTTTTTATTGCGAAACCCTCACCTGTTCACAACGCCCTTCAGCCACGCGCTCAGATGATTAAAATTCTCTTCTTAAGTATGATGGATATCAACATGCAAGACTGACCTCAGCACTCCCACATGCCAGGGTGGTTGTGAACATGACGGACTGGTTCTGCTCAGTCAGCCATGGATGGGAGAAGTCTTCCCTTTATGAGTCAGTACATCTGAATGCATCACCTCAGTTTCAGGGAAACAAGACAGAGAGCAACAGCTCAAGCTGCAAGCAAGGTGCCCATCCGCTCATTAACAATACCTGGGAAAACTTGCCCTGGTGTTGTTTTTGCCTCTGCTAAAGCAGGTGTGTCAACTTGGGTGGTGTTTTCGCCAGTGACAACCTAAAGAACCAAAGTTTTTAGGAAGCACAAGGCACTGTGTAACCTGTGTCAGTAGATGATTGGGCTACTTTAAAAAAAAAATGACCAGGGATCTGTAATGAGAGCCCCTGTTTAAGATGCTCTCTGTAGAATGGCACCTTCTGCAGTACAGTGTCCCCATCACTGCTGAGGGGGCGGGGCCTCAGAGTTCTGTTTTGTCCAGAGAGAAGAGCAGTAGCCCCTACTCAGTTCTTCCCAGTTGGTCTCTTATCCATGTACCGAATCTCCCAGCCCACATCTGCTTAGCATCAGCGGCAGGACAGGGGAAGGGCTCAGTTTGGAACGGCTGCTCACTCCTTTAGCTCAAACATCAAATGCTGCTGCACAAATGCTAGTAAACAGGATACGCATGCACAGGCCGAGACGCTCTGACACCGCCCTGAGCGGGTCAGTCGCATTTCATGCGCCTTACTGCACTGAAGTCACAAGGACATGCAAACTGCAGCAGGGCACTCTTAGGAAGCACAGTTCTACAGATGACATCATTCTGAATTTGTCCAGTCTGCTTGGATTTAACTTGGTGTGGTGTGAAGCTATTTGTCGTGGCTGTAATAGAACTTGTTTGGAAAAAAATGAAATGTCCCAATATTGTTTGGGGAACATTTCTGTCATAATGTTACATTGTAATCTAACAGGAATCTACCTCCATTGTTCTGGAGATGTATTGTGTTATCTGAGGCTTACACTTTACCTACATTCATAACCCAGGTCTGTTTGACACCTGTGATTGCAGCATTAAAAAGCAGTGACGTGATCTGAAACTACATTCCTGGCTGTCTGTAACAAACATTTTACATTTCTGTGCACAAGGCAGGGTGACAGCTCATCCCATGGAATTATGAAGGTTCTTAAATGCCATTTGCTTAAACAGAACAGTATTTATTTTATAGGGCAAGAGCCAGATCCAGAACTGTTATGCTGGGTTGCATGTTTGTTGATGGTATACCTCTGGTCATTATTTGCATTGTCTGGGTCTGTTGTTTCTCGGTGGTTCTATTTTCGTTCTGTTGGTGGTATTGCTTTCATTTGTTGATGGCATAAACACACTTACGCTCATGCCCATTCACACACATGCAGTCACATACACACACACACACACACACACACATACACACACACGCTGTCCATCCGACCCTAAAGGGGTGCCCTGCTCTTAGTTCCCAGTGTGCAGTACAGAAAGAGGGAGTGAGAGAGCGATAGAAACAGAGAGATAAAGAGAGTGGGATCAGGCAGATACTCACTGAAGTTCACAGCTGTTTCCTTTAGGCAGCAGCAGGAATGAAGCATATCCCCAACTGTGATGTTGTAAGAGACCTGCTGTGCAGCGTCTCCCGCATGGAGCTCTGCAAATCCTGCAGTTCACAGTCTTAACCCTTTTCCTACTGTTTACAGTAATCTGAGATCTGGCTGTATGAAGTACAGGTGACAAGAAAGGATCAGCTGATCTCAGGTCAGGTTACCCCCTGTATTTATCCTAACCTTACCCACTATCAGATAAAAAGAAATGCTTATCCTAGATCAGCTGAGACGCCCTATGTAAAAACAGGCCCAGATGTCACAGCCCTCCATAGCAACTCTCACAGCAAAGCATATTGGGAAATCTCACATTATTTACAATACCACACTGACACAATATCTGTGACACTGTGAGACCCAGTAGGTATGTAATCCTGTGAGATACACTGTGCTGTTCTTTTATTTGTATTGCATTTCTGCTGTGCTACACTTGTGATGCTGATGTTGTCATGGCTAATTACTTGAGAAAGAGAAAGCTCCATTACAACACAAAATATACAAACAAAACCAACAAGACTGCAAGATGTCATAGTCTGGCCATTTGGGTATTTCTCATTTTTTAATAAAGCCAAACTTTAAGTTCTTTCAGCAAACAGTAAAACGATGGGCAAAAATTGTTCACAGACACAAAATATACACAAACATGAAAATACAACTGGCGAAACATTCCACCTCATTATGCCTCTGTATGGTTTTCTGTTTTACCACACAGGGTGTTTGCTTGATAATTTATTGTGTTAGGTTTACTTCTGTAGAATTTCAGGATTATATCATATTTCGTCTGTTTTAAGACTTGTTACAGACCATTGTAAATTGTGCTGACATTTGAGCCTCATGAAGCTTCCATGTGTGCAATGCACTGTTTGTCCTAATGGCAGAATTACTACTGTTCTCATTCTGTTTTTTCTCTTTCTCTTCTAGAGGTTCAGTGGCGGGTTCACTTCACTCAAAAAAACTGTGAGGTATGACGCTCCCCCCTTGCTCACTAAGCCCAAGATCAAATCTCTGTACCTTTATACAACTTTCCACATCACAATAAACTGTTAAGCGCATTCATGCGCAATTCATTCTACTGAACTGTTAGAGTTACGCGCTCCCTGTCTGTCACAGTGGCTTGGAATCTGGTCCCCTGACCATTTCCTCGGATCAAATACGCTATGAACTGACGAAACAGCTGAAGTTCTGAAATCTTCATTTCAGTCCAGTTAGATTTTGCATATCTGTTATGTCGCAGTTATGTATATCAACCACATTATTATTTTTTTTTGAAAATCTACAAGATTCCAATTCCGGAATGTATTTTGAAAAGTCATGTAAACATTATAATTACAAAAACATTTAATTATTTTAGAAGTATTTCCTGTTGTTCTACATATTTTGGATTTTATATTGTTTATTTTTTGGATTTTATACCATCATCCTTATATTCTGTTATACAGTTTAGCCTTGTTTTATGGCTTGGGAGTATGGATATTTGTAATGTATTGTATTTTTTGTTTTATTTTGTAATATTTAGTTCACTAAGCAAACTCATGCAGACAAAGATAGCAGTCACAAATAATTTCAAAATAAATGCAGTACCAATGATTCCTAATAAGTATATTTGAGGACAGAAAATTTAAGGTTCTGCGTATTTTTTGTTGCCTTGGCATATGGTTCAAGTTTAGGGTGTTATGTAACGTGTATATTATTACCACGAAGTAAAATACTTTCCAAGCAGAGGGCCTGTTATAATTAGCGTAATTTATCCGTTCCACGGTTCGCCTCCAGCCCCGTACCCCTTGTGCCGCCATTCTGAACACACGGAACGGATTGTTTACCTACAAGGTCGCGCAAAGGTCCCCCGCTTGCGTCATCCGCTGATCCTCAGACGCACAAACGCGCGCGTCGGGGGAGCTCAGCTCACCTCGGCGTCGTAACCCCGTGCGGTGCCTCGGCGCGGCGACTTCGTTACATCATGTCACCAACATGTACTGGGATGCGTTGCATGCGGCAGCCAGACAATTTCATCATCCATGTCCTCCCCATCGCCATGCGCTGTGTGATTTGCTGTTGTAAAAGCCTGTTATTATCAAAGGAATAAAAACAATGAAAATGTGCCAAATGTGACCACCTTTTTAGTATACCTCAGAAAGGGAAAGTGCATATTCAGCACTGCACCTCCTCGATGAATGTAATGTAGCTTGTGCTGCATTTTTGTAAAAAAATAAATAAATAAAATAAAATAAATAATCCACTATCCATTATTAAGCCTATTAAATAATTGCTTTTGTAGCTTACAATACCTAGTATTGTATGTCAAAATAAATTACCTTGCAATGTTCTGGCTTTCTAAATCCATCTTTAAATTTTTAAAATGTATATTCATCCTGCCAATGCAAAGCATACATTTCTTACTCTATATTTAACATCTGTGTATTTTTTAGGTTAAAACAATTAATTGATTTAACAGATAAAATAGGTTGGTAAACTGTAATAGATTCTTTTTAAATTACCATAACCATTCCTGAATTGTTTTGTGTTTTAAATATAATGAGTTGCAGACATTCAGTAAGCACTTTTAGTTCATAAATACCGCTTGGATTTGATCCCAGCTAAGCTACTTCCTGATAAGCTTGGCTTGTGAAACCTGATTTAAATCTCATCATAGTTGATAAGTACATGACTCTTGACAAGACTAACGAGGTAGGCCAATTTAAAAAACATGTTTCAACAGCAATAAAAACAAACACACCTACTTTTACAATGTGTTCATCAATTATATTTATCTAATACCTTCCATTACCTTTTAAGCAGTCCCATAGCACCAACTAGGGAAGACTATTACACTATTCCAGTGTAGTGCTTTCATAACAGAATTGTTTGACTGGGTAAATTCTGATATGCATTTTTACCATGCTAATGAAAGGACTGTATTGGCTAAATGTCCGAGCTTTGGCATTACTCATCCTCATACTCTGTGGCAGTTCTCATTCAGGACTGTCACGTTCAGCTGTCTTATTTAATTGACTCATTCATCATGTTGGTCATTACAAACTCACATCCTGAGCTGAGGTTTTTTTTATGGAGAGAATCTGTTTTAGATAGAATTTACAGAGAGGATCTCTTTTAAAAGAAAGCTTTTTCCCTGCCACTGTCACCATAAGCTTGCTTCAGAGGTTAAGGCCAGGGTCTGATGTAAGGCATGTTGTGACAAGCGTTTGCAAAATGCGCTACACAAACAAGTTTTGATTTGATCTGAAGTTTCAAACAGCTTTTTTTTCTGATTGTATTTGTAAATCAATATTTCACTTGGATGCAGTTGCTGTCAAGCAATCCGCTTCAGGTTTGAATCTGTTGACGGCATAGAGGCCTTTGTGGTGCGTCTCATTAAAAGATTCCCAGACAGAAACCGTGAGAGGTCCCTGACACGTTTGACAAGGAGCCCACAGCATGTTACAGTGTGCCAGGAGTCTTTCGCTCCCTGCACATTAAGAGATTCAGAAGAGCGCTGAGGCAAGAGAGGCAGCGGAAAGCAAGGCCTCATCCACTGAGTAACTGCCAGCAGAGAATCAGAACACAGAACACTGCCAGCAGAGAATCAGAACACAGAACACTGTCAGCAGAGAATCAGAACACAGAACACTGCCAGCAGAGAATCAGAACACAGAACACTGCCAGCAGAGACTCAGAACACAGAACACTGCCAGCAGAGAATCAGAACACAGAACACTGCCAGCAGAGAATCAGAGCGCAGAATACATCTGCCCTGTAGTCTTTACTGCGTTCGAAAAACCACACACCAGTCTGGAGAGCATTTGCTAAATTAATAATTTTACATTCTGCAACCTCACAATAAAAGAGATTCACTGATGGACTTTTCCAATGTGATCCATCTCTGTGATGGTTATTTAAAGAGTGGAAAAGATGTGTTTTATGAATGTGTATCTGTTCTAAATTCATACCAAATTCATGCCATACATATTGTTGCAGTGTTGAACAGGGCAAAGTTCTGTGTAGATACACAAACATCTGTTAGATTGCTTCAGGTGTGTAACAAGGGCAGTGACGTCAATAAGAAGAATGGTCTTGTACACGCTGAAACCTGCCAATGAATCACATATTTATTTTATGCTGAGATCTCAGACAACTGACCATCATCAGAAGGGAAACAGATGTTTTCTGAGAATGGCAGCATTGCTTTTTCTACCAACAAAGCAGTAATGAAGCAAACTCTACAGAAGTCTATGCTGCAGTTCTTTCCTTATGGTCAGAGTGAGTTTACTGTTGCCAGGACACCCGTCATTCGTTAGTCATGCACTGCATGCTGCTAAGCTCATTTTTACACTTAATCTTTCCCAATTTGTTCAGCATCACAGTATATTTTCCTCTAGATCTTATTCCTTTGGCTGGTGGAATTGAAGGTTGCCTTGATCTCTCCTGTCATCTGATAAGGTGCAGATTCCACATTCCATAAAAAAACAGACATAAGATAAGTTTGGTGGTTTGGTGATTGGCTGTGGTGAAGCCATAACGGTCACAGCATAAGGATTTCTCCAGGTCAAGCACTCATTGATTAGGTGGAGCAGTAACTGTCACACCTTGGAAAGGTTAGGCTGTTTAAAACGCTGCAAGATTACTTTTTTGGCCAAGATAAATATTTATCTGTCATCAGTTGTATTGGTTTACTAATGTAAACACCCCTGGAGGCACGACGAGTTTTGGCTGTGTAACAAGCCTGAACAGGACACCGACAACACCCAGGCTGACATGCAAATCAACCTCAGCTGTGCATGACTGATGGCAATGCTGCTGTCCAAGGTCCTGAAGGCCTCCCAGGCTTTAGGAGGTTAGAGAGCAGCTGGAGGAGGCAAAGCGCTATGCCACTCTGCTTCCCTACCTTCCCCCTCTCCATGTCTCCTGGGGTACATATTGTATGAGTGTGCCTCTGTTGTATTATAACTTGAACAGCCATGATCTGTTGTCATGTCAGCAGGTTTTCTACAAAGACTGAAAACTCTGTGATGGAACCTCTGTGACTAAGGGGCCATGTTCTTTCTTGGACCGATTTTCCAGCCACAAAGTTCCTCAAAGAACTAATGGTGGCTCAGGGTTGTTTCATAAACCCGTAGGTTCTGATATGACCTTTTAAAATCATGTGAAGATCATTTATGACCCTTTTCTTCTTTTAGTGTTGTGATTTCTTGTCAGGAAAGTCCTGCAAACTAGGAAAATATCCATGACATGTTATGTGAAAATAAATTGTTTAGCATACTGCAATGTTAAAGTATGATCATATGTCACATAAAACCATCTTGTGTAGCATTGCTGCCGTTCTCTTGTGCTTCTGTTCATTGGTCTCACAGTTCTTGGCCTTCCAAAGAGAATCAGTGCTATAACAGATGAGTAATGTCAGAATGGTTCCATTTAACTGGGATTTGTGTTTGTTTCTCTGTTTTTCCCTTGGGGAATGGTGCTGGTGGAAGATTGATTTGGGAGAGGTGTTGTGTTGTTGTTAACATTGAAGGCCCCATTTAAATCATCCCGATGTATTTTCCCTGTAGATTACATCTGTAGTGGTAAACCATGAGGTTCACATGTATGCTCTTGCATGTATTGCAGATGTGATGTCACTATCCTTTTCAGTAAGTTACTCGGCAGCTGACAGGAACTTACTTTTCCAGCTAATTCGGAAAGTCCCATGTCATAACTCGCTAGTTCCATTTTCTGGGTATTTTCTTGTGGCGAAATCAGGAAGTATTTTTCCGCTGGGCTGAGCCATTTGATATGAAGAGTAATCACAAGAACAGTGGTTTCAGACAGGCAAAATGGTAAAACTGCCAAAGGTTACACATAGCTGCTCCCTACGCCCTTAAGAGACAATGAACAAAAACACATCATACAAAGTTACACCCATCTGTGACTCTTGGGAGCTTGTTCATTCTCGCTCCTCAAGAGTGTTTAAAGAAAAGGAAATATTACTGGTTAAATTCTGAGGTAAATTTCTCTCTGTTTGGTTGTTGTGGGTAATGCATGGTTGTTGGACATTCTCCATCTTCCTCATTTTTATCTGCCTTTGAACAAAAAAAAAAAAAAAAAAAAAAAAAAAAACAATCCTTGGCCACATGTTCTCTCCTGTGTGTCTCTGAAGTAGAAAAAATTCTGTCAAAACAGTCCTGTGTAGTTACAGCTCCTTTGTGAAAGGGAGATGAATAAAAATCTCAAATCCGGATTACCTGCCATTTTATAGTTGGTCATTGTACAGGTATGTTTATCCCATTTATTGTATTGGTTTTTTAGATCTTGGTATGTTTCTCAACATTGATCTGTTATGATTTATAAAATGAACTCTTCTTTATGGATTGTATTCTGGTATGCTGTTTGCAGACATAAACTGTTGCATTGGTTGGCCTCTTAGATCTTGTTATTTTTGCTTTTCCTTGTCCCACACCTTGTACAACACAATACATTCTGCTCAAGGCTTTTTCTGTTTCTGATTACTGACTTGCTATTGCATTTGCATTCAAAATGTTTTGGGTTTCACAAAAAGCATGTTTGTGCTTCCCCCTTGACCAGGATGATCTGGTAAAAAAAGATGTTCAAAATCATAGAAATGAGTCCATAATTTTTGAAATGAAAGAGAAACTAATAAAAATGTATGGGAGAACACCTTTTTTTTTTTTTGACTTGGTGAAAATTAGGTTCACTCTTAGTATCTCAGCCTTTCAGCAGATCTCAATAACTCATGCAGCAAAGGGCAAGAGTGACTCAAAAAAAAAACTTGAGCGAACAAAGCCAAAAAAAAAAAAAAAAAAAAGTGGTATTGATATTAAAGTGGAGGGGAACATCTGACTGACTGTCTGGGATGGTGGCGGAGCAGAGCGGAGTTCAGGAGCCAGGCTGGTAGACAAGATACTGTGGGTTGCAGGTTGCAGGTGGAAATCCCAGGTGGGGCCGCGTTTGACGTACCCTTGAGCAAGGTGCTTTACCTGAACAGCCTCAGCAAACATTATCCAGCTGTGCAAATGAATAGCACGTTGAAAGAGGGCTCTGGCTAAGCACTCTGAATAACAGAGTCTGCTAAGCACACAGTACATTACATAATGCGATGATAATGCCCCCCCCATTACGTTTTGAAGATAATCTGCATTTGCGTTGGGAACTGTTCCCACGGTCACAATGTGGTGAGTCAGCTCAGTGAAAAACCAGCTGATGAGAGGATCTGACTCCCAACCTGAGAGCCTCAAATACCCCACAACTGTAACTACCAGTGTATTACAGTAATTATTAAATAATAATTTGCGTAACTCGTTTATTAATTGGGCTCACGTAAAAGCTTTCCCACACCTGTATAAGGGATGTGGGAAAGGGGATCATGTGACTGATTTAAGCTGGCATATTATTTTAATAAAACAATTTTTCCATTTTCTTTTTCATGGTTACAGCATTCACATTTACCTTTACGTATGATATTCCAGGGATAAATTGTAAGCAGTGTTATACCCATTGAAAATTTCCAGAATGTTTCCCAGAATATTCCCCATGGTCCCAAAACAAATGGGAAATGCATTTAATTGTAGAATCCTGACTTGCTTCAGAGCGTTACATAAATAGCCAATGCTGTGAAAACGTCTGCAGCTAGCGGGAAGCCAATAGGAAGCCTATTAGCTCTATGTAACAGCATTCATCCTTTGTCATAACTTTGAAAGCCCTTTCTGGCACTGAGAAAATCATTCTTTCATCAATATAACCCAAGGCCCATAGTGATCCTGACTGCCCTGTGCTTTTATCCTCAGGCAGTTAAATAGACAGCTATTAAACTGTTCTTCACTCCTCACTTGCCACTCACCAGCTATACTGCAGTGTGCGTCTTTTTCAAGGATCTCTTAGATAAAGCGAGGTTATATTTACAATGCCTGATAAATTAAACATGGAGCTGAGAATAAAACAAAAATCAATGAGCTATACTTTAATGTTATCCTTTCATGCTAAGAAAAAATGTGTGTGTGTGATTCCCATGCTAGAAAAGCTAGAATTGAATTGTAGCATTAAACCCATTATATGGCCAATTACAAACTGATAGCTATAAATAGTATACATGATTTAAAGCTCAATTATTAAAGTTGATTGCCAGTTGACCACTGGGAAGCTCTCATTGGCCTTATACTGTCATGTAACCTTTCCACAGGGACCTACTTCTCATGTAGCCATGCTGTCTAGAAAAGCAAAGTTACATCTCTCTTTTCCTCTCTCATACCTACACCTTTCATTACTTTTCCCGTTTGTTCCCAGCCTTTTTCTCTCCTCTCTCTGCGCATCACACCCTCTTTCTCTTCCTCTCATTTCCCTCCATCATTTTTCTTTCCCTGTAGCAGAGCAGGTGGCAGTAGATAGTTCTGGCACATCTGGGAATCCCCGGGTTTCGGACGCATCCTCGCACGCTCACGGACGCTGCACGCACGCCGATGGGGAATTGGACACCCTGCAGAGGTGTTGTGACACAGTTTGTGTTAAACTGTTGCAGCGTTTCAGCCCCGCTCGCAGGTGGCGTTCATTAGCAGTACAGCATTAAATCCTGTGATGTAAGCAAGCAGCAGTGGGTGGCGAGGTTGGACTGTACCATCTGTAACAGGGTGGGGGCGGGGGGGCCCTGTTGTGGAGATGTGGTTTATGAGGCAGCAGGGAATATCTCCCCCTATTTCCACGCCCAGTGGTGCCTTCCTGCCACACACAGAGGGCCCTGCATGTACTCCCAACAGGCCTTGTGTTTTTCTCCTTGAACATGTGGGGTGTGTGTGGTTGTGTGTGTGCATAAACATGTGTGCTGATAATCTTCTCACCTGCAGCTCGGGCTGCTGAATCCGTTAATTTAGCGAATTAATGTCCTGATTCTGTACAAGAGAAAAATACTGAAATTCAGAATGTGTGTGTGAATCTGCACCAGTCCCACTGTTACACAGCTGACCTGACTGCAGTGGTTCAGTCATCCTAATCAAAGATGGCTCATGTGTCCCAAAGATCACATCCAGATTGGGAAATATTGCTGGGGCTAAACGGTGGCAAATGACATTTTCAAAACAAGCCCCTGGCTGTGTGCGAGCATGAGAAAATGAGACCCACCCACTGTTATTTGTGGGGGGGGGCTGAAAATACCCCGCGCATTTGCTTAGCATTTTATTTTTAGGCGCAGTTACTCTTTCACATGTAACCCATAGTCAAGCGTATGCTGAAAGCATCGCTTGGGTGTGACATCACTGACTGAGCCACCCAAGTCAAAGCCCTGAGCCTGGATCCAGTGCATGAGCAGGAAAGCAGTTTTATGATCTGAGGGCAGCTGTAGGCTGTGCTTATGTTCACACAGAACACAAAGGCAGCAGTCAACTTTGTTTTTTTTTTTTTTTTTGTCAGAGGGCTAACTCTGGATAGCATGACTGATAAGCTATCCAGAGATAAATCATCATAATAAAATCGTTTTAAACATCTCCTGTCAATTAAACTTATATCTTTTAGAGTTACGAAATTAGGGCATAGTTACAACAGAAAAATTAGACGTGCAGAAGATACAGAACATGAAAGTAGCATAATTGATTTGAAAGGATACCTTTGCATTAACAAAAGAGGACTTAAGTCATATGAAATTTTAGATTTTTCAAAAGAGGCTATGACACAAAAATGTCATTTTCAATCTCTCACAGACAAAACTCTATTCAAACAGCTGCTCATTAGTGCAATTGGTGCAAGTTTCCTCAAGTCAAAACAGTATATGCACAAACAACTGTATTACACAATACAACACAGAGAAAATCTTCAGAGATCCAACAGAGCAGTGAGGACAGGAAAACACACATTTCTTATACATCATATTGTCTTTGATTTATTGTTTCATTTTCCAAAAACCATAATGACATTTTACAGAGTCAGAGTTGAAACGTAAAGTATAAAAAGCAATAACTTCTTGTGTGACAGTTACGTAACATTGTTGTGGAGGTCTTACACCGTGTTGTGGAGGGCATGTATGTGTGTGTGTGTATGTGACCATGGCGATGACCCTGTGCAGCAGACAACCTTTACTGGGTCAATGAACACCGTGGGCAGTGATTACAGAGGCCTGTGTGTGTGTGTGTGTGTGTGTGAGACTTTGTTTGAACAAGAGAGAGCTGTGTGTTTTTGAATGTTCTTACAGGAGAGACCTTGTATCTGTGTGTGACTTTTTGTGTTATATTGTTTGTATGGCTGACCCGTGTATTTGTGTTTTCTTCTGTTTGAACTGTGGAAACACAGGAACAGCCTTTTGGCAGAAACCTGTGTGTTGTGTGTGATTGCTTTAGTGAGTGAGATTGTTTTAAAAGCAGTTGCCCTGCGATTGTGTGCATGTGTGACTGTGTTGGTGCAACAGAACCCTGTTTGCGTGTGTGTGCCTGTGTTTTCACAGCAGAGAGCCTGTGATTTTGTGTGTGATGGTGTTTTTTACACATGGTGTGCTTTCCTGTAACCATGGCAGTGAATGTGTTGTCCCAAACTGTGGGTTTACAGACATTCCTTCTAATACATTAATGTGATTGGTCTAAGTCTGAAATACTCTCTGGTGCACACACATGTCATGCACACACACACACACACACACACACACATACACACTCACACAAACACACACACATGCACACAAAATGCTCTACTTTCATATAAAAAGCACTTTCACCTTTGTCGAAAGCACTTTTGGTGTAAGCATTCTTAGATCCGCAGCCCGGTAAGACTGCACAGCTTGATAGATAATGATAACGCTTAGAAAAATAAACACAGCTCTATACCTAGGGGCACGTCTTCCCCTGCAGAGCACTAGAAAATTACCTTCCATGATTCTGTCCCCGCGCGCCTACCTCCTGTCACTCACACTCAAAATCACCCATCCATTTACAAAACAACACTGAAACCTTATGAAGCTCGTCCTGGTGATAACAACCAAAAAAAAAACAGCCTTACTGGGCAAAGCAACAACAGCAGTCATTACTATGTCAGGGAAGCTTTCCTATCCCAGCATTCATTGCAGCGTCCTCTCTCATCAATCCCCGTTGACCCACTTCCATCAGGGATCGGTTGGAACTGAAGCAGTTATGAATACTGACAGAACGGCAACACTGAAAAGAAAACATCTCTGGAGAGTAACAAGCGTGTGCAATATGAACAAACGGTAACTTACATTCATCAACCAAAGAGTACACAAAATCCTTCCAGATACATATTTATATAATGCATAATACAACATATAATGTAAACAGAAACATACATTAAGCCATTAAACAAATCCCTTTTGTGTCCAGTTAAAATAGTGCACCGTGTCACTAGTACTAACGTTTTAGTCATGGTGAAGGTGAGGACCTCTCTCTCTCTCTCTCTCTGTCTCATGCCTTCTGATCTGAATTCAGCTCGTAAAACCAGGGCTCTGCTAATTAGATTTTCCTAATTACTCTGCAGAACAATCAGTTCATGGCCGGGTTCATACTTCAGGGCTGCAACGGCGCAACGGAGGTCTCAGACGTGATCCAATCTGCTGGAGGTAAGGCCTAGATTTCTCAACCCCACGGCCTTCAGCGCCCACGGCTTCTGCAGAGGACACTCAAAAAAGGGCTCCTTTGTTGTCTCATCTATTAATTAACACCTTCACTGTGAGTGTGGAATGTACACGGGTACCAGAATCGACTGTGAAAAATCTGACACTGCCGACGGCATGCCCGTATACCATAAGGTAGTTTTTTTGGAGGGAATAACATTTCCTGACATCACAGTGGGCACCCTACGCTACCAGTGCCTGGAATGAGTTTAATCAACCTTTTAGCTTTGGAAAAAAAAACAAACTATTTGGTTCAGATAAGTCAGTGATTGACAGCTCATTGTAGCTCCACCCATTCTGCAGTTCATTAAACCTCACTACTCTATAGGGTGGGGATATGGTTTGCCTTTTTCGCATACTGGATGTCAGCCGCATGGTTGCCCACAGTTTACAAGGAGGGCCAGGTGGACGCAGGGCATGTACAGACAGGTAGTGAGGTACGATCCCTGTGGATGCTAACTAGCGGACAGCTTGAGAACGGCTCAGATCAGGCTATTTACACTGCTGGTGTGAGTGTCACATGTTTGCACACATAGCACCAGCCAGTGTGTGAAATCACTCCTCTCCACCTCTGTGTTGATACCACTAGTGAAACTGCCAAGCGCAAGCCAGGTGCTTTCTTTCTCACACCTCCTGCTGAACTTACAGCGTGTGGCACAGAGCTGTAAATGCACTCTGCTGTATAGGAACAGGTGTGACAACGGGGTTCTGTGCGCTCGCATGTGGGGCTGTCCCCTGTCACACAGCGTACAGCTCGGTCAAAGGAGGAGAGGGACACCCTTACACGCACACACGCACACACACACACACACAGTCCAGTCTAATAAGCTTGCAAATCCACCCAACACAGGAGCATATACTCAGGGTGTTTCAAGGTTCAAAACAACTTAAACACCGTGCCTTCTTTGATGGATGGTGGAGCTCTCTTAAAAAAAAAAAAACAAATAAGAGACAAAAAAATTTAGGAAAAAAAAAAAATATCGGTGGTGAACCAAAGGAAACACAATAAGTAAGAGCACAGGATAACGAAGATGAAACTGGCCGGGTGGGAGGGGGTGGACATTCTCCCTGGACCCCCGTGCCCGGTGACAGCCTGAGTTTCATTAACACCTCAGCCCACAGGCCCACAACAGCCCCTCTCTCCGCCACCTGCTCAGGCTGTGAGGGCGGGGCCAGGTGATTGATCTTAAGCATGCTGGCCAATCACCTCCTCCCCTGGCCCCTGTCATCACACTGATTGGAGGAAACCTGGCTGTTATTTATCCTGGGGTGGCAAAATATGCACTCACACTCCCGCACAAACACATAGTTATGTATGCTCTGACAGAAAGCAAGTAGCATGGTGTTGACAGGCAGACATGCTAGTGGACAGTCCCGCATACAGCAGATTACACCTGCAGAGCTGCCAGAGAACAAAGGCTTGGAGATACACACACACACACACACATTCTCATACACACACACACACACAGCAGCTTCAAATTACACTGTAGCAGCTCTCTGACGTTATCACCGCAATGTTTCTTGGCACTGGTCGAGTCTGCCACCTCTACCACCAGGCTTTACAGTTAGACCACAGGAAGATCTTATCGGCTACATATCTGCAATTGAAACCCTCCTCCTCTTCCTCCTCCTCCTCCTCCTCACACACGGTGCCACCAAGACACCGAGTTCTTTAGCTGGGGGCGGGAGCCACGAGAGAGGCACAGCCTCGGTATCGCAAAGAGACATCAACACATCTCCACCTGCACCTCAGATAGGGCGCTATCTTCTGCTGCTGACTCACACACGTGATCCTATGACACGTACACGGACCCCTCAACGACCTGCCAGCCCAGCCCAGCCCAGCCCAGCCCAGCCCAGCCCAGCTGCAGTAAACAACTGAAAAACTTATCCTTACATTTTACTGAGACTCTCTGTTCATTTGGATAAAAGTAACAAACTTCATATGATGGCTGTACACTGCAAAAAAAATCAACAAAAAAACTAGACAAAAAAAACACTGCTTATTCACAGACATTTCTTTACTTGACCTTCATCAGAATGAGAGACCATACAGAGCACAAACTCTTCTCCTCTGATACTCTGGTCAAAAAGTCTGCTGGGTGACATACGTGGAGTTTCACCTTAATGACTGGAAAGAAGCTGTAGGATAAGTTGATTATCTCCATGAAAAAGGGAATAGTTCTTATTATTCAAGGATCCATAATGCTGCAGCTGAAATCCAGGAGCCCTGAGATGAGAGACCATTCGGCTGCTTAAAGACCATAACTACAGCTTCATGTTCTCCCATCCTCTGACTAGAAGGAAGCCTGTACAAGACTCCAGACTAGACACTATTCTTTGTGATTATGGAGCCTGTATTCACAAAGAATCTCAGAGCAGGAATGCTGATTAAGTATCAGTTTTAGCCAATGATAATTTTTGTATTTAGAAGTAGGAAATGCTCATCCTATATCAGCATTTGTATATTTAGACTTCAGGACTTGGGTTCTGTGCTACTCTAAAGAGGATCAGGTAGAAGCAAAAGGACAACTGCTTCCCCTCTCCACTCCTTCAGTGGAAAAGAGTGCCTACAAAAGCACAAACTCTGTAATTTAATGACAGCAGAGGGAGTCTGACAATCACTTTCTCTATCTCGTATCCATTCGCACACACACTCACAAAGGAGTGTTTGAGAAGTCTGAGATTACACAACCCTGCTTCCCTTTGCTGAAACAAACCGTCTGTCCTCCGTGTCATGAGATGGCACATCAACACGACCTGCTGTCAGCTTTGAAATGCCTTCGTGTTTGTGCAGAATGAGAATGATGTGATCATCTGATAATGGTGCAAAAAAAAAAAAAATCATGCAAACACCTGTCTGTCAAAGTACACACAAAAGCAAGATTTGGATTTTTTTGTCAATCCTATTAGCAGATACAAATCTCTTCGCCCGAGATCTGAAAATATGCATCCCCGTAAAATGCATAACGAGTCACGCAGAGTATCCATTTTCTCCATGGCAACATGGAAATCAATATATCTGATGATTGTTGACCAAACAGTGAAACGAAGCTTCTCTGATTGACTTCTGAATGTGCAGAAACACGAAATGCATGCACACACATGTGCAACCCTTGTCATACAGCGGTCACACGCAAACAAAAATCACACGGACTCAACACGTGCACATTCATAAGCGTGCGCATGTGCTCACAAATGTGCACCAAAACAAAGCAATCATGCACACACACACACACACAGTCACATGCTCGCTGAACTCAATCATGCACACACACACACACACACACACACACACACACAGTCCATCGGCAGATATGTGTACATTCATAAGTATGCATAAACACACGCACACAGACACGTTTGCATGCAGTGATCCTGGTCCACAGCTCCATATAATTTCTAAGGCAGAGGCGCTCTGCTGTTTGTACTTGGGCCACTTCAAGAGTCCCATCCTCCAGGCAACCTCAGCTAACCCCTCCATCAGTGTCTAATGGAGGCAAAGGGCTCGGTTGCGTGACGCACCCCATTTTGAAAGGTAGCGCATCCAGAGAACAGGGCTTTTGAGTTGCTAATGTTACACTTTACACACAGTGAATTTTGGGGGAGGCGTTCTTCCCCTGAGTGGCACTTGAGAGTGCCGTGGAGAGCTCAACAAAAAGACCACGCCATGCTCTGCGTCTCTTATCTGTGCCTCGCTGGTGTGGGTGGAGCGCACATACACTTTGCCCCTTAACTTAGTTATTTGCTTTTAATCCGACAATAAGACCCAATTAAACGGAGTCTCAGATGTTATTTTCCTCTCTACGACCTGTAGGTGCAGTGAGGGGGTGGACTCTTGAGTTCTGTAGGTCTCTTTCTGCAACTGTACTCTCTCCTGGTTACCAGCCAATTCGAGCGTCCCTGTCCTCAACACAGCCGTTACACTATTCTGTCATGAAACAGAAAACGGAAAAAAAAACTAATTAAAATACTTATGCACTGAAAAGTTCATACTGAATAAATCTTTTGGCTGAGCTACTCTAGTTATGGCTTCTAGGCTAGAAGTGGGAAGTGAGGATCGGGTCTTTTTCTGGGTTTACGACAGCCTCTGCTCTTATTTACTGTTATTTCAGTTATGTTCCTGGATAACATCGTGAGTGACAGCTGAGAACTGTGCTCACAACCCTGTATGAAGTGTTTTACTGTGGTTTGATCTCTGAGTGAACCAGCATTTGTGTGTACAGTTAATTGAGTCAGTGTAGCTGGTGTTGACAAACACTTTTATACACACTCTAAGAATGGAACAGGTCACCCCTGTGGCAGATATACAGGACAGAGTGTGTATTCATGAGGTCAGCTTCTCAGCTAGCAACATCAGATTGATTGGGATGTTAGACAGTAACACTGATTGTTTGTCACTCAAATTAAACCCTGCAGTGATACTGATTGCTGAAGCTTTTGGATTCAAAGGAGAAAAAAAAAAAAAAAGATCAGCTCTACAAGGTGACTGCAACTGGATGCGAGTTTGACCATGCGCCCAAAACCACAGTGAAAGCCACTGGTAGGTTATAGGTTTGACAGCATGTCCTAAATACCACAGTGAACTCCATCTTATTGCCTATGGTGGGTATTTTACTGTTACTGCCTTCGGTTTCCAAAGCAACATCTTTTCAAACCTCTAAGACAGCATGAATCACACCGCTCTTAGCTCATCCTTCCTCTCTCCTCCAGTATGCACAATTCTTCAAATAGAGGACAGAAATCCCTTTGTTTTTCCCTGACAGGACAGCTAGCGAAAACAAACAGCTTAGTTCAGGAAACCAAAAAAATGAAAAAAAAAAAAAAACTGCGCCGCATTCTCTGACGGCAGTCTATGACCAGATAAAGAGTCCACGAAGCCCCCTGTAATAGCGAGGATGTCTGTTGCATAAACATCTTCCCTTCCTCGGTCTTAAAGATTGTTCTGTCGTTTCCACAAACAAAGTTGCGTCCCACTAATGTTTTTTTTTTTTTCATTCATGCAGCTATAGGAATTTAAAAAATAATTATAATAATATTCTCCAGGAACTGAGTACGTCTGTCCGGTAAGTACGCTGTAAGTATATACTGTACATACGGCTGGCTTTGCTGAAAGGAGAATAAGAAATGGAAGTGAGATCCCACCGCTGAAATATGCATTCTGATAAAAGGTTACAGAGATGCCATTGTGGTTTTAGAGGTGGGTTTATATGTGTATGTTATGGGGGTATATTACTGTTATACTGTTGCTGGGATGCACTCTGTCCTGGAACCAAAGCTTGCACCCTAGCTCATTCGCCCGGCTTCTGGCCCCTCCCCACCCTGCCGTGCCATTGAGATGAGATTAATATACAGGTCAACATGATCCAGTTTGTCCCGGGGCATGCTAATGCTAAATGCACAGCGGCGCCCTCTAGTGTTTGGGAGGCCAGGAGGACTTGTGCAGCAGTCCTGGTAAATGTATTTTATCCTTTTTAATGAGGGTGTTTCCCCCATGTTATAAAAACAAAGCTATGGAAAGAGAAATTATGCTTTTCCCCCCCCACTTTCCACAGATTGTTGATTATGAAATGGAGTGGGGGAGGGGGTGGGGGTGGGTATTTTCTTCCCCTTGGTTTTGTTTTCCCGCCCCTCCTCCAGGCCGTCCCTTGCTCAGGACTGCTTGCGGAAGTTAAAGATGTCCCTGGTCTTGGAGGCCCTCTTGCCGTCGTTGGTGGGCGGAGCCAGGAGGGGCGAGGCCGGGGGTGGCAGGGGAGTGGCGCTGCCTCCATAGGGGCAGCTCTGGGTGTCCGGGTGCTCTCCAGAACACTCCACGGCAGGGATGTAGCGGCTGTCCCACATGCCCGGCCCGCACAGCTTGCAGAGGTCATGCAGGCTGCAAGGGATTCTGGGAAGAAGGCGGAACTGGTACAGCAGGCTGCGGGCCTGATAAAAGGGGCAAGAGAAGGGAACAAAGACGTTAAGAAAAGAGATACTGGAAAGTTACTTTCTTAAGCTAATTTTATTATCCACTATTTTCGGTAAGTGTGGCGCCCCCTGGTGTTCAGATGTAGGCTAGTTGTCACCGTGCGCTGCACTACCTCCCGATTCATGTGCATGATATACATTCAGGGCCTGGTCTGATGGGGGAAAAATTGAATACTTGTCATGCGGCTTTCCTGAGTTTGCCATTATTCACTTTTTTTTGCATTTTCTGTAGTGTTCACAGGACTGTGGAGATTGGAGGGTCCAGTTTGACTAGACAAGTGGGTGGGCAGGAATCTATACTAGAGAGATTTTATTAGGTAAGAGATTTTGTTCACACAACTCTGCATGAGGCCTGGGGGTTTGTAGACTTCATAGATTCTTCGTACACATCTCTGGGGATTGTGTGAAGTGTCTGGTCTTGATCAAGCTCCTTCTGTTTAGACAACCAAAAAACCTGCCGTTTCACAGGATGTCTCTAACACATAGTGTGAAAAGTGAGATATTTTAGAAAATCTTCAGACCGCGTAAACAAGCCCTCATATTCTTGCGTTCTTCCTGAGAGCGATGAGACATGTGGCGCCCCCCTGTGGTCAGCCGTAGCCATAGCCTCACCTTGCGCAGCACCAGCTCCCCGTTCATGTGCATGGACAGATTGCTGAAGTGCAGGAGCATCTGGTCGGTGGCTAGCTGCTGCTCGGTAACGTCCTCCCCATACAGCACAATGATGGCCACACACAGGAACAGGTGGAAGTAGTCTGTCTGTAGGGAGAGCGTTGCACAACCATTTTTCGCACGACTTCTTGTTTTGCATTTTTTTCCCCATTCTCCCCAGCTGAACTGAACTGCCACTCTTTCAGCCTCATTAAGTGACTGTCACTGAGGAGAAGGAAGCTATACCAGTGTTACTCCTTTGATTAATATGATTTCGAACCCTTGTCTCTTTTCACACTGAGCATAGGACATCAGGTCTATGCTAGTGGTGGAACATGAAGTCAACATAGATCAGTTCAAGAATCTTGCAAGCACTCAGATGGCCAAAAGAGGTCGCTAAAGAGCGCTGAAACACAGGAGTGCTTTACCTCCTTTTACCCTGGTGAAGCTATGCCAACTGTTGCCTCGCCAGTGTGGTCCTCCAGCCATAGAGGGCAGCACTGCAGCTGGGATTCAGACTTCCAGCTGTGGAACACAGCTCCACCACAAATATGTGCCTCTACCTTAATGTCCGAGAGGATATTAAAAAGCATTTTAATCTCAATGAGACGACCTGTAGAAATTAAGTGAAGAAAACAAACCTTATCTCATGTACCCAGCACTGGCTCAGTCCTGGTCCTGGAGAGTCACAGTGGATGTTGGTTGTTATAGTTACTCAGCACTTAATGACCAATTAAACAGGTTTGTTTAAACAGGTAACTCAACACCTCTGGTTTTTTGGTTCTGAACTTGCTGTGGAATTTCAGGTGAAAACAGAAACCATCACACTCTGTGGCTCTCCAGAACCTGCACTAAGGGTCAGTGACTCAGAGGTAATCAAAGTAAGGGTTGCGTGAAGATATTTTGAAAGCATGAGAGTACAGCCTTGGGTTCGTGTACATGTGGCAACTGGAGGTGTGTTTACCCAGCGTGTAAGTTTACACAGATGGGAGGGAGCTTCTACCTGGTAGTTTGTGTTTACACCCACGTGTGTGTTTAGACTTAACAGCGTGTTTACCTAGCTATGTGTACTTACTATTGGTTGTGCGTAGACTTGTCTATGCTTTGCATTAGCTGCAAACAGTGTGTATTGGCACCTGACTTTAGGTTCTGAGAACGCTGAGGACGAATCGGATGTTCAAATCGTCCCTTTTTGCTGGTTTTGATGCAGTTCGGGAATTTCTGCTGTTAGAATGTGTGCCTGCTCCAATCGCTCTGACTCAGTGTGTTATCTGTGACTGCAGGGGAACGTTTCCAAGGTCAGGCAGACCTGAGTTCCCCTCACTCAGAGGGAACACTGGGAAACAGGAATATGTGGGTCAATGTGAGTTCAGCGGTTGCCACAGAAACGGGCCCGTGTGTAAGCTCTGTGTGATGGGGAGGCCTTTTCTCTGTGAGCCAGAGAGGGGCGTGTCCTGGGTACAGCCTATAGCAGCATCGATTGTGCTAGTGTATATCTGTGCCTGATTGAGAGAGCGTGTGTGTGTGTGTGCACGCACGTGTGTGCGTATATGTGTGTGTTATTGCGTGCATGTGTGTGTGTGCGCCTCCTTGTGTATGTGTGTGTGTATGTGTACTACTCTGCTGTAGTGTGTGTGTGTGTATGACTGTGTGCATGTGTGTGCATATGTGTGTGTTACTGCGTGCGTGTGTGTACATATGTGTGTGACTGTGTGCATGTGTGTGTGTATGTGTGTGTGACTGTGTGCATGTGTGTGCATATGTGTGTGTTATTGCGTGCGTGTGTGTACATATATGTGTGTGTGACTGTGTGCATGTGTGTGCATATGTGTGTGTGTGTGTGTGTGTGCCTGCATGTGTGTGCATATGTGTGTGTGGCTGTGTGCGTGCATATGTGTGCGTGTGTGTGTGTGGGTATGTGTGCATATGAGTGTGTGTGACTGTGTGTGCATATGTGTGAGAGTGTGAGTGTGAGTGTGTGTGTGCGCATATGTGTGTATGTGTGTGTGTGTGTGTGTGTGTGTGCATATGTGTGAGAGTGAGAGTGTGAGTGTGTCTGTGTGTGTGTGCGCATATGTGTGTGTGTGTGTGTGTGCTGTGTGTGTGCATATGTGTGTGTTTGGCTGTGTGTGCATATGTGTGAGAGTGTGAGTGTGCGTCTGTGTGTTACACCGATGCGGTACCTGGTAGTGGGCCCAGCAGGCCTCCCACATGCGCAGGGCCTCGGTGTCGGGGAACTCCCTCTTAAAGCACAGCAGGATCCAGCGGTGGCAGAAGAGCAGCTGCAGGCCGTCCTCCCCCAGCTGGGTCAGGTGCTGGTGGAACCTGGGCAGCATGAGTCTCAGCAACTCCCTCAGGTACATCTGCAACACACACACACACACACACACACACACACACACACATATGCACACACACACACACATATACACACACACACACACACGCACACACACCAATGTGTGTGTTAGGTGAGTGTATCTTGAGGGTTTTCCATACGTGTGTGTGTGTGTGTGTGTGTGTGTGTGTGAGAGAGTGTGTGTGTGTGCATGAGCTCACCAGCTGTCTCTCCATATCCTCGTCTCTGGGTGAGCTGATGAAGATGGTGTTCTCCATCAGGCCCACGAAGCACCAGAAGGTATCGCTCTCATCCTGCACCTCCGTCAGCAGTGGGGCCACCAGGTCCGACATGCCCTGGCAGTACCCCATATCCGGGTTATACACCGCGTAGTTCAGTAAGATCCGTCTGCCAATAGGATCACAGACAGCCAGAGACCAACCAATCAGAAATCACCCCTGCAGTCTCCAACAATGATGTGTGTGAAACCCAGAAGGAGAGGAGTCAGCATATGACCAGTGATAGGATGCAATTATTGGCGTATAGTCAATGAGTGCTGATCCAGGGTCAGTTTAAAATTAATCTCGTAATGGATAAGGATGGGATACAGGCAACAGAAACCTGATCCTGGATCAGTGGTCTTTCCTGGTTGATTGGGTCCGGTTGATTGGTTAAACTGACACTTCATTATGGCTCCACAAACCTTGATGAGGTTCATGGTACCTCGCTTTTCCATCACCCCAGATTTTTACCCTTAGCCCAGCTGACCCAACCTGATGTTTTTCAGCCATGTGCATGGCATATCAGGAGGACACACAGAGAGCCGGAGGGCAGAAACACACACCTCATGATCTCCACATTTGGGTTGTTTTCGCCCCTGAAGAAGAGATTGCTGCGGTCCGTCCTCACCACGTCCTTGTCCACGGTGAACTGGATCTTCCTCCAGAACTCGCTGTGCTCCTCAGGGCTCATGGACAACCTAAGAGGAGTGGACAGGAGCACGGCGCTTAGCTACGCTCACTACCTAATTACCTATAAGCTACATTATATTACATTACATTTATTTAGCAGATGTTTTTTTCCAGAGTGACTTTCAATGTGTGTACTAGCGTATGTCCGGAGTTGCCGGTGGTCTGATATACAGCACTCTTCACTTCCACTCATCTCACATTCATTGTTTTGATGACTCATAACTGCAGCAGCTCATTAGTGAGTGAAAGAGCTACCCTTGAACGGTTTACTTTCCCTGTGGTAACAGTACAACTCCCGAAGCAATAAAAACATTGTTTCAATAAGTTAAATGAAAACGAAGAATTACTGCCCTGTAACAGTTATATGTCAACTAGTTATCCTGTAAATCTCCACTGCATTTACAGGAGAAGGTAGGGATGGTCCAAAGTGATTATTCACCAATTTTTTGGGTGATTTGGGTGGAGCAAGGAACACAGCAAGGTTCACTGGTGTGGAAAATATTAGATAATGTGGTACGTTTCTCTGCCCCATATCTACGGCGTGTCCAATCCAATGGATGCAAACCCTCAGGTTGCACATCGACCCAACGGCTCGTTTTATGGGGGTTTTTACCTGGAATTTGGCTACAGATAAGTGGAAAGATTAGTGGAAGTTACATTTGCCTTTGCATTTGAGACTGCACTCGTGTGAAAGGCCACCCTTCATTTTATTTTTAAGAATACTTCCTCCTATTCCAGAGTGTTAGTTTGCATCAGTCTCACCTTAGAGTCAGTAAGACAGACCACTTGTGACTGTGTATAGATGTAATATGCCGATCCCAACGTATGCTAAAATGCTAATATGTGCAGATAAACAGACTGGCTCAAACAGTGAGAAATATGAGAGCACAGACCAGTTGTGACTGTGTATAGATGTAATATACCAGTCATGAGGTATGCTAAAATGCTAATATGTGCAGATAAACAGACTGTCTCAAACAGTGAGAAATATGAGAGCACAGACCACTTGTGACTGTGTATAGATGTAATATGCCGATCCTAACGTATGCTAAAATGCTAATATGTGCAGATAAACAGACTGTCTCAAACAGTGAGAAATATGAGAGTACAGACCAGTTGTGACTGTGTGTATATGTAATATACCAGTCCTGAGGTATGCTAAAATGCTAATATGTGCAGATAAACAGTCAGGCTCCAGCAGTGAGCAGCAGGAGAGTACAGACCCAGCCCCGACAGGAGAAGTCAGGCAGCTGCTGCCAAACCGCCCCAGGACCGGCTCACCGCTGGGAGGATTTAAGTAGCCGCGTTTGTTTTCCTCAACGCCGTGAGGAAAAAAACATCGCACCTGATGCAATTCCACGCAACTGTGTAGTTACCATGACCGTGCGCTTGTCTCCAGACACCTGTGCTTTTGCCTGCTCTCTCGACCCCCCCGGGGGCCTGACTGCACATCGGGCATCGGCTGCCTCCCCCCAAACCTGCCACTGCACCCCCCTATAAAAAATTAAAACAGCCCCCTGATGGCCAACCAATATAGGAACCAGCTCTCAGATGAATACAATTTGTTTTCTTCATAAAGAGTTTGGCTCCTGTTTTGATGGACCATTCTGATTTTTGTAGCTGAACGCCCAAACTATTACTTGACATTATGTTTGTGCAATAATTATTTTCTATATTAAGAGGGGAAGTTCCACCTAAGTTCCTCCCCTTTTTGATTCATTCTTGTATTCTTCACTTAATGCCTCATAAAATTAAATATTACCATTACACTTTTTAATAAATTGTATTTAGTTCGGTTTTTTTTCCATATTAGAAGTACAACAAACCTCTCACACTCCTGGCTATTCACGTTTCCAGGTTATCCCTAGGAAAGCCCAGCAATGTCTGACACAAGCTTAACATTATATATATATCTAACTGAACGGCCAAAAACGTGCCCATAAAAATTTGAGTTAAATATTATGGAAAAAATTAACATTTAATACAGTTTGATACAGTTGTGACTTGTTTATCTCTCCTTCTGAAACCTCACGGCAAACTTCCACAGAAACTTTACCACAACGAAAATTCCGTTCAACAGACCGTTTTACGACGTCCTTACGCTACAGATGCAAATGATAGGAAGTGAGGCACTCTGCCAGTTTGTAACCCCAGCGTAATTTCACCCCTCCTGCCCGCCCCCCCAGTTACTGCACTCATGTAGTAGATTCTGAGTTTCTGCACAAGGGTGGTGATAATGTTACACAAGTCATATGACATATGACATCATGTAAAGACTACAGAAACATTGGAGAGGTATTTACAGACTGAAGATAAAACTAGTATTACCAGCGCTTAACTAGACAGGATGTACATGAACACAATATAAATGGACCCCTGTAGCAATAAACGTTTCACTCATTCAAAGTGAGGGATGATGGAAGTGTAAGGAGGACTGGCGCCTAATAAAAAAACCAAAAATGTGTGAAAAGCACTATCAGTTGATTTTCTGCATTCTGCAGTGGATACAATATATGGAATAAATTACCAGCAATAATCTGGTAGGAAAGCATTATGGGATATTGGATGTAATAGGCCATTTGGAATTGAAATAACCTTGACGCTAGTCTCTAGAGCAACATCAGAAACACTTGTATAAGAAAGGTTAGATAAATAATGGAAGACATTAAATGTCCCTCTATAAACTGGGAAAATGTATTAGGCTAAAGAAAACTGGAGCAATACTTACTGAATGCTGTAAGAGGCTGTCACAGATAAGACACCTGGGGTGTGTGACGACTACATAAACACTTCAGAGCTTTTATTATTTATTTCTGAACATCTGAATAGAATGTGATTGTGTGTGTATTTGTGTGTGTGTATGTGTGTGTCTGTGTGTTTGTATGTATGAGTGTTTGTGTGTGTATGTGTGTGTGTAAATGTATGTATGTGTGTCTGTGTGTGTGTGTAAATGTATGTGTGTGTGTGTGTGTGTGTGTGTGTTTGTATATATGAACGTGTGTGTGTGTCTATGTGTTTGTATGTGTGTGTGTGTGTGTGTGTGTTTGTATATATGAGTGTGTGTGTGTGTGTGTGTGTGTGTGTGTGTGTGTTGTGTGTGTGTGTGTTTGTATATATGAGTGTGTGTGTGTGTGTGTGTGTGTAAGGGGCTCAGCACCTCCTCTGCTGAATGTCCTGGTACTCGCTGCGTTTCTGCATCCTCCAGGCCTCGCGCTCCTCTGACGTGGAGTCGCAGCTGTAGTAGTGCAGCAGGAAGGGCCACACCTCCCCTCGGATCGCGGGGTCGATCCCGCCGAAGAAGATGGCCTGGCAGGGACAGGGCTGCCTTTAGCATCAGTGTGTGGCTGTGCGTTACTGTTCATGAATGACTGTGTGTTTTAGTATCTAAGTCTATAGGTATGTATGTGTGTGTGTGATAATACATAACTGATGTGTGTTTGTGTGATAATATTTTGAGTCTCTATTTGTGTTATGAATGAGTATATGTTTTAGTATGTCTATATGTATGTATGCATGCATGTGTGTGTGCAGCATATTTGCCTGTATGTATACTCCTGGACATGAGTGGGTGACCATGTGTGAGTCTATGTGTGTTATGGAAGTTTTCATATTAATGTGTATATGTATGTATTTTTGAGTATGTGCGTGTATACTCCTGTACATGGCTGTGCGTGCGTGCGTGTGTGTGTGCAGTAATGTCCCTGAGTGGCGCTGACCTTGCGCAGCTTGTACTCCTCCTCCACCTGGCCGCTCTGGTTGAGGTGCCGCAGCCAGGTGGCCACATCCAGCCGGCGGTACAGCCGCTCCTCCGGGTGGGTCTCGGCCGACGGCAGCGTGGGCCTGCGGATGGAGAACTGCATGCAGGACTTCTCATCCGATACCTGGGATACATGCAGGACAGAGAGGGGACGGTCAGAACAGAGCGAAAAAACATGGAGACACAGAAAGAGAGAGCAAGAGAGAGAGAAAAAGATGGCAAGATTGAGAGAGTGGGAGAAAGAGTGAGAGGAGTAGATGGGAAGAGAAAAAGAGGAAGAGAGGAGGTATAGCATGATAGAAAAGGAGAGAGGAGGATGGAGAGAGAGGAGGATGGAGGAAAGGGAGGCGGGAAGGTGGAGAGAGTGAGAGAAATTGAATATGAAGAGGAAGAGATGATGCAGAAGAAAGAAGAGAAAGAGAGGGGGAAGAGGCAGGGAGAGGACAGGGGCAAGAAAAAAAAGAAAGAAAAGAAAAAAAAGAATGAGTCAATGAATCAATATGCTGAGATGAATGGGAACAGAATGATACAGAATGGAGAGGTAGATGAAGAGAGGAGAGAGGAAGGGAGAGAGAGAAATAGTGATACGAGGAAGGGCACATGAACCACAGGTTAAACCAGCAGCATGCCCTGTGAAAACATGCACAGTAACACAGGCCTGCTCTGACCACCTTACTGAGCAGCCCCCAGTCCCCAGCACAGAGAGCAGCGCTGTAATAAGAGCAGACCCCCAGACCACAGAACAGTGAGCAGCGCTGTTATAAGAGCAGGACCCCAGACCCCAGCACAGTGAGCAGCGCTGTAATAAGAGCAGGACCCCAGACCACAGCACAGTGAGCAGCACTGTAATAAGAGCAGGACCCCAGACCCCAGCACAGTGAGCAGCGCTGTAATAAGAGCAGGCCCCCAGGCCCCAGCACAGTGAGCAGCGCTGCAATAAGAGCAGGCCCCCAGTCCCCAGCACAGTGAGCAGCGCTGTAATAAGAGCAGGACCCCAGACCCCAGCACAGCGAGCAGCGCTGTAATAAGAGCAGGCCCCCAGGCCCCAGCACAGTGAGCAGCGCTGCAATAAGAGCTCCTGAAACACCAGTCGCATTTCCTGCTTTATTAAATGTTGGATGAGGTTGGAACAGGAGACTAAAATCAGTCTGACAGAAGGAGAACTGAATCAGTTCACAAAAGCACACACAAACATTTTCTGACTCAAATAAATGCACAAATATACATGCCCACAAAAACACACACACACAGACAAACACATGCACTCACACACACTGTCTCTCTCTCTGTCTCTTTCACACACACATACACACTGAGCTCAATATATCTAATCATATTTTTATTGCTTTTCTGTGTTCAGGATGTAATATCTCAGTCCTCCAGTCCTTTGGCTTTACAGACATAAATAACTAAACAAGCTTAATAAATGAAGGAGCTCAGCTGCTGTGATCTGTCTTCCACATCTCCATTTCCACAAGAAACAGGGAAGGAGAGAGATAAATAAAGAACAGTTCGGCCCATTAGGATTGTTTCACCAATGAAACCAGCCGATGAACAGCCTTTTAAAACAAACAGAATTCGGTCTTTGCGGTTTCGATCGCTATCATAAAGTATATTTACCCCGATCCAGCTGACCGGTCTGTTGTTTGTTCTGCATACTTTATGTGTTCCAGTGTAATTCCCGAGAAGCCCAAGTTAAAACCAGGGCTTATTCTTCAGCATTGACTGATTTTGCCTTCCTTTTGCTTCCTTTATTTATGAATGTCAGTGTTGTTTCAGAGGAACACATTGCTGGGCTAGTTATTCATTATTGTTATTATATTTAGGTTTTATTTCACTAGAAAGTTTCAGGGAGGCTTTAAATCTCCACTGCAAGTGAGACCAAGACAAGACAGAGCCATATCAGAGCGTAAAAGACTCTTAGTCTCACATAAATAAATCTTATCAGTACAAAGCATCAGATAGACAATTATTTAAAAAAAAAAAAAAAAGTAGGAGAGCAATCCAAATATTTCAAAACATGCTTACTTTCATCTTTATTGAATTCTGTGGCCCTTAAGGCCTGCAGTTAAATCAGTCACCCTGCTGTAGGATCAGTGTGAACTTGTGACCAGAAGGGGGCACCTCACCTGGTCCTTGAGTTGGGTCTCGCGGCAGTACTTCCACTGTTGGAAGACTTCGGCCAGCTTGTCCAGGCCTGCATGGTGGAAGTGCAGGATCTTGTACTGGCTCTCCCTGCTGGCGATCACCAGCTGGCCACAGGTGCAGGCCTCGTCGCTGAAAACGCAGACAGGATACAGCGAGTTGAGACTTCCTCTTTACACGTAACGTTTGTCTCCAGTTTTTACCAACCCGCTCTCCCACTTGCAACCCTTTCCTGCCAACTTATGGAGGAGAGGGGCGAAGGTATGTGACTTTCCTGATGAGTAATTTTGCTTCTCTCTACACTGCAGATGCCCTACAGATTACATACTGCCCATGTCAACGGAGGATTGCAAGGTCAGCATACACATGGTTTGGGAATCCTCAAGACCAGCGAAACCAGCTAGCTTACCCCTGTCACTCCCTGGCTAGACTAGGCAAATTGTTGCCTTGCCAGATCTCCGGCCATTGCTACTGATGATGTAGTAGGGACTTGAACACAAATTAGTTTTTTCCAGGTTTATACAACTTTCTAATACTGTAATAATGGTGTTATGGTACCTGAAGAAGAGACGCAGGGATCTCATGTGGCCAAGATCGACCCGGAACACTCCGCAAAGCTGCTCCAGCGCCATCACCTTCTGCTGCTCCTCCCATCGCACCCCCTGCGATTGGCTGTTCTCAGAAGGGGCGTGGCTGTCCAGGCTGGAGGCGGAGCTAGCCGAGTGAGTCATGGACTCATCACACATGTCCCTAGGTGAAGAACCAGTAAGATTGTCTGTCACATGAATCCCTTTACCCCACCCATAACCAAACACACACCCAGTGACTGAGTGGAACATCCACTAGTGGTGTTTGAGCAGGACTGGAGGGAATTTTTACTTACATTGAGACTCTGTATGGAAGTGAGACATTTGGCAGTGAGCTCAAGTGAAGCTGCAGCTAACCACTAGCTGCTAGCCTTGTGCGCCAGGCTAATTGCCCGCTACTAATAAGCCTGATGAAGACACTGGAGTTTAGAGCAGTGAGCCTGCCCACTAACCAAAACACGACCGATATTTTCAGAACGGCAGCACCAAACCATTGACGACAGTGGGTCTGTGGAAAAGGCTAGAGCTTAGGGCGAAGATTCATTCCAGTTCATCCTTCCACAAAGTGCCTTCTAAGAATCTGACTAATGCCTGGGCTGCCGTGTCCCTGCTGGAGCGATCGATCCTTCAGTAGTCAGTGCAAGTTCCCAGACAAGGAGGTGAGACTACCCTGGGGCCATATGAGATCTGAGAGTCTGGGTGTAGTGACTGCGCAGCAGCTAACCACAAATATCCACTCACCCAACAGTTCCAACTCATACGAAACAAAGAGTGTTCCCCTTAATCAAAAAGGCACAACACAAGTGGCAATTAGTATGAAGGTCGAAAGTGGTCATATACGGTACCTACAATTCTGACCGACCGAAAGGGGACTCCAACGTCTGCAGTCTTTATTAACTCAACCTGTGATTGGTCTGCATTGGAGACAGAATGATGGTGAGTTGAACTGCTCTATACTCCTGAACTGTGCTCCCTCTCACTGTCCAACAGGTCAAAGGGAGGCCAGAGGCCCTGTACATTTGGGGAGATACAGCAAAGGTGACTATGCAGTTGGACACAGTAACAATGCAAATTCAGTTTGAGGTTATGGCATGTGTCCATTCAGAAACAGTGAACGGGTGCTCCGGTAAAGATAACAGAGGTACGTGTTCTGAAAGACAGTAACAGTGTGCGTTTAGTTAGAGACCATTCCTGTTCAGTTTAGGTTTTTCAGACCGGCCACAATTTGGATATGTTCTCCCAAAACCATGCTTTCAAATGAACCCCGACAGCTGTTTGTTGGCAGTCTCACAACAAAATTGATGTACAGATTGTATTGAATAATGACGCCAGATTTTGTTGGTGTTCTTATGAAAACTAATTATACTAATTGGATTTTTAGACACGTTTCAGTTCCAATCAAGCTGAGACCGCATCGACCAAGCAGACTCGGTCCTGGTTTATGATTTTGGAACCAGGTGCCTTTATACTTTCATGCCATGTTTGTCACAATGACCCATGACAAGGAGGTGAATTTGGATCAGACTGTCCGAACCTGATTAGTTTGAAAATGCCCTCAGAGGTGAACGTCTGTGTTTTTGGTGAGTACTGGGAAAGGTACGCACAGAGAGACAAAGAATGTTTAGGTGTTCACCATGTACAGGTAGATACATAGATGAAAGTGTTCAGTAGGTGGTGTTAAGCTGCATTTCTCCCAGTGGACAGTGAGGAACAGGCTGTCCCAGCCTGGGTGACTCACCACGTTCCTCCCCCTCTGGGGGGCCAGTGCGCGGACGTCACACTGAGACCCAGGGGCATGACGACCGATAGCACAGGGACACCAACCCACCTCAAACCCACCGCAAACCCACGTCCACACACACACACACACACACCCAGCCCCACAGTCACCTGGGAAAACACACTACACTCCACAGAGGTGGCCAGGAGGGACCGCTGGCTGTAGCTGTTTCTCAGCGCTTCACTGATCATTTATGGTGGATGATGACACAGTGAACTCATCTTACCTGGTCTCTCAGGTTTAACCTGGGTGCTGATTTTAGGCTGAAAACAAAACTGGCTGGGGAACTGTGGTGCATGTGAGTGTGTGTGTGTGTGTGTGTGTGTCTGTGTGTGATGTATATATAAAGAACATATACAAATATGTTTTGCACAGAATGATGTTAAACATTAGGTGAAATTAAAGGAAAACATTCGGTCAATTACTCTAATACTGTCCCTCAAGGTGTGTGCTCTCCCAATAAGTGAGTCGACCTCGTTCTGTGTTATTTTATTTTCATTTAAATGTTGATGCCATTTGCGTCCACTACCTTGAGGATTAAAACTACTTACAGAATGTTTTTTTTTTTCTAAAAATGGAAATGGAGAAAACTACCCAACAAACTGCTGGCTCCCTAGGGAATATTTGTGTATGACCTATCCTCCCTAAGCTGCAAAATGGTTCATTCAGACTTTAGTTTTACTCTTTACTATGTAATATCCTAACATGTTACTTTTCCATCAGATGGATTTATTTTAAGCTAGTTCTTTTACAAGGAGAGCCCTGTCTTCATGTGGTGGCCCTCTTTTTAAAAACTGCTATCAACCAAACAATTTTTTTATCCCAATTTAGAATTCCAAATAGCATCCATAAGCCTGTTTACTTTTTGCAGTGTCCTCTCACATTCTGGAGTGCACAGTCAAGCACCTATATCCCCTTCTAAAGCAGCGTATCTGTGTTTTCCTCCTCCTGTGGCTCAAAAGCATCAGAGATAATTAACTTGAACAGAGACTGGTGAGAGTGACCTACAGCAGCGATGCCCTGCATCATGATATGTCACTTCCTGTTAGCGCAGTCCCCACCTCCGCCACACTGACACAAGTCAACTCAGTTTCCCACCATGCAGTCTCATTCTAACTCCTCTCTCTGCCATCCCCTGCTGGCCACTGATGCACATACCATCAGCACAATGTTTTAAAAGCCCATTTCCCCCCCTCACACACCTGACAGAGTTGAAGGTCATTTGAAGTCATACAGGCTTTCTGTCATGATTCCACTATTTTTGTCATCCTCAAACTCACATGACAACTTCTGGAAGCAGTTAAGGACAACATGCAGATTGGCAGTAAGTATAATCGGTTATGGCTACAACTACTTGTTTATTAACTTGGCTGTTCTGGCTCAGTTCGTGCACTTTTGTAAGTCACTCTGGCTAAGAGTGTCTGTGAAATGCCTAAATGTAAATGTTGTCAAATGAATTTCACACTCAGTAAGCAAGCATCTCTCCAGAAAAGCCTTAGACGGCCAGCTTATAAACAGTGACTTTTACCCTGTTCACACAGACCATCTGAAAACCCAGTGAACGGCATATAAGGAGGGCTCTGTGCCATTTCTGAAGTCTTGCGCCACTCATTCACATTACAGGAGGGTCTAAATTTGACCCTGACAACTTTTCTTAAACTGAAGTCCTCTTTAAGCAGAACCACTTCAACCCCCCCCTACACACACACACACACACACACACACCTAGAGTCTCACACACAAAGCACAAGCTTGATGTGTGTGCATGCAGACCACATCAGTGAGGAAGGGGAGGGGCTAACAGCGCATGACATCACTGCTGCATGTAAACAGTCTTAATTGCTTCAAGCTGATGGGGGGGGAACAGCCACAGCCGCCCCCCCCCCATTTCCTCCTGCCAGCACTGGGCCACGCCCAACATTTGGAAACAAATATCTGAAATGAGCTCATGGAGATCAAGCACTTACAAAAAGGAAGCCTTTCGATTTATTTGTTTTAATCAGTTTAACTACCCTAATTTTTATGGGGGATTAAAAAATGGAAATGATCTAAGAAATTAAATAAATCTTTCGCTCACTTCTGAGAGAAATTATGTTTGCCTCTTTTCATGGGTTTGAATCTAATGCAAGGCTTCTCTATACTCTTTTGGTCTCACTGAAATCATACATTTACTTTGTAAATTGAAAAATAGGAGAAAATATTACTTCACTCCTGACTATTTCCATCACGAAGTTAAATAAAAAGTATGAATATATTTTAAAACTTGTTGAAATAAAGTCCTCTCCATCCCACCATAGTTTAGCACTTACATAAGGACTTAGCATTCAATATCCAGCTAGTACGAGGGGGTTGGTCTTGGTGGGTGTGTGTGTGTGTGTACACATCGCTATTCTTAGTATAGATGATTCTGGACTGAGTCCAAATGACACTTTTGATTGTAATTTCACTCCCATACTTAACATATTTCAGGGACAAAAGAAGAGCAGTATACTGCTAATTATATAGGGCATATCTTCTCTACAGTCTGATAGGAGCAGAATCTGCAATTACCTAAAACCTCGTCCCTCTTCCAGAGCACATTTTCAATAAAAACAATTTCTGTAACTGAGCACATACTACAAAATGCCAGCAGCAAAGTAACGATCCAATAACCTGAGCTCGGAGAAACACGACCACCCCTGTGGCCTGGTTCAACCTGCAGTTCCTTTATGCAGTGTAGGCCACTCTAACAGCACTATAATAACACCCCTGCACAGACTATATTTTCATCCAGTTTAAAATATATACATTTTTTTTTTTTTTTTTTGCAGTTTTGAGTATGTTATTTTTCCATTGACACAACCATGTCTGGACAAATATTTGGTTTTTATCCAGTTTTCTGTCTCCAAGAGTGGACTGTGCTTTTTATGCAGTGAACGGACACAAACCAGCAATTACAATACATTACATCACATTACAGTCATTTAGCGGATGCTTTTATCCAAAGCAACTTACAGTTGATTAGGCTAACCAGGGGGCAGTGTGTTAAGGGCCTTGCTCAACAGCTTGAGCCACCAAGCTCAGGGGTCCTGGTCATGCACCTTAGCCATTAGACTACAATCTGCCCCAGGGTTAGGTTAGGGTTAGGGTTAGGGTTAGGGCAATGACTGGAGCAAGCTGAGGAGGAGCTTGTGTCACGTAATGAGGTACCTAACAACTTAAACCCTCCCTCCCTCCCTCCCTCCACCCTTCGCTCTGTCCCTCCCTTTCTCCGCCAGTTCCTTCTTCCCTTCCCGCCCTGCTTCCGTCCCTCTACTCCTCCTTCCCTCCCACTTCCCCTCTATCCCTCCACCCTTCACTCTCTCCCTCTCCCTCGCACCTTCACTCCCTCTTTCCCTATATTCATCCATCTCTCCACCCTTCACTACCTCCCTCCGTCCAACCTACCCTCCCCTTTGATCCCTTCATCCCTCCCTCACTCCTCCCTCCTTCTGTCCCTCCAACCCTTCTTCCCTCCATCCCTCCACCCTTCATTCCCTCCCTGGGGGATGGGGGTGCCACAGCCATCTATACCCCACCTTAGTCGCTCTGCCAGGCGGAATTGGCACCGGAACAGTCAGGATTCAGTATCAGACCCCATGGCACCTCACACAAAGAGTAAACTGGATATGCAGCCAGAGAAGCACAAATAACACCACTGAATCATATTATATCAAAATTATAAATTAAAACAAAAACATTGTATTATGATTTATCAATCATTTAATTTTTTTTTACAGGAGGTGTACATAAAGCACACATGAAAGCATAGTGTTGATCAAAGCAGCGCAGTTAGAAGGGAAATCCTTGACTTTAATGAGGGAGGCGAGTCGCTGCGCGGTCATGAAGCTCTCTACTCGAAAACGCAGCGCTTTAAATCATTAAGCGTCCTCCAGTCACCCGCTCGCTCTTGACCTTGGAGCACTGAGCGATGCCAATGACGCAGTGCATGCCGTGTCACCCGACTGGCTCGTCTCTGGACGACGTGAGAGATTCTGATAAAAGTAAAGAACTCTCTCCTCATAGACCTCTTGAGTGCCGGCAGGGGAACAATCACATGCAGGGACTACAGCTCAAGTTTCCACCGCTGAAATATGGATTTGCACAGTGTTCATGACTTCCCTGACAGAATTTTTGAATTAGCACCTATTCATGACCAGGGGTGTCAGTTACGAAACTTTAGACTACGCCTCCTTTCACCTGCTCTTTTATTCTGAAACTCTTCCGGGGCGTGACGGTTAGAGGTGTGCTGCTTACTAGCTAAACATCCATAAAACAGGCTGTAATCACAAGTGAACATTCTCTACACCTCAGCACTAGTTCACAATGCAAGCACTGAAGGAAGACTTTCGAGTCTGATGTGTGATGTCATAATGGTAATTCTATCCTTTGGGGCAACTACAGTGGCAACACAGGTGGCAGGTCATCTAAGGACTCTGGGAGCTGGTGCTCTGGCGCCCTCTACAGGCCCAAACTGCCATTACAGTCCATGGGGAGGGTCTGCTCTTCCTCACTCACAAGCGCTACTTGAGATTAACTCATCAGTAGAAGCCTACATGAGGCCTTCAGATTGAGAAACACCTCTGCATTGGCTGAGCAGTGACTGGGAAAGGGAAGAGCTTGGAAAGGGGCCAAAAAACGAGCTTGCTTTGAGTCCTAGGGCCCTTGAAAAGTACCACCCTCAAAAAAGGACCCCTGCACTTGAACCGCGACTGCGTAAATCTGCTGTTTCCAGAGCTGTGCTTCGAACAGCTTCTGGCAGCCTGCCGAACAGCCTGGAGACAGAGGCACTCTATATCCCAGTGTAACCAGGGTCTCACCGGAGCTCGCTTTCATGTTACCGAGGTTCCCTTTGGTTCATCTCACACTGCAGAATATACACACCCACACACAACCTGGGTTAAACTGTATGCACTGTTTTTTCTTTAAAAGAAAATCATTTAGTTTTTTTTTTTATTTTGCTCACCCCTTTTTCCTCCTTCTATTGTGAAGTCACCTGCTATGCCCTTTTTTCAAGTCACCTGCATTTCACGCACTCTTATGAAAGCAGCACTGCAGCTGAGTAGTCTGTACTCCTCCCATTCACTCACCCCAAAGCCAGTGAGAACTTTGCACCCTGCTGGCCACAGAGGGTACTGCAGAACAGCCAGTGCAGATCAGAGTAGAGGTATATCTCTAATGCTAATGGTAGCCTGGCTGTAGCAAATTCAGCAACGCTAAACCCCACCTACTCAACTTTTCAGCTTTTAGGACTTCACCAGCAGTGTAACTTATGGGGGCTCAGGGGTGCAGGTGCACCTTGGCCCACAATTTTTTGGGGGGGGGAAGGGTTTTCATATAGGAAACGGGTTTTTCAGTTTATCAACAGCAGTTTTTGAAAAGCAGGCATACCCCCCCCCCAAGCCATACTAAATTTGTTGGGGGGTTGATGCTGTGGAGCGAATCTTGCACCCGAGCCCATCATAAACTTGTGACACCACTGGACTTCCTTCAGATTCTGACTCATACAGAGTTGTTCTGTGAATGTGGAACCCGTGCTCTTTGTAACATGAAAAACCTGTTCCTGGCGCAGTGCCACACTAGGGATTAATCGCATCTTCATAAACAGTGAGCGCCTTGCTGATTTCATCTGAAGAATTACAAGGATAGTTGGAACAAAAACCAGTCTGGGAACTCCTGCTCTGGAGGAACAAGGCCAGAAATGAAGGGCCGCTATGGTTCGTCACCATGGTCACAGTCGGCTGATGACACAGCCCAGGCTAGCTATTACGACTACCGGCCCCAGTCTGCCCTTATGGCACTGAGCACCGTGTACAGATTTGGAAGAGCCGAAGGGAATAACTTTTTTCTTGTCAGTCAAACTGTTATTGATGCTTCTGGATGGCTGCCAAATGAGATCTGAAGCCTGTAGAAACTACAGAATTCTTTATATAAACAACTGATGCTGTAACATAAACTACAGGTGTATCGAAAAAAAACTACCGATGCCTTTACTTTATCTACAAGGGTCTTCACAATCCTTTCCATGATTTACTGAAGATATATTTAAATAAACTATAGAAGACCCACCGCTAATTGAAGGGAATCTGTGAAGCTTTTCCTACAGGCACATTTGCATAAACTGTCTTCAGCATCGTCCTCCATGAAACCGACAGACAGGTTTCATAAACAACAGCAAAGGAGTGATCCTACAAGTCCTCAAACAGCATAAATTCACTTAAACTACAGGGTACTGTTTCTTCACTAGCCTTGACATAAAGTACAGTAGCCTTATCCTTATCCATAGAGACATATGCGCAAACCACATAATGCAGTCTTTTCATAAGATTTTACATTCAATAAAAATGCCAATACATGAAAAACAGAATGTTGTTCATTTACAAACCTTTGCCTTTGCAGTAACTAGATTCCTTTATTATAAACTACAGAGTGCAGTTTCTAACCTTTGCGAGTATCATGGAAAATAAGATCGTGGTCATTATTTGCAGCTCAATTGTTCTGAAATGCCATGTCTGTCGACAGGCCGAGCGAGCGCTGCTGCCCAATCAAATCACCATTGTGTTTGTCTCATTGTGTTTTTGCGTTTTCTTGCCCATATTGCTTTGTTTTGGTTTTGTTTTGCTTTGTTCTGTCTGCGGTGTCAGACAAATCACATCAGGACAGCGTCTGCGAGCGATCGCTTGCTCGCTGTACGTATCACTCTCCTCTCTCCCCTCTCCTTCGCTCTCACCTGTTCTCGTTGTCCAGGAAGACGGATCCGCTGCTCTCGGCGAGCGCCTCGCTCACGGGCGACAGGCAGAAGGGTGAGGAGAAGGTGTCCGAGTCCGAGCCCAGCGTGCTGTCTCGGCTCACCTCGTCCGCCGACAGGTCACATGACCCCTCGTCCCCCTCCTCCAACACCTGCTGCTGCTGGGACTCTGCCCCTCCCTCACCATCCCCCGCCCCTCCTCCTCCTCCTTCCTCGTCCTCCTCTTCCTCCGCAGCGGGTGGGGGCCGGGAGTGTGCGCGGCGCGGGCGGCGGCGTGGGTTTCGGCGCACGGGTGAGCTCTCGGGGGTGATGTAACGTAGCGCCTCCTCGTCCTGGCGCTGGATACGGGAGTTCGGCACCCAGGTCAGGATCAGGGTGCTGCCTAGAGCCTCGTCTTTCTCCAGGTGAACACACAGGTACCCTGTGCACATACAGGTGAACACACACAGACACCCTAAGACAGGAACACACACTCACTCACACAGGTGAGTGGCTTGGTAGCATGACTCCATAGCACGCACACACACACACACGCGCACACACACACATACACACACACACAGGCAGAGTTTTGGGGTACCTGGGTGGTGTTCGGCGAGCCCTGGCAGAGGCTCAGTGGGGTGCACACACACATTGTTCTTGGAGAAGATGATCTCGCCATCCAGCAGGCCCCGCGACCCCCCCGACCCGGCATTGAAGGTCAGGAGGTCAGAGGCTTTAGAGGAAGCGCGTCGCAGCAGCCGTCCCAGAGACATACCATCCACAGCATGAACACTGCGCCCATCCTCTGGGGGGGAGGGAGGGGGAGGGAGGGAGAGAGAGGGAGGAGAGGAGGGAGGAGGAGGGAGATGAGAGGGAAAGGGAGAGGAGAGAGGGGGTGAGGAAGAGGAGATGAGAGAGGGAGGGAGGGAGAGGAGAGAGAGAGGGAGGAGAGAGGAAGAGAGGGAGGGAGAGGAGAGAGGAGAAGAAAGGGGGGAGAGAAGAAGAGAGGGAGGGAGAGGAGAACAGAGGGAGAGAGGGAGGGAGGAGAGAGGGAGAGAGGGGGTGAGGAAGAGGAGATGAGAGGGATAGAGGGAGAGGGAGAGAGGAGAGGGGGTGAGGAAGAGAGGATGAGAGGGAGAGAGGGAGAGGGAGAGGGGGGAGGAGAGAGGAGAGGGAAGAGGAGGGGAGGGAGAGGAGAGAGAGGGGGTGAGGAAGAGAGGATGAGAGGGATAGTGGGAGAGGAGAGAGGGGGGGAGGGAAGAGGAGAGGGGGGAGAGAAAACAGAGGGAGAGAGGGAGAGGAGAGGGGGAGAGAGGAAGAGAGAGTACATAGAGGGTGAGGAAGAGAAGATAAGAGGGAGAGAGTGGGAGGGAGAGGGAGAGAGAGAGAGGGAGAGAAAAAGATAGGGAGACAGAGCAAGAGAGGAAGACAGACAAGGAAAGAGGGAAAGACAAATAAAAATATGTGGGATTAATTGAGTGAAGTCAACACTGCCATAACACCACCCCCCATGCAGCGTGTACCCCTCTGCAGTCCACCTGCTCACCTGCAGGCCTACAGACACCCAGGTGGGTGGAGCCCAGCCTCACCTGTCAGGCTTATGGCAGTCTAACTACTGTCTCTCTCAAGGAGCACTACCACCCATTTTTGGGAAGACGTTCTTTGCTGATGGACCGATGGACAGCTGGACAACTTCTGACACATCTCGATCTACTACAGGCAGGACTCCCGCTTGAAGGCGCTACAAAAACCTAGACGGAAAGTTCTTCAATGGTTCTTCTGCACTAAAGAAGACATAATCAAACTCTTCATGGCCTACCGAATCCACACTCTGAAGGCGCCGATAAGCTCACAGCTGGCCCATACCGTAAAATCACTGCATGCTTTCCAGACACTCTGTCAGAGAGCGGGCGTCCGGAGCAAAAATCCTATGAAGGCAAAGATGTAAAGGCATGTGTCTGTAACCCTCACTTGAGTGGATCAACCGCTCAGGAACCTCCAAGTTGTCTGGTTTTTTTTGTGCTCTCTAAGCCTCCACTGATAGTGCTGTATAGTTTCGGCAGTTTCACATCTTTCAGCTGTGAGTCGGAGACACGTTCTGTCTCTTCTGTCACCTCGGGGCTGGCTCCAAGCGAGGCAAAACAAGAAAGGAGCCAGTTACACAGGCTTTGCATGGTACATGATCTGGAACAAGCAAGGCTCCAAAGAATTAAAAAAGTTAAATTCTGCCAGTTTTTACACAATACAAGCTCTCAATACAAGAATCATATTTTTCCTCCTCATATCCACACTCCTGACTACAGCACCCAACCCCCACCCCTCTTTCGGTTTTGGATTCCGTGTCTCTACACCACGGAGAGGAAGTAAAGCAGCAGTAACCTGAGCAGGCTGAGGTGCCCTGGCCGGCCTAAGCCCCCCATTGTGTCAAGCTGCTGTCGACTCCTGGCCACAGATTGATGACGCGGTCCATCAACTTCAGACAAAAGGGTCCTGACGGGGTGTGAAACTTTACCGACCTTCCAGGGGTGTGAGACAGAAGTGTGAGATGGTGTAGGAGGTTGTGAGGTGGAAAGGTGTAGAGGTGTAAGGTGGTAGAGGTGTAGAGTTAGCATAAAGGTGGCATAGTGTAAGTGTAAGGGTGTTGTAGAGTAGGTTTAATTGCAGTGTAGAGTAAGTGCAAGGGTGGTGCACAGTTGTTGTGAGGGTGTTGTAGAGTAGGTCTAATTGCAGGGTGGTGTAGAGTAGGTTTAAGGATGCTATTGGGTTGGAGTGAGGGTGGTGTAAAGTAGGTGTAAGGGTGGTGAAGACTAGTTGTAAGGAGGGTGTAGAGTTGGTGTGAGGGTCATGTAGAGTAAGTGTTGTTAGTGTAAAGGGTAATGTTAGGCAGTGTGAGGGGTAGAGTATTGGTACAGGGTGGTGTTAGGACAGTTTTAGGTGGAATGAGATTATGTAAAGGGAGCTGTCTGGGTGGAGTGAGGTAATGTTAGACCAGACCAACATTACGAGTGCAGAGGGTGGCAGTGTCAACAGAAGCACCAATGGCGGTCTACACTGTATATAATGCCTTCAGTGTGCTGCTGTTTGCAAAGCTAAGTCTGAGCAAACAGCCCTCAAGTGCGCGTCCAGGATGTGCTGGACGCATGTCGGTCAATATGTGTGTAGTGTACAGTGGGTACATATGAGTAGTGCACTCCATGGAGTGTGAGAGTGTTAAAGTGCTTTGTAAGAGTGTTAAATCTTGTACCCATCAGTATATGTGTAGTGTAATATGGGTATACATGAGTAGTGTGCTCTAAGTGTGTGTGTTGTACTGGTGTAAAGGTAATGAAGTGCTTTGAAACAGGTCTGTACCCATCACTATGTGTATAGTAAACTGTAAGTTTATGAGTATTCTACTGGTGCGTAACGGTGTGGGTGGGTGGGTGTTTTCAAACAGGTGCGTGGCCGTCAGTATGTGCGTAGTGTGCTGTAGGTATGTGTGCGTACTGAGCTGTACGCACTCTGTGTGCGTCATGCTTTAGCCTAAGTGAAATAAACACCAGTTAGCGCACTCATGACGAGCACTTGTACGCCACGCTCTCTGCTGTGACTCAGCGTGCTGGGCTTGTTATCTGCAGCTAACAACATCTGGCGTCCCACCTTAAATAAACACTGGGGACAAGGACTCATTCTGAGGAGAGTTATATGCTCTCACTGTGTGTGTGTGTGTGTGTGTATGTGTGTGTGTGTGTTACAGAGAGAGGAGTTTTGTTGTCAAAACAAGAGATATTGAATATATAGTGCACAAAAAACTTGCAAATTGGTTTCTGTAACAGTTTAACTTGATTATGTTCTGTGCAAGTTTTTCTTTTGCCCCGATTTTAATTAAAAATACACAGCAAACTTGTGTGCAAGTTCCCCTGATTTACATACACACCCCACCCATGTCAAGAAGAGGGATAGAGTCCTGGCCATGCCAGACGTAACCCAGGCCAACAGTCCTGCAAAACTGGGCGTAGCATCACCCAGACAGGGCTCTGTCAGCCGGGAATTTCCCACTCAACGACCCAAGCCCAGGCAGTCTGGAACTGAGGGAGGGCCCTGGCCATTTTCAACTGATAAACAACTCAAAACCAAGGGGAGTGAAAGGTTTTAAAACAGGAAAATCTGACAGAAGAGCAGCAAGGGTCCCTACTGCCTGGATGTCTTGTTTACGCCAGTGACTGAAATTACAATGGATTCAAACAGAACATGAATTCAAATGATCAAATATTTCATTAAAGTCTCCAGGAAATATCCCTTAATTTACTGAAGAACTTCTTTTTTCCTCAAAACACATGCACGCACGCAGATTATCTGTGGCCATCACTCCTACTCTGAGTCAGAGCCCTGTGTTTCTGTCATTGAAGCCCTTGCGTCTCTCAGTAGCGCAGACACTGAAATGTATGCGTCTCTCACTGGTAGATACCTAATGCAGCGTGTCTTCCATTAGGAAAACTTCCATTAGGAAAACTCTCATTGGTAGAGATGCTGAACCTCTCATTAGTAGGGACACGGATGCCTACATGTCTCTCGAGTCTCAACCCCCCCATGCGTACACACACACACACACACACACACACACACACAGGAATCCCACACTCCTTTTCCCCTTCCTCAGAGGAAAGCTAAAACCTGACAATCTTTTCCTCTGATTACCAAAGCGGCCCGTGGCTTCCGGTCTGTGAGGGATTTGACAGGATATCCTGTGTTCAGGGACAAGAAACAAGTCGTGATTCGTGGGCAGAACCCTAAAGACGAGTCAGCAGTTTGACAAAACTAACCACCCCCCCACCCCCCAACCCGCCCGTTCATCCTTCACACCACAGCTACAACTACACGACTCTTCCACCTCCCTGGTCAGCTTGCGGTGACACTTGCATGCCAACAGCTTATTACGCTGAGGCAAATTAAATTGCAAATCAGCGTCAGCGTGGGCTTAACGCAGTTCAGAGTTAAACTGTTTCACTCACGGCACGAAATAACCACTGGCACTGAATCCAAACACCAGCAATCTTAACAAAACCAAGGTAACAACAACAACAGCAAAACAAAACACCTTTACACAACGGAGTTTAAAACAACATGAATGACATTCCAGAGGGAAGATGGCCACTGCTCTAGCCATGAGTGAGCCATATAGCCTTGGACATGGGTCGCCAGCACTGGTCCAGAAGAGCTATTAGCTGTACCCCTTTTTGTTTTAACTTTAAATCAACAACCATTTCTGACCCAGGAGACCAGGGGGGTATTCAAAGTACGTGGTTTAGTGACAAATCTGCATAAGTTAAGTCAGAGTAAGTGGTAAACCTCCTAAAAGAAGAGCCCTATGGGTTTATTATCCTGGCAAAACAAATTCAAAGGGCTCTTCTTTTAGGAGGTTCACCACTTACTCTGATTTAACTTATCCGGATTAGGCACTAAACCACGTACTTGGAATATCCCCCATGTGAGGTGAGGTGAGCTAAATGCTAATCAACTGTACAAACTGTGCAATTAAGCATTGAGTCACAGTAAAAACCCAGCACACCCTCTCCTGGCTCCAGGGCTGGCAACCCCTGGACTTTGAATAGGTGTGTGAGAAGCACAAACAAGCCTCACACTGGACTCTGAGCCAAGCAGGTTGAGGTACTGCGGGCTAAAGGAGGAAGGTATCGCTGCTCTATCTTGGCTATGTGACTAAGCAGACCAAATTGGCTGATCCAAGGTGAAGCCCTGACAGCTAGTGCGTGTCGCATCATCGCTGTCAACACCCCGGGGCCCCCTGCCCCCACAGCACAGCTCCTATCCCTGCCACAGTCTTCAAGATGAGCTGTCAGTCTCGCTCCCCTGGCGCCCTCCTGCCCCATGCTACTCTCAGTCAGCTCTGTCTGCCTGGCACTGTGATGATGCTGGTGGGTTATGTGTGGAAGTGCACGCACACACACACACACCTACACACACAGACATACACATATACAAGCACACACACATCAGCACGCAAACACATTCACAGCCAACAAACAAGCAAAGATGAATAGACACACACACACGTGTGCACACACCAGCAGGTGCACATAGGAATACACACATGCATGCATGCATGTACACACTCACGGGCATACATGCATGCAACTACAAACACATGCATGTCTGCACAAAAATGCATGCATGCACACAAGCCTGCATTAATTCAAGCATGCAAACGAATGCATGCACACACAAACACAAAGGCAGGCATGCATGCATATGTACACACACGATGCTTACTTAATTATAAGATGACACAACAAAAATATTTCTGCTGGTGGTGTTGACCCAAAGTTATTCCGATGAACATACTGATAAACAGCTGTTTCAAAACCATGCAAGTCAGCCATTAATGACCAGAAATATTGCAAAAGATTAAAAATAAATGGCAAAATAACAAGAGGGTGGATTGTAATGAAACCTTTGGAGCAAAGACTTCAAGGGCTGTTGTGCGTTGAAAAAGAACCAGTTGGACAGAGAGAGTACTAAAGGTTTATGTCTACAAAACCAAACCAGATATGTTACCCTAAGTATTATTAAAGGTTTTTAGGTCGGTTTTAGGTTGTAAATGATTCCGTTTTTTTTTCCTTTTAACCATGGTATCTGCTATTATTACACGTATCTTAGTTGCATAAAAATGTTATTTGTTTGAGGTTTTTTCAGGTTAATTATAAGTGGTATTTCCAGAATGCGGCTTCATTTTGCGTAAATTAACATAAACAGAGCTGTAAAGCGAAAAGCTTAACCAAATAAGCAGTTTTTCAAGTTTGTCTGCGAGCGTTCAGACATCTGTACTCAGAGAAGTCCCAGGTACTTGTCACCCTACAGCAAGTATCCTTTTGACACAAACCTTTACGACAATACAACATACAAATAACTCTTGTCAGGCTCTCACCGTTAGCATATGTCATTGAGCACACACAAACACCCGAGTCCGCAAATACAAAGACTGCTCTCCGACTGTCATCTCGAAACTGCTGAATAGCAGTTACTCATAACCGCTTTCCTCAACATAACAGGGGGAAGAAACAGTGTTAGACATGTCCTGAATGTTCAGGCGAGCTCAGTTCCGAGGGATCATGAAAAATTTACTGTATCTCAATCCACCATGGTTACAGTATCCCCTGGAGCGTTAACGTTACTAAAGGTGGGCAGTCTTGCTGATAGTGTATCCTGTGACAGGCGTGTTATTCAGCCTCTCCTTGACTGGGGTGAAGGGGAAACTCATTCTCGCGGTTTCCTTTAAGACTGAAACTGGAATCGCTTGTTTTATTTCATTCCGATAAAGACGTGCAAATATAGTCCAAGCATAGGTTATGTGACGTGAGTTGGAATGTTGCAAAAAAAAAAAGCTTGAATCGTTATGCTAGCTGCCTTGCTATCTATGGAGCTATGGGTACATTAATTTGTTCGTCCCCCCCAGAATCCCCATCACGTCAACATCCCCTCATATTCAACTTCCAACAAGCAAAGAAAAATACAGTGCTGTACTATTTATGATGGGGTTATTCTAACCCCCTTGCGCTGGTTTATCCATAGTAAAGCGACACAGTCACTAGGTGGCCACTGCTGCATCCTTTTTGGAATAAACGTTACACCTGTGCGAGGAAAGAATACATAGTGAATAGCCAGCTAGCCTGGCTAACGTTAGCTATATGCATAGACTATTTATGAGAAACTAGCCAGCTTGCGTGCAATCCAGCTCTCTCACCCTCTGCGCCGCACGAGACTGCTGTCAGTGCCGCTTTTCCATCCTCATTGCGGTGCGGTAATTTTTGGTCTCTGTCCGGGCGACGATTGTAAGCTCCGCTGCCGTGTTTTATTACGCTGAGTGTGTGTGTTTATCCGTGCGGCTCTCTACTACACGTTTCTGCCATCGTTTATCCCAACCCCCCAAAAAAATTCCGCTGCTTCCGGGATGACAATCCGCTTCCTCTCTGAAAAACTGGCACATACCGTACTGGAGTTCAGAGAACGTTACTGGGATGGGGAGCCGAGAGCAGGAGTCACGCTGTTGGGGAGGCATAAAAACGGGTTTATTTAAATTAAGCTCAGTCTATTACTATACAGCTATTCTTAGCCTTATAACTGATTGCTCATGTGTAACCTGACACATCAACAATACCGTTTCTAAATCAGCATATTATTCTGCAGCGTTAAAACGATTCTTACAAAGTTTTTTAAGATAAATGTATTTTCTGCACAGGATCATCTCCGACATTGACAAGTAAACATTTTTTTTCCCGTTCGTACACTTTGTTTAAAAATGAATAATGTTTTGAAAAACAAATTCTAAATAGAACACTATTGTCGGAAGGAAATATATGACATGACAAATATCTAACGAAACTGCTCCTTGCTGACAGTCAAAAAAAAAAAAAAATTAAATCAATTCTAGAATACAAGACTTATATGCTATGTCGCCAAGATGTACCACGTGAAATGTAACTACACTGCACAAACTGTTTTTCAGAGCATATTACCATACCAGAGAACAACTCTACATTTCACAAAGAGTGTCTGATTCATGATTGCATTTAAGTTTGTTGACATAAAAGTCTTTCTGATTAAAGTTTTTTTTTTTTTTTTTTTGGGGGATTCAGATGTCCTACTCATGGACTGTGAATAAAAATGTGAATGAAAGAGCTATAAAAGCCATGTTCCCTTTTGCAAAAGCTATTATTGTCCTTATGCCTCATCAGTTCATTGCTGCCATTTGTCAGTCAGATGGTTGGTGGTGGCGATCGCTATAAATTGCTAGATGCCTGCTATACTGTCATTTATAATCCCTGGGAGTCTGTCCTGTAGGCCATTTACCAGGTAATTCAATGTCTAGTGAGCCTAACTGGATTGAGGAATCATGAACCCTGGTTGGGAGGGGCAACACTCAGCCATGACTCATTGACTAGTTTGAACCAATCAAAAATGGTTTTCTCTCCACAGCCGGTGCTGTCATTGGTCCAAATCGTTGAGTCGCTCTGGTAGCTCATCCCATTTTTGGTTCAATGAAACCTCACTCCCCTGTCGCTACCTGCAATGCAGTGCCATCACATGAAGTCTTGTCATTTCAGAGAGGGTAAAATGGTCACTCATGCGGCTGCATCTTTTGATCTTGTCCCAGCACTTTCATACATTCATCTGGGTTGAAGTCTTTTTTCCCTGTGTGTAAACCCACCCCCTCCCCTCGTACCTGTGTGGCAGCGGTGTGGGTTTGGGGGTGATACAGAAACAAAGGGACAGACATCCGACCCCCATGTTGTTTTTTGAAAAACGAGCGGGTGGGCAGGGGGTGGGAGGGGCTACGCTGGAGAGCTGCAGCGAGCTACAAGTTCACCGAAAGGGCAGCCCCGGGGGGCAGAGTTTTCACATTAACGGGGTACGAGTTCTGTCTGTAGCGGTAAGGTAGTGTTTCAGTAGCTGTGAGAGTGACATTGTAAACTGTCTCCACCGGCCTCATTCAGCAGAGCTTCTATAGATTTTTTTTTTCAATAACTGCAGCGGTACTGACATAAAAGCCAGAGGGATATAAAAGCTCTTTACTCTCATTCAGCCTTTTCTGCTCCTCCAGTTTGTGTACAAAAAAAAACAACACACAAGTCCCGTATTTGACATACTCACTCACCACCACACTCTGAGATATGAAGTCCCCCGTTGAGAGGAGATGGAGGGGTCGGGAGAGTGAGTGAGAGAGAAAGTTTATTTTTTTATTGATGGTCTAAACTTGTGGTGAAACTTTCAAAAGTCTTGAGTGACAGCTGCAGCGTTTATCTCAAAACTATGTGGAATCAATTTCACAATAGTAGAATGTGACAGTTACATGGCTGCAACGGTTACATTTAAAACTACTCTAAAATGAACCTTGCACTGAAACTGGTGTCAAAGGGGCCAGTAGGAGGCACTATGACTTAGAGGAAGAAAGCTATCCTCAAATACTCGGGGTACTATGCTGTTGGAAACACTGTCTTTCTTTTGGTCAAAGTCCTGATACAATATGCCAATGACCAAAGACCTCCTGGCAACTCCATACAAACTGGGTAGTTGCCCAATACCATGGATTATGATTGCAAATTTTAACAGCAAATGAAGATCTACTTTCCTTCATCTTTAATCTACAGGATGTTCACTGAAGTGTCCGAAGCTGGCCACAACCGCAAATCGGCTGTAGCAGGAGATGCTACGGCATTTCTGTTGGGTTGCCAGGACAGATATTTTAACACCCAGGTAGGCCACTTCTGTTTCGTTGTACAAAAAAGATACTTCAGCAGATTATTTATAGTTTGGCCTAATTTTGCAATGCAGATAGCTAGCCAGGTTCTATATTACACAGATGTTCAAATATATATTTTCTGGAACAGTAGCCCTGTTTCCTTGACCAGGGACCACAGTAGAAGAAAATATTACACGAAAGGCTGAATCTGTGGATGTTTTGACCATCAGATCTGTTGCCAAAAGTATTTTCTGTGCGAGAGAACGTTCAGTCTGCCTGTTGAGCATGAATTTCGCCTCTGGACCCTGCTAAAATCCACTTCTGCACTTAATGCTGGGAAGAGACTGTATCTCAGGTTCGTGGAGTGGGCGGCAAAAACCGGTTCAATTAGGGAGATTATTCACATATAAGGTACAGCAGCCAATTGAGAAAATAGTCGTTACCATAGTTATAAGGGGCAAAAAGAGTTAGAATCTTTCTATGATGTAATGGAACAAACAATAAACAGTGCAGCTACACTCTCAGCACTGGGTCAGGCTCAATAGTTGTGTTTCAGCAACTGTTCTTTCTTGGACAACATTGGTTAATTCCTCTCCATTACTCACTGAGTATTGTGTTTGCCTGGTTTAAATCAGGTGGACAGAAAGTCATCTCCCCTGGTAATCTGGTCGCTAGGTGCCAGGTGTTCCTCAGGTGCCGTGCTTGGCCCTCTCATCTTCCTCATTTCATGATAGCCCCTTGGCCAAACAGTGAGGTCTAACTACAGCTCAATAATTTAGCTGAATATCTTAAGTATAAATATGTCATAAGTATATGTCCTCTTTATTTATGCTGTTTTGTCACATCTCTACAACAATATGTTTTAGAAAAAAATCCTTTTAAAATGGACTTTGGTTTACGGTGTGGAAAACAAAAAAAAAACAAAACACTTAAGATTTTTTTTAAATCAGTGTAATAAAAATAATTTCACTCCCATTTAAAAGAAAACACTTTTTAAAAAGGCAAACAATGCAGTGCAAATCGCTCAGCAACATTCAGGAAAAAAATCCACTTGGCTCAGTATAAGTAAGGCATTTGTAAAGCAGTATAAATTGATTTTTTTTTTCCTTCTGATCAGTAACCAGTGTGAAGAAACACAATCTAGAGACTGGGGCTATGGATGGCAGGGAGAAGCAAAAGACCCTCCATTAAAGACCCCAATGGATGATAAAGCTCTCCTTCATGGCTAGGGCCAAGCTGGACACGGTCAGCACCTGTAGGCAGAAGAACGGGGACTGTTTCAAAAAAGAACAGCAGAAATGGAGGCACACAGCCTTGCTCTGTTTAAAGTCCACCCCCCCACCCCCTTTCCCCACTGGATGTGCACCTAGGTCATCAGCCCCAACCACCACTGTGAACCTCTCCAACAGACACAAGGCTTTCCCACAGTTTTACCCCAGTAAGCCTGAGCCAATCAATGCCTTGCTCATGTGGACCAGTGTGAGGGTGGATCAGAGTGTGGAATTGACAGTTCCCTGTCAGAGGACTGTAAGTCTACAGCTAAACAAAACAGTTTATAAACCCTTTTGTATCCCTAATTTTGCTAACAAATGATAAATCAGTCAGTTCAATGTTACCTTGAATGGCTGTGTGTTGAAACATTATTTTTCTTGGTGGTTAAATTCAGGGCCAGCAATGCGTCAAGGGAAAGAAGCCACGTAACTAATTAGCTATGCAGGGACCGGACAGAGGAAGGAGGCACAGGTAAGCTCACCTGTATGTCGGAGCGGTAGGAGAAATCCTTCATCCTTTCACCATTCACCCACACATCCTGCGGTGGGAAGGGGACCCCAAAAACTCTTATCCCGCCCAAAAGCAGCCCATCTAGGGCCCTGTTGGTCTTCAGGGGCTGGCTCACAAGCTTTGACTGGGGAATGAGAAAATGGGGGAAGGGGAGTCCAGCTGAGCTCATTGCACCACGCCGTCACTTTTTCACCATCCACACAGAGTCAGCTTTACCCAAACGCGCCACCGAGATTCAACACTGAATTACAAGCCTGTACAGACTTCTAAATAAAGAGCCAAGTTATCTTGGGTAGTCCACACCTGGAACTTCTCAGTTTGGAAAGGTGACAGGTAACCTAGTAACGGCTAGTGCTCTTATATGAGAATGATTATCACAAATTTTAAAGAAACGAGCAAACCGTCGTCTCAGAGATGTGCGACTCTTTGCGTGCAAAGGTGCATCAAAGTATGTGCTTTAATCAGGTACAGACAACCCTCGTTTGTTCGGACTAATACAGACTGGGCCATGTCCGGACATTGAAAAAGTCCGGACATTGAAAATTGAGTACTGTACAGTACTGTACAGTAAACAGCTTATATTGTCTCGCACACATACTCCTAGGCTACAATATGGTACAATATGCATATACAGTATACATGAGAGAGAGCCACCTATCGGTCAAAGTTGTCATTCTTCGGACAGACACGGCCGCATCGGACAATCGTCCGGACCCCGGACGTTGTCCGGACAATTGAAAGTCCGGGGAAGTGAAGTCCGAAGAAGCGGGGGTCGACTGTACCACCAACAGGCATGGAAGGGAGGCTGGGACTATGAGGATAACCCGCGGTACAGCAGAGCAGAGGCTGTCTCATAATAGATTTTATAGTCATGATAATGTTAAAAAGGCACAGCAGGCTACGACAGGTGTCAACCTGACGCCAGCGTCCGACACTCACCTGTCCAGCGGCAAAGATCACGTACGAGTACTCCCCCTTCTCGAAAGTGTCCAGGCTGTCCCCGTCGTCCCAGAACAGCTCGCCCCTCGCCCAGCCCCCCGGGGACAGCGCCACCGTCAGGTGGAAGGGGTTGGTGCGGGACGCCACCGTCGTCAAGGCCGGCTCCTGCACCGCACACCACAGGGTTTGCGATCACAGCTCTGTCATCTCACCCGACGCCCCGCCAAACACGGGCGGCTCACTGATAAGTGCACGCAGCTACATGCGATAAATTAAAGTCCTTTAGCAGATGCTCTTATCCAGAGCTGACTGACAACGTGGGAGAACATAAGTGCATCCACCTGATTAAATATGAGCAACAGAGGCAGACCAGGCTAACAGCATTCCCTGCAGAGTGAGTATAAATGCAACACTAAAGCACTGATAACAACAAACTATTCTGGACGGGACTAAAACACAAATTCTGACCACAAACAGTTCATGCTTAACAATGTCTGCATAGAAAACCATAAGCACCATAGCCAAACCCATGCACAACATTACAACATGAACATGGCAAACCTTTCCTCCTGCCGTTAACAGTGTAAAGGGAATATTTTCTTTTTTACATTTCATTTTCCCCCCCAACCTCATTAGAACTACATCAGTTCCCCACAAACACAGGAGGAACCGACCTCACATGTCAGTTATTTGACTCATGTGGCGACTAGCCTTCGCTATTTTTTACACTGCAGATACAACACCAATATCATATTAAGGAAGCAAGGCCCAGACATACAAACACATACACACACTACTGACAGAATACCAATAGAAACACAGCACACACACAAGCATATGCATGCACACACACACTCCGGATACTGACAGAACCACAGCACAGACACACACTACTGACAAACCTGTTGAGGGATGATGTGTCCCTCTCTCACGTGGACATTGATGGTGTCCAGGGGGGCAGGCAGGAGAAGGTACTGGCCTTTGCTGTGAAATGGCTGACCCTGTGGAAAGACAGGCAAGGTGAGAAACAAACAGAGCAAAATGATGAGAACTGGCAGTTCAGCCAATCTAGGCCGGCCAGTTACCCGCAGGCTATGGGAGAGGTGTTTGACTCGAGACCTGGAGTGCCTGTCTGCTGGTGTTAGTGCTTAACTGAAATTACTGATTAGCTACAGTCTACACACCCTGGTTCCAGGGCATTAACAGGGTTATGACCGAATGGAAACCATAAAAAACCATGGGATACAGGGTCTCTTCAGCACTTTGTTTGACACCTGGGCTAGTGAGCGCCCAACATGTCAGTCAGCCAGGACCACAGCACCCCCCAGGGCCTCTACTACATGACCTAGTAAGCTGCTCCATACACCGACAGCTCTGTGTGACAAAAATACCTCCTGATATCAGTGCAAAATACTGAGTTCACCTTTAAGTACTTTCACCTGTGCCCCGTGTGTTCTACGGATAGAGCTCAACTCTGAACACCTTTGTGTAGCTCACTTTCTTAATCTCTTTTATGAATTTAAAAACCTCAGCCAAATCCCTGCCTTACACCCGGCACATGTTACACAACTTCTGAAAGATTAATGTTTGAGAACCTTTCACATTACGTGATCTCTGACAAAACTCTTTAAAGCCTACACCTACTCAAATTTATATAGTGGTTCTTAGCTGTGACGGAATTTATAGCCCTGTGTTTTCCACCTGGTGGCAGGGGAATAAAAGCAGGCTGTGAGACAGTGAGATGCACCACTAGTGTTTGACATTGCCTCATACTTCTCGCAGCTCATGAGCCAAGACTAAAATTACCAACCAAAACCACAGGATTCTGCTGACTGTCATGACTGAGAGAGGGGAGGGGTTTTATTTACATCTTGCAGACTGTACCAAGTCCCCGGGGGGAGGTATGCGGCCAGCTCCACAGAGCCCTGCTCCAGAACTGGGCTGATGAGCAGAGAACCCCCCCACAGGAACTGCCTGTCCACTGTCTGACAGTTTGGATCAGAGGGGAACCTGAGAGAGGGAGAGAGAGAGAGAGAGAGAGAGAGAAAGAAAGAAAGGAAAAGAGAGAGGAGGTGAAAAAGAGACAGGGAGAGATGAAGAGGGAGAACGACATGCAAGGGACATAGTGAGAAAGACCAAAAAAGTGAAAGGAGAGAAAAAGGCAGTTCAAATCAGACCTTTTCATTCAGAAATTTCAATCCAAAACACAATAATGAGAGCTGAGAATCCATCACAAATTCATTCCAACCACAACATCTAACTGGCATGTAATCTCAACCATGGAGCCTCACATCCTCAAATCTATTTTAGATCCTACGTTTACTTCAGGTAGCTGCATAATACTTGAATGAATGAAAGACTGTCACAAGAGCCTAGCTTGCTTAAAAGGACATGTCATGTTGTGCAGTGTTTCTTCAGCCTCTGCTACATCACTGAAGCCAGACTGTGCACAGTAGGCCGTGCTGATGGAGGCGCGGGCGCTCACTCCAGGAAGAGGGGCCGGGCGACGGTGCGGGCGGAGGTGTGGGCATGGTGGAACAGCGTGTAGAGCAGGGGCAGGAGGGAGTAGCGCAGGGTCAGGGCGCTCCGCATGGCAGCCTGGGCAGGCTGGCTGAACACAAAGGGCTCCTGGGGCTAAGACACAGTGAGAACAGCGTCTTTACAACACTCAGTACCACATCTTCACCACAATGAGAACAGCGTCTTTACAGCACTTAGTACCATATCTTGACAGCTCAGAATACCACAGTTTTACTGCTCTGAGTACATCTTCACCACAGTGAGTAGATCATACACCGTGATCAGTACTCTATCTAAAGACTTCTGAAACGAACTGTCTGTAAAGGTGACCTGTCGTTTGCTAGCTTCACCACGAGAACAGTGCCTCAACTTCTCTGCATTAAGTACCATTATAATACTGTTTATGCTACCACTCTATTACTTTGTTTAGTTCCACACTAGTGCTGTGTGGTAACATTGTTAAGCTAAGTATTAAGGTGGTACTAAGCACAGTAGTAAAGTGGAGCTGAATACAGTACTACAATGGTACTACATTACCATTGCCCCTACATTACTGCATCTATAGTAAAATTACGGTACAACACAAACGTAGCACCTACAGTGGAGGTATTAAACTTACATATGCTACATTTAGCACCACACCTTTAAATTCTAAGTTTGTCGCACTATATCCTCAAACTCCTTTACAAACTATGGCACTTAGACTGGCACATCACACTGTAAGTTACGCTTAGATGGCACATCACGCTGTAAGTTAGGGTAATGACAGATATAAGACTGTGACGCTATCATTACTGCTTGCTGCCTAACCTTTATTATATATGTGTTTTGTAAGTCACTCCGGATGACTGTGTCTCCAAGATGACTAAATGTATTATAGAATTCTAAGAAATAAAACCCTTGGGAGTTTTGGACCAATTGGTCAACTGGCTGTGGTATGAAACCACCAGTGATGCCAACCCAATTCTGCCTTATCAGTTCTGTACTCTTTAATACGACTGACGCAAAAATTCGAGCGTTAAACCACAATGAGTCATACTTTACATTCATAAAAAAAAAACCTTGAAATGTGAGACAAAAGGAGCATGTTTCATGGCCACCGCTGATGAATAGTGTGGGAAAATCAACAGAGCTCCATGTCAAACCAAATCAAGCTCACAGATGAAGCCAGACAAAGCACAGCAGTGAAAAGGAGACAATTCTGGTTGCTGTTTGTTTGATCGTTGGTTAATATAAACTAAGGTTATATTAGCATTTATTTTTTAAAAAGACGGGTGAAGTAAATGACCCTTTTGAAAGCAAGGAATATTTCAGTTCTTCATTCTCAATACATCTGCGTCTCAGTGTTTCCTAATGTAGCAGTGAAGTGTCCAGTGACATTGCTGCACTCCATGCAGCACCCAGAGCACCTATCTCTGCGGTCGGGGGGGGAAGCGGAAGGACAGGAAGGACAGTGTCTCACCATGTTGGACCTGTCGTTGTGATTCCTCATGAAGGGGTAGAAAGCGCCCAGCTGCGTCCAGCGCACACATAGCTCCTCGGTGGTGTCACCCTCAAACCCACATACATCCGCCCCCACGAGGGGCACCCCGTAAAGACTGAACAGCAGTATAGCTGGGGGAGAGGGAGGATGGAGGAGGAGAGACAGAGGGGGAGAGAAGGAGAGCGACAGAGGGAGGAAGCAAGAGAGGGATAAGAAGAGAAAGAACAGGGAACGAGAGTGAGGGACGGAGGAAGAGAGAATGGTGGAGCGAAATCGAGAGAGGGAGAAAGGGAATCAATACAAACATACAAAATAAGAAAAAAAAACATGACTGAAACACACTAAATCTGAATTCAAGTTTTCACATTGTTTCTTGTAACTAGCACATGAGACAGAAGTATATACAGTCCAGGTTGCATGTCAGCAAAATGCCTCAGACTAGGATAGGTTGTTCTAGGATCAGCTGTGACTGTAACCTCATAATGGACATGTTTACATCACAGACAAGTGAAACCTGATCCGAGATCAGCCCTGTGTTTGTAGAGTCTACAGGAACGTTTTGCTCCACAGACAGCAGATGCACACAGAGTCAGCACTCTGTGGCTAACAGTGAGCGCAGCAAATTCTCATGCAATTTCAAATAGCTAGGATGCAACGCAGATGCACAGACAGACGGGCTGCGCCTGGGTGCATACACAGCACAGTGGGTCCAGCTGCGCAGCTGGACTGCACAGGAAGCGGGTTTCCTCTCACAGGGGATGGAGTAGCGCAGCTGCTCCCAGTCACTCCGCACGTCCCCCGTCCAGTGACCCGAAAATTGGCCCAGCCCGGGAAGGACGAGCGGGACAGGACGAATGGCCGGGACCCCCTTACTTTCACCAGGGCGCTGCACATGGAGAGAAGAGTCACGGGTCACGTCACCCCCAAATTATAACACTCACTTCAACCCTAAATAACAACACCCAGAAATCATAATGCTCGCATCACCCCCAAACCAAAAGAGTTATCACTCATTTCATCAACTTCCACATTAAGCTTTAATATTAATTCTAAACGTACACATTATAAGCAAATATTAAAGCAATAATTGGCTGATTGGAAATGTCAATGAGATAAGGTAAGTGCTCTAGAGAAACATCGGCAAGCTTTAAAAGAATTTTACAGTTAAAATTTAAATAAAGTTTTTAAGCCGATGAATAATCTAGAATAAGACAGTTATGATTGATAGTATGTCAAGATTCTTGCAGTGCCGTATCTGACCTGTGGGTGGCGATGGCCTCTGTCAGCCCATAGAGGTTGTGCAGGTTGTAATGAGAGGAGATGTTCTGCTGGCCAGACATACACAGTGTGCCCGAGTTCAGTCGGCCTCCGACCACACCTGCACATATAGACACAGTTGTTTCAATGAAAATGTTACTGTACAAGCATAAAAGAGACTCAATGCAATAATATAAATGTTTCACCATTAAATTGTCCCTTTTAATAGTATCCCCTTTATTACTTTGATTAGTGACACATTTTAGACTTTGATTTATACATAAAACTTGTCTGGTTTACAATTCCTTTGTAACACAGTTATAATGACATTTATTAAGTATGCAAATTGCATTAAATAGCTGTGTGTTATGTAAAACTTCATAAACGCAAAGTTTTAGATGCTGTGATGTTAAATGGCCTGAGGCTTGTAGGGACTGTTGTATAAATGTATTTACGGTAGATGATTTTCTTGTGATGGGGGAGGGGGGTACCAGAACGACAGGGTAGCCATGATAGGGGCCTTTGAGATTACAATATTTGGGAGCCTGATAGGTGTGAAGGTATGGACTGCATGAACAAACAAGACAGGATTCCATTTGTGTAAGTCACTGAGGATAAGACAGTCTTGTATACTCCTGATGTACAAATGAAATGTGAGCGAGGTGGGAGGTTGCTGTGGTTCAGGGTCAGAGGTCACAGGTCAGCTGGTCCAATCGGGCGGCCTGACCTGGAACGTATGGGGGGCTCTCCAGGTCTGTGTCCGGACAGCCGTCCAAGGATCCCTGCGTAAAGCTGGCCGGCTCGTTCATGTCCTAGGAACAGATGGTGGAGCCGCCAGGCACCAGGGGAAGTAAAAACAGAGTAAAAACGCGCTACAAACACCTTTAACTACGTCCCACAGCCATACGGTTAGCTGCACTACTCCTATGAAGCCTTACAGCCCGAAACACGCTAAACCGAGAAAACAATGTGTTTTCCAGGCCCATGATCTCTGATTGAGATTATGCAGAAAATGCATAAATCTGCCTAGATACCTGAACCTCGGCAACAGGCTGCCCATAAGCCTATCAGTGCCCTCAGACTTATAAAGGATGGATTTGGTTGGCCTGAGTTTATTATAAAGAAACACTTGCGAATTTTCCTGTAGACTACGTCAATGCATGGCAGTTAATGAATGGCTTCCAAAAGGCCGGACGCACAGAGGAGGCAGAGGAGGGGGACTTACGATCCACAAGCCATCGACGGGCACCCTGCCGTGGAAGTCGCGGATGTTCTCCTCCCACCAGCTCCGCGTCTCCGGGTTGGTGAAGTCTGGGAAAGCAGTGGGACCCGGCCACACCTAATCAGGGCAGGCGGGAAGGAGGGAAGATGAGAGCGAAGAGGAGAATCAGGGAGAGAGAGGTCAGATGGGAGAGCAAACAGACTGCAAACATGGATACAACAAAACAGCAAAACGTCATTTCAGCAAACTCAGACATAATTAGTGCCTATATGCTTGCGGTGCAATAACCCAACATCTCTCACCAGAGATGAGTGTGCAGAAACATTAAATCATTGGAGAGCATGCTCAAATGAGCCCAGTGTTTAGGAGGAACTAAAATTAAGTTTAATCAATAACATTAATGACATTTTTCTAATAGAGATGGGCCAGGATACAGCCTAGTGATCTTCAGCAAAGACTCCAGAGGGAAGAAGGCTTGCTTAGCAAAAAAAAAACTCCAGACTGTGTGCTCTTACATATCAGCAACAAAAATATGATTCATATAATTTTAATAAATGGTATATTATTTTGCCTTGAGCTCTGGAGTCCAATTTCTGTGTGCGCTTGCCATTGATTTGGTTTTGTATACAGACCCCGAAGAGCCTGTGGCACCAGAACCCAAGTTTTAGCTTTTCTTGCAAACCAACAGCCTCTGTATCACATGGGAGAATCTTACTGCAGTTCTGGAGGCCAGTTCAGACAAAACAAGCCTTGGGCGTACAACATTTTAAGAAAGATTTTCGTTCTGCATTATTATCTCTCAGGTTTGCTAATCCAGTCAAGTGTAGAATACATGGGGCTGTGGTGCTTTCTACTTTGTGTTTGCTCTGTGCTTTGTACTGACTTGTATCTGGGTTACAGGATGGCACAGGTAACTACATTAGTGCTTTAACTGAGTGCACTGATGTTGTTGTACCTGCCATCTCTGGTCTGGAGCGCTGTCGGACTGGTTGGCACCACTGTCACTCTCACCTTCTGTGATCTTTTTGCACTCTTTTGTGACTCTCTCAGGTTGTTAAAAGCCCTGAGTGCTGACACCACAAAAATGACCGTAATGCAATGAGTTCCAGAATTAATGCTCACGGCTGCAGTACTGCCGACACATCAAATCCACAGTTTACAGGAGGAGACCGACTCGCCCAACCAGCTCATGGCCCGTTGTCATGGAAACGGCCATTTGGTTTGTTAGATGTAGTTTCACCATAGACTCTGTACTCCATAACATTCTAACATTGCTCTTTTTTTTTTTTTTTTTGAAAACCACCCCAGTCATTTCTCAGCTGTTTTTGCTGTTTTTATCAGAGCCGAGCTTTAGCTGTGCAATGTAGCTCTGGTTATCCTAGCATTACGGTGCACAGACAGGGAGTCGAAATTATGACAGGACACACTCCCAGAGAGAGAGTGTGGCGTGGGATTCTCTGCCAACGGTGGACATTTTCAGCGCCCTTGAGACTCAAAGTTCCCTTGAACCCCTGAGCTGCAGCACAGGAGAGAAACCTGCATTCACTATAATGAGCTCGGTACCTACCTTCCCGATAAGAGGTTGTCCGGTGGCGTTCTTGATGAAGACGCCCCTCCTTAACCCCTCATCAAATGGTCTGTAGGAGCCAGGAGGGCTTGTGCTGCTGATTCCTGGGTCCTGGGACACAAAAATGCACTAAGAAAAAGTACACTGTCTGTCTGTTCATGAATAAAGTTTCTGACTTTTGCTGCCCCCACGTGGCCGACGGATAAATTGCACTTGCGTGTAGCGTATAGCAATCGCTATCATCCCTGGTCCAGAAGTACCCTTGTGTATGTGAATTGTAATTCCAGTTAATCTCTTGATTAATTACAGTGGTTGAGGACACTTGCTAGTGTTTCATAGTTTTGAACAAACACAAATTTTACCTCAATGCATGTTTAGCTCTTCACAGCATCTGTCATTGAACCATTCATTTTCCACAAATTGCTCAGTGTCAACGACCAGGTGTTCATGCTTTCAGCATTTTATGCTGCAAGTTCGATTAATTAATACAAAATTCATCCTCTTCCAAAAGGAATCAATTGCCACATAACATTACAAAAAATGGAGCATCATTTGTCTGACAAATGATCTGACAAATTAAAAGCCTTTATATGAATATTGAACATTCATTCTTTATAACATGAATACCTGCTTCTGGCACAATGAGGCCCTCACAAAGGACACTCATTAAAAATGAAAAGGGTATAATTAAAAAACAATTAAGGTACGCTTTGTTACCGTGCCGTGCTCACATACACAAATTCTGACTTTAGCTGCCCCCTTGTGGTCAAGGGATGAACTGCACTTGTGTGCCCAAAAGCTTCAATGATAAAGTATAAGTGCAGAGGTGGTTGAACTGAGGTTTCATGAAACCCACTAGCGTGGAGATATACGCAGCTGCCAATCATTGATATGTTTGAACCAATCACAATGTTTTTCTCACCACAGCCAACGCTGTAATTGGTCCAAATCATCATGTCACTCACACTACTGGTTCCATAAAAACCTCTCTCCCCCATCACTAACCCGCGTGTCTTAAAATCATCCAATTGAGCGCTGTCTCACCAGAATGAGGACGTATTTCATCCCCTCACGGTGCAACTCCTCAACCATTTCAGGAAGGTCTCTGAAGCGCTTGGGGTCAAAGGTGAAAACCCTGCGCTTGTCTGCATAGTCGAGGTCATTCCACTGCACGTCCTGAGAAAAAAAAAAAAATACTTGTTTGATATTCTCTCTGTCGCCTGGATTTTAAGCTTCTTTTTTTTTTTTTTTAGCTACACAGGCTAATTTTAAAACAGACATCAATCTCTGTGTAAAGATAATTTCCGCTCTACAGGATGATTTTAATATGGATTTCACCTTGTATGTTAGCTGTATACCTCTTTTTCACTTCAAAGGCTGATTTCAAAATACATTCCTTTACATTCATTGTAATAGATTCATCAAAATATTCATTTCAGCTGCTCACAACCACTCAGCCACTCGGTGAAAATAGATTTCACTGTGTAGATTGATAGTAAGATCTTTGCTACTTGCAGAGGCTGGTTTTACAGTTATTTTGCTATATAATATATATATATATACATTAATTTTATTATCAGTGAGTGGGAGGACTGGCAAAGCACAGTACCAGGGGGAATCCGGCCCTGCGCATGCGCTGGGCTACAGCTCGGGTGGCGTTGGTGGTGGGGTACCCCCAGCGGCAGAGGTGGAAGCCCAGAGACCAGTAGGGCGGCATCATGGGATACCCTGTGGACAGAGAGAGGGAGGGAGGAATGGATGGAGAATGTGAGAGAGAGGGAGAGAACTGGAGAGCTCCTTGTTTTTTTTATTAATGCTGTTTATAACGGTGTATGCATGGGTGTGTGGGAAAGAGGATGTAGGGTTTGTTGTTGTGTTTTGTAAGTATGTCTACTCATTTCACCAGAGAGAGAGAGAGAGAGAAATTGAAAGCAAACCACTGGAAGGGTTGATGGTGTAGACTGCAGTACTCTTTCCAGGACTGCAATATAAGCACACGCTCCACACTGAGCCCCCTTAGTATTGCAACGTCAAATGTGAGTGTTTAGCTGCATGCAGACGTTGGGAAACTGGGCCATACCGATGACCTGGTGGTACTGCTGCACCACACTCTGTGGGTCCGGCCCCAGCAGGATGTATAGGTCCAGAATCCCCCCGATCGACACCCACGTGAGGGCTGGGGTGGGCTGCAGAGCAACCTCTGCAGAGAGAGCGAGAGAGAGCGAGAGAGAGACAGAGAGACTTGATCATGTACATTTCAACATTTATCCAGAGTAATAGCCATTGATTATATTTTTACACACTATGCATTTATACAGTTGGATATTTACTAAAGCAAGGGTAGAGTGGCAGCACCCTGACAGGACACTTAGCCCACAGCCTATGAACTGCTTAGACATTAACTACACTGCTATCCCAAATCAAAGGCACACTCTAACTAAGACACATATTATCTTAACTACAGACTCAAGAGACAAGAGCACTAAAACATTTAGTATCTTGGGTCACCTTTTTTAAGAGCCAATAATTGAATAAAATTGGGTGGCAGTGTTATATAGTGGTTAATTAGCTGGGTTAACTAAAACTGTTTTGACTCTGAGGAATGACACAGCCATTGTACCCCTGAGCCAGTTACTTCACCTGAATTGCTTCAGTCAACATCTCCCGGGATAATGGATAGTGTTTAACAATGTAAGCAGAAACACTGCTAAATCTCAAAAAAGTTGACTGCAAAGTTATTAAAATAAACAGGCTTGAAAGGAATCTAAATTTTATATTTTGATCGTGCGATGTTACCTTAATGGCAAGTTGAGTTGAATTATTTCTTGTTTCAAAATCGCGATTCACTCAGCTACCTACCTTATGTGAATGCATATGAATTAAAGGAATAAACTGAAAATATGAGGGCATTCCATGATCCCTTTTCTCACCCAATGCATTGCTGTTGAGCAAGAAGACTCCATGGGCCTGACCGTCACCCTCCTGCACCAGGTAAAATGGATGGGATCCATACAGGTTGGAATCACTCTGTTAAGAGCAACAGCGTGTCAGAGCAACAGTGGTGGTCAACAGAGAAACAAAATGGAGGAACGGCTCATTGAAAACAAAAAAAAAAACGCTTTATATGAATACTAAGGGGTGCAGTGCAGCCTGCTGACAGCAATGACAATGATGATCAAAGATGATGAAAGAGAAAATCAGGAGGACTGAAGTGCTGCTGATGATGATGATGATGATGATGATGATGATGACAATGATAAAGATGAAGGTGTTGGCTGGTGTGGAGCTCACGTGGGGGGCCATGTCCTGGTTCCACAGGGTGACGGATGTCCAGTTGAGGTCCAGGGTGAGGGGGGTGTAGTGCTCCCCCAGGCCTGACAGCAAGCTGGAGGGCAGGGAGGTGGACAGCTGCAGGTACTGATCTGCAAAGAGCAGGGGGGCCACCGTGGTGTTCACACTGAGAGAACACACACCCACGAGCGCGCACACACACACGCACACGGAAAAAAACAGGTAAGCACACAGTTAAAGCACACAGTTCAAACCAGTGGACAAAGCCAGGCACAGTCTTATAATTACAACTCTGTATGCTGTGAAATGTGACTGAAGAACTGTCTATTTGGTATTCATTACTGGATCTGTGAAAGAGCTCTCTACAGCAGCAGCTATTTCAACATTTTCTGTTCACTTACACATTAAAAGTCAAAAGCAGTAAAACCCACGGCTTGGGATTCTCTACAAAGACAGTTGAGAACAGACTGAAATAATGCATAATAAATATTTTTGGAGAGGAAAAGCAGGGCTACAGAACCCAGGACTCACAGCACTCTGCTGTTGGATCTTCGACGCACCACGAATCCAAAAGGATCGGGGTGAAACTCGACACTGTAAAGAGAATCTGGTGCACTGGGGTTCGTCCTGGAGCAGGTCGCAGACAGGGGAACCTCATACCTAGCAGATGCAGGGTCCTTCAGCTACGGATGGGGACGTGAACACATGAATCAATGAACGAATGAACACATTCCCTCAGGGACTGAATGAACACTTCACTTGCTCAGCACTGTGGGCCACTCCAGGTTTCAATCCTAAATTCAAAGTTGAAAGCTTTACTGCCCATCATAGTTAAAAAGGGGAAGTGTTCTACTCAGTTTGCGGAAATGTGAGTTCAACTGCAGAACAACATAAAATAAAATTAAAAGGCAAATATCTTATAAAATAATAAAAAGGAATAAACATATTGTATTTAAAATAATGTAAGCCCCCCACTCCCAATGCTAACATTCTTTCTTTGAATTTAAATATTAAGACTAAATTAGGGATAAAATATCTCTTAAGATATTTTCTTCTTGATAGCAAAATGCTGGCCTAAAGGCCATAGAGCTAATATTTAACACCAGGATTCAATCAATTTGTCCTTAACTTTTACTGACACTTTAAAAGGAGTGTTATGCTTTTCCTCTGTCAGAGCACTTTGTCAAGTTAATTCTCATGATTGGTGAAATCACCAAACTATGTTGGTGAAGAAAAAATGAAGACTTGAATTTAACTGTGAAATAAATTCAGTTAAAAATGTTGAAAGAATCCTGGCCTAAGGATTTTATTTGAATTCCTTCAGCTTTACAATAAGAGAGTCACTGTAATGAGTGGATCTTGCCTGTTGAAGGGTTTCAGGTCATGCCACTTGTCAGCTTCGCTTTCATGCGTGGTCTTATTGCCAGCTAACCCACTGGCTACACCTGTTTGCTATGCAGGTTGGCCGAGTAGGGACTGGATATGTGCTTGTTAAAAAAATTGCATGATTAGAACAGAATGAGAAGGAGTCAGTGTCCTCAAATCATTTACACAAATGTGCTTCTGGTAAAACCCGGAAAGGCTTAAGCTGCTATGCACTGGGAATGCAGTTTGTCAACTCTGTATGATGCTGCATCACCACTGATGACAAAAGCCACATGAATTTAAGAGGTAAACCAAAGGAGGCGATATATTGACTCACGGTGAGGTGCAGGCGACCCTCTGTCTCCGCCATGACCTCCAGCTGAAGGGTGGAGATATCCCGGGGTAGGTAGGAAGGCATGGGACGGGTCAGGGTGGCCACCTGGCCTCGGGGACTTGGAGAGAGGGGTCCCATTTTGTAGCCTGGGTAGGACGGGGGGTAGAAGCACCACGGAGGTCCGCCATAGAGGCCGTCTCGTCTCACTGGAACGTAACAGCAACCTCTGCCCTCGCACTCTGCGCGGCTGAGCGCCCTGTCCCGAGCGCAGTCAAAGCGCTCATTTGGGGCCAGCTGACACAGCTCCCTGTGCGGTGCAGTGCGGGATACGGTGGTGCGTTTCTCGTATGCTTTAGAGCTAGAGGGAGAACGGTGTCTGTCCGTGACCGTGAAGGACCTAACATTCTCAGCAGACCGTTCGAGACTCCGTCCATGGAGGTTATTTAAGTTAACCTGAGACTCAAATACCTGTATTCTACCCACGGTGGCCACATGGTCTGGCATGCATACGAATAGCATACAAATAAACAGCGTCGTGGTCAGCACGGAGAGCACGAGACCGGTGACTTTGGAGCGGGGAGACACGTGCCATGTCTCCCCGAGTCGCCTCCAGTAAGTCACTGAGACCCCCATCCCGACTAGTACAATGTGCAGAGCAGAAAAAAAACTTCACTGTTCAGCCCCGGAGCCCACTGTTGTAAAACAAATAACATCAGCGCACAGACCTGTAGAGATATGTTTTATGTTAGCCAGCTATGTGTGGAATCATAACGGGCAGAATGTTTTGCAGGCTATCTCCTTCAATCGTTCCATTTACGTTGACTTGTTAGCTAATGCTAATTGCTGTATTCAGTAATATTACTAGCTAGCAAGCTCACTTCCTTAATCTCACTGTTTTACCTAGTTTATTCTTACAGTTTGCTTTTGAAGGAATACCGTTGTGTCAGCTGACTTGCTAAGAGTTTCGATAGTCATTGAGGAAGTAGGCAAGAGAGCCGGTTAATTCGCTTAAAAGGTTCATATGTTTCTTAAAAAAAAATTCTTGAAAATATTTTGCATTGCAATTTCTTTATTTACCTAGTTTGCATGGACAAATTACAAACAGTTCACAGTCCAGCGGGGTTTTGCACTACAACAGTGGAAGGTGGAAGACTTTATGCTTCTTCGGTAAATTTCTTGCCAGCAACACCCCAATTTTCGGGAGTATGGCGCCATCTACTGTGGTGGAGTATTAATTGGACGATGCCATAATTGTACATCAGTTTACCCGTTAATATCTGGTCAAAATATTTTCCTGCTAACAGTTGTGAACCTGTTCAAATCGTATGCCTCGCAGTATCTGCAAGCCTTATATGTTTTATCTATTGTTCGGTCCTGAGAACATCAACCAGCTTACGTACAATCAAAATATGTTTGGGCACCATATACATTGCTAATTTCTATCCTGCATGACGTTTTTTTTTAGATTTACGATCCACAGCAGCGGTTTATTCAGCCATCGTCCCAAAACGTGGTTTCCTGGTTATTTGGTTACAGACATTTCTTTTACAGTGCCTTTGGCTGCGTATAATTCAGATGACTTGCTCTTTTCTCTTCACCAGACTTTAAGCCTATGAAGTTAGGGAAGGCAGCTTGCAATGTCTGTCTGTTTTGTATTCAAAACATTGGAGCTGTTTTGAATGAGATTGCAACCCTTCATAACAAAACCAATGTGAGAATTTTTTGATTTAGAAAATTTTACAGTAGGAGAGGTAGCACAACAGTGCATTATTTTTCTTAAGAGGACAATTTTAAATTAATATTAATAAAACTGTGTTGTTGAAATTAGTAACTTCTGGTTAGCCAGCCTGGCAAATATATGCAACATCAAGATGTGGAATCTGACAGTTTCCTTCACTTGTGGCATTCACCCATTTTATTCTCTTACTTTTATATACAGCTTGAAATATCGATCTTCCAATACAGAAACTATTTCTTCCCAATTTTTTCATCATTTTATTCATGTTATTTACTAAAGGCCTTTACCATGGATCCACACATTGGCTGGTTAGTTTTTTTTCTTCTTCTTTTTAATCTTATCAGCTGCTGTTTCACTCTCTGCAGGTCTTACCGCATTGAATGAATTATACGGTCAGGAAGTCCTCTGCTGAGATCTGCAAATGTAACATTTTCCACAGGAAACACACTAGAAATCAAATAACACTTCATGCTCACTGCATGCATTCACAAAGCACTGCACAGAACAGGAAATTTACAATGGGTGCTTTTGCAGTAACCACATACTTCTTAATCAGAGGAAAAGGCAGATACAATATTTAACCTGATGCACACCGGATGCATTGCAACCTTTGATATTTCACATCCTTTTTATCTGAATACACAACCAAGCACAAATGTATTCAATGTGCCCTGCCTGGGAATTAAATCGTGGAACACCCTACATTGCAGTGTACAAGATGGGACAAAATGGCACAGGTAATTTGTGCAATTCCAGCATTGTATTTTGCTAGGGCACAAGCACAAGGACCACTGGCAATGGTGCTTCAACAGACAGCACATTATCTATGTGAGCTGTGCACTCCAAAAGTAAATCTAATGAGCAGCAGTGAATGCTATTTTATTTTAATTAGTTGTTCCCAAATTCTGGAAGCTGAAAATTTGTTTTTTAAAAAAAATTATGAAAATGTAGACATAGAAACCCTGATCTTGACACAAATGCAAATGTGTGCCAGTGATATGAGATCTCAAGACAGGGAACAATTGTGAGGAAAAATACAGACATTCTGGATTTCTATATGAACAGAACAGTTCATATGTTTGGACAGGTTGTTTGATACATTGAACCTTTGCTTTATGAAGTATTGTACACACCCAAACCAGTCCTTTAACATTCCACTAATGACACAATGGGTATTCATGCATCAGAATAGAGAGAAAGAGCATGAACTGCAAAAACAAACATTTCCCTGGGTATGCTTATCATTTATCATTTAACATCACAAGATGTTAGAAAAGAAAGAGGTACACACATCCATTCTTAAATTTCTGTTGAAAAAGGTGTTTATCAGTTCATATGCTTGTTACAGTTTTTCTGGTGTTGCATATTAACTTTAAAGTGCCATATGGTTGATCACTTGTTTTTTTAATTAAGCTTTACATTTTAAAATGTACTCAGAGTAGCAAGCATGATGTTGAAAGTATCCAAGGTGTATTGCAGAATTCATATAAACAACATTTCTTAAATGTCTAATATTACCTTACCACTACATTACTTTAAATCAAAACAGAACATAATCACAGACAAGATTTACAATATGATCATAATCCATTCATATTATTAAAAAATAGTAACATAACTTTGCATTTGATGTATAAATATACTCTGTGAAATCTTTTATGACAGAATCTGCATGGCCTGCATTCATGTCTAATAATTAATTTAAAACTGTTGAGTCAATTTAAGTTAATTTAATTTTACTGTAAACTTCCTGTTTTAATTTATTTTTGTGATGTTGTAGGCAACAGGCCCCCTAAAAGTGAAGCCCAAGTAGAAGGTGACATTCTCATTGCCGTAGGGCACTGAGGCGGAGTACAGAGCCGGAATCATGAACTTCCTCTGAGGACCCTGGAGGAACACAGTTCCATCTTCTGTCCAGCCATGAACCGGCTTCAAAAGCTTTGCAATGTCTGGCATTTTCCACACCTCTCCACGTAGCCACTTCATCCTCTTCTCTGAAACAGGAAGCTGCTTTGTCAGACTTTCTACTTTGCTCTTGTGCACAATCTTGGCCCTTCCACTTCCATGGCTCAGGAAAAAGTGAGTGTAAATTCTCCGCTTCCTCTGAGGAATGTCTTTCATTTTGATCCAGTATGCGCGGTTGAGAAATTCAACAGCTGACATGACAATTTCATATTTACGTTCTTTGTCCGGATCACTGTCCTCTGGCCAGAAAAGCAAGGTGAGCAAGAACAGAGCACTTGATAGACATTTGCTTTTCTCTGCTGGGAACTGCTGGCAGAGCTTCTGAAGGTACTGAAGAGGTGCAAGCTTTGGTGACTGAGTTGAAAGGCAACCCAAGGCAATCTGAGATGCTATGTAGTTCACAAGGTCCATTTGTTCCAGATTTGCCTGAAGTGGACTGGAAGGATACAAGGATATGATGTCCTCCAGTGCTTTGATTTGACATCTGTCTGTCTGGTCATGCAGGAGAGAGAAGATTGTCGTTATGTTTCCACCACCGAGATGGTAAATCTGCATGCGCTTCATGAACGGAGTCAAGCTGATAGTATTTGACCCACATGGTTGCTGAAGTTTGCTGAGCGATGCACTGCTGAAATATTTTCCATACAAAGCAGACTTGCGTACCAACCAATTCTTTGAATTGGACATTTGTATCTCAGCGGTCACAACATTTTCCTCCTCCTCCTCTGCACTTACATCAGTCTGAAAGTAACTCAGGTCTTCTGAGATCCATTCCAAGGCACAGTGTATTGACATTTGAAGGCCTTTCAGTTTGGTGTGGAAACGTTCCCAAGGTTGATTCAGTTCTTCAGGGATATATTCCGTAGCCAGGTACTTCAGGCACTCAGCCTGGCCGCTAGTTTTTGAAAACAGCTGCAGTGAAAAGACGAGCTTCAGCAAGTTGCATCCAACATCAACTGCAGCAAAAAAGCCAGAGTTGTTCATGGATTCACGATCAGACATGGCTGCAATCTCACACTCTCCAAAACACTCCATGGCTTTAAGTGCTGTTTCAATTGCATCTGCTGTATTTTGTGGTGTCTTTGTGACGTTGTCAATCACTTTACATTTGGCATTGAACCATCTCCTGAACACCTGCCCTTTGGTGTCCAGAATGTAGGAATTTTTGGGCATCTTTTTTGCAGCTATTTCTGCCCATTGTTTTGCCTCTTCAAACTTTTCGTGGGAATAGTTGAGTCGGGCAAGTTGCTGGGCAAAGAAAGCATCTTTGTTGAATCGTGTGTATGCTTCTTTTAGAAGCTCAATAGCCTTGTCTGGACTTTCATTTTCCCTCACGTGTTCAATGAGAGGAGAGAAAAAGCTGTCCGATTCATCACCTTTACTGATTCTGCAGCGCCTCATGAACAGGTCCCTGAGGAACTTCACATATTCCTCTTTTCCAAACCTGTTCTCATAAAGAACATCTTCATGGAGAAGATCCATAGCAATTCCACTTTGCTGCTGCTGGCCATCTAACAATTGCCAGAGAATTTCCTTTGCCACCAATGGATGAATGATACGAATTGACTGAATGTGTGTCTTTTCATCTCTCAGGTGTATGAAAATGAGTTTAGCTTGCTCACTTAGGGATGCCTCAAAGGTGTGCTGGCGGAATCTATCTAACCGGATGGTCAGTGCCATGAGGGCCTCACAATGAGACTGGGAGATGAATGAGTTCTGCACGTAGGAGTTCAGTAACGCAACATACCGAATCAGCTTTGTGGCTATAGATTTATGGTCGATGTTGTGCAATAAATTTTTGACAAAATCCTTTATGTACTGTTGCTCAAATTCCTCACTCATCAAGACAAATGTCAAGATAAACTCCGGCTGGTACTGCTGCTTGAGTATTTCTCGTTTCCCTGTAAACTGCCTCTTCTCCTGTGGTGACAGCTTGTGAGTGACAGCAACATTCTGAAGAGGAGATTCTTTGCACTTTTTCTCTGGATTGTGTGATCGTCTGCAGCTCAGCAGAATGAAACAGGGTGTACCTTGTGAGATTTTCTTGGTGTACACAGCGGTCTCCAGTTCATTCCGCAGATTATCCAGGTATCCACTTTCACAGTCTTCCACAAGTAAGAGTACTGGAAGGCACTTCTGTGGTGGTTCTTTTTCTTCATACTCACGCAGGTAAACCGCATGCTCAGAGACAGTGGATGCAGAGTATGACGGCTTCACAACTGCACATCTGAGGTCTTTTCTATTGTTCCACAATACTTGTCGCGCAACAGTGCTGCCGCCACTTCCAGGATGATGGAATATATTGATGCTGTTCACTGGAACCTGGTCAGTGCCCCTTTTCAGGATTTCACAGAGAAGTTTTGAACTTTCCCTGTATGCATCTCTCTGAATGACTTCCCCAATGTACTTATTTTCTGCAAGCCAGAAGTTAAGCCATTTCACTTTTCCACCATGGTAAAACTGTCTTTCCAGGTTATCTTTTCCTGCCTCAATGAACTCTTCACTGGTTTCATCACAGTGATCGACACTAAGGATCTCTAACGAATACATCCTTTCCTCTTCTCGGGTTTCCAGGAGGCACTCTCCTTTTGTGAAAACAGACAAATGCTTGGTAGGATGAGTTGTCAAAGGTTGAATCCGTTGTAGAGTCGCATTCACGTGACTCATTTTCATTCCTACCACACTGGAGCGGCTCACTGTGTCTTCACTGCAGTAGGACTCTGCAAACCCTCTCCACGTCTGGTAGTTTTCTTCACATTCACAAATGCAAATGATATCTTCGTGACCTTCCATGTCAGTGAAAAACTCATAGAATGTGTGCAACAGAGGCTTCTCCACAGGGGAAGTGAGAAGAAAGATCACCAGGAAGGATCCCTTTGGCAAGATTTGTTTACAGATGAGTGATACAGACTCTCTCAGAAGTGTGATTTTTGTTTTGATCCAAGTCATTTCATCACAGGGGGTTTCATTTCCCCGGAAATCACTTCGTCCATTGCAAAAAATCCAGCTCGTCTGTTCAAACAAGTGCAGGTGGTTCTCAAATTCCCTGACGCTCATGTCACTCGGAATTTTGTAGTTCTGCATGAAATGCAGATTTGCAGCATGGTGCTGGAGGTATTCACCACAGAATCCAGACACTTTTGAATCTGGGTCAAAATCGAACACACAGAAAATCTTCATGTTCATTAGAAAATCGATACTACTCAGGTCACTCTGTCGAAATTTGTTTGTGACAAGAATGTACCACTTTTCTTTTTCTATGAACTTTTTCCCACTGGTCACCAGCACAGTCAGTTTTCTGCCCAGGTCCTCACAGAAATCTGGTGCACTGAGAAACTGTGACTGTTCAGCCTCCTCTCTTTGATCATCTCGGTCTCTAACACGTTGGTAGAACTCATTTTGGTCCATAACTGGTTCAGTTTTGGAGCCTACTCTGCGATAGATCACTTCCTTTTCATGCTCAATCTTGTTGGCCTTTTCTTTGAAATTTGGCAGACGCACAGAGTACACTCTGTTCTTCACTATGCTCACTAAGGGGACAATGTCAACCTCCACAACATAAAATGTTTCTGTGCTGTTTATATCTATGACCTCGATGAACTGTGGTGGTCGAATACACTGTCGCACATGTTCACTGTCAGAACTGGAAAAACTCCGCTCTATGTGGTCTAGTGCATCAACATAGATGTCTTTCTCTGTCACAGGAACACCAATTATCTCACCATGTACATAGCCGGTATCATCTCTACTGTCCATCACACCAAAGTGTATTGTACCATTTGATCGAATATTCATGCACCCCGTGCCAAATTTGAGAACCTCCTTTGCAAACTTTGCTTGTAGCCGTGTCCGGTCCAATTTAGCAGCTGTGGCAAATGATTTATACTCATGGCAAGGAGTGATAAGATCAATGACTCCAGTTTCAGGCTGTAGAACATTGTGCTTGGCATATGTGAAACCAATACCATCTTTGCCAAAAGGCCTTGGTTTACAGTCTCTCTTAATGGATGTGCTAATTATCTGGTCTTTGCGTGTCTTGGTCCGTGTCTCTGGCTGGCGTTTATTGACGCCAGCATCACTTGTCTCTTTGCCTGTTGCTTGCTTCTCATTTTGACCGCTGGCAGCTTTGTCGAGACCACTCTCTTGAGTTTTCTTGACCTTTTGAGGCTTTTGTACTTGGATGGACTCGATCAGCTCATTCCTTTTTGTGACTATCAGGAGAGCTGGTCCAGATTTCATCCCAGTCTCTCTTTTCAGATAGTCTTCTGTCAGCTCCTTGAGGATTTTTCCATCTACTTCTTCTTCATGCAGCTTCTGAATGTACTGGTCCTTGATCCCTATGGATTTTAACCAGGAGCTCACATCAGATTCTGTCCACTGCTCAAGTGGTTTGTCATGCAGATCAGCTAAGGAAGGAATTAAGATACAACCAGTTATCAAGATAAAATACAGAAAATATGCAGATTACCTGATTTAAATAAGTTTTTGTAATTTCACAGCAGGCAAAATGGAGATATTTCAGCCATTCCAACCATACAATATTTTGCTGATTTAAATTTTTCTGTATGAACTAATATTTTTTCATAGATATATGAATTGTGGATACAGAGTCAAATGAAGCAGGTATATTTTTTACTCCTACTTTAATTTCACCGACATTGGATTTCAAGCCTGGAAATACTGAGCATCACTCCAGTGTCACCTATCAATATGCAACAAACATGCATTTTCACCAATTATTTTACAAAAAAAAAAACTAGATTTGCAGTGATTACCACCTGTCTTGTGTCCAAGGGGTGGGGGTGCTTCTCAAATACAACTTGTGATTTTATTAAGTTGATTACAAAATGCAAATCTGAAAGTTATTTCACAAGGTGAAATGATTGCTTGCTTTCTGAAGTTTTGCCTCCCTCACTTATGATTTTATCTCTCTCAAGCCTCTTGCACAGCTTGCAAGAATGTCAAGAAATCCAGCTCCACACATGCTTGAAAGTGGGCCTCAAAAACTTAAATATCAGCAGCTAAAAGTAGCCAAAACACATGAGTTATTAAAAAAAAAAAGACGTCAAAATTAGCTACCTGTTTTAAAAGTCAGTCAGGGAGTCAGGGAGGAGGAGATGCTCACAATGTAAATGCTAATGATAACATCCAGCTAACCCATGAGAGAGCACCAAGCTTACAGTGTAATCATTACGTGGTCTCTCTTCGTTGTGTGGTGTTGAGTACTACTTACCAGTACTAATGCATGTTTATTATGGTGCATAGTATCCACATTGTGGCTGCTGCTGTTTGTTTGCAGCCAATACCTGAAAATGGTGATGCCTTTGTGTGTCTTTGCTATGATGCTGTTCTCTTACTGAATATTTACCTGGCTGCTCAGATGTGTTGGTATATAGCCTATGCAGTGGGGCTAGGCTGGAGCTTATCGTATTCCCTGCCAAAAAAAAAAAAAAAATTATTTGTGTTATGTCACAGCAGCACAGAGTACTACATGCTACTTGCTGTGATAGCCTACTCTCATTTTATAGCTAAGGACAATCAAACTAGTAACAGGAATTCCTATTGAAACTAACATAGGCACATACCTTGCGTTCACAAATTTTTAAAAATGGATTTAAATATGCTTGTAAGCTCAATGACCTCACATAAATACAGATAAATAACAAAGCAAGTCCCACCCACTCCTCTCCCCATTTATCGCCTCAGCCGGCCCTCTCTCAGCGGTGATGTCAGCATCCATCATAGGTCCAAATACAAATACATTTAAATGTAATTGAAATGTGTTGATTGCAGGTTTAAAACAATATTTGCCACTGTAATTAAAAGGGGACACTTACCCATTATTCACACGTGCTTGTGTTCATTTAAAGTAGAAAAGGCAACCTTTCGACATCACTGCACTCAATCTGAGAAATCAAACAATAATTCACCTTCATTTCTTAACTTAAGGCAGTATTTTGCCAAATTTATATCAACCAAAAAAAGAAAAATGATACATGCACAAATGCTGTGGCTACCAATTTTTTTTTATTCAGCTCTAGAAGGTTCATCACCTTGTGCAAATCATAATATGCAGCAATATTATTTGTGCAAATAATTTAAGCCCTAACAAATCTAATTCAGCGTAGAATACCATCAATAACTGCATTGATACAGTAATAACTACAGAGAATCACAGCACTGTCCAGACTATAAAAATGAGGTAATGCTGAACAAAACTTGAATCCAGTGAACATGTCCCAATGGACATTATGGCGTGCATGATGGTCGGATGGCAATTAGCGAGGCTACAAAACTTCCGGGAAACAAAACAGTCACCCTTTTTTTTCCGAGTCAGTTGAATAGAAGGGAAAGACTGGCTGAATAAGAGCGTGATTAAATTTTGAACAAACAGCTGTGCTTAAAAGTCTTTTGAATTAAAATTCTTCGAACTTTAGCTGGAACTTTATCTGTGATTTTGGAATGCAGTCAGTCGAGAGTAAGACTGATGAACACAGTCGATTAAAAAAGAAAGATTTCCTTAAAGTAATGTTACCGTGGTCCAACCAGCTCAGTTTAGCTCATGATTAAATTGCGTTAGCCTAGTTTGAGTTCAGTCCTGACAGGACCAGCAATGGCTTAAAGCTGCAGAAAAATATATAATTTGTGTAAACACAGCTACTGTGAGAAATACCTCTAAAATCATAATTAGCCTACAGTAAATGTGAGATTATTATTAGTGTAACAGATAAATTAAGTACAACTATTACAGCAGTAACTAGTACAACAGTAACAGCATGGCATGATGGCATACTCACAAAAACCAATGATTGACATTTTTGTTATATATTCAGTATTAATTAAGAAGATAAATGAAAAATATCTAGATGGTTAATACTGGAATATGGCTCACCATTTTTGCAACACAAATTTCCTGGGCCCTCATCCTGTAGTTGTTGAGGTTAATTCGAGGGAAGTCATTGCTAAAAGTGTTTTTTTTTCCCAGAATTAAAGGCTTCTGCGATCAGCGAGACATGTCAGCCGCTTTGAATCAGATTTGCTGTGCGCACTTCCTACTGGCTGCAGAACTGTATTAAAAATGCCCAAGCAAAGCCTTGCAGCCACACCTAGCACTGAATACCAATGGATGCGAGCACTGTTTTGCGGTACCAACAGGCGGCTCTTTTACCAAGTTTCGATTTCCTGAAAATGAAAGTAACTGATCAAGAAAGTAAAAAGTGGCAAAATGCTGGAAGTGTAAAAAAATGGAATAGACCATCTGAAGAACGAATGTATACTGCGTTTAACTTGCATTGCCTAAATGTTTGTATTTTAAAAACGAATTTGAAAATGCTCCGTTGCTTCATACTCGACCCACATATACGGCACTGTACGCTACTCGGGTGCAACTTAGTGAATACGATATGATAATATAGAAAAAAAAGTCCAATAATCACTCGGGCGTTTTTCCACAACAAACTTATTAAACTGTTTATTACAGACCAGTGGTCTTTGGGAGTTTAGCGGTAGGCCTATGTAATGTTACCGGAGTGCGTGTGAATTCATGAGCAATCTACAAATTCGAATTAGTAAAGGTGTGTGATGGAGAAAACTCACTCACAGAAATATCGTACATAGCTGTAAAACTACTAAATAATTAGGAAAACTGATCAAAAAATTATCATTGTTCTTACAAGGAGCAAAGGTGGTATGCGAGGTCACCGCTTCAGGTTTTTTATCATTACATTAAATGCTTTAAATGAGCAGCGAATGGTTACAATACCAAACAACTGAAGGCATCATTTATCCCTGAAGTTCAATGTTAAAGTATTGGCACAGCATGTCCCTCTGGCTATTTCAGATGCCAACATAGTTTGCAATTTTCCCCTGGAAACAGAGACCGATCACACACAAACATCCCAAATGAAATATTGCAATTGCTAAGTGGAAGACATGGCTCAGTTAAAAGGAATATAGGTAGCATGCAAAGATGCATGTCAGTGATGCAGTGAGAGGAATGAGTAGTGAATAATTAGCATCCATACACTCTTAGAAAAAAGGTTCCTAAAGGGTTCTTTGCTTGTCCTGCTGGGGGAACCCTTATAAGTTCTTCTTTGATACGGGTTTTACTCACAGGTTCTCTGTAGAACCTTATTCTGAGGTTTCTAAAAAGAACCCCTGAAAGACATCTGTATCTAAGATTAACCTTTAAGTTTTTTTCTAAGAGCATATTTCTGTAGTGTTCAACCAGCCCATATTGTCTGTGCTTATGCAATGTAAAAGAAGGCAACACCCTAGAGGATTTGATTTTTAATTTTGCATAAGTGTAGTCTACAGTACACATAAATACAAAAAGGATTTGACCAGAAAAGGCTTTTTTGATGATGTGATCATATACTAAAGGCTTTCCCTATGGACCCCACACATCAGTTCTTTTTTTTCCTTTCTTTCACCTGCTTTGTCTTCTCAGGCACCACTTGTCTGCAGTGGCGTACAGCATTGAGTAAGGCCGGGAAGTCCTCTGCTGATAGCTACAACCATGAGCCATGACGTTTCCCCATGGAAACCATCTTGCTTGAGACAAAGTCACAGTCCAAAGCACTGTATACAATATGAAATTACAATGGGTGTTTACAATAACCACCTACTTGCTGAGCCGGGGAAATGGAAAACTGATCAGTTACTTGTACACTGAGAAAATGGAAACCTCTGATATATAGATTCCCTTTATTAGGGTGCACTTTGGAATAAAAATGTTAACGCTCCCTATGTATGAAATACATAACACAAAGGGATCTAGGTTACAATGCAATGCCTTTGCAAAATGCCATCACAGAAAATCCATGCAAATATTGGAAGAGTAACTTAGAGGGACTCTAGCACAAGACCAGCTGGCTTTGGTACTTTAACGGAGTGTACATTTAGCACAGGTCAGACTGATCTTGATGCAAATGTGTACCAGCGATACCAGATCACAAGATAGAAATAAAAACAAAACATTGTAAAATGAGGGTGAGTGATGCATTTTGAAAGTATCATGATTGTTCAATCAATTTAAACCATAAAACTCAGCATGGAGCCATGGCTTTCCCCTTGAGCTTTGAGTTGAGATATCAAAATACATCTGATCAGTGAGCACATTTTTACCTTACAGCTGTTTTGGACAATTTCAGTGCATCTTTATCTCTGCACATAATAGACACTGGACATTTTATAAGTTATATAATTTGCTCCCATGTCAATTCAAAATGACTTAGATTTTAAGCTCTGGTGCATTTGATTAATCTTGTATTGTTGATCTGAAATGTCATCTTTCACACACCATTGAAATATTACCACAGTGCTGACCATTATCTTACTATATATATCTCACCAATTAATCTTATAAGATATCAGAGAACAAAAACAGTTACACCAAATGCAATGACACACAGATCCATTGAGGTTGATGTGTTTAAAACATTTATTGATTAATAAATCCATTACTGAATATTTTTTACTGATTCTTTTCACTTTAATGTACGCCATCATTTGTCACATTTTGTTTTAATTATACTATAGGTTATAGGAGTAATATGCATTTTGTTGAATTATCCAAGTCATGTCTTACATGTCTAATGTGACTATAACATGATTATTTTAATACCAAAAAAAGCATAATGAAAAGTAATGTTTTCAGTGTAATCATACTCCATTTTTAACTTAAACATTTTACATTATTCAAAAAACAGAATCATTTGTATTTTACATTACATTACATTACAGGCATTTTGCAGACCCTCTTATCCAGAGCGACTTACAAGTCAAGTGCATTAAGTCAGGCATGACAGCGATTTTGTTTTGCTACTTTGATTGTTGTGCAAATAAATCTATCGTACAAATGTCAGAATGAACCAAGCTCTGCATTATGCCTCATATTTTATAGCTGGATCAACTAATTTTGGTTCACTATGTCCATTTTCTGTTTTATTGTATAACAGTGATGTTGTAGGCAACAGGCCCTCTAAATGTGAAGCCCAAGTAGAAGGTGACATTCTCATTGCTGTAGGGCACGGAGGCGGAGTACAGAGCTGGAATCATAAATTTCTTCCTCTGCGGGCCCTCCAGGAAGACGGTTCCGTCCTCTGTCCAGCCATGAATGGGCTTCAAAAGTTTTGCGATTTCTGGCATCTTCCACACCTCTCCACGTAGCCACTTCATCCTCTTCTCCGACACAGGAAGCTGCTTTGTGAGACTTTCCACTTTGCTCTTGTGCACAATCTTGGCTCTTCCACTTCCATGGCTCAGGAAAAAGTGAGTGTAAATTCTCTGCCTCCTCTGAGGAATGTCTTTCATTTTGGTCCAGTATGATCGTTTGAGGAATTCAACAGCTGACATGACGATTTCATATTTACGTTCTTTGTCCGGATCACTGTCCTCTGGCCAGAAAAGCAAGGTGAGCAAGAACAGAGCACTTGATAGACATTTGCTTTTCTCTGCTGGGAACTGCTGGCAGAGCTTCTGAAGGTACTGAAGAGGTGCAAGCTTTGGAGACTCAGTTGAAAGGCAACCCAAGGCAATCTGAGATGCTATGTAGTTCACAAGATCCATTTGTTCCAGATTTGCCTTCAGCGGACTGGAAGGATACAAGGATATGATGTCCTCCAGTGCGTTGATTTGACCTCTGTCTGTCTGGTCATGCAGGAGAGAGAAGATGGTCGTTATGTTCCCACCACCAAGGTAATAAATCTGCATGCGTTTCATGAAAGGAGTCAAGATGACTGTGTTTGTACTGCATGGTTGCTGAAGTTTGCTGAGAGATGCACTGCTGAAATATTTCCCATACACAGCAGACTTATTGACCAACCAGTTCTTTGGATTGTTTATTTTCAGCTCAGCAGTCACAGCTGGTTCCTCCTCCTCTGCACTGATATCAGTCTGAAAGTAACTCAAGTCTTCAGAGATCCATTCCAAAGCACAGTGCATGGACATCTGAAGGCCTTTGAGTTTCTCATGGAGACCTTCCCAAGGTTTCTTCACTTCTTCAGGGATGTATTCTGTGACCAGGTACTTCAGACACTCAGCCTGGCCGCTAGTTTTTGAAAACAGCTGCAGTGAAAAGACGAGCTTCAACAAGTTGCATCCAACCTCAACCGCAGCAAAAAAGCCTGAATTGTTCATGGTGTCAAGATCAGCAATCGCTGCCATCTCACACTCTCCGAAGCACTCCATGGCTTTAAGTGCTGTTTCAATTGCATCTGCTGTATTTTGTGGTGTCTTAGTCACGTTTTCAATCACTTTACATTTGGCATTGAACCATCTCCTGTATACCTGACCTTTAGTGTCCAGGATGTAGGAATTTTTGGGCATCTTTTTTGCAGCTATTTCTGCCCATTGTTTTGCCTCTTCAAACTTTTCATGGGAATAGTTGAGTCGGGCAAGTTGCTGGGCAAAGAAAGCATCTTTGTTGAATCGTGTGTATGCTTCTTTTAGAAGCTCGATAGCCTTGTCTGGGCTTTCACTTTCCCTCACGTGTTCAATGAGAGGAGAGAAAAAGCTGTCCGATTCATCACCTTTACTTATTCTGCAGCGCCTCATGAACAGGTCCCTGAGGAACTTCACATATTCCTCTTTTCCAAACCTGTTCTCATAAAGAACATCTTCATGGAGAAGATCCAAAGCGATTCCACTTAGCTGCTGCTGGCCATCTAGTAATTGCCAGAGAATTTCCTTTGCCACCAATGGATGAATGATACGAATTGAAAGAATGTGTGTCTTTTCATCTCTCAGGTGTATGAAGATGAGTTTAGCTTGCTCACTTAGGGATGCCTCAAAGGTGTGCTGGCGGAATCTATCAAACTGGATGGTCAGTGCCATGAGGGCCTCACAATGAGACTGGGAGATGAATGAGTTCTGCACATAGGAGTTCAGTAACGCAACATACCGAATCAGCTTTGTGACAACAGATGAATGGTCAATATCTTGCAGTAAATTTTTGACAAAATCCTTAATGTACTGTTGCTCAAATTCTTCACTCATTAAGACAAATGTCAAGATAAACTCTGGCTGGTATTGTTGCTCGAGTTTTTCCCGCTTCCCTGCAAACTGCCTCTTCTCCTGTGGTGACAGCTTGTGAGTGACAGCAACATTCTGAAGAGGAGATTCTTTGCACTTTTTCTCTGGATTGTGTGATCGTCTGCAGCTCAGCAGAATGAAACAGGGTGTCCCTTGTGTGATTTTCTTGGTGTAGACAGCGGTCTCCAGTTCACTCCGTAGATCATCCAGGTATTCACTTTCACAGTCTTCCACAAGTAAGAGTACTGGAAGGCACTTCTGTGGTGGTTCTTTTTCTTCATACTCACGCAGGTAAACCGCATGCTCAGAGACAGTGGATGCAGAGTATGACGGCTTCACAACTGCACATCTGAGGTCTTTTCTATTGTTCCACAATACTTGTCGCGCAACAGTGCTGCCGCCACTTCCAGGATGATGGTATATATTGATGCTGTTCACTTGAACCTGGTCAGTGCCCCTTTTCAGGATGTCACTGAGAAGTTTGGAACTTTCCCTGTATGCATCTCTCTGAATGACTTCCCCAATATACTTATTTTCTGCAAGCCAGAAGTTAAGCCATTTCACTTTACCACCATGGTAAAACTGTCTTTCCAGGTTATCTTTTTCTGCCTCAATGAACTCTTCACTGGTTTCATCACAGTGATCGACACTAAGGATCTCTAACGAATACATCCTTTCCTCTTCTCGGGTTTCCAGGAGGCACTCTCCTTTTGTGAAAACAGACAGATGCTTAGTGGTTCGAGATGTCAATGGTTGAATCCGTTGTAGAGTTGCATTTACGTGGCTCATTTTCATTCCTACCACACTGGAGCGGCTCACTGTCTCTTCACTGCAGTAGGACTCTGCAAACCCTCTCCACGTCTGGTAGTTTTCTTCACATTCACAAATGCAAATGATGTCTTCATGACCTTCCATATCAGTGAAAAACTCTGAGAAAGTGTGCAACAGAGGCTTCTCCACAGGGGAAGTGAGAAGGAAGATCACCAGGAAGGATTTCTTTGGTAAGACCTGTTTGCAGATGAGCGATACAGACTCTCTCAGAAGTGTGATTTTTGTTTTGATCCAAGTCATTTCATCACAGGGGGTTTCATTTCCCCGGAAATCACTTCGTCCATTGCAAAAAATCCAGCTCGTCTGTTCAAACAAGTGCAGGTGGTTCTCAAATTCCCTGACGCTCATGTCACTCGGAATTTTGTAGTTCTGCATGAAATGCAGATTTGCGGCATGGTGCTGGAGGTATTCACCACAGAATCCAGACACTTTTGAATCTGGGTCAAAATCGAACACACAGAAAATCTTCATGTTCAGTAGAAAGTCGATGCTACTCAGGTCACTCTGTCGAAATTTGTTTGTCACAAGAATGTACCACTTTTCTTTTTCTATGAACTTTTTCCCACTGGTCACCAGCATGGTCAGTTTCCTGCCCAGGTCCTCACAGAAATCTGTTGCACTGAGAAACTGTGACTGTTCAGCCTCCTCTCTTTGATCATCTCGGTCTCTAACACGTTGGTAGAACTCATTTTGGTCCATAACTGGTTCAGTTTTGGAGCCTACTCTGCGATAGATCACTTCCTTTTCATGCTCAATCTTGTTGGCCTTTTCTTTGAAATTTGGCAGACGCACAGAGTACACTCTGTTCTTCACTATGCTAACTGAGGGGACAATGTCAACCTCCACAACATAAAATGTTTCTGTGCTGTTTATATCTATGACCTCGATGAATTGTGGTGGTCGTATACACTGTCGCACATGTTCACTGTCAGAACTGGAAAAACTCCGCTCTATGTGGTCTAATGCATCAACATAGATGTCTTTCTCTGTCACAGGAACACCAATTATCTCACCATGTACATAGCCGGTATCATCTCTACTGTCCATCACACCAAAGTGTATTGTACCATTTGATCGAATATTCATGCACCCAGTGCCAAATTTGAGAACCTCCTTGGCAAACTTTGCTTGTAGCCTTGTCCGGTCCAATTTAGCAGCTGTGGCAAATGATTTATACTCATGGCAAGGAGTGATAAGATCAATGACACCAGTTTCAGGCTGAAGAACATTGTGCTTGGCATATGTGAAACCAATACCATCTTTGCCAAAAGGCCTTGGTTTACAGTCTCTTTTAGTGGATGTGCTAATTATCTGGTCTTTGTGTGTCTTTGTTTGTGTCTCTGGCTGAGGTTGATGAATGCCAGCATCACTTGTCTCTTTGCCTGTTGCTTGCTTCTCATTTTGACCACTTGCAGCTTTGTTGAGACCACTGTCTTGAGTTTTCTTGACATTTTGAGGCTTTTGTACTTGGATGGACTCGATCAGCTCATTCTTTTTTTTGACTATCAGGAGAGCTGGGCCAGATTTCATCCCAGTCTCTCTTTTCAGATAATCTTCTGTCAGCTCCTTGAGGATCTTTCCATCTACTTCTTCTTCATGCAGCTTCTGAATGTACTGGTCCTTGATCCCTATGGATCTTAACCAGGAGCTCACATCAGATTCTGTCCATTTCTCAACTGGCTTGTCAGGTAGTTCAGCTAAAGGAGAGAATAGGATACAACAGTGTACAAAATAAGATAAAATACACAATAAACTCCAGATTTCCTGAGAAAAGGCAGGAATGCTAAAGTAAAAATATTGTAGGTTTTAAGCAGGATTAAACATGGGAAATTAGAATAAATTAAAGACTACAAATATAAATGAAATATACATAGATTAATAAAGCTTTTTGCACAGTGGCAGGTGGCCACTGAATGAGAAAATATTTTTATAGTCAAATTTAACAGACATTAAATTGTTTACATCATTTATAAAATTACTGTTGACAATAGCAATTAAGATTGCACACTTACCCATTGTTCACTTGTGAGTATGTTCATTTAAGGGAAAAGTCCAATACATCAAGATTTCCATGCTCAGTCTGAGAAAGGAAACAAAATTATTTATTCATCTCCATTCCTCAAAAAGGAAGCAAGGAAGGGAGCATAATATAAATTATGTTTCCTCCACAAACTTTCAATGATAAAAGCATGAAAGTAAGTTTGCCATTGCAGGGATCTTGAAAGGCATCACCTTCTGCAAACCTTGATGCACTGTTAAATTCCTAGAAAAAAAAAAACTTTAATTCAAAACCTGACAAATGACATTAGAAAATGGGCTGAATAAATAAGCTGAATGAAATTAAATAAACCTCAGTTACAAGCATCATATGTGTTTCCTTCAAGATTAATTGCTTTATGATTCTTCAATAGTGAAATCACAAAATTACATTCATTTTATCATATTTTCCCACAACCAATTAAACTTCCTTTGTGACCTCCAACAGAAACTAATTCATGTGTATCAGCTACTGTTTTGAGGCTAGTCTCCCTCTCACTTTCTGAGTAGAATGTATCATCAGCCTGGCAACTTAATTTAGATATCGTTATTTTCTCTTTATTACAATATATCATCGTGTTTCGTGAGCAGTTGCTTAAAATTTTTTAAAGCATAAATTCTTAATTTGATCAGCTATAGCCACTTATCCTGCTTGGTCATCTGCCCAGAACACCTGTCACTTTCGCTTTCCATCTGTACATTAATTTGGCAAATGTAATAAAACACCTGTAGTTGTTGACCTTTTATGTAGTTGTTTGACCTTTTTCAAACATTTCTAACAACTATATACTGCTTTAATGTTATAACGGACAAAGAGATAGATTTGCTATACCTTATCAGTTTGATGAATGTAAGTTGCCTATACATTAGCTAAATACATCACTAAATATATTCGCTGGTTTTGAACATTCTTGACAAATTTACAACATAGCTTTTCATTACGCATAATACCAAGTAGACATTTCAAGTTATTATTTAAACAAATATGTTGTCGTTGTAGAAAGGTTCGAGTAGGCCTACCGCTGCAATTATCAAACCATGGCGCGCCAAAGTTGATACAGAAGGTGTATGACCACATGGTTCCACATGAAGCCTGCTGCTGACGTTAGCAAAGTGGACACACCCATCTTTTCATTGCCGAGCCCAACTGAGAAAAGGTATCTTGAACTTACGCGTTGGTCATTTCTGAGCAAACTACAGGAGAAACTTTTTAAAACTATCTTTGGCCGTCAATATCGGCCATTGACTTGAGGAGACTTGAGGAGGTAGTTAAAATCGTAAGTATCACGGCGACTGTTTGAGTGTTTACTACCCTGACACTGGAATGAAAACATCTATCTGCAAACTGATAGCTTTGCAGAGCTCTGATTTAAAATAAATAACGACTTCCTGATTGATGCCTCGCTTGGCGCAATGCTTAGGCAATGTGAACACCGTAACCACGGTAAGTCCATTCGGACTCATACTTTTCCCTGTAATCAGATCCCTGTACTGTAGTTACCCTGCCCTACACGAACCTTTTGGTTACGAAAAAATTAACCCAGCTCAACTTGGCTCATAGCCGCCCCTGACAGTGAGGACATCTTCCATCCGATTATTTGAAATAAAATTTACAAAAAGCATTCTTGAAAGTGTAGCGACAGAGAGATATATGATAGGCCTCTATAAAAAGCTATGACCACATTGAGATTGTATAAATACAAAAGATAAGTATATCGTGAAAAGCCCCACCACCTTAAACAGATTTCTCACGGTCTCACTTCCCATCACGTTTCTCGTTTATCGTACTGTTATGAGGCCACGAGAACTCACAAATAGCTAACTAACGAATACCAACCAATACTGTAAGTCGTTACTTACTAGTAAAGTTTAGTACTTTAGTACTAGTAATGTTTTACTAGTAAACATGATTAATGAACTATAGCGACAGAGTATGGATATTTAGCAGTAGGCTATGACTCTCCTGAAATTACTCCATGTAAATGAGCAAAAAAAGATAGACCAAGAACGCAAAACAGCCATGTCTTATCCCTCCTGTTCATTCAACTTTAAATGTAAAACGGTGAAGGAAAAATACCAAGATTTGGGGTATAACTCACCATTTTAAAGCAATTGAACATTGCCGCTGGGTCTTCATTCGGTTGCCGAAAACGCCATTATGCGGGAATTCATTGCTAAAAGGTACTTTTCATAACATGCTGCCAATAGCTAGAGGATATGTCAGTCGCTCGGAATATAATTTGCTGTGAACACTGTCGCTTGCCTTCGGCGACGATTCTCACTCGTGATTTCAAAGCGCTTTCAGCCACACCTCGCTATGAAAAAAGGGGCATTATTTGGCAGTTCCAGAGGCGGTTCGTAGCTTCCTAAGTTTCGATTTCCTTAAAATGAAAGTTACATCAAGGAAGTGTGCTACCTTAAAAAAATCGTGAAAAAATGAACCAATGGAACAGTGCTTCGCAAGACAGATGTATACGAGGCTACATCTTATCTGCTCTATTTAAACATCTGTATCCTAAAAGCTAATTTGAAAATGCTATTTTGATACTTAATCGTTATCGACCAATTCCAAAATCAATTATGTGAGAGATAGTGCACGACCGGCCGTGCAGTTATATGGAAATAAACCACGACAGGTTGGTGTGATGCGGCCCTGCAGCGAAGCCAATTATGTATTCCACACTGATGGCTACTTCAGCGGCAGCACATCGGCCGGGGGTATGACTAATAATAATGTAAGGTCATCTCGTTTATATAATCCTTTAATTTTATTTTAAAAAAATATACATATAATGCATCAAATGAACTGCAAATGGTTAAAATAGGAAAAACCTGAAGGCATCATGTTGCAGCTGAAGTTCAAAGTTGAAGCATGACACAGCATGTTCCTCCTGGCATGCGATAGACACCACACAGAAAAGAGTTCTAGATATTCGTTATCTGTGTTACCCCAGAGACAGAATGTAACTGCATAAAAACAACCTAGCAGAGCTGCTCAAATGAAAATAGGAAAATACAGCTCAATTAAGTGGAATGCAACCAGAACTTTGGAGCATATTTAATCATTAAGTACCATTAGACACAAACTGTTAATGAAATAATTGATCTCACAGTCAGTTGAGGTTGTGTGAAGTTGAACTGTACTGTCTGCCAGCTGCCTTTTCCAGTCTGATCAACCAAGCTAAGCCATGCCTGTCACGCACAGAAACCTAGCAATCAGCCTAACAAACGCCTTCATATTTATGAACCACATGTCTGATTACTGTCGTTCATTGACATTGGAGCTGTTTTTGTGCCAGGAACAAAGGTAAATATGGACAACTGAAAGGAAATATGAGTCAGAGGGTGGGGTGGACACTGAGTCTTGTGGAGTGGGTGAGTTAAATGATAATTCCAAGCAGGGCAGCCTGTGCCAAAAAAATTGATCCAGACACTCTATAGCAGGTGGAGCAACTGAAGTGGAGATGACAGACCAGCGAACGCACCAGCAAAGCACTGCATTCAGGATCTAAGGTTCTCAGTGATTATGCAGGCCTGGCAGAGTCTGGCAGTGTCTTTATTGGGAACCCTTCGGTCGTACCTCGAGGAAATACAGCTGTTTCTCCCAGCTCCAGAAGAAGGGGTGCTCCAGCACGCTCTCCGCTGAAGGCCTTCTGTGGGGTTCCATGCTCAGCATCTGCTCAATCAGGTCCGCGGCAACCATGTCTCCTGCAGATGATGCAGCCGGTAGTGTAGCGTCATGGTTACTGTTATGGAACTGGATGTGCAGCTCAGAGGTTGCGAGTTCAATTCCCCAGTGAAGCACTGCCTGAATGCCTACACTTGAGACTTGTACCCTTCCCTAGCACTTTAATAATCTTGTTCCCAAAGAAATGCACTTTGTGTTGTAAGTCGCTCTGGATAAGAGCATCTGCCAAATGCCTGTAATGTAATGTAATGTAATGTAATGCCTTTGCCTTTGTACCCATTGTCTGTCTTGCTGTGGGTGACTCACTATAACAAAACATCATACATAGGTGGCTACATCACAACTACAGATGGCTGACGTTTTTGCTGACCGTTTGGAGATCGTTGACTGATGTTCTCACCAGGCTTGTCTAATTCTCAATGACATGATATTACCATGTTTGACTGTAAATGAGAGACATTCTGTCTGATGGTGTTGAGGTTTGGAGGTGGGTGAGCCATGTTTTCACCATGTTTGACCACATGTGGCAGATGTCCTCACCGTGCCTGTCTGGCCGTAGGTGATCCAGGCTGTAGGCTCCCAGCAGGATGTTAGCCTGCCGCTGCAGGGACTTCCCAAAGGGGTGGCTACCCTGAGACATCACATAGTAAAAGACACAGCCTGCCGAGAAGATGTCCACAGCGCAGGTCTGCAGAACAAGACAGTTCAGACAGTCATAATGATGATGGCAGTCCAGGGGCGTAGCTGGTTAGTGCATACTCGCAGTGTTGAGTAGCTCAGTGATCTCAGTGATTAGTGCAGTCTCACAGTGTTGAGTATCTCAGTGATCTCAGTGATTATTGCAGTCTCACAGTGTTGAGTAGCTCAGTGATCTCAGTGATTAGTGCAGTCTCACAGTGTTGAGTAGCTCAGTGTTCTCAGTGGTTAGTGCAGTCTCACAGTGTTGAGTAGCTCAGTGATCTCAGTGATTAGTGCAGTCTCACAGTGTTGAGTAGCTCAGTGTTCTCAGTGGTTAGTGCAGACTCACAGTGTTGAGTAGCTCAGTGATCTAACTGGTTAGTGCAGACTCACAATGTTGAGTATCTCAGTGATCTCAGTGATTAGTGCAGACTCACAGTGTTGAGTAGCTCAGTGATCTCAGTGATTAGTGCAGACTCACAGTGTTGAGTAGCTCAGTGATCTCAGTGGTTAGTGCAGACTTACAGTGTTGAGTAGCTCAGTGATCTCAGTGATTAGTGCAGACTCACAGGGTTAAGGTTGCTGTCTTCGTTCAGCACCTCGGGGGCGATCCAGCCCTCGGTGCCAGGACCCCCGGACCTCCGGCTGTAGCTGTGTCTGCCCACTGCCAGCTTCTTACACAGGCCGAAGTCTGAGATCACAGCCCGGACACAGCCCTGGCTGTTGGGCATCGACACCAGGATGTTGTGCGGTTTGAGATCTCTGTGCACTGCAGAGGAAGGGCAGAGGGACACTAGGCTGACAGCCAAAACCAGTGGCATATGGAAATTTACTTTTACTATTTTCCTAGCCTAACAGAATAGAATGACTTTATTGTCCGTTCAAAACTGGGAATTTATCTTTGGTGTCAGTTCCTAATATAAAAGGTCACATTTGCATATATCCTATTTCACCATACTGTTCTCTATTTTTGTGTTTGATACATGAACAGAAACGTTTCGCATGCAATGTAATATCAGAAACAGTTTTTCTAATTTCCCGAGGAATTCTGTTTTTGGAGGTGAAAGTTTTTACTATACCGATGACATTCAAATTTTCTATACTGATAATAAACAAATGAGTCACATTTGAGTATGCAGGTGAGGTGGAGGGGCAGGCATGGTTACCTATGTTTAAGGAGTGAAGGTGTGCCAGTCCAGACATGGTCTGCTGCAGGAGACTCACTGGCTTCAGTCCATGTCGCTCAAAATCCCACTGCTCCACATACTGAGAGACCAAACATAGTGTGCTAACTACCCAAACACACACAGTTACCATGCATTGAAAGCCCAAACACAAAACGCAACAGTTACACAGTTGCTGGGCACTTAATACCCAAGCAAACATTTACTGTGCACTAAATACAAAATACACGCTTCCTGTGTGCTCAGTAACCAAACATACACAGGGCCACGGTATGCTAAATGCCTAACCTGACAGAGGTTTACTGTGCTCTAAATACACAGGGTTAATGTGCAGCACATACGTATGTTAAGCACACTGAAGCACTGATGCGATCTGATCAACGTGCACACACCTCCCGCACCGTGGCAGCGCACAGCTCAATGGCGATGTACTGGAACTGCCTGTCCTTCTCGCTGCAGAAGTAGCGGACGATGTTGGGGTGCTCGTCCGATTCGTACAGCAGGCGCACCTCTCGCTCGGCAAAGCTGAAGCATTCTGGGAGGACCCGCTTCACCGCCACGGGGCGGTTACCAAAACGACCCCTGCGCCACCGGGAAGAGACGAATGTTGCCTGTTCTAATGCACATGGCTGAACCAGACTGTGGTCGGGTACATTTCACATTTAGGAACTTCACAGATGCCCTTACCTATAGAAGCTTAAGCTGCTTTTTCACAAGCATTTATACAGGCGAATGTTTACACAGGCAGTTCAGGTCAATTATCTTCCTCAGGAGCACAACGGCTGTGGCCTACCCGAGACTCTCCATTACAAGCCCAGCTCCCACTATCCTACACTGCTACCCAGCAAGGAATACCCCATATCCCATTAGATTCCCAGAAATTGTGGGAGCACCTCAGCTATGCATATTCATAAGAGAAAGGGCTTATTGTAATTTACCTTGTGCAACATCAAACAAAGGTAGCAGTTTCAGTTTGAGTTATTCTGTGGCTGGACAGGTACTTACCTGTACACAATAGTTCCCTCAGCACCATGTCCCAACACGTCTTTGGTGCTGAATGCTATATTCCCCACTGTGACCAAATCTGACTCACCATCTAAATCAGAGCAGGAATTAAAATGAGACTCATGAGCTGAGCAGAAATTTGTATATTTACAAATTTTTAAAGTTTTTCTTGCAAAATAATGTATTTATGGATCCTATTTTGCTTCTTTTTTTTTTTTTTTTTTTTTTTACTTTGAAGAAGAACAAGGCTGTATTAAAGCTGTTGTTATTTGTGCAAAAGTACCTGCTGTTTCTCTCTGAAGACAGCAGGGGGCAGCACCTCCCTCATCCTGCTCAGGGGTGAAGCCACAGTTCTCTTTCACAGACAGCCAGGAGAGGTTGGAGGTGTGGGGTGTGAGCTTGGGACTGCTATGGGTGGAGGTGAGGGGCATGAGGTTGGGGGTGTGGGGTGTGAGCTTGGGGCTGCTATGGGTGGAGGTGAGGGGCGTGAGGTTGAAGGTGTGGGGCGTGAGGTTGGAGCTGCTCTGGCTGGAGCTGTCTGTGAGGTCTCGGGGTGTGTTGGAGAGGGACTGGAGCAGCAACTGGTGTTTCTGCAGGAGGTCCAGTTTCTCCTCCATCTGCTTCTGTAAACACCGGTGCTGCTGCATGCTCACACTCTGCAGGCAGACAGACGCACAGACACATGGACAGACACACACATAAACACACAGATAACAAATCAACTATTTATAACTGAATTTTCAGATCAAACCCCCCTCCCCAACAATATTCTCTAAAACTCCTCCCCCCAACTAATCCTACCCAGACATCTATTCCCACAGAACCCCGAATTCTGTCACCCCAAAATACCTCCCCAAGCAACCCCCCTCTTTTCTATTGCATCTCAGCCCAAAGAAATTAAAAAAGAAAAAAGATGAACGCTTCAGACTTGATGCTGAAGTGAATGCTCAAAAAGCAGTGGGTTCACTGCCTTGAACTGAACTACTTCCATTAGGCTCCTTTGGGGGACATATTTAAACCACACAGGTGAATGTTAATAAGTGGTCACATGAGGCTACCTTGGGTATATAATGACGAAGGCCACCCAGCCCCCAAGGAGGAAGGTGCTGAAGATAACAGAGGCCATGTCCTTCAGCGTGGAATCCACAGTGGCCTCCGAGCACTCTGCCCGACCTCGCCTCTCCTGCCCAGGGCTGGGCGGGGGCAGAGGGGTGCCCTGTTCCCCATCACTCTCAGTTACCTCCTGAAGCACACAGAAAATCACTGATCCCACTCATGCTGCAACATACTTGAGCTTTCAACAAGGAATTTTGGGGTTTAAAATGTATAAAAATATATACAGTATATATAAAAAGTATATATATAAATATATTAAAAAAGTATATAGTATATATAAATATAAATATATAATACATCATAAATTATTTATAAATAGCCATTAAACATTGTATATTACATATTATAAAGTATTTATACATCCTATTCCACCACAATTTATTGCCAATTCAGTCTCAGTTTTACAAATTTCTAGAAATGTCAGAATTTTTTGTATGGATGAATAAATGTATGGATGACTGACAACCATGGTGTACTCAAACATACTCAGGTGCACACACACACACACACACACACACACACACACACACACACACACACACCTCCTCCACAATGGGCTCTGTGATTGACGAGATGATGTTGGCCAGTGGGTGGGGCCTGATTTTGGGGAACCTCTTAAGGATGCTGGCATGAGCTTCAGGCGGGGTCTCATGGTGCCCTGTGTGGAGAGAGCAGGTTCGTCACCACCCTCACTGGATCCAGCCTGAATCTGTCAATTCCCAATTCTGTATAGGTAAATTCCACAACAGACACAATTAAATACATTGTAATTGATCTCATGTCTCTGAACTTTGGAATTCATTTCATAAATTGTGATAATTATGGCTGTTTTAAATCAGCTGAATAAAGTCTTATGTCTTGGTGTGGAAAGGTATAAGTTTGTGTGAATGACATGAATGAATCATTCAATGTTGCCCCCAAGTGGACACACAACCAAACTACCACTAAATCCTTGATTTTTTTATGATCTCGCAGATGTATTCTAGTATAGGACTTGCAATTGGATGACAATCCATTCCTTCAGTTCCTAAAAACAAGAATCAAATTAACAAGCAAGACCAAAATTTAAAAAAAAAATCTTTCAACCCTAAATCAGTCTACCTCGAAATGTTCTTTCAGGACCCAGAAAATTTTGTCTCTGCCGCAAGTATAACAAGGTGCACACAAGGTGTCAGAGTGCAGTTAGTCAAGACAGACTGTGGCTGCTTTATCTCAGAATTAAGTATGTAAACACAGTTGTTCATAAAAACAAGTTGTTCAAACACTCAATTAAAATACCCCCGAAGCTACAACATGGGATGTATGTCTGTTGAGCGAGAGAGAGAGAGATATCCAGCAGGGGGCAGCAGTGCTCCAAGGAGCTGAGGAGCCTTGTGTTAGTTATCTATCAGGAGGCATCAGGTTGCTATGGTTACCTATCAGGAGCCAGTGGTTCCTGATGAAGGTGATGCGGGTTGCCGTGGTTACCAATTACAACCCAGTGGTTCGTTCATGAAGTTGATGTCAGCTGCTATGGTTAGGTTACTTACAAAGGTGATGTGGGTTTCTATGGTTACCAAGTAGGTTGGCATGTTTACCTATTAGGAGCCAGTGGTTCCTGACAATGTTGACCTGGGTTGGTTCATTTGGAGTGGCGGTGACTCGGAGGTTTGCGTTGGGGGGGACAGAGGTCTCTTCATCCTCTCCAGTGGGGAACTCCAAGCTGCCGGGACCCTCTAATGAGGGGAAAAGACTGCCCTGAGGCTGCAACACATGACAAAATCACTACTGTGACAATGACCTTCTCCATACGCATCTCATTCATACATTAAACCAACATTACTACAACGAGGTGTACATACACACACATAAATACACACTCACAGACACACAAACAAAACCATCACTTTCACAAAGAAATTTTACACACACCACACACATGTACAGTCCTCTACAGTTTAATGTCAGAGAACACAAGCACTAAAATGAAACAAACAATGATAGCAGAGCCCCAGCTTATGCCTGATAGAAGACAGGATCTGTGAAACATGGACAGCACACAAATGCACACACTGAACAAACAATCCCATGATCCTCTGCAGCAATGCCATGGCGACAGGCTGGCTGATCAAACTGCACTGGGACAGGGTCACCGTGACCCAGGCAGAGCGACAGAAGGTTAAAGTAACCATATGAGCTTTCTGGATCACAAATCTAATCGTGACCCATCCGGAGCCCTGTAGAGGTCCAAGATATATGCGTCTGACTCACCGCGACCGTGACGCCATCGTGCACCAGCGAGGACGACGCATACAGGCTGGTCGAGTGCTTCCCCACGTAAAGCGTTTGCCTGGAGGAACAAAACCATGTGACACATTCAGCACAAAACTCTCATCCTCATCTCACCATTAGAAGATCAGTCCTCACAAATTCATTTTGTGTTTGCAGTCTCCGCAGGGTTTGATCTTGACTTATTTCCTCTCCCCCGTGGTGATGCGTTAATGTTTTATCGTCATTTTGTTGAGGCTGTAGTTGTTCTGTTGTTGGTTCAGAAAATACAGAAAAACCAACACAACACTGCAATATTCCAATATTAAAACAGCACAACACAACACACCTCAAAATACAACATCCCTATACAAAAAAGACACCACAAATGTGCTTACGTCAGCTTGCTCCTGGGTTGGTCCGCCTGGGGGAGGGGAGACCTCCACTGCGTGACTCGCCCCGCCCCTCTGGTCGTAAGGGCCAGGTGGCGTAATGTCTCCAGGGCGACATTGGTGTGTGGAACTTTGTGAAGCCCCTCCCTCTCCCAGATGTACATGGCGACCGCGGGCGAGCCGTAGTTCTGCACCCACCGGACATCCCCCGACTCCAGGTCCACAGTCACCACCAGCCCATCGCCATTGGATACGAAGTGTGCTTCCTCTAGGATGACCAGGTGACAAGTAACCCACCCCGGTATGAGCTGTAATATATAACAGAAGCGGAAACGCCTGGCTTCACAATGCACTACTACCATTTATTTGTTGGGTGGAGCAAATACATGGTAGTACTCCTAACCAGGGCCGTAGCACCAGGGGGAAAAAGGGCACTAAGTATACAGTGCCCAAGGATTTGAAGGGGCCCACGAAAATCTGGGAATCTGCCTGCGTACAGGGCTCAGAATTTGTAGCTACGCCCCTGCTCCTCACACCTGGGTTTTACACCTCTTTACATTGTACAACTATGTGTATGAATTAGCATGAGTATGAGTATTTTGCTTTATTAACATTTTCAATTTCCTTTCATAGTGTCTCACTGTATTTGATGTCGTCATCAGGCAGGGTGGAGGCGTAGTCTGAGTAGGTCGCGTTCCAGCGCAGCTCTCTGCTGTTGGTGTCATACATGGTGATGGTGTACTCTGGGGGGTGATAAGATCGCAGTAAGTAAACCGCAAGTACCTCATTTAAACTAGAGTAAACTAGAGTACCTCTAGTTAGTATTAGGTACCTCATTACACTAGTACTGTGTACCTCACTGAATATAGGGTCCCTTATCCTGCTAGTGCTATGTATCTTGTTATACTAGCACTGAATACCACAACATATCAATACAGTTCTACCAAATCATGCTATTATCATGTACCTACTGCATCTTCTGGGTACCACATTATGCTAATATCAAACATCTCATTAACAGAGAACCATATTATGACAGTACTGTGTATTTCCATTGTTGTTCTAATGCTAAATACCACATTACATTATGCTTATACTGAGTACCACATCATACCAGTACTGTACAGAGGTGGATCTAGGAGGGTCACCTGTGCGGGCCAGGTAGACGAGTGAGGGTGATGGACAGAGTGTCTCGGCTAATGAGGACGTTAGCGTCTGCTGCTTCTCTCCCGTCACCATGTCCACTACATACCATAGGTCCTGCTTTTTACCTGGACACACACACACACACACACACACACACACACACACACACACACACACACACACAGAAACAGCGATTATTTAACACAGGCTGTTCCATGCGAGCTGTTTAACACCCCCGCCCCCCCTCACAAAAATCTTACCCATGTACAGAACCCCATCCGAACCACGGCAGGGAGAGGCCTGGACCAGCTCTGGGATGGTGAAGGGCAGTTTCTGTGGCAACAGAGACGGGTGTGAGAGTGGTGTGTGATCATTCGCCTGTCCTGTTTCTGTGAACAGATCACACCCCACTACTAAACCACAAACATGTTACAGCACTGGATCAGACTCCAGGCCTGGAGGGATGCAGCGTCTGCTGGATTCTGCTGTGTCAGCACTTCAGTGAATTTAAATCTCTGATCAGGTACTCCGATCACTGACTTATATTGGGTCCATACAATTATGGTACAGGTGTTTGTGGCTACAAGTTTGTGTCTATAGGGGTGAGTAATCAAATGAAGAGAGATGAGATATGGACCACCGGTTATGGTCAATAATGACATGGGTGGGGCTGAACACCACTCCTGTCCATGACTGAGGGTCCATATTTGGTTTCTCTGCATCTGGGTTCTCTTTCCTGTAACCTCAGTGTGTCTGTCCTCACCATAAGCCCTCTCCTGTGTTCCCCTCCCAGAGAGTACAGGCTGCCATCAGAGGGGTCCGGGAGAAACGTAGGCCTGAGCCCACAGACAGGGAGACACACACATACGCATACGCAAACACACACACACACACATGCATACACAAACACACACACACATACACACACACACACATATGCATATGCAAACACACACACACACATACATACACACACGCAAACACACACACACACATACGCAAACACACACAGACACACACATACGCACACACATACACACACGCAAACACACACATATGCACATGCAAACACACACACATATGCACACGCAAACACACACACACACACACATACGCACACACAAACACACACACGCACACACACACATATGCACACACATAGACACATGTACACGCACGCGCACACACACACAGATTGGGTTCATTACTGTATGTCTAGAAATACCTTACACCTCACTCTTAAAATTTATTATTTCATAACAAATAAGAGTAATAAAATCATAAGTACATTAATATACCAAGGGGCAATGACAGTCAGATTGTCTCATATATAATGAAAAAAGAAACTATATGATAAGAAAGTGCCAGAGATCACTCACTCTGTCAGGTGAGTTTCCATCTGTAGCACAGGTTCTGAATGGGGAAAATAGCCATTATTATCACCCTGGAAACCAATGCGGCAATCACTAAAAATGATGTGAGGATGTAATAACTAATAGGGCGACCCAATCAGTGAAATATTAGAACCGTGATTATCAGATTATGAATGCAGGAAGAGTTAAGAGGTGAAATGTAGTAACCTGGCAACCCCTACAGACATATTGAGACTGATTATCAACATGGAAATCAGCGGTGGTCACACGGATGGTAGGCATCATTTTCACCATGGCAAACACTGACAATAAGTATATTACTCCTACAGTTATCTACCTGGAAACTTGAAAAAGGAGAGCCATAGTTTGATTGTACAGAGAAGTGAATTCCCTAGCTAGAAGACCAAACAAGGACTAAAAATGTTATCACCAGAAATACAGGCATTTGCAGCAGAGATACCTGCTCAAAATAAACACATTTTCTCTCGCTGTCTTTCTCTTGTCTCACCTCCCTTCAGGGTCCACTTGATGGATCCAGACATCCTGCTGACTGCATGCAGGCTCCCATCCAGTGTGGAGACAAACAGCAGGGTGTCAGCTGGAGACATGACACTGGACCTGCAGCAGTGCTGGAACACATCAAACAACACGCTGACACAAGTATACACACATGCACACCCACATGCACACACACACACATACATACATACACATGCAAATGCATACACACAATACAGCAGGCACTGAGACAAAAACAAGCATACACATCACATACATACACATACACACATGATCCTATGACACAAACACAAAAACCCTGAAACAAACACATACAAACAATACAACCACAACACCCAAAAAAAACACACACAATAAACTTTAAGAACTGCATGAACATGTCTGAGACAACATTTCATTTCATGACTGAGAGAAAACATTAAGTTACAGCGTTAAAAGCTAAAGGAACTGGCCCACAACCAGTATTTCCAAATAATGCAATAACAACCAGGCATGTACAATCCTATCAGCTCAATGAGCTAGCAGGAATGAGTTGTTCGTTGAACAGTCAGTGTTTTTCCAATAACGTGCAACGGTATCAGTGGTGAGTGTAAGGCTTTACAAGGACACTGCCTCACACGGTGAACAAAAAGCCAGAGCCTGCCTTGAGCTGTTTGCTCTTGTTTGTGAATTTGGAGGAGCGGGACTGACACATATTGACAGTGTCAAAAATCTTGAAAATATGAGTAAAAAAAACAACAGAAAGGGTTCAGAGGTAAAGGATCAAAAACTCAGTTAGCAATTCCACATCTGAAACCTTGCTTTATAAGTGGAAATATGCGAGTGAAACTGGCGAAAAGATCCCAGAACTCTGGTGGAATCATCCTGAAAGCCTTTCCTGTGGCAGGCAGTGTATGAAATGACACAGTTTGGTGAGGGCTGCCTTCATCACACTCCACCACAAGAAAGAGTTTATTTACTTATTTATTTATTTATTCATTCAAGTGGAGTGCCAGGATCTTTAGGTATACGGTTTTTTTTTTTTTTTGCTATATTTTCACTCAGTTTTTCTGCGCTGGTTTTTGATCCATTTTCTTTTAAAGTCAGCCGAAGCTTTTGCATTCTGGAGAGCGGTATGAATCTAAAGGCGTGTGAATCCGCCGTTATCACTAAAATAGCACACACTAACCTGAGAGCAGCACAGAGCCACGGTTATCACTTTCAGATGCAAACGCTTCGAACACCTGCCAGCCACACTCCATGATATACACTGTACTAACAGGTGTTTTGTCTGAATGTGAAACTGTGGGTTGAAACACCCCCCCACAAACCACCACCACCACCACAAACACCGCCCTCAACCCACGCATAAGCCCACTGAGCCGACTCTTACGGCTCGTTTAAACTGCTGGAAACCAACTGCTCGTCATTTCGCTTCCACACAATAGATGTTAGCAATTAGCATTTTCTGTAGCATTTTCGACATTATAGGTGGTAGATTTTTCGAGGGGTGCCTGGGGGAGGAGCCCGTTTGACAGGACATGGGCATGTGCAGAAAGCTACAACCGAGAGAACACGTTTGATTAGAGGTTGCTTTTGCACTTCTCTGATTGGGTAGGGGTATCCTTAGTGACTCTTTCTTGTGCTGCCTACAATGTGGTGTATCATCATGATTCAACATCCTTCTTGACACTACAAAAAAACTTTTTTCATGAGTTGTCTCTTGCATCTAGCATGGAATGTTAGATTGTTGCTTTTTTAAATCAATTTTGGCTGATATGAACACATTTTTGGTGTATTCAGTTTCAGCTGACACATTCTTCAAGAAGTGGTGTTTTGGATTCACTGCAGTGATTATATTTATGTTGCAATGTGTTTAAAAGCTAAAGGAATACATTGCATAACCCTATTACACAATATGCCAGAATCAAGTGAAATGGTACGTTGGCAGGTTCTGAGCCCACGGTTAGGCAATGTCTTTTCATGAAGGGCCAGAAGATAGGTCATTGGGTAATGTCATGGCATAGGCCCACAGACACACCCAGCCCTTTGCGTGTGGCACCACAGCGCCAGGCCTTCACACACACACACGGGCGAAAATGGTCATTAACAGCGATCAAATCTGTTGTCGGTTCTGCTTTTGCCTGATGCAGCAAAGAGGAATGATTGTGCCATTTTTACATGCAGTGCGGACTTGAAACTCACTGGGCTTATTTAAACCTTGCAGCTGTAAAGCTGCAACGTCACTTACAGAGAGACTACTTGCATGAAGCATCCAAAAAAAATTAGAGTAACTAACCAATTAGATCAACAGTAAGATTAATTACTGCTTGTATCAGCCAATTTGGCTGGTGGGTATGATTGACATAACAAAAATTTTTTTTTTTTTTTGCTATATTTTCACTCAGTTTTTCTGCGCTGGTTTTTGATCCATTTTCTTTTAAAGTCAGCCGAAGCTTTTGCATTCTGGAGAGCGGTATGAATCTAAAGGCGTGTGAATCCGCCGTTATCACTAAAATAGCACACACTAACCTGAGAGCAGCACAGAGCCACGGTTATCACTTTCAGATGCAAACGCTTCGAACACCTACCAGCCACACTCCATGATCTACACTGTACTAACAGGTGTTTTGTCTGAATGCGAAACTGTGGGTTGAAACACCCCCACAAACCACCACCACCACCACAAACACCGCCCTCAACCCACGCATAAGCCCACTGAGCCGACTCTTACGGCTCGTTTAAACTGCTGGAAAGCGACTGCTCGTCATTTCGCTTCCACACAATAGATGTTAGCAATTAGCATTTTCTGTAGTGTCGACATTATAGGTGGTAGATTTTTCGAGGGGTGCCTGGGGGAGGAGCTGCCTCGACGGGACATGGGCATGTGCAGAAAGCTACAACCGAGAGAACACATTTGATAAGAGATTGCTTTTGCACTTCTCTGATTGGGTAGGGGTATCCTTAGTGACTCTTTCTTGTGCTGCCTACAATGTGGTGTATCATCATGATTCAACACCCTTCTTGACACTACAAAAAAACTTTTTCCATGAGTTGTCTCTTGCATCTAGCATGGAATGTTAGATTTTGCTTTTTTTTAATCAATTTTGGCTGATATGAACACATTTTTGGTGTATTCAGTTTCAGCTGACACTTTCTTCAAGAAGTGGTGTTTTGGATTCACTGCAGTGATTTTACTTATGTTGCAATGTGTTTAAAAGCTAAAGGGATACATTGCATAACCCTATTACACAATATGCCAGAATCAAGTGAAATGGTACGTTGGCAGGTTCTGAGCCCACGGTTAGGCAATGTCTTTTCATGAAGGGCCAGAAGATAGGTCATTGGGTAATGTCATGGCACAGGCCCACAGACACACCCAGCCCTTTGCGTGTGGCACCACAGCGCCAGGCCTTCACACACACACACACGGGCGAAAATGGTCATTAACAGCGATCAAATCTGTTGTCGGTTCTGCTTTTGCCTGATGCAGCAAAGAGGAATAATTGTGCCATTTTTACATGCAGTGCGGACTTGAAACTCACTGGGCTTATTTAAACCTTGCAGCTGTAAAGCTGCAACGTCACTTACAGAGAGACTACTTGCATGAAGCATCCAAAAAAAATTAGAGTGACTAACCAATTAGATCAACAGTAAGATTAATTACTGCTTGTATCAGCCAATTTGGCTGGTGGGTATGATTGACATAACAAAAATTTTTTTTTTTTTTTTTTTTGGTTATTTGTTTAAGTACTTTAAAAACATATTTACAGCAAAGCTAAGAGTGGAGTCTGACCATGACAGAGACAAACATTTTGTTAGATGAAACATTTCACCATCAAACTGCAGCTGCAAAGCTGTAAGAAGACAGAAGGAAAGCAGCGCAGAGGAACTGAAACACAACTGAGGAACACACGGGAGGTTTGGACATGTCTATGAAACCATGTCTGCTTTGAGCAGCGGCTGATTTAAGTGCGATGCTTTGGAACATTTTGCCTCAATATTTGTTCTTAAAAAATACAGCAGCACTCAATTACCAGAATAAAAAAACCTGCTGATCATGTAAAATGAAAATATGTCTGCTTTTGTTATTGTTATTTTTTATTTATTTTATTTATGTATTTATTTTTGCCTATCCACATACATTTGTTCTCATCTAAACATGTTACCGTTAATTAGTTATTTTAATATTGGTTTCATCTTTTGTTCACTCCTGCAGCATTTATTCCACATAGCTTGTTTACTGGAACAGCAGCTTTTAATATTGAGAATTACAAGACTACATCTTCAATTTATTATCTCCAGGCATGGGCAACTCTGTCCATGGAGATAGCAGGTGACAGCACTTGGTCAAGCTCATAGTGAGGAGCTAGACAAATGAAGGTGCTGGAACAGTGAACTTGTGAAACTGTGGCAAGCTGGCTCACAGTAACTCATTGTAACAATATCTCAGACTCGACCTGCTGCGTTAGCTCATGGAGAGTGTCTCGGTGTTGTTTCTTGTGTGGGTACAGGGGAGCTCTCAGCTTCATGCCTTGAGTTCGTAAATAATGACAGTCTCTGCTTGTTCCTCATGGGGGCCTTTAGATTCTCCGGGCTTATATAAGGACTGCCCCTGCTATATGTACCATTTCCATTCTGTCTGATGCTTTTTATGGTTTCCCACCCAAATAGTGGATGATTAAAAACATGGAAAAGAGGTTGGTGCTCTCATTTGCCAGTCGCTGGCTTAAAGTGAGCACTGAAGTACTGAAATGCATAGAAACACAGCACACACATCAGCCATCTAGTAGTTGAGATGAGCACTATTGACTTATGTAAAAACTAGCCAGAATAGAATACTCCATCGTATATCATTCAAGGGATTTGCCTAGTCTTTTGACAAATTAAGTTCATCTATATGCTGATGTTTTTGTTATACATAAATACAAGATTGCATAGCTGAGGCAAAAAAAAAAATAAAACAAACAGATTTTTTTAAACATTTCATAACTTCTCAACAGCTACAATAAGTAAGTGAAGGGATATTTGAAAGATAAAGAAACAGACAAAACAGTGAGTGCCACTCTTTACTGAAGGCTCATTACAGTTCCATAACTGTACAGTGCTTCAAATAGTATTGTAGCAATTTATCAAACTGACAGGAGCCACAGACAAAACGTTTTGGGTTGTCACTAAAAAGCTATTGAGATGGCTTACTATCCCGCCTATCCAAAGCAAACTTGAAACAGTGCTGACTGGTCAATAAGGGGTCGAACAGATCCCATTAATGCGGATCTGTTGTGAATAATATAATGTAATTTAACACCATATGGCATGGTTCATGAGAGGTCACGAGAAAATACTAGTTATGTAGAGTAGCGATTTAGTCTGGTCGCTCTCTTGTTGGGGAACGGAGTATTTGATCCCATTGGAACATTTAATGTAATTGGCGTCTCAGTTTGACTGCGTACATCATTCAAACAAAATGAAGTCAACTGTCAAAATAGCTTCCATTCATTATTGTGAAGTGAGTTCAGTTAGTTAACTCCCAAGCTGTATTCCTACTTATATATTCCGTAACTTTAGTCAGGATGTAATAAGATTTTGTTAACATCTGTTGGCTACCATATTACGACCACAAAATCATCAAATCACTTACCATGTAAGACAGAAATGTGAAAATACACCACGTAAAGACCCGGTTGCCCTTTTTCCAGTCCATGTCTTCACAGCGATAGGCTACTATTGTGTACACGTCAAAGGCTTCACGTACAAAGCCAGGCAATTAATGATTTCAAACGTGTGACAAAACCCGGTGCACTGACCGACAAAGAAATGTGTGCCCCAAAGCAATGCGCTACTTGCACCTCCATGAGTTTCCCTGCACTGTCAGATGAGAAAGTGAGTATTCAGATTCCCCTCACTTAGATGCGCGTGTCGTGGGCGGTACCTCTGCGCTGACGTCAAAAACACAGGAAGAATGGGAGGAGAATCCCAATCAGAAAGGTCTTTTCAGCTGCTTACGTGAACCAATTTATTGATACATTTATATTATAAAATATAGAGTTTGCACGAACTAAACATTTTATCCATCAATTTTATAGTCATTTAAACTGGATTTTACCACAACACAGTGTTTATATTTGGGGACAGGTGTGATATTTATCTTTTAAATGTTGTTTTATGTCAGTTTTTTCGACCCACGGCATGCTGCCATGGAGTAGCAGTGCGTCCTCTATCTGCCAACTCCTGACATTACTTTGTCATGCCAAATACCTCATTTTATTTGCTATTGTCGAGGAGTTATGTGAAGTGTATCATTGCCAACTTTCAGAATAATTAATACAGAGCAGTACATTGAGCAATATCCAGCGTTTTTTTTTATTTGTAATGAGAAACGCCATGCTCATTCAGTAGTTTACTTCAAATTATTGGTTAAAACAATAAACAAAGACATTGCTTTAACTGAGAGTGAAAGTCCCCTTTTCACCATTTCAAACAATGGCTTATGTGGTCATTATGAGGAGTCATAAATAACATGCAAGTCATATTTTGTTGAATTGTTGAAGATAGGTATAACATTGATTGCCACTTTTAAAGCGCTAGCAGTTAGGAAGTGACGAAATAATCTAAATGACTAAACGGAAATGCGTGTAACACCCAGAGAAACCTTCAGTATAAAGGCAGGCACTTGATAAGAGCACAGTGAGTAAAGATGTGGAGCGTAAAGGAGGCGTATTGCCATGATGACTACAATATTTTTAAAAGAACGCTAATTTACAAAGTATGCACCGGTATAGAACATTCTGTTGGGAAGCAAGATGCATTTCTGCGAGCAATGCGTGTTTGGAGTGCGACTTAAAGCAGAATTGGCTGCACAGACGAGTTAGCTAGCATTGCTAGGTAAGTGGTATTATATCGAACTTTTTTTAAACGTACGGCTTAACTTTGAATAGAAGAAACGTAGCTTTGAATGTCTCTTGGTTAATGTCTCACCAATTTTCCTTGCAGGACATGTAAAGCTCATGTTCAGCGCTGGAGCACGTGGATCGCACGTGGTCCTCCTCTGCGCCACACGTGCTTGTGGTTCCGTGAAAGGCCGGTGCCTGGGCGCTTAGGTAATAAAATTGTGTCATCCTGCTTAAACAATTACTACAAAGTGTTATGGATGATGTTATTAACGCGTTAGACTTCTGAATAAAATAATGAAGTCAGCTTTTTGTTACTGACATAACGGGTGTGGTTACTTGACCTCACTTGCATTTCTGTGCAGATTCCACAGTAACCCCTCCCCCCCGTTTTTGCTTCCAGGATTTTCACCATGGAATAGAAGTGGAATAATGGAATCCTGGTACTGGAACCATGTGGGAAGTGTTTTTTTTCCCCTGTAAAGGAACCAATAAAAACTGAAGGCAATAACTGTAATCTGAGTCCTGTTATCATTTGAGTGCTGAAGTGATTTGTTCTGTGCACTGTCTTTGAACCTGTGGGACCTCTCTTGTGGTCCTGTAGGCCAAGCAACAGTGCTAGAGAAACGCTTGTTATAACTGGGGCTTCTTGGCCTTCGCCCAAGCTGCTCTTTTAAAAGCAAGTGACAATTCACAAACTATCCTCGGGTGTGGGTCTCTTGGGGACGTTTATTTTTCTAGTTTTCTTGCAGTGTTCACTTCAGTGAAAGTGTTGCTGTGAGTGAACATCTAAAAAATAGTCCATGTACTTTGTGCAAGATTAAGTTTACCCTAAAAACGTCTTAACACCCAAAATAGGATGTGAGACATTCCAAAAATGTGATTGTTGTATTATTACATGAACTCAACTCTTCATTGCTTTGGAGTAAAAAAATAAATCTGGAAAAAAAAATTTCAGACAAGTTGCTATACCATTTACCCCTTGCCCAGCGCCCTGGCTCATGTACCCACAAACTAACAATCATTGGTCACCGGAATATTCCTGGAACATTAGGAAAAATGTTCCCAACACCATAATTTGTCTATTTTCCGAGCTGTCCCTTGATTGTAGGTGTCTAGATTATTCTGGATCCGACATAGTTTAAGACCGAGGAAAGTTGTCCCTGTGATATCCCCCAGCCAAATGACAATATCTCCACCCCCCCCGTTCTCTGGAAATATTTTGTGTTAGTGGAGTCGTTGCAGCAAGACAAACGATGCCAGTGGGAACATGTAGTTATAATGGGAGAATGTGAAGCTTTATTAAAACAGCAAGCCTTTATTCCCCACAAATCAACCTTGATATAATCCCTATACTGGTGAACACAGTGCACTGCATCATCCTCTCGGACTGCTTTAAGTTATTGCAAACACAAAAATAGGGCATTGTCAAGTGGAAAGAGGTTTTGTGGACTAAAAATGGGCAGAGCTACAAACCTGAACCACTGATTTGAACCAATGACTGTTACTCTCTACTGTGGAGAGCAAAATATTTGATTGGTTTGATTGACAATTCATCTTGGCTCCACCCAATCATGGGGATCAGAAAAATCTCGAACTCTCTTCACAACTGTCCTGTTGATTGATTTTAGGACATACAACTGAAAAGATAATATCTGAGGATTCTCGCTGTTTTTCATCATTCATAACTGATACAGTGCACAAAACTAATGTTTCCTCTGCACAGCAAGTACAAAAAAAATTAGACAAATTACAAATGAACAAGGCTTGTATGGTGAACAGATAAACAATCCAACACATCAACATAACAATAATATATAAATATAACACATGGAAATCCAGTAAAATGAAGGCTTACCCCAACTGGTAAAGAAGTGAATGGGATCTGTGAGCTTTAATGAAGGCTAGCTCGTACAGACAAATGCACACGTTCCCCATTAGAGGTTGGCCTCCCAAGTTAATTCACTGGCAATTCTTCAGAATCATCAGAAGCCTGTACTATAGTCCATTGGCATTCTTAGGTATAGTGTTACCTGCTTTTTCTTCATTTATTTTGCAGTCCTGCAGCACACCCCCATGTGTGATACACTGAGGTCACCCTGTTACGTTTTGATTTGACTTTGAGAATCCGGGCACATAAACATCCTGAAAATCTCCTCTTAACCTTTTTAAAACTAATCAGGTGCTTTGGCGCTTTTCATTGTAAGGAAATTTCACTTCTCAGGAAAAAAAATAATCATGAAACTTCACTATTGGCTGAGGAAACATCATCTTGACATCAGCTGGTTTGTTGACAACATATAAAATAATACGACAGAAGATATACATGGCAAAAATAAACAAAAAATCCCACATATATGATTGACAAATTTTTTACGGTTTCTTTTTTTTTTTTCAAACACATGTTCAAAAAGAAAAGTATTTTCTGTGAGTGCCTCATTAGAATCAACATTAGAATCCCAGTCATCGCCAGTGGGAGGAGCTAGTGTTTGTTTCAAAGGCACTTGTGCCTAAAAGCACAACGCTGTTTTTGTAATAGTTTTTTTTTTTCAATTACAAAAGAAACACATGGCAACGAGAAACACGTCACACTCGCAAAATACTTGTAAACAAGAAGAAAGGTTAACGCTGTGCAAATGAGTCTTCAACTTGGTAAAATAAATCTTCTCACCCTGCTCTAGTATAAAACACAAACACTAGTGTTTATAATGCTGAAGGAGGCTTTTCTCAGCACAGCTGCTAGGATAATTTGGTACTCTTTGCGTAACAGGAATGTTTTGGCTTTTATGTTTAAAACTAATTGGACAAAAGCGTATATTGCCATTCCTGTATGGCTCGCTGTTGAGGCGGCTGCAAAAATATGGCTAACGTCTCATGGTTATGGCTCTTTTTAAGTCACAGGCTGCTAAATTATTAAACACTTTTAATTGTGTATTTAATCCTATAGCATTTAACCCTATTAACATGCTATAGAGGGGGAGGGGGGTGAGAAGGCGTCTACCTAAAATGAGCTGACAAACTTCAGCGTGTGAGAACTACAGCTAGCCTGATTGCAATTTCACATCAATATAAACAACTTCATGTAAAAAGAAAAAGGTACCCCAATCTCTCAGAGACCAATGGCCATTTCCTTGTCTCCCCCCCTCAGTAATTTGCACCTCTGATTAATAACTCTATTCATAAAAATCAACATTTTAAATAGCCGAGAAATATTCTTACATTCAATAGAAAGGCCCCTGTTAGAGACTCTTCAGTCACACACAGATGAGTGACTGTTGCACACAGCTGAAGTCCTTAGCGAGCCTGTGCTCTGTATCCTGACCTAGGGTCTAAGCCTTTACGCTCATTCTGGGAAGTGAACACACACAAGGTCATGTGCTGGAATCTCCCACACAGTCCACTGATGATCAGCTCCTGTCAGCAAGCGGGTTCTTACGATTGGATGAAAAGTGTCAGGTGATTCATTTCGGTGAAATGGACACGCTGGCGCTCATCCTTTGCACTGAAAGTGGCACAGCCAGCACAGCTGGGCAGAAGAGCACAGACACAGAGATAAGAGAACACACACAGCTATAGCAGGGCTGGGAAAGGCGTGTCAGAACAGATGTGACACAGGAAGTGAAGGCAGCACCAGGAGAGAAGCTGGCACAAAAAAATCACCCAGGAAGTAAAACCAAGAGAGAGATGCTGGCACTGAGATAACTCAGGAAGGACAACTGAGAGACTGATGCTAGCACAGAGACAACATAGGCAGCACAGCTCTGAGAAACACTGGCAGACAGTGGGTGTCTTATAACTAATGTGCATTTGATTAACAAGGCGCCTCTCTCACATGTACATGTACACACACACACACACACGCGCGCGCGCAATCAGATGGACACACATACACGTGCAGACGGGGCGCAAAACAAACACAAAGTTCTGCCATCTCCTCCATGTTGCGCTTCACAGTGACACATTTCTACTGGTGACTGGATGCGTATGTAGTACCAACAAAGGCAGGCAGAGGGCGCTGCCTCACAGATGGCACACAGTACTTTAGCAAAGTCATTTCCACCCTGACGGCCTTCATTTCAGGTCACAAAGCAGCACAGGTCTTTGAAGGGTGCATTACCACAGCAACCATAAACAATTTGCAGTGTGGTCCGCTACACTCTGCAGCTGTAACTCATATTTCCGTCCCGGGTTTCTCCTCGGAATGTGTGTCCTGACGTAAACCAATCACCACTCCAGTCAGCTCAGGGCACCAGGTAGCAGGTGAACGTATCAGAGGGGCGCTCTGGTTCCCCTGGCCAAAGTCATACAGCTTTCATTTTGTTTCCCTTCATTACTCAAAACTACCACAAACGTGTCTGTTTTACCCCACATGCAGGATGTGGCAGCAGCAAGTGTGTTGATTTTTTTTCTACTTTTACGTTTCTTCATGGGGTGGGGGGCTGTGGGTTCACCTCAGTCTTGTTCCATCTGACATAAATGAATGTGAGGGGTCCACAGACAAGCTCCGGGCCTGACAGACTGCCCCAATGGTAGGAATGTGGCACTGGTAGGGTTTTTTTCCAGAGGGGGGCGCTTGGGCACCCCTTGACCCCTCTAATACAGCCCATGGTAAGACCTCTCTCCTTCCGTTAATACTGTAAACAGTTGGGGTCTTTCACATTTCGTTTGGGGTCGGACCCTCGCCGCCTGCCGAGGCATCTAAGGTGTAGTTGGAACGTGTGTCCATGGCAGAGTGCATGATGGGAAGCCAAACGTCATCCATGTTTGGCATGACAAATATTTTCTGTGGAAAGGTGAGAAAGAAAGAGTGAATGACAGCACAAACAGCAGAACGACTTGCAAAAAGCAGAATAACTGATATTTACATTCAGGCATTTGGCAGATGGTCTTACCAAAGGAAACTTCCACAGTTTACATTTTTACACTCACTTTTTACACATGTTTACACTTACTCTTTTGACACGTTTATTTTTCAGCTCAAGGGTAAAATGGCAATGCTCTAAAAAGTTTTTTTGTATTACCTTACTGTTTTATTGTTTCATATCATTTTACCTACATTTGATTACCTCATCTGTAAAGGCATAATTATTTTATTTTATGTTAAAATAAAACATTATTTCTGTAAAGAAATTATTATTTATTTATTGCATAAAAACCGAAGGGCATGGTATTTCTGATTCATCTCTGCACCTGGAACTCCTGTTCGAGCTTCTTCTCAATCCAGTCAGTCACGTGAGCCAGCGTCACCTCCCTCTCCCCCAGTTTGGGCCGGGCCTTCAGCTCCAGGTGGGGCGGAGTCCGAAAACCGTACCTGTAAAGTAAGATGATCAATCGCTGCACATCAACCAAAAGCAGAGGCAACCAAACTCAGTCCCAGAGACCCACTGTACAAGATAATTTTTATTACAACCATAATTCTAACCCCTAAATTATATGCAGGTGTCCTTAACTAAATCCTTTTTGATCCTTCGAGGTCGGCTCTTCCTATCATTGTGAAGCAGATTGGATTGTTCACCCACTAATAGGGAATGTCAGCTGGGATTAGACCGCCGTGAGACAGGTTAGTTTTACCCTACTGATGACATGTTGCAGCAATAGTAATAGTAATGGGTTGGTTTCTGAAGAAAACAATTAAGGTCAGTCTGAGGCTAAAAGAGTATTTGCATGGAGATTTGGCTTCAAAGGTTTTTTTTTTGTCTAAGACTAGATTTAATCCATGTCTGGGAACCCGGCCCAATGAGAACAGCTCTCTATTACACACTTTATTGTCTGCTGAGAATGATTTACTCTATTAAAGCCACAATATGACAGAAATGGCTAAGGATGCCAAGAAGAGTCAATGTCCCGTGTTCACATCCTAGGGCTTCTCAGATCAGTCAGATACGCTCTCAGATGAGAGCCTTTTTGTTTATGCATTATGTGCTGTGACAACTTATAATTCCTCCAACAGTCAATTCCACTTATGACCAGCAGGGGGCAACATCTCAAAGTTTGAGTTTAACCTTAAGACAAGGATTTATATCTAAGATGACTTAAAAAGAATAAGACACAATAACAGCTGGATACATCAGGCCTTTCTTTCCTCCGGGTTGATTTAGAAGAGAAAAGCATTCACTTCTATTCACAGATGTTTGAATGAATGGATTCTGAACTGTTGCAAAATGCAGCTTAGCGCAGTGAGACCAGTAGCATCAAGGGAATGATCACTCTGTCAACATTACATCATTAGTTCCAGTTTTGATAACTTAGTCCTGTTGACTTGCACATAATGTGTAGAAAGTGAAAGAAGGTATCTAGTGAAGTATAATCAAAATAAAATGGAAAGGGTGTTTTATTGTTCCTTAGGGTGGGGTGGGATGTACCATATCCTGGAGTATGGGGGGTGTTCGTTTTAATGTTCCTTGGGCTGAAGTGGGACATACCATATCCTGTCAGTGGGGGTTGGGGGGATGTTGACCGCCAGCTTCCCACGGCACTCCTGCACCTCCACCGTCAGCAGCAAGGGGGTGTTGGACACCTCCTCCATCATCTTCTTGATGAACTCCGTCTCCGTTGCCTTCTGGAAGTACTTGGACTTGGTGATCTTGTCGACGAAGCGCAGGATCTTGCTGGGCCTGTGTCCCCCAACGAGACTGAGGGAGACGGGAGCGAACAAGTCAGAGCGCAGTGAAGACCGCCCGTGACTGAAACAACACTAATGCTGCATGTAACAGGCACCCACAGAGGCACAGTATGATGTGCAGGTAACGTCTGTGCCAGCGCTACCTACCTGCCTGCCACCTGTATCTTACAAATGATTGTCACTAAAGTCCTAATACGAGTAAAATGCTGAAAAGTCAAATGTCCAACTAAATACCATACTATGGTCTATGGTCTCCACAGAGGCATAACGCCACTCAGCTTCAGGGATGGTCTTTGCTAATGAACCAGTGGCTTCAAGATCTGCTATAGACAGGACTCCACTGTAAAGCAGCTGTTCGAGGTCAGAAGGTTCTCAGATGTTTCTTCTGATACACATTATAAACATAAGCTGTGTGAGAACCTTTTCTGGGCCAGTCTCATCCACCCTCTATAGATGACCTATACCACAAAATCAATTCATTTTTTTCCAGACGCTCTGTCAGAGACAGTGCTTGGAATCAAGAGCATTCTGGGTAGTGAAGTCAGAGCAGGGGGGGAGTTAATCTCACCCTTCCGCCCCAGGAAGCGAGCCTTTGTCTGGGAGAATTTCGGGAGGCTCCTCTTCATCTGATGACCCTGCGCTGGACGATTCTTCATCGCTGTCGGCCAGGCAGTAGGCCCGAAGTCTAGGTCTGGAACACAATCATAGTGGAGTCAACAGATCGAACTGGAATCAACACTCTAAATCCTGACACAACTCAGACATCTCAAATCAAACATGCTCAAGACAAAAGCATCCAATCAGACATGCACACTGCTGTGTTGCGATAATACATTTCTAATCAAAATCCTTGCTGTTGTGTCACAGCAGAAATATGAATTTATCGACCCAATCAAAGGAAAGGAAATTCAGAATGCCATGGAAAAAAATACTTGGTGAAGTGTTGTATCCCCAGTGGTTTCGAAGACAAGGATAACAATACAACATCAAGATGTAATGGAAAACATTATTTAAATAATCAACCGCTATACTTTGATACTTCAATACTTTGAAGTCAACATTTCCAGAATTCACAGTCTGACTAATTCTAGCTGTAGTCACTTTGTTGCCAGAGGGAGAGACATAGAGAGGTGATGTTCCAAAAGCTCACCAACATAAAATTGTAAAATATGAAATACAAAAAAAAATAATGTAAATTTACAAAAAAAAAAAAGGCACATTCAGAGAATAGGCAGATTGACTGCCAAGACTCACCGGAAACAGGGAACATCCACAAGGACGGACAGAGGAGGAGAGCAGAGAAAAACGCATAGGTTAGCGCAGGCCGCACACGTTAGCACTGGTCATGGCGGACGCTCTTTATGGGACTAATCTGCTCATTGCCATGTTCCGTAGCCAGAAGGAGCAGAAAATGGCTCTGAACACCACAACTAAGGGCCTCTTGAGCTTCTTTTTATCACTTAAATATTTTTTTTTATTTATTTACTTTATCTTTTTAAATACAGCTGCCCACCCGCCGGCTACAAAACATGGCCAAACATTTTTGTTATATGTCTTTTTCAAAAGGTTGTGTGGGAGGTGCATACTGTAAGATGAAACTTTAAGATGAAAATATTCTTTTTTTTTAAGCTGCGTAGCCGAAACAGAGCTATGGCTAACAGCTGATGGCTGAACTGAAAATTGTAACACAGAATAAAACTCCTTACTTATTTTACTGTAATAAAAAATTTTCAATTATTTTTTTTTTTTTTTAAATAAATAAATAAATACTAAATACGATCGTTCTGAGTGCCCTCTTCCTTTCATTACATCTTCAATGTGTTTTTTTTTTTTTCCAGGGGACGGGGAACCAAGCAGTTATTACTTTTTGAGTCCTCTGGGCTGTGCTGCACTCAGGACCTTTTCCCACAGTCTTTGTGGCGGGTTCTAAAACGAGGGCCCGGGGAGCCGTTGCTCAGATGAAGCCCAGGAAAGCAGAGCGAGAGAAAAGCGATGCAGCGACAGGCCGGCCCTGAAGGTCTCCATTTCTTAATGACCTGATTTCTGAACTCTGAATGCGACACTGTGCCTTGCTCGGGCGGAGGGTCAGGAAGTGGCCCGGTCTTTTTGAGTTGCAGGGAGTGCCCCTGATGGGGAGGGGGTTTTTAATTTGGGGGGCTCTTACCCGTCCTTGCCTGGGTCCCCAAAACGTAGCCCCTCCCCCTCCTTCCCAAGCCGCGCCAGGTTCATCTTAGTCTGGAGGGTCATGAGGAAGGAGCCAGTGTAGATGATGTCCAGGTCAAACCACAGACCTGTGGGAAAAATTCACACGCACACACACACACACACACACACACACACACACACACACACACACAGTCAGCGCAGGAACCAAAAACTGTCAGGCCTCTCCACTCCTCCACTCTCAGACCTCTAACACATTAACTCAGAGGTATATTAGTCCAGCACTCCCACATCTCTGAGGCTAACAGCAGTTCTTCCAAGAGCCAGCTGCCTGCTGAGAGACAGTGAGGCGGGGGCAGCCGCAGGGGCTGATGGGTAAAGCGCAGCTCCCGTTTAGGAACAAATGGCCGTGCCACTGCGAGGCCTTGCGCATGAAGCTGGTAATTATCCGCTCAAGGTTAATTATGAGAGCAGTCACCGCGAGTGGGAGCATGTGTCTCACAGAGGGGTGGAGGGAAGACAAATAAGTGTGAATTAGTGAAGTACCCTTGGAACTGAAACGAACATTTTGTTGTACTTTGTACTTGTGCTCTCATGATGGCTAAAGTACATTTCCAATATGAACATGAATGTATCATTATTGTTACAGATTTTTAAAATTATTTCCCTATAAGAAAAGAGCAAATTCTTGTGACTGCCACCTAATGTAGGTGTTGGTAGTGAACACTCTGAAGCCAGTTTGTATTGACCAATCAAAAGTGGCCTCAACTTTGCCCAGTGCATGAATATACTGTATAGACAGTCTTTGTTCATACAGACCAGTGGGAAGGCATGCAGCAGTTCAGTAATACTCTGAAGTCTATAATTAAAACAAACATTTGAAATGTTCAAATCCTCCACATCCTTGAAAACAGTCCCCCCTGCTGTGCTGAACCAATTAAAGACTCTCACATTTCTCCTTTCAAATTAAACCTGTGGGTTTTAATGACTGCAGCCACACATTCTCTGAGCACCTGTCTGCTTTTCGCGGAGCATTTTCCCTGCTACATCGTTCTGGATCCCACACTTTCTCTGCTTATTCCTCCTGGCCTCCTTCCACTTCCTTCCGGTCCTTACCTCCACTGACCTCTGTTCTGCTCCCTCTCTTCCTTTCCTTCCTCTTCCTCTCCTTCCATCACTCATTTGTACTTTCCTTGCTTTCTTCATCTCACAGCACCACCTCTCTCTCTCTGTCTTCCCCTCTTCCTATCTATTTCTCTATGTTTCTCCCAGTCTGACAGGAAAGGGGGAGATCTTACAGTCCTTTGAAGAGAGGAGACGCACTGAGCGCGTGCAGAAGGCTGCTCGTTTGAAGTCGGCAGGGAGCTACGGCGCATTAGCGTCTCGTCTCATCGCCACGGAGATGCGCACAACAACAACTGTGACACAAGAGAGGCTCACATGCTGACATAGGGGGGAAAAAAAACATCAAGATCTTCTGTCCAATCAAATGTTACTTCAGCCTTCTCCATGTGCACTTTCCCTCAGCTGAACAGACAGCCCCAGTGTTTATTCTGCCAAAGTTTCAGATAATTGAGTCAATAACATCCGGGGTTCCCCCCATTAGCTAACTCTCAATTTAAATTACTCTCTACTTCCTGTCAATAGTGCTTACATATTACAAATATGCTTCCTCATAGTAAAACTACTTCCTGTCAGGAGAGCTTACATTTTAGAGATATTAAAACTACTTCCTGTCAGCAGCACCTAAATATTAGATATGCTACCTTACAGTAAAGCTACTTCCTGTCAATAGCACCTACATGTTAGAGATGTGCTACCTCAGTAAAACAATTTCTTGTAAAGGCATCTATAAGATATTATATAAAATCAGATATAATATGCAACTCTCTACTTCATAGTAACTCTCTACTTCCTTTCAACGGCATCTGCATAATATACACCAGGCACCTAACAATTACACTCACTTCTTTTCCGCAAAACCTAAAAATTATAGACTTGCTACTTTCCAAGTACACTCTATTTTTGTCAGCTGTACTTACACAGACCTGCCACCTCCCAGTTACAGTGTTGTCCTGTAAACACAGTAACTGTGACCTACATACTGCAGACCTGTCACCAGTTTAATTTAGCTCCCTTTATTTTTGTCTTTACTTGGAACATGATCAACAATCTGGATTCATGTGTTAAATTCAATTAAACCTCCCAGGGTGTAAAAAGAATGAAAAAATTATGTAAGTATTAAAAGAATGAAATGGTTATTAAGACATTTCGGTCATAACACCACCAGCTGCTGACAGGGTGTGCTCAGAGAATTATTATGTTTCCAAAGAATATTTTCAAAAATGATCTGGATAAATCATTGCCATAATTGTGTGCCTTTAAACAAAAAAAATATAGTTTTCAGCTGAAACAGCACTGGGACAGTATCAGCTTACATCTTCAACAGATAATGTTGCTGTCTTCCTCTATTCAATACTGCCCAAGAGTGCAAAGTGCTAACTGTGAGGCAAAATGGATTCCTCATAAGACTGTCATATAAGGAGATGGGTGGTGCTTAATTGTGCCTTGAGTCAAGGGGCTGGGCTGGATTCTGCTCAGAGGAGAGGGGCGGAGTCTCAGCTTGGTCTGAGAAAGGATGGGCGGGGCTTCATTGTGCTCTGAGGAAAGGGGTGGGGCTTAAGTGTTTTGGCATGCTCCAGGGATGTGCGGAATGAAAGTGTCCCTTTGTTTCTCCATCATCCCATTCTGTGGGGAACACCCCTTGCCCTCAACCACACTCGGTTGCATTACCAACTTTCCCTGTGCACTTGTGCCCGTCCCAGCTCTGCCCACTAAATGATTAAGAGACTCCAGCTGTGAGGATTATGAGTAAGTGCTGTTAGACAGAAAGAGAGTGGAGCGGTTTCCGGACCAGAAAGCAAAACAAAAATAAAAAGAGGAAGGAGTGGGCCACTTGGAGATCTGCCTTTGTGGTGATCACAGCGGAAGACTTAATGGCATGGAGTATGGTGTCTCTCCCTGGGCTGTTATCTGCTCTGTCACCATGAACAGGCCTACGCAGTTTTCCACTTCCCATTAAATCTGTGCTGCGCTCATACTGTGATTAAGCAGGCCGGCCCTGCCGATGACTCACACACCATCGGGCCAATCAGCAAGTGGGGGTGAACGGGCTCTGCAGCCAGGACCCCCGACGCAGGCCTGCCGGTACCTCCGCTGCCTGTCCCGGAATGAAGGCCAGGAAAACAAGTCAAGCAGCCATACCCTGATGAACAGTGACAGTGTAACAAGCCGATGCCAGATAGCAGTCAGACCAGGATGACAGCGTGTCTGGCTCCTCAGTGTTGACGGAACACTAGGCCAGTGACATCACAATAAACCCCGCCAATCTAAGCACAGAGCCAATGCCAGGGAAGGGTTTATAGTGGAAAAAAAGCTTCTCTGGAACTGATGGCAGCGTTTAGTTGTTTGCACAAGCTAATAGTAAATACTGTAGGTATTTTCAATCTTCATATTACAATAAAGAGAACTGATTGCTTTTTGACAGAAAAAGAACTTGAGCACGTGAGCAGAATTAGTGGCCGTTGCCACGGTGTTGAGGTATCCAGGGGGCTGACTTGATGGATGTATCAATATACCCCCACCCCCCCACAGAGACAGCAGTAGGGATTAGCTAATTAATGAGTGGATGAAGATCCCCCTCCGAATGCCCTGGTTTAAATGAAACTGATGTATTTCTGACACAACGCTAATTCACAGAGTCGTTAATTAAAGGAGATGAGGGAAGCTGGGGTTTAATTAATCCTACTAATAGTGTGGCCGTACTGGGACTTTGGGGGGGTGAGGGTGGGGTTGGGTAAAGTAAAGTTCCTCTTTGTTGATTAGTTGGTGACAGTTTCAGTTAAGGGTCCTCCTCAGGAGCTGAATAAAGGCTCCCTAAGTAATATATAGGACATTTGTTAACACTGAATAAACATCATGTAAATTCATTTAATACACCAATTAATGCACAATAGCTTAAGTAATATTGGCATGTAACTTGAACATGTAGCTGGCAATCTGATTCAGTGTGCTCTGGTAATATTTATTAATGTGATGATGCTGATGGTGTAATCGTACTCACTATAATGATCTCTTTGCCACTTGCCAATGGTCAGAGCAATTTGTGGAAAAATGTTAAGTGCAATGACAGCAAAGGGAAATGAGCCATGCCAGGACTGTGTTGAAGTTTAAGGAAAACTTTGATGCCAGATCTTAAGCATACATTTTCAACAACCTTTACTGATTAAAAGATTGACTGCAAAAAACCAGAACCTCTGCATCTACTCTGCATCACTGTGAATACAAATGAACTGATGTTCCAGAGTGATAGTAATGCGAAGCCATACTCTTTGACTGTCTTACCTTGATGGTCCACTGAAGGCTTGGATGCCTGCAAGATCTTGGAATGGCGACACCCATGTCCAGCTCCTTCAGAGTCAGCTCATTCATGAAGTATGGCAACTGCAAAACACACGGCATGATTAATTTCTTTGATTGACCCTCCCAAAAAAAAGGTTTGCTTGTGTATAGAAAATTCCAGCTCCAAAAAGTTGATTCAAATTTGATGAATGGCCACATGAGCTTGTAATCAGACAGAAGACTATTGAGTTGTTAGTGAAGAACACCCTCAGAGTTGGGTTATGTTATGTCACAGAGACAATGGACAATCAGGCTCATAATGATGATGTCATAGTAAGCCTTTTAAGTGAGGCTTGTCACATGCAGTAATGACACAACGTAGCATTCACAACACTGGTCAGGCTTTAAGTCTCTCACCCTGATTTTGCTGAGCTTCATCTGGATCTTCTTGGATACCAGACTGGCCCAGTATGTCTCCCCCAGGAAGTCCCAAAAGATTCGTCCCAGCAAGGCATTGACCCAAGCCTCTGGCTCCGCCTCTTCCTTGGGGCTGCTAGGCAACTATCAGGGAAAACGGAGCAGTTTGATGAGTGCATTTCCTGTTGTGGGGGGGAAACTGAATGCAGAGTCCCCGATTTCTCAGGGAGCCTTCTTGTAGGTTGATTTTTCTTTGCATAGTTTCACAGAAGATCACGCAGAGAAGGACCTCAGAGACCTACCCCAGATACCTTAGGTACCCCATAACCCCCTGACTTTAGACTCCAGACGGCTTTGCAACTGTCACAACATTGTACAACACACACAATGGCTGCAATGTACAAAGTGAGCGTGACAAAAGAGAGGAGAGAAATAATGGTGGCTGCAGATGCCGTTTTCTAGTAATTGGAATTTTCACAGGGCACAGATGAACACACTACACCTATTTACTTTAGATAAGGCTTGCAGCTCAGAGGTTGCAGGTTCGATTCCCAGGTCGGGCACTACCATTGTACTCTTGAGCACAACTTGCCACAGTAAATACCCAGCTGTATACACAGACTGTGTGTAAAAACCGTGAACTGTGCAAGCTGCTCTGGATAAGATCGTCTACAAATGTCCGGAAAACAAAATACAGTTGACCCTCCCACATCGCGATTTTTGCAGGTCTTTGATTTTTTGCTTGTGAGGTCTGGCAACAAACAAAAAAGTAAATAAATGTCATAAATGTGTGTATAATGTTCCCATAAATATGTTTTTATATAGTTTTTCCACATTGCGAGGCGCTGGGCCCCTTGCAATTGCTAGCGTTCCACGGGCTAGCGCCGGGGCTACTCTGGGCGCTGCTGACGGGGCTGCTGGGAAGGGGGCTCCCCGGCTGAGGGGGGACATACTGGGCCATGTACACGCTGTAGTCCAGCAGCATCTTCTGCCGCACGCCGCTGCTCAGCTCCCTGGGACAGGGCTGCGACGTCAGCTGCAGCTCGTCCAGGCTGCTGCGGCTGCTGCTCGGCTCTGAGACAGGCCCAGGCCGCCCCCTGATTGGCTGTTGCTGCGGTTGTGGGACAGGCCGGTTCCTGATTGGCTGTTGCTGCGGCTGTGGGAGGGGATGAAGGCTACGGGGGTAAAGAGAGGAAGGGGAACATATGTTAGTGATCGACAAAACAAGCTCTTTGATTAGTCGTTTCTGCTGCTATGGTAGGGAATAAAAGGCAGGATCAATGAGCAAAGAGGGGAGGGGCAGCACATGGTAATGGTTTAAACAGCCCCTCTGATTGGTTATTGCTGTGGCTGAGGGAGGAAATGAAGGCTTGCATATCTGCTGTTTTTGTAGAAAGTAATGAAGGCTAGGGTGGCCGGATCACCAGGCCAACAGGCAGGGTTCTTATTAGATTAGCAGACCAATGGGCATGCTGGTTAATAGAGTGGTGTGCTTATTGGTCCTGTGGGCCAATGGCCAGTGTGCTTATTAGACCAGTTGGCCAATGATCAGGTTGTTGGTCCAGCAGACTGACTCACCGCTCCTGCTTCCTGGAAGGCTCTGGGGCTTCCGGGCCTCCGACTTCAGCCTGGAGGCCACGGTCATCCTGCGGAACCACTCCTCTTTCTCCCGCCCGGTCCGGCCAAAGAGGAACAGGGTGGGCTCCCTGTGGGCCGGGGTGCGCCCCCGCTCTGGGGTCCCAAATGTCTTATTCACCTCCTCACTGCCCCCGGCGCCTCCCCTCTCTCCCCTGCCGCCCCCACAGTCGGTTTGTCCTCCTCAGACGCACCCTTGCCCCCTGGGGTCTGGGACATGAAGGCTTCCTGTTGGCCCAGCTCAATGCAGATTGGGTACTTCTTATTCCACACCCGCTTCCTGGCCAGACTCTGAGGCACCAGGTAGATCTGGCAAAACAAACCACAACCAATCGTTCGCTTTCATACTCACATGGCTTGATACATGCCACCAATCACATGTCTTCTTACTAACAGGGCATAATGAGGAAGTAAAAAAAATGACTTTCATGACCAAAATACTCATACGTGGATTCATCTCCCATTTTTGAGCTACACTTTGCATTTTACATTTACTAAATGCAGACATGGGATATTTCAGATGAAAAATGTCAGGATGAGTCGAATGGGACTTTAAAGTTCTTACAGCTAAGGTTTAATCTGGAACATTTATATTGTTTTATAACTGGATAGTGAGCTGTCGAAGGTCTGGCGTAAAACATGTCACACATCTCATCTGGAAAGAAAGTGAAGCAGTGAACGCACATGCTCAGAGATGCGGGAACGCAGGTATTTTTATTCAAATTAAAAGGTAAAAGGTGACCTTTTACCTTCCTTTTCCCTCCCACAACTGATCAACTGCAGGCTGTTCTCACACACCAGGGTGGCGAGGTAGGTGGTTTACGTTTACATTATCTTTTAACACGCATATTTACTTCAGGCCTTGAAATGAACAGACGGAGTACATCTGAAAATGAATGTCTCTGCTGTGCTCCAGTTCAAATAAAAGCCAAAATTGTTTGAGCTTCATTCATAAAGCGCCCGTGGAAAGACTTCAAAAGAGCCGCGGACTCGGCCCGTTTGCAGCGAGGACTTTGTCAGGACTCTGTACCCGTGTGTGCCATCAAACCACGTACCATGGCTGGAGTGCAAAACGAGTGTGACGGCACACAGGACATTTTCCCTCATAAAACAAGCCATTATGGGAACATTAGGAGGGCACCTGTTCAAACGACCTGTTCAACACCTATTTACCTTAGATAATATGTGAACAGTATACACTGTATTCTATGTAATAAGAGGCCAAAAATGAGGCTAGAAAGGTTGCAAAACACAAAGATACCATCTTTATAGAGTTCTGTTTGCTCTGAAACATTAGACTTACAAAGGCATGCTAGTTCCTGGTCAGTCTTTCCTTGATTCTTGTTTGTTTGACAATGATTATCTTTCTGACCTATTTCTTTTTTTTTTTTTTTTGGAGGGTGGGTTTGCCACTCCTGCTGTCCACTGACCTGCGCATAGGACAAATACAAGTGCAACAGCCTCTGACAGGCACTTGACCTGGTATCACTAAATCATGTGCAAGCCAAGGCCTTAATCACACGTCCCGATGTGCTTCATACCGTGAGCCTGTAGGGACCCATCATTTTACATCCATCTGACAGCTAAACTGCTCTGCGCACTGCGACATGACAGTCTTCACATTGCACTCACCAGGCAGATGCTGTTAGCGTGAACAACTTTCAATGTGAAGTACATTAGTATGTTCATTACAAGTTAACAGGTTGTAACTATAGTGACAGAACCATAGAAATGGGCCAGGAAGGTCTAAATACCATAGATAAAATCTTAACAGCATTCCATTTGCTTTGACATGCGACATGTATAAAAGGCATGCTCGTTCCTTGTCAGGATTTCCTGGCTCATATGACAATGATCGTGTTTCTGGCCAAGTTGTTTTTTTGTTTTTGGCCCACCTTGCTGTCGGTCAAGTCGTAGATCTTCTGGCTGACGAAGCTCATGTCGGGCTTGGGCTCGTTGAAAGTGGCCCGCCGGGCGATGTTTCGGTTGGGCTTGGAGAGGCGCAGGGTGGACCCCTCCAGGCGCACGAAAACGGAGTGCGTCAGGGTGGCGTGGTACGTCTCTGGGTCGTAGCTGTGGATCTCGTTCATCCAGCCCTGTCAGGGATGACAGAGTGCATGAGGGTGGGGTTCCCCCAATAATTCTTTACACTATGAGAAACTTGCAGAACTTTCTGAAAAAGTTCATTCAAATACCTTTGTGCCAGAGTCTTGTCAGTATTTTTTAAATGTTCCTGTATATCATTTATGATTTACATACACACATAACATTACTTTATTTGTCTGTATAGATCACTTATTTATTCAGTCATAATAAAAGTGGTGGTATTCCCCATGATTGCACAGATAAGTGAGTTGTCAGTTATCCAAGTGTTTGAGCAGATAGCTGTGATTTGCTCGGCTGTGATAATAGCTGTGATTTATTCTACACTGATTGCATAGACAACATTTACATACACATTACCTTACATTAAAACATTCAGGCGATGCTCTCATCCACAGCAGGTTACAAAACAAAATGTATTTTTTTATACACTATCCATTTATAAAGATGGATACTTCCCTGGAACGATTCCAATGAAGCACCTTGCTCAATGATACAAATGGCTGTGCCCCTGGGAAATGAACCTGCAATCTCTGAGTTATAAGGCCAGCTCCATAAACATTACACTACACTGCCACCCCCAGTGATGGCAGTGATTTATCCAGCTACGCCTGGAAGAGCTGCAAGCTGGGAAGACTGGTTATACACAAGTCTGCCTGTAGAGGGCGCAGTGCTGTGTTACACACCTACACAAACCTGAAGCGAACTGTTGAGGGAAACCCATTTACTACCATCCCTGTAGGTTAGAGGTGTTAGACGGGAGGAGTGCATCCCAGCACTTGAAAAATGTATCCTCCTTTCCTCCACTACTACTCGTCTCCAGGACATTGGAGTGAGGGAAGGGACAGTGTGCTAGTGCAGTAAACAGGGATGCATTTTGCGAGTACTGGGGCTAATCCCAGTTCTGGTCAGCCACAATGTGCGCTGGCTTTCAGAGCATCTCAGCACCTGAGTGATTCAGTCATTGATTGGCTAAAGAGAACACATGACTCATTTCGAACACCTAAACTGACGGTTGAGTGAGAGGAAACCACCAAAACCAACAAGCTGTGGGCATCAAGCACACAAGATTGACTCCTCTGCTGTTCACTGACCCACACGCCGCACAAACACAGGTATAAATTGCTATTTTGCACCTTAATTTCTCACTGAAAAATAGATCAGTTTTCATGCATAACAGACTTAAGTACAACTCATTTTAACCTCACTGTTATTTTAATGTTATGTTTTTTTATATTTTTGTATTTGTATTGCTGTACGCTGTTTTCTTGGCCAGCTCCCCCTGGTAAAAGAGATGAGAGTGTCAGTAGGGCTTTTCCACTCAAGCAGTTGACCTGATATCACTAAATCAAACCAGTAGGTCAACTATGTGGAAGCCGCAGCATCTATCATACATCCAAACGCAATTCACACCTCCCAGGCCCTAGGGAGCTATGCTTCAAAGCCATGTGACAGGCACACTGCTCTGTGAACTGGGACATAACACACAGCTGGATTCAGTCAAACACACTTTGTCTCTTCCTGGGCATATTCAGTTCAATTAAAATTGACTTTAGTCTCTTTATGGGCAAACACTGTTTGATTATAAAATAAAAAGCACAGATTCCAAACCAAATTGTTCGTCTCTGTTAAAATATATAATACTCAAAGAAAATGATGATGTTATGTGGTTTGTTTGGATTAACAAAACATATTTTGTTATAAATATTGTGGCCAGGATTCAATCAACATTCATGAATCAACACCCTTCACTTACACTTGAACATGGTATTTCTCTACAAAACCAGTTTGGCAGATTCATTTCTATGACATGCTTGCAGTTAATTGTAAGCCAAAGTTACGGACACATTTTTGACACAACCAAATAGTCTTACAGTACTTTCATTTATCCGATGCAAAGAACATAATTAAATTGGATCATAAAAGGTTAATAAAACCATAATTAACACTCTTGTTAAGCCAGCAGCATTATAAGAAGGAGTGGCAGACGCAACCGTACTAATGAGCGCAAGACAACTCATGATAAATGTGTTCAGCTCATCTTACAGCACAACCTCACTGCCAAACCAGGTGCTGAGAGTCACCTGATGCTTATGACTCAGCCAGACCAGTTTTTCTGAATCCTTTGCATGTTTAAAATAATCGTCACTGCATTCCACTGACATGATCCATAACTCTGACTCACTGTCCAGTGAGAAAGATTACACTGGTGAGCAGACACACCAAACACCTCTATCCCAGAGTAGGAACGTAGATGCAGCAACGCACTGCAGGATGTACTGACAGCAGGGATGTTTGAGAGAAACAGGCTTTCAGGGTTCCCAAAAGTCCACTCATATTCATGAACTATGCTCACATCTACAATTCAAGCACCACGTGTCAAGCACCAATTTTATGAAAGGGTTTGGCTCTGAAGAACATCATTGGGTTTGGTCATCACAGTCTGACCAATCAGAAGCGGCTCCCTGCTATGTACACTCGGTCATAAATGGTCAGGGCTACTCTATCCGGTATGATTGGGTGCTACCCAGGAAAAGATCCTTATCCAGTGCCATCTGTCTCACCACACAGCAGGTTAACCTTTAACCAGGTGCACCAGGAACACCACGCACATTTAGTATCTGCTCACAGCTGATTACACCACCATGAAAAGGGCATAGAAAATGGCTGACATCACCACAAACATCACTCTAACCGTACTGTGAATAAACAAAACAATATACAGTTGGTTAAAATATCTGCATGTCCTTGTGTGCTTAAATCCACTAACAAGAGTGCTGTAATGGCTTCTGCTCTCAGCTATTTAAACAGCCCAATCATTTATGTGAAATTCTATCTGAAATTGTAGCTGAATTTCTATGTAAGGTTATTAAAACGGAATACTATTTTTGCCTTCCTACATCTACTATACAGCCAGTTAGATGACTGAACCAGGGTGACTGTCAGTGCAGACACTGGTGCTCAAGGGCCAGAGCTGCCCACACCTGGTGTCTTACCTGGTGAACATGGATATTGAGGTGTCACCCACCTTGAATATTCCGGGCTCCTGTATGTCCAGCTGTGCCACGTTCCATGCCTCGCCCCTGCGCTTGCCCCACCGGGGGCCAGTGCTGGAGCGACGGGGAGCGGCCAGCCACACGAACAGCATGGCCAATAGGAAGCCAGCCGCCACCCCCTGCAGAACCCCGCCCATGTAGTCGGGCAGAGGCAGGACAAAGTAGCCGTAGACCAGGCTGGTCAGGACCAGGAGGGTCATGTGAGGTACAGCGGGGGCCTCCTCCTCTTCATCCTCCTCTTCCTCCTCCCCACCCACCGCCCCTCCGGGAGGGTACGGCCCATGGGCACGAGCAATGGCCAGCTCCACCTCCCCCTCTGCGATGACGTCGATTTCATCGCTGTAGAGCTCACAGAACTCCTCGTCGTCCTGCTTGGCCAGGGCGGACATGGAGCATTTATCCAGCCCCAGGGAGGGGGACCTGGCTCTGCCCAATGACCATGACTTGACAGGCGGGCTGTCCCCCTCCCAGTCGCTGCCCTCCTCCTCCTTGATGCAGTAGTTGTTGTTGTTGGCCTCCAGGTGGTGGCCGTTGAGGCTGGCCAGGTTGGTGAGCTCCGATGCGCTGGAGGACAGAGGTTTGGCCCGGAAGGAGGGGCCCCGCCCTCGTCCCCGATAATCTTGCTGAGACGCTGCAGGGGCTCGTACATGACCTCTGAAAGCCGCCGGCGGGTGTCCTCGATGCGCGCCTCTACTTCTTGCACCTTGAAGAAGGACCGGCCGTCCGGGGAGGTCTGGGGAGAGGAGGGCGCGGTTTTGGAGTCGCTGACCCCCACGCTGGCCGCCACGCGGGGTTGGGTAAACTGCCTGAAGAGCTGCAGGTTGAGGAGGGAGTCCGGCGGCCGGTGTGACGAGGGAGGGGGCGGGGCCTGGGGCAGCAGCGGGGTCTCCTGGTCGGAGCGGGACGACGAGTCCGTGGAGAGGGACTTCACCAGCGTCTTCATCAGGTGTCGGTGCCGCATGGAGGTGGGCAGGGCCACTCCCTCACGGGGCTCCACCTCCGTGGACAGGGACTTGACCAGGCTCAGGAACGGCTGTCTGGAGGGCGGGGCCCGGGAGGGGGACGAGCTGGAGGAAGGGGCGGGCTTTCTCCGCTCTAGTGCGGAGTGAGAGGGGCTGTGGGCAGGGCTTGTTGGAGCAGGGGCCGGCTGTGTCCCTGTGGGAGGGGCTAGGGGCGGGGCACTGGCAGGCCTCTCAGTCACAGAGTCCGGGACCTCAAACAGGTCCTCGCTGGCCTCCTCCGCGGTTACGACACTTGGGTCGTCGCATTCCATGGCGGAGGCGGGAGGCGAAACAGAGGCTGCCGCCTCCTCCTCCTCCTCCTCCTCTTCCTCCTTCCCCCGGGCGGAGAAGTGGATGGCGACGGTCTCCCGGGACAGCGAGCGCTTGACCTGCAGTTTGGGACCCGACGTCTCTGCATGGCCCCGTCTCTGGCTGGTCATCGCAGTGGTGCGTCAGGCCCTGTAGGGAAGCACCGAAACAGCATGTCACTCTCTAAATACACCTGATATGTCACCTCTGTATGTCACCTGATCTCACCTACAGAGAAATTTACATCATTTAAAACTGGCCTATCTGCATGATGTCTACTTGACTAGTCTATGTTTATTACTGTGACTTGTATAGAACATTTTTAGCTTTGAACTGCTGTAGCAATGTTTAAATGGAGCACTTTCCTGTATTTCACAGACTGTATGCACTCCTTGTGCGTTGCTTTGGATAAAAGCGTCTGCTAAATGAATAAATGTAAAAGTATAAGAGCAGGACAGGATGCGAGATACTGAGGCAGTTCCCTCACCTAGCCCCATGTCTAGTTTCTCACTCTGATGTGTTATGAGCTTCTAGGACTCAGCAGATGTGTGAAAACGATGGAAATTTTATCATGTGCATTTTCATAAGCACTGGTATGACGATTACATGGTGACTGTGACAGCGCTGCCCCCCCCTTTTCCCCAGCATCATATGTAAGAATGTGCAGTATGATCTGTCCCAGCCACACTGGAGTGCACACGAGGACACAGCAATGCATAAACACACAGAAGTAATCTCCCCCTGCGCAGTTTCAGCTGTGAAATTTAATTGGAGGACTCTCTGGTGAGGAGAGAAAGAGCATGTTCTCAAAAGTGACAGGGAGTCTTTGAAGCTGTGAATCAGAGACTCTGTGTGCGGCGTGTGGGGGTGAGGGGACCGGATCGAAGGTGTAACAGGAGGAGACAGAACAGAAATAGGTGAGAAAAATATAAGGCTCTTTCATGGCAAGAGTGAGCTCAGAACACCTGAGTGGGAGTCAAAAGGCAGGTTTGGCTTTATGGTGGCCATAAAAATGACATACATACAAATTCAAATGGAGGGGTCAAATGACTCATGCATTCCCTTAAACATGGTCACATGACTCCAATAAGCCCCTCCCTCAAGCATGGTCACTGTCATGACTCCAGTGAGTCGCTTCCTGGGGATAGTCACATGCCCCCATTGAGCCTATCCATCAGGGACATCACATGACTCAAGTAAGTCCCTCCCTCAGGACAGTCACGTGACTTAAAACATCGACACAACTCATCAGTAGCTCTAAGCAGTTTCCAACATGCTGCATGAGGTACCAGCTGAGCCGCTGAGCTGCTCCTCAGAGCACAGAAGAACTGGCAGGACAACAGCAAACACATCCAATTAATCAAACCACCGCGCCAATTCAATCAGCGAGAGCTGGACACCGTCACGGCGTCCAGCATGGAGAGAGACTGACACAGGTTTGATAGGAGAAGCCGTAGAGGGCAACGAGCCATCGCCCAGAGAGCCTGGCCTCAATCAGTGAGATACACTTAAAAAACAACGCCGCTGAAGAGCCATGCCAGATCAGTTGGGTCCACCCGAGGAAAGACAATTATTAGCCTGACAAAACTTTCAGGAGAGTATGTGAAATGTTAGACTCAGACACATCTGTGTGCACCAATCCGATTAAAAATATGATGGTTATTAAAGAAAATGTGATCCGTCTGCATCAAAGGCTCCATGCAGACAGATCATATTTGGCATGGTTTAGTTTCCACTTCTAATGATTCCCACATCAGAGCAGGTCTGGGAAAGGATGAACCAAATCTGACTTCAGAAATCTGCAAGCACCAATCAGATCGCAGGAAGCCAAGGCCAGAAAAGACGGCAGAAACAACCATGCCCATACATTAATGCATCCCAGCGACCGCAAGCGCTGTTCCTAAACTGTAAGGAGCTAGCGTCCCGAGACCAGATTGTCTCAGCTCTGACTCCGCGTCCGGAGCGAAACATTCGCAGTCAGAGTGCTCTGGGGGGGAATTTCAGACATGACTAATTGACAATCTACTCAAAAATGTAAAAGAACTTTTAAGACTTTTCAGAAAGAGCAGAGACAAAGTGGCTGCTGTGAGGGAAAGTGAGCTACGCTCATTATGCTATTAGATTATTCATTACATCATTATGGCAGTGAATGTTCCTTTGTGCCGAGCTCAGCCCTGCTTTAGAGGCGTTATCAGGGCTAGCACTGTGGTCAGTGTACACACATGCAGGCACACACACACACACACACACACCCATGGGAACAGTTTAGTGGCTCCATTAACACGCACACTCCCCTCTCACGGCCTCATTAACACGCTCTTGCGACGCCTCGGTCGGAATAACCTACCACCTGTTCCATGTTGGAGGGGAAAAACACTAAGGTTCGCAGCAAGATGTGAGTCACTATCCACACCTCCTCACTTCTTCTGAGTAACAGGTCTTTATCTGGGCCTATTTCAGTCACACACTGAAATGCTCACTAGCATACAGACCTGTCTCACCCACACACTGAAATACTCATGAGAGGTAAAGACCTGTTGCTCTCGTGCTCTGAAATACTAACATACAGACCTGTCTCACTCACACACTGGAAATACTCATGAGAGGTAAAGACCTTTTGCTCTCGTGCTCTGAAATACTAACATACAGACCTGTCACACTCACACACTGGAAATACTCATGAGAGGTAAAGACCTGTTGCTCTCACGCTCTGAAAAACTAACATACAGGCTTGTCTAACTCAAACAATCTGAAACACAGTGACATTTCCTCTGTGGTTCTGGTCCAATGGGATATTATCTGCCAACCAGAATGCTGCTCCTACTTGAACAACAAATAGGTTCCATTCTTTTTCTAGCTTATATAACAGCAACATGACTCCAGGTCTATAATGACTATGTCCTTATGACGGTGTCAAACTAGTAGTATGACTGCATTTTATACATCTTTAAAGACTTTTTATTTTGCTAACAAATGACACATAACCACCACTTTCCAAGTCAGTGTAAATGACAATCTGACCTTGCAGCATAATACTGATCAGCCTTGTTTGCTCCCATTCTGTTCTCTCTTAGTGAAGGCGCAGAGAGCTTAGGTGTTCATTTATTGTCCATTTACACAGCTGGATATTTCACTGCAGCCATTCAGGTTAAGTAGGCCAATCTTGTTTGTTTGTTTTAAAAAGATTAAGTATCTTTGCTGAAGGGTGACATCAGCAGTGCCCCATTAGAGATTTGAACCTGCAACCACCTGAGTTCCGAGAACAGTTCCCTGACCATTCCCCACAGTTCCCTTATCAATTTAACCCTGTGACAAATCTCATAACCACAATCATGACCGCTTTCATCATAAACAGCACAGGGCCAAGCCTATTCATGAAGTGCCGGAGTGCTGATCTGGATCAAGCCTGCCGTTCAGCTCATAATGGATGAGGCTAGGATATGGAGAAGGGGAATCTGATCTGAGATCAGCACTGCTACATGGGCCCAGACAATGTTCTGGGAAGCACAGACACCACCGTCTGCCAGTAACGAGCGCTAATTAAGAGCCAAAGTCTGAACCACTGAGCAATTAGAGGCAGGGCCAGATGAAAATTCACATCTCCACCTCATTAGATCAGATACATTTGATTTTAATCACAGAAGAGGCGCAGACAGCCCTGTAATCTTCAGACGCTCCCTCAATGGGGGAGGGTGGGTGGGAGATTAAATATGAATGAAAGAATAATTTGTTTGGTTTATATGCACTGCATCTGCAATGCAGCCAAGCAGTAGATGTTTTTATTTTTTTTTTTTGAATGAGGGATTTTCCTTCTCAGATAAATCTGCCTTAATTAGACTGAAACAAACAGCTGTAAATTACCTCTTTATTTTATACCCAGTGAGGAGAGATCCACATGTGTTATTTTAAACTAAGGATTTAAGATTTATTCAAATGCAGGCCAGGCAATATTACATGTAGGCGTTCAGCGATAGTCACGATGGATTAAGCTGGTATATCAGCCCTTTGCTAGTTCTATTTATCTACTGATAAGACTGTGAGACCAGTTTGCGTCTCACAGTAAAATACGTATTCTGGTACTAAGTGTACAGATACTCTATTGTAACCAGATGGTCAACTCCTGCACTCTATTTCTGTTATCCTGTTTGGTAAAAGGTCTAATCACATGCTATGAATATTCATGTTGAGGTATACCCGAGGAGATAGCATGCATTACGACTGGTATTGTACTTGGCCATACCCCCCTTCTATGAATATTCATAAAATGCATCAAATCATGCATCAATATGTTACAGATCTGTAACACATGCAAGAACAAACGCAGAGTCACATGGGAGGCCGTTTCAGGAGGAAGCCAGAAAATCGATCTTTCTGGTACAATTACTCATAGTTCCACAATTTGTAACGGACAGGATGTGGCATATAGATAAGAATGTTTGGATGAGTCAAGTGGGGCTTTAAACGCTGGTGAAATAGAATTCTGTGAAATCCCTCACTGGATATTTCTCTGAAGACGTTACAGACCTGCACTGCAGTCCCTCAGTAAACACTGATGTCACAACATGGAAATAGTAGTCTCACTAACTAACTTCTCACCCCAACGTGGAATGAGCAAGCCCAACTTCCCAGGATGCGAACAAATTAACCGCCGATAGACCACCTCCGAACGATCTGACAAAGAACCTGTGACGATCAGGAAAAAAAAAAGAATCCCTATGGATAAAAGTTAATAACCAGCGTTAGTAGCCAGGCTGTTACTAACCCTCTCTGCAGACCAGTGCATGAAATGGAGCAGCGGGCTGTTACTAACCCTCTCTGGAGGGCCGACGGCTCTCCTCGGCCCACTCCACAGCACTTCCGCACTCCTCTCGATCAGAGACCTCCAGGCATCTAATGAAGCGTGGGGGGTCATGTGACCTTTATTTTTCCTGGTGGTTGAGACGGGGTGGAGGACTCTGTGGTGTGAAATGGGTTTCCACGGAGACAGGGCTCTGAGGGGTGGCAGTTAGAAGCAAGCAGGCAGGCAGGCAGGCAGGAAGGAAAGAGAGAAAGAGAGCGAGAAGGACAGAGAGAGAGAGAGAATGAGGTAAAGAGGGACAGGTACAGAAACAAAAGAAATAAAAAAGAGATGGACAGAGAGCAACAGAGAGACAGAAAGAGAGACAGAGAAAGAAGGAAAGAATGAGATAATTAGAAAGGGAGAGAGGGACATGTATAGAGAGAAAGATATGAAAAAGAGCAACAGAAACAGAAAAACGGAGAGGAGAGAGAGAGAGAGACACTGATGCATGTTCGGAGAAGGGCAGGCAAACAGCTCCCAGGGGCTGCTGGTGCGTTAATGTGTCTTTGTGGGCCCTGAGATCCATGGTGACTTATATTTTTTTTGAATGCAGGAAAACACCGGCTGTTTCCCCTCCATTGGAGCTGTGTGTGTGAGTGCCTTACAGAGGACAGCAAACAGGAGACCCACACTCTGATTCCCTTCAGCCTCATTCAGTAACTGCACGGCTGTGGGTCTCCTCCAGACACAAAACCGATCACATATTCAGCCCAGAAAAGAATGCAATAAACACAATAAACACATTAATTCACATTAATACAAAGGGTATAAATGTAATGACACACACATGTATATAATATATGACACAGTTTTTTTAGTTGTAAAGGAAACGCAATAGTGCAATAAATGATTCTGGGAGTGATCCAGGAGTTGGTGTTCAGGTGTGCCATTCATGTCACAGACACTGGAAGACCACCAAGCTTAATCACAGTCCTGTTCATTCAAAAACCTGTCTTCCTAAATGTTCCCATGTTGTGACCTTGTCTTTTTTTTTTTTTTAAAAATGCACTTCCATAGTTGTTCCCTAAATGTAAGACAACACATCTTCAACATCATACAAAAAAAAAAAAGATATCTGCAATTAGGTGAATGAAAATTGACAATGAACCTTCTTAACCCAGAGTGCCTCATGGTCAATAAAGCAATGCCATTTACAGAGAAAATTTAGTTTAGCTACCCTTCAAATACATGCCATCCTGTCTTCACTCCCCCACCTCCCCCTGCCAAAGACATTCCTAATTTTCCTCAAAGGAAGCCCCCTGCGCCTTCCAGGAAATACAGGGGATCAATGCTGGCTCCCTGCCTCTCTCTCCAGGACACGCACACCATATTTACCCTGCTGTCGTGACTTTCAAAAACTCAATCTGAGGAGGGTATTTATAGCCCGGCGCATTGGAGCGGTTCATTATGCAATAAAAGGACAGGCTGCCCACGTCCCAGGACCTGGCTCAGACGGGCACCGGAGCCGAGCGGGAAACCGAGACCGGGGACGCGCTGGCGTCGACTGTAAGGTCAGCGCCTGGTTACCATGGAGACGCGATCGCCCATCCATCAGAGAGAGGCGCTACCATCTCCACTTCATCACTGGGAAAACGGTTGAGTTTTCTACCTTTTTGAGGGCACTGCATGTCAAATCACCACAATCTCCACACTGTCAGAGAACTATTAAAAGAGCTACTACAGGAAGAGATGGAGGCATGCTTGAGCCACAGATGTACAGACATTAACAGCTAAGCTGAAAGTTTCAGATCCAGCCACATTGGAGTCATAAATACAATCATGTTTGCTCACAGATATATCTCCATGTTAAAAAAATCACATATATTGCCATACAAAAGAATGAATTGAAACTGTAAATAAAAACAACTGAGGGGTACTTGATAGTTTCATACAGCATAATGTGAACTAGCTTTACAATAAAATATAAAAACTGAAAACCTTGCATTTGTCTTAATGTTAGGATTGCATTTGCTGTCTATTTTCAAATAACTAAGAAACTATTATGCATCATACCTATGTAATATCCACAGTACTTTGAGTTTTTTAAGTCAAAATTTTACTAGGAAAAAAAAAGAGAGAAACAATGCAGCACAGTGCCACCTCACATGCCGACCCAACGCTGTGTGCGCAACGGCTTCAGCTTATTAAAGTAAACAGCAAAACAAATGCAGTCAAGTATTCTGTAAAACACCATTATTTCCTCTCCAAATAAAAGAGCACTGATCTGTACAACTGCACCCTTAAAGCGAGGAAGGGTGAAATAATAGGCAATAAGAGTGTTTTACGAGCCAGATCAAACTGGTTTGCTCACTTTGAGGCCGTCTTGAGAATTTGAGAGATGCAGTTGCCATGCCAACAGTAGAATTTTTTTTTTTAACTCTTGCTGTATACCTTCCACGATCCCTGACCTTGTTTGCTAGCAACAACTACAACTAGCAGTGTTTTGAAGTTCACTGAGAATCTCTTAATTTGGTCTTTAAACATTATGGTTAGGATGTGGGCTAAACTGTTATCCTACTTGTGTGACCTGTTGCCAGGTGTAGAGTGGTTTTAATGAGGGCCAGATTAATGTGTGTGTATTTCAGTACTTCCTTTGAAAAGAGCATAAAGGCCTTTTCCAGTCAAAATGTAAATCTTTCAAAACATTCATTTTTCAAATCAAGTTACAGAATTATAATTGGTGCACTTTATTTCTTAGTCTGCAAAATGAGCGTCTGAAAAATGCCTGTAATGACTCAAAGAAACAAAAATGTGGCATAATCTTCTCTCTGGATTCACCTCTCTTTCTTGTCAAGCAGTGAGCTAATGAAGATTGAAAACCTTGGAAATTCACTGGTATTTCTCTGCAGACTGTCCAAGTTCTAAAACAAGACCAGTAAGCCCACTCATATCCTGTTCTGTGAGTTTAATTGTACAACCAGATTCTGCCATTTTAAGTTCAATGGAAAAATATTGCAACAGAGTGAAACAGCACACCAAGAAAGATACGTGATTGCAGTGCTACATAAAAGAGTGAAACAAACCTATGCACATATTCCAAGAAAGCTACTGTGATAGGATGTCTGCAACAACAGTCTCTGAATAGGATGTCTGTCTCTGACATATTCAGCACCATTTTAATGAAACGGAGTAGCAGGGAGATGAGGCGGTAGTTTCACAGCTTGCACATGCACTATCCAGTGGAAGAGGCAGCGAATTTAGGGAGCTTTCATAGCGGCAGACTGAGAGGAGTCTGAGGGAACACCTTACTTCACACCTGCGAGAGATTGAAGACGAAAGGTCCCGGTGTCACAAGGGCCGAGACCCTGTCAGTCCTTCCTGCTGCTTGCCGTGTCTTCCCCGGGTTCAGCGCGAGCACTCTGCCTCCATATCAGAAATCACAGCCCAGCTCTGCTACGCCGTCCGCTTTCACAGGTTAACCCCCCAGGGGCCTCTGGGTAAGGACCTTGTGCAAACAGGGGCCTGGTGAGATTACTGGTGGTAAAATTGAGCAACCGGGTCCTTGTGCAACATCTGAAGCTGTGTGTGTGTGTGACACATGCGTGTGCATGTGTGTGTGTGTGTGTGTGTAAGATTAAAAACTGTCTTTCATCTGTACAATGTAACCATTGTATTATCTGAATACATACATTGTAATGTACATATTATCATAATGGAGGAAATACAGTAGGCTGTGTGATATAAACCAAATGGCAGTAAAACATAAAGCAGTCCCTAATTTAAAACGGGTATTGTCAGCATCATAAAAACAGCTAATTCCGGGACTTTGTTTCGACAGCTCATGGCACATTTAAAGATTCCATGTCGTCTCGAGACATTTGTGCACAATTAGGAAAAGATTTGTTGGATACTGTTGTCATGGCAAAGTGCATTTAAAAGTGGTTTGAAATGGAACAGCTGCAGCCACTCAACCGACACTTTCTATGTACGTAAAACTGACGGCACACAGTTTTGAAACAAAGACGCGGGCAATTACTCAAGATAATTATACTCCATTTTGACCACTGCATCATGAGTTTGGACCGCTAAAACAGAGCCCTCTGAGTAGAGCACATGAATAGAAAGCTTACATCATCCCTAGTTAAGGCTCTGTAGCGAATACAACATCTTAAAAATACCATTATACTAAAGGTTATAATAATATAATAACAGTTTTTTCTCATCCAATGAAAAGCTGTCATTTTGGAAAAAGAAATTTCTTTTTTATGACTCTGACTATGAACGTAGACACACGCCGAAACAGATCTCTGATTAAATCCCCAAGCAGCCAGCTAAAAATGATAAATACGGGTCGAGGGCAACGATATCTCCACACGATCTCTCTCCACCGGTCGGCTCGTGTGATACGAGACGCGAGGGCCATCGGGTATAACACGTCTTGGTGCTAATGCCACTGATAGCGCGCATGCACACAAACACATTGCGGGGATAAGGAAGAGGGGGATTAGTGTGCAGCAGGCATGAGGAGGCAGAAATAAGAGCAGTACACTGGGGCTTCATGTGCACTTAGCAAACAGAGCTGAACTCCGACTTAAAGGAGGGCGAGGGAAGGAGAGAGGGATGGGGAAGAGGTGGAAGGGAGAGAGAGTTCTTAGACTCAGCTCTGTATGTGTTTGTGATGTTGCGAATGTCCATCTTCTGTACAGCTCCAAACATCAGCCCGAACTCACCTTGTACAGCAGGTGTGTCCTATCCTCTTGTGTGGATGCAGGCCTTTGTTCTAACCCACCACTTAAACACTTGATTCAACTAATCAACTAATCATGGACTACAATCAAGGTATTAACAAGCTGAATTAATTAGCCGGGCACCCTCACCGGCCCTCTGCATAATAAGATCGACAAGATTGGACCCAACTGCTGTAGAGACTGTGTTGTTAATAACCCAAAGATGAAGGTTGATTAGAAAATATGCTCAAAAGACCCTCATTCTCCACGAGTCTGCCCTTCACATGACACGTTAAATACAGGCCCTGCTTCACTGTCGCCACTGGAGTTCCCATGGTGCTTTTTTCAAAGTGCAGGGATGGTAAACCCAACGTCTTCATCGAATTCCCACATGAATGAGCTGCCCAAATCTGGCCACCTAATTATCATACGCTGCATCTGATTGGCTAAAGAAACCATTACATTTCCTTCCCATACCGGGTGTGTCCCAATACTCAAAAAGTGCAACCTCCTCTCCTCCACTACCATTAAGCCTGCCCCCAAGAATGTCCCTCCCAGGGAGGAAGAAAACAAGGTGTTAGCGGAGGATACACGGCCATTGATTCCCAGGATCACCACTGCAAATGAGTCCTAGGCTGACCTTCATTTATTAAGGAAAATAAATACGAGTCAAGAGCTAATGTGAAATGACAGAGTGCTTAAACGAGCATCGTTAGACACCATCAAACACTACAGCTGGGGGGTATTTCACCGCACAGGATGACGAAGCGTACAGACTGCCTTTGGTAAATATTTTTAAGCGGCAAAGGATTTCATCCAATCAAATGGATGAAATGAAATTCAACAAATGTAGTTGGCAAACACGTGGGACTAATCCCTCTTGATATATCTGCATGGACAGAACTGAACCACACAAAAACAAAACCCATTACTTGTAGATATACAAATATGTATATATGTACATATGTATATATGTATGTATACATGTATGCATGTATATCTTAAACTGTGAAACAAACTAGGCTACATCTTGGAAGGTTTACTCAAATTGCAATAAGCAACGCACAATACACACATAACCCCCTTATGCGTCTTGACACAGGAGTTGTTTGTAAGTAAGCCACACAGCACTGGGGCAGATGGTTTCCTGTAAGGCAGCTTGCTACAGAGCACTCTCAGCCTGGTTACATAGTTACATATCTCCCAGGCCACCATCTCAGAGGTGCAGGTATCCAGGGAGTTCTCACCTGAATACCTTTCCCCGCCTGCCAGCACATTTCAAAGCAAAGATGAACGACTCTGCATCTCAACCTGCCACTGTCACGGCGGAATTTCGTACTCTGCCACAGCGGCCCTGAAGAGCTCAAGGCTATGAAGGAAAAATGACCCAACACTCCCAATGGTCAGTACAATTTAATCTAGAGTCTGAACTGAAAAAAACCCACGCTACTCCATGGATTACTGCTTAAACACTACCACTGGTTGTAACATAGTTTATTTTTGAACTAGATTACAGGCTAATTCTCCACTGATCACAGCCTGCGGATTTAAAAGATTAGACCCCAGGAAAATGCCAAAAATGCAGCATGAGGAGGCAAAAGCAGTCATTTTTACAGCACTGGCACCCTGCTGTAATGCAGCTATCCTGATGTTACCCATCATGCACTGGTGTTGCTGTCCCATTGGAGGTGGATGGTTCAGAGTTGAGGCTTGAGTGCTCACCGCTCTCCCGCTGACCATAAAACTGTGCCTCTTTATAGACCGCTGCCCCTACAGACTATTTTATCCTTTAAATTAACCCCTGTATGGACTATCACATAGTGCCAATGGATGGCCAATGGAGAGCATATTGCACAGGTCCTATCTGTATTCTAGAGTACTCCACAATGCGTTTTCCAGCACCCAACAACATTCTACTACACGCCACTGTGCATTCAAAGATCCCACCTGCATTCTATTCCACTCCATTGTGCATTCTAAGATTCCATCTGCATTCTATTCCACTCCATTGTGCATTCAAAGATTCCATCTGCATTCTATTCCACTCCATTGTGCATTCAAAGATTCCATCTGCATTCTATTCCACTCCATTGTGCATTCTAAGATTCCACCTGCATTCTATTCCACTCCATTGTGCATTCTAAGATTCCATCTGCATTCTATTCCACTCCATTGTGCATTCTAAGATCCTGCCTGCATTCTATTCCACTCCACTGTGCATTCGAAGGTCCTGCCAGCGTTCTACTACACCCCACTATGCATTTTAACATTCAATCTGCATTCTTCTCTGCTGCACTGAGTGCTCCAAACGATCAGCCCATGTTCCGCTTCAACAATCAAGCCCAGACAGCACTGTCAGTATGGAGATGAACAAAACCACAGCTCCAAGCGTTCCCCCGCAGATAGGACCTGCGGCTGAAAAGAGGGATCTGCTGGGATTTGAGGGCAAAAGGTTAGCGGGGGGTTAACGGGAGCATGTAGGCCGTGAGGTGATCTCTGACAGGCAGGCAAGCCCATCACACAGGGCAAAGAGCTGCCAGGCCCTGCCAATTAGAGGGGACAATGCACTGTTACAGTAATGGTATTTGATCACTGTGCTTTTTGAAAAAGCAATGATCCTTAGCCTACTTGTAAAATATGCATTGGTAGTATCTACAACTGTTGGCATTTGTCAATGGATTTGTACAGAGCAAACAAATTAAATAATCCCATTGTCACAGTTCAGGGCTTGAATAAAAGCGGAGATCACTGCCTACAGACTTCACCCTGGTAGCAGCACACCTGTGGTGTTGAAATGGTATCAGTTTGTCTTGCTTTCCCCTCATGAGAGAAATAAAGAGATTTCCGTATTTCATCACATTGATAATTATCACTGATATTACATTACAAAATCCTGAAAAACCATTTGTCAGAGTGCAAACACACCTGCACTGACGCGGAAGGCTGAGCCAGTCGCAAGTGAAACGGCCCATTGTTGAGAGACTGAAGGACCGTGAGGAGGTTCTGATGTGAACACTCGCTCTGAAACGGCATCAGGCGGAGAGATTAGCTCTGAGGCCCGAGCGCTAGCAGTCTGAAATGTAATCCACGTAATGGCTCACTTATTCTATTAATAATAAGGACCCATATCTCTGCTGCTGGCAGCTCTGCGGGAGCCTGCAAGGTGACAGGACCAGAGAGAGGAAGAGAGAGAGAGAGAGAGAGAGAGAGAGAGAGGCAGTGAGTGAGATGTTACACATGAGGTTATAGGTGGCTTCGGTGTTCTTCTGTGCTGCTTTGGCAGTATGGCTATGGTTGTCATGCTAATTAAGCAACTGAATTGAACCGAGAGACCGAGAGGTAACAGGGAAATACACAGAAATAGAAGGAACGAGAAAGCAGTGTAACGACACTGGAAAAGAGAGGGGAGGAAGAAAGTAATTAAAAGAGCAATGTTCAGAAAGAGGGGTGAGAAAGGTGATAATGATTAGAGTGATAAGAGAGCGAGAGACAGAGAGAGAGAAGTAGGATAAAAGGGAGGGAAGCTGGGAGGGAAACAGGGGATACATGAATGAAAGAGACATAGAGAGGAGGGAGTGAGAGAAAAAGTGAGAGAGGAACAAAGAGAAAGAGATGGTGAGAGAGCGCACTGTGTGTTAAAGATGTCATGGTAATCCTGCCTGGTGACAGAACCCTGAACTTATGGCAGAGACCCAATAAAACAAACATAGTCTCTTTAACGGCATAGGAAATTAAATCAAAACAGACTTCACATTACAACATTAGTTTATTTGAGAGAGTTTCCTTTTTTAATGGAGACAAGCAATCATGTTCTTTGGGATGTGTTCTTTTCATTTGAAAATAGAGCAGTTTATGTCATTAAAGAGAATAATGTTCATACTGATTGAGTTGTATGTACACTTAAACTACTTTCATTTCATTGAGTGGTGGACTGAATCCCAACAAAAAAAAGTCAAGGCCTACATTTATGCTGGCCGTTTGTTGCCAGACCACCCGTTTTAAATGGTTACCCGAAGGCAATGCTAAACCGAGTTGTCTTTGGGTGAATTCAGGTCGTCCGAGCTACTCTCAGATCAGGCCCATCAGCCTGTCAGTCCAGGTTAACACACTGCACAGGTAAAGCGTTCTATTCCCTCTCTATGAAGCTACACAGCTGAGGAAGTGTCCAAACAAACTTCCGTCAACTGCTATATCAACAACCAGCTCAGGTCAACTGGCCTTCATGGTCATTCTAGTAAAGCAAGCAGACTAATAGACGTCTATGGTAAAACTGAAAAAGTAAAATAACAAATATCAGAAACAATATACTATGATCTAATGAAGTAACAGAAACAGTTACATTCCTCCACAAAGTCACAATTTATCACATTTATAATATAATATGATACAGTGCTTAAAAACAAAATTCTGAACAGCGTGTCTCTATAAAACATACTTCCACAGTACCACAATACTTTATACCTTATGAGAATGAGGAAGGGCAGACTGTGTCCAATTTTACCTTCGATAAAATACTCATTTCCCATCTCAGAGGAACATTTATACAACAGACTGCAGTGAACGTTCACCAAACATTCAGCAACACAATGCATCGTAATGTTTGTTGATACATTCTCTCCAAACACACCGTCAGTAAAAGTCTCTTTAAACCTTTTAAAAAGTCCATCTGACAGAGAGATTTAACACAATTTCAATTAAACGTCTCCCTCATTTCGACCCATGATGGCGTTGCCGTCGAATCCGTTTCATCCGTTTCGCTGACAGCATTGGAACACTCCGTCAGCTGTGAAGCAGGGCCACTTTATCAGGTTATAAATGGAGGCAGAAGGCAACAGGATCTGCAGGATTTAACTGGGCTGAGATTGAGTGGGAGCAATGGCTCATGGACGAGGCTGGGACAGTAGTAAACGTCCCCGGTTTTTGATGAATGAGCCCTTTGAGGTGTGGGCTCATCCCAGGACAGGATGCCGGCGCTCTGAGCACAGGGAGAAGATACAGCTCTGGAGATGGGGGTGGTGGCGGGGCGTGAGGGGGGTGTTGCTTGGAGCGCTACATGGAAATGCTCAGATATCTTACATTACATTACATTACATCACATTACATTACAGCCATTTAGCTCAGGGTTTCCCAACGTGGGGGCTGGGATCCCTGGAGAGGTTGCGAGACACGGGTGGAGGGGGAGGGAGGGGTCGCGAGATGATTTCCAGAATCAAAAATCCAATCAATGCATAGCGCCCATCTCATTAGGTACGTTTAACGTTACTTTATTACTATAAAAAATAACGCATTTATGGTTGTTAGGCTATTGTTTTCTTTTGTGTTATCAAAGCGCTGTGCCCTGTATGAATAGGCCTATTAGTGCGTGTGTGTGCGCGGACGTTTGTATGCTTCAACCACCTCCGGGGATATGTGGGGGTCACGAGTTTCCGGCGCCGTTGATGTGGGAGCTGTGGGCTGAAAAGTTTGGGACCTCCTGATTTAGCTGATGCTTTTATCCAAAGCGACTTACAGCTGATTAGGCTAACCAAGGGCCGTTCCCCCCTGGGAGCCATGCGGGGTTAAGGAGCCACTACACTACAGGCTGGCCCAGTAGTATAATATATCTCAGCAGTGGAGCCTTAAACTCACCAGACCAGGGGTCTCCAGACTCTTGGCATAAGGGTCAAAACAAAGCGCAATGACCTGGAGTAATCACTGCTGTGATGATTTCAAAACTAAGCGATGTCAATTTCACTCGAGCAGAACGCGACAGTGACACGGCCCACAACGGCTACATTACAAGCTGCTATACCGTGAATTTTTCCCTGATGTGGATATCACACAGATCCACGTTTTCCAAATAAATGATTCACCATGTATTCAATACGACACAGCCTTTTCAGTGTTGCATCAGAAGTCCAGACTGTCAAAACAGAGCCCACAGTATGTTCAAGGCTTAAAGCCGTCTCTTCAGCAAAGTCCTGTGTGGGTGGGGTTTTAGACACACCTGTTTTAATAAACAAAACTAATTTTACCATCCTGTTGGGAAATATGCTTTTAGTACTTTGTAAGAAAATTGTATCGCTAGAAGGGTGCTTGTGTAAAAGAGAGATACAAGTATTTAAATTCCATTTAATTTGCAACTTTTTTGTGCCCCTTTCAATACATTAGCAAAGAAATACAAATGAGACTTCACCTTATTTGAATATAATCAATTAACTACCGCACAATCGGTTTTCAGGCCATGAACAGTTTATTTACCAATTAATCAAGCTCCACTGAAGCGGTGGCATAAATTTGATTAAAGGTAAATATGAAAAAGAACATGACTTGTACTAAATTAACTGCCACGAGATGTGCTAGATCAGGCCTCAATTGAATTAACAGGTGAATAATTAAAGGCCTTTTGGACCGAAACAGCACGAGTCCGGGAGCCAGAGCTGAGAAATACTGCTGTAAATACTCTCCTCTGGCCCAGCACAATTTATACTGCAGATTAATGAAGCCCTCACCTAGAAAATATGCACAGTGTTTTCCTGTTAATCTTGGCCGCAAGCACATTCCAGAACATTGAACATTTTATTCTTCAAGGGTGATTGTTTTTTTTTTTTAAGACTTAAGGGAAAACTCTACACCAGATATTACTGGAACAAACAGTGTCGGTCATCACTGAGACTAACAGTGCCTAGTATTGAAGAGACCAGCAGTGGCAGACATTACTGAGGCAAACAGTGGCTGGTATCCCTTAGGCTGGCAGCACCAAACATTGCTGATGCTAACAGTGGCTAACATTACTGAGGCCGACAGAGCCAGACATTAGAGAGGATTACAGCAGCTGGTATTAATGAGGCCAACAGTGTCAAACATTGCTAATGCTAATGGGGACTGAGACCACCAACACTAAGAGCAGCTGATATTACTGAGGCAAACAGTATCTGGCATTAATAAAGCTAACAACGCTAAACATTGCAAACAGTGGCTTGCATTGCTTATGCCAACAGAAGTATTACTGAGGCTAACAGTGCCAGACACTGCTTATGCCAACACCGGCCAGCAAAACTGAGGCTAACAGCGCCAGACATTAACAGACACTAACAGAAGCTGGTGTTACTGGGGTCAAAACAGTTCCAGACATTCTGTCAGAGCTGAGGCCAACAGGGTCTGGCATTGCTGAGGTTGATGGTGCCAGACAGCGAAATATATTTCAATTCATGCCAAACAGTGCCAGACAAAAATGACCATGAGATTATTCTCATGGCCTTGCTTTTTTCCATTTCATAGGCAAAAATTTCAGCTCAATTATTTTTCAGACGTGATACTGAAACAAGAGCTGACGCACATTGTCTTAATGTCCCCATTCTCAAGCAAAAGTCACAGCACTGGATCACACACGCCAGCTATTTAATTTCACCCTGTCCACTGGAGTCAGAATGATCTTGGGTGTCATAGAGAACCGCAAAAGACACAATTAAAGGCCTGTCATCAATCACATGGGACAAACAGGCAACAGCTCCCTATTGTTAAATATCTCAGCTGAAAATGAGCACGGCTTAATACACGACAAGTATTTTCCAAGTGACTTCCTGGTTTTAAAGGACAAAGACCAGCCCTGAATGTATGAGGTTGTCAGATGGAATAATCTGGCTCTGTCCTTCAGCGTAAATCATCACGGCAGCCCATTCGTCCTCCAGGAGATCCTTCCCACTTCCCGCTTACATTTTTCACGTTTGCATCAAGCCTATTGCAAAGTGCTAGATATGACAACTGCTTCACCACTTCGGATTCAACAACGAACACTCTTTTTAGACTAATACTAGGCCTTTACAGCGACTCTGGGGAAACTTGTTTCCCATGAGAAATGTAAATAATCACAGCCGTTATTTTAAGGTTTGATACAGGGGTAGGCAACCCTGTACCTGAAGTTGCTGTTTTTTTTTTGTTGCTCTATCTGAACCCATTATCTTACTAGTTACTAGGCTTACTGAATGCAGGTGACCATGTGCTGAGTTTGGAGAAAGAGGTTCACCACTCTGGCTCAGCCATTTAATCATTGGTCAGACTGTAACCAACAGCTTGAACTGATCAACAACCAGAAACATCATGGAGAACCAGGGGAGCAGGGAACTTTGGGGACGAGCGAGTGGGGAAAGAAATGCACCTTCTTTGGGTGTGTCTCTTAAGTGAAAAAATGACAAGCTTTGAAAAAAATGTTTTCCTAGTGGTATGCAGAGAGTAAATAGCAGATACACATGTCCTCTATCTACATTTTCAATTTGGGCATCAAACGCAACAGTTAAACAGCTCCCGTGGGCTATGCTGCTAGTGAGATAATCAGGCAAATGTTTATGTAAATGTTTATGTAAAATTAAATTTCCATCAGCAATGACATTGTTTCTACTTGGCTCAGTAGTCACGCCAAAATGATTTTCAATATACATGTATTACTTCATATTAATATTAACCATTTTTACATTGCCATGCAAATGGCTTTATAGGGCAAAACAGGTCAGTCTCCACTGCAGAAACTGGTTATTCTAGTTTGGCTGCTGCCTGCATTTTTTCCCTCCACCTCCCATTCAAATCTATTCAGAGGAGACATACTTAAGAGGTATGCTAATACTCAACAGAAACTAAAATCATCACCTTCATCCCTGGTTTCACATGCTTGAGGCCTTGAGCACAAATGTATGTGTGTACACGCCCCAGTTAAACTGTGCTGCAATACAAGCTTTACGAGCAAAGCTCCCAAGAAAATTCCAAAGAAAAAAACATAACACCGAGTCTCCAGCGCCCACTTTGTATTCCCATAGGGTGTAGTGCTTCCGTCAAACCCTTGTCAAGTACACAGATCTCCAGAGGCGAAGGATATGGCTGACGATCTCCCCGAGAATGTCTCCCTGAGGTAAAACTTGTGTTCTCTGCCAGGCAAAACCAAGGACAGCTATCAGGAGCCATGCAAATGAGGATTTCCTTGTCTTTAAAAAAAAAAAAAAAAAAAAAAAAAACACTGGCCCAAGAGAGACATCCTTGTCCTCTCTTCACCTGATAGCTGTTCAGCGCTTTGGTTGCTGTAGTGAAACGGTTACCGCCACTTTCACCTTGTTGCACGAGGTTTCACTATGGCGCAATGTGGGAGTGAATCAGCATTTATGTATCCAGCTTTTTAGGAAATTAATCCAGAATAACTGGTTGGATGAAAAACATAAACACATTGGTCTTCCTGGAGTGGAGTCACGCAGACTTACGCTAGACTGGTGACCAGGGAACTAGGTGTTACAAAGTCAAAAACGGATGGGGCTACAGAATAACATAAGGAAATCCTTGATTTCAAGCAACTTGTGCTGAGTGATGTTTTCAATGATTCAACCAAGTTACCGAAGCTGCCTTAATTTGGAGTTCAATAGCCTGCGCTCCTCCTATCACTATTGTAGACAGCCGTGTACTTTAGAGTATGCGTGATCAGATAACACAACCGGTTTTAAACCGGAGCAAGGAGGGCAACATATTTTTTTTATGCATTTCATGCTAACAGTTTCTCTTGCTTATATAATCATCCCTGTCATTTACATCTTATTTTACTTAGCATTTTCAGCTGCGCTTCTGAATGCCAGTTCACAGCTGTTCTTTTGGCTGTATCTGATCTATGGGCTAACTGTATTGGTGCATGTAGCTAAGTAGCTAATCGAGCGGAGGTAAATGGTGAAAACAGGCAGTTTCCTTCACACAAGCCCTTGTGAAAAGGAGTCCCCCACCCTTGGCAGCGCAGAAAACGGCCGCACCAGCCTCTTAAACAGAAACCCTGAATATTTGATGGCTGAACCCAAGCATCATTAAACATGAAAACTCTGCAGCGACTCCACATACAGCAGGAGCTCTGCTTAGAAAACTCTCCGTTCATGATCGATACCTTAAAGTCTGTGCCACAGCCGAACCCAGAGGCCTTCAAAGGGTTAGGAGATGGACAATTGACTGGCTCTCAGTCCTAGGATAGGGCTGTTTGAGTCCTGTCCTGGAGGGCTGCAGTGCCTGCTGGTTTTTTTTGGGTCGGTTTCAGTGCTTAAGTGCTTCATTTAAATCACTAATTGGCTAAAGAGTCCGCACATATTGTTTTGAAGGCCGCAGACCGAAAGCAACCCACAAAACCTGCAGATACTGCAACCCTCCGAAACTTTACAGCCCCACCTGAGAGCTGAATGCCAGATAGGTATTAGTGCCAAAAATAAGCACATTCAGCACACTGACCCAAAAATGTGTCAGGTCACAAATGCAGAGGTAGAATGGGAGGGGTGGAGGGGTGCAGCTGTGAAATCACAAAACCAAAACAATCACAAAAAGAGGCCGTCAAACTCTGTACACACACTCAGTCACACACACACACAAAGGAGCTCCTTTTAAGGATCACAGAATCCTTTTAATGAACATTCTTTTAAAGAGGGGATCTTAAACTTAAACCCTGCAGTGTCTGCTGATTTTTGGTCTGTTTCAACACTTAAATATGCTTCATTTAGGTCATTTATCGGTTAAAGAGTCCACATACCTCAAGGGCTAAATTGGCTGCCGACCGAAAGAAAAACATAAACACTTGCAGACAATGTGGTCCCTCCAGAACTGGTTTGAAATTCCTATACTCAGACAAGTACAATATCTTGGCACTCAAGGGCTGTAGGAGTTGGTGTCTAAGAATTCTGTGATTGGCCAAACTAGAAACAAGTGATTGTGGAGAAAGTTTACATTGAAAAAAAAGGGAGGAGCAACCACACAGTAACTCACTGATTTGGACCAATGGTTGTTCTTGGCTGTGGAGAGAGTCAATGATTGACAGTAGAGTGCAGCCAGAGCCATAATGGGGATTGTGGAACCTCACTTTTTCATCATGACTAGTAACTATCAGTATCTATATCTTTACAGCCTGCACAGAAAACATGTACTGTGAAGGGGGTGTCAAACTCCAGTCCATGAGGCCTACCGTGTCTGCATGTTTTCATGGTTTCTTTTCAATCGGTAGCCTTCTTTTCAGTTTAGGCATTAAGAAAAAAGGCATGTGAAATACATGAATCGATTAAGTGCTGAACCGCAGAAATCATCAGACACTGCGACATCCTGGTACTGAATTCAGACACCTGTAGCCCATGCCAGAAGTGGCCAACCCGAGTCCTGTAGCGAACGGCACGGTCTGACAGTTTTCATTGTTACTCAGCACTACATCGATTACAGCAACGGTTCCACAGGTGACTTCCCCCACCTGGCCTCTTTGTCTTGACCTAGTTGCTTTTACGGTGAAAAAAGAAAACACAGGCAGACCCCACAGCCCTCCAGGAACAGATTTGCCACCCACTGACCTACACCGGCTAGATTCCATTTTGATTACTAGCCGCGCGTTGAAATTAAGGTTTAGAAAGGATTAGGGATTCTCTCACAGACTGAGAGAGGAAGAGGCCTCGGCGCACAAGCGTGCTGCCAGCACTGTGTACGATTAACCGGGCACCCTGAACAATGGCACTGTGTGGACCGGCCAGAGGGAGGAAGTGGTGTGCTGGGTTAGTTTGTGCTTCATTTCACGACAGAGATAAGCTCTGACACACACACACACACACACACACACACACACACACACACACACACACACAGGCGCGCACACACACATGCACACACCTGCCCTTTGAAGCTGGCAGAGAGCCTAGCTCTCTGCTGTCAGTGCTTTGTCAGTACGGTGCGTCATAAAAAAAAGATGCCAGTATTCCGAAGCATTCCATAGAAGCTTTGAGATGCCAGAGGATCGTCGACAGGCCTCAGCTCAGTTTGCTTGGGGCTCGTAAATGACATGCAACACAGCTGAGCCTGAAAAGGGACCCCGCACATGCAGGTACTCTGTGTCAGACCCGTTAGTGTGACAGTGGACCTTCACCACAGAGCCTGAATGATCCTTATCAGCGACCCACACTCAGTCATTCAACTACAAAGACAACCTGTGCTATCAGGCTTTCCAGGATCCATACATACATCTGTTACATACATCTATACCCGCCCCTTCCACTCTACTGAGCCAATCCCGGCACACAATGGGTGAAAGGCTGGGAGACACCCCGCACAGGTCACCAGCCCATTGCAAGAAGCTTTCCAGGATGTGCTTTGGTAATAAACCAACAGCCAGCTTCTATTTCTGACGGCTGCCACAATAAAGTGGGTGTGTGAAATAATAAACTGCCCAAGACAATCAGGAGAGTATTTGGGAGAGAAGGACACAGGTAAGGTAGGAGTCTAAACAAGGGGATAGGAGGGAACATGACATCAATTGAGACACTACACAAAATAAGAGGCTACAGGAATGGGTGACAAGGAGGGAACATGGAGTCTATAGGACAGTAAATAATAGGGCTCAAAAAGTAAAACAGGACAGTAAAGAAGAGAAAAGAGGAGTGAATAAGAGGATGCAAGGGATGGAACAGAGAATTAGGAGTGTACGGGAGGGCATACAGGAGGGGGCAGTGGGGGCAATGAAAACATGAGAAAAGATGGAGGCAGCTGGCTACTCCCTCTCTCTATCTCTTTCTCTCTGTCCTCCATTTAGGCCAGCCGTCCCCTGATCAATAACAGCTACATTTCACCTCCGCTCTTACCTTGAGACTTCAGTGGCATTCGGTCTCCGCGCTCCCCAGCAGCAGTGTGTACAGTGGGCCACAGAGGGGAGGCTCATGTCATCATCCCCAGCTGCCTGCTGCAGGAGAGACACACAAACGGCCTTACACAAGGGCAAACACACACACACACACACACACACACACACACACACACACACACACACACACACACACACACACAATGTGCGCATGCAAACACACACACAAACAGACACACGTATGTGTGCACGCAAACACACACACACACAAACAGACATACGTATGTGCACATGCAAACACACACACTCACAAACAGACATACACGCACAAACGCATGCAAATTTACAAGCATATGCACACGTGCGCATACTGTATGCATGCTTACGTCACACACAAAAAACACACATACATAAATTCATGCATCACAAGCACACAACACACACATCCATACACAGACATGTGCACACACACTTTTTTTGGATCTCTCCCTCATAGTTTTTCTCCATTTGGTCTCATTTGTCAAACATACTACACACTTGCCAGGACTTCATCAGAATTTGTCCTTAACCTCTAGTTTTACTTTTACAATTTGCATTTAATTGCGCGTCAAAATTAAGGACAAATGTCTGAATTCTGTTGTGATGAGGGCAACAGTACAGGTGCTGTTTCAATACAAATGATATCTGTTCAAATGCTTGCATCACTTACAGAAGTAACTTCACTGATAGCCCGTTACTATTCCTGGCTTTGAAGTAGGAAATGTTAACAACCACATTTTTATTTTATTTTCATTCGTTTCTTTTTTGTGCACTTTTTAATCTGGGTGCCAAGCGTAACAAATAAATAATTTTCGAATCGACGAGACGCAGGAGACTGACTTTTTTGAAAGCCAGAATCGAAACGAAATGTTAGAATTAAGAACTATGGCCACTTTGCCTCCTTATGATCATATTCCTTCCCTTGAGTACGGGGCAGGAAAAACTCATTCCAGGTTCCCTAACCTATGGCTCTGTCTCAATTGAGTCATCACTTTTTTCACAGCCTGCCGGTGAAGAATTTCACATTATTTCATCAATTCTTGTATGAAACATAACCAAGAAAATGTAATCATTAGCACACGCTGGGAAAATGTGTTTTGTACCGTAGCCATGGATATAGTGAGCTATGCAAAATGATAGCTAAGCAAAGATGGCTTAGGCAGGGTAACTAGTCGGGTCGGTTAATTTTATGATATCCATAGTAACATTTGCCATGGGTTACAGTGTAGCTTTCTACTCAGGTACTTTTGTTAACATTCGGACATTGAAAAACGCCACGTTTTTGAATGGCCTTGGACGGACTGCAATGCAGTGACATTAGTTAATTGGTCGTCATTAGACTTTTTAGCTAACTTATTGTTCAGATTGTCCGCACAAGTTTGCCAACTCGGCTTGGTAAGCGACACCATTCCCTTATGCATAAAAATTATATCCGTGGATACAAACTCTGCTTTACCCTGCCATACCCAGTCCCTGCAGCTCATAAAAAATTCACAACTGCAGACCCTATGGCTGAACGCCAAAATCAAGAGACCCCAAACCAGGTACTATGTTAGCTGGCAGCCTACCTGTATCCGTAGATAGCTGCTGCTACACACCACAAACTGAATAAAGCGTCGCAGACAGCACACTACTTCGTCAGATGAACTGACAAGCATTTACCGAGCCCTTTTGGCGAACTATCCACTGTAGTTTGAAAATAATTAATGTTTATATACTTAAAGTTGTTTCTTACCGCATCTACAGTTCATTTCCTTTGACAGACCATACAGAACGAAGTTTCACAGGACTCAGCCAGTGTTGCTGCGATTGCTGTCTCGATTCGAGATCAATCTCTTGAACGTACGCGAATCTCGCTCTTTTCAGCCTGTTGACAATTGCTAGAGGAGTTCCTGTATGAGAAAAAAGATGGGATTCAGTCTTTCAAGGCGAAAGTAATCGAAACAGATCATACGGACCAACCTGAGCACCTTCTCATTCATGCGCTCGGAGATTGATTGAACTGTTGGGGAACTATAGGGCGTGTGTTTGTTTTGGTGAATGGAATGTGTCTGTCGAGCAGCCACGCCCCCCTGCTCTCGTGCTAAATTAAAATTAAAACTTGGGTCTTTAACCCCGGCTACCGATAACAATGGATCTAATTACTTATGTATGGCGTGTGTGTTTATTTTTCCAACTGAACTAACCCATTTATAAACGTTTAATTAAGAGTAATAAAATGATTTCTGACCTCTGATGATGGGCGTATCGTGAATCATGTCATTTGATTGTCAAGTGACCGTGCTAAAGGTGAAAACAGACAAACATACTGGATTTTAATGTCAAGGATATGTTTTAGTAAAAAATAAATCAGGGACATGCCACGACGCATATTGGAACGTGTCCTCGCTTAAGCTTGTGTTTATTGAACAAGCAGATCTCTAGGGACGTTTATTGTTTTCGTTATGGGAATTAGCCACTTCGACTGGGGCAAAAAGCATAATTCACGTGGTGTCCCTCGAGCTCAACCATGTTGAACTCCACATGTTAGAGTCAGTCATAAGTCGCACGTGTTCGGAGGTTGTCACGCGTGGTCACACTCGATAAACGTAATGTCAGAGATGGTGAATTTTATAAGATATTTAACTTCACAGCGTGACAGAGACTCGTGAAATTAAGAGAAAGCAAAGCTAGACCATAGCAACGAAAACAGAAGTGCTTTCCAGACCAATGTATGCCCCCCCAAAGAAAAAAAAATATGTTTTTGTGAAATAATAAACACATTTAGGTCAGAACTGTTAACAAAGTTACCCATATGCTGTAGCAGGGACTGACTAATCTGGCTGCAACTCTCAGAATATGTTGCTCTGTTATTGGCTCTGAACTGAAATCAGCTGACAAATCATATTATTTTGAAAGCATTATGAGCACTGCTGCCAGTGTTGACAATGCCATCACACAACACTGAATGAAAGGAAGGTCCTATATTGTGTGTATATAAGTGCACCCTCCAGGTTCAAATATAGTGCCAAAAACAAAGCAGGTACCCAGCCTCAAAATCCAAAGAAACATACCATATCACACCAGTCCATAAAAATTAAAAAAAAAAAAAAAAACATTCAGAATACACGTTCCAGAACACTTATTCTTTTATGACTGCATAGCAAAGCAAAACCAGACAAACCTCATTCCATTTGCACTATTACAAATAATAATGCATGATGACATCACTTGTTGGAATGTTGGATCCTGACAAACTGCAATTATTCAAATTGCCATGATTATTATCACAAAGAGCAGAGTCACCAGGACTCACCTTCGTATCACTCTGTGTGCTGGTCTTTCTGTATTATAAAAATGTGACTCATTAAATTATTTTTCCTTCACACTATTGGCAACATTGATATCAGAAAAATCATACATTCCCCTCAATGCCCATGGATTGAAATGTTGAATTTGCATGTGCAGAGCAATTAGATTGGAATAGGTTTCTGAAATGTACCATGGCCTGAAGGGACTGCATCCACAGAGTTCACCTAGGCAAGAGAAAGAAGCTGGTAATCTCTGCAAGTCTCTCTGATAAATGAGAAGCTCGCCATCTAGTGGACATTTGAGGTTCTCACCAAGGGCCAGTGTTCTATATCTGGTGGTTCTTGCCTTGCAGTACTGCTCTGCGTGCTGGTCTTTACTCCACTCAATCTTTGTCTTTGTTGTGGTTGCTGAAAACACTTGTTAAAGCTTTGCAATTTTATACTAAAATGAATTAGGAGTCATTGAATATGAAATATTGAGGCTTCATGAATATTTGTTTATCTCAATGCAATTTTAAGGGGGTACATTTTTGGTTGGTAGAAATTAAGAGTGCCCAATTAAAAAAAATTCATACCACTATGTACTTTAGAAAATACAATTAATGAAGACCGATTAAGCTGTGAACTATTGTATCAGACAGACAAGTTTAGAGAAAGGCATTTGCAGAAAAAAAGGGCTGGGCTTTAATTAGCATTTTTCCTTAAGTTTTACTGAAAATTTAATAAGTATGTTATGCTTTTGTCTCCAAGAACAGTTCTTGCAGTCGATTTTCATGATTTCTGAACTTTCCAAAGTGTGGAAAGGAAAGTGAAGATAAAAATGAACACTTGGTTTTAAGTGTGAGCTAAAGTTAAGGAAAAATGTCAAATAAATCCAAAAAGAACAGGTCCTTTAATACCTCCCCAACACCATGTCAAAGAGCACATTAAATGCCCTGGACTTGTGCAGGTGTGGGAGGCAGAGCAGTAACTTGAGATGGTATCACTCGAGAATCCAGATGCGGGGAGCAGGGGTCCGCGCCGACCAGAGCGCTGGAAACAATCAGAGGCCATAAACAGGAAGTTCTGGTCCTTTGCTCACAGATGGCTGAGAACCATTCTTTCAGATTAGAAGGCAACGGAGAGCATCAAACATGGGAACTGCAGGGAGGAACAGACCAGCGAGTCTCTGTGGCCTGGATCCAATCAAGCCGTGCCTTTAACTTTGATTCATAATCAAAAGCAACGGCCGACGTGTCGTTTTTCCTTCACAAACATGTTTTTTTTTCTTTCTCAGTTTGTCAGAACTGAACCTTCCGATCTCTGTCAATGAAGAAAGATGGAACACATAAATGTATGATGTGAAAACAAATAAGTAAATGCTAATTATTTAAGTTGTGCATTTATCATAAGGATTCATGTTGATTGAATCTGGGTGTTCTGGGTGCAGACAGCAATGTCACGGGATAAGATGGGGTGTTGATGACAAAAGACAGGTTCCTCTCATTCAGACTGGATGGCCAACAAATTCACCTGCGACAGAAAGAAAAGTATGGATGTGTCTGGACCACAGGGTAGTACTGTCAGACTCTGTGCCATGGTGGGCCATATGTGTGCTGGTTGATTGGATAATTAGTTCCATTATGTGCTAGTTTAGTCTTGTTGGTTCCTGCATGATGCATTTTAAATGAAAAGGGTTAGCAGACGTTGCCTTTCCCTTGTTTTCAGTCACTAGTATATGACTGGAAGAGTACTCGAGCTGTTTAAGGCAGCATTGATTTGATGGAATGAACACCAAAATGCACAAGGCTCAGGGTGACAGGGAGAGTGACACTGCTGTAGGGGAGCAGAAAGAAAAAGAAAGGAAAGGTCCTGTCACCTTTCAGTTTCCACAGGAAAAATGCTAGATTTAAATAACATAATGTTAATATAGCAAAAGAATAGTTTCATCTGGACCCTCTGATTCCATGTAGGATGTAAACAATGCAGAATCCATCAACTGTTGGATATATTACCCAATTATGACTGGGCTAAGGCATTATAATGGACCATAGCGCCACTGAGTGGCACAAATATGTATTACACTATTGCGTTTTCATGGCATGACTAAATCTTCATAGAAAGAAAAAAAAAAACCTTACAGCTGATGTATGGTTTTCTTGCAGGCACTGAATAAAACACCTAGTGTTTTCTTAAAATGGGCCTGCTTGGCATTGTTCTGAAAATGTAAAACACCTATATATTATGTGCAGAAAACCTGTTAGATACCTTAAGTATGTGCTTGACTAGGATTATTTAAAAACTTTGAAGTTGCCTGTTCCTAAAAATGATCATCAGGCCTGAATTATGTTCCAACGACCTGGAAAATAAGGTTTAGACAGAGTTGTTCTCCTTTAGACCCAGAAGAGAGGAAAGAGGAGAAGAGACAGAGAAAGAGACTGAGAGAAAAAGAGAGTGTGTAAAACATGTGGACAGCCTGACAAGACCTGTAGATAAAGAGAGATATGTGTGAGAGAGAAAACAGGTGCCATCCTGACAAGACCTGTATGAACCATATGAGAGAGAGAGAGAGAGAGAGAGGAGGGAGAGGGAGAAGAAAGAAAGAGAGAGAAGAGAGAGAGACAGGAAAAGGAGAGATAAAGAAATAGCATCTAAAATGGTACACACAGTGATCAGGCTGTAGAAGAGAGACAGAGAGAGGGGAGGAGAGGGAGAAAGAGGAAGAAAGAAAGGGAGGGAGAGATAAAGTAATAATGTAAGGGAGAAGAAAGTTAATAATTGATGTGTCCCGGGTCCCAGTGCTGGTTTCAGCAGCTCCCTCTATCTCACAGAGACATTTAGCAGTGATTCAGATCAAAGGAGCCCAGACTCCTGCTGCTAAGCTGAAAGGCAAAAAAAAAAACCTGATTGCATTGCCTTTCCACACTCTGATAATATCCCCCTTTATGAAGTTAATAGACAGCACGCTGTATCATTATGCACAACTTAGTGAGCTAATCGCTTAAAAGCGCAGAATCACCTCTCGTTCTTTGCTTTGAACTGAACAACATTTTGATGAGGGAGAGTGTATGTGTGTGTGTGTGTGTGTGTGTGTGTGTGTGTATGATTGCATCTGCTAAAAAGGAGGAGAAGACATCAAAGCTTTTGTCAACTGAGGTGATGTTTTAAGGACCGAATAGAACTGGTCAGCACTGTGTCAGGTGTGTCCACTGTTATCTTACTCTGATGTCACACCAGACTCCTGACCAATCAGGAGAGCCGGGCTCCCAAAGCAAAAAAAAAAGAAAAGAAAGCTTGTCAATGAAGCCTTTAGAAGTGCAGTCTTTTTCAGTGTGACCTCTCCTTTTTGTATGCAGCCTTTTGATCATTAACGGGAGGGGGGGTGTAAGGTATGCGTTTTGTTGTGTGTCAGAAGAAGAGGGAAAAGGGTGGTTCACTTTCAATTTGCTTGTCCGTGTGATGTTGCTGGTGCTCAGCAGGGACTGTAACAAACGACAGTCCTGATATTAAAAGCCAAAGCCCCATCTACATATCATAATCCCAATCGCTCGTCGTCTCTGCAGGTCATCTTCAAAATACGTGTTTTTCATGTTTTACCCCTACACAGGCCTTTTGAAGTGCAGAATGGATCAAATAAAAAAAAAATGAAAGGGACATGTACGTGATATATGAACTACGGGCAGGTTTCAATAATAAATAAAATGATATAAGAGTTAAGGTTGTGTTTCTGCAATAACATAGTTTAGCGTGTTCTTTTTCTTGCAATCTCTGAATGCTCTGAACTGTGTTTACCAGGTAAAAAGGTGAGTAATTACATCCTGGGATTTTTGCAGCAGACCTTATAAAGAGCTGTTTGCACTGCTGACATTTTTACCTTCTGTCCCTTTACATAGTTAAAGTTTGCCTGAAGCAAAGAAGACAGTGAGGTGACTATTTGTGCTAATGCTAACCCGACTCCCCTCAACATCTCATTCAAACACAGGTGAGGCCCCGGAGACCAGAGGGATTCAAAGCCCACGTCCCTTCAGGTACCTGGACATTTGAGTAGCCTGGCTCCTCTGGGGATAAAATAGAGGAAGGGGACACTGCACGACCCGCTTAACACTCTGTGGAATTTTCCGGAGAGCCAGGTGGGGGCCGAGGGTGGGTGAGTAGGGGGGAAGGTGGGAGCCCCCTCCCTTGGGCCTGCCCTGGCAGATAGAATGACGCCCCTTCTTCCACACCTCACATGGGTGGCGGGTGTTGCAGGTGCTGGCCCGAGCAGGTGTGTGTGAGCAGCTCTTTCGGGGACCACCCGGGGACAGAATGGCCCTCTGTTACCGAGGAATGTACCCATCCCAGGGGTCAGCAAACACAGGCACAGGCCATGGGCCTCAAACCAAGGGGCGTGGCCAGCACCTGTAACCTGGACAAGAGAGGGTGTGGCCTATCAGGATGTAATAACAAACTACACTCCAAACCACACCTACTGGCACTTAAAGAATGAAACTTGGTCCCACCTGCAGCTACATAGATTAGGCCGGACTACACTTGCTGGTACATTTAGAGCAGAGAGACTACACCGACTATTACATAAAGTATGGAGGGACCACATGTACTTGCACATCTAGAACAGAGACCAAACCCACTGGTAGATAAAGTCCTGATAGGCCACACCTACTGGTATATATTGTTAAATGAAACACCCCAAACATCTGTAAACAAAGTACCAGTCAGTCCACATCCATTGACAAATAAATGAGAACAGTCCGTGACCACCGGCACATACAGAACAGAGAGACTGTATTGATAGACCACACCCACCAGTACATATAGACAGACAGACCACACCCACTGGTATATAAAGTACTGATAGGCCACACCCACTAGCATTTGAAGTTCAAAACCATACCTGGGCTAACATTAGGGTAGACATATATCTTTCTCTTTGAGACGGCGCTAATGTCTGGAGTGTTTCTCTCGACATTGCCGCTGTGTGCTGGCTGACATTTTGATCAGCCACCTGAGAGATGGCTGATTTTATTTCTGGATCTGCCTGAAGGGTCTGAGAGGGTGAATCTGCTGGCACATCTAAAGCAGCTACTTTACACATTTAAAGAGAGAAGCAAAAATAAACATATGTAGGTTTGGCATTGTACCATGAGGTTCGCGTTCAACACTGAAATACGTGCGACAGACAAATATATTCTCAAAAGCACTGTGTGCTCACCCCCACAAATGCTCACAAAAACACTGATATAAAAAAGATGTAAAAATACAAATGCACAATCATACACACTCACACACACATGCGCATACACAAACTGAAACACTCATGCAAATTTATACACACACCTGAATCACAGCCTCCTGCAGGCATACACAATATCCATTTGCACATACACACACACACACACACATGTTTATGTTCATATTAACAGAAGGCTTGTGTGCACATGTAACAGACATTACATGTGTATGTGTTTGCATCGGCAGAGGGCTGTCAGTGTGTGTGTGTGTGTGTGTGTGTGTTGACATTACATTACATGTGTATATGTGTTTGCATCGGCAGAGGGCTGTCAGTGTGTGTGTGTGTGTGCGTGTGTGTGTGTGTTGACATTACATTACATGTGTATATGTGTTTGCATCAGCAGAGGGCTGTCAGTGTGTGTGTGTGTGTGTGTGTGTGTGTGTGTGTGACATTACATTACATGTGTATATGTGTTTGCATCGGCAGAGGGCTGTCAGTGTATGTATGTGTGTGTGTGTGTGTGTGTGTGTGTGTGTGCACCTGTTTATGTAGATTTGGTGTGCACCAAGGGTATGCTGCCTGGTAAGTTTTACTCATGCTGTTTCCCTCTCCTTCCCAGTCGTATCACCATCTGAGTGTTCACTGCTTTAGCTCCGACGGCTTCTTCTGCATATGAAACACATCTAAGCGGGAAAAGAACTTAGAGACCAAAAGGAGCAGAAGACAGACTGAGGGAGGAACAGAGCAAGCGAGAGGGAGAGATGGGGAGAGAGAGAGAGAGACAGAGGAGGGGAAGACAGAGAGAAGAGGGGGACTGGAGGCCAGGAGAGAGGCAGAACGTGCGTGAGCGTGGGGCTGTCTCCCATGCTGCTCGGCGGTGCCAGCGGATGAAGGACGCTTTGCTGTTGACACAAGCGTGTGACTTCACAGGTACAGCGTTTCTGTTCCCCAGATAAAGGCAAAAGCGTATTATCTCACCATCTGATATGCATGGGTGTATCAAACTCAAGACCGTCAGGGGAAGGGAATGGAGGGGAGGGGGGAGCGAGGAGGGGGCTGTAAACAACATTTTAAGGGTTCAGGTTGATCCTAATTACAGAAAGAGAAACCGCTGCGCTAAAGACACCTAACAGTGTAACTCCCTTTCAGACAAGTTTGCCTCTCTCCTTCCCTCCCTCCCTCCCTCCCTCCCTCTCTCTTTCTCCAGCTCAAGCTCCCTCCCTCCCTCCTTCCCTCTCTCTCTTTCTCTCTTTCTCCAACTCAAGCTCTCTCTCTCTCTCTCTCTCTCTCTCACACACACACACCTTTTTAATCCGGCGAAGGAATTTAGCTCGACAGGTGATCAAAGAGTGATCACAGGCGCCAGGTGTGGGAGCCGCCTCCCTGCAGAAAAAAGGGGGGGTGGAGGTGCAGGGTGGTTTTAGATGGCAAAGTTGGGAAAAGTGCTGTTTGTGTTTGTCACAGGTAGAAAAAAGGAAGATTTTTATCTGGGTTTTTTTTTTTTTTTTTTACAGGTGGATGTGTTGAGATGGAGGTCTTGGTTCTCTGGAATGTTCCAGTCATTTTTCAGCTTACTTTTCAGCCATGCCCACGCTTAAAGCTCTTCTGACACGTACCAAAGTGTGATCTTGGCATCTGACCAGCGGAGATGGAAAACCCCAGCTTCAGAAAGCAGAAGTACTGCCATGTATTTGTTCCACCCATGCACTAAACCAGCTGATTCTCATTATGGCCTGCTCTTCAGGCAGATATAGGGGGCTACTTAGTGAAATCAGCCGGTTTGGTGCACGGGTGGAACAAATACATGGTGGTACTTTTACTTTCTGCATTTACTTATTATGGGATATGGACATAGAAAACCTGATCCTAGATGAGAACTCCTGATATGAGACTCTGTTAATTAGTGACCGGAGCTCTGTGCTGTGATGGTTACATTTTTCATTTTAAAATAGGCAGTTTTCCTCAATGCACTACCATTTTTGAAAAGCCACCATTAAATAAAATATTACTAGACGTATTTCAGATTATCTGCAACACAATAAAACAGCATGTCTTCCCTTTAGAGTAGGACTCCTCAAAGTCAGTCTTAGGAACCTCCCCTATGCACACCTGTTTGTGCCTCAGTCAGTCTCTTGATCAGTTAAGCTTATTAAAAACATTAATTTAAGCGCTTCCATGAATTTGTTTTTAAATGGATGGCAACAGAGGAGAGGCTTTGGCTTGAAAGTATTTGCTTTGACCCAAGCTTTTCATTTCCCACAGGCAGGTGTTTAATTTCAGTACCCAGGTGTGCACAGATGTAGCTGTAGATGTGCGATATTGTATTCAAGGCACACATAGAGAACAGACTCCCTCACACAGCTGAGCCTTATTAGGCCATGTAGGGCACACAGCTGAGCCTGAATGGGCTTCTTCACTGTTTATTGGCACATCACTAATGTAGCTGCTAATGTCCTTTAACACTGTTATTTTAAATGTGTGTGTGTGTGTGTGTGTGTGTGTGTGTGCACGCGCGCATGTGTGTGTGTGTGTGTGTGTGTGTGTGTGCACGCGCATGTGTGTGTGCATGTCCCCGGCAGTCCCTTGCAAGGTGTTACTCCTTTAAAGAGCGTTGAGTGTAATGATAAAAAGCGCTGTGAAGATGAATTATGATGATGATTATGATGATGGTTATGATTATTATTATGATTATTATTATTATTATTAAGTTCACACCACCACTGATTTTTTGTCTGTGTGAGGGTTGTCCATGTCGCTGTCCCAGGACACTGTGTCTCTTCAGGTCAGCACTGTGGGGGGGAGGGGGTAGTGTATGAATCAGTACCGCATTCCAGCTGTCATCATCCACACCAACCCCAACCCCCCTCCACCCCCCCACCACTGCCACATATCCCCCTACTACTTTAAACTGGAGCATTTCAGTCCCCCCCCAAAACTACCCCCCCAATCTCTGCATAAATACATAAATCTGTCAAATAAATAAACAGATGCTGTTCGAAGGGAACGATTACGGGCTTTTCCCTGCCATTCACACAGCGACTAGTCTGTCCTCACCCCCCCCCCCCCAAGCCTCTTTCCACAACTTTCCATCTGCACCAGCAAAGATGAGACGATGGGAGGGCAGACTCAGTCCAGCCGGTACCAGCCTGACCTCCAGGTCCTCTGTTCCTGATGCGCCCCAGTGCTTCACACTCTCACCGCTCAAGTCTGTCAACTTTGTCACACACATTCGGGTGAGAGCAGGGCCAGTCTAACACCCCTTTCCCACGCTCCAACGTAATTAATTTCGTTCTCCACGGACACTGGACAGCATTCCGATCCACTCGGATCTACTCAATCCTAAACGCAGAACCCAAAAAAACAAACTCTTTGCACCAAAAAACCAGATATGCAGAAGAATAGTGGTTGGTGTGCGGATTTATTTCTTTCGTCAGAATTCCATAATGATGTCTGAGGAAGACATTCTGCCCTCAGCACTGAGGCTGGGGATTCAAATGTATTTATCATATATGTGTCTTGTGTTTATTTCCATATTTCAACATTCATTTCAATTAATTTCATTTCAGAAAGGGCACCTGTTATAGAGAAAAAAATTAAGTGCAAATCAGAAATTGTGTGGCTGGGACCATATCCATGTAAAGGATGTTCCTAACAGTGACAGTCAGTCAGGGTGTTGGTGCTGGCTTCTTTTCCGAAATGAAAGGCTGTCCAAATCCAATCTTATCACTGCATTCAAGCAGCACTGTGAAAATAGCATGCTTCTGTGTAGGCAAGTTGCTTACTGTAAACTTAAATTGGATAATGTATGCAGTTCTGAAGTTATTACTCAATATATGCAAAGATATCATTAGTGAAAGGTTGAAAACGAGAACACAGAAATCCATGATATAGCCGGGTTTACTTTGACGTGAGTTAAAAAAAGATTCACTACGGAAAAATAAATAAATATATAAATACATAAAAATTACAAATTTACATCGCAACATTCATAGCGCTCCGTTCAATCGTCTTCAAAACTCCATCAAGACGGTAATGATGGGAAAGTTTAAAGTAGCACTGGTCTCCCACTGCTTTAGCGGGAGAAGCGTCCAGCGTCTCTTACGCCCCACTGTGACGCATTTCCCGCTCCGCTCTCCGACTAATAAAGCTCCCTCGTGCTCGCATGGGTGCTGACGCGTATCCCAAAGACGACGGCGATGCCGTTTCTATTCACGCTATTCCCCATCAAAGATACTCCATCCGTGTTCCCAGTTCTTTGTGGACTTTTGTTCTTTAATTCCCCCAGATTCATCATAATGTATATTTTTTTCTATTTTAAGTTCGTGTACAGATCGCCAACGCATTTGAATCAAGCTTCTGCACCATGCTCATTTTACAAAAGATCAGGAGAGCTAATGGAATGTTCCAGTACCCCCTGTGACGCTTCTCTCGCTCGTTCACTCTTGCTCTGGTAAATTAAACACGCTCATACTCTTTTTGCGGCAAATTTGTTGTTGGCGTGATGCAAGAGAGCTTGTACATCTCCATGTCTCCGAAAGACTTCATTGAGTTACTGCACTGTACTGTCTTTTGTCCTTTCACTTACCTACAACTTTATGGTTTAGTCACACACTAAGAGTTTTGGATGAACTTCCTGATGAACTTCACAGAGTTTGGTGAGAACTTTGAACATTTGTATCAAAAAAAAAAAGACTTTAGGTTTTAGCACAATATTGACAATACAGCTGAAGGTAGATGTTGTTTCCTACTGAATGAGTTGGCATGGGAACGCTTGGAGGTTGGCATGATGAACCCCCAGCCCTGATCACAGTTTTGCCCCAAATTAAAAATCCTCTTGCCATCAAAGAGGGACGCTCGACAACCCCCCTCCTCCACCCACACCCTCCCCATCACCCCCACCCCCACCCAATGCTGTTTCCTCGCTCTCAAAATGTTTAACTTCAGAGATGCGCTCATTAAAAGGTCTTCAAAGCCTTTTTTTCAGTTCACTTAAAGAGCCTTCATTTGCATTATTAATCAGGTGTGCGTACGTATGCTGGGATCAGCATAAAGCTCATCCAACACCGGCCCCGCTCCTCCACCCTTCCCTCTGTCATTCCCCACCTCTGAATGCTTAACAGGATGTCCCTTTGGGGTGCGCCCTTCAGAGGGAAAAAAAAGGATCGGGGGTGGGGGGCTGATGGGTGGGGTGGGGGGACCACATGAAGAGGAGCTAATGAAGGGCACTCATCTTTTAGGAACGCGCATTTTGTGCTGACAAAGAGGCGAACCTTGACGACCACGTTTATCTGGTTTTTTTTTGTCTTTGTCTTTTGAAAGATGTGGCAGTGCTGAGTAGTGGTTAAGGAATACGTTTAACCGCTAGGCCTCGCTTAGGTTAGTGCGGAGACAGGTGCGCTGCAGACAGCTGGCAAAACGATGCCATAGATTGGGTGGGCCTGACAGGTCTGCTGCGCTTTCTTCAGCTTTATGTTCTTTGGAAATGGAGTTGTGGGGAGCCGCAATCGTACCCTGGAGCGAGGCACTTAACTTAAAATGCTTCAGTAAACATCCAAGAGTAAAACTGGGGTGTTATGTAAAGATATGGAAGCTAAGGTGTTCCTGAGAGAGGCTCAGCTGGCACAGGTGCTCACCACGAAGGCAGGTTGAGCCCTATTGGCTGGTCATTGCAGTGGGTTCAAAGACTGGTTGGCTCCTCTTTCCAAAACCGATAATATATTTTCAGTCCCTCAAGTCTTTCCTTGACACTAACCCTGCATGTTGAGTCACCTACATGGGTAAAGAGCCAGTCCAGGCAATCCACAGATGAAAAACATTAATTTATTTAATTATTTAATGTAGGTAAACTTTAGCTGTGCCCTAAGAAAACTGCATCATCAGTCCCTTCCAGTAACACAAAGGGAATGACTTCTCACGTCAAAGAAACAGGTGACGCTACCATGTGTCACTGTTACCTCTCTGATTTCAGCCAATCACAGTGTTTTTTTTTATAGTTTTTTACGGTGATTGAAAGATAATTCACTCATAACTAACTATCTCAAGGGCCGATCATTAGCTACCAGTTTTCCTTGGTGAAAAGATGCACACCTCCCCCTACCTGCACTAGAATGTTGAACGTTCACGCTTGGCCTTATGGGTGAGTGGATCAGAGGAAGATACTCGCTTTAGCTCCAGAGCTCTGTGTGTGGAGGTAGGTACAGGAGCCACAGCAGTGGCATGGGAGACTGCATAAGACTTGTTGGATAAAGGAAATCCTCAAAGGAAAATTAATAACGTAATAATTTCACATCAAAAAATATCATATACGGACTGTTTTTGAACAAGAGAGGCCAATTAGAAAAACGAGTGCACGCGTCAACTCAACGTGACTTTACAGACGTTCTTCTGAAAACCGGTAAATGTGCCAGCCTTGTGCCAGAAAGTACGTTCAGTAACGTTCAGTATGTTCACAGGCTTATGTGATCGCTCATGTACCGGCGAAATCCATGCACACTGAAGGCTTTGCGCGGAACACTGCAGAGTGGGACTCAGGCAGTAACAGAGAGAGAGCTCCTTAGATCTCTCTCCACCAAGCACACCTTCAAATCTGGGCTGGCTTGCGGGAAAAAATACCTTTGAAATCTAATGCATAAACATTATGTTCGAATTCCTTTTTCACCTAAAAAAAAAAAAAAAAAAAAAAAAAAAAGTGCAGGCTTCAGAGCCACTTTAGAGAACTTTCCCTTTCAGGCCGGCTCGGTAACTTAAATAAGAGGCAGTTTGGGATTTGGGTACTGTTGTGTGTCATCAAAAGCTGGAGTCTTTCCGCCCTCCTCCTCCGTCTGTTCACCGGGTGTCTGTCAACTCCGAGCCTCTTTATGAAATGTCTCTCAGCGATTTATGTAATTGTTTTATTTTTTTTAAAACAAGGTTTTAAAATAGCTTCCATCTCCCTTTATTTTTTTTTTCTTTTTTTTTTTTTTCCTGCGCCATGGTTCCTTGCTGATGATGGCGGGTTAAAGAGCCGAGAGGTGAGCGGTGTCTTCCTCATTTCTGAGAGTTGAAGAAAGCACGCTGTGTGTTTTTGAGGCTGGCAATAATGTGCTGTGATTTCTGCATTCCTGGCCACAACGAGTTTCCTCGTTTTTTTTTTCGTATTCATTTCAGCGGGAGGTTGAAGAAAAGTTGTAGCCACAGGAGGTCTACCCAAGTTTGCCGTTCTTCAGCCACCTTCTTACTTCTGGAGCTCTGTGGAACTAAATAACAGCTCATTTGCTCATTTCCTGTGGACTTGTATTAATATTTCCTTTTCATTATGCCATAGTCTTTTTTTTTTTTACTTTTAACAATATGTTTTCAGCAGCTATCAGGGACCAAAATTAACACTAGCCACAGGCCAAATACTAGTAGATTTCCCCATTGGCTGAAAGGTTTGGTAAAAAATTAGCTTAAAATTTTAACTTGACAGCATTGACTGTTTGGCAAAATTTTTCATTTTTATTAAACCTGTCTGGTGTTTAAGGGACAGTGGATGGACCTGTCATCAGGGAGTAGTGGAAAGCTCTTCCCCCGGAACAGGCTGCAGCGAAAGGGATCTTAAAAAGTGGCTGGAAGGAAAACCAACATGGATATCTGGGCATCTTGGCTGTGTATAATGGACATGGCTGACTGTTTAAAACTTTAGTCATAGAGTAAAGGCACATAATCGTGGCGCTGCTGTGCATTCTGGGACATGTGTCTGGTCAAGCTGGGTGTTCAAGTTCCAGCCACACTGCTGTTACCTGCTGTAGCTGGAGGTCCATGCTGGCAAGTCAACAATTAGCGTAGCCTTGTCGGGGTAAAATAGCAGGTTGAAGTCGTTAAACTCATCAGCCTCATCACTCTCTGACAGCCTCTCCTGGTTGGCCAGCTGTTTGTGGTGTTTGTGTCTGGAAAAGGAGTATACTATATCACTCTACAATCTCTACTACACTCATCTCATGCCTCCTATTGAAAATTTCCCATAGAGAGAAAGTTTTTCTGTTCAAATAAATCAAGTAAAAAACATAAAAATCCCTTTTGAGTGAATATTGTAAAGACATGTAAAAGTACTCTTTGACCCCTTAAAATGCGATTGAGATAAGCTCCCCGCAGAACTGTAGAACACATGCAGGAACAGCACATTTACACATTAAACACAAACAGGCAGGGAGACACATGGTTTACCTGCGTTTTGTTCTTTAAAAGACCCCACACAGGTGTGAGGAACCTGTGGAAGGAAACAATCAAAGGGCCGGAGGAGGAGAGGGAGCCGCGGTGGGGGAGACAGGTCCTGGGTGATGCAGATATTCAGATTTATTCAGATGTCCATGCTACCGCTTTCAGACACAGCGTGCAAAAAGGGGGGGGGGAACCGTCCATTATCAGCTTGCATTAGCATAGAACACAGTCTTTTCCTTTTCAAACAGCGCTGCGCACAAAAGGGTGAGGGTGGCTACAGAAATGGACCGTTCTCCTTGTGAGAAAGGTCACTCTCACCCCGTTGTTCTCACAGTAGGAATCTGCACGCCTACATCACTGCTGTCGAGGTTGCATGGGAGATGTATGCCGTGTGTCTCGGAATATGTAAGACCAAATTTCTTTACGCATCTTCCTCATTAGACCTATTTTCATCACTGTCAGCCATACCGAGAGAGCGTCTCTTCCACAGCCAACATGTGAAGGGAGTGGCTGCGTATGTGTGACCCCTGATTCAGGTGGCACCAAGTGTTTGTTTTTTTTCACTCTACAGATACAGCACTTGTAGCATGTTGTCTATGTTGTCGGGGAGGCACAAAGTCAACGTTTGATTTGTTCCCAGCCAGCCAGTCAGGAGAGGCCCAAATAGAGTAGTGAGAGTGATGGTTATCGCTGGATTAACCCCATGTTTATTTCTGGATTAACCCCTTTTTTCACTCTCAGGTTCAGCCAATTGTTGTTTTTCCAATTTGGACCAATGCTAATTCCTACTCTTGATTACTTTCAGTCAAATGATGTGACATTTTTCCTACATGTTTGGGTGAGCTTCAGACAGCTGAACATCCTTATATGGAACATGAACACTTTCTCTGTTGTCATTTTCCCTCTCATAGACTGAACATTTGAATTATATGAGATATGAAGGGTTTTTTTAAATATAAACGATGGCTGATGAATGATGAAACATGAGATAAATACCTTTAAAGTCTCTCTCCATCTCTCTCCCCCTCTATGAGATAAAGAGGAGGGTGAGCTGGAGGCTCCCTTCCACATACTCCATATGAGTTGGTGGTGGTATCAAGGCTAGGGGAATAAGGGTCCCTTTGTGGGGCGCAGGTGTGCGCTCGCACCTCTCACCTGTGGTACAGGATCCCTGTTCGCACCGTTACACCCCAGGGCACCTTGCAGCATGGAAGGGGACACCGCCAGCCCCCGCACACAGGCAAGAGACCCTGAGCTGGATGATGTTACTCAGGCTGGGGATTCAGAAAATGGGGGGCGGGGAGTGGCAGAAGAGTGGAATGGGGGTGACAAAACAGGGTAAAGTAGGCTTCAGCTGAACAGGTATCCCTAGTAATGAATTGTTCACCTGTGAAGCGGTTGCAGGTCATGTAATGTTTAGGGCACTGTGCTCATACTTTGGAGTTTGCAGCTTTGATTCTCAGGAAGGGAGGTAACTCTATAAACCCTTGAAAGTTGGGCAAATTAGGGATTGTAAGAGGATGAATAATTTGTATGTTTAATTTGTTGAGAAATTTAGGTGATCGCACCCAGCTGAGCAGTTGGGGGTGTTTGTTACAAAGACAGAAGATTTTGTACTTTCACACAACTATGACACTTAGTGCTTATGCACAAAAAGCGTTGTAATCAAACTTTTGATTGCGTGACCAATTTTTGATGCAAGTAGAGATTCATTAGAAACTTTTGTTTTGGAAGCATAAATTGCGTGCAAGCACAATTCTCTCTCATGCCACACTCTACTTAAGCAGCAAAAAAGTAATGTGTGCAACGTGTTTTGCGAAAGTTTATCCTTTTCCCATCCAGAAAACCGCAGATAAGAGAATGCTGTGAAAACAGACTGTCTGTGTTGATTACATACACCCGCAGAAGCCAGAAAAAACTTCCAGAAGATTAAAGGTTTTCCCTCTTCTCCACATCTCCCCCTCAAAAAAATAGTTAAACTGTTAATATTAGATATGTTAATTCATTGCTTTGAGTTGCTGCCTGTAGGGAAATTTAGGATCTGTTTGGAGACATGACACATGCATCCTCTGGATAAACATGTCTACAGACAGCGACGAGTAATTAAAGTGTTGGGTGTCAAGGAAAGCACCCCCGCACTGTTTACCGGATATCTTCCATCAGACATTATCACGAAAACACGGAATCCGGGGCTCGTGAAAACATCCCATCCGCGATGCGCACCGCAAGAGACGTGTAAAGTGCGGCAGAGACGTTTTGTCGCGTGTCGATTCCCGTGTCACGAAACGGCGTAACCGCTTTTGCCGATGCGCTTTGATACGCTTGTGACGTCAATGTACATTTGCGCCTGTTTATGTGGTAAATTGAATAAAAGGGGAAAAAGAAGGGCTATTTGAGAAGGGAACATTTTACACCCTGAGCCAGCCAGACGAGGATGAGCGCCCTTTACTTTATCACACTTTTGTCATTACCACAAAAGCCCTATGGTTTACTTTTGAGGGGCTTTATATTGGGACCTGTGAAGTGTATTGTGACAGAGGGTCTGTGAAATGCACTATTCAAATAAGGTTGATCTGGTTAACTCGATTTGGGTGCACATCTATTGGCCTTGATAGGGGTAGAGGGGTCAAACATGTGTACTCAGTGAATGATAAACTTTGTATGATTTGCATTGCATCTCCTGATGGTGATGTTCCCGGTTCTCATTCCAGAGGCAACGATCTCATAGGATCACGAGGCAGTTCTCTGTGTTTTTGGGTGGGGGGTGCACCAGACTCACCACCAAACTAGGCCATCAAATCCCCGACAGTGCTGTTATCGGATTTCGGTCACCCATGTCTGAGAGAGTTGACTCATGCTGGAGCTGCTCTCAGCACACCACCCCCCCCCCCCCCACACACACACACACACACACCCCCCACCCCATCTGCATTCCAGTCTCGGGTTCAAAAGGTGGCATTCCGCTCAAAGAAACCGAGAGAAACGAGGGTGGGAGATGAGCTATTTGAAGCAGCGCTGCCAGCTGTTTTTTTTCATGGAATGTCATTAGTGATTGGTCGGTTTGTCGCTAGGTGATGGTATTGCAGTTGAGGGAGGGGGTGGGTGGTGGTTATGACATTGTTGAATGGGGCTGAGGGTGGTTGGGGGGGGTTTACAGGTGGGGGGTGCGGATTGGGGCTTTATGTTTTAGCAGCCCTCCAAGCCATACTTACTAAAAGCCTGCACTGTTTGCATTGCCAGCTTCAGTTATCAGAGAGAGTGGCCAGGTCGATCCAGACAAGACACTGAAAGTCACAGATGACCATGAAATCTTATCAGACTCATTTCTGGGGGTTTCCCTTTGCTGGGGAATGCAAAAGCTCACCAAATCCAGTGCCAAGTTGGCAACACTGGTGTGAAAACAGTACAAGAGCTTGCCCACAGCCTTCCATACAGCGAATGAGAGATTGAGAACACCTGCTTCTCTTTCTGCACAGGTATCACTGATCTCTAATCTCTGATTGCCTTTATTAAACCCCTCGCCACAAAGAGCTGTATATTATGCAGGTTCTACATTATGCACTGCCAGAGGAAGAAGTAGGTGAAAATACACTGTATACTTTTTCTTTTTTAGACATAGTAGGTTGTTCTAATCTCAGGAACTGCACATAATAATTTACATTGATTTATTTACGCTAATTGTGGATGTTTTCATCCAGATCAACATTCACAGCTTACATTTTTATGCACCATCCATTGATACCGCTGGATATTTAAGGAAGCTATTCAAGGTGAATACCTAACTCAAAGGGACAAAAACAGTGGTGCCATACCTGGGAATAGGGAAACCTTTGCGTCGCAAAGTCCAGCACCCTAAATGTGATACTACACAGCCAACCAAGCTCCAGTACATGAGCTCTTGTTAGCATACATGGTCCCTCTCCTGGTTTGACCTTGTTTGTACCACCCCATTGAGTTCTTTCCCCCCCTACAACTCTGCAAAATGTGAAATGTATTCACTGTTGTGGAGCACCTGAAGTTGTTTCTCCCACCTGCAGAAAGCGAGGTGGGTGGTGTTTTTGTTCCTATCCCATTTCAGCCATACAGTTCAATGGATTGTTGAAGCATCAGGGTGAGAATGTGGCGTAACACACAGAGTACCTCCAAGCACACGGTAACCCACTAACATGAAGCCAAACGATTAACCCAGTCCCGTAGCCGACGGTTCAGATGGCGCAGGAGCCAATGAAATCTCCGGCAGTAACTCTTCAGCCTCGTAGGGGAGCTCATTAGCGAAATCAGCTGGTACGGTGCTTCCTGAAGCTGGAGTTTCCCACCTCTGATCTGTGATACTCTGGGACCAAGGTTGCCCTGCCAGCCTGCACATACTGTAATTGTATGCATAGCGCAGTGGGTGAGAACTGTGTGAGATAAGAGGGTGAATCTAGGTAAGTCAGGTAAAGGCAGTGTCCGCGCATGTAAGTCTATGCTGTGGAGTGATGGAGCTGAAGCCAGTCATCTGTGCATTCAACTGCAATGGTTCTGTATCCCTCGGGGGCGCTTCTCGCACAGAGGAGAGGACTGACACTCGACAGCTGACACACACACGGTTGAAATGCTCCTGCAGACCAGATGCAATGAATATCTGTGTGCTCATGTGAATTTGTGCGCATTTGTGCATGTGTGTGTGTGTGTGTGTGTGTGCGTATGTGTGTGTGTCTATGAATCAGCATGTGTAAGTGTGTGATTACATGTATGTGTGTGCTTGTGTGAGTCCCCGCGTGTGTATGTAATCAGTGGCTGTGTGTGTGCGCACATGTGTCTATGTATGTGTGAATGTATACGTATATGTATATGTGTATGTGTATGTATGCGCATGTGTTTATGCGAGCCAGTGTGTGTGTATGTGTTCGCGCATGAGTGTGTTGCTGTGCATTAGTTAGTCTATGTATTATGCGGGTATAAAAGTATGTACATGTGCCCTTCCGCATCTCCTCTCCCAGTAGCTGAATCCGCAGATGTGTGCATCACTGCAGTGGAGATGGGGGTGCTAATTAAAGTGCGCAGACTCCACAGGGGGCCGTGAAGGGCCACGCTGCACCTTGACATGATGGATTTGGGCTGTCACGCCGCTCGGCTGGACGTCCCCCAGCGCAGTCACACAAAAAGGCCCCGCCTCGTCCCTTAGTAACCACCCCTGCCATTGTTCTCCTGGAAACCGCGGCTGAATGCGGCCACATTAGCATTTTTAATCAGCGCCCCGGCTGCACACCGGGCCTGGGACGGCGGCCTGCTTTCATGTGTCCGAGCCCCTCCGCCACAACAACCTCCTCCTCCTCCTCCTCCCCGAGCCGCTGCCCTGAAGGAAAACCAAATAAAGAGATCGCTTTGGAGACAGCGGGGTGACCCCCTTCGGTGGAAATTAAGGAGAACCCCTCAGCGTTAAAACCCCCCTACCCCCTTTTAACAGGAGCGCTCGTCTCGGACACGAATGCCTTTAAGTCTGCACGTTTGGAGAAAACAAACAGACTTTTCTTGAGTATGCGCTACTTAAGAATTATTTTTCATTATTTTTTATGGTCACAGCGACAGGCAAGCAGACACTGGCACTAAAACAGTTTGTGCATGTTAATTAAACCGAGAGGTCCAAATGGTCTCTGCCAGATTGAGACAAAGGGTGTTAAAAAAGTGGACTGTCTGATTGTTAATTGCTTGTCCCCCCTGCCCCCAAACCCCCAGGCCAACCTGTCCTGTCCTCCAATGACAGGTGTCCTCTGAATTGGTTGGATGGTGCTCTTTGATGTTGACAATCATGGGAACCAAAATGTAACAGTGTTTAATAAATGATGGGTAAACACAGAGGTTGACACTCCTACACTCCTCGGTTACTATGTTGCAAACCCTGGCTTTGTATTCCCTCACAGAATCGAGACAACCAATCAAGATTTGGGCTGTTCTGTGATATGTTCTGAAATACACACACATGAGGGCAGAGCAGTGCATGCAGGTGTAGGTTAAGAGTAGTTCCCGTGAACAGGGATGTGGGAATGAGCAGGTTATCAAGACAAGAGCAGTGAGGACCTCCGGGTGGCTCACAGAGTAAAAGCACCTGTTCGTGGAGCAGCCGTTGGTCCCGCAGCCAGGCGCCCGAGTCCTAGATGCACCATAAAGGATACGGTCAGGGGTCAACACTGAGGAGGCAATGAATGCTCAGTCTCACTAGGGAGTAATCTGTCTATGATGGTTAAACTCCTTCGTCTCATCGATCTCTACCAGCCTCTCCTAGCTGGCTGGACGCCGGCAAAACACTTAAACCAATGATATGCTGGCGTGTTCCTCCAAGATCACATGGAGTATTCATTACAGTCACATCTGCAGTGTAGAAAAGAATAAAAAAGTGAAGTTTCTTATTCGTGAAAAAAAGACATGCAGAAGATGGGGCAGCTGAATCTGAAAAAGTGAAGTTTCTGAGGACATCTTATGAGATTTTCACAAATGAGTAGATTAGTTTCTTGTTTTACCAACTTGTGTCTGCATTAAGAATATGACACATTCAATGAGCTGGTTTTCATACAGAGGATCTGCCTTGTGTGTGAAAAGCAATTGATCTGTAATTGCAAGATGACACGTCGTATCTCAGAGCACGGTATGAAAACAGTCATTTCTGCTGTTTAGGAAGAGATGCTGTCAAAAGAGGAAGAGAAATAGATAATTATGAGAAACAGAAAATGAGATATAATGGACGGGGACAGCGGGCGCTTAGAAACATCGCAAAGCCATTAGCAAGCATCAATTTAAAATGTAACGAATATCTTGATTTGAAGTATGATACTGCTGTTTATGGAGCAGGACGCACAAGCAAACAGATGCTGTCAGCGATGTTAATTATCAGGCTTTCTGTGGATGTATCACTGCACTAAGATCCCTTTGGTGCCTTTTGTCAAAGCGGTCTATATAAAAGCTAAACATTAGCGAAGAGCTGTTTGCGTCGTTGTTTCACGAGAGTGCGGATAGCTCGTGCTGTTTAACTGCTCGCCGTTTAACTGACAGAAGACACGTTCTTTAGCCAGCAATACCATACATTACCTGGCAGTTTATGTATAGCCTGTGGCAAGTCCAGTGTGCCTGCTCCACAACACGAAGAAAAGAGCAACTTCGAAGAAAAGTCAACCATTATTGCTGGTCTGAAAACATAACGTTATGTAAATAAACCGTTGAGAAATAACACCACAGAATAATAAGGAAAATATACACATAATACTTGAAGGGGAAAAGAAAAGACAAAAATAATATCTTAAATGTTAATGTTACCAAGGTTTTAATTTTTTTTTTTTTAATATATAATATTTTACATTTCTACTTTCAGGAAAGCTACCAAGAGTCAGTTATCCTCAGAAAACAGCAATGTTTGATGACACTTTCCAGATTTCAGATAACTTAATTCATATTCTTGGGTCTCTGTCAACTTAAAGCCTTTAACTGTACAAGAGAACTGCTTTTTCTATATCTTTTATTTTTCTTACCTACTTACAATATTACGATTGTTTACTTTAAGGAAATTATTCATCTGTTCACAACAAAGTAAAAGAAGGCTAAATATTAGCGACATGTAGCTGTGTTTTGACGCTGCTGTTTCACGAGGATCCGTATCACGCCTGCTGTTTATCTGCGGCAGAGGACACGCGCTTTCATTCCCACCCAATGGCTGCGTCCAAAAAAATCAGAACGCAAGACAGACAAATCAAATCAAAATGTCTGATGGAGAGAGATGAAATGGTCACACATTCACGGAGAAGATAAAGAAGATGTAAATTTGGATTGCGCCCCTGTCCCGGCCACCCCCTCCCAGTACACCCCCATATCTAAAAGAGCCAGATCTTCCTGGTTAAATCCCCAACATCTGCCGAACAAGGGCTCCTGAAACAAGCAAAACTGCCACCGACGCTATTTACTGTCAGACAAATGAAAGCAAAACATAATGGCGATGCAGTGGGACTCCATTGGTCAATCCTAATAATGTTCATCTCACTTTCTTGTGCAGTGTCACATCATTCATGTTTCTTAGCGAATGATGTGACAGTAAAGGATCAAATGACATTTTAAAGGTCCCCTCCAGCCAATTTTTACTTTTCGTCTTCTTGAAAAAAAATCTTTCAAAAAACCTAAGTCATGGGTGGTGACCCAGCAGTTCATGGAACTAGATGCGAAAAGCTAGAAAATCCAGACCCACTGTGAGAGTCTTTGCAACTGGAGTCAAAACTCAAGACTCAACAAAGAGCAACAGTTTCTGACCTCTACAAAGAATGACAATAAGAAGGTCATGGTGCTAGCCATAGAGAGATTACCCACAGACACTACATTACCTTACATTTGTTTAGTACACATTCTTATGCAAAATCATTTCAGCAACAGCAGTTAAGTCGCCCCCAAGGAACTGAACCTTTAAACTAATAGTACTTGTTGCTGCTATACTAATTGAACTAAGAAAATATGAATATCAGACAATATGATAGAGGGGAAAATTACCACCAAACTGTAGTGCTTGCTGTTTCAAATGCAAATGGTGATAGTGTACACCAAAATCAATAACTTTTTCAAAAATGTCTTTTCCTCCTTGCAGATCTAATGAAGACTGCTGTTACTCATCCAGTCTGGTCTATGTACATTATTGCTATTATTGATGTATTTTCCCCTTTCCTTGAGAAAAATCTATATTGTCTTAATTTGAAGAAATGTCTCATTTCTGTACAACGAACTTCATCAGTCTGTGAACAGGGATGAAAATATCTTGTGATTTTAAAGCAGCTGCACTCTCCAGGGCAGAGTTTTAGAGCAGGCTAGGAGCAGCATGCTAATGAAGTCATCTCTGCATGTGTTAGTGTGTGCGTGTGTTTGTGTGTATGTGTGTATGTGTATGTATATGTGTGAGTGCATGTGTATGTATGTTTGTGAATCCATGTATTAGTATGTGTGTGTGTGTGTGTGAGAGAGAGAATGAGCGAATGTGTGTGTGCGTGCGTGCGTGTGTGAGAGTGCGTGTCAGTTTGTTTGTTTGCTGTTTTTTTTTCATCTCTTCCTCAGATTCCCCTCCTTCCCACGGAGTCTTTTGATAAGGCGGTGTTTTAAGTTCCTCATCAAAGGGACCTGGTAACAGCATGCGCCTGCTGCACTCCTGCCCCCCCATTCCACCTCCCACCCCCACCCCTCACAGTTGCTGTGGCCAATCACAGCCAAGGTGGGGGAGGCGGCGGGGGTGGTCTTTTGATATTTTGATAGTCATTTGCTTTGATATGGAGTTCCACTGTGAAGCTATGGAAGATGGGAGAGGAGAGAAGACAAAAGTGAATACAAGACATGGAGACTTTTTTTTGTGTTGTGCTCTTTCGCGTGTTCGAGCGAGCTCGTGCCGCACCTCGCCACCCAAACAGCCGTAGATGAAACAGCGCAAATGTCACTTTCTTCAGCGGTTTCAGCGTGTCACTGCCGCCATTCTGGCTCTCAGGGTAGATAGAATAGCTCCACTTAGCTGTCAGAGAGGTTAGTGGTGATGACACAGTGAGGTTTCACAAACCCTGTCATGGATGGAGCTACAATGGATGGAGCTCTCAATCTCTTGTTTGACATGTTTGAATCAATCAAATGATTGAGCCCACAACAGAAAATAACACAATTGTTTGTTTAAATACATGTGTCTCTAGCTGATGGTCAGTCTTCTCATTTTTAAAAAAAAAACATTATTTAATACCCTGATTTTTTACTGTTTTTCCAAACCTGAACTTGTTCAGCCAAGCTAGTTGACCTCATCACAAGCACCCGCTCTGACGACTTTGGGAGGAGAGGCCACGTGACTCCTCCGATTCACATGACGACAATCTTGCTTCTATTCACGTTGCAGCTGCACCACTAATTGCACACTGCCGTTGATGTTGGAGGATGACGTGGTCAGCGTACCATCAGTTCATGCCACCACAGGTGCCCAGCATGACATCACTATGGCGATGAAACCAACAAGCTTCAGCTGGCTTACCCTGTGTCAAATTCCAGGTGAGGCTGGCCAATTGTTGCCTTGCCAACCATGGCTGGCAATGGGGAGACCGGGATCAAACCCCAGACCTCAGGGCTCCCAGGTAACGTTTTATCCTGAGCCACCCAGAGGCCCCAAGTCTTCCCATTTTTAGGTTCATGACACCTTATTCTCCCATCACTAGGGCAAAGCCCGGTCCTGAGAGGGGTCACAGAGGATTACAAGACCAATACGAAGCAGTAACTTCTAGCATGTTCTATGCACGTTCTATGCTCACCATTCACATTAGCCAAATAACACATTGTATAAATATACAAATATACCCTGATACATGGATATTAACAATGTTTTTTAAAATTAAAATTCACCATTATATTTTTCCCAAATCCCAAATATGAACTTACAAAACATTCCAGTATTTTCTATTTCTGTTTGGACAGAGGGAGAGGGAGAGGGGCATGGAGAGACACCTGGAGAGAGAGAGAGAGAGAGAGAGAGAGTGACAGAAAGAGTGTGAGAGAGAAAAAGAAAGAGAATGAAACAGAGAGCAGATATAGACAGACAGAAAATAGGTTCAGAGAAAGAGAGAGAGAGACAGAAATAGAAGCAGAGGGATAGAGAAAGAGAAAGAAATAGCACACAGAGAGAGAGAGATAGATAGATAGAGAGAGAGCTTGTTTCCTGCAGCATCCTGTGTGTTCAGTGACATGAAAGAGCAGGGAGGATCCGTCGCGTTCTTCATGGCCAGCTCTGAGAGATAAAGAGTCAGGCAGCGGCAGAAAGCAGCGCAGCAGAAAAGGAGGTGCGGAAAGGAGGCTCAGGGAGGGGAGGCACACCCTCCCGACATCCAGATAAAGAAGCGACAGACAGCCTTCACAGAGGAGCAGCGGCAGGGCCCCCGCTTTCCGAAGCCCAGGAATTCGCTCTTTCTGTTTTTTTTTTTCTTTTTTTTTTGTTCGTTTTATCTTATGCAAAAAAAAAAAATATAATAATGAAAGAGCAGCATTTCCACTGATGCTGGAAAACACACACACACATACACATACACACGCGCGCACGCACACACACATACACACACACGCACGCACGCGCGCACGCACACAAACACACAGACACACACACACACACATAAAATGGCAGCGGACTCGGAGCCCGTCTGCGATCAAAGGGAAGGAATGCTTCCCTTTCCGGCAGAAATCACGGCAGAGCCAAAGTTCCCGGCAACCGAGCTTTTGCTTTGTATGAGAACGGTGGAGGGGACTGACTAAAGGAGGGATCTGCCATGTAAGCATTAAACGCCTCCAGCAGTAGTGGGGGTTTGCCTGCTTTTTAATGATACAAATTAAGGACAAATAAACAAAATGTTGTTTGTTTAGGAGGAAGAAATGATGTTACATTGCACATTGTAGTTCTGTGCTTTAACGATTGTCAAACTCAGTGCTGTAGAATGCAGACTTGAACTGCCAGTTAATTGTTTCCAGAAATGAATCCTTAAAACCAATAAAATTCGATTGAAATTCAATTGAAAAACTTTTGTAGTGGTTAGCACTTTGGCCGCACAGCAAGAAGGGCCCGGTTTTGGTTCCCACTGCACCCAGCCTTCTCTGAGTGGAGTTTGCAAGTTGTACCAATGTTTGTGTGGGTTGTCTCCATGTTCTCCAGTTTTTTCACAGTCTGAAGACATGGAGGTTATGTGGATTGGACTTGCCAAATAGCCCATAGGTATGAACGTTTGTCAGTAGATGTTTGTCTGTCTGAGCCTACAACTGACCAATGGCCTGTCCGGTCTGTCTGACTTTCTCCCAGTGCCTGCTGGGATAGGCTCCAGCCCCCCGGAAACAATAGATTGGATGAAGCAGACAATGGATATATTAACTACATACAAATGGATATATTAAATACATATATTAACCTTTTACAGAAAAATGAAATGTGTGTCACAAATAAAATATATTACTAACTACAATTAGTGTGACATCTATTCATATCACCACATCCTTCACTGCATTTTCCCAGGTCCCTTCATGTACCTGCTGTGGAAGTTCTGCAGGTTGATGAAATTATTAAGACCATTGGTTATGATACTAATAATTAGGAATCATCTCTACTCATGGGCCAGACCTATTGGATACGTCTTTTTTTTTAATCATTCTGATATGGATAACAATGTCTGCCATATGCCTAAATGGAATTGTAAATACTATAAGATGGTGGTAATGATGTGATTGAGTATTCTCAAGTATACAGAAGGATTGGCCTTACTCTAATTCTCCTTTTTCATTCCCAGTCTCTTTCACTGTCTCTCTCTCTCTCTCTTGCTCTCTCTCTGTCTCACTCTCTCCCTGTCTCTTTTTCATACACACAGGCCATTGTTGAACAAGCACCGTATGAAATTAACTCATGTCCTTTACCAGCCACCAGCTGAGCTGTTACGGGCCAGCCCCATTCTTCATTCTCTGAGACGCACCCAACACAAGCGCACGGGAGCACGTGCGGACTAGAGCAGGCCAGCCAGCCCGTTTTGACTCATCGTTTGCCAATTGTCCAAACAATGAAAAAAGCAGCGTCTTTTTGGTGTGCGTATGACCCGGCCCGGTACAGGCTGTGGATTGTGATGGCCAGGGACCAGAGCAGCTGCTCAGGGGGGTTCTGGCAGTTTCTGGGCTTCAGAGGAGAAGCCGCCACCCTTTCCACAGCTGCTCCAGAGTTCAGAGAAGGCCGCTCGTCTTTCCAGGCATAACGAGAGAGAGGGAGAGAGAGAGAGAGAAGAAAAGGGAAAAAGAGGCAATCACAGAGGATGAAAGCAAGGAAGAGCTCAGCCCCCGCCAACCCCCCCAGTCTTCCCTCAACCCAACCCCCCCCCCCTTTTTCCCAGTCCCACCCCCTATCCCCTACCCCCCTTTACCCCCACCACCCCCCCCCCCTTCCCCCCTAAGACTTGTGTCCCCAGCTTCCCGGCTGGGCTGGTCCCAAACAGCTCGACAGGGGTCACATGCAGACATACCAATTTTCATATCTGCGGCGCATTATCCACCTCCCCCAAAACAAAATCCTGAAAGGAGGCAGGCTTTGAAGTGGCAGCGGAGTCCGTCGCTGGCATCTGTCATCCCTAGATCTTTTAACACCACGGTGTCCTACACATGCTGGCCTCCTCTCTCTCGCTTTTTCTCTGTCTCTCTCGCTCTCTCTGCCTCCCTCCCTTTCCCCTCACTCTTTTTTCCTTTCCCCCCCTACTGGAGGTTTAGAAATCTTTTTCTCCAAACCCTGCAAAAATTTTTACATTTTCGATGTAAAGCCAAAATTTTTTCCCTTGTTTTTTGATTCCTTTGTCTTGTCTCGGCTTGGCTTCTCCTGTTTTCTTTCTTTCATTCCTCTTTTCTTATTTGTCATTCACTGAGATTCGAACATTGCCTATTTGACAGAAATGCTGGGAGATTACTATATTTTTTATTAGTTTTTGAAATGCATGGTACATAGCATTGGCATCATCTTTACAGGAAGAAGAGGAGGCATCGTTTGTTTTTAAGAGATGTTCCAAAGATTACTACATTTAATTATTCTGAGTAAGCTGTCCCACTACATTTGAGAAATTCTGTGAATCAAGTTCAGTTTGTATTTCTATATATTTGTACTTGTTTCCATATAAATGTACACATTTTCAGTTATCATCACTGCAGCTTGAGTCACCACAGGACCTCAACATAAGCAATGCATGAAAAAGTGCATTGCTTCAGGAGCGAAGGAGCTGTTGAAGGTTCGGCTAGAGCAGGCCATCCACAGGGTTTAGTCCCTGCTAACCCATCAGGTACTTGAGCCTTTTACACCCCCTCCCCAGCATGCACTTTAACACCCTCGTCGCCCCCAAAAAAAAAAAAAAAAAATGCACTTTGTGTTGTAAGTCGCTCTGGACAAGAATGTCTGCAAAATGCCCTTAATGTAATGTAATGAAATGAAATATAATGTAACGAAATGTAATGTAATATAATGTAATGGCACCTCATATACAAGCTGTGACATATCAGCCACAATCACTGAAACTGCAAGAGAATTAAATTGTACTTGGCAAATACTGAAGAACATATCAAAAACTGTCTGTTTTTTTCTGTGCAGAAGTTATTCACTGTACTTTAGGCTACATATAAATAAAATGGTGGAGTCCTTCAGCCATTGAGTAAAGATTGGGTTTACGCTTGCCATAATTTTCCATCAGGGTAAAATCATAAAGAAAAGATTTTTTGAAAAATTATATGAACATAAATCATAAATGTACCTTTCAGTGTAAATGTAATCTTCTCTGGTTTGCTGACTGCTGGGAACAGGATGGTCACCCTAGGCAGATTAATGAAAGCGGGACTCCCATTTAAGGCCCATAAATCTCAGGCCCTGGTTAAAGATCTCCCTCCGCCCGGCTTTTGTCACTCAGCTGCTCCTGGCCGCTCCCAGCCTAATTTTCTGTTTTTGCCAGGGAAGATTTCACGGTTCACAAGATCAAAAGCTCGCATAAGCTCTCCGTTTTGTTTATGCCAGCCTACAACCCAAGCTAGGGAAGGGGATGTTTGTCTTCTGCATTCGCACCTCTCACCCCCTCTCTTTCTCAGACTCTCTCTTCCCTCTCTTTCCTCCTACTCTCTATCTTCCCTTCCCTCCTCCTCACGAAGCTCTTTCTGTCTCTCTCCTTCTCAAACTCTATCTTTCCTTCTCTTCCTCTAAAATGCTCTCATTTTCTCTCATCTCTTTTTCTCCCACTTCCCTTCAAGCTCTCCGTCCCTCGGTCCTCTTCATACACTTTCCCTTCTCTCCTCCTCACGGTCTCTTTCCCTATCTCTTCTTCAATCTTGCTCTCTTTCCACCACTCTATTTCCAGACTCTGTCTTCACCCCTCTCCTCACAAACTCCATTTTCTCTAATCTCTCAGCCCAATTTCCCCTTCGACTCTGATATTCGGCAATATTACTGTGAGAAGAGTGGAAGATTCCCAAATGTCCCTTTTGATAAACAACGTGTCTCGTCTTGGCAGTAGCGGTTCTGCAGGGTAATTATGAATGAGCTGAAATTCCTTGTTTGCAAGAAAAACCTCAAAGCTCCATCTTGTCTATGTAACATAGCATGAGGTGTGTGTCCTTGCTCCTTTTCCCCATCCTCTTCCTCTCCCTCGTCTTCCAATCCCACAAGTAATGTGCACATATTGATCAAATGTACAACCATCATAAAACTGCAAACATGTTTTTCCCCTGTCCATCAACCCAGTCTGGGCCTTCACCAAAAACACATTACAGAGTATCCACCACCATAAGCTTGAAAACAATCACCTGGGAAAACTCATCGCTGGAGAACAGCAGAGGAGAATTTTACTGACAGTCAAGGTAAGCAATTCCTTACAGCAGGGCCCTCCATGCTCGGGACCCCTGGAAGCCAAAGAACGAGGGTAACATAATGGCAATGAACATTGGCCAGAAGGACCCCATGGCATGTTCTGCCTTGGGCCCCAAGAGTCTACAGGATCACCTCTGAGGAACAGACTTACTGTAATGAGGAAAATGAGGGTAACAAAATGGAGTGTGCCCAAACCACCCTCCTTATGTTTCTTTATTTGCAAAGTGGGAGGGCTGAAGAGAAGAGGAGGCATAGATGGAAGGGCTGGTGCAGAGACTCGAACCCCAGGGATCACGATGTGGATGAGACAGCTGCTCAACAGACTGAGCTATCTGGTCTCCCCCAAAACACCATTTTAATCGAAACCAACCCCCTCTACTGATTGGTTTATTCTTCCATATTTGCTTAAATTCTCTTGTCTACACCAGCGGATGGCAGCCCTGGTCCTGAAGGGCCGCAGGGTTTTGCTGGTTTTCAGTGTGACTCAGCACTTAATTGATTAATTTACAGGGGTTTATTTCAATTCGCCTAACTTGGTTTCGTGGGTCTAAATTACCTGCTGAGTTTAGTGTGGAAACAAAAACCCTGCAGACCCTGCAGGCCTCTGCAGGAGCAAGGTTTGCCACCCTTGGTCTACACCTGTGGTATAAAACTCCAGGAACCAGAATGGGCCATGTGTGTGCTGGTTTTCACTCCAGACTCTGCTCTCAATCACTCCTGCTGGTTTACACGTAATGCATACAAAACAAAAATAGTTGTTTGTGTTGCCGACATTTCAACAGTTGTTTATAGTCTGTACTTTCTCACCCTTTGTTAATCTCACATGAATGAGTAATTGAACTAATTAAGGCAGCATAAATTGTTTGGTGTGAGAACCAGTGCACACACCGCCCTCCACAGCACAGAGGATGATACTACCGGTCCAACCTGCTCTGGCACTTGTTGTTATTCCTGTTATTAGCATATGGTGTTGTCTGAAATGATGGTCTTGGAAGGTAAAGGTGTCTGCAAATGTAAGAAATGTTAATGAAATGTAATGTCATGTACTCTGTTTTGCCTTCCAGATCTTTTAGTCCATCGTGTTCTTGGCAAAGCAGCCAACCTCCCCATCATTAAAATGCTTTCAGTCAGACCAGTCAGGCCTCTTTAGTCGGAGTGATTTGTCCCGAGTGGGAGTTTTCTTCTTGGGTGTTAATTCAACCCGCAAACAGCTGTGCTTGGTGCAACGCCATTCTTGCACATGTGTTATAAACACTCGGTTAAGCCTTCAGTTCCAGTGGGAGGAGTTTCGGCGACATCACACCAGTACTCACTCTCCATACCGTCAGAATACAAAGGGGAAATGTTTACAAAATGTAAGATATGTCAGTTGCTCTGGATGAGAGCACGACCTAAATGTAAGCAGTGAGATATTGCTGAAGATACAATTTTCTTTTTTATTTAAAAAAAAAAATCAATACATCTTGGAAATGTACTTTTGTACTGTGCAAAGCAATTTAGAGTATTTCAAACAGCCATTTCACCCAGGGCTGATTTTAACAAGGGCTGCGATCACAGTTAATACATTCACCGGGCCATGGGCTCAGATAATCGGGCAGCCCTGGTGCACTTGACTGAGACTGACTGAGGGTGACTGAGACTAACAGATTGAGGCTGACTGAGGGTGACTCTGACTAACAGACTGGGACTGACTGAGACTAACAGACTGAGGGTGACTGAGGGTGACTCTGACAAACAGACTGAGACTGACTGAGGCTGACTGAGACTAACAGATTGAGGCTGACTGAGGGTGACTGAGGCTGACTGAGACTGACTGAAACTGACTGTGGGTGACTCTGACTAACAGACTGAGACTGACTGAGGGTGACTCTGACTAACAGACTGAGACTGACTGAGGGTGACTCTGACTGAGACTAACAGACTGAGGCTGACTGAGGGTGACTGAGACTAACAGACTGAGACTGACTGAGGGTGACTGAGACTAACAGACTGAGACTGACTGAGGGTGACTGAGACTAACAGACTGAGGCTGACTGAGGGTGACTCTGACTAACAGACTGAGACTGACTGAGGGTGACTGAGACTAACAGACTGGGCTGACTGAGGGTGACTGAGACTGACAGACTGAGACTAACAGACTGAGACTGAGACTGAGGCTGACTGAGACTAACAGATTGAGGCTGACTGAGGGTGACTGAGGCTGACAGACTGAGACTGACTGAGGGTGACTGAGGCTGACTGAGACTGACTGAGGGTGACTGAGACTAACAGATTGAGACTGACTGAGGGTGACTGAGACTAACAGACTGAGGCTGACTGAGGCTGACTGAGACTAACAGATTGAGGCTGACTGAGGCTGAGTGAGGGTGACTCTGACTAACAGAGTCAGAGGGAGAAGGAGCTTAAGCGGCTGTGGTGTCGGCCCATCTATGGCTTTTTTGTGTCCCATTATTTCTTTTCTGTTTGATTCCTTTGCAGTTTTATGACAGAATGAGTGGTTTCATGCTGGGAAGTAGTTTTTGTTCTTTCAAAAATCCTTTATAGCTTTTCCAGGAACATTTTGAACCAAAAAAGTTCTTGAGAATTTTAAAAATACTTTCAAATAGTTTTCCCCAAAAAAATCAAATAAAATAAAAAGTGAGTCATCTGTGGCGTTGAAGTTGCACAGTGTGCTCTGTTCCTCAGCTTTGTGTCTTTCTTTTTTTTTTTTGTTTTTGTTTCAGGGGTTTGCGTGACGGCCAGTGAAAGTTTGCTGTCACAAACGGAGCATCCTTTGCTGTTGACTTGAACAACTTTCTCAGAACTGAATACAGTTGAATTTGTGTGCGCACAATGAGCTCTCATCTCAAAGCCTGGGCCTTGTTCTTTTCCTCTGTTCCTGTCACATCCTCTGTTTCCTTTCCAGGCCTGTATGCTAAGACTGGTTACTTGCTAAGCCACCCTGAAGACACTGACTATGTTGTGGTGTAGGCCTTTGGAAAATGCAAATGCCGCGCTGTGCAACAACCTGATTGCAAGAAACACGATGAAAAATAAAGGTTACAAAGGCAGACATACAGACAGACAGAGGAGATGATTAGACAGCCAGACAGACAGCTAGATAGACAGATAGATATAGATTGCTAGATTAGACAGACTGACAGACTGACAGGCTGACAGACTGACTGACTGACTGACGGACTGACTGACTGAAGGGGCACTTCAGCATTTTCCATGAGCTCCTACATCACCTCTCTGTTCTGCTGTTCCATGAGTATTCCTTCAGGATAAATCAGGAAGAAAGTTTGCCTAGAATGGGCCTTTAAGGTCTAATCTGAACCAATTTCACTCCCCTCCCCGGGTCAAAGAGGTGAGATAATTAGAGATATCCAGCAGTGCGAAGCAGGGATGGAGCCGAAGCCCTCAGACGCTGCGGCCCCCCAGGACCGTGATGGGGCTCTACAGGCACTTTAAATATAGCCCTGAACACTGAGCCCACATCGCTCTGAAGAAGCATTAATCCAATTGACCATTTTCAAAGGAACTTTTTTCAAAAGGACAAGCCTGTTTGAAAAGAAAAGCTCTCCGCACAAACGCAGATCCCAGGGAAGGATTTAAAAAAAAAGGAAAAAAAAATCCCAAAAGAACACAAGTCGCCTTTTAAAAAAAAATATTCTCCAAAGGGCCATCAAATATATTCAATGACCTTTCCTGATGAAAAGTTCTGAAAATGGTTTGAATTTTTTAACAACATCGGGATGATCTTTCAGGGCTTCAAAAGAGACCGAAGAATCGCTGTCGAGAATGTTCCGGTTGAAAGACAGAGGTGGTTGTCGAAAAAATGTATTTCCTCGGTAAACACTTCTTAAGCAGGGGCTACGTGAGGCTCTTTGGGTTCTAATACATTCTACACAGCGCTGTAGTCACAGCTGGGGATTGGCCGTGGTGTGTGAGGTAAAGCGTGTTCATCCAGGTCTCTAAACCAGGCCTCCTGCATAGGGCCCTCAGGCAGAGACCAGCAGGGCGCAAGTCTCATGAGGTGAGAAACAAGGCCGCTATGGCAACCAATACGGGGTCCTCCATCCAATCAAAACCTACAGTTCTGTATGCTCCTCAACTCTGAGTGACATACTTGAGGGCACCCCCCTTGGCTCTCAGAATGTTTGGGGGACATCTGTCAGGGCCTAGTTAGGTTTGAATCCCCTTAAGTTTGTGAAATGCTGTAATGTTATGCTAAGGGCAAATGCATTGGTTTTGCAGCTATGACTTCAGTGCAGCTGAGGATTTTCTGGACACAAAGAGCAACATAGATGATACTTAGAAACCTAATTAAAGGAAAAATCATGAAAACTCCAAGCAAGTTAATCTAATCTAATTGATACCACATCCTATCTTAATGGCATTTTTCATTTCTCTGGATCGTTTGAGATATTCGATTCTGCATAGCTCTGAGGACGGGCTTTCTCATATCTCTTTCAAAATTGATAAGGATATGTTATTAATAAGATATTCATTTAAATGAACCCATTCCCTTTCAGCTCTGCTGTGTTGTTTGATAAATAAAGAGATGCTTGGATGTCAGTTTGGGAAAGCATTAGCTGTCTATGAAATTTATTGAAATGTGTGCAATTTATACTTTGCAACAGAAAATTGAAGGTTAAAGGTGAATTCATAGAGCAATGGGGATGCTCCTTCTCCATTAGAGTTGGAAGTTATGAGCCAATCAGACCGTGAGAATAAGGACAGTGATACATCGAGAGCTTTAGTTGACTTTGCTATTGGCCAATCCAGGAGCTTGTTTACAACATTCCAGTTGCATTAATTATGTTCACACCCTGGCAATCTCACAGAGATTACAGGAATGCCAGACAACACACCCACACAACACAGGCATCAGAGTACATAGGAGATTCATTTCAAAAATATAACTTTTAATAAAGGCTACATCTCTTAATTACAATATTTTAAGTACCAAGTATTCTTTAAATGGAACTCTATATAATGCATAATTTACAATATTAAGTTGAACAAAAAAAAAAAAAAAAAAACATGGCAAAAAAATCCATTAAAAACATAAAATGTGATTACAAGATATTAAAAGCATAAAAATATCTTTTTTAAAACATAAAACCCTTCTAAGAACCAAGGGAGTATTGAGCCCTGACTCAGGGCAGACCACGGCAGTAGCGCCATGTAGGCACAGGTACTGTACTAATTAAACACTAGCAATAGTGTATTCTTTTTTTGTTGTTTGCGATGCATAATACAACGTATACTGGAGTTGTTCTGCTTTAGACACTATATGACAAACGAGTCAAAACAGAATTCAGTGATGGAATGACTGCAGTGTGTTGTGCTCAGAAATGGAAAGCAACAGAACCCAACTCTCTCTCTCTCTCTCTCTCAGTGGATGGTAAGTGTTCTGTTGCTATAGGTTACTCGCGTTTACATTCTTTCTTTCGTATTCTGATGTTAGAATTCAGGCTCCGTGTTTGGTTTTACCGCAGATGTCCTGTACGCAAACCAGATGGTCAGCTCCAGAATCACCTCCCGCCCCCATGAACCTCTTTTTATTCTGGGCTACCAGCAGGAGGTCCCAGTGCTGTCTGCATTGCTACACTAGCTATGCATGTTACCTTCAGCCACACCCCTTCATGAATATTCACAACTAGCCCGCAAATCAGAATACTTTGACCTCACAACAATGGTGGAGACAGAAATGTCAATGTTAGGAATGCGAAGCTGGCCATCTGGCTACTATAAACAATCTACGGTTTTACCCTTTCAGAGATATCAAACACAAGTCCTTTAAGGTCGTGGAGTCTGCGGGCCTTTGTGGTCTTCCTTTCATACAGTGGCCAATTAAGCCTTGGAAAACCGTTTGACAGTCTGTTAAAATTATACAATTCGGACACCATCCATAAATCTGTAAGAGCAGGTGGAAAGTCCATGAAATATTTAAATTTAGGCATGTATAAAATGCTTAATTTTTATACACTGACAGTCATTTAAGTAAACAAAAAAAAAAAAATATATGGTTGGCAATACTGTTTGAAAATTAAGTCTGGGGACTCTTGTTAAGTCAATCATTGACTTAAGCTGATCGCCTAAGTGCTGAAACACACCAAAGCCCAGCAGACTCCAGGACCGAGTTTGACAAACCCCCATTTCACGTTCTCTTCTCTCCTGCACAATACCGAGGCCACAGGAAAAGGCACTAAAACCACCTAAAGATGGAACTGGCGCGGGGGGATGGGGGGGGGGGTAATCCCGTTCTGAGGGGAGTAGAGGACGCAATGAGACTGCTCTCTAGCCTCACGTTTCACATACATCTCCCGACACATACAGGGGTGAAGGGGGTGTGGGGGGTTTTGCGGTACTCTCTCCTCTGCATTCACAACATTGGAAATGATCACCTGTCATTTTCTCCCAGTCATCCGAGCAGCAAGTCCATCATTTGGACGTGGGGGGGGGGGGGGGGGGATGGAGGGGTTGGGGGAACCCAATAAATATCACAAAATCTCAATCACAGCAGAAGCATCATTACAGATTACATGTAAGTATACATATACGCATCTATGTATATGCACATGTATGGGGCTTTTAAAATAAGCGCAACAAGTATTGGGCGCAATAAGTGTGAGCGTTTGGTGTCAGTCTATTTGTGAGTCACCGGTAAGCTTAATCAAACGGCAGTCTTTCCGTTAAAGCGGCCATCGGTGTCCAACAAAATCCATTCCAGTGGTTGCAGTCTTAGCGCTTCCCCAATTCCCTGGTCTTCTGAATACCCTTCGCTTGCGTTTTCTAAGGCGGGTTGGTTTTAAGGTATCTGATTGGTCCTCTCCGTGTTTCGGTGAATCTGTTACTTCATTTGTCTCGTGTTCCTTCAATAGCTTCTTCTGCCCATGCACTCCAAGGTCAAGAACAAACTTCTTTAAAAGTCACCTTTTTTGCCCAAAAATACTGTTTCTTTCTCCCCCTCGGCTGGTCTCGCCCTCTTTGGCCCGTTGGGCATGGGGGCATCAGTCCATCCGCTCCACCTTGCCCAGGATCCTGCCCTCGAACATGGGCAGGACGGTCCTGTCGTCCCACACCTCCTCAAACACTGCTCCACACTCGAACTCATCGCTGGCCTTTTTGAAAGTAGTACCTGGAGAACACACAGACAAAGGGAAGAAAGGTTAGCACCAGGAGCCAAATGATGCCCACCGTTTAAATAAACATCCAACTGGGTTTTGTACTTAGAAGTTCAACAATCAATTCATTCTCATAACAAAAATACACACAATAAATAAATACATTTTTGGAAAATAATACATGTGGGAATGTAATTACCAATAACACCAGAACATCAAAGACATTTTTCCTCTGTGTGGTAGGACCAAAGAAATATGTTCAGCCTCAAAAGGAAAAATTTTCATAGCATATTTATATCATTTTAAAAATGATTAGGTTGTATTCTATTCTCCTCTAACAGACCTTCCTTGCTACGATTACAGCTATGTTGACAGAGTAGTGCAAGGTTGCTTTGGGCCCAGAGACTCCGTGAGGGTCAAAGGGTCACATAGCTTACAGGCCGACAAAAACAAGGCGGAAAGTTCATTTCCAGGCATAACTCCAGTGTGTTCCTGGTGAAACCCCCAGTTTGCACACCGAGAGATCAGTGGAGATGATATAATGACTGGCTTTGTCATGGAACATGCCTGCTTTCTTTAACCTGTGGTAAAAAGATGGAATTTCTACAGCCTCTTTGTTTATGAGCGAAGCTAACCAAGTCATACAAACAGCGTGTGTAAAACTTGTCTTAATTAAAAACAAAACCCAACGTGTCTCGGGGTGTTTACCAGCTGGGAGGCCTCTGATGTAAAACTACAAAAAAAAAAAAAAAAAAAAAGGGTGTCTCATATTTCACTTGGATTAAAAGCTACACCAAAAGACAAAAAGCACTTTAAATCTGAGGTCAGACTTTTATTAAACGGGCGTGTTTGGCATTTCTTCACCTTGCCAGGCGGAACTCAGTAAAGAGAGGACAACGAAAAGCGTTGGACACACACTGTAATCGCAACCTTATTTTTCAGGAAAACGCTACATCCTTCACAGCAAGATCTTCAAACAAGAAGCCCAGCTGTAATTTGCTCAAAAAAACAGTCTTTCCATTGGAACAAGTTTTATGTGGCAAATAATTCCCTTCACAACATCTGGCACCAATATTGTCTGGCAGCTCCGCCTGTACTGTTCTCTGTTGAACGTCTGCCATGATGAAATTACCAAAAACTCCACACATTCACTGCTATTAAATCCATCAACTCTCCATCCATTTTTCTACCCAGAAATGCAGATAAGATGTGAGCGCAGCCCTTGAAAATGAGCCACATACATCGCAGGCTAACATGCTATGTTCTCTCACAAACACGCACGCGTGCAAAAAACATACACGCACACCCACACACAAAAACACACACGCACGAACACAAACACGCATGTGCACACAAACATATACACGCACACGTGTGTGTGTGTGTGTGTGTGTGTGTATAGGTATGTGCGTGTACGTGTGTGTGTGCATTCATATATGTGTTTGTGTGTGCGCATGCGTGTTTGTGTGCCAGGTATTGAGGAAGTGGGTTTTAGGTGTTTCTTCCCTATTCTCACAGTTCCCTGCATTTACAGATCATAGATTTTGAGTTGCAGATGCTGTGATGTCACTGGAGATGTCTTTGCATCCCTTATGTCCTGCTGGTGTCCAGCAAAGGAAGAAAAGCCCCTGTGCTCATAAGTCTATATGCAATCTTGTTTGAAATTGTATTATTCTGACCATTTTGGATGCACAGTAAATGCACTTTTCACATTCAAATCACAATACGACAAGGAACAGAATATTCCAGCGATGCCTGCAGCATCAGTAACCGACTGAGTGACAGGAACCTGATTTGGTGAACTGTGTCCTTCACTGATGAACACCGATGCTCCAATGGCATACCCAGTTCTGCAGGCCTCACAGCACCGTGCGTACAGCATTCTGTTTGAGGAGTGAGGCTAAGTCACACGCATGCATGCAGCATCGCTCGATACAACAGCGGAAGAATCCGAGCGCCCGCTATTTGTGCAAGTCTTTGTGCATGAAATGAAAGGCCCGGGCTTCAAAGACATGCTTATTAAGTGTGTCTTACCATGGAAATCAACACCAGATGTGACCAAAGCTCTTGTTAAAATTCCCTTTACTATTCAGTACAGTGAAAACATCCAATCCCCCACCCCAAAGTACCTCTCTACCACACACACTGTATGCGCACACAGACAGACACATAAATACTCTTATAGAGAGTGCACCAGCACATACTCACTCTCTCTCTCTCTCACACACACACTAACACGCTCTCTCTCTCTCTCTCTCTCACACACACTCACACAATGACATTTATCACAGATGAATACAGTTTTTGATACTTGTGGATACCTCTTGCATGGAACTCCCAGAAGCCACTGCAACTAAAGCCAGATCTACCTACACTGAAGGGATTCAGATATAGTTTAATAAAGTCTCTTACAAAATCGGTACAGCTACTACTGCTGCTAATGCTACCTGCTACTATCACTGTTACTGCTTATGCTGCCGCTAATGCTGCTAACACTGCCGCTACAGCCAAAACCTCTGCAAATGCTACTGCCGCGGCTAATGCTACTGGAACTGAATATAAAAAGTATAAGAATTAGATTTGATTTTTCAATACTAAAGGAGTGACACCCACGTGGCCCCTGAAATGGACCACGCTCACGGAGGGCCTTGGGGCAGCATGGCGGCCATGCTGCAGTAGAGGGCGTCTGGCAGGGCTGAAGTGCTTGTACCTGTAGTTGCCTTTCCTTTGGAGCTGGTCCTTGAAGTGGCCGAGCGTGAGGCAGTGCGCCCTCATCATCTGCCTGTAGGGGATCTCCTCGCCGCAGAAGAAGTACGTCACCACCAGCTCCGCCCCCGGCCCGCTCCCAGCGTGGCAACCCACCGGCTTCTTTGGCTCTTTGAGTCTGCAGATACAGAGACCCAGTTACAAAAAAACCCCTCACATAATGAACTATGCCCAAGGGGAGTCCAGTCATATCTTACAAAATCTGGTGTGAGATTATTAAATTATTATTATTTTTTTACTCTGTTTAATGAAAGGGACAGATAATAAAAAATACTGACACCATTGCAGCAGCAGCATCCTCTGTCTGCATCCTATACCTGCCCAGCAAGGCACTGAACAGTAAAACTAATCTAGACCAGCATCCCTGCTCTGAGAGGCCTGCTGCAGGCCCAGAGGGTCGCTGGCATGCGGTTCCTCAGTGTGGAGGCGCACTGCGCGGGGGTGGGCGAGGCTGGGGGAACACTGGGTACTGGGGTGGCAAAGAGGGGCTGGAGGCAAAGCAGGCGGTGAGCATTAAAGTATGGGGAGGGGGAGCAGGGCAGGTAAAATTGGAGGACAGGTACGGGAGGGGAAAGTGGATACAGAGTATATTCATAAGTGAAAATGTGGGGGGGGGGTTAGATAAATAGGGCAGGGACGGATCCAGAGCTGCCCGTGTCACAGGGGTCAAAGTGCGTCTGGCTGCGTGTCTTTGTTCTCGTCCGCGGCTTTGTAGCTACAGAGAGCGTCTGCTCGCGGAGGACAGCCAATTAAAAATGAAAGGGAGGAGAGTCAGGTGGTCACAGGCGCACTTCAAACACCAGCTGACCCGAGAACAAGACCAAAGATGGGAGGCTTTTAAGAAATAAAATAAAGCTGCTTAGGCAGGCCTCTGTATGTGCTAACTCTTGTGGGCAGCGATAGGAGAGTGAGGCTCTGTGGAGCTGAAAACATGCAAAGACACCTATGAGGGTATCAGTGGTTCACTTTGAACCAATCACCATACCCTGCTATGGAAAGAAAAATGTTTTTATTAGCTCAAGGAAGTCAGTTCGACAGCTCTAAATCTCACTCTTTTCACCAGTCTGTCATTACTTATAGGTGCTTTTGCGTGTTCACGCCTCTGAATGTGTGTTTGTGTTGTCTTTTCTCTTTTCATGCCAGTCTACAGTTCGAATGGCTGCTCTGAATGGTGCATTATGGGTAAAATACAAAGGCACGTACTCTTCTGGGTGAGCTCCAGGAGGTGGTGCAGTGTTTCCAGTCTGTATGGCAATGAAGTGAGGCCTTTCTCTCTGCAGGCTGGATGTTGAATGCCTGGAAAAACAAAGGTACATGTGTTACATAAGGGTTGAATAAAAAGTGAGGAAGGCTTCAACAGTGAGCTGAAATAGGATTTATTATTACTTTATTTCTGTTCGCGCGGCGTGACTGTATATCTATGCACCTCGGTTTGGGTGGCTTGGACACTTCCTCCAACCTGCGACAGGCCTCCTCCAGCTGGGCCAGCGTGTTGGGCGGAGACAGGGGGGGCATGGCGGGGTCCTGGATGAAGGGGTGAGAGGGCTGGTGCGCACGGGCGTGGCCGTTGTGGCCATTCGCTCCGCCTCCTCCCCAGGTGTAAACACGCGCTGGGGGCGTCCGGCAGGAGGGGTCCACCACGCAACCCTTTTTAGGAGCTGGAGCACTGTAAGGGTGAAATCACTGAATCAGCAGGGGGCATGGGATATAGGAAATATAGGAAACAGGAAGTAGCACTGTGCATGTGATACAGGAAACAGGAAGTAGCATTGTGCATGCGATACAGGAAACAGGAAGTAGTACTGTGCATGTGATACAGGAAAGAGGAAAATCTAGTGCATGTGACTCATTAAAGAGGTAAATCTAATTTGTATGACAGAAACTTCACTAAATTCATCAGTTAATGAGTTAATCACCTCAGATCACTGAAATAAAGAAAGGATGTAAGTTTGCTTCTTCAGAGTGTTTCAACAGGCCCTCAGCTGCCCTGAAATGCGGTGGTATGGGTGTGGCATGTAAGAGATTTAGGTGTGGTACATGATGTGGGCGTAGCATCCATATGATCGGGTGTGGCATAGGCGTGGCCTGCACTTACCTGTGTGGTCTGTGCTTGTTCTGCCTGTCGCTCTCCAGGATCCACTGCCACACGTTCTGGGAGCGGTCGGTGCCCTCAGTGGGCAGCTGCAGGGGTGAGACGCACCCCCTGCTCCCCTCGCCGTTGGGCTGAACCGCCCCTTCCCCGGCCTTGCACACACGCTTGGACGAGAATGCGCAGGAGTGCCTGTCACTGAAGTACAAACACAAACCAGCGTTAAACACAGACCCACACCTTTAATCCCACCTGCCCTTATCTAGATTAGTAAGGAAAGCAACACTCAGTCCTGCAAATTTAAGGATGCCTCCTGTTTTGAAGTGAGGCTGTGTGTGTATGCACTTGAGTGCTTAATTTAAGATGCTAATAGAATACACCACTCACACAACTTATTCTCAATTTTAGATACTGGCTGCTGATTTTTAGCCTCCAGGACTAAGTAAAACTATCCCATGATGCTCACCTCAGTGCGGGCTCCCCAGGGCTGCCACAGGGCTCTTTGCCGAGGCTCCGGCACTTTGGGAAGGGGCAGCAGTCTCCAGGGGCGATGGTGGGTGGGAGGCAGAGGCCCTGGACTCGCTGGGCGGCCTCGGCCTCCACCTGCTCCCTGGTCTTGGGCCCCGTGTGGTGGTGGACGTAGTGGTGGTGGATGTGCCGGGTCTGCTTGGAGAGGAAGTTCCGGTTTCCCCCGCAGGGTGGAGGGAAGGCCGCCGGTAACGAGCCCAGAGGGGGCCTGGAGGCTCCACCCCCGGCCCCGCCCACTCGCTGCAAAGCATGCTGCTCTGGGGAGCGCGAGCGCGGGGAGTGGCGGGCCATGCCTGGAGACTGGCAGCCCGGGGTTTTGAGGACACGGGAGAGGTGCTCGTCCAGGATAGCTTGGGGATCCTCCTCGCAGGAACCGGGGGAAAGCACCCCCAAAGGATGGGAAGGGTGGTGAGTGACAGCACTCGGTGTCTCAACTTCATCCCTCTCTTCCTCCTGCAAGCAAGGATACACCCATCAGGACCACCGGACCCCAGAACACCTACACTCACTACAAACTACAACCTAACCCAACTACACTCCCAGTCCCACCCCTGGCCCCGCCCTGCTCACCTCCTGGATTTGCTGCAGACGCTCCTCCAGCGAGCTCATGGTGTCCTGCTCCCTCTTCAACCTCTCCAGCCGGGAGATCAGCTGCGCGGCGAAGGCAGCCGGCTCCATGGGGGTCATCTCCTTGGGCAGTCGCCGCGTCCTCTGTGGCGAGGGGACAGACACCAGGCCGAGGGGTGAACAAGCTGCGTTATTGATCCTCTCTCCCATTTCACAATCTCTCCTATCCCACTGAGACCCTCTGTCTCTCTCTCTCTCTTCTGCCCTCCCTCCCCTCCTTCCATCCATCCATCCATCTTTCACTCATGGCCTTTCCACACGGTTGGAGGTGGGTCACTCTCCCAAGAAGCCCGAGCTCCGTCTTTCTTGCCACCTAAGCACAACCCCCGAGTCGTCATCAGAACCAGTTCTGAAGTCATGGGGCTTCAAAGGATTCCCTGTCAAACTTCAAAAGGGCGAGCTAAGGCTGGGAGGGACAGAAGCCTTACATCTAGGAATAAAAGCTGCATATTAACCAGGAGAAGAAGCAGGAGAAGAAGAAAAAAAAGGGAGAGAAAATTAAAAAGGGGGGGGGGATAAGATGATGGAGAGATGTGTGCAGGCTGGAGGAGGGAAGGGGGGAGAGACAGGGGAGTCAAACGGCGGGAGATCAGAAAAGAGGCGGCCATTTATTCCCGGCTGCATGCTGTGCACCTTTGAGGTACGGTAGAGCCACATTATCCAAGTTTTCTCCCCCCTCTGTATGTGTGGGCCGCTGCCTTCTTCTTCCTCTTTTTTTTTATTTTGTGCTGCAGCTTTCTTGATTTGACTTTTTTTCCCTCCTGTTCCTCTCATCTCTTTGTAGAGAGGATGAAGGGAAGAGAATAAAGGAGAAGGCACTGCTGGTGAGCCTCGCTCGCCGCACCACGCCGTGCTCCCGCTGCCTGGAGCCCAGTGCATCATGGGAAACGTGGCCATAGCCACATCAGATGGGAAACAACTGTCTTGGCCGTGTAAAGAGCTACAGACACAAGGCTCTCTCCCTGAGTAAAGAGCTACGGACGCATGTTCTGTTCTTGCACAAAGACCTGCAGATGCAGCAACTCTGCTTAAAGCACAACTGACACGAGTCTCTGTGGGTAGACCTGCATATGCAAGATCCCTCTGTGAGTGAAAAGCTACAGAACCTAAACTTCTCTTTGCATAGAGAACTACAGATCCAAGCTCTCTGCCTGCAGATGTGACAGAGTAAGAAAACAAATGATGGGAATTCAGATTTGGCACCTGCTTTTTAATGCGGTACAGGGCTGAGGGGTGATAACTCTTGTTGGTAATTACATGAAATAAGACTAATTTCTTAAAATGCCTCCATAATGGCATCCTGGTATTTGATCAAATGGTGGGTGAAACCAAGAGAGAGGAGATGGTGGGACTTACAGGAAAGTGAGGTCACATGATGAGGGAATAGGGTGGGACTTACAGGGAAGTGAGGTAGGGTCACATGAAGGGGAGAGGGTGGGACTTACAGGGAAGTGAGGTAGGGTCACATGATGAAGGGAGAGGGTGGGACTTACAGGGAGGTGAGGTAGGGTCACATGATGGGGGAGAAGGTGGGACTTACAGGGAAGTGAGGTAGGGTCACATGATGAAGGGGAGAGGGGTGGGACTTGAAGGGAGAGGGTGGGACTTACAGGGAAGTGAGGTGGGGTCACATGATGAAGGGAGAGGGTGGGACTTACAGGGAAGTGAGGTGGGGTCACATGATGAAGGGAGAGGGTGGGACTTACAGGGAAGTGATGAAGGGAGAGGGTAGGACTTACAGTCACTTGAAGGGAGAGGGTGGGACCGTGAAGGGAGAGGGTGAGCTTCACACTGCGCTGCATCTCCCTCTGCTGCAGCTTCCTGTTGCCCATTGTGTAAGGAGGGATGCCATCTCTGTCAGGAGACAAAAACAGAGCCAATGAGAAACCAGAATGTGCAGGGAGAGGATGCTTCTAAACATGAACAGAATACATAATTGGGGGGGGGGGGAATCACCACAGACCAGAACAAGTGGCAGGAATACATACCCTGACACAATCAGAGACCAATAAGGTCATGGGGTCACAAACCCTGGAACCAGCCAACCAGGTATCAGAGTAGGTGGTCTCAGAACTTAATTGTGGTCTTACTTTCATTAGTAATGGCAGAGAAAGGGTTCACTAACCCCCAAAACTCACACATGAACCTGCTAACTTCCTCTGGGATACGCTATGTTTGATAAGTTCAGCTGTTTATCTGATGTTCAGATCTGAAAAAGTACTTATGTGGAACAGTCTCTTTTTTCCGTCTCTCTCTTAATTAAAACTTAAGGCGGATGCCCTAAAACTGACATTCATCAGCGCCAGAATCCCCAGAACGTCAGACATGAAAAACATGGCTTTGCTTTCAACAGCACCCAAAATGCCCTGGCAGAGGCTTGCATGTCCACTGCCATGTGGGAGGTGAGGTCGTCCCTTTCGCTTTAAAGATGAGAGGGGCTCTACAGGGGCACTTCCACACCACCCCCTAGATAGTTAGAGGAGACTCAATTTAAGAGAACAGGAACATACAGACTCAAAAAACAAGATGGCTCATTGAATGGCTTCAGCAAGAGTCTATACATTTTAGTGTCTTTGGAATCAGGAATATTAATGCATAAAGAATATATGATCAGCCTGACTGATGAAGTGTAAAGGGTGAAGCTGAAATCTGTGAGCAGGATTCATGACATAAGACTTAATGCGCCTCTGATCACGATGGGAAAATGCAACTGGTTTCATGTTTACAGAGGAAGGGCACATGTGTGTGACTGCCTGCAGGAAAAAAGTTCTTTAAATATCAAGGTATTTACCAAAAAAAAAAAAAGAAATACACAAACCAAATCACTCATCCAATCGTTGAAACTTTTCAGGCAAAAGAGGACTATGCTGACTCAAGAAAAAAAAAAAAAAAAAAACATGGTAGCTATGTGAATGGTATTTGCAAGAATCGATGTGAAGTCGGCGTTTTTGATACAGGAATATTAATACATAAAAAGAATGACTGAGCTGAAAAGAGCAAGGGATCATGGGAAAAGCATCGCGCGCGCCCGCAGCTGCAAGGGAGATCTTCCCCAGTCGATATTCCAGGCAAGCACTCTCTTAAGACGGCCCACGTTTTAATTTATTTAATTTTTAAACATTTTTTTTAAAACTCAGAGGAGTGTGACCTCGCCCAAGCATGGTTTTTTTTATTTTTTTTTTTTATTTTTTTTTCGCCGGCGCTTTGAACCTCTGGCGCTCATGCGCGTTAAGCGCGCGAAACCCATGCGCTCCAGCCTTCATTTGGCAACGACTCTCCTCTCTGATCTGAGCCACATCAAAAAGCTGGTTTGTAAGATAAGGTAATGTTTGAAGTTGGCGCAGTAGCATTCCCTTGCGCCCAAGCAAATCCATAAATAAGATATAAGCACAAAAAAAAAAAAACCTCCACCACCAACACCCACCCACCCCACCCCACCCAAGTCCCAGGCTTTTTTCCCCCCCCTTTATCTAAAATGAGATTCAGATTTGTGCTGTGTGCCTTTTGCCCATAACGAATGGCCTCACGAATCAAAGCGATTCCCAGCGAAGGGGGGGGAACAATGAGAGACAGGAAGGATGGCCAAAGGGACGGGGAGGCATTGTATCGACTCACGTTTTCACACGCCGTGAGCGACCGCAATGACTCACTTAGGCCAACGCATGTTTTGGCAGCGCTGCTTTCACTGTCATGCTTCAAAACACCCAGGCTGCAATTCACTGGACATCTTGATTGGGTCTTTATCTTTGACTTGTAAGAGGTAAGTGATCTAACCATCATTTTCTTTTTCCAAACAATTTGACAAGTTTGGCGATCTCCAAAAGGGGAAAGCGCTTGCATTTTAATTGGCATTCAAAAACGAAAAATAAAACCATTGACCAAATCCAGGCCTTAAGACGGTATCCGCAATACAAGGTCTTCACAAAAATGGCTTGCATAACCAGATGGAACCACAACTTTTGGGTCAAGGTCCAGAAGTGAGTCCTTACCTGAAAGAGCTATTCACACACACAACAGAGCCACACACGAACCCACCTGGCAACGGACAGTGTAACACTCCCAGGTTTTACAAGGGTCAACATCTACACAGCAAACAAGCAAGCCCTGTAGTCAGGGAGTTCAAGACATATAATTGACTATATCAACACATCTGTATTTGCTTATGTTGATATAGATTTGTTAACAGTACGTATGTTGACATAAATGTGCTGGTAAAGATTTGTTGACCGATGTAACATGACAGCTATTTAGCTTTAGCCTTTATCCAAGACAATATATGGTTGATTAAGCTAACTGGAGGCACAGGGGTATGAGGGCCTTGCTCAACACAGAGGGCTTAAAAGATGCACTGATTTTATGGTGGGTCCCAGTCAAGCATGTTAGCCACTAGGCTATAGGCTCCTCTATGTCTTGACATAGTTACCTCCTTATACATTTTTTTATAACTGTTGTGTCATGATTTTTTTCTGCTGTAAGGTTTCCCCTCACAGCAAAAATTGATCTTATCGGTACTTTTTGACCCCATAGTGTTTGCCTGCATAACTCCCATTCCTTTCACCGAGCTTAATTTTGGACGCTTTTAAAGAAAACACACAAAAAATCCATCTATCATTTGGACAGACAAGATGCTAAATTCAAGCCCACGGCACAAGCCGCCATGTAGCATAACAGCTAACTAAGCCAACTCAAAGCCTCTGCCGAGCCTTTTCTATACCTACAAGACAAATTAGCCAAATTAAAGAACATACAGACATGATTCTACTATAGTTAGAGGGAAATATAACTATAAGAATGGTCTTCAATCTCTGTCAGAAACACTTAACTAATGACATAAAGTGATTGGTTACACACTTAACTCACCTCAACTGTTTTTTTTTTTTTTTGGATATGCCAGATATGTTTCCAGAGTCCAATATGGACTCTCGGGCTTTTCAGGACTACTGATCTAGCGCTTTCTGCACTGCCGCCAACTACTTTGGACACTTCAAAAAAGATTTCAGTCTACGCAGAAATTCTGGGTTTGATTAGCCTGTGTGGAAACAAAGGCAAAAGCCAGCTAGTGCCCTTGAGAATTCAACACTCGCATCAGCTACCTGTGTGAAGAGCCATGCTAACAAAGCTAAACCTGAGCGACATGCTAAACCTGAGCGACATGCTAACCCTGAGCAGCCTCAGCTGCTCCAGTGTGCCAAAGATTCTTGAGTTTGTGTCACTGCTGCCTGACACCAAAACCCTATGTAAAACACTGAACCAGTAAGAAAAGGTCCTTTATTTCTGACCCAAGCTCTTTCAACCAAAACCTCCTCCTTGTGTCATAAAACGCCTGCATCCTTCCGTGAAGGTCAAAGAAAACAGGCCTTTTTTTTGTAAAACAGCTGAGTATTTTAATGCAGGAATGTCCATTATAAAGGGAACTTTATGAGACCATCAGCTTCCCCAGAGGTCTGAAAAACACGAGCCCCCCACGCCATAAGGGTAGATCTAATACCAGCTAACGCAACCTTGTGACCAAACCACTGCCAGCTACTGCCCTGTTCTCTACATCCACTACAGCATCCTTACTGCTGGAAATTTCATAAGCCTAGCCTTGGTCCAAGCTTAGCTTAACCTCAAACTCCCTTCCATTTGCAGTCAAAAGCTCTTTACTGAGCTGATTCTCACAGGAATCAGATCTCTTGAAGACTTATTCACTGGGGATCTACTCATTCAAGGATCTCCTGAGCTCATAAGCCTCCCGAGAGCCCTGTGATTGGCTGAAAAGGATCAAGTTAAAGTTTTCAACTAGGATGCGTGAATGAGGTGTCTTGACCTCAAACATGGGTGGGACTGCAGTCAATTACTGGCTTATTTCAACCAATGAAAATGTTTGTACTCCTCAAAATAAAACACAATGATTGGTTATAGGGATTTGCTTCTATCCAAAGTGACTGACACTATTCAGGAGCCAATCCCTCCAGGGTTCAGTGTGGGGTCAAGAGCCTTGCCGAGGGGCTGAACAGTGGTACTGATTTAATTGTGGCTAGACTCGGGCCTCAGCTAGCTTTCAGGATCTCAGTCAAGCACCTCAGCCACGTTACTCTAAAATCAGAGTTCAGAGTTCGTTTCAATGGAAGTCATCCTTATAGTGTTATGCTGTCTCATTCTCCAGTGACTGCTGTCATCCTCCACTCGATTCACTTTCTCAGTCTAAACAGTCTCCACTACTGTTCAGTCACCACCACAGTCAGTAAAGGAACAGGGTGGTGGGAAAGACTGGCAGTGTGGGGGACGGGGGGATCCTGGCACTCTGTATCTTAGGTGACCAGTAGTCCTGTCAGTCCAGAATCCACTAACCCCGCGAAATCCTGCCTGGCACCTGATCCCCGTCACGCCAGTCCCCCGGTAGGAGGGAATCAAACCTCAGTGTGACTGAGCCCTCTTTCATTGGCTGCCAATATTTTTGCACAACTTTGTCTGAGGTCCCACGGGGCGGTTTTCCCTTTAATGGAAATCGATTCAAGAATAAAATGAATAAAAGGAACAGTAACATTGGAGCAGTGGGGGGGGAGGGTGTCTTGGCTATCCTCTGCATATGTTTAATCCATACTTCCCCCACAAACATTTTCCCTCAATTAAGGTGAGAAGACACTTCCAAAAAAAAAAAAAAAAAAAATTCCTCCCACAATATCCGGTACTCAACACCAAAATGCTGGTCCCTGCTTTAAAAGGATATGTGATCTCACACTCTGCAGACACATCCAACAACATCTCAACTCCAGCAGTCTGACAATAAAACTTTGAACCCAAACTGGAGTTTGGCAGTGACGAAAGGGCACAGGGAACAGGTTTCAGCTGGCCTCCTTTGCCACTCTTTTATTGGTCTGAAAACCCAACAGGAAGTGCTGCAACTGGAGGGCAAAGTCATAAAAATAAAAAATAAAAAAAACAGTGCTCTACCCCACCCCACATGCAGCGTGCATCCTGTCGAACATGCATTTGCATGTGCGTCGGCATCAATTAGTACTCCAAAACTGCGTTCGATCACCATAGGGCATCGCTGGCAGCAAAGGATGACCCCTAAGCGATCGCGGCTCCTCGCCACTCCACCACTCAGCCCCCACTGCAGCCAGCGAGGCCGATCTGCTCACATTCCTAAACAGAACATCTGAGACGCTGGCCACTGACGGGGGTCGCCTCTATCTCTCATTACTGCCTTCAAAAAACGAACCATGAAACACAAGCCAAAAAAAAGAAAGAAAAATACAAAAAAAAAAATCAAGCGGCTGGGAACAAAACCATTTCTCAAAAAAAACGGCTTTCAACATCTGCTCCTAACAACCCGTGAAAATATTTTAACCTCTGCCCGCCATCAAAGCGCAGCAAATGCTGCAAAGAAACATGCGCCATGAGACGTGGGCCTCGGCGCGTTTCAAGATGTGGTTCAGAAAAAGGAAAAAACAGCCATTTTAACTTTTCTCTCTCTCTTTCTCTCTCTCTCTGCTGAATCCCAGGGGGTCTAAATGATGGACACCACAGAAGCACAGTGAGCAATGCTGGGATGCTTTTTTCCTCCCCGATATGTGGCGAGCGGTATGCAAGGATGCAAAAATATTGGCAAGGCTAATGACTGCATGTTACTCATGAAAAACTGAAAGGCACTCTATTTTTCTCTGAGCATACTCGCTACATGTACAACCAGAAGCTTTGAATAATTTCTGGCCAATCCCCACAAGTAACCAGGTATAGCCTGGAAGAATCCACCAATCAGTGAGCACTGTTCTAATGGTTGTTGTAAACATACAACTTTAATTGGTGGACCTTCTGTCTCTGCTTCTTTATGGTGTGGTGATGTAACTACTGTCTTGTCTGTGGATGTTTTCATTGGGAGTAGAGAGCTGGTGGGAGGGGGCAGGCACTCACACGCTGCTGTCCGTCACAGACATGGAGTCGTCCGTCATGGCATCACTGGAAACCTCGCTGTCGTTGGCGCTGGAGGCCGGGACGAAGACGTACCCCGTGTTGACATGGTAGGGGTTGGCGGGATCTCCTCCTCGTGATCGGCATGATCTGAAGAGAACCAAATTCATACAACTCAACTCGGAGCGTCCATTCACACAATCTTAAAAGTGACAAACAACCAAAAGTCGATGGAGTAGTCTCTCTTTCTCTCTTACATACGATGTGCTATGAATCGAAATAAGAGCTGACAATGAGTTCATTGTCTACATGATCAAGGAGTCCAACAACTACCAGTGTTACCATCAATGTCCAAGAAAAATGTGAACATGTTAGTTGTGAGAACATACCTTTCCACAGTTTCTTGAAATCAGTACTAATTATACTAGTCATTGGTGGATTCAATGGTCATTTATAAAGCAGCTCTGCTAAGACAACAGTAGAAAGCTATCTGCAGTTAACCAATGCTAATGGCCTAACTAACACCTTACTCCAATGTGGCAAAACAAATCTGTTCAACTTCCAGGACAGTTCTTTGCCTTTGAAATCTTGAGCATGCCAGTGCAAAATGTGGCCAGTGTTCCCGTTTAGGAACACATAAATGGTCCTGAGAACACCCAAGGTGAGCAAGCCCAGCTCAGCAAGGTTTCCACCTGCTTCAACACCTGACAGACTCATCTGAGCTGACTGCGCAGCTGCGGTCTGCCAGCTCCAACTGTGTCAGACTGCGCAGTGACTGCACTCCTCCTGTAGGTGGACCACAGAGAGGACACAAGCAGTGGCCGGCCGTGGGACAGGCTTTTGGGCACATGAGAGATGAAAAGTTATTCAAAAAGGGGAGGAGGGAATAAGCGTATGGGCTGTGAGTATGAGTATGTGCTCCCGTGCTTAGATAGCCTTGCCTTGTGTAGATGCCCTGATCTCACTCAGGGAAGCGGCAGTGCTCTCTTATCCCTGGGATGCTGGGGTGAGACGGAGCAGAGCTAGATGAGCAGCACAGCTGTGTGGATGGACAGGGCCGAACCCCACACTCTCACTCTTCCCATCCCTCTCTCTGCCATCCCTGGGTCCTGGCCCTGCTCTTTCACAATGGTGGTGATTTCTCTCCTTCACAACATCCCTCATCTACCACCACCTCATCCTGCTACTCTCTCTCCCTCTCTCTCTTTCTATCACCCCCTGCATCTACCCCTCTATTACCACTACCTGTCTCCCCCTCTTCCTCCCTATACCCCTCTACAACCATTATCTTACCTGTCTCTCATTCTCTCTCTCTCTCTCTCTCTCTGATTGCCCCTCTGATACCAGCACACCACCTCTCTCTTTCTCCTTCTTTCTGACATTCTCGGGCACCTCCCTCCAGTCCTCCGCCGCCCTACCTCTCCTCTCATCCCTCCCTCCCTCCCTCCTTCATTCTTCCCACTCCTGCGGTGATGCATTCCTGCTTTGGAGGAGGAGGAGGAGGAGGAGAAAGAGGAGGAGGGGGATGAAAACCTGAGCTTACAGCTCGGGTAGGAGGAAGAGAGAGAGAGAGAGAGAGAGCAGGAGGGAGGGAGGGAGGGAGGGAAAGAAAAGAGAGAAGAGAAAAGGGGAAAGGAGGGCCTCTTCTTTATGAGAATGCCTACTGCCAGGAGTTTGTGTGTGGAGAGACTCAGCACGACTAAAGCCTTAGGCCCCAGCTCAGACCTGACCTTTGGAAGCTCCTGCAAAGAGTCAGGTATTTACACACAGCTGGACCCACATATTTCCCTCCCTCTCTTTTCCTGCATGACCCCCCTCCCTCTCTCCCTCCCTCCCTCCCTCTCTCTGCCTCTCACTCTCTCTCTCTCCCTCTCTCCAAAGCACACTGTCAGTGGGATTTTACAAAAAAAAAGAGATAAAAGCTGTGGGGGAATAAAAAAGGTATAAAAAAAACTTGAGGTAAATAAAACAGTGAAAGGCAGGAGATCTGAGGTTTTTGAAGAAAGGTGTGCGCGTGTGTGTGTGTATGTGTGTGTGTGCGCGTGTGTATGTGTGAGTGTGTGTGTTTGAAACGACCTGATTCAGAAGAGGAGGATGAAGAAAAGCAGAGGAAGTTAACTCCACGTGTCTGGGATGGAAATGTTCGGACACGCAGAGCTGGTCCTGATCGGGGGAGGGGGCGGAGCCTAATCCTCATTGTTCCATTACAGATGGGAGCGCAGCGGCCAAGCGATCAGACCGAAACGGTCCGCTCACTCCCGTTAGATGCAGCACGCGACATGTCTGACACAGTAGTAACAAACCCCCAGTGTCCACAGACGTCTGCCCCTGCTGCTCCTCAACTGTCCAGTTACGAGCCAGGCATTTACCTTACATGGCCAAACTTGGTTTCATACCTTTGCAGTCTTCTCATTCAGGATTCCCCCCCCACGCCCCCCAAGGACCTCTGACGGACTGACATAGTAAATGACAAACAAAATGACTCCTTTTTTTGAAGCGAAGACTGTATACCAAAAAAAAAAAAAATTACCAAAGTTTAGTAACCAAAAGATGGTTCGAATATGTTTTGTTAAAAACATGAAACTTCAATCAACCAGCAAATTTTCAGCTAGGACTTTCCAAAGTACACTAGTGTTAATGTTCATAGTTCATAGTCTCTTGAATGGAGACTTGCAGTTGGGTAGCATTTCTACTTGCGGGTGGAAGAGGGGGTGGGGGGTGGGGGGTGGGGAGGATGTGCGCAGCTGACACATAACTTTGCCACGGTATTACACACTTGATAGCCGGAGCCAGACTCTGTCCCTCTGAACTTCCTGTGGAAGGCGATCATCTCTATCTGCAGAACGATTTCAAAGCACAGGAAGCCGGCGCGAGCCAGCAGAGGGCCGCCTTCTAGACACCATTTACTTAAAATGGAAACCAGCTACAGCGAGCAGCCCCCCCCACCCCAACCCCTCTCTCCTTTCTCCTCTAACTTAATGCAAGCCAGGTGACATACACACACATCAGGGGGACAACATGTATTGTTTTTCCCTGTATAAGTATATAAATACATAGTATTACACTAAAAAAATTGCCCATGTCTTGTTAAGGTTCCCAAACAATAGACAAACATTTTCACTTTTGGCAAGACCCACTACCAAGAAACACACATTAATCAGCAGCAGGATTCCAATGAAAAACCCTGCCATACACGGATTATCTTAAAAGGTTAAAAAAAAAAGACAGTTTAGAGCCCCAGAATCATTAGGGCCTCAAATTAAAACTAAATAAGATTATTAAACTATGTCGATTTTACTTTAAATCAGTTGAGTTCCAGTACATGCATGAATTTAGCAAATATGTATTAGTTAACATGTGAATGTGAATGTCTTACCTGAAACCGTTATCAAGCACCTCCACGGTTCTCATAGACGCGGTCGCCCTTAGTGCTTTGGCAGATAGTCCAACCACTGAAGCGGCCAACGCTTTGGTTTTAAAGTCATTGCAACTCCACTCCTCTTCTTCGTTCAGCGTGGGCAAGTATCCACACATCAACTTAAGACTCCCGAGCCCGTTCGGATTGACGTGAGCCGGGTTTTCACATCCGGTGCGGACGTATTCGAGGTACATATCAGACGTTAGGAACATCTGATAAGCGTTTTCCTCCATTGCTGTCTGTATTTCGGTTTGAGCCTGGTCAAACATCGCGGAGTCTATCTGTTGCCTCTTGATATTATCCCTTATATAGGTTTTAGTCGCAGGTTTGAGCTGCTTAGCAACAATGCTGTTGTTTTCTATGTACCGCTTGTAAATAGCTTTGGCAACTCGTAGGGTTTTGGTATCATTGAGGTCCATTTGCCTGAACCCATTACAGGCGAACCAAAAGTCTAAAGTGTCCACGCATCTCTCCCGCTCCAAAAACATCCTGAAGAGGTGAGCACCGTCTTGGTCGCCAAGGAGAGAATGCAAAGACTTGGTCCAGCGAGCAAGCGGTGAATCCGGGGAGGCACTCCCCTCTGGTTCTCCGAGCCCATCCTCGTTTCTCTTCGCCGGTGAACCAGGAGAAGCGAGGGCAACCGATTTAGCCTTGTGCTGTGATCTCATCGTGGCAAGTTTGCCGGCGTCGTGGCACGGCGCCTCTCCCTCTTCCCCCGGGACCGGAGGACGAGGCGCATCTTCTCTGAAGCTACTGCCGATGGGGTCCACGAGCGCCCTGCTCATAGCTTCAGCTTGCTCTGCCGCGCCTCGCGTCTCTGTTCCAGCTTCTCTGCGAGCGGCTGTAATCTCCTCACCCTCTGAAGTCAGCGGGGGACCCACTCAGCCCGTCTTTCTCTCTGGAACAGAAAGTATTGATCTAATCAAAACCAGATCCGCCCAACTTCAAAGGCAGAAGAGACGTAGTGTAGTCTTTTCAGACCCTCGCAGGTTTTCAGAAAGGAGAAGGAAAAAAGAATAAGAGGGGGAATGGAATCATGACAGTCTCTGGTTTATGTGCTTTTATTCGCAATCAAAACAATATCTCGACTCATATAAATATGAACACTGTTGTTATTTACAATATGAACTGGGTACCTCACCCCAGCACGAACGGGGCGCAATAATTAAAACCAGCACTGAAATTTATAAAGGAATTTGAGCTGATACTACAAATGGAAGCTTGAAACAAGTGTTTCCGAAACGACATCATAGCCAATATCTATGAAACTTTAAAATAAGTCACATACAAAACTGATAAAACTGAGTAAAAACACCATGTGGCAACAGTTCGTTAAATTAGAAAGATCTGCAGAGCCCCCCTCTGCTGTGGTATACCAAGCGCCCATGCGTGGGGCAAGTTCTCTAGTAGCTACCATAATGTTTATCATCTCCCCATTTAACTAGCCCTCTAATTTCACAGCGCCCGCACTGTACACTTGGACTCGTACCCCACTCAACGACCCTGCAAGTTGTTCCTACTCCAGTTAAAATGATCCCGACAATCACGCCAGTACAACTGCACCACTGCACAATAAGGCTCATGGGTACGCAGAGCCAACATTTCGGGAAATGAAACAGTCGCAGCATTTAAGTGAACGAAGAGCCAGCCAGCACATCAACATGTTAACTATCTTTAAATGTAGCCATTTCCATGAGCTACAACGGATTAAGACAACGAGTTGGTAAAAATGACAGATAGCAGTATGTTGCTAACAGACACAGCTATGAAGGTGGACACCGGTATCTCACCACACTTAAGTTGCAATGTACAATGTACCCAAATTATTTGCCACTAAAATGAAATGTATGTTTGAATGCATTGCTGAAATTCCTTTCCACGCGAAACTAGATGCACAGCAATGGAATGCGTACACGGTCAGCCTCAAACGATTTCCATACTGCAGAAATGAGATGGAATTTAATATTTTAAGATACATTAGGTATACCCGGTAATTCAGTGAAAGGTATCGCGTCTAAAAGTAACTGCACATCACGAATCATTGTGCTGAGAATGTGCTCTGCCGAAAAGAACAGAGTGATGTAAAAAAAAAAAAAAAATCAAGCTCCGTGTATGTACTGAGAATTCTTTCATGCGAAATTAAACATTAACACCCACAAAATCCCTCGAACGTACAAGACTGACTGCATTTATCAAGACTGGCAACTCCTTGAAGCGCAAAGGTAATAGCCTCCGTCCCATTCGACAACTGACCCTAAAGTACACGGGGTAGTCCCTCTTCACAATGTGTCGGGTGGGATCTGGTGCACGTTACACTTTTTTTCTCGCCCATTTACGTCCAATAAAGCCAAAATACTCATCGAAAACGGGAATAAAAACACACAAGCACACCAACCTGTTATCTTCAGCCATTCCAATACGAAAAACCTTACAAATACAGAGTGTATTACTTCAAAGCGAATCAATCGGACATCAAAGCAAACCAGAGACGCGCCAGCGTAAGGATCTCATAAACAACAGTCTCGCAACTTACCATCGATCCATGAGTTTGCTCCTCAAAATCCCTTCTATTCTATTCTACCACAGAAGATTTAAATAAAAAGTAATCCACAGTTTCCACTTGGAGAAGGTTCCCTTACGTTCCGTTCGGGTAATGTATTCGTTGCAAAGAGGGAAATCAAACGTGCCTTCTTCCCGAAAAAAACGTTGTTTTCCCTTTTCTTCACAAACTGTTTGAGGCAGTCAAAGCAAGCAGTAGATCTCCTTTAGGCTATTCCAATACGAACTGTGCTAAGGTTTAACTGCGGACATCAAAGTAAAGAACCGACGGCCTGGTCCCGAAAGGTAGATATAAAACAATTATAACAATTTCCTCTTTAAAGAGAACATGTCTTATTTTTATTTGCCGTAACAGGTCCCTTCTTTATCCAGTTGTGATTCCTTAACGTAGGGTTCTGATAGACCTAGAACATTTTTTGAAAAGTAATGGAAATATTTTTTTTTATTATTAATTCTGGGAACACAAAGTTGCTACTAAGTTGCAAGGACCTTATCAAAGACTAGCAATCTTGAGCCAACTCCCCGAGGCTTTGTAACGTCAGAAGTAAGTGATCTGCCGCCCCAGCATTATCCCAGCAATCCTTCTGTTGCTACATAAACTTTAAAGACACAGGCCTCTTTCTTAAAGACCTGCGAAGTTCGTTATTTAACCCGTTCCTGTTCGGAACGCACGAGTAGGAAGTCCAAATGAGCAGTGTACGTTGTTATCATCGCGAAATCATATAGAAACACACGTGCTCATCTCACATTTCTCTGATTTTGCTGCATGCTGTGGCCTCCCTCCCCATCAAGAGCGTTTCATGAACAAAACAATGGAACAAAGAGGAGAGATAAAATCACACCAATGCTATTTATGCACAGTAACGCATATCTGGCTCGCATGAAACCCAGCCTTTATATAGCAACATTTCAAACATCTTTTTCTCCCAACGACTTCCACTAACCGTAACAACCTTGCATTTATTTGTTGGCAATTAGTAAAAAAAAAAAAAAGCATGCATATTGCAAATGTGTATGTTGAATATTACAGATACTTAGAAGAAAGAAAAAACAAAACAAAAAAAACTTACTGCGTTTTTGCCCTTTTTAAAATATGGGGATTGCTTCATTTGCTGGGATCTTTGAAAAAAGCCAGGCACTTGATCCTTCCCCATGATACTTCAAAGGCTATATTGTTTCTTTGATGTCTAACATTAATTTTACGGAACAGAATATAGGAGAACATGAATTTATTTAAATGTATATACAGTTTAATTCTGCCAGATTAAGCTTGACAGCAAAAATAAGGACCATAAAGTTTATACGTTTCTAGTATTTATTTATAATTTGTTCAAATACTCTCATTATGTTTGTGATTTAAAATATATAGCTAATGCTGCAGTAATGAAATGAAAAACAACTGTGATGTAAATATTGGTAGTGACAGTATAAGTGTTGAAATATTCCGTTTTTTTGATCATATATTTGGTCTTTGGTAGCATTTTGGTAGTCTTTGGTATCTTCCTCACTCTTCTGAGTCCTCACTCTACAAGGTATCTTACACTCAACAAATATCTTACATTTGGGCTTCCACATACTATATCCCAATATATATCTCATTAACTACATTTTTCTTTTGTTGACCGTTGCGACCCCATGCACCACCCTCAGCCTTGCACTGGAAATGCATGTGCTGATGGCACCTGGCTTAATATTGTCCACACCTGTGGAGGTCGGGGTTTGGCCTAGTTAATGGGGCGACTGTGTCTCCCTCGGGTCTCTCTTTTTCTTTTTTCACGTTTGCACCAACATCCATGTATGGAGCTCCACACAACTTCATGGATTTTGTGTTCCTCAGACTTGTTTTTGCATTATAATTTTGTCAAATAAAGCCATTTTTTATTTGAAACATTGAATCCAATGTCATTTATGGTGTGGTCTCACGAGCTGGTCCTAACATTGACATAAACCTTTTACCATGGTATTACCCCCCAAAAAAAAAGAATTGAATTAACTACCTAATTAACCTTTGATTAATTTAGTGCTCCATAAAAACGCTTACCCAGTGACTCTCCAGGACCAGGGTTGTGAACCGCTTGTACTAGATCATTGGGAGGGTAAGGCCAAGCTTGAAAGCCCGGCATGACTATGGGTTTTCATTCCTACAAAATCCCTGACTGGGCTAACACTGACTACAGTACAGCCAGTAGGGCTGCACAACATTACCAGTGAAGCAGGGAGAGCTTCTGCACCGAGGCAATCCAGATTGCAGTCCACTAGATGCAAAGACTGCAAAACTCAGCTGGAGAACTGCAGAGTCAGAAGTAGCCAGAGCGCAGTGGCTGTGCTTCACGTCTCTGGTCAGCAGAAACATAATTTGTCCTCATCAACATGCCAAGCCTCGAAGCCCAGACATGTCAAGCTCAAGTGCCAACAGAGGGCTTGTCTTGGTGCTGGCTTTTCATGCCAACAAATCAGTGCTGTTTTAATTGGTTCAGTTACTCATTCAGCAACATCCAAATAACTACGCTAGAGCACAGAATGTAAGCAACGGTTGTTATTTGGACAGCACATGTGGCTCATTTTATGTTACAAGCATCAATCAGATTGCAGGAATCCTAGGCCATTTGTGAGGGGCAAGAACCCCAGAAGTTGCGCTACGTCGTGCTGTTGTGCCGAATAAATGAACAAACTTACCCAGATGCCCTATCAGAGATCGAGCCTCTTGAACCAGGGAATCTGCAAGGTGGGCTGATTGAGACTGTGCTGTGGGGCACAGCGAGAGCTGCAGCTCAAAACTTTTACTTGCTGTTAAAGTTACCAAACAGACCCTTTGTACATTTCGCTTGTATTTTATTAACTGTGAATTTCTTCCAGAAGTGCAGTTACAAGATGAGGTAGGGTGTCGTTCATGTGAGTTTCTATTGGACTGTCCCCACAATTTCTTTAGTATTTTCTTTCATACTGGCACCGTTGACAGCTGAGTTACACAGTTGAGTCTGAAGGATTTGAGAAGATTTAGCAGCTCTTTTCCAGATGTATGTGTCGTTTTGACGTAGCTACTAGCACAGCATAACACAACTTCTGGTGCACTGGCCTCTCGGAATTCTGCTGCATAGTTGAAGTGGCCAATCAGGGTTGGGCTTGGCTTGTATGCAGTCATGATTCATTCATCGTTTATTTCACGTACCACGAGATGCAAATCCCGACTGATACCTTAACCCAGTTTTTAAGGGGCACCAAGACCACAGCAACATGTGAAAATGGTAGCAAAATTTCAAAGATTCATAAACATGTAACAGCAAAAGGAAACATGTCACCGCATCTCCTCTGGTCAGTGTGGGCATCATGGGATTTGTAGTCTCAAAACCAGGCATTCAGTCTCTGATAAAACATTCAAATATCTTTGCTAACGTTTCGGGGACTTTACGTCCAGCAACTGGCTTGGTGCCTGCAAATTTCTGACATTGACTTTGGTTGGTCGGGGGGTTGGTTTTTCATGTCACACACCAACCCTTGAGACCTGTGATGCATCAGAAGTCGTAACTGACCAACATGTTATTATTTACAAAGCACATCCCAGTAAATAAAAAAAGTGTTTTTCTATATTGCAGTGAGTAACTAGCCTGGCACGTAGTTATGATGTCATAACTCTGAGCCTCAGAAGGAAAGCAAGGGTTGTTCCAACTGCATAATTTACTGTAACATACTCAACAGGAGGGGACACTGAAAACTCAAGATAATGTGGCAAATGTGATCCAGTTGAGCATACAGCTACCATATTTGGGTCAGATATATTTGTATATATATAGATATATTTAGGTCAGATATATTTGGGTGTGTGGAATTTATAGGTTTCAAGAAAATGCTTTTCTCACCCAGCAATAGTGTCAGGTTCACAACGTTTCCAGGTCTTTAAGGCAAGGCAAGTCTGTTTTTGCCTCCCCGCGTTTTATCTGACAGCTCCCTGAAATTAGTACCCTGTGGCTGCAAACCCCCACCTCAGTACAATGGTTATGTTTGGTACCTCTATCCAACATCGGCAACAGGCTTCACTGGTGTGGCCATTTAAAACACAAGTACACAGAAGCATGTGATGTGAAACTGTGGTGTCATTACATTCATTTAAAGTACAGTATAAACATGTAATAGTTGCAAGAATCACAATTTTAGCAAAATTTTATTCTATCTGAAAATATAAAATGGGTAATTTATGAAATATGGTAACAACATAAACAAAATATTCTTTGGAGGGAAAATATTTCCCAAGTTGGGGGTCCTTGACCCCCATTTTTGGGAACCCCCCTTGCAGCATTTCAGGAATTGAAATTAAAAAAAAGAACAGCAACACCCAGTTCTGGAGAATTTCAGAGAAACACATTTCTACATTGTTCATGGTTGAGCAATGTGTTCCAAGAACATCCACCCTTTATCCCGCCCCCTTCCCCCCAATTCACTGCTGCATTCGTACCCCGTGTTGTGGGGGCGGACATATTTGATGGAACCAGTTGTTGCCCTGCCGTGCCTTATTTTCTCATAGCCCATAAAGAAGCTTCCTCTCGAGAGGGCCTATAATTCATGCAACTGGGCAGCGGGAGGCAGCGGGAACAAAATGAATACCTACTGGATCTCATCATCGCAGAAACCCCCTTGTTCCGCGGGCGTAAAAACACAAAGCGCACGTTCCGTTCCCCGGTTCCTGACATTCAGACTAGAGAGAGAGACAGGCTGGTGACAGAGGCAAACAAGGCCCAAATCTGAGCCAGGAGTGAGGGAGAGTTCTGAGGGACTGAAGATAGCTTTGATCGAAAGGCACCGGGGTATAAGGGCGCGACCGGGAGGAGGGGTGGGGAGCATTGGCGTGGCAACAATTGGCCAGCCTCGCCGGGGTTTGATATGGGGTAGGTTGGCCTCATCACAATAGCGTCGTCCTTGTCATGCTTGGGCGCCTGCGGCGGCACGAAACGACTGTACACTGACTACGTCTTCCTCCGATTTCATAGGCAGTGTGTGGTTGGTGGTGCAGCCGCAACATGAAAAGAAGCGAGAGCGTCGTCACGTGAATCGGAGGAGTCTCGTGCTCGACTTCTCCTCCCACAGCTGTCAGGGCGGGTGCTGCGGTGAGGTCAACAAGTTCGGTTGAACATTCGGGTTGGGGAAAAACGGGGAAAAATCGGGGTAATTATATATATATATATATAAATAAAAACACACTATGAGATAGCGTGCAAACTGTGAAAAGGTGTCATTCTCTGTTAGGTGTACCCTGGTATTCATAAGTAACCACTGCTGTGCTGGTAACTGAGAACAAGGGTATACTGTCTGAGGAAGTGAACAAACAACTCCATATACAGTATATGGTAATAAGGCTAACAGATGGATATACTGTACATCCACAGAGGATTGGGTGGGTATATTCCATATGTCCTTCACTACAACACTGCATATTGCCATCCTGACCAATCAGCTGGGTTTAGTGGGTTTGGGGCAGGAAGCAATACTGGTTCCCTGGACCTCCCGATTTTACAACTGATTTTATGGCCATAAAAAATCATAACAGTGTGCAATCCATTTGTATGACGTTTGCAAAATAAACATAGTAAATTTCAATCTTTCACCACCAGCAGCAAATTCATGGGTGAAAAGAGAATCTGTAAATCCCATCCTTGTGGGCATGGTAATAAACAGTAGAAGCACAAAGTCACTCAGTGTAATAGTGAATCTCGCAAAACACAAAAGACTCCCATACACTGGGAAAACATTCAGCGTTAATTTGACTACAGTGGAGTTTACATGAGTCCAGATGGGATCAAAATACTCTGTCAGAGTCAAGTTTACTCAAACGGATGAAACACTCCACATTTTGCCATGCAGGGTGAAGTTACAACGCAAAGCGGGGGAACAGTTTTGGTATTTCCACAAAGCGTTTTGTGAACATTTATGTACATACATGTCAGCTCTAACTTCTCCTCAGAAGATGAGCAGCTTTAAGGATGGGCAAAGTCCACAGTACACATTACGTCACAGGCATTTAGCAATCTCCCTTACCCAGAGCAGCGTACGCAGAGTACATTTTTGTTTTTACACACTAGATATTCACTGATGCAATTTAGGCAACGCGCCTTGCTCTAGCATGGGCAATCGAGCCCACAAACTCTTACAGAGCTACAGGCCCAGTATGTATAGCATGATGGTTAGGGAACCGTGAGGTGCGCCATGAAGTTGCTAACAAGTTCCAGATCAAAAACTCGTGCTACTGTGTGATTCATGCATGTACCCTCTGAGGCTGATAAACAGCGGACCATGGAGGGGTTCAGCTCATTCGTCTAGTATGGAGATATTGGGAATGTGTCCTGGTACAGTCATTAGAGGATCCTTTAAGGTCCATTTAGCCTCATTACGCAGAAAGCAGAGGGATTTGGGCTTTCTAAATTATTTGCCAAGTGTAGTTTCTTCTTTCAAGTTCACTTAGCTCCGTGCAACAAAAGACAAATATAACTTAAGTGCGACTTGCCCTTTTAAAGATTTTGGGACAGAACACAAAAAAAATATATAATAAATGTGGCACTTTTTGCAAATGATCTCAACGCACAAGATTTTCTTCTGTCATTCAATGGCATTTCTCTCTTTTGTGGACCTTCAACAAAAATATATTTTAATGTGTGAAGACCTCATTATATTCATTCAATATAGAAAAATATTTAAAACATAAGAATAAGATTGCCCCGTTGAGACAAAAGTTTGGAGGGAAACTGAATGGAACCCACAGTGTGGGTTGAAAATGCTCTGAAATAAAGGTAGGCTAACCTCAATGAAGCCCAAGGCAGTTGATGGAGGAAGGGTACAAGTTAAAAACGGCTTTATTTGTTGAATAAATAAAGGAGTTTTCATTTTAAACCCTTCCTCCAACAAGAGACAGATTAGAGTGTCATTGAAGTAAGCCCAGGTTTATTTCAGAATTCTCTGACCACGCACTGTGGTCCTGAAACAGTTCCCTTCTCTCAATCAACACCTTGTACCCCCCCCCCCCCGAGTTTCTCATGAGGTGCCACTCACTGAAGGGCCCAGAGACAGGGGCCTTTGGGGGCTCTGGGCGATGGTGAGGACGGCCATTTTGGTTGCAGAACAGCCGAACGAGGGTCTGCACCTCACTCTGAGGAAGTGCTGTGATCAGATCCTGCTCTCAATTACTGTATTGTCTGTGTCGTCCCCACAACCGCCCCCCCACCCCCAACCCCCTCCTTCTCCTCTCCTCCTTCCAGCTGGAGCAGGGGGTGGGGGGGGGGGGGTTAAACTCTTAGCAGTTCACTTTGAAGTGATTATCCCTTTATCTCCAGCCAGACCCAAGAATTTCTGGAGTACAACAGAAAGCGAAACCAAGGGGGAGGCTTAGGACAATTATCTAGGAAGTCCACGCTGAGAGAAACGAGAATGTCCAATTTTTTAAGAGATAGAGAGAGAGGGAGTGATTCAGTGAGGGAGAAAGACAGAGAGAGGGAGAGTTAGAGAAGGAGGAAGAAATACACAGAGACATAAGGAAAGAGAGGGGAAAAGAAAGGTTGAAAGAGGGTAAAAAAAAGAAGTGAAACAGAGAGGGAGAGATACAGAGGGACTGACAGTGAGGGAATGAGTGAGATAGCCTCGATGGTAAATAGCTGTTTTTCCTTTCTATTCTGTGAGCAAAACAAACACCAAAGAAAATAGTTTCACCTTCTTGAACAGTGGTAGGAGGGAGAGATGGGTGGGGGGCAGTGAACGAGAAAGGGATCAGTGAACAAATTGGCAACGGAGGGAAGAAGGGATGAAAGACGGATGAGAGAGGGAGTGAGAGAGGGACTGGAGGAGAAGAGAAAGATGGAGGGAGGGAAGGAGAGATAGAGAGTGCTGCTGTTGTCAGCAGAATCAGACGGCATGCGGGCGAGTATGCTGAGAACACAATTAGACTGTGGCGTTAAGAAGGGCTTTGAAGTTTGACATGGTGCCTAACACCCTTAAAGAAAAGACTGCAATTCATCTGCCTGTTATGGACGGTTATGGGAGATCCAGTTAAAAGGACCAATTTAAGGAAAATCAACCTTAATTTCGACTTGAAACGGTCTGTAAGTAGGTATGGAAATACAGGCGCTGCAGTAACCTGTACTTGCTGATTAAAGTCGTGAGAGCAGGGAGGTTGGAGGGGAAAGGTTATTTTTAGGTCCCTCCCTATTTTCTCTTTAATCCTATTAAATGCCTGACTTTAAAGTTTTAACATTGCACAGAAACAATGTGAGATGTACCTCCTAATCTCTTTCTACAACCAAACCCTCGTTTCTACCTCAGCGTCTTGCAGCAATAAGCTTCTCAGCTTCGCCCCCACTTTCTGGTTAAGGTAGTGGCATGGATCTTTAAAGTCTTTGTTTTTTTCCACTCTCATTATTCTAAAGATTGGTGATAGGCTGCTCACCACTGGCACACATGAGCTCAATGTGGCATTCGGGAGGTAGGGGGTCCCCCCGCTCACAGCCCAAGTTGTCCAGCGCGGACTTCCCCGAGATTTCCTGTGAAAATGTTTGCTGTTATGATAGTGGTGAGTCTCCATGCCAGTATTGTATCGCTGAACCATCCACCCCAGCTGAATGGATTCGTAGCGGAGAGCACAGAGAACTGAAAATCTGAGCAATCTCACAGCACAGAGAAGTCCATGTGGTGTCCAGCGGTGGTCTGGAATAAATTATGACCGTGATTCATGATTACTCCTGTGTTGGAAGAAGACTTTTTTTGTATTCTGTTGCATCCATAGGTGGCACTATCAAGTTAACTAACTTCAGTTTTTAAAAATGGCTTGTAATGCAACATTTTCCTGCCCACTGCATGTGAAGCACGTATATGCCATTAGATTGTGAGATTAAGGTCTTAAAGTAAAGGAGTGCTTACTAACTGGTGAAATTATGTTGTTCTGAAGTGACGATAACTCTTGTGCTTACACTCTTACACTGCATAGGTAATTCCGACGATGCAGGCTTTTTCACGCAGTGTAAAGGTACAGGTCAAATGTGGGCGGGCAGGAGTTGCAATTTGGCCTTTTTTGAAAATCAAGAGCAGCATGGAACAGGAGCATGCATAACATTACATTTAGTCACGTAGCAGATGCTCTTATCTACAGTGACTTACTCGGCTTACATTTTTACACACTATCCGTTCACACGTCTAGATATATACCAAAGCAGCGCAGGTGAGGAACTTTGGCAGCAGTGCCCTATCTGAGAATTGAACCTGCAATCTCAATAAAAAGCCAGCTGCTTAACCATAATGTGACACTTCCTGCCCTCAGGAACTCTGCCTGTGTCTGCATTGCTGCCTTATTTAGTTTGACAATCATCCCTTCTGAAAATTGTCCCAAATGCCGAACTTTTCCACCGTCCTAAAGCCCTTGTGGTAAAAGCATAACAAATTTGAGGTGATGTGGTGTTGGGCTACGATTACTTTTTGGATTTGTGGCCTGTTGGAAATACCAGGTTGAAGCTGGAGGTCAACAGGAGGTCAACCAATCTCCTCTCTTGACCAAATGAAATCCACTGTCCCAATGATGGGGATGCTGTGCAGCAGGAGATGGCGTCTTTTGGAATGGGATGTTAGCATCCTAGACTAACTTGACATATCCTTCCTGTTTAAACAACAAAGACCAGACATCCCTGTCCTCCTGGCTCTTCGCGAGAGAGTCCAGCACACCTGGCTGCCCGCGCAATCATAAAGTTGCCATGGCGACCCGAGGCCATTCCAGCCGGAGGTGTTATTTATTTTATTTAATATTTATTTCTGCGGAATGTGTCTGTTCTCTGTGGGTTGCTTTTTGCTCTGGGAGGGCTGGCTGGTGTCCTGATTCATCATGCCTCTCCACAGCCCATCTCTGGCGACTGTGCAGGGCCCGAGCTTCAAAAACACTTCCCAGACAAAAGAGAATATCAGCAGTAGAAGAGAGCACATCCGCGGTGCACTCACACCGAAGAAAAAAGTTACAAGCAGCAAACATTCCCATGAGGGAGCAAGTAAAAAAAAAAACGCACACAGGAGATTTGATTCATTTTGGCCTCTAACAGGAAAAAAAAACAATCACTGCTATAATTATGACTCAAATCCAAAAATATTATTCAAAACATTCTGTTTGGCTGGTAAAAACACCATTAAACATGAAATGTACTGACAAAGTTAAAATCTGAGATCCAGCTACGTGATTCATAATTCAAAAGCCTGTGGCATTTTTACTGGGACCTGATAGATGCCTCTCCCCCCTTTGAATCTACAAAATTATACAACAGCAACAGTAATAAAACGTTTCAAATTCTAATGCATAATACTGCTGTGGGGAGACAGGAGGTTTATCTTTTTGTAAAAAAATGTCTTTAAAAATTGCATGTTTTTTTTTTTTAGTTTAACCTCTGAAGAGTGCTAGTGGCTTTCAACCTGGGTCTTCAGATTGTCCGTTTTAATTGCTGTGCGGTGAAATCTGTTCAGGGTTGCTTCATCAGGGGAATTTTTAGAATCCCAGGATGAAAATTTATTTAAAAAATGTTTTTTACTGAAACATCAGGGTAATTTCTGGGCCCTTATTATGGTAATTTAGGGTTACAGAATTAATTAGGGGGGATTGAAATTTAGGGGGAGTCAAGCACAAAAACCTGGCAACCCTGATCCCATGCCATGCTGATGGTGACATCATACTGTATGTCCATGGTCTCCAGCTGCTCTCAGTGTCCTCATCATCAACACTCTAATGTAATTTTCTGACCAATCACCACTCTCAACTGAAGCTGACTAATTTGCCTGAGACAAGGGCAGATACAGTGCTGGATGCTCTCAAGAGAAAACAACAAACCAAGGTAGGCTGTGGGACACAGTTTCCTCATCAAACTCTGGTTTCCAAGTTTTTATCTACGATGAGTCGTATGCTAGAGCATTCCTGAGCAATTTCTGAACAATTATATTTCCTTAATTACACATTTATAGACCCACTGTAATATATTGCATATAACATTGTATTTAATTCATGTTCAGTATATAGGTATTACACATGATATCCCATTTTCAACATGCTTCCTTGTACCAGTGTTAAATTACAGCCTGCAGAGAGAGTACTATAAAGATTTCAAACATGACCCATTTCACTGAGGTATGGGATACGGAGGTAAAGGGGGCTTTGAGATGGAGGATTTGTAGAAGTCTTTAGCAGTCTCTGTGAGGAGAGATAGACAGTTGTAACACAGGCCTAAAATGAGAACGTGTTGAGGGTGCACGTACCTGTCTGTCTGGCATACCTGTCCACCCGCACCAACCCTGTCAGTCAAAATCAAGCATCACACAGACTGAGACTGATGGATGTAGCAGCTGCCCTGTACCCTTCTCATGTCAAACTGCTGAGCGGCTGCGTGCTCAGTTACTACTTCAATGGGACACCCAAGCCAAGTTGTGTTGGTGAGCCGGTAAGATAACACTTTGTCATCTGGACCAAATATAACATCCAATGCCCTGTACACTGTGCTGCAGGTGATGCCTGTCCTTCAGATAAGATGTTAAATTAACTCACTGTGGTCAACAAAGAACCACAGTGAGTTACCCCCCCGACCCCCAGGTTTACTGTCAGACAAGCTGTTTGCATTTGGTCACTTTATCATCTCTGTATCTGACTGCTTACAGAATCTTTCTGTTCCCTTCTCGCATTAATTCCCCAGCTCGTCACTGCAAAGGCGAGCGGAGCTCTCAATTGTCCTACCTGGTTACGTAAAGGTAAACAGCAGCCTGCCACCACCAAGACACAAGCACTAACGTTCGTCTCTTCGGCTAGACTCTAGTGACTCCTTAAAACAAATTAACCCACGTCTCCTTAGAAAACCAAAACCGAGGCACTCAAAACTCCGGTACGTTTATCGCGCCCAAGGAGCAGAAACTTCCAACAACAACAGTTTGGAATGATTTACGTTCATACTTTGCCTTTGTTCCTCAGATGGTCCCCTTTACTCGGGACGCAAAATCAGCACGCAAGATAAAGATCTATTGGCTTAATATTACCGTTGATTGAAAGGCAGACGTGCGCAGCGTGACGCCGCCTGAGAAGCCGTTTCAGGCCACTCCAACCAGACAAAAGAGCATGACGTGCAGAAATTTTGGTTCATTTCAGCACACATGTTCTTTGTAAAAGAACACATTTTAACATCAACTTTACGAAAAACGTATTCAGGAGAGATCAAAAAAAAAGGATCAGCTTCAGAAACTAATCATTCTCATGTAACAAAAAACGAATCAAGAAAGGCTCTTATAAAACACGTTGAGTTACTTGTACATTACACATATTTTTAAAAGTCTGAGGATGTTTGTGTCACTGGTAGAATATTTCTAAGGTTGGGTCCACTTATTGTTAGGAAACTCTTTTGGATTATCTGTTTCACAAAAGCCACTCTTCAAGGCGTTGGCAGTTCTTACATTTTCCAGTTCTTTACATAATCAAACACAATAGCAGGCATTCAATGTGTCTATCATGAATGCACTCTCTGTTTCACTATAAATATGTATTTCTATATGTAGCCAACAGCCTACCACACAGTGTAAAGTACAAATGAGCTACAAATACACTAAGCAACAACAAAATGACTGGAAATTATTAATTACAGCCTACAGTGAGTTCCTACACTCTCTGCCTTTCACCCTCTTTGCACAGATTAATGTGTTCCCAACCCCTGTGGAAGGAAGACCTGTGAGTCAGCATTTAAGTGTTTTTTTTTTTTTTTTCAGCTTTATAGCCATTAGTTTGAATTATTTTCTTTTGCTTTGGGCTAATTGCAGTTCTTACTTGACTCTAAGTTCCCATCAACACCTGTCATGGTGGCCACACCCTTCACCTTGCCACAGGTGGACAAAGCTAATCTCTATTCATCTCACCTTTTCAGCTGTCACCAGTGTTGAGTGAACGAGGCGTCTTAACACAAAAAAATAAGTACAGCTAAAACTCTGTCAGTCAGTGACTTTCAACCAACGAAAAGGTTGCGCTCTTAAAAAAAAAATCATTAATTCAGTGGGTTACTGGTAACATATGGCTCCAGCCGTTTTTGGTGTCATAATATCTCATTAGAAGCTTTCATATAGTAAATGTTTCAGTGTATACGTGATGGGAGAATGAGATTCCATTAAACAAAACATGGCCTGTGAGGTGTAACCTTTTGATTGGTTGAGGTCAGTGATCACCACTTCACTGTAGCTCTACCCATTGTGATGTTCATGGAACCTGTCTCCTGTCAACAGTGTGGATGTCTCTAATACAAAACTGCCGCATGATTGAAAATGAAAATGTAAAAAAGACACAAATAAATACTTTAAAATAAATATGCTCATACAAACACTCAAATTAATACTTGAAAAACCATGGCAAAGAGGAAGTCAAAAGAAAAATGTCACTTCAGTTGTAAGATTTTAGTCCTGTTACGTTTTGATTCCTAGTCAATCACAGAGCTGCACTCATAATTGAGGTGCACTAATAATTTAATGGCAACTAAATCGATTTATTCGGAAATGTGTGTCGCTTCCTTTTTTTTATTCAGAGTGGAAATGTTTGCAATGAAAATCAGTTCTGTGTTCTAAGGTCTTCTTTTCGGATAACATCGTACTGAGTGTTGATGCTAATGAGTGTCTCTGCCATTACACCAGTCAGAAACCCTGTTTAAACAAGATTCACTTCAGTGACATTCTGACTCAATATGAGAAAGTAATATGTCTAACTCAGAGAGTTACTGATGCTTATGGCAGATTTCCATGTCACATAGATAGGGAAGAGAAGCGTAGAGTGATCAAGTCCACGTCCGATGCAGTGCTGGGTATTCTCTCCACTGCTGGTAAACAACAAGCTGGGTTGCAGGGTTTATTCTCATCATTATGTACTCCCATGTTCTGGCATTATCATTTTTGAAAATGTACATGATTTACTGAAATTATGTGTTATTCATATTTTAATTGGGGAAAAAAACATGTATTTTATATATGCTGTACATTCAGTATCTAAGAACCTGATTCTGAAGTAAAGAAGTGGAAGGTAAAAACATGTTTGGTAAACAGGATATTTGATACATTCACTCCATATTATGCAAAATTATTTTCAAATACAAACATAAATAAATAAATGTCATGAGAAGAACATACAAACAAGCAGGTATTAAAACAAAATGAACAATGTCATCGACGGAAAAATGGCACACAAAAGGTTTTTCTGGAGATGGGGTGGCCTTTTGGCCTCCGTGTTATGAGTGGTAGAGGGAGGTGACAGACTCGGCGATTCTCACGTCTGTCTGGGATGTAGCTGTTCCTTCATGCCCTGGTAAAGCAGCGGTGAGGGTATCCGCTTCCGACGGTTACCTGAGGCAGAGGGGCGGGGCAGATACAGGTGTGTTAACTCCTGCGCCAGTCCCGCAGGGTCACACAGCACAGGGACCTCGGCCACGGGTTCAAGCACACACTGTAGAGAGGAAGTTGTTTCACTCTGCTCTACTTCAGGTAGTTACCACTTTATTGGTGTCACATGATGTAACTTCCTGCATTTTGCCACAATGTTAGGTCTTATAGTGAGAACTTGTTCCCTTTATTTCCCATTCCTAGTCACAGAAGCCCATGACAGAGCATATATGTGTTATACCCCACAGATATAACACATGTGACTCAACTAATCATTAGCTTGAGAATCACTCTTCTACAACAGCCACCTTACTGCCTTGAGTGGGATGTCTGTGGGAAGTATTCAGGCTTTGGATGTAAAGGGGTGTGCTTAAGAATTAACATGGATGAAATTTATGAATAGAGGAGACATTAATGGGCAGGTACGGGCAGCACCTTGATGATCACGTTAAGTCAGCATATAGTTTTACCGTGCCATTCAAAAGAAAGCATTCTCTTATAGTACGGTGTCACTGTCACTGCCCTGGGTCATTGGCTTTCTTGACTGGTGCAGACAGGAACACTGCCCCCTGCTGGCCTCCATACAACACACAGCTGTGACCTAGTTTTCCCAGAAGGTCTGGAGACTAGACGGTGACAAGAATGACTCCACGCACCCTCCAGTTTTGGTATCCTGCCGAGGCTCTACGGTTGGATATTAAAACTGAGAAGAAACACGTTGACACTTTCTGCTCTGCTCTGACTGATTTATACCACATGCGGGTATGTGTTTCCACCACATTGCAGACTCCAGAGTACTGCCTCTCTACGTGGGCCTGTTTTATAGCCAAATTTTGATTTTCGTGGGAGTTCCCATCCAAGTGATAACCACACTTCAGCTGGTGAGCAGGAGACTCCAGGGTACTGCAGTGCAAGAACACACACACACACACACACACACACACACACAAACCAGACATACTCTCTCTCTCTCATACACACACACCACATACACCACACACAAAGATGCACATATGCATACAGGCCCTCTCACATTCTCTCTCACACAGACACACACACACACAAACACACTCTCGCATGCACACACATATGCCCGCAAGCACACACACAAACACACACACACACACACTCTCTCCCTGCATGCCCACACACAAACACACACACACACACTCACTCTCACACACACAGACTCTTCACCCTTCCTGCCTCTCTCTCAGTTCCAGTCAGTGTTCCTGTGGGTCAGTGTTCCTGAGGGTCAGGGTCCCTGTGGGTCAGTGTTCCTGTGGGTCAGTGTTCCTGTGGGTCAGTGTTCCTGAGGGTCAGTGTTCCTGAGGGTCCCTGTGGGTCAGTGTTCCTGTGGGTCAGTGTTCCTGAGGGTCAGGGTCCCTGTGGGTCAGTGTTCCTGTGGGTCAGTGTTCCTGTGGGTCAGTGTTCCTGAGGGTCAGGGGGTCAGTGTTCCTGAGGGTCAGGGTCAGGGTGTTGTGGGTCAGTGTTCCCTGAGGGTCAGTGTTCCTGAGGGTCAGTGTTCCTGTGGGTCAGTGTTCCTGAGGGTCAGTGTCCTGAGGTCAGTGTCCCTGTGGGTCAGTGTTCCTGTGGGTCAGTGTTCCTGAGGGTCAGTGTTCCTGAGGGTCAGAGTCCCTGTGGGTCAGTGTTCCTGAGGGTCAGTGTTCCTGTGGGTCAGTGTTCCTGAGGGTCAGTGTTCCTGAGGGTCAGAGTCCCTGTGGGTCAGTGTTCCTGAGGGTCAGAGTCCCTGTGGGTCAGTGTTCCTGTGGGTCAGTGTTCCTGAGGGTCAGTGTTCCTGAGGGTCAGAGTCCCTGTGGGTCAGTGTTCCTGTGGGTCAGTGTTCCTGAGGGTCAGTGTTCCTGAGGGTCAGGGTCCCTGTGGGTCAGTGTTCCTGAGGGTCAGTGTTCCTGTGGGTCAGTGTTCCTGTGGGTCAGTGTTCCTGAGGGTCATAGTCCCTGTGGGTCAGTGTTCCTGAGGGTCAGTGTCCCTGTGGGTTGGAGTCTGAGTAATCACCATCCCTCCTTTTCCTCAAACAATTCCAGTTACACAGCAGGTGAGAGTGGATGCTAATGAGCCAGCACAGCGGCCATCAAAAGAGCCGCTTCACACCTGGCGGAGCTTGGGGCGTTTGTGGGGAGAGGAAACGGAGCACAGGTGAGGCTCGCCCGCAGCGGGGGCGGGCCACTCAGGTATGCTACCTGCCTGATGCTGCCAATCATGACATGCGACTGCCTCCGGACCAATCAGCTGGTACTTCAGGTTTGCAGAATGCATGGCAGTTACAAAAAGCTCTCACTGTGATATCCACTGAAACATGTTGCATCATTGGTACATACCTACACATTCCTCTGGATTAGGTGTGTGTGAGAGAATAAGGTGTGTGTGTGTGTGTGTGTGTATGTATTTCCCAGTCCAGATGCTGTACCACTGGTTAGTCTCCGATTTCCTGCTTGTTTAACCAGGATTTGCCGTACCCTGACACATTCTGACTTTACTCTGATTTTCTGAGCATGCTCAGTGCTTCTGCAGTGTTTTTGGTGTTATTGGGCCCTTACCTCCGGTTGCGGTACACATCAAGGTCCTCCTGTAGCACAGCTGCCCTCTTCTGAAGGAAGTTAACCTGCACCCAACAAACGCTGAAAATTATACTCAGTGGCAAACACTATATGATTTTCCCACAGTAGAGCTGGAACCAGGGTGACTCATTATACCCCTTCCCCATTGTAAGCCTGGAACTAGATTGGATCACAATACCCTTTACCTGGAACCTGTCTCATGATACACTGTCACCTGGTTGCTGCTCTGGATCCAAGTTCAGGGACAGCATAAGCAAAATTGTGATTAATAATGTTACATCACAGCCACAGGGCAATGGCTGGCGCTCACCGGTTAAGGAGCTGGGCTTGTTAAACAGCGGTTGCAGATTCAGTTCCCAACCAAAGGCATTGTTGACGTATCTTTGCGAAGGGTCACAAAAATCATCTCACTAAACACCCAGCAGTATAAGTAGATATTGCGTAAGAATGTGCAAGTCTCTCTGGGTAAGAGTGCCTGCAACATGCCTAATATGTCAAGTGGACCATTGTTCAAGTGACCAACGTTTCAAGCGAGCCAAGTGAAACATTCAAACAAAATTTGCATATGTGAAATGTGACAAACTTACTTTCAATGCAATGGGATAGATGGGCCTGCATTTTTAACACGGGGCAAATCTGCTGGTTACATATAACTAATGCATCCTTCAGAAAACTGTAACCTGCGGAATAGCCATGGAGGCTTTCAGAGACAACAGCCTGGGAACCAATGCATTCTGGGATAGTCATAGTGAAACTGTGGAGGATCAGTGGAACACAACCCATACAGAATCTTTATTTTTACCGGCCCAGAATGTTTATTGTGCTCACACCGCAGAGCTGGATCTGTAGGTGCATTCTTTATGAAACCTCAAGAATCGTCTATTGTTTCAGTCACGGGGGACCCAAAAAACATCTTTAGACAAATATGCAAACTTAAACTGCGGTTGAACTGAAATGCAGCCGGTTGTGTCAAAAAGAATGCATCACTGCAATTTCCAAAGCTAGAATTACTCCACAAGAGAGGTGGCTTTGCTGGTCAGAACTTTTACATAACGCTGCAGTGTGTGTGTGTGTGTGTGTGTGTGTGTGTGTGTGTGTGTGTGTGATTCTTTTCATCGCTAATGCAGACGCTGGGGCTGTTTCAGCTACAGCGATTAAAAGGCTCGCATCAGACCTCTCAAATGTGGTTTCCAAATTCTGTTTCGTGGGGGCCCGCGACCTCAAGTGAGAACAAAGCTGCCATTGTTTAGATTTGAAATGTTTGACAAATATCGTCCACCACTGTTGCATGTAGAACCAGGACCGCTAACTTTTAAAGTACGTTGAGACGACATAGCTGGAGTCTCTGAAGTCTGAATTATTGTTGTGGCAGGAGAATATAATTGTCTATAAACTGATGGAACTGTCCAGGGACCTCAAATTACCATGGCTAAACTAAACCAATGTCTGTGAAAGGGAACGTTCGGCAATAACATAAATGGATGGACAGGAAGTGCAGATGAATACAAGCTGTATAAGGCATTCTGGGTAGATGCAGAAAATGTAAATGTAAATGTACTTTTGACATTAAAAATGTTAAGGACAAGAGAGTGACAGGACAAACAGTTTTATGTCTACACATGTTTGTCATCTATACAGCGAATTATCATTGGAAATATAGCTGGCTCTAATTCCTCCATTCACAGTTACCTGAGCAAATCCAACATGAATGCGGACAGTGGATAATTCTGGATATGCTCTGGCATGAAGTGTAGATATTTACATCTGTAAAGGTGGGGTTCTGTACTGACACTAGATCAGTGTTAGTGTGTCTGTACTGACTGGATCAGTTGGGGTCTGTGCTCACTTTGGATCGGCTGGGTGTCTGTGCTGACTCTGGATCAGTGTCAGGGTGTCTGTTCTGACTCTGGATCAGTGTCAGGGTGTCTGTGCTGACTCTGGATCAGTGTCAGGGTGTCTGTGCTGACTCTGGATCAGTGTCAGGGTGTCTGTGCTGACTCTGGATCAGTGTCAGGGTGACTGTGCTGACTCTGGATCAGTGTCAGGGTGACTGTATTGACTCTGGATCAGTGTCAGGGTGTCTGTGCTGACTCTGGATCAGTGTCAGGGTGTCTGTGCTGACTCTGGATCAGTGTCAGGGTGTCTGTACTGACTCTGGATCAGTGTCAGGGTGACTGTACTGACTCTGGATCAGTGTCAGGGTGACTGTTCTGACTCTGGATCAGTGTCAGGGTGTCTGTACTGACTCTGGATCAGTGTCAGGGTGTCTGTACTGACTCTGGATCAGTGTCAGGGTGACTGTACTGACTCTGGATCAGTGTCAGGGTGTTCACCTGTGATTTGAGGGAGGCGATGGTGTCCTCCAGCTCCTGCCTCAGCACCGCCGGCATCAGGCCTTTGATCTTCTGCTCACATTCCTGACGGATCTGAGTGACCTGCAGAGAGTGTGACACACACACGCACACACACACACGCACACAGACAGACAGACAGACAGACAGACAGACACAGGCATGCACACACACACACACACAGACAGGCATACACACGCACACACACACACACACACACACACGTATTATGGACAACTCTCATAGTACCCTTACAGCAATAACACAAATCTATGTTGAAAACCATTTTCAATAGCCTGATAAGTATTTGCCAACATGTATAGTGCTGTAAACATAACACTGTTGATATGTAAATGTTACTTATACAGGAAGTACTAATACAGAAAGAGACAACACATAAGTGGATTAGTGGAAACACAGCTGACAAACACAGGGCCACGTGTGTGTGAGTGTGTGTGTCTGTGTGTGTGTGTGGGGGCCGGGAGGTGTCACCTGGAGGTTGCACCTGCCGCCGAGCTACAGACAGGCAGGTTTTACCATCGCCGTGGAGACAAGAATCCGCAGAAGAGCTTGTCCAAGTTTAACTCCATTTTCCAACTCAGATAAAACCACCATTTAACAGGCAAGCACAGAAAGCCCAGCTTGAGGAGCAGGTCTGATCAGGCGCTGCAGCAGAGCGCGGATTAGAGGAAGAGAAGGCTGGAGCGCGGGGCCACACCTGGCTGGCAGATCACTGCTCAGATATCATCCTTGTGTGAGGAATACACTTTCCATGAACATACGGATTTGAGCTCAATGTCACCAACCGCAGCCTCCGCGTCTCTGGATGAGTGACAGATGGGGTGTGTGGCGCTGCAAGTATTGATGGCTAACTCACAACCAGACACCTTGAGAGAAAGATTTTTTTTTTTTTTTTTTTTTTTCGAAAAGGATTCTTATAATTAATTTTATTTCAAACTCAACATGAATCAAATGCATTCCAGATGATGTTTTTTTGTGGCTAGGATAATGTAAAAAGACTGTATTATGATGGCGTATGTGATAAGAACCTCAGCAGGCAGAGCTCATGCTTCTGCAATGCCGCAGAAAACCTTCATCTCGGTGTGCATCAGGAACTGGTTTTCCTGGAAGGGGCCCAAAGAAAACGTCCTCAAATCCACCAGTGTGAGGGATGTCTGTGTGGCTGTGAAGCGCTGAATCTCAAACCTCCTCTCTGATGAACCACCCCCCCACCCCCTCTCCCCCATTTGGACGAACGAGAAGAGAACATGGGCGGGGGGGGGGGTTCTTTGCTAACGTCCTGCCGTTAGCAATCGTTCATTTATAAACATCTTTCAGATTCGCTTTCCAATTTACCGTCCTCCTGCTCCGTTTGTGGAGCTCGAGTGATTGTTTTTTTTTTTTTCTTTCCCTGACACCTGCCAGCTGACGGAAGCTGGGGCTGGGGCTGGATACTGGATGCGGGGGGAAAATTCAAATGGAGTTTGACGAGTCGTCGCGGGCGCTGACGCGTGGCGCGTTGTAGGGGGAGGGAGAACCAGCATCTCTTGAAACTCTGTAAGTGACAAAGCCCTGTCAGATACCGGCGGATCAAAACCTGCGGCGCTCGCGGCTTGCCTCTCCGTGCACACAGAGATGCTGCAGCACAAGCCGGTTCCAAGAAACTGTTACGCGCTGAATTAAACAGGAGGAAGTAGTATTTGGGCCAGCTTCTCTCTCCCTGTGTTGTTGAGAACACAAGTGTTTCATGAGAATATCTACAGCGGATTCTCTGACAGGAAGAGTGGAAACATGAATAGATCCTTAAAAAAACAGAGACGAGAGGTGCGTGTGTGTGTGTGTGCTTAAGACGGAGGGAAAAAGAGAGAGAGCACAGTGGCAATCGCCCAGGTTAATATGGGGTATTTTAACCACTTAAAAAGCTACATTTTTGGCATGATAGTGCTTGACAGGTGGGATATTTTATTTTTACAGAGGGGGTGGATGGCCCTAACCTGCATCACTCTTAGTTTGGGCACCAGACATAGATTACACCCATCTTTCACTGTGTCTGCTGCATCAACACTGTTGCTTTAATGAGCAAAGGAAAATATGCCCACATGGTACAGTATGTGCATTGTGTCAAAGGGCCTTCAAAGAATGTACTCAACCATGTGGTCTGACTTCACATGTAAACTAAAGCTGATCTGGGACCTACAACTTATTCATTATGTTACTTACAGTCTTAACAAAACAAAAAAAAACTATGTCACAATAACAAAACTTTCTACTTTTAAGGAACGCTTTGCCTACATCAACTTATGAAGTTTGGTGGAGGAAAGAGGCCTGCTTTTGAGGCGGTAATCTTATTATTTCATGCTTGTTAAAGCTGAACCTCGTTGTACAGAGCCGGTCCCAGGTTTTACGGCAGAGAGCCTTCTGACGGGGCTTGGGACGGAGAGTGTGGCTGGGAACATCTGTTTGAAGTGCGGGGCAGAAACGGGGTGTTTTTGCATGAGAGGGATTACATTACAAAGACACGTCTGGGAAGATAAACCGAGCCAAGGCGAAAGGCTGGCCCTTCAGCTTCATTGTAATACACGGCTCCGCACAGCACCTGACCCCGGCGCGGGGCCGCGGAGGAATGCGCGTTTATGAGGGCCCGGCAGCAGGGTCGCTCTGCAAAGATGGGGAATGGCACGTAAACTCTCACGGAAATATGTGCTCTTTTAACATAAACATGTTTACGTGTCACAGTAGGGCTTATCCAAAGATATATATGAGGGCCCAGCTGAGATATCAGAGCACTGATATTATCGGCTGGTGTTGGCCCTGTTATAAATTTATATATATAAAACAGTTTTTGTTGGGAATTTGCCTGATGATACACAGATGAAGGAAAGCTTGCAGTATTCCACAAGTGATTTGTGTTTCTTATTTATGAAGAAAATGCTGATAAACTCTTTAGTTTGGTTTACTTACATTATTTGGTTTATTTCACTTTCAAATACCGACCAACTAATGTTCAAACCCTCACCTTTAGAGGTGGTGAGAGGATAGCTGGCAAAATATTTAATCAAAGTAATTATGATGGTCAAAACTGACTGAAATGATCTTTTCTGGCATTCGCACTTTTTGTACATTTAGTGCTTTTTTGACACCATTAAAAAAAAACTACTTTGAATAAGTTTGCTTGTCGAATAGAGTTTGAAATTCCTGCATTGTTAATGTATAAGTAATTGCTCTTCCTGCCATCTTGGGAACAGATCTGAAAAAGTTTCAGTAAGGATTGTGACATTTGGGTTGGATTAATTGTCCCATGAAATGGAGGAACGCCGGATGGCCATGTGTTTAATCTGGACTCTCTGTCTCACACATGGGCCTTCAAAAGCATTGAAAGTGAGGCTTCACCCAGAAACTAAAGAATCCAAACAAGGGGTTTCAAGAATTTATTGTCTAGAGAGACCGTGAAGCCACCAAGTTCAGTCTGGGGTGGGAAAAGGGGGGACAAAAATACGTTGAAAGTGTGGGGCTCAGATCCGCATGCCAACAACTTCTCCACGTACCCAGTGAGTTAGCTAACAATTCTCTAAATACTGCACAACTCAATGTCAGAGCCATTATATTCACACACTTCGCTCGCTATCTACCTCTACTACTATTGCTATTCAAGAATAGACCCTGTTTCGCAGGCCTTATCCTATGGTGAAATGTCAGTGAAATGCTTGATGGGAACTGTATTATGCCACCAAACCCGAAGAATGTGTTTTGCAAGGGTTAAAAAATGTAGACAATTCAAAGTTTTATTTGGCATAAATAACTACTGCAAAAGAGCAAAGACTTTACTAAACAAAGACTTAAAAGAGGTTTGACTCAATGCAGAATATTCTTCCTGCAAGACAGCAGCAGGAGAAAAAACAACACAACAAACAGTAAACAGCAGGCTGTCGTTATTAGGCCTCTGGTTAGTTGGGTGATGACAAGGGTCGCCTAGCAGAGTCACAGGAGACATGAAAGTCAAAGGCAGGGAAACGCAGGCTCTGTAGCTGAGGTCAGAGGGCTTTTTAACGAGACGAAAGCTGTTGTGCGCGCATTCCAGACCGGCCGCCTCCGACACAAAACGACGGCGCTTTTTTCCGTCTGCTTGTGTGAAGGTGGAAACGGCCTGTTATTAAGTGCCACGGTTCCTCTGAAGTTCAACCCCATTACCCCATAAACCCCCCCTCCCACCCCGCTGCACAACCCCACCCCCCCCCCCGGACGCCTGCTAGTGGAAGCCAACTCCAACTCCAGGAATTCCGAAAATCTGCCCTTTTTTTGAATCCGCTGGGCCCTGACTGCAGATCGGGTTTGGCCGTAAATACCTCCCCAGCGCTGGTCCCTGCTCCCTACCCCCACCCCACCCAGGGCCCCAGGGCTGCAGCGGCGGGGCTTCCCTACCTGCTCCTGGGTCTCCAGCTCCTGGCAGCGCAGCCTCTTCTCCGCAGAGTGCAGCTGCTTCTGCAGGCTCTCCACTCTCTCCTGCAGGGCCTGAGGGAGGAGAGGAGGGCCAGTTAGCCAGGGGTGCGCCCTCACCACACAGCCATGCCCACCAAGGATTTATAAACAATCTTGTGTTTGAATATTTCCTACATATATTTACTACACATACTATTTACTGCATATGAGATCATTATTTCTCAACTTTCACACTCACTCCCAATACGTTATTGGAGCACACCTGCTGCATTCACATTCCCCAAACAAGCGTTCCTCTGTCATTTTCTTCCCACTGAATTTATATATATTTACCTTTACTCATGCACACACGCTCACTCACATACATACACATATTTATATTATATCCTATATACATGATCTCTCTGTCCTTAGACATACCAATGCTCTCTAGACTGCAGGTAAATGACAGGCCTAGATAGGCCGAATGGCCTCTCCTTTTAATTATGCATTCTTATATTCCAGTTCTGTTGCGCAAATCATGCAGTCTAAAGAAGTTCAAATAAACAAACAACTGACAGTGCCTTTGTTTCTACTGCTCTGTGAAAAATGAAATGAAAAAGAGAATTTGAAAAGACTTTCATTGTTGTTTTTTTTTTTTTTTTTTTTTGAGCATGATCCACTTCAACAGTTTATCCGTCCTCATGGTCGATGCTAATGAGAGAGCAGTGGCTATGGGCTTTGTGAAGCCTGCAAACTGACATCGTGCTTTAGCTCAGCCAAAGATGAGAAAACCCCAGTGATAACCGCAAGTGGCCATGACTGCAATTAACAAAGTGAGTCACGTTTACAACAAATTCTATGACTATTAACATAGACTTCCATCATAACGATGTTACGCGTGCCTTGGTTGAAAGTGCTATGTGGCAAATAAGGCAGCCGGTCCTGAAAGACAAAGCAACCGTTGCACAAGCTGAAAAGCTCAGAAGACTCATGTATGTTTCCCCCCCTTTGCCAAAGACTCGTGTACGTTTCCCCCCCTTTGCTGATAGCAGTGGAGAGAAAGGCGTAGTTCCTCTGTAGAACTGTGAAACAGATGTCTCCAGCACACATCTGCACACTTCAGCTTCGATTATTCTTCATGAACTCCAGAGAACATCACCCCCACCCCCACAGACAGACACACACACACCCCACACATACTCCACATGCACACACACCCCACACATACTCCACATACACACACACACACACACACACACACACACACACACACACACACACACACACACACACATACATACAAACACACACACACACACACAGTGTTATTTAAGTGTTTCTAAAGAATCCAGATGCTGAAGGAAAATAAATTTACTGACAAAGAAAGAAACAAACAAATGCTTTCATATGTTCCCTTGGCCAAACACAGCCCCAGCCCAGCAGTGGGGTGTCCATGACCTGCTCTTGCACCTGAGACTGATCCAGCCACATTGAGTCAGTCTTTGCCCGATGATGCTCCTCAAACACCAGGGAAACGGCAGGTGCCACTCGCAACCCACTACCACTGTCACAAAAATAAACCGTTGCGCTCCGACGCGAGCCCAACTCGTGCGTTCCAGAGAACTGTCTTTTGTCCGCCATCCCCATGGATACCGCTGCGTGACAGGGACTCTCGGAAATGTGAAATCTGCTTTAAAAAAAAAAAAAAAAAAAAGGCCATTCTGACAAAAACAGACAGCGAGAATCAATGGTGTTTTCTCTATTCCTGTTATTTCCGATTATCATAAAAAAATGGGGCAGTATATGAGCATCCCCACATGGTAGGCTGAAAAAAGGTTTACAATACAATTTACAATCATTCTTTAAGTAAATGACGAGTGTTATTAGCGCTGAGTGGCCATTGACAGCTGTGGACATTGAAGGTGCACAGCGCCAGGTGTGGAATCTCTTCAAACAAGGCCCAGATGGCAGGACCGCGTCCAGCGCAGGATAAATCAAAACAGGGGAGAAATGTGGAAAATGTGGGGTTCCTGAGAGGGGAAGGGGGGTGGGCGGCTCCCATCACCACACTCCTCCTCCCTTTCTTCATCCCTGTTTTTTTTTTCTACCTTCCTTTTGTCTTTTGTCACAAATGCCATGCCTAGTCTAAAGATAGTGACTCGCTAGAGCGATTCTTCACGCTCAGAAAAGCACACACGCGCGTACATACAAACAAACACACGCATGCGTGATAACGTACACGCACACACCTTGAAAGGTGCAACTGGATGGGTGATTCCTGGGTGGTCCTTGTGCAAAGAGAAGCCAGGTACTTTACCCTGGGGTTATTAGAAGGGAAGCCTCTCTGGTCTCTGAATTCCAGGCCTTGTTTTGTTAGCGCTCAGGTCTCTCTTGATGTGGTACCACTATTTGTGGTGCTCTGTTAGATCAGATTAAAGAGCCCGTTTAATGACAACAAATCAGGACTGTGACAAGTTAGAAGTGTACAAACCCAAGCATCATATTCATGATGTCTCATGAGTGCTGATCCAGGATCAGGTTCCATCTGAGCGTATCCAAACCTCATCCATTGTGAACTAAAGGGGAAAAACTGACCCTAAATCAGCTGATCCTACAGCTGGAACACCCACCCCGGGAGTTCCATACGTCTTTACAGGATGGAACTGGCCAGGTTGATGAAGGAAGACAGCAAAAGCGATGATGATAATGATGACGATGATGACGATGATGAAGAGAGGGAACAGAGAAACATATTGTGTGATAGTCAGTTTCCTGAATCCAATCATCTGTGAAGTCCAGTTCTCTAAATTACCCTGGCTTTTCTTATGTAACAGAGGGCAGAGGGAGCTTGTCAGGAGTGAGGATGATGAGGAAGGCGACGAAGAAGGGTATAAATGAAGACGTTTCTATCCACGGTCTCTGATTTGCACCCAATCATCTGGTACTTTCTGTTTCTCAAAAAAAAAAAAAAAAAAAAACCTGTTTCTTTTCTGTGGTTGCCGCAGCGATGCGCATGTTAAAAATTTGCCCTTTGATGTTTGGATTCAAAAACAGACTTGGAGCTGAGTAGGAGAGAGAGAGAGAGGGGGAGAGAGGGAGGAGAAAGAGAGGGAGAGAGAGAGTCGGAGAGAGGGGGAGAGAGAGGGAAAAAGAGAGAGAGAGAGAGAGGGGTGCTGGTAGATTTTTTGTGGTATGTGTCCCTCTCTCCCTGGCAGGGCTTCTGAAGGCTGGGTATGAAGAGGAAATTGGCTGTAGCCCGTAACGGCGTGTGCAAAGCTGAGTGGGGCTGCTGTGAAGGCCGCTTGCACACTTTTCAAACGGTAACGCTTCAAAAACACCCCCCGCTTCCACCGCCGAAGCCCGCACTCTCTCCTGCGCTTCCTTTGTAAAAACCTTGAAGAGACTACAAACGCAAGCCATTTTCTGAGGGGAAAAAAAGGGCGCAAACGTTCTCCGCTGAGCGGTATAATTACTGCAGGTGGTCTCACCGTCTGCACGTCCAACGACAGAGTGATGGCCATGATACTGTCAGGAAAAAAAAAAAAAAAAAAACACTGTGCTCGTGTCGTAGGATTCATAAGGCTTTCTGATGTGATATTCTGGAACATTCTCTTGTTCTGTTTTTGTGGGCACCAGCCACACTTTTCCTTGTGCTCCACACATTTTCTCACTGTCTCTCAGCACTGCTCGCTCACTCACTCCTTCATTCCCTCTCTTACCCCCCCATTCTCACTCTATCATTCTTTCCCTCTCTCACTCCTTCTCTCTGCACCTCTCTCTCTCTCTCACTCCCTCCCTCTCTCAGTCCAGGCTGCACACACACTACACACTCACTCCCATCAGCCATATTCCTGGAATATAAGGTTTGCCATAATGAGTCTGATCTAGTGTCATTAGAGGAGAATCTCAGTGTCAGCGCCCTTGCCTGACCCTTTCCAGCAAGTCTGCAAACGCGCTTGCTGCACAGCGAGGAGGTAAGCACATCATCCAGAACTACAAAGGGAGCACAAATACACCAAGCCAAAGCAAGAAGGATGAATGTTGTTTGTTTGAAGCTACAGTAGCTACACAGGCTGTTTCATTTTCAGTGACTATTCATGGATTTTTTGCAGGTTTTATATAGAGGTGTGATTTTATGTTTAATACCTCAGTACTGCACTTTTAAACTTAAGGATGCTGGGATACTACTGCTTAAAACTTGAGGATGCCTGCATCCAATGATGGTATCCATGCATTTGAGCCTAAAAAATGTCCATGAATTAGTGGTTATCACTGACGGACATTTCAGCTAGAATACTGCAGTTTCAGTGAAAGCTGCATTTTGCAGATTGAAAATGGAGCATGCTGGGATTTTATTATTTGAAAATAGAGGATGTTGGGATATTGCAGTGCGAAACTAGAGCGTGATGGGATATTTCAGTTCAACACTGAAGGATTCTGGGACACTGAAATGTGAAAGTCGAGCATGCTGGGACATCTCAGTTTGACACTGAAGGATGCTGGGATATTGCAGCACGCTGCTGTGGTGGTGTGCGCCATCCCGCTCTCCTGGGGTCTGACAGAGGAGAAAGAGTGAGTCTGGGTGTGAAAGAGGAGCGCGTGAGCACCCTGCAAGAGCAGCTGGAGACCTCATTCTCAGCCAATGAATAACAGCTGCTTTCACCGCAAAAACCGCGCGGCCTAACAAACATTTACCGCCTGCAAAATATGCGTCTGCATCCTCCCCACTGCGAACACCCCGGCACCTCCACTGTGGGATAGGTTTATGCTGAGAGAGGGGACTGTTAATGAGACAGTCAAACACGGAGCCAAGCCTGGAGCTCACTCTGGAATGTGAAGATCCAGCAAAGCCACATGTGATCCATCCCACAGACAGACCTCCCCATGGGCAAAGGTATCTCCCTTCACTGCTGCTGCTGCTATCTGCTGCCTACAAAAACGGCCCAGCGAGAGATCTTACGCACAGACACGTACACACGCATGTACACACACACACACCCATGCACACAGCACAAAGGCCATACATACAGTCACACACACACACACACGCACGAACACAGCGCAGATTTCATACAAGAACACGTATGTACACACATATGCACACACACATGTACAAATGCAAACACACAAAAACAAAAACACACACACACACACACACACACTCTCTGAGATGATACAAGAGACACACAAGCATTAACAGAAAATTCTGGGTCCCTGAGAGAGGCATCCCTCAGCAGCAAAGACACAGCTAAACTGAGTGGGCGGGGGTGCGAGACAGGCTTGGCTGTTGCCAAGGGTTTGAGATAAGAGAGCTCCCAGATCAAAGCTCTTTATTAAAGGTGAACTGCGTTTGATTTTCTGCACCATTTCAGAATTTGCAGAAAAGTTGCGTGCTGCTCTTCTTATTCCAGTCACGGCTGACCTGTGACCTTCTGACAGTGGAAAAGTGGCGTCTCAGCCCGAACCATACTTCCCCAAGCAGGTGCTCATGTTCCCCTCTGAGAGAGGAGCGGTTTCTCTGCAAGCAGAGCCCAGTCGGGTGCTAATTTTTGTCAGTGTATGACATACCGTATTGGGTAGACAGCAGGATTTCAGGCCTGCGGTGCCCGGCTGAGTCGACCGAAGCTATCATTTGACTTATTATAATCTATAATCCCTCTGAAATCACGTTGCACTTCATTGAAGAGATAGCCTTGCCACAGCATAGCATTACATTTGTACATAAGTGCCATTCTTTCAAATTATGCCCATGATGTTGTTTCCTAAAATAAAAAAAGCATGCTTTCATTCCGTTGCATATCACTTTTTTTCCCCAGACTTGTATGGGTGCCTAGCATGTAGTCTTACGCTAACATGAGGCTTACTCATACAACAACAGCCACAGTTCAAAGCACCGCCTCCTGCATGAGCTGGAGGAAGCTCGGTGAGAGTCACAGATCAGATCAAAGGAGAGCAGATTTGTTTTTTATGGGTGGAGGAATCATTGTTTATTTACTGCTGCGTTGCCCCTGCTAAAACAATAACCACATGGAGGAAACTGTGATGCCTTCGCTCTCCACAGATCCCAGACATCAGACACAGCGGGGACCCCTAATCTCATGCCTCTTACCCACAATGCAGTGTGGAAGTCTTGTCATGTGACCCCGTGCCCTCATCCTATCTCTGATTGCCACATCCTGCTGTCTCTCCGTCTAGTTACCCTTGGCTGTTTATCGTTAGCAACTGCTGTTAACACCTTATTTCAATTTCACGTGTGACAAAACAAATTTGAGGGAAAGAACTGATGGGCTGGAGGTTCAAGGCTGCCAGAAATTCTTTTTTTTTTTTTTTACTGTAAAATATTTTCCAAAACTTCTTTTGAGAATAATGGTGTTTACGAAACATCAATGAGCCTTTATGCTTTGTTTTTTCCTGGAGAAACAATAACAGAAAAATTTACAAATCAAATAAGGAAGCTGGCATGGAGAATGCCTTCAACAATCAAAGCTTGTCCTCCTGCCAACTCCACACATACAATAACCGCGCATAAACACAAATCTCTCATTATACTCACCGATGGAAGGTGACTCTATAGAACGTTATGAAAGGTGAGATTTCTGTAAAGACAAATATAGATTTTTTTCCCCAGTGCTGTTGACAATTAAATGAAGTCTATGTATCCAAATACAAATATCTATTTACCCTGTTAGTTACATACCGTGTATTTTGATGTATGTGTATGTCATGTGTATTTTTGGGTACTTACAGTTGAGAATTACACACTGACTGTACATGGAATGGCATCAGATGAGTAATATGCGATCATTCCCTGTCAAGGTCAATCACTCATGCAAAAACAGGATCACTAACGTAGGACTCACTTCCCACTGATAAAATCAAATCTCTCCTGATAATTGGGCTAAGGGGAATGTCTTACCACAGTGGTACTGAGTCCACTCCTGGAGGGGTCGCAGTGTCTGCTTGTTTATGGTGTATTCGAGGGCTTAACTTCTTAATTGAATGATTGTGGCTGCAGGGCCCTTGGGCCTGGTCCCCAAAGCCTAAAATGGCTGCCGATTAGGAAACCACCTGCAGACACTGCAACCGTCTAACAGAGGCTTTGACACCTGTCTTAGAACGTCTGCTATAAACAATGATGAGGTTTAATAGTATCCCATACCTGGAGATATCCCAGTATAAGGGTAACAGAGGAATGGGTTTAGAGACACAGAGTGCTCCATTGCTGAGGAAAAGGCAGAGCGTTTGTTTTCTAGGACTCGTCCTGCTGACTGAAGGCCATGGCGTGGCGTTTGGCTGGAGCAGGGTGACCTCTGGCTTATTTGCCTCTCCAGGGTGTCGTACGTGGAGAGGTCCTGACGGAATTTGCATCCAGGGCTCTGACATTTCGCGACTTAAACAAAATGTGACTCTGTATGCAAAAAAAGGCTGACGCGGCCGCCGGCCCGTTTCCGGAGGAGATTACCGCAGGAGGGAACAGGATGAGGCAGAGAAAGAGAAATGTAAATAAGTCGTCTGTGATCTTGGCCGACTCAGCTGGGGCGCCACGCTCGCTAAAAACCTCAAACGCAGGCAACGGGATGAGCGAGCGGGGAACGGGGAGGCATCGGGGGAAAGAGCCGCTTCACACAGACATGCTCACAATTACAACACAGAAAACTGAGGTACCATTACAACAAGAGGGGAACTACAACAGGGAAAACTATGGCACGATCACAGCAAGGAAAACTGAGGCAAACGATAACATGGAAAACTAAGGCACAATCACAACTTGGAAAATGGAGGGAGATTACAACAGGGAAAACTATGGCAGTCTCACAACAAGGAAAACTGAGAAACCATTACAACAAGGAAAACCATGGCTGCACTTTTCCCTGTATGTAATGGTTCAAAATTACAACAAGGAAAACTATGGCAGCATTACGACAGAGTGAAAACTGAGGGAAATAATGACAGGAAAACTACGGCACCAATAAAACAGGAAAATTGAGGCAAATTACAACAGGGAAAACCCAGATTTTTACAGGTTTTCGTTTTTACAGAATTTAGAGGAGACAAAGTGTGCCATTAGGCAAACTGTAAACAAACATCTGTTTCATTTGGGAGTGGGGGGACTTCTATTATGAGACAGCGCACTCTGAATTGCAGCAGCAGAATAATAACATTTAAACACACTGCCAGATGAGGTTTCCTTTCCTCTCCTTCCCATTCCTTTAGTCCTCACGATCGGCTTTTGAAGCCAACGGCATGAAAACACTCGGGTCAGCAGCCAAGGCGATTTATTCATTCCATCCGAGCACAGAGCGGCCCGCTTTCTCCCCCAATCTGTATTAGTGTATTAGTACTCCTTTTATGGAGCTGGACATTCATCAACAGGTTAGCAATTAACTGGCAATTAACACTTGGGGCTCCTGATAAACTGTAGACCATGGATTCCAGAAAAATACAGTGCTTTTACATACAGGCCCAGCTGCCGTTTGGTCCAATGAGAGCTCATCATCTCAGACTGTCAGATGTTGACAGAACTCAAGCCTCTCCTCCTCTTGCCTTGAGAGCATAGACTATACTGGAGGGACCAATGCCTTACCTTGTGAGACATTGGTCAGACCCTCAAAGTGCAGTTCACAGATCTGACGTATATGACAAGTGTGCTGCTTAAAGCTATTCACACCACTACCCTGTCCATGTTCCTTTGGACGAACAGCCGCCTTCATTGACTTGATGTGTTTGGTTAGAAAATAGTGGTTATGACCCGGAAGTAGTCTGTGTGTTGCTCTGTACTGTCATACAACCCGGCAGGCGAGGCTGTATGAGAACTTACGTATGTGCTTCACTGACAATGACACACTGACTCGGGAAGGTTATGGTACTCCACCTGGGGATGGCTTTGAAAGAATCACTATTAGTCCATTAGAGAGAGATGGAGGTGAAGATGAAGATGAAGATGAGTTACTCAGTGACAGCTGAACAGCGAGTGGGAGGAGACAGATCATCGGCGTATTGACAGGCATTTAAGCTCCACCCACGCGAGATTTCGACCAGACAAAGAAGACTTCTGAAGACCGATAAAGCCCGAGCATGTCCACAAAATCACAGTTCTACAGGGCTGCGCACAAGAGCTTTTTGTTGTTAATCAGAAATGCATCTCTCAACACATAATTCTGATTAGTAGAGAAAGATGAAAGCAGAATATTTACAAAAAAAAAAAAAAATACGGAGTCTTTGATGTGTTCAAAACAGAGAGAGATCTATGAAAGGATCTCTGATCTGAGAATCATTAAGCCGTCTGGTTAAGGCAGTGCAGCTGCCTCTCAAAATATTAAGAGAAATGAAAAGTCTGCCTTTCACAGTTCTGAGATCCCCATTAGTTATTAAACTAGTGGCCATTAAATGGGCAACAAGTAATTCACTTTTAGCCACTATGGGGATAGCAATACATCATGAGAGTGCCCTGCTCAGTAAGGGTCTGTTTCCCAAATTATGACCGGGATACAGAATGTGAAACAGGCTGTGCAGAGCTGTAATTAGGGTCTCTAATCGCAGAGTTTCAAACCAACCCAGAACTTATTTATTATTTTTTTTTTTACGATTTTAAGAGGTCAAAAGTCAAAGGTGATAGGGGCTTTTGAAAGGATTTCTGATTGGAGATATGGGATCAGGTAGGCTTTAACACAAATGACGCCCCCTCTCAGGTCACAAGACCACAGGTGATAATGACAGGCTGTCAGGCCCTTTTTGTGTTTTCTAGTTAATACAAAGCTATGCAAAAAATGTCTGGTGCTACAATAATGCATCCGCTTCCAGGTCACAAGGTCAAAGGTTGCCAGTGGCTCCTGCTAGGCCACCTGTTCAACCTCCTCGGTTTAAGATTGGCTTGTTCATTACAGCCATCACAGATTCATATATGTGTGTTTTAATTCTGCCACATTTCACAGAGCTGGAGTCTTCGGTGGGTGTGTGTGTGCATACAGATACAGGAGACTCTCTCAGGTCTGCACGCGTGTGTGTGTGTGTGTGTGTGTGTATCAGTACCTGTCCAGTCCGGTCGGCATCGCGGGTGATCCTCCTCCTCTCCTCCTCCCAGCGAGCCGAGGCCTCCTGCAGGTGCCGCTCCGCCTCCTGCTTCTGCAGCCGATTCTCTTCCTGTGTTACACACACACTGGCCTGCAGCTCGGCAATGGTCTGCAACAGACACATACACACAGACAAACACGTATATATGTATGTAACTCTATTACACCAAACATACACACGCATACTCACTCACACGCACGCACGCACACATTTATCTTGTGTCAAATGAGGCTCCTTTGAGCCCACTGGTGAAGTGGCATGATACCTTTGAATTTGATGTACAAGCTACGCACACGCACGCACACGCGCGCACACACACGAATACACACACTCACTCACACGCTTGCACACAAACAAACAAACAAACAAACAAACAAACAAACACACACACACACACACACACACACACACACACACACACACACACACACACACACACACACACACACACACACACACACACACACACACACATAGTATTTGTATAAAATATGTTTATACCTAAACAGAAAGAGGAGGCAGTTTAGACTGCCATAATGCCTAAAGGCGCTGTGCTTTCCATCAAAACAAGCCCCTCCCGGCTCGTGGGCTGCAGAAAGCCATCCACCTTATATGTATGACCTGAGAAACTATCACAGGGACAGAGCTCAGAGCTGCGCAGCCCAGGTGACTGTCAGAGGGGTTAGCCAGACCAGATGTAATTCTTTTGTTGTTGTCATTTTGACCTTTTTAAATAATTTTCCCACTTACCTTTCATATATATATCTTATATCAACTCTAGGAATGCAGAGTTACAATAGAAGTACAAGTATATGACATATAAAAATAGATAACCAAACATCTTTCAGAGATGTTGCTGGAGTGACAGGCAGCTGTGGTGGGCGGGCTAAGGGAAGACAAACAGTGTCAACATTCAGCATGGCCTGCTGACAGGTGAGCCTTCCACACACACACACACACACACACACACACTCACACACACACAGACACTCGCACACACACACACACACACACACACACACACTCACACAGACACTCGCACACACGCACTCTCACACTCAGACACACACACACACACTCACTCACTCACACACACACACACACACACACAGACACTTGCACACACGCACTCTCACACTCAGACACACACACACACACACACACACACACACACACACACACACACACTCACTCACTCACTCACTCACACGCACAAAAAGAAACACACTCACACACACACGCACAAACACACACACTCACACAAACACACACACACTCACATGCACAAACACACACACAAACACTCCCACACGCGCATTCTCACACTCAAGCACACACACATTCACACACAATACCACAATGAAGAAACAGAAATTCAGACAGCAAGTTAAACATCTTCACTTGCCAGACTCCCTTGCCTGATATACAGTTCAGCTCCTCTCACAAAGAGCTGTCAGAGAATGTCACAAAGATTAAAACAAAACAAAACAAAAAAAAAAAGACAACACCCGCAATCAGATCACTCCTGCTTTCCACTCCTCATTGTCGTTTCGAGAAGATGACAGGAAGCTCTCTCAGAGCCGCCGCCGCGCTGCTTTTGCCGGTGAACTCTCGGGCGTTAGCCAAGATGAAAAGTGGAGGCCGTCGCTTTGAAATACTCCTCTTGTCGAAATGAGCATTCTATTTAAACTTGAGCCAAAAAATTGAAAGCGGGGGCAAAGCTTTGGAAGAGACAGGCTATTTGTTGTGTGTAAACTTTGCAGGAAAAAAAAAAAAAAATGTGATTGGGATATGTTTATTGTGTGGGAGTTTGGGAGTGAAAGACTTAAAACAACCACAAAATGAGAGATGAGGCTTATTTTGTCTGTAGAAGAACCACATAAAGGTAACAAATGGTTCATTATTATGGTGACACCAGTTTCTGTTAGCAATAATTACTTCACAATACACAGCAAGTCTTTAGCCTGGAGGACTACTCTCATGTTCAGCATTTGTTTAGTTATTCTTAGCATCCTCCCTCTACTATTTAGAGCATTTTACTGCAAATGAAACAACAGCAGCTGGTTTTCTGTTTGGTTATCTTGACTTTTACTTCTTCATCTACACATTGCTTGCTGGAGAGAAACACTTCAGCCCAGGTAGTAGCAATGACCTTGAACAGAACAGCACTGACCTTGAAGAGTCACCTCTCTCTTATGAAAGTGTGCCAGGTGTACTCAATTATGCAGCAATGGGTACATTTCCACTGTCAGAAAAAAAAACTTCTTACAAATATACAAAACTACAAAGCAAGAATTAGGTCGTAAAAAAAAGCAAAAAACAGGGCGATACAAAGAAAACAATAAACTGTTTGACAAACTGTCTTGTAAGTTGGAAGAGACAAGTCAATCTAGCCCTGCCCTCTAGGGAAAGCACCACAGATTTTCAGCCAGGCAGTCACATATGAGTCAGAACCATCCCTTGTACGTTTGGGCAGAGCAGCCAACTGCGATTGAAGGGAAATGTTGTCTTGGTGACCTAGTGCAATTGGGAGTGGTTGAGCAGCAATCAAGAAGAGCGTGCAAATTTAGTTCAGCAACAACAGCATTAAAAATGTAGGTTGGTGGACTGCAGCTTAAGCCACATTTTTTTCCAGCATATAACAAATGGGTAAGGACTGTTGGAGAGGAGAGAAGATTGACTGCAATTCTATTTTAGAGATTAAAGGCCATCCATCATTAAATCATGTGATTACTGTCACTGGACCACCTGATTTTGCAGAACTGAAACCCAATAACATGATTTCTTCAAGGTCTTTATTTCAGATATTTTACCATAATAATATACAAAAAGATATTTGCCCTTTGTAAAAACGCAAAAACAGTGTTTATAGAAATAAAGCAGTTTTTAAGAATATAAAACCATGGCAGCAGTGTAGAATAATGGTTAAGATTGTGTTGAATTACCGTTTAGAAGACTGCCGCTGCACTTAGAGTGAGGTGACACACCTGAACAAACCTGATTACGGGTAAAGAGTTCATAGGTAAGGCAGACTGATGTGTCATTTGTACGCATTTGTGGGAAATATAATTACAAGGCTGCAAAACATGAGTGTACATCTTCATCTTCTAAAATAATCTATGGCAGACAGCAGCAGCTGTGTGATGCCTTTCGTAAATCAACTTTTTTTGACAGCGACAGCGAGGTCGAATGACAAAAGGGTGTTCGGGAATCGGCCAGCACTGTCTGTCTCTCACACAAGGGATTAATCGTTTTGCCTATTGTCGACGGTTATTTGGCACAAGGCAAAACAAACAGCCATGAACTTTCGCACAGGACTTAATCCGTTTGATGTCTGGGCTTGTGTAACCTAATAAGCCATTATTTTCCAAAACATCTGCCATGTCAGCCATAATAGCAGACATATCGAAGGCTTCAGATGAAAGTGCAGGTTTTTTTTTGTTTTTTTTTTTTGCCAGGGCTATTGAGCTCCAGGTCCCGAGGGCCACAGACTCTGCAGGTACATGCTCCAACCGCACACCACACCACCTGATTCCACTCATGCATTCACCTCTCTTGTCCAGGAGGCAAACCCAGTAGTAAAATCAGGTGGTGTGGTTGGTGCCAATATGCAGAATAAGCATGACCTAGAACACAATGATATGCTTTATATATAATATATTTATTATTCTGATTGTTACCAAAGGTGCACATGGATACATTGTGCATGCTTTGCAGTAAAGTGTCGATGTAAAACGCACTCGCTCTGATTACAATCTAACAGTGCGAACCTTAGTCTTGGCATTGGATAGCAAACCCCACAGGGCAGGGCAGAGTTCTCTATAGTGCTGCCAAGGGAAGGGAGGGGTTTCGGTCAGTAGGCTTGTCCCTTTCTCATTGTTGGAAAAAAAAAAAAGTTTACGCTGGTTAATTGGGTGCCAGCAAACTATCTAAGCTTCATTGTTCTCATGTTATAATAAAGTCCCTGAATCCTTATGATTTAGACCAGGGGTGTAAAACTTCAGTCCTGGAGGGGTGCAGTTTCTGCAGGTATTTGTTGTTTTCTTTCAAAGTTCACCCTATCTGCAGCCTGAGTGTCTGTATGGGGTCAGAGGTTACTGCTGGTTTATACATGTACAGGCCGAGGCTGGGATTCAATCAACTTTAGTCTGCAATTTTTACTTACAATTCAATAAAAGTGTAATGCTTTTCCTCAATGAGACCAGTTTGGCGAGTTAATTTTCATGACCGCTGAACTCACCAAACTCTGTTGATAATGATAAAATTGGACACTTGCATTTCATTGTGAGCCAAATAAAAGGGGACATATTGACTGAATCCAAGCAGAGGGACCAATCTTGGTGCTGAGTGGGGATGAGGTACTGTCTTGAAGAGCAGTTATTTGGCGAATGACATACCCACAATCCCTACATGTTTGCGTGTGTAATGACAGCTTGCGAACGCATACCTGAGAGGACCTGGCGAGTTTCTGGCTGTACTCCTTCTCGATCTGCTTCACCTTGCTGCTGCTCTGAAACAGAGAAGGGGAGGTGGGGGGTGTCAGTCAGCGGACACATCATCACCCTCCCGCCCATCCGCATACCTGTCGCCACGGACACGCGCGAGCAGGCGCCGCGCCAGCCTCCACGCCCTGGCGTGGCAGCCAGAACTACGGAGGGGTTGCCCTCTGATGGGCTGCCAACGATCCATCACTTTTAGAGGAAAAGGAAAAACCAACGCTCTGCTGCCAGTTACTGGGGTGGCACCAAGGGGTGGGGGCACAGGCCCTCAAACAGACTAGATTCGGAATGGAGTTTCTGGGTGTCTGCATGGCTGCACCACTCTCTGCTCCTACTGAAACAGGGCAGAGAAATATTAAGAGAGAGACTCTACTCCAGACACTCAACCTCTGACAGCGTGTTTGGAAAACACCGACTGATCTATTTATTTCTCGTGGCGTAGTCTGCCTGACTAGCCATCAGATATCTGAGGGAGTAGCTGATTGGCTGGGCCAGTTTCTGATTCTAAAGACCCCCCTAACATGAATCCTGATCAAGCATAGTGTTTTGCTGTAGCAGTGCCTCGACCAGGAATCAAACTCGCAACCTCAGAGGCACAAACCCAACTCCCTGACTTTTGTGTTATACTACACTGCAGACACCAGCAACAGTACTGCGAACCTCGTTGCCATCATCACTTCCTGTCCCACTCTTAAACTTCCTGCTCTACCCTCACACAGATTCAAGGATAACATCTTTTTTGACAAATTTCAACAGGCTCCACCTAAACCTCCAGCGTTGTTGTCATCGCATAATAGGAACATACTTTTCAAAATTCATTAAAGTAGACAGGCTGACATACATATATGATTTTTAAAGAGTGATATCTGGATCACTTTTAAAAAGATAAATCAATGAACCCAGTAGGCGAGGTGATTCTCACCCTTTCTGACCTACCTGGGAGGTGAAACAGTTAAAGGAAGTGGTGTCCGTTTCTGTAGAACTAGGAGTGCTGCTAATTATATTTTTAAAAAACCTAACTGACCTATGATCAACATCAAAGTGTATCTGTCAAATCGAAAACACTGCAGCAATTTTAAATGTAGGCGATGTCACTTTTCAGCTTCACGTCAGTGGAAAAATGTGACAATAAAAGTGTTGTGCAACACTATCACTGTCACCATCATTGAAACTCTGAAGAAAGAGGTAGGAATGAAGAAATTAAAGCCAGTTTCCAGTCTTAAGAATATTGAATGTGCCAGAATTCTAAACACTGCGGCACAGTTCCATCATGTACGCTCCCTGAGAATACACATCTACCTGCCTGTCGTCGCCTGTGATTCAATCAACAAGAGCGTGAGAAAATGGGAGAACTTGAGAGTGTAACAGCGACATAAAAACATTTGACAATGCAGCATGAGCTAGGACTGCATTCACATTTTCTGTTGGTGCTAAACGTGCCTTGTGTCACTCAGCCTGTCAGCTCACATCTTCCCTGCTTGCAGCATGCTGTCCTTTCGGTGTTTACCATGGCAGCGATTAGGCCTACAGTGACAGCTTCCATCCAGAGAGATGGTTTTAAACGCAGCTCTAAAAACTAGCTGCGCTATTGTGCTGTGCTGCTCCTGCAATGCGGTCCACATTAGCAGGTGGTTTTTGGGGCAACCGCTGAGTGGAAGGGCAAACATGTACCTGTCAGCCAACATAAGCAATCTTACAGCTAATTTTCCATTAACCCTTGAGATCGCTGAAACCTGGCTCTGTAGCCAAATAAAGCCGACATGTTAAAGCAGCTAATGAAAAAAAAAAAAGCACTGGACTCTAGCAATGACATGTTTCCTGGTTGTCTTTAACAGTGTCTTCAGTTTGACATTCAGAAACTACACTTAAAAATATATACTTAATAATTAATTTTTCTGAGTCCTGATTGATTGTCAGCTGTCAGTGATACTCGAGAGAGGAAGTCACCGCTCGACGAGTCGCTGCTGCGTCACCCTCGGTCGTTTCCATCACGCCGAAAAGATCAAACTCTTGAGAAGCACGCAGAGCTGTCCTCTCCGAGCAGGAGCTGATTTTAAATCTGATCTACCCGTCAGGCCCTCTCTCTTGTTCTGCCACTCAGAGGTGATTGGGAAAGTCCTTTGATCTTTCCCTCTCTCTCTCTCTTTTTTTCAAATGCTCTGCTCCACATAATCCATGACCAAAAATAATGCGATTTAGTGTATCTCTGAAAGGCAGAAATTAATAAGTTAACTCAAGCGGTGGAGTGGAAAAACAACAGCCTTCTGGCAGAAAAGTAAACAAATCATAATTCAGTCTCCAATAACACATAACACAGGCACTTAGCACAGTCTATACTTCAGTCTCCAATAACACAGTAACACAGGCATTTAGCACAGTCTATACTTCAGTCTCCAATAACACAGTAACACAGGCACTTAGCACAGTCTATACTTCAGTCTCCAATAACACAGTAACACAGGCACTTAGCACAGTCTATACTTCAGTCTCCAATAACACAGTAACACAGGCACCTAGCACAGTCTATACTTCAGTCTCCAATAACACAGTAACACAGGCACTTATCACAGTCTATACTTCAGTCTCCAATAACACAATAACACAGGCACTTAGCACAGGCTATACTTCAGTCTCCAATAACACAGTAACACAGGCACATAGCACAGTGTGTACTCCAGTATCCATTAACAAAGCAACACAGGTTTTCAACACAGTCTGAGGGTGGTAAAAGAGTTTTTCCTGATTAAGAGGATTAAAACATAACAGAAATACATTAGGTCAAGACAGTCTGCATGGGTACTGTTTGAGGGTGATTGTTAAACTTAGAAGAACCTGCCAGTGCCACCTAGCCATAGACCTTAAGGAGAAAAAAACAGACGGGCAAAATTTTTCTACTTAGGAGTATGTACATAGATTTCACTGTCATCATATAACATATTATGCTATTAATGGGAAGCTTACATCTAATTTACTGTGTATTACCCAATGAAACACATGATTATTCAAAATGCTAATCCAGCGAAAACAATTAATACACTTTGATCCCCACGGGAGAGCGTTTAGCCTGAGTCCTCAGATTATCTCATTCATTAGAAATTCTAATATAAAGCATTTTTTTTCTTTCAGGAACCAGTTTTATCAGCTGAGGCCCAGTTCAGTCCATCGCCTGCTCTTAAGAACGATAGCATGAGATTGCACTTTTGAAAGTTGCTAAAATGTTTGCCCGGGTTTCCCGCTAAACCTTCAGTTGCATTTCCTTAACCAAAGTGCTTGATTCAGTGGAGGGGGCATGATGTCGGATAGAAGGGGCAAGGTTTATGTTAGGGGCGGTCTACCGTGTTAGCCCCTATGAAGGGAATACAGTAGAGCTGAGGGCAAATGAAACAGTCTGTGGAGCTGGAGCTAGGCTAAATGGTACTGCAGGTAGGGGACTGAGTGCCAGCTACATCATTACCGGCTATGGCTAGCGGTCTGCACTGGCGAGGCAACAATTGGCTCATTCAGGGGTTAAGCTGGATAAAATCCTCAGTCTTGTTGCTCTCCAAAACCCTCCACCCTAAATTCAGGACCTGCTCCTGGGCTATCTCTGAACTCAACTTCCTGAACCAGTCAGAGCTGACTGTTCCAATGGAACCAATCAGAGTTGCCGCTACAAATTGATGATGCAACTAAAGAGTTGAAAAGTAGCTCAAGTCTTTAACCAGCGGTTGTTTTTGCAATGTTGCTATGCAGACACTCTGCTCCCTGGGAGTGTGTGTGTAAATATATATTTAATACATTATATATATATAATTAATATCAGAGACAGATATAAAGGCATGGTAGCTTCACAGGCTGGTTCCAGGGGTCGAAGGTCGTTTCCACGGAGCATTGTTCCAGAAGCTTCTGATGTGCCGGGGGCAGGCTCCGCTTCCCCTCCCCCTGTACCGGGCGCCGGGAGTCGCGCACATCTGCACCGACTTCACACAGCCGCCTCGCCTTGTCTGGCCTCTCCCCTCCGTCCGTCTGTAGCTGCCCACCTCCCTTTCTTCTCCCTTTCCCTTTGTCGTCCATCGCCCAGTTGTTTCCGTCGCTTTTGGAAAAAAATAAAGATTAAAAAAATACACCCGTGTCCAGGGCTGTGTACTGTGCTGGTTGTTGCCATGGCGATGTCGGCACGCAGGCGGCAGAGGGCAGCTGTCGATGCTGTCGCCGTCAGCCTCGAGCGGAGGTGAGAACAAACGGAATGTGCGCCCGAATACAGTGGGACAGCGGCTCTCCATCTCTTTTTTTTGTTTTCCAAACCCTGCCTTTGTTATCTTTACCAGGAGGCCAGAGAGTTTGTGTAAGAGGTGCAGAACAGCATTTGAGGCCTACCCTTCTCCAGTCACTGGGCCCTCGTGCAACAAGAGGTACATCGCACAGTTTGTCATTCAACAACATAAAATTAAGTTGCTGCTTCAATCAGAAAAGCTTGAGACCAACGGAGGGGTGACATACTGTGGCAGAAATGTGCTTCAAGTGAAAAGAAGGCATTTTATCAAATGCAGTCACACCAAAATGGCCACTGTTGTGCCTCCTTCAGACTTTCACTGTTTTGTGAGATGTAAAGCCATGATTTTTACTTGGTAACTCCTGTGTATATTCTCAAATCATGTGTACAGTAGACTTAACTGTCTTCCTTGGCTCAACAGGGCATTATTAGTCGACTTTTGAAATGTAATTTTAAGGTTAAGTCCACTGTCTGGTTGGGTCAGTTGGGAAAGGGTCGTTCTCATTGATTGGTGGGCTCCTCCCGGGCCCTCCCCCTTGATTGGTGGGCTCCTCCTGGGCCCTCCCCCAAAGGGTGAGCGGGAGGCGGTCCCGGCTAATGCGTGTTTCCGCCGCAGGGCCCGGACTGCTGGTTGCCACGGCGCTTATCCAGTGAAGAGCCATTCTGTTTGATCCCTGATCCCACTGGGAAGGCTGGGCTCAGATGGGATTTAGTGTAGGGAGTGAGTGTGCAGTTCAGACTGTTGAAAGGTTTTCCTTTTTTTTTTTGTTTTGTAAGAGGATGAGAGAGTATTTCAGAGCTTCAAGATGTGTTTTTGGAAAGGGTGTGAGTGTGTAGGTCAGGAAGTATTGATATTTTTGAGTAGGGTGTAAGTATGTAGTTCAGAACGCACTGATTGTTTTGTTCTTGTTTGTCTTGTTTTTGAATTTTTTTTTTGTTAGGGAGTGTGTAGATCAGACAGTATTGATGTTTTTTGAGTAGAATGTGCATGTGTAGTTCAGAGACTAGGGATGTTTTTTTGGGTAGAGTGAGTGTGTAGTTTTTTTTTTTTTAAGCGTTAGGGTGTGAGTGTGTACATCAGAGAGTATTGATTGGTTTTTAGGCAAGGTTGGAATGCTTGGAAGCCATTGTCTTCACCTGCCAGTACTTGTTTTTTGGCACATTCACTACCATGCCCGTCAGAATGCAGGTCAGGTTTTAGTCAAATTAAGTCTATCTGCGCTTTAACTGGGATTATAGCCCCGGGGGGACTCAAATTCACAGAGAACGCTACACCTGTCAGTCTTATTCAGGCGTTCACATAATGCGGCAAATGGAGCACAGAAAAAGGCAGTTATAAAGAGCTTGCACTTCTAAAGATCTTGCATCTTACCATTTCAGAGAGAAAAACTCCCCTGACACGGGTAAATACACACCATTCTATTTATATGATGCTCAGTTTTTTTTTGTTGTTGTTGTTTTTGTTGTTTATTCTGGGTAGTGTTAGCTTCTGGGGAGAATCCCTGATGGCTGTGTGCGTTTGTGTGCGCGTTTGTGTCTGTGTGTGTGTGTGTGTGTGTGTGTGTGCATGCTTGTGTGGCTGTCAATATGGAAGTGTGAGAGTATGTGCATGTGAGTATGTGTACGTGCGAGAGCGTGTGTGGCGGGGAGCGTGTGATTTATGTGCCTCTGCGTGAGCGTGAGTGTGTGTGTCTGTGTGAGAGGGAGAATGAGTGCCTGTAAGGTCATCATCTCCAGCATCTTTCATTTTACTTTGCTTCATAAAGCACACCTATGACTGCAGATGGGTTTCCGCATTTCAATTTATAATAAAAAAAAAAAAATCTAAGTCCTTAAATGAACATTTGAGCCCCAGTTTGTTAACAGAACTTTTTTTTTTTTTTAACATGTCGAGTTCGACTTGAGCAGAAACATCAGGGAAAAGAAGCAGTGTGATTTCACATTGCGGTTAATCCACAGTAACATACACACATGTGGTACCAAAAAAAAGAAGAAGAAAATGCTGGAGCGGAATTTACAGGCCCAAATACTGCCGTAATGCACTGCAGATGTCCTCCAGGGCCGGCCCCCACTCTGACGCAGGCGTCTGCAGGAAGAGGCTGCGGCTTTGATGGGCCAAATCGGGATTACAAACTCCGATCAATTCCACCTTTTCCAGGTTCCAGCAGGACCTGCGGAGGGACCGCTGCCAGCGCTGCAGCTCTGCTCTCTGCCGCTGCCGCGCAGCGCTTTGCAAATAAAACACAGCGCAGAGAACCCCTGAAAAATCTGAGCGGAGTCACAGATCACATACGCCTCTATTTTGCGTACGTATTTTCATATTTTCTCTGTGTCTTTGTACTGTATACTGAATCTTTGTACTGCATACTGTAAAGGCCTCAAAATGCAACTCGACAACAAATTTTAGGAAGTTTGTTCAAAATATCATGAAACTAAATACAACTACATATATATATAACTCAATGATGCTTGGAGATGGAATGAAGGTTATTTGCCGTTCCAGAAAATTCAGATTTTTGGAGGGATTTTGCAAAGTTATTTTGGCAACACCGGTGGTATCTAAGATACAAGCGACCAAACAAAATATTGAGCAGCTAATGAATTGCTAATAAGCCCTCCGATGGCTTTCTATTGCCGCAAAGCAAATTTAAATATAAGCGTATTCAAAATGAGACAAGTCAACTTCTTGCAAGTCAAAACGTCTTGCACGTCAACAACATTAGCTAATTTATTTGTGTTTCCACATCAAAAAGTAAATGTATTTACAGAACTATGCACTCCGGGGGGAGAGGAAGAATGAATGATTTCTTAGTCATTTCCTAAACTGACAGAACCCTTTTCTTGAATGGTGATATAAAGCATGACAGGCTAATGCGCTTGTGTCTCTGCTTTCCAAACCACATTCGTGGTGCCCTGCCAAACCAAACCGGCCAGAATGCCACTCCTGCGATCGGCCCTGCCAAAGCCCCAAGCCACGATCACACCATCACCACTTAAGAAATTAACTCCCTGGTAAACGCTGGCGGCCTGAGAGGCTGTTCGAGGGCCCGTGTGTTTAATCTGAGAGAGGGATCTGGCTGGATTCAGAGTCACTGAAGGCCCCCATGGCGTTTGCAGAATTATACATCACAATAACAGTGAGGGCAGATGCAAGCTTGATAAATCTGACAGTCTCAGAGTATTTATATGTCTGGATAATTCTATCCAGAGACAATCATCAAATTGTTATGGTACAATAAAACCCATAACAGCATAACACACACAACACAAGGGTTCATACTGCTCGTGCAGAGTGGGCTATAAGCCCTATGTTACAGGTCTATTTTCATACACTATAGGTCTGTGTTCACACACTAACTAAAGGTATGTGTTAATACACAGAAGCTACAGGTCAATTCTGACATGCAGGCTACAGGCCTGTACTCACACACCGGCTACAGGTGTACAACCACCTAATGGCTACAGGTCTGTGCTCCATATTGCAGTTCAAAAGTTCAGAATTTAAATTTGTTGTATTAATTGTGTCAGGTGGACAGTATGTTGTCATAAAATGTTAATGAGCACTTGGCCTAGACGACTGGAAAATTGTGGTCCTGGTCCCACCTTCTCCAGGAGCAGGTCTTTGTCGGCGGCATGGCCCCGCTCCAGGTCCTGTTTGATCCGGTCCATCTCGGAGCGGAGGCGGGACAGGGCGGCCTCCTGCTCCTGGGCAGCGCGCTGGCGCTCCTCCTCCCTCAGCACGCCCAGCTCCATCAGCTGCTGCTTACGCTGGGCATGGGCCTGCAGCAGCTCCTCCCGCAGGCTGTGAACGTGGGCCTCCAGCTGCGATACGCTCTGTGGGAGGTCGAGGCACATAATTAGCATTATGACATCAGCACTGGCACACATTTCTCATTTCGACATCAGAGGTGGAGACATATTGCCATCGTGACATCAGGAGCAGAGACACCATTTTTTCTATTATGACATCAGAGTTATTATGCAGACAGCCACTTGGTTTAAAAAAAAAAAAAAAAAAAAAAAAAAAAAGCCATTTCAGGCCTTCAGTCACAGAATCAATGGACTAACCAGACAGCTGGCTTTATATTCCTCCCACAAAAACTATTCTGAAACTGTAACAAAGCCCTGGAAGGTCCAGTAATCTGGTTACTATAGAGAATCTGTGGTTCCATCCAGTCGCTGGGAGCCATTTTGGACCAGTGACAGTGACAGAAGAACAAGACGAAGGGAAACCCATACCAGACCGACACAGGGCAAAACAAACCAGCTGGAATGTTCAAGCCCTGCCCGGCTTGGCTGGGGAGCAAAGCAGGAACAGACCTCCTGATCTCAGGGTTCAAGATCAAACAGCTGCCTTCCCAAAAGGTCAGCGCTTTGATTTAATGATGGCAATTAGGGGAAAAATCGAAGGTCAGTTAGTAACAGATACTTTGGCCATTCCGCATTTCGGAAGGCAGAAAAAGGGGGCCAAACTGGGCTGGGTGAGAGAGAGGAGGGTCCCATCATCCATGGTGGTGTTGCGTCGCTTTAAGACATGGAGAAGGCCGGGGACAGAGAAGGCGGATGGCATATCTCCTTATGAAATACATATATAATGAGGCCCTCCATTAGAAAGTCAATGGGTTGTTATGGATTCGCGGCTGCGACCTCTGTCTTGACCTCGCACGCTTTGAACCTTTGCCGGGATCAAGCCTTTGATTTTCTCCCTCCAGCTGCAGAACTAAAGAACACTAGGAATGTTAATAACAAAAATGCTTCTGTTTAACAAAAAAAATGGATGTTCCAGCATACTGCGGCATTATTTAAAGTATGTGTGAGTGCCTCTGATATGATGGAGAAACTAGGCATGAGCTTCCCTGCTGCCTGACCCACAGTTTGGCTGAGGTTTTTTTTTTTTTTTTTTTTTTAACACATCAATCAGGAATTGATTTATGCCTGGCAGTGAAGTGGGATGAATGAAATGTGATATGATATGTTCAACTCAACAGAGAGATGATGGAAGTGAGTCCAATTTTGGATGGTTCACAGTCCATCCCCAAATCTGTGGTACAGCTGGGTACATGAGTGTCAGGATGCCGGGCAATCAGAGGGCTGTTACCCACAATCCACCACTCATTATGCTGGGGGAAGGGGGGGGGCAGTATGGACCATTCTGTGTATTTGGTGGAAATGGTTCTTTAGTAATTAAACCAATTCCTTTGGGGTCAGGAAAGAACATCCAAACCAACAACACACTGCAGTAGTACTGCAATGCTCCAGACACAAATCATACTGTAGCACTACTGCAATACTTCAAACATAAACCACACTTTGGTAGTGCTGCAGTACACTCCATACAGAAACCACACTGTGGTAGTACTGCAATAGTCCAGGCACAAACCATACTGTTGCAGTACTACAATACTCCAAACTCAAACCACACTGTAACAGTCCTAAAAACAAAAACACACGTCAGTACTCACCTCCAGCTCATTGTAGCAGTAATACTGAGCTGTGGTACAATTAAAACAGCTCAGTTTGCACTCCTAGCTGGATGCTTTATTGAACTATTATTGTTATTTTATTTCAGACATAAAGAACCTGGAAAAAAACAGTTGGATATGTTGGACAAGATATGTTGACTGCGTATTACTTACACGGCCATGATATCAATTTATGGTTTGTTTATATGTGACGCATAATATGACTGTACACGAGACTCATGTTCTCTCGTTCTCTCATAAAAAAACATGCACACACATGCTCAGACAAACACACACACACACACACACACACACACACACACACACACACACACACACACACACACACACACAGACAGACGCACACACACATACGCACGCACACACAGATAGACGCAAGCACACACACATGCACACACACAGACACACAGTCAGAGCATGTGTCTGTAAGCTGCACTCCACACTGTGATAGCTCATTACATCCAGCAGCGGGTCCCCAGCTTCTTGATCCTTCCTCAGGGTTGCGCGGTAATCTCCAATCAGACGGAGCCGGTGTGGAGCCGAGGGGCAGAAAGTGGCAGGCCTCTCTGCCCTACCCAAGCTGGCTGCGGCAGTCTCACCCACATGCCCTCCTCAACACATCAGCTGCTACACTCTGTTCATTTATTTTCTCAGAAGGCACCCTCATCTACAGCCAATCACATTCTCACTGCGCATACCGTCCAATTACCTGCCAGGAAACCTACAGCAGCGATCCAGGTTAAGTGTCTTGCTCGAGGTTATAGTGGCAGCGTGCTACTATGGATTTGACTTGTTACATCAACAGTAATAGGCCCGGGTCCTTAACAACTACATTTCAATGCTCCCCCACCACACACCACTTTAACATCTCCAAAGTGCCACGTTCTGTTTGGCTTGGGTCAGCTTCTTTATAGCTGTCATTTACCGTTCTTGTTACTTCTTCAGCGAGCGAGGGAGTAGTCTTGCAAAACCGACACATAGCCAACGGAACAAACGCTGGCACAGACATGAAACAGCCAGAGACAAACATTACTATTGTTTTGCGAGGTGCATGATGTCATTCTAATGAAAAGGTTTCAATTGAGAGGATTTGGAGGGCTAACAAAGCATAATTAAGTTGAGGCATGATGGAATGTTTAATCTGGTCTCCAAAACAATGACTTATTTTCTTCAGAAATGGGAAATTAGTCCTACAAAACAAAAGAGACTATAACAAATTTCTACTGTTACTGGCACACACACCATTTACCAGCATAGCCCTGTCACGGGCTCTGACACAGATTTCCTGTTGACTGTAACTATACAGTAAAATACATTTTTTAGCTATTAGTTGCTTTTAACTAATAACTATTGTGTGTTATTTTAGATTTTATTCTAGGCTCATATTTTGCTTACTTACTTTTATAGACAATTGTACCTTGATATTGTCTTCAGTTGTACTTTCCACTACCTTTTTAACGATGCCTATTGTTCTTTATCTATTGTTGTATGAAAAGTGCTTAATCAATAATAATAATAATCATCATCATCATCATCATCATCATCACATTATTTTTTTAAATGCAGATACACAAGCACAGGACACAAAGGTATGCCCGCTGACAAACACACTGTTAGCTCTTCAGAAGTGAACATCCTTAGCTTCCCTGTGATGTCAGGCTCAAGTTACACCCAATCAGTAATCAGCGCTGCCCCTCCTGGACAGGGAGTCCACACGCCTTAACACCGTAACCCGCTGCTGGCTGAAAGGAAAGCACAGAGGCCCGCAGGCACTCCCGCCCTCCAGGCCTCCAGTTTGACACTCCTTCAAGGCCTTGAAACTGGAGGCTGGCGTCAAAACCTTACAGAATGATTAAAGCTACGAAGAGGAGGAATCACTGATGGTAATCAGCGGCTTTTGTTCTGGGGTGGTTTTTTTTTTCCCCAACATCATCGTAAAAATAGTTAAAAAAAAATAAAAAAAAAATATATATATATTTGGCTATTTGATGAAGACGTTATGCGTCACTGAGCCTGTGGTTAAATCACTGACTATAACAGGCATGGTTCAACCACAAAGGGCAGTAAGGTGACCTCTGCTAGCGTATTCCCATGAATTGTGTTGCTTACACTTTGGCAAACACTATATGTGTGAATATTACACACATCTGTTAATGTCAATCTCCCTCTGCCTATTTACACACATATACATGTATGTGTATGTACACACAGATGTATTCCATGCATGAAATTATTTAATAAAAACATTTCACAGTAGGTTCAACAAAAAACATCTCAGGAGTATTTTAATCATGCTACGTTTGCACTCCCAGTGCTAGCGCCAGGAGAGCCCGCACTGGCTGGATGAGCCCCGGAGAAAACCCATAATGTCTTACAGTATAAACGGCATGCAATATGTCTGTAAAAACCCCAGTCTGACGCCCGTGACACTACGGTAATTTGTGCTTTGCGGGAACGTAAGGCGTAGAAGGCCTTTTCTGGTGTTGAATACAGTGAAGAAAGCCGACTGCCAACGTGTCCTGCAGTGACATCTACATTGAATACAAATCAGTGGCAGGAGCTTCGCCTCTGAGCCCCCACCACCCCCCCCCGCGCTCCCCTTTCCAATTCTGGGACTGTAACGCAATCACAAGGGCACAGGGAGAGAGAACTGCGTGCAGGGTCTCAGGCGAGTTTCAGTACTGATCTGAGATCAGTTTTTTATGTTTACCTCATAATGGACATGGTTAGGACGTTGACAGCGAAAGGCATATCCTGGAACAGCACCGTGACTCTTAAGACTCTTTATGCAAACAGGCCCAGCTGTTTAAATATGATTGAATGGCCCATTTAAGAGCTATACTTCTGTGAATTTCACTGCAGGGCTGAGACAAGGAGCAAGTCCTTTATATAGTGAAGGTACACCTACTACAGCCACCACAATGAGACATACATGGGTTTCCTGCAATAACTGTGCAGTTATGTTTATTACTAATAGCAATTATCCTCTTCACAAACCAGACTTTATATCAAAATCCAGTTAATATTTCGACTTAAATGTTAAGTGTTCATGAAAACGGTAGCAGAGGGCAAAAGGAAGTCATTAGACTGAAATAAAACAAACTGGCGGAGATTCCCAGCAGCTCAGGGACTGAGAGACTTCACACTGACCACAGCGTCATTAGCACAGCGCCGACACACAATTAGCGCCGCGCTTCTGCAGGAAGTCTCATTAACAAGAGATCTCGCAGTGCCATTTAGTTATATTAGGGTCCTTAACAGTTACGATGGAGAATAACAGCAGTTTTACAACAGCTACACAGCAGGTTGTAGGCTTTTCTTCACCTGGAAGTGACATCAGGTGATTAGCAGGTGCACCTATCGCTGTGTGTCTCAACCAATACTGTAACATACCGAGGTGACCAAACTGGGACAGATTAATAGGATTCAAACCCTATTTACTTACACTTCTTACTTAGCAGATGACCTTAATATCTCTCACTATAAGTCCATAGTGACCTATACAGTTTAGAATTACAGCAATTAATTATACCCAGCAAGATATTTATGCTGCGTAAAATAATTCAAGCTGAATATTTTGCCCAGGAATAAGGTAGAACTTGTGGAAATATGGGCTACAAGCCCAATTCCTTAATCATTACACTACATTTCACCACTACAACTTTCATGGATTCATGCAACATTTAAAACACATACAACAAAAAAAATGCAAATACAGTATGCGGTCAAAACAATGTTAAAACAATAATAACTTGCCAAAACAATAATAAACTTCAATTCAACACACTTTAAATAAAACCAATTGGTAGGAAGACAGAGGGAGAGAGAGTCAAAGGACTTCAAAATGAGGAGTTGAGGATCATGTTTGATTTAATGTGATAAATGACACAAAGTTCAAATATAACTGAAATCTAAGGAAGAAAATCAAATTGGCTGTTAATAAGATTCTGTCAGTGGCCTTAGTGTGAGGGGGCAGTGAACAAAAAAAAGGAATACAATACAAAACAAAAACAAACAAGAAAAAGGAGAAGGATATAAAATATAAAATAAGCAAGGACATGAAAGAACGATATGTCTGGGTTCTGGAGAAAACTGGTGCTGTTAACGGTAGCCTGGGTCTGCTAGCTCGGAGCCACTGTGTTTCGTCACGCCCTCTGTGTTTTTCTTCTATTTTCTGGTGGAAAAATTCACCGGTGTGAAAGGCAGCGGCTGGTTTTCTCTGTCTTAATGACAGATTTGAGAAGAAAGCCATGCTGAAGGTCTGACGGGGACAGTCTCTCTCTTTTTTTTTTTTTTTTTTTTTTTTTTTGCAATCGTGCCTTTTTGGGAAAGGCAGACAGCTGCATTATCGCCTCCGGGTCCATTTTGCCTTCCAAGCCGTTTGAAGTCCATATGCTGTGACGCGTTCTGAGAAAAGGAATCATTTCTCGGGGAAAAGCAGGCAAGGAGCATAGTTGAAATACAGATATGAAATCGGCCCGAACCACAGGAACGCCATACCCATGCTAAATGGCCCCACAAAACACTTCTGCAAGAAAAATACAACTCAGAATAAACTACCGTTAGGGCCCCATATGAACACGTCCTGTTGGAAGACTAATGAAGGGCAGGTTTACCTCACACTATCCATGGCACTATGAAGCCTTAAGCTTTGGGAAAGAGGCTTCATAACCCCCCCAGGTAAGTGGATCTATCTGGGGGGGGTCATGGCTCACACACCTCTTTCATGTTCCAGTAACAGTTCTAACGATGAAGGCTAGATGTAAGACACGTCCTAATTCTACATGCTATACACAAAATACTGTGCAAGATTAGAATGCTATTTAGTATACAACTAGAGCGGCATACTCACAGAGCCATAATGTCAAATATAGAGGGAATGTATACTAAATGGTCATGTCTTTCCCCAAAGGACTATTATCCTCCAGACAAACAAGCCAAAAAAAATATCAAAAAATATGAGTATGCAGGAGACAGTGTCAATGTTTTTAAATGTAATTTTACAATCGATTAGCATGCAGTATGTGGTTTATGTATGTTGTAGGCAGAAGAGAATTCGGACGAGGCCTAAGTCTCAGTTTCCCATCGATTGTATATACTAAGATCATATTTATAAGTTGATAAGTGGGATATCTGATGGCAAGTATTCAAGTGTAACAAGATAGCAACAACAGGGTACTCATCTAAGTGCATTTGTAGGGTTGGAATGACTTTCCAAGAGGAGCTTCAAGGAGAGAAAGTGTGCTCCACTTAAAAGCCATACAAAAACCTTGCCATGATAGATATTGACAAATAGTAATAATAAATAACACTTCAAAAAGGTACACTTTAAGCTGTGTTGATTTCTAAAGAATAAAGGAGGTGTTTGAGGAGGCAGTGTGGTGGACTGTAGCAGTTCCTCTGAAGGCAGCTGAAGTTTAACAGGTGTACTGCCGTTCTGGGCTTCTATTCAAACATGAAAAAGATAGAATGTTTTGGCTTAGAGATAGCGAGCAGCTCTCTGCAGACATTTTCCTTTTTTTCCCCTCCCAAAAACAGATTGATCACCTTCAGGGGTGAGTGTGTTTTCGGTCTCATTCGCTGTTTAAACTAAAACTGGAACATCTGGCCGGGCATGGCGAATGGGGGCCCAGATTGGAAAAGCGTTTTTCGGTAGAATGAGCCAAAGTGCGCAGGGGAGGAAAGCGGAATTCCAGACTAAATTGAAAATCCCCATTCCGTCTGGCCGGAGAGAGGGGCAGCTCCGTTTGGAACATCTTTTCCTGTCCTCTCCAAGCCTTTACAGCTTATGACTGCACAGCCATGTGAAGAGCTCTGACTCTTCTCTATGGACACACACACATAGCAATTGTCAAATCTGACTGTGATATATGAATATACTGTGTGTGTGTGTGTGTGTGTGTGTGTGTGTGTGTGTGTGTGTGTGTGTGTGTGTGTGTGTGTGTGTGTGTGTGTGTGTGTGTGTGTCTGTATGCATCATTTAGCCCACCCACTCCTTTGTGTGCATATACGTAGGCCTATTTTCTACATTTTTTGGGAGTGATGTTAAATATTTCAGGAAGGATCTGGGACAATCTGTAAATGCATGCATTTTAAAAATTATTTTCAAATGTATTCTATTCTACATGGTACAGTCACAGGACAAACCACCACTACTCAACAATGACAGAGTCCTGCGAAAGTCCCACAGTCACAGGCCCAACATACCCAACCCAGCATGGTTATTTGGTTCTCTTGCGATTTCTGATTATCTCACGTTGCATGTTTCTTCATTTTTTTAAAACTTTCATTGGACAAAGCCTTGCATTTGACTAATGTTTCTTACAGACATGTTGACATCTCTGTCCTTCTCCAAGATAAATTCATGTGTGATATAAACTCATTTATTTCACAAAGTAAGCTGCGCCATTCTGGGACCATGTTACAATCAGACACTTTCAGAAACCTTGCTCAGGGGGCCGGGCTCTGTGTGTGGGAGAGGTGAAAAAACCAGCGCAATCTCTGACTTAAATCCAAAGCTTTATTGTGTAGTTGGGTCAGAGACAATCAAGATTATTTTGCAACATCAGAGAAATGATGCCGGCTGTCAGATAGGACAGAGGGAACATAACAAACGACGTGCTCTCAAACGCAAGAGTTGTGAAACACTCTCGACGGAGAGTGAGGGGGAGAGGGGGCGAGCGCTGGTTCTCTTGGGGTCAGGGAGTAAACAATAGGAATTGGCTGCAGGGAGTCGTATTTTGGTATAAACAGCAATCCAGCGGTCCCTGCCAACTGCAAAAGCTCCATCTGATTGTGTTTGTTGTTTCATCTTTCCGGAGAATCGTGAAAATCAAAGCCTGGAGGGTAGAGGGCAGCTCAGGGGAAATCACCAGCAACTCAGCCTGACCCCTGGGACAGTGACTCAAGCTCATTCTGGGCTAATCTTAGTGATTTGTGGCTACAGGTAACTGGGATGTAATCCTGGGTCAATTCCGTGCTAAAGGAAGTGACTTCATAGAGAATCAGGAGAGAAGTAAGAACAGGTGTGAGCAGAGATGAGATTCTATAGACTAACCAGACAGTCAGCAGCAGATTTCTAACAGCTATTGTTCTCTTGTAACACAATTGGAGTGAAAACCAATTACGGAAACATTACGGTGTGATATGTTTTTTTTATTTTACTCATTTTATTGTTTATTTTCACAGGGGCAATGCACAATTAAAAATAATTGCACCAGAGTTAGCTATCAGCTAACTTGCATCTGCTGTCCCAGGGCAGGTAAGCCTAAAACAACATATAACCAATATGTGTTATGGATATTCATAAAGGCGCTGGGCCAAGAGTAATAAACATGGGCAATGGGTGTTCTGTCCTTGTAGAACACAGTACCATAATTTGCTTTGACCAACCAGACTTACAAAATATAAATTGAGGGAGCTGACAGGAGTTGACCTTCTGGTTACCGCAGAGAATATTGAAACTTTATTTAACTTTCTGTACTATAGTTACACACACAGAAACCAATCAAGATAATAAAGGCCTCTGTACAAACCAGGATGGGTGAAGTTCCCCCATCACACAAATGTAAAGCAATTTTCGATACATTATGATCCTCCATTATGATCAATAAATGGTACAATAAACCCTTGGCAACCACAGGAATATAAACGAGGAAAATAATGAATAAAATATTGGCAAAGAGTATATTTAAACATGTCACATTCAAGCCACACATTTAAAAATGAGAAGTCAGCCAGTCATCTCTACGCTGCCCAGCACCCCAAAGTTTCTCACATCTCTCAGCCTCAGCTGAAGCATTATCTCTCATGCTCAGTTTAAAAAAAAAACAAACATTTATTCATATTTAATTGCATTGCTATTTCTTATGCTTTTGATCCTTATTGTGTAAAAAAAAAAAAAAAAAAAGCAGTGACCATCTGGTTGTTGGCAAGGGTCAGTAAATAATGAGAGTTTGCACATAACAGCTGTATCAGTTGTTTGTGCTTTTTGCTGTTCAAGGAACAGCAGGAACTTAACCCCGTGAATACCAGGGGTTTATACTCCACATACTTCTAGCGCCCTTCTGTTTCCAAAGATTAAGAGACATAAGTGCTCTGGGAAGATCTCACACTGCCAAATCATTTGGTCTTTTTAGTTTTTCCAGATCCCATAACCAACCTCCCCCCCACCACTTGCCTCCTATTTTAGGAGAAAATTCACCACATCAAGGGATGAGTCGGAATTCTGCCTGTACAAGCAGAGTCTTCCTGCTCTTCCCTGCGAGGCTATTATCTGCTCTTTTTGACGCTTTTCCAAAGTGGAGCTCTCATGCCTGTGGCGGATTCCGGTAAGGATCCAGGTTGGTATTGCACCGCTCTGTGCAACTTCACCAAAAATCTCAAAGTCATTGCTTCAATGCCTGGAGACAACGGCACACCGGCTTCAAAACGCAAGGCTAACCCATAAAAAACAACAGCACGAAAAAATCAATGGCGCAATGCAATGTTATTTATTTTTTCAGACATTCACCATTAGCTTAAACTGTTGCACCCAGAGGGTTTAAAAAACAACAACAACAACAACAGCAATGCAGAAAAATCAATTATATAATAATCGTAATCAAAGATCGCAGAATCTAGCTTTTAGCAACCTCATTTTAAGGAAAGCCCCCTCTAGTGGACAAACCTGAGAAACAGACAGAGCCACTCTGCCTAATCTGAGCTGTTGCTGAACACTAATCACTTTCAGTTTGGTCAAATATGGTGTGGATTATGACTGCTGACGAGGGAACAAGCCATGGACAGAAAAGTTTCTCTCGGGTGGAAACTTAAAAGGAATTAGAAAACACATTTCTGAAAAGCCCATGGACAGACGGACAGATGGACAGACATACAGAGAGTTGAATGCAATATAAGGACGAGGATGATGAAATAATTCTGTTTACTGCGCCAGAATCGCCCAGCATTGAAGTGTTATATATATACACCCCTCAGTACTGAATATGAGATTGGCACACTGCTTTATTCTCTCAGAAGAGACTTCAAAGCACATGCCAAGACTTAACACGCTTACTGTCGAACTTCAAAGTAGATATTTTAGTAAGTAATCAGTTTCCTACAGTATGGCAATTGCACACTCATTATTGCACCACCCAAACCCAACCCCGCTCTCATGACCCTGACTCACTCTGCCAATTGGAATGTGTTCTTTTCATTTTGAAACAGAATATCATATGCTTTTACACAGATTGAAGTCCTTTTTGACTGAACTTCATATATGCGCTTAAAGAGACTGAGCATGTTTGAATGTAATTCATAGTCTACCGCATTTCTTCCTCTCTCACTGTTATTATTTCTCCCTGGCACCCCCTTTCTTGCTCTCTCTCTCTCCCCTCATCGCTTGGTGGAGTTGTACAGCTGCTCTCAGGTGGAGTGCCCAGATAAGGCCCCTGCTGCTAGTGCACCGGAGAGCTCCCTGATGGGCAGGAGAATCCTGAATGTCCCGGTCCCGACTGAAAACAGGAGTCCCTTGGGGCAGACTAGCACGTGATTGGCCCCTGCGTCACAAAGGGAAGAGCCCGACAGTGACTCCTCCAGCTGATTGGGTGTCTGAGGGTAGCTTGCACTCCTAATGTGCAAGCTGCATAAGAAGTGGAGTCTTCTGTCATCTCCACAGTGACTAGCTCCATTTATTTTAGAGGCTGTTAAAAGGAGTTTGTTGCATCCTTAAATGACACTGCAGCTATGGGAAAGGATTAAGGTTTCATTTGACATCCCAAAATAAGGAGGGAATTAAGTAAACCAGGGGATATAAAGTTGTTTAAAAAGTTCTATGTCAATAACTAACTCTAAAAGAAGGATTACCATGATATTAAGTATAGCTTTAACACAACATTTCATACATATGAAAAGTATGGGTGGGGAATGGAAAGAGTATGTGGCTTGATGCACTCATGCACTACAGCTACATCATGGAAATGGGCAAAAATGGCACCAGGCATGTCACAGACTGATGACATCACAATGGAACAGATTTATGACATCGCAGTGACATAGTCTTTCAGATTGAGCATTAAGTCACTCCGGGCAACTAAAATGCTTAATCCATACTTTTAAATATTACTCTGTTTTGGAAAATGGTCATGAAAAGTGGTCAAATGTTGTAAGAAAGTGGTCACAGCACAACCATATTTATAAAATGGCCACAAACGATAATGATTTTATGACTGGATTCACTTTTGGAATGATTTTTTAAAAAAATACTGTTCCAACAATTAAAAAAGTGCTCAACAGCCAGCTGAAAAGAATCTTTAATTCCAGGTCAGAAACATTCTCTGGCTTTGTTCCTAGAATTCCAGGCAGGATCAGGCTTTGGACACAGGTATTAGCTTGGAATATGGGGCCATTAGCTTTGTTTCTGGGCACGGGGTTGCTGCCAGGATCCTTAACTGATGTTCCACAGCCCAGTCATCTCCAATCAGTCCACACTGGGTGTGCTGCATCAATCTTAAATTAATAAGTACTGTTTTTTCAACTTACGAACTGCATTGGAAAAGCTTATGGCTTCAAAAGAAATGCAACATGGAATATGTATGTGTGTATTTTTTAAAAATGTTTTAATATTCTACATTAGATGCTGACACAGTCAGGTTTTTGTATGTATGTATGTATGCAATGTATCTTGGTACGGCAGTGTTAATTCAGCAGCAAATTTCGCTAGACTTCATTAATGGTCAACGGAGAAGCAACATTGGCCAAGAAATTTAGCAAAATGGCTACATTTCTTTAAAAAACAAAAAATGATAAAAGTTCAGGCCTCCCACTGAAAGCAAGTGCTTTTGAATTGACCGAGTGGGCAGAGTGTGTGTTTGTGTGGGAAAGATGATGTTTTGGTGGCTTTTGGAGACAGCATTGTGCCACTGGATTTTCATAATCAGTTTCTATTGTTGGAAAAATCTTTAAAAAGACTGCACTAAGGTGTTACGGCGAAAAGACTAATGCTGCATTTAACTTTTCTGAAATGTATTTATGGGATTTACAATCTAAAACCACAATTTCATGCTTATCTTAACATCATTTGAGAATTTTGCTTTGCTGCACTGATTGCATGAAATTCTGGATAATTGTGACTTGACCTCTTATTTTTCTTGTCATCAGACTTGATGCCAGAGCATTTGGAAAGTGAAATGATAAATGTGCACAATGCAGTATTCTCTGTGAGAGCCAACAAAGAGAATCACAACAAGTCCTATCAAAATATCAATGTTAAATTCTGAACAGAAAGGGCATAACTGAAATGATCTGTCCACACTGTCAGGATTTATTACATGAGAGCTGTTTTTTTTTCCTTTCTCCCTTTTATCTGGTTTTATTTCATTTCATGCCACCAGTGTGTTTTTATTTTAATTTCACTTCTGAGCAAACAAAATAATCTGCCGTGGGCTCGGCCGGTCGCTGAACGCGAAGGACTGTCCCATCTGCCTGTCATATGGAACTCGATAAGTCCTGTTACTTTTTCCTCTATGGTTTGGGTGAACGTCTCTCTGGCTTGTTTTATTTTACTCCTCTCTGAGACACACACAGACATACACACAAACTAACGCGCATTCCACATAACACAGTTCCAAAATCAATTTTAACCACATTTTGTAATAATACCCATTGATATATTTTCACTATCTGTGTATCGTTTCACGTTCTATTTTTCTCCTATTTCTATCATCCAGAATAAACCAGCACTCCACCATTAGCTCAGTGTCCTCCGCTGTAGCACCGGCACTGCTGGTCTCCAACTATGGGTCAACACAGACGCGATTCCAGGCCGACAATGTGAATTACACTGGGGAGTTTGAGGAGCGAAATGCGGCCACGGTCGGGGGTCAGTCTGGCCAATGGCATCCCACTGAGGTACCATGACAGCGGTGCGGGGAAGGAACCGAGAGGTGCAGGTGGGGGGGGGTTGGGGGAAACATGGTGCACCTGCTGACGGAAGACCCCGATTTTTAATTCATATTTTAATAACTATGCTAACAGGATCCTCATCAACGACCAAAAAAAAAAAAAAAAAAAAACAGCAGCGAAAAATATGAAATATAGGCAACCGTGCAGTAATGCAGTAAGGCTTTGTGAAAATGAGTGCGATAGCTACCCGCAGTGCTGGGATTAACACAGAGGGAGCCTCACACCCTGATCAGCGTATTTCACAGGGACTGGCAGCGTCTGGGCGCCGTGTGCATTTCGCTGCTGGCGGTCATTCCGGCCACTACCGGGGGGGAAAGAAAGGGAAATGAAACCAAGGCTTTTGGGAATGATAAAAGGCCCGGATAACGTCGCACCGGGATGTTTTCTCTCCATCCAGCAACCTGTGGTTTCTCCATTTTCGCCTTTTCAGTTTGGTGATAAATCCTGTGGCGAAACTGACCAACACAGAATAGTGCAAAGTTTCCGCTGCACGATTTTTTTTTTTTTTTTTTCAAAAACATTTTTCGTAAAACAAAAAGTACCCTCTTAATAGTTCTTTGCATGCTGATTTTGAAAAAGAAGAGCTGGTCAAATATCTCTTAGATACATATTTAGCATAGATGTATGTTTCTTGCAAATCAACAAGAAAGCATAACTGTCTTACCACCCGCACAAATTCAATCTCTCTCCATTCAAACCAGCCAGGAACCACAAAATACACATTTGTATCCAAAAACAAAGTAATACAAAGCAATATCTGATAATATGTGACATTGTTGCGAGCAATGTTGTTGTAGCACTGACAGCTGCAGAGACGTTTTGTGGACATGGCGGCGACCCCCTACCTGGGCATCGCGTTTCCTCCATTCCTGAGTTTGGGCTTCGTGCTGGGCCATCGCGGCCAGCGACTGCTTCTCCAAGGTGTGGATCTCGCGCTGGTGGTCCTGGACCAGGCTGTCCTTCTCGGCATTGTGCTGCTGGAATAGGTGCGTCCTCTCCTGTTCGCTCTGCATTTTTAGCTCCACGATCTGATTGGACAACGGGAGGCAAGACATCAGCTGAGCACCCCTGTCGTCATGACAACTTAGCCTATATCCTCCATGAAAAAAAAAGAAACACAACAACCAATAATCTTTTTTGAACCCCTTCCTCCCACGCCCCCAAAAATAAATTTGGATTTTTACCTCAAAACCTATAACAAAGGCAGGCAATCTGACATCACTCATATCTCAACTGACGACATCCCCATCCTTCGGGTGGCATGGCGCGCGATCTTTACGCGCTCCCCTCCGCTGCGCTAATGTTGTTCTGAGAGCTGGACCACATAGGCCAGTGAGCATCTCCTTTGGACAGCCTGCCATCTGCCCTTTCAAAACCAGCCCCTTCCAACCCTCACTTCCGACGGGACGGGCAGATCGGCTTAAAAAAACGATTCCCGCTACCGCCATTACGCGCTTTATTGAAGCCAGCAAAACTCCCCAAAAAAAGGAAAAAAAAATTGGTAAAATCCAGACAGGCATCTGGAGGACTTGTTTCACCTGTTCTCCGAATTATCCCAACAGGCAGTCATAGAATAAGTGCAGTGGAACAAGAAAACGCCATCAATAATTCCGCGAAACTAATCCGTCTTTAATGATATGACACTTCAGTTACTCCTGCCATTTCTTTTAGAAATTTAAAAAAAGTGCCCCTCACCTCAATCACTGTCACTCATTAAAAAATTTTCTCATAAACCGCTTCTTAACTGTGACCAAATCATCTGCAAAACTCAAAAGTTTTAAATACAAAAGCTATAGCGAAAAAAAAACAGCGGCGCCCGTATTGAAAAGCATCATGAAAAAACAAAGCACGGAGCAAGAAAAAAAAAAACGGATGAAAATAAAAAAAAATTACAAAAAAAAGGAAAGAAAAGGGAGGCATTATGCTGTTGTCAGCTATGGTGTCCCAACGCAAACAGACGCACATGCCAAAGAGAGAGAGGCAGAGAGAGAGAGAGAAAGAGAGAGAGTCGCCTGCTGTGCTGTACGACAGTCTTTTCCCAGGGTTCCCTTCCACTCCCCTTCCTGGTGGGAGCCCGTGACCTTGGCCCGTCCGGGACAGAGTACGAGCTAATCCCCGCATATTGTGAGCCGCGGCACCCTACCTGGCCTGGCGATCGGGCGAGGCGCGGCGTGGCGGCGCGGCGGCTTTTTGAAGGCAGGTCATGAATGGAGGTTCCAGCGGGACCGCGACCCCCCCCACCACCACTCAACCCAACACCAGCAGGAAGCGCAGGCCACGAAAGCGGCTTAAAGCGGCCAGCTGCGATTTTGTTTTCCTCCGGTTTTAGCTGATTTTTCTCCCCCAAATGCTAAACCCCCCAAGCTTTTCGGTTATGTTTTGCTTGGTTGTTTGTTTCTTCAATTTGTATTTGCATGTCATATTTTTACAGAGAAAGAACATCTCCCTGGAAAAATGAAAACCGCCACTCTCGCGCTCGAATATACGAAGACCCCAGAAGAGACACACAAAGCTGCAAACAGCAGGAGCCTGTTGAAAGTGATCCTGGATATGTTAAAGGATAGCGCCTGGACCATAATCTTAAAGCTGTAGAATCGCATTTGCAAGCAAAACGCCCCCTCTGTTTCTGCTACAAGACACAATCCTGACACAGCGACCAGAGAGGCTACCTTTCCCACGTTACTGTATACGAAGCTATGAAGCTAGCAACAGATTCTGAAAAAGGTGTATTCTTATTTAGCCAAGTTTATCTTCTTCCACTGTGAATTATAATTCTAAAAAAAAAACAAAAAGACTTGCAATAATATGGTCTTTAACCTGGCTGTATTTCAAAACCCTCCGCAACATTCATTTTCTTTAGCTAAAAATCTTACTGTATATTTTGCGGTTGGACAGACGTCACTTTTTGGTCAGACGCTGGTCAGAAATGTCAACGTCCCACGAGGACGATTCCCAGATTTCGCTTCGTGGCGCATAAAAAAGGCATAGATCCGTATCAAAATTTAATTGCGATGGACGAAAAAGATTCGCGGGTGGTGTGGGGCTGGGGCATGGGGGAAGGGGGGGGTATGGGGTGTTTGGTGTGGGGACGGGCGGAAAAATAAAAAAGAGAGATATAATGAAAACAGAAGCACAAGCGCCTCATTGTAACGTCACAGAAGCCAGTTACAGGCTGCGGGGGAGCCGCTGTCTTAAAGGGGCCGATGCCTCAATGGCAGCTTCACCATGGGGCTGGATGCGATTACCGGCCCCCAACAGGGCAGGCTCAGTGGGGCCGCGGGGAAGCGCTGGCCGGCTCCCGCCGTGCACCGTGGGGCTTCCCCCCGGCAGGGGCTGGCGATTGAGCGTGAGGCCGAGTCTAGCCCAGACTCCCCAGCAGGGGGGCTGCTATTCTTTGAGTCGAGAGGGAGCCTTTTTCGTCAACGGGCTTCAGCGGTTTTTCTTTTTTTGTTTCCTCGCTTTGAGGATCTGAGGACTATGATGAATTGGCTGGCGGCGCTGGTGTTTTTGGGGGTGCAAGTTGTGATGCGGCTCGGCCTTGGCCCCCGGCCCCCTTCCCTGTACATGTGACCTCACCGTGGCGGGTTGGCGTCAAGGAATGGCACTCGATGCCGTCTGTGTGACGTCATGACGATGCTGAGGTCACTGCGGTGGGGACAGCTAATCTTTTCATGCCCTTTCTAGAAACACGCCCACCGACACACACACACACACGCACACACAGACTGAAAAATACCCATCTCTTCATGAGTCACGGAAATACCATTCCCTCCACTAGACCTCTGAGAATGTCTCACAACAGAGCGCACTGTTTTAATGCAAAATAGTGTTCAAAAGCTTTTCTTTCGTTACCCATGAGGTCATTGCTTTTTAATGGCTTTTACTCTTTTGCCACTTTTTACGTCAAGACAACTGAGAGAAAAAAGGGAACGGTGTTGGATGTATATTCTTGGAAATTAATGTAAGCAAAAAAATAACTTCCCCACAGTACTTCAGTACATAATAAATGTTGGTCTTTAACCTGTACTGGATGCAAAAACATTTAGGGTACACATGTACGGCACTGTTTGATTGACTTGTTGCTCAACCACCTACGAGCTCAAGACAGCCAATAGCCAGCCATAATCAGCAGGTCTTCACACCATGATGGCTCAGGTGTAATCAGGCGAGGAAGCGGTTTGTCTTTAGTGATGCCAAGATGTAGAAAAAAAAAGTCACAAAATATTTTTTAACGTTTTGAAAAATTACAGATATGGCTTTTTTTTTTTTTTTATCACTGTCTGTCTTCCAGTAATATACATTCTTGCAAAAGAACGATGCACCTCACTGCTATGAGAAAGCCATGCTAACTGCAGAGGGAAGAGTGCAGATGCATAGTCAGAGCCTCTGGAATTCAGGTTAAACCGCTAAAACCTGATGACAAAACACCCCTGAGAGGTAAAAAAACAAAAAGGGAATCAGGTTAAACTGGAAACGGCAGGGTTCCTTCCCCCCAAAGCTTCAGTTAATATCCATGGCAATGAGAAAAAATACAACAATGGATATTTAACTTTTTCAAAAAGAGTGTCAATGCTCAAATTGGAGCGGTGAGAGTTCTACTATTTTGTACCTATTAGCGTTGGCTTAAACTGACTCAGGGTATTTGAGCGCTACAATGCTGTGCTGGTATTTTCAAAGCTGAAAGTTGGAAAAGGAAAAGTGTGCTTCTTTTGAGTTATTAATCCGTTACAATCCGTAATGCTCTACTATAATCAGTTAAACAAACAGGAAAAGAAATTCTGTTAAGTAAGAGTTGGGTGTGCTTTCATGGTGCTTTAGAAGAATAGGTTTTCTGGAGACTTGTGACTGTGTTACTGTGTTCACTCGGACTCAAATTTCTTTGAAATATATTCATTTGAATAAAAGGGAATCTTTAATCGGTGATGAGGTTAAACTTGAACATAGTATTCCACACACTTATGCTGAAACTTGTTAAAATCCTTCAGTTTGTCTGAATTCCCACAGGTATACCTGAGTTTGCACTGGAAAGACAACTCCTCAGTGAAAAGCTGTTTTTGATGTCTGTGAACACGCTATTTAAGATTCTAGTTGAAAAAAAAATATTGGGTTCAATAAAAATACCCTGGGGGTAGACTTTTTATTTTATTTTTTACAAAGAATGACCTATCCATACAAAGTTTGAAAGACGTTTTTTTCCATTTTACAGCTTGCTTAACCCTATGAGTCTCAGGTTTTTCAAATTTTATTCCCCCTGTTTGCCTGCATATAGGTTCCTGTACCTATATATCAAATGGCTGCATCTTACTGGATTCAGAAGACCCAGGCTTAAATATTCCAGTCATTATAAAAACAAAGTATAAATGCTAAAACTGGAAAAAGAAAAAAAAAAAAAAAAAGATGGTGTCTTACAACACTTACTTCCTGCAAAACCTATAAAAAACATTTGTTTCCAAGCATGTTTATATTATATGTTGCATGATATTTAATATTGTTGATGATTATCATATAAAATAATAAAATAGCACCTTTGACACTGTAACTTCCGGAACATTCTCTACATCACATTCTCTCTGTGCTGTTGTGCTTGAGTTATGGCTGCTATTCTGCTGCTGCTGCTTACACCTGAATGCATGCGTGATTACATGCATTAAAAAGGCATTATCAAGGTCATTTAGGCATTACAGTCAAATATAGTTTCTTACACTTGCCCAGGATACTGGGTGAGAAGTCACCACCCAGATGTACAATATTTCATTATCACTCGTTGACTTCTAGCTTTGACTTCCATCCAAAATTACGGAAAACCATAGGCTCCAGACCCACACCATGGCCATGGATTCAATGGAGTAGGTGTAGATCAGGGGTGTCAAACTCCAGTCCTGGAGGGCCGCAGTAGTCTGCGGGTTTTTGTTCTTTCCTTTCGATTGGCAGCCATTTTAGGTCTTGGAAACCAGGTGTGTTGACTCTTTAGCCAACCAGTGATTTTAATTAATCAATTAAGTGCTAAAACACACCAAAAACCAGCTATCACTGCAGCCCTCCAGGACTGCAGTTTGACACCCCTGGTGTAGATAATGAGCAGATGGATAATTAAATATTATAATTACCATTAATAAATAATTCTGTACCATAAAGAGTACATTTAAGTACAATAAAGTCAGTTGATTGCATGATGTAACAAAATACCTGCAATACACAAACCTGCACACAAACCTGCTGCTCGTATCTCTGTTTAAGCTCCTCCAGTTGCCAGGAGAACTCTTTAGCCTGTTTCTCCCTCACAGCTTTTGATCTGGCCAGATCAGCCTCCACTTTCTCCATCTGTAGAAAAGGGAGAATGAGTCATTTCAGAAAGGGAGCGGCAAAAGCCACAGCCAGGGGGGATAGTCACGGTCAGTCCTGGGGCAATATTTTCTTGGAAGCACAGAGAAAAATGGTATATATAAAGGGTCACGCAGTTCTGAACCATGGGTAACACAACAGTAACGTAGGAGTAAAATACATAACCCAGTATATAGTAATACATAACACTACCGGTTGACTTTTTATTTGTCAATAATGTGGCAGTGTTACACATGCTTATACGTTCCTCTGCCTTGTGAGTGTCTTATGTACTAAAACATGGGCAAGTGTCAGCACGGGTTCACTGTGACCATAGGGAGAGCCACTGTGCCTGCAAACAAAGTCACAGTCAACACTAAATCAGCACCTCAGTCACAGTCAGCAACAATATTTTTTAATGAGGCATTCAACTGTACACTACGTTTAATAAGAGGTCAAATGGAACTCATTCTGAATTTCAAGATGTGGACTTGGAGAAACAGGAAGTGAGAGGAGATATAATTAGAAGACATGACACGGACAGGGACAACCCACGATCGTGGGGTCAGGTGGAGCGACAGGCAGCTCACAGCAGGCTGAGTTTCAACGCGATTCTGCCACAGTTTGTTTCCAGAGCCTACAATCACGTCCACTCTTCAAATGCAGAAATGCCGCATTCTTTCCCCCCCGCCCCCGAAAAACTAGCCTGCTTTTAATTAATACCGTTCCACAGCAACAACAAAAGCGGGCAGAGGAGAAAAACAAGCTGTTGCTGCAGGGAGCGCGATGACTTTGAAGTGGGATGAAGACCGAGTCGTGAAAGAGCGCGGGAGCGAGGCGGTGTGGGCCGAGGCCACACTGCAGGACGGAGGAGTGTTTAATAAGGACAGAACAGAGCATGGGCCGTTAACTGCTGGCATGAGCTACAGAGCAGCAACACACAGCACTACAATGTACAGTCCCATTAGCTACAGATTGCTAACACACAGTACTACAATTTACAGTGCCATTAGCTACAGAGCGCTAACAGACAACACTACAATGTATAGCCACATTAGCTATAGAACTAAATTGTACATTCTCATTAGCTACAGAGCACTAACACACAGCCCTACAATGAACTTGCTTATCAGATATAGAGTGCTAACAGACAACACTGAAATGTACAGTCTCATCAGCTATAGAGCACACAAGTAGTACACAACACTACAATGCAGTGTCAATAGCTATGTAGCACTAATACACAACACTACAATGTACAGTGTCATTAGCTATAGAGGGCTACTAGACAACACTACAGTCTCATTACCTATAGAGTGCTACAGAGCACTAAAACATATTGCCTCCACCTACACACTGTTAATATCCAATACAAAAAATATCACAATTACAAACAAATTTCCATCAACTATACAACACCACAGGCAAGATATAATTAAATGGTATGAACACACCAAAACCAGCCCTGTCAGTATTCTGCCAATGCTAAAAGCAAAACAATCTATATGTCAGTACGTCATTACAAAAATAAATACAGGTCAGCTGGAGACAGCAAACGGGACCTAGCTATGAAATCTGTCTCGGCTGCAGTTATGATCTCAATACTTTGATCTCTTCTGCCCCATTGAAAAAAAAACTGTTTAAAATGAGGCTACAATTTAATTTCTTTAAAGTCTCCAGTGCACAGAAGAAAAAAGAAAAGGATTCTGTATTCAGACTCAGGGATTCATCTGTTGGTGATTCAAGATATTGATCTCATGATGCAAATGAGCAGGCCTGAATGGATACAATGTTAACTGATCTGTAATACACAGCACTAAAACCTATTGTCTCATTAGCTATAAAATGTTAATACACAGCATAACAACATACTACCTCACCAGCTATAACATGCTAATACACAGTATTACAGCTATAAAATTCTAATCAACAGCATTACAGCCTACTGTATCACCAGCTATAGAGTGCAATTAACAGGATCACAGAATGACTAGACTTATTCGCTATCCTAATGTCACACTGATTCCTGAAAGTCCATGCCACTACACTAGCGCTCATCTCATTAGCCTTTATTCTCCCATCCAGCTCTTCCTTCCTGAATCAAAAGCAACATGTGAAACTGCCTGTTTCCAGAAGGTTTACTGATGTTCAAATTGGATAGCTGCCTCTGCTACTGCACAGTGGACTGTGGGGGAAATGACCACCGCGGAAGCGAGGGAGTTTGGCATAACGGAACACGCCAGAGTGCGGTGTGCCAGTGGGGGTAGAACAGCGACAGGAAGCAGGAGGGTGAGGAACTTCCTGTTGGTCCCACCTGCAGCTTCATTTCGGAGTAGGTCTTTTCTGCGCTCAGCTCCACCTGCTTCTTGAACTTCTCCAGGGCATTCTCCGCCTGCTGCATTTGGAGCCTGTGACTGTCCCTCCCCCTGCACACCTCCTCCTCCTTCTCCCTGCAGTAACACAGGAGCATTAACGCACACCACACAGACAAATCAACACAGCATCAATGGAGAGAACAAGGTCACTTCATTACAGCATCAATGGAAATAACACATCACACACACTACATGGTCACTTCATTACAGCATCAATGGACATAACACAACACACACCCCACAAGGTCACTTAATTACAGCATCAATGGAGATAACACAACACACACCACACAGAACAAGCTGATTCATGTCCACCCTTTCCACTCAATAGACATTTTTACACCTCTTAAACTTGACTGTTTTATTCAAACTTGAATATGATTGTCTGGAGAAGTATTAGTTTTCAAATTTTTTTAATCTCCAGGGGAAATTTGATTGGTTTTTGTACACCATGTCAAACACCTTTACACCTTCACACAATGTAAAGACATTGCACAAAATCTTAAAAACATAAATTAATGAACCATATCTCAGGGTATCTAGCACTGTATCAGGCCTGGACTTCAACACTCCAACATTGAATTTTGCCTCAATAACATGAGCTGGCAATCTGTTCCAAATGATGGCAACTCCAAGAAAAGACACACGAGTTCATGATATTACTTCAGAATTCATCCCTCTATTCCTGTCATCCTGATCATATCATATCTTCCTCTCCTTGATCTGCTGACAAGACTAAACCTAAAAAGATCTTCATGAAAAAGGGTAGAGAGCCAGCGCATTCATCTTTACATAGAAATCCAAGTTGGGGCAAAAAAAAAAAAACATGGCCTGCAAAAGACACAAACATTCAAATGACACAGAGACACTGCAAGTCATACACATGGCCCAAAAACGTCCATAACAATAAAAAAGTAGAGCGCAAAACTGTCTTTGTTTTACAGCGGCCCTATTACTTTGAAAACGAAACTCCGACCAGCCCCGTCCATCTCTCCCACACAAAGGAAAGACGTCGCTTTTTTATTGAAGCCTGTTTTAATGCATGCCTAACAATAACAGGAAATTCATACAAAAAAAAAAAAAAACAGTAGGACCTCTCCTCTTCATGCCCTTTTTTCATTGTAATTTTGGTCTCTCTCATGTTTGACATCAAAGATGCAAAAAAAGTTTTTCCCCCTATGTTGTGTACTCTGTAATTATTAATTTGCCTGCACAATTTGCCTGCCTTAGGGGCAAACTGAGGCACAAAAGGACCTTCTTTCCATCTCCAACGTGGAGCGACACAGAAAAAGAGGGATGAGGGAAAAAATGAGGACAGCGGAACTTTTTTTGACAACAGCTTTCAAAACTTTGTAGAGGGTGGAAAAGAAAGCCGATGTTGACACGTAGCAAAGAGAAAACGATGGAAACGGGTGAAATGAGATCGGGCACGTGCATGTGAACCTGCGTCAGGACCGCTCTGCGATGCGTTCTTGTGTGTCTTGTTCTCGTTTACGAGCATTTGCTTCTTCGTGTGCCGTTAGGAGATGGGTCGGATCTGGGCTCTTTCTGTTTCCAGAACGGAGGGGGTGCATTTTTGACAGAGCCGAAAAACCCCACTACTCTGCTCTGTCAAGACTTTATGAGAATCTTTGACTGAAAGTCTTTTACCAGTGGAGTGTGAGAGCCATTACAAAAGAAGCATTGATGTGCTATGAAGAAATTGCACTTTCTTACAGAAATCTATTCTTTAAATATATAAAAATCTGTCTCAAGTAAAACAAAAAAGGAGAGTGGGACTATATTTTCCTTCTTCACAGCAACAACAACAAAAGGAATGAGCCCACATGAATTAGAAGAGTGAGTGGAGAATACTGTAGACTTCGCTTTAGACCGTTTAAACCACAAAGCAAAGATGGCTACCTGCATGCTTAAGCTAGCATCTGCAACGGTCCACTTGGACTGGAGTTCTGAGGGTAAAGTGTCCCATCTGGCCGTTGGCAAGGCCTGGCGTTGGCCGATAGGGCGCCAGCAAATCTACCAATCGTGGGCTGGGGGCAGGGGGCTGGGGGTGCTGCACTGAGACAGATTTAATGAGATGGGGCAGCGGAGTCCCCTGGCTGGGAGATTTATCTTCTGCCTGGTTCCTCTGCAGCACCGACTCCAGAGCCCCGTTTGATTTGGTGAAGAAGGCCGCAGGGCCGGGAGGGGCCGCCTCTGCCTCTACCTACTGACGGCATGGAGGAATGCTGGGATAGATAAGAGCACCGGCCGGCCGGTGTCCGCACCGCCCATTCCGTCCCATCAGAGAAGGTCATGCTGAGCGGAAATCAAAGGGTCCCTTTGTCTCTAACCAGCAGCCTGCAGAGCGCGGAGGAGCTGCTCAGCTTCCCGTTACACCTGTGATTACGCCACCTTCTTTCCTCACTCATCTATTCCATTTAAGCTCTTTCTGCTTTATTGTAACATGGATTCATACTAGGAGCTCTGCGACGAGTATCTTTGCCCTTAAAATATCACGTAATTACCCATTACAGTAGCTGAGTTGGATCAGCTTTGCACCAAATATCTATGGCGCTGCTGTCTACTCTGCTCTGTTCCTTGTAGTTATCCTCGTTATTTGCTCTTGGTATTGTTTGCCATTGTGGTCTCCTCAGTCGCTTTGAATAAAGGGTCTGCAAAATGAATAAACGTTATGCAATGTCAGAGAGAAGAACCCTAGCCAGGAACACATGCAAAAAAAAAAAAAAAACAGAAGCAGAATCTAGCTTTCCTTCACTTCAAAGAGCCTGCTGCCTTCACATCTCCGAAATCCCTCAGCAGTGTTCGTGACTTTGCCACATATATTATTTTCACACACAGACTTTCTTATTACGGTCACAGATATAATTATGGAGAATCACAATACTTTCCATCCGCAAAATTATGGGCTTTTCTCTTTTTGAAGGTCTGAGACAAACAGCAGAGAGAGACGCGGGTCTCTGGGCTTTGCAGGTTTGATGAAGGTCACCTTCTGTTCAGTTTCTGTGTCAATAAGAAGGAGAATGATTTTTGAGTCCTAGAGTCCTGAGTGTCCTTGTCTGCTTCAGATCTCTGGTCTGTGAAGCTTCACTTTGCCACACACCATCTGCAGAAGCCGTTTTGTTCAGTGAAATAGTTTTTTGGTGAATATGTGTAAGCATTTGTGTGTGTGTGTGTGTGTGTGTGTGTGTGTGTGTGTGTGTGTGTGTGTGTGTGTGTGACAGAGAATGAGTGTATATGTTTGTGTGCTTCCACATGTGTCTGTGAAAGTGTGTGTAAGTGTGCATGTGCTTGAGAGAGTGTGTGAGTAAGGGTGTGTGTGTGTGGGGGGTACATGACAGCATTTGTGTGTGTGCGTGTGTGTGTGCATGTGCGTGAGAAAGAGAGAGAGGGACAGAGAGTGTTTGGGGGGTTTTAGTGTATTTGTGTGTGTGCGTGTGTGTGCGCACACACACGAGTGATGGTATGTTTTTATGTGTGGGTGAGTGGAGGTGTGTGTCTGAAAAACAGCATGTTCCTAGCATGCTAATGTCCTGTAACGATTACAGAAGCACCAGGATAACACAGAGACATTTTGTCTGTTTTAGGGCCATGTAATTCTTTACCCTGTTGCTATAGTAACTTGCGAGTGGAAAACAAGCTCCCTGCTAAAATCAGCAAAGAGGGAATTGAGACGGGGAGACAGCAGAACGGGGTCCATTTTGCATCACCTCAAACAGCAGAGAGTCACAGTGTTCCTTCCTCTCATCTATTTATGTTTCCTTATGCTAATCACCCTGACTGTCATATGCATGAGAGTGTCAATGTACTTGGACTAAGGTCACTTAAAATAAGCACCTAGGGTAAATGGTTAATTTAACAGGTAATTTCAGTGTACTTTCACATTCATGTGCATGACATCTACACTGTAATTTCATTGAGTTGGACCAAGATCACTGAAATAATCACACATCTACAGTAAATGGTTAATTTAACTGGTAATGGTGGTCAACTCATCTTCAGTAGCTGGTAATGAGCAGTTACAGATCCTTACTTAACCCACGACTGTGTCATGCAACTTGAAGTTACACAGCCTAACTTTTTCAATACTATCAAGGGTGTTCTTTGCAGAAAACCATTTAAGTTTGACCAGGGCGTCACAGTCCCCACAAATGAGACTTACAATAGGGTTCCCAAGTGGCTCAGTCGGTGCAGGCGCTCGCAGCAATCTCAAGACAGACCAAGCAATTTTAAGACTATTAAGTCTGGGCTTGGCTCTGTGAGACTGGGGTTTCACAGCGGTGGGATGTAATTGGCAAATTTCCCCCCAAGCAAAGGTTAGGATGGAGTCAGCCAAGAATCCACTGGTCACTACCCCATTAGTGCCCCTCAGCCACAAGTCAGGTGTCCATAGCTTATCAGGTTTCATCAGTGAGAGACGCTGCAATCTGCTTCCACATGTTAACGTAAAAGCACAAAAACCTTGGCTGTAAACTGAAGGGTGCACCAAGAAAACAGGCTCACCTTAGGGCCTCATCCAGTATGGCTATCCTCTTCTTGGCATCCGTTTTCTCTTTCTCCAACTCGATCTGCAAGGAGCGCACCTGTAACCACAGCAACCATGTCAGTCGCTCATGGGCCCCTAGCCCGTACAGCCAACAAGCCCACCTTTCACTGCATCTCAGTTAAAGCCAACCATCTCCACATAAAATGGCACATATGAGGTTTAGCTTACTGTGTGGGAAATCAGTTTAGCTTTAAGTTCAGATTGGTTCCTCATTACGACATTTAAACAGGGGGGAAAGAGTTAAGTAAGCTCAGAACATCAGAGCATGGCATTCTTTCTCAGTAACAGGGTCAGCTCTGATCAAAAAGTTCACAGAGAGTTTAATTTTTTTTTTTTTTTTAAGTAACTGACATGAACAGTCATACCTTTTTCTCGCTTACGTGCAAAAGGTCTGATGACGCTTGTTGAAACTTGCTTTCTTGCTCCTGAAAAACCAAACGCAAGAAAGCATAACTGAGCAATACAAAAAAATCATCACAAGAATAGCTAAATACAAGGCACTGTCTACATCTAAAACCAACAACAAAAAACTTCAAACATATTCTGTTTGAAGTTACTTGTGGCATGAAATTTTGAAGGCTGTGGCCTGGATTTGAAAAACCAGTCTGGGTGTCTGCTGCTGCTGTATCGGTTGTCTGTTAGCAATGTCTGTGAGGTCTTGCTCCATTACAAGTAGCAGAAGGGTGAGCAGTGTGATACTGCTGTATCTGGCATCTGTTAGTAATGTCTGTGAGGCCCTTGGGAAAGGGGCGTGGCCTCGGATCCTTACCCTCAGCTGTTTCTGCCTCTTGTTTCGCTGTCCTGTAGCTGCTGCCTGACCTGAGCCACGCACTGCTCCAGGTCGACAATCACATCAGACGCCTGCAGAGACACGCATTTCCCTCCATCATTATTACTTACCAACAAACTCAGGCAACTAAAACCTGGTCCTCAAACTTACCGAATACTGCTCATTGTGTACAGCTAATCCATATATGTAATATGTATGACATGTGATAATGCATAAAGAGCAAAGTGGAGTGTTTTCTCCGCAACGAGCGAGTGGAAAGTTGAGGATTTTGGGTGCTCAGTTTGGGGTACCTTCGCAGCAGAAAGGGCTTGCTCCTGCCTGAGGAGGCTCATGTCCTCCTCTTGTTTGGTCTGCATCTTCTGCATGGCCTTCTCGTGTTGTGCAGTGAGCTCTTCCTTCTCCCTCATCAGAGTGACAGTCCTTCAGCAGAGCAACACATGATCACTCATTATCATTACTACAATTCACTACTATTCATTATCACCAACACACTTTCACTCATTATCACTGACGCACTACTATTCATGATCATCAATACACAATCACCGATGCACGACTATTCACTATCATCAAGACAATATCACTCACTGTCACCGACGCACAACTGTTCATTATCATCAACTCATTATACCTGTCACCACAGAAAGCCACACCACAGCCTATCCAGGTATACCTTTGGTGTAATCATTCTATTGTAATAATTTTTCACACATTCTTTAACTTTTTTCACAGTACATCTATTCATGCTTTTAAAGTTTTGTTAATTTTTATTTTGATCTACCTTTATTCAACCAGGTAGATCAACTCAGTGTGTAGCTCTCTTTTGTTCCAACAACCTGGGGAGTCAAAGAGGGGACTAGCAGTCTATGATGCAGGTGGAGGAGCTCACCTGGGCAGTGTACCTGGTCCTCAAATGTGTAGATGGAGGCCCTCACCTGCGGTTAGACTCCTGCAGCTCTGTGCTGATGGAGGCGATCTGGATCTCCAGCTCCACCTTCTCCTGGGTCACCTTCTGCCTCAGGGTGTTGCCATTCTCTACCTCCACCGACAGCTGCTTCACCCGCGCCTCCAACTCCTTTACCACCTGCTCCTGATGGAGGGGGCAGCAGCCACGGTCAGCCATAGTTCACGCCCCCCACTACCCCTGGACTATCCTAAAAACCTGTCTGTTCACTACAGCTAGCTTGAGAAATCCAAAGATGAATCCGTAAGTCTGAATTCATTCACATGGCAATGTCTGTCTCTTACACACTACTGATGATTCAAGGTTTATCTGGCATTCACTCCTTTGAGAATTTGAACCACTATGCCTTAAAAATCAACCAGTGCCGAAAAATGCAGTTGTGTGTACAAAGACTTCTTTGGATTAAACACCCATCAGTGCTGAAAGATGTCAGTCTATGGAGAGGAGGGGGCCAGAATTATTACTTTGAATGCTGTGTTCACTAGGCGTTGGGAGTACTGTTGGTGCAAAACATGAAAAAACAAGTAAATAAATAAATCATGCATGAAAGGGATAGACGACCAGTAGTCAAAGTCACACAGCTCGGTAGGACAAAAAAAGAGAGAGTGTGCTGTGCCATTCATAATCACATCTGCTGCAGCCGATGCCCTACACATAGCCACAAGCATTTTGGAATGTAGGAGGTGCGGGTTTGTGCATTCGATGACAGATTTTCTGATTAAAGATATAATGTACAGCCGTCTGAGCCCGGGTAAATGGACGGCGCTGACAGAAGTCGCGTTTTGGACGGTCAGCAAACGCCTGCAGCACAAACCTTGAAAGTGGGCCCTTTGTTTGCACAAACTACAAAAACCACCTTTAATAAAAAGAGCCGACTGACACCGACGCTCAGTTCTCAGGTGCCCGATAACGCAGGCTGTTTCTCAACGCCATCAAACTCTAGAACACCTGCTACTAATCAGAGATAAGGACACCAAACTCCCTGGCAATACGTTACAGAGACTCCTACAGCAGCCAGATATTAATAACGATGGATACTAAGAATAAAAATTAATCAAAGATAAGGACAACAAGCCTTACAACATGGTTCATATACATGAACAAGAAACAAAAACAGCTGTACTATTGGAAAACAATAAAGACAGAGAATACAAGTTACTGAGGAGTAAGGTGTCATGAACCCCAAAATGGGTGGTGCTACAATGAGCTATCAATTATTTTTCAACCAATCAAAATAATATGATTTCCATAGCACAACACTGGGTATTGATAGATAGCCTATGATAGAGCTTCTGAGACAGACAAGTCACCTGGTATATCTAGGAAATGCTGAAACTGACTGACAATGGTCATAGAAAGCAAGTGCTAACCCCTCAACCAAAAAATAATCTGCAATATCAGGCTCAACCAATCGGAACACAGCAGCATGATTTAATTTTGATTGCTCCTTAGTGGTAAGTGATGCAATCATATGATCTTTAAGATGGCACTGGGTCAGTTTGCCAATGATCTGGCATAGGCTATAAAAAGGGCTCCACAGAGAATAAGAATGAGTGATTGGTGAAACATGTATAAATGCTCTGCAGTCACAAACAGATGCTCTCCAGAATGCCAAGAACCATAATTATCTTAATTTATTAGCTAGCTCCCTGTTTGTAAAAGAACTCAGAAAGAAATGATTTCATGGGAAAAGCACAACACAGTTGCATGAGAATTTCTTCACTAAGTCCAGGTTCTGGGATTAATTTCGATGCTGTGTTCAGGGCTGCACTGGGTCACTGGTATTGCTGTGACTGGAGCAGACCTTACTGCAGGATCAAAAGTGGAGCCAGTATTGTCCAGTATTAAGTGCTTGCTAAAATGAAATAGAAAGCAGTTCTGTACAAATGATGGTACAGTTTGGCAGCAGTACAGTTTAGCGGGTTTTGGTATGGCTTGTAACTCAGAGGTTATAAGTTCAATTCCCAGGTGGGGAACTTCTCTTCTACCCTTCAGCAAGGTATCTCACCTGAACTGCTTCAGTGCATATCCAGCTGTTTAAATGGATCGTGTGCAAAAATGTGAGTTGTGCAAGTTGCTTTGGATGAGAGCGCCTGATAAATGCCTGAAAATCAATGCTCTATGATAGTTACAAAGTAATTGCGCAAGCAAATGCCCTACTTTCAGATAAATCGATACCCTTAGAGAGCTATCTCAATTTATCTGGATTTACTAGCTACAGTAGCTAGCTGTTGCACAACCGTTCTCCAAGCAGCATGTGGAAAGATAAAGATCTTATCTACCAGCGTCCTAGAGCACTGAAAGCCAGCATGAGAGCGCTTCCCATAGGGGTAAGCCTGCTCTGAACGTGCTCACAGCAGCGTACCCACATCTCACAAAGACGTGCCTTAACACCAGTATATCTGTGGAGCGCACTTGGCTGTCCCTTTCATGACACACGCATGCCACGTATCATGCTGTTCAGTATCAGGCTTCATCAGTGTCTATTTCAACAGAACTTGGAGAATTTGAGGGCTCAAAATTTCTCACGAGTTGTGGGACAGACACCTTTAATTTCAGCTGTCCAACTCCAGCATCTACAATTCCTGAACTACCTCACCCCCTGGGCCCAGAAGATAAATTACTTTAATTAGTGAAATCAGGTAGTGTAGTGCATGGCTGGAGCAAGTACCTGCAGATTCTGCACCTACCCAGTACTGGCCTACTGTTCATGGACAGCTGAATAAGCCTGTCAATGAACAAACAAGCTGAAACTCCACTTCCACTAACTCCCACTCACTCCACTGCCCTGTCCCCATGTCCTTTTATCCTCCCCCATGTCTGTGTCTGAATGTCACTCACTGTGCCCTGCATCTGAGCGCTGTAGTCGGACTCCATCTTGGCCAGGCGCTGGTTGGTGTCGTCCAGAAGCTCCTGAATGTTCTCTGTGTGCTTCTTCTGCAGCTCAAGTTTCTCATGCTCCATCTCTGTTGCAGCGGTATGTAACTGAAATAGGGGATACGTGAAATATCAAAAAAAATAAATAAATAATAATATGCTTCACCCACAACATCAAATTAAATTCCTGCCCCTTACAATTAAGTTCAATTAAAGTTGCAGCTTGCTCTCCAATATTCAATAAAAACCCCATACTACACCCTACATAGCCAATCAAATCTTATCTCTCACCATAATATCTGATCAAAACTCCAGCTTTCAACCTCACATCTAATAGAAATCCCATCCTATACCCCACAATCTAATCAGATCCCAAACTGGGGACTATGACAGTTGAAGGGAGAGAGGGCCGTGGTGGACACTGCTGGTTTTAACACAAACTGAAGCACAGCCTTCTGTAATCTTGGCCCGCTTTTCCCTTACCTTCTTTTCCCACTCATTCTTCACATTGTCCGCACTCTCGTCCAGCATCTTCTTCAGCTCGACGATCTGTTTGTCTTTGCTTTCGCGGACGACCTGCGACTCCCGCACCAGGCTCTGAGCTGCAGAGGGAGGCACCAGGGCTGTCACTGCAGAGCATGTACCAACGCTCCCTCATGAAACTACGACACGGCCGCGGTCTTGCTGATGCTTCAATTCCTCCCAGCCTGCAGAGGGCACACCAATTCCTAAGACCCACTGGAACTCCAGAGTTGCCTCACCTTTCTTCTCCAGCTTACGAATGGTGTCCTCTGAGTCTTTCTGCTTGGTCCTGTACATGGTCTTCAGTTCTTCAATCTCGCCATTCTTTCTGTCCAAAATCTAGAGGGCACATTTGGTTTTAATTTGGTCAGTCTGGGCCATATAACTGAGAAAGGGTACCTCCACAGTAAACTGCACTGCTACAGAACAATTATTTATCTTTCACGTCACGAATCAACGACAGGAAAAAAAACATTATAAGAGCTATATCACATTGTCATGGAAAGTTATAAAGTTGCAACATAGTAACATTCTCTAAAATAGTGGCCTGAGTTCGGTCATCATTGACACTGGCCTTACTAACAAATGCCAGGTTTAAACTTTTCACATCCTAATTTTGCCAACAGCCAGATTCCACAGACGTAAATTTGCACTTCAATTCACATGACACTGAAGGGTAAGGAAATGGTGACTGGCATCAAGATGTACATTAGGTTTTACTTGTTGGTTGGACAATGGGTGCTAGGCACAGTAGCAGGCCAGATTCTGAGAGCCAAGTGTTATGCAGCTGTATAACATAGCTATGCACACACCCCTTAGGTTAAGTATCATAACATCCTTTTGACATCCAGATCCTTGTTTTTTGTATTTTTACTGAAAATACACACGATACTTTGCGACATGAAAGACTTTGTGACATGAAAGTGTTTGAAAATGTAAAACATCACATTAATTTTTTAGCACTGTGTTGGAAACGAAATCTCTGTTTCTTCCAGATGTGAGTTCAGATTTCTGAGTCTGCGGTTCGAATGCAAACGAGTGCATCACACGCTCGGGGTTTTATATCAGAGCCGGTCACAAATATGATCCTCAAAAAGCAGCACCCTGACCTTGGAGATAATCTCTTCATTTGGATGCAGCTCCAAAATGCTGGGTGTGTTGCGAAGACGCAAGCTCAATTAGATTCACTAATACCAGCCTAGATAAAGAGCCAGAACGTGCTCGCTCATTGCCTTTGAAGAGTTCGCATCAGTTTTCTCCAGCACCAGGAGGAGAAGCGGCAGCTGAAGAGGAGACACTAAAAGCACGGGATGTTAATCTGTCTCCAGATGCTTTTCTCTCCTTTTGAGCTGTGTGAAATTAAGCCCTGCATGACTTTAGCCTCCAGCATAATATCCACTACACTGACAGCGTCCAACTGTACAGATTTCTCACCATACACAAGTTGTTTCCTTCAAAGAAACACTCCACCAGGCAAAGTTCGAAATTACTTATTATTGCTAAATTATTATTGATCTCTTTTATGCTCATCACTCCTGTGACTCATGATTCATCAGAAGTAGCAGCTGACCACCATTATATTAGCTCAACACATGGCCAGAAGTTGGCCAGTTATATAACACTAGAGTCAGAAGCTGAGCTGACCCATAGTTGCAGTTTTGATCGTTTTGTAGTTTTGGTTTTCCCCCCATTTCAAAAGTAACTCCCCTGCGATCTGCCTGTGTTGGGCTGTGTGAGGACTGCAGACCTGCAGAGACTGCGCTGCTCAGCTCTTACAAGAGAGCGGAAAGAAAAAGAGGGAGCATGCATTAGCCTGCACTTTCCCGATTGGGGGGGGGCACTGGGTGGCAACGGGGTGGGTCGACAGTTTCTGCTGGGTGTTTCAAGTAGTGGGAGGGGGCTGGTTGAGAGGAAAAAGGTGACATTAAAAGGTGTCAAAATATACCCAAAACCCACTGGAGGCAACCCCTGCAGACATTCCACTCGTGTTGACTGAATGGGGACGAGCCGTGCAACGCTGTCAGTGCCTCACCTTTAAACAAATGCAGAGACAACCCGTCCTTGACAATCATCCTTTCCTCGGGCAGTGGCAGGGTCGTGCCAGGTGAGGGGCTGCGGGAGAGAGCCCCTCTCCGCCTGTCTGTCTGCAAAATGTAAATCTTTGTCTCCGCATTTCAATCGTTCGTGCGTTTAACCGACACCGGCTTTGCATTGTAAAACCTTTGCCCGCCCCGGGTTTTTTTCTTTCCCCGGCTGTTTTATTGTAAACATTTAAAAATGTGCCGGATTAAGCGCAGGGATGCAGAGCTAAAGCAAATCAGTGAATGCATACATCGCTACAGTCGCGCGGCCTCATTACCATAGTGACTCATTCCCAATCCTACCCCGCTTTTATGTGCTGCTGATCGCTACTAAAAAGGGGTTTTTTATAAGAGCCTCCCCTTGTTGAAGCTGGTAGCGTCTGTCCTCGTGCGACACTAGATTTAAAAGTCACTGTTCATCTAAACGGATGGTTCAAATCAATCTTTCATTTGGTGACCTACTTTGCTAATTAGAATATTTCAAGCACTTGAAGAGCATTTTTAATGTTCCAGCGCTTGTGCTATTTTGAGTGCTCGAAAAATGTTTGCGCACCCCTATCTGTGACATGTATGAAAAACATGTTTTTATTAGCTTTAGGCAAAATGCAGCAAATTTATACAGTCTAACATGTAATGTTTTCACTACGAGCCTCAATATGAGTATAGCATACAAAAATATATATTGCTAATATAAGATTGAATTAATTATTATTATGTAAAAGTAGATAAAAGGCTAAATAAAACAACCGATACTAAACTGTTCCTTTTTCACCAGTATTATGGGGGGAATTATATGAAATTATTAGAAATTACATGATCGTTTGAGGGGGAAATAAAACAAATCATGTGTGCATTTCCATAATTGTAGGTATAAAAATGATACAGTGACATTGCCCACCTTAGTCTAAAGGCAACGGTGCAAGGTGTCTGCTGCTTTTGCATACTGAGACATCACCTTAGTCACTGTGCTGTGCCACACACCAAGGGATGGCTGGTGTACAGGCACGCCCACATCCAGAGCAGTCAGACAGACAGCTGGTCCTTAACATGAGACATGGTCACTTCACATATATGGATTTAATGTAAGCAGGTATGTATGTATGTATGTATGTTTCTATGTATTTATGCATCCATTGTGTGTGCCTATGTATGATAATGCATTTTCTCTTCTGCCTTCTTTCCACACAGGCTGTGTCACAGATTAAATACTAACTGCAGTGCCTATGTAATCACAGGCTCTGAGGAACACAAAGTCAGCATGTTATAAGTTCATGAGTCTTGCAGAGGCCTGGTTGGACGGGAGAGGATGCTAGAGTCCGATTGGGCCGAGAGTTTTAACCAGATCAACACCATCGAGACTGAGCTGACCCTTTCTGGGCCAAAACCACCGTTCCAGCCACAGCCAGTAATCGTGCTCCCTACAGCCCCCACCACAAACAGGCGCTTTCACTCAGTGAGCCACCCAAAGAGCCTCGGGGGCCATTTTGAGCCACCCTCAGACCCGCCTCGCAGCCCGTGGGCCCTGCCCGCCCGTTCACCTCCCTGAGACCTTCTGGACCTGGCACGCTTCCCTGTAGTCTGGTGGCGAGCCTGCCATTGGCACGCCCACTCTACCAGTTCCGCGAGTCCTCAACAGACCCTCCCATTGTGGGCGCCGCCGCAGAAATCCCGCCATTGTTCCGCGGATGAGGCGGCCGCTCTTTGATGAGGCGCAGGAATTCGGAGGAGATTCTCAGCCGCTGGTGGCAGGCGGCCAGCATCGAGTCTTATTTACACAGCAAATAATAAACAGATTCCCTGCGCTCACAGCCGCTGAAAAGCCATCATGAAAAAATAAAAACCTACAGTATTAGACAGACACAACCCCCCTTGGGCTGTGTTTGTACCTTTTCTCTACATCAGACCATCTTCATCGTTATTACCACCATCATCCTCACAATAGCAATGCAGACGGTAATTATCCGAGAACTGAAATGCAAAGCATTTGGCCTCCTCATTACTTTGCCATCTATTTCATTTTTCTGTGCTCATCTCAGATCCTGACAGATCAGACTTCACAAACCCAGTAGAGCAGGTGGGTCCTGAATCGTCTTATGGCGTAACAACTCCTCGTACATACGCACATACATAGACACATATACAGCATAATTGAAGCCGACATAAATCAAATATGTGATAAATTAATGTAATAAATAAATAATGATGATATACATTCTTCATCTACAGTGTGTACATGTTGCGTAATAATTTAATCCACAACAAAGGATTGTAGCTGTTATTCCTCTTCTGATGGTTTCTACTGCATTACTTGAGGTTTAGAGACAGAAAGCCTCAGCTTTATAGAGCAGAAAGAAACACTACCACGTACTTTAGGTGCCCTACCTGGCTGAAGATTTGCGCTAATCAGAATTAGCTGGTTTAGCGCATCGCAGGGCCCCTGCTATCACATTTATTGTAGCAGCAAACACTATCAAGTTCACAAGCTTATGTATCCAGAATGAGGTGCACTGCTGTTGAAAGGAAGTGTTAGCTTCTGTTACTGTGCTGTTTTCTTAACAAGAGCAGCTGGAGCTAGCAATGCACTCAGCAGATTATCAATGCACTTTGATGAATTGTATTTACTTTACTTTTTTTTTTTTAATTACATCTTACTCTATGATCTTATTAATCTTTCACTTATTTATGATTTATCTATTTATGCCTGTTTTGTTGTATGAAGTACCTTGGGCTGCACTTTTATGTTTTTCATGTATGAATGACGCTTTACATTTTTTCTATTATTGTCATGATCATTACATTCATAATAATAATAACAATAATAATAACAGACTACAGAGCTCTCAGATGGGATTTTCCTTAATGACTGAGCCTGTGTGTGTTTGCATCAAAACACACACACGCACGCACGCACGCACACACAAAAGCACACACACAAACGCACATGCTCGTGACAGCTAACAAATTCAAATATTTAAAAATGTAGCAGTATCATTTTTCTTTCAAAAAAAACATCAGAGAACTTGAGAGGATTTTTCTTCTTGTTTTCCCCCATTAGGAGGCTGTCACTGTCACTCTCCCCACACATCAGAGAGAGGGGAGCAGAGCAGCCCACGGGGTTCACTTCACACGATTTTTAAGGACGCGCAATTTCTCCCTGTCATTTCTCCAAAAAGAGCACAATTTCGTGGCACTCGGTAAAGTGAACGCGGTGGGTCAGAGAGAGGGGCCGGGGGGTTGGGGACACTTTTAGGAGCGCCATCTCAGCCTTTTAAGGCCCCCCCCGCACCCCAGCCCCCATTTTCAGCCCTGCTTCTACGGCTGTACTGAGGCCGACCACCATTTCACCCAACGCACATATTCTATACATATACCTCCACCACACACACACACACACACACACACACACACACACACACACACACACACACACACACACACACACACACACACACAGCCATACCTGCTATATACCTGCAGCCATATCTGCTGCTGTCAGTGCACTGTTCTGTATCTACAGCTTTCATGTTAGTTTCTATCGTGTATTTTGTATAGAATCAATACAGCTATCCATGTTTCAGGACATTTTAAAAATTAATCCATATATAAATTTTGTCAATATACACTTTTTGGGGGAATATGAGACAGATTGTAATGTGCTTTCAAGCCTATCTGTATGTTATGAATTAGATTATGTATCATGGGATATGTTGAGTATTGTATCCCAAGTACAGACTCAATTCATTCTAGTTACCACCAGACATTGATGAATTTACATAACTAAGCCATTACATTTTATAGGCAAACAAATCCTGCAAAACACTTACAGCTATAGGTTGCCATATATCTAGATGTCTGAGATCCTTTTAGTATTAATTTATCATTTATTTTGAGTATTACTCAAATTGTGACCATTTGTTTATGGCCACCTGATGTTCAGAATTCTGGAGTATTGAAGCTAATGTACCATGAGTGTGCATACGTTGCGGTCTTTGTTAAATCTGACCGGCGCAAAGCCAGACAGACACGGTAAACAGGAACACCTGATGCCCTACCCCCCAACCCCCCCCACCCCTCCGCCCACCTTACCGCGGGCCATCTAGGAAAAACAAAACCTGCTGTAAGGAGCCTTCTGAGAAGGGCAGAACGGCCATGCGTCCTCTTCAAAGGGCATTCTGAAGGACGTCCTAATTCTGCTCCTCGCTGAATAATTCATTAAGAGGAGGACAGTGGTGCAGGTGACTGAGCTTTTCGGGGGCTGGGGGGGGTAGCGGGGGGTTCTTTGTGCGAGGAAACGCCGTGCAAGATTAAAGCCACAGAGAGGGTGGCTTCCAGCCCTTTCATCTCTACAACTCCACAGACAGCTTCCCCAGCAGGTCCAGGGATCGACATACGGAGAGCCCCGAGCATCTCCTGCCGAGATTCGCTTCACCTTCAGAGATCTCACCAAAACTAGAGTGTTCTGCTGTATCTTCAGAGATATCACCAAAACTGCTGATATTCTCTTTACCTTCACAGATTTAATAAACAAATGCAAGACGGCTTTGCTTTAGCGTTACAGATCTCCACACACTTTACTGTTAACGATTCTCCGTACGCGAGTGGATCTCACCAAACTGTGGAGAGCTCTTTTCTAACCTTGAGAGATTTCATTCAACATTGTAAAGAGCTTTGCTTTGCCACTACAGATCTCCATGGACTTCATTGTTAGGAATGATCCATATGCTTTCAGTTACCTTTAGGGATGGCCATCCAGTCCATTCCAATTTCCTGTCCCTTAACCCTCAAACATCTTTAACACATTTAATATATGTTAACAAAATCTTGCTGAAAGATGTTCCTCATTACTTTCTTTACTTAAACATCAGTTTAAATATTGGCTTTGTCTTCACTGACATTGGCCAACAGGCCGGCTGCCTTCTATAGGCCGGGTCTGTATGGCAAACATAATGCTGGCTTTTGTCAGATTTATGCATTATTCATTTAAGAAAGAAGCCGAATTGGGCAAAAAGTGACATTTCCACCGATCGGTGTAGGCAAGGGCTCTCGTTCGTTTCTCTTTGAAGTGATCAGAGAGACGTGATGTGAGCGACATCAGATGTGTTTTCAACCCCAAAGCCCTTCATGCCATCTCCTTTTTCTTTTATACTTTTGAATTCATACTTCTGAGGCCATGAAAAAAGGGCAGGGGATGTGGCTGTCTTCTGTCCCCTGACTGGGAGGAAGGGGGGAGAGGCCCCCAAGTTATTCAACAAAATAACGGACAAAACAGAATTCATGAATCTCCTGTATGTGAATATTTACATTAATTACTGCACAGGTGTCCAATCTTAACCAATAGAGACCAGAGTGTTTGCAAGTTGTTAATCCGAACAGTACGACTACATCTGATTCAGACAAACGGAAGACGATTAAATGACCGCTTGTTGATTATTTGAATCAGGCGTTTGATTGCTAGGACAGGACAAAAGCCTGTACCTACAACAAGCCCTGATCAAACAGGATCGGACACCTCTTGTCTGTCTCACCTTAGGGTTTGCACCATTGTAGGGATTTCCTCATTCAACAGCTGCGGTGGTACGAATCCACATGGATATACAGACAGCCATGCAGAGGCTGTGTTAGCTTTATTGTGTGGATGGATGTGAAGGCCAGGGCCGGGCTAATGGCAGAGACATGGGGTGCTTCTCTCACCTTCTGCACGTCTGCATCGTGTCTCTGCTGGGTCTTCAGTCTCTCCTCCTGGTATCTGGCCTCCAGGACCTTGACCTTCATTTCACCCTGCAGAGGACAGACAGGAAGCAACTCAACAAACAACTCCCAGCCAAACACAGAGCCGCCGTCAGTCTGGATTAGCATCTCAAAAGTGGAAAACACACACACACAAGCAAACACACATATGGACGCACACACACATACATGCGCGCTCACACACATACACAGATACAGACACACATACTTGCACACACACTCACGCCCTCTCTCACGCTAAAGCATGTGGACACATTAAAACCGAGGTCTTGGATATAACACTCCTTCCAAAGTATGTTTAGGGGCGCAGTCATACACAGCATCTTTTCACTTCATTAAGCTGATACAGCGCTGTGTTTATAACGGAGCTATAAACCCCGTGAAGGAGATGATAGTGATGCTGAAAATGATGGTAGACTTCATTTAGACAGCACCTTTAATGATCTAAATGCATTTATAAGTATAATAATTATAAAATATAATATAAATATATTAAGTTCAGCTTAGCTCCATCACAAAAACCCACCTGTGTCACACAATGCATCTTAGGCACAGTGATTAGAATTTTTATGCCTTTTCTGCGTAAACGGAAAGGATGAGTCCAGTATGGGGACATGATTTTCATTTGGGCCCGAAATCATCCAAACGCTGAGGCTATTTTGTCAGCGTTTGCTGAAGCAGAGCCGCCCCGCTGCCTCTCTCACACTCCTGCATGTGCGTCTCTCACTCTATATCCCTGACACTCGCCACAGCCACCACCGAGCCCTGTTCCGCCCGCGTCCTCTGCGTGTTTACAGAAAAACACGGGCGCGTTTGATCTTTCCTGACGCGGTGCTTTATAAACACGTCGCAATGCGGATGGGGCCTCCGCCACGCTTTGAACTGCCGCCGAGCGATGTCGGGCCGCCCGCTCTTTATCTCCTCTCTCCTCCAGGGCGTTTCAGGTGCCTTCCCCTGGGACGGAGAGGCCTCCAGAACGCTCCAGGCCCCACACTAACCACACTAATTCAAAGGGCAGGGCTTGGCAGCAAATGGCAAGCAGCCGTTTAGAAACAAGTCAAACACAGGTGTCAACAACAACAGGGACAGGCTAGCTATGACAGGACAATCCTTCCTTATCTGAGCCTGGCGACACGAAAAACACTCACACACTCACTCACTCATTTGCTCACTCACTCACACAAACACTCACTCACCCACCCACTCACTCACTCACACACACACTCTCTCACTCACTCTCTCACTGACTCATTCACACACTAACTCACTCGCACACTCACTCACTCACTCACTCACACACTCACACAAACACTCACTCACTCACTCACTCTCTCACACACACACACACACACACACTCACTCACTCATTCACACAGTCACTCATTCACACACTCACACACTCACTCATTCACTCGCACACTCACTCACTACACACTGGACTATGCCTTGAGATGTGCCCATTTATAGCCAAAACTATAGCCAGTCGCAAGAAAATGTTCCACTTGACAAGAGAAAATTTCAGACTTTGACACAGTCAAACAACAGATAAAGCGATCAAAAAGGACAATGCAGAATCACAATTTTGTAAGTTAAATCATCATACAAATGATGTAAAGGATCAAATAAAAATATAACTTGATATAGGGCGATGTGTTGAGAATTCATGCGTTTCTTAAATTTGCTCAATCTGATGCAACAGATGCAAAGAGACGCTTGCTCTCGTTTCAGCAGCCAGAAAGCGTCGTGTGCCACCTCTTGCATCAGCTGAGATGTTTGTCGTTCCTTTGAAGCAGCGGAAGATGCCACCACAACAAAGTCATCAATTAAAATATGGAAATTGGTTAATGTGAATTTGTTGTCACTGATTAGTGCAATTATTATAATTGACGTGGCACAAAAAATTCAACTTAAACCATTTGCTACTGTATAACTTTGCCAGTATCAGACTTGAGTATATGCAAAACATACTTTAATCTGCTATACATCTATGCTCGAAGTTATTTTTTCTTTCTTTCTATGAACAGATTGTCAATTAACTCTTCTCTAACAACACACAGAATGTTGGATAAGATGGCGAGACGCTGCCAGCTGCGATGGAAACCCTGCATCACCTTACGAAAGTGATTGGTGTGATAAACACGACGATAAACAACGTGGCAAGGCCAGGAGTGTGCAAGGAGGGCTGATCTGCGCTGGGATTTCGTGCCAAAACTGTGTTCTTCATTATTCGATTTCCACAGTAATTTACACTGACCTGACATTTTGATGAATTAGAGCGTTACAGCTGCAGGCTTGACTTGAACCGCTCTGACGTAGGAGTGAACCTGCAGGAGTTGATCCACACTTTTCTCCAGATTGACTCAATCTTACACAACAGATGCATCTGCGTGGCTCTTAAAGAACAGAATACGCATTGGCCCTCCAGTGATAGAGATGTGTACCCCTGGGCTGAGGATCTTTCCAGAATTGATAATACCGCTGCTTCACTGAAAACCGGTCTTTCAGCAGGAAGCGCTTTCGTTTAACTGATGAAACCACTAGAGAGCAGAAACTCAGTCCCCGAGCGCTATTCAAGGAGAGGGCTCTAAAACAAGTTGAAAATACCCTGCTGAATGTCAAATGTTCTCCACAAATGGAATCTGTTCTTTCTGATTTGATTGTTCAGTGATTGTCATGAATTCCAGCTTGCACTGCCTACTTTTTTTTTTTTTTTTTTTTTTTGCTTGTTACATGTTTTTAATTTTGCGTTTCCCCACACAGGCTGTAGCCATATCTATTCATTCTGTAGCCATATAGTCGACTTGGAAAATTTTGTTGAAAAATTCTTCCATTTATTTGTTCTAAAGAACTTTCTGCATGACAAATATAACCACTAGGAATAATAAAGTGATCTGTATGTCTACCCATATATCGATTCACTCAACAATTTCCTTTCATGGGGACAATTAAGTGTACAGCCTTGGTCTACATCTATGCCTAAAGTCTAAAAATTCTGAAGTCGAATGTCATTGTCTGAGTGCTACATTTTAATGGACAAAACAGTATCTTCTGATCTCATCCATTTCACAAAAGTAGAATGTAAGTTAACCTTACATAGCTGCAGTGGTTACATTCCATACTATCATAAAATTAACCAATCTGTGTTTTCAAATAAAGGAAGCATCAAATATTTATAATAATACATTTTTTTAAATGATTGCTGATTTCTTGATTTTGGACAATCAAAACACAGCCCTGAATGTATTTCTTCTATCTGCGGTCAGGGAATTCAAGCTTTCCATCGCTGGGTTTTCTCATCGGTTGCTGTTGTGTAAGCGAGAGGGATCTCTTTCAGAAGCGGGCCGGGAAGAGGGGCACCTGCGTGAGAACGGAGTGGGCGTTTGGGCCCTGACGAGAGCAAGATGTCTGAGCGCTTCTGAAACACTACACAGACACTTCAAACACCAACGGCCAAGTTGATCGACTGCAGCTTTTCTGGACGGTTCAAAGGAAAAGGGGGGAAAGATGGGGGACGCGAGGGCCCATATTTCACTCTCCTGCGTACACACACACACCTGTGCCTGTATTTTCTACACTAAATAAAATTGCCCTCCAACTTAAAAAAAAAGCAAAAAAAAATCAGTTTTGTCTGAGGCTCATACGGCAATAACGTGTGACACTCATTCCACAAGCCACAATCTTATCCGTCTTCCGGTGCTTAACTAAACCTGGGAAAGAATCGGGATTACCTGTGATGTAATCTTGGTGGAATGTCCCATTTGGCTTTGTGCTGGGGGGGTGGGGGTGGGGGGTGGGGTTGGGTGATGTCACGGTCATTTCCCACATATGCCAGATGGCACCTGGGACGAGCGGGGGCGGGGTTTGTCGGGCGGTTTTGAAGTGATTATCGCGGTTCAGGTGTCCCCGGCTGCCAGGGTGAGTCACCCCTCTTTGGGAAGGGTGAACCCCCGAGTCGTGTCAAAGGGTGGATCTTTCCTGTTCTTCCTTTCAAGTCTGTCCAAAAAAGCTTTCAACTCACAGCGCCCGTGCCAAACTCCCTCCTGCCAGTACAAACAGCGCTTTTCCGCAGACTGTTCACCTCGTATTCACAACACATTTCACTGCATCTAGTCCTCACGTCTCACTTTTAGATATGCTGTGGTATGCAAAATAACAACAACAAAAAGCAATTAATTACAGAGGACCAAACATAACATGATTTGGATTTTGTGGTTCATTATGTTTTATTCATCATGTGTCTTGATCCAAAACAGTGTTAATCAAAGTTTTGTGCAACAACTGTAATATTTGTTTTGTTAAACCAGGATCAAGGGGATCGGGTCTGGTGTTTTAAAACAGCAGCCAGAAAGAGATTAGCAACTGCTGCGCAATCACGGTAGCCTCCAACGCAAACGGTGGGAGCCCAGCAGGGCGTGGGGGTGGGGGGGACTATTTCCACCCAGGAGGAAGTGCTCAGAGCGGCAGGGTGTTCAGCAACAGGGTCCCCTACAAGCAGCTAGAGACAAGATACATACACCTGCCAAAGATACCCAGACCCCAAACGCCTGACTGAAATACCCAGACAAGGGGGAGGTGGCCTATCAGGGAGGGCTGATGGGGAAAAGCATGTGATGCTGGTGCAGTTGGCTTGGTGCTTCAGTCCCAGCCCTGAGAAAACTGTCTGTGTCGGTGCGTCCACTAAGCAACAACTGGATCTGATCTACCTCACCAGGAGAATAATAGGTTATCATCATCATCATCATCATCATCGCTCTATAGAGTACTAACGGTTGAAATGAGGTTTCATGAACCCCTTTGGGTACGGTGCTACATTCACCTGTCAATCATTGACTTGTATTAACCAATCAAAAATGCTTTTCTCTCTTCAACCAGAGAGTCATTGGTCCACATCAGTGAGTCAATGATAATGAAAGGTAGCTCCTCCCATTTTTGGTTCAATGAAATCTCACCTCCCCTTACAGACCTTACAGAGGTCTGTCCCGGCTGGCCAGGTGCCTGCAGGTTAGTGAACTGATCATTTGTTGGCTTTTCGTTTCTGCAGAAGTGTAGGCAACTGCAGTGTGGAACAACAAGGCTCGTCGCCACATCAATCGGAAGACTCACCTGTGTTGCCACTTCCTCCTTATTCCACGAGAAATTGTCGCTAGGTGGGGAAAAAAAGGGGAATAGGTACTAAAAAACTCCCAATTCCTCATACCTGACAAAAAACGAATACCTGCTAAAGTACGCAAACCACACACAGCCCTGACAGAAACACTGACAACCACACATTTGCCAAAAATAATTAGGTACACACACCTGACAAAAAACATGCACCCAAACACCTGTCAAAAACTCTTACACCCACTGCAGTGCTCAGACCTCACACACATACTGAAAATACCCAGAATCCACCTGCCTTCAATTAATCAGGGGGAAATACAACCAAATACTGGGAAAGACACTGTGGCCTTAAGCAGAGACTTAAGTGTGATTAGAATAATCTCCTGCATATCCAATTATAAGTGCTGTTGTTTGTCATTACAGACAATTTTATAAATGTTGAAAGCCCTTTCAACACAATCCTTTAAATTAAACATGACAACACCGAAGCAATGTAAATATTGTGCTACACTGTGTCACCAGAGATATATTTACAACACGCCAACCTAAATAAAAAGGGGATAAACTTTGTCTCCGTGGGAACAGCGAAAAAAAAGTCTCCATGCTAGTCACACAGGCTAAATAAGAGCAAACCCCCACCTGAACACCACATCAAACAGGTGGGGGCCATCCCACATCAAATCCCAACTGAAAAAAACAGGCCTGTGTTTTACCGTGGGAAGAGAAACCCAACACCACAATATTGACAGTTCCTCCTTTACAGCGCACACAAACGTAAGCCCCCAAAACATGACAGTAAAGTGACAACACCAGACACCCCCATGCAGGTGGGACTTAACCTGCTGGCTTCAGCTTCATGACGGGTGGTTCTCTGTGGGGTGGGGGCCGGGGGCTGGGGGGCAATTACTTGGTGTCTTTGAAATAAATAACGGCTTCAATCATTATTAACCCTTACTTACCGCAACCAATAAATAAGTGAGCAAGCACCATACAGCAATACAATGCAGACTTATTGTCATGTTTGCCATTGTTGTTGTATTTCAGCCACTTGAGTCTTTCATTCAGTCTGAGCCCTGAACAGTCTTAATTAAAGAAATGTGCATGTGTGTGTCTGTGTGCATTTTATGTACATCATTAGCTGGATTTTCAGCAGACATTGAGACACTGCTGTGCTATAAGCCATGTGATTCATACAACAGAACATCAAATCCACTCCTGTCGAGGTGCAGCTTCTTATTGTACAGCAGGAGTGGGGGGGGGGGGTATGGAAGAGGAACAGCAACACAATTCAGACCTCAGGGCTGGCCCTTTCATTTCTCCATTTCACCCAACACCTCATCTTTGACACTTAAGAAAGGCTTAACTCAAAACACAAGCGTGAAGGGGCACACCAGACCGCTCCAAACTGCTGTAAGTAAATTACAGCAATAACAGCTGGAAAGCTGCAGTTTGCCTAAGGTTGCCCTTCAGCTGGAGCTTATGTAATTAAGTGCAGTGTGCCCCCTCCTCCCTCCCCAGGGGTATTAATGCAGTGGCTATTTATCAGAGTCAGAGCTGATGCTGCATTTAACTGTACAAGCCAAGGGTGGGGGAGACCTCAAAGGAGGAAAGCAGCACCAGACTCACAGCTGAATGAGGTTTTTATTGATTTTTCTGACCTATTATGCCTCTGTGCTACAGCAGGCCAATAAATTATTTCTGCTTTTTTTCTATTTTTTTTATTTCATTTCTTTATTGATTATTGACTGGTGTTTAACTCTGGATGTATGTCATCAACGCCAATTCCCTTCGTGATAGCAATGTGATGTATTTATGCATGATATTTCATTAGTATTAATCTTGAATTGTTTCAGTTTAACTGATGCAGACAAATACAGATGCATTGTGATATTAACAAAGAGTACCATCATCAGATATGCTGCATTACAGTTTTTATAACTTTTCCTAAATCGTAAACAATACCTGTCTCTAGTTGGGCTTTTGAGAATGAATATGCGATGTGTATTTTTTTTTAACCCCACACATGTATCTTCTCTGGGTCAGTTGATGGAGACTGCAATACTGATATTTAGTTTGCCTGGCGGGGTTCCAGTTTGACCAGCGTAGAAGGCCAGTCTGTTCTTGCCGCTTTCGTTAAATGTGCTTATAGCTGAGAAGTTCCATGTGCTTCAGCTCTCCTGCTTCTTTGAATCAGTCTTTTTTCTGAGTGTTAAGGTTCCTCATGTGTGAGACCGCAAAGACAGATCTGGTGGTGTGATTGTCAGCGCTGCTAGATCTGTTCCTGTCTGAGCTGCTGTCAGTGTGGGGGCATTATCTGGCAGCCTACCTCTTTCTCTGCTGTTTGAATATCTGCCTGATCCTCACTGAAGGTGCTATTTTTTCCCCGGCTTGTTTTGAGGCAAATCTATTAAAAACAGCATAAGGATGTCAATTTCAGCCTTCAAAGGACAATTCCTCCAAAATAAGCGCAGGTTATTCCACGCCAGCTCAAACCAGGGACGGGACATTTTCTGGTCCTGTCACCCGCATGGATTTTGCGAGGGAAAAAAAATAAAATAACAGCAGTTTTCAAAAATGTTTTTTCAGGTTTTCAATCATTTCGTGCCCCCTAGAACTTACGATGCGACAAATGTCACCTTAAAATGAGAAAGGGACCTTGACCAGAAATATCACCCAGGGCTTCACCTGGATGCTGCAATCAAACACAGCAACTTGTTTGACCTGAAATGAGTGCGACCTGAAATAGTGAATTCAGACTCACCATTTCTGATTGCACTTGAATGTCCCCAGGGCCTAGTTTTATGGATTTAACCATTTGGATTTGGATGAAATCTTCAAACTGTTTTATTTCAACTGAAAAACAGATTGTTTGATTCAGACATCGTTTTGGACTTGACGACTGTATGTGGCGGTGGAATTTTTAAGAATTCAAAGGATAGAGAATGAAATAGTTTTGATCTGAAATATCTGGATAATCATAATCCTCCCAGGGGTGGATTTGAGAAGTTGACAGGCAAAAAATTGGTATATTTCAATTTTCCTAAAGAGAGGAAACACAGGAAAGTGTAACTGACACCGATGTAAAAAGAATTTGAAAGGTGGTGGGTTTGGGGGGTAACACTGACTGGGTCCACAATCTCAATAAAAATAGGCAAGACAAAAATACATTTCCCTATTTATGATAGTTCCTCTGCCCTTGTTAATTGCTGTACTGCACATTTTTATTTCTATTTATGTTGCAGTGAAAGCATTATAACATGCTCATTAGCTTCAAAGAAAAAAAAACAAGTTCTTTTGATAATAAAACTTGATTATTCGTTAGCTCTGATTATTCAATCTGTGTAAAATGTGGCTATAACATTTATAGATTTCTCATTCCTTGGACACTGCAAAAAAAAAAAAAAATGCGTCCTGTTTTCTAATCTGAATGACAGTCTGTAAGGACATTACCTGCAGCGATATATTTAGGTTTTTTTGAGTTGAACAATGCTGATTCAGATTTTATAATCTTCATTATTTTTGCCCTGGATCCAAATCGTCCTGTCTATCTGAAACACGGACTAAAACCTTCCCAAACGGAGAGCTCCAGGATTGCAAAATGGAGGATTACAGTTCAAATGGTAAAGTTTACAGAAACCGGACCTGGGTGGATTTTTCATTCAAATTCGGAGAGGGTCAGAAAGCGTCCCTGGCTTGAGCTGGCGTACAGCGAGTCACACGCGTCTCCGGCCAACGACACAGGGGGGCGGAACACTTACCGGAGACAGGGGAATGGGCTTCTCTCGCAAATACCTGGGCTTTTCGATCTGAAAGAGCAAAACAATGCAACAGCCCCTTAATGGTGTTTTCCACCCTCCCCCACAATCCCCACCCCCCCCACGCTCCCCCTTTCTGTTTGTCATAAACAAAGCAGAATGACTTCAAAGGGTACCACTTCAATACTTCCCTCTGTCAGCCCGGCTATTTTCCATAAAATAATACCACAAGCCCCCCTGGGCTATTGTGCGCCGCTAACCCATATCCGTTTTTGTTTTTCATTTTGTATTGGCTCTTTTGTTTTCGGCCATTCAGTCAACAAACACCATAATTGGTAAGCAATTCGTGTTCACTCACCGGTGGAGCAAAAGCAAAATGCTCCCATTTTTTCCCCTTCGCATGAGGAAATAAAATAAGTACATAAACTGCTAATTACATTAACAGCACTGAATTAAACAGAAACCTGGGACAGGCTTATCAAGAAACCGCATGTCCAGTAACATAAAACAATCATGTACAAAAAAAAAAACATATTATTCATTTTATTCAAATGTGTAACAAGACATTGAGTGATCAAATTAATGAGAGAAAGATATACAGAGAAATAAACAGAAGACATTACAATGTAACGTCAATTAGAGCATTAATGGGAAAAAAGGAAAGTAAGGCCATATTTTAACTTGTACTTAAGAACAGGTGAAGAAGGGAAATGAATTTTTGATAAGATGTTGAAAAGCACCGAAGACCAGACAGCCTTCACAGACTGCGCTCTGGCCGTTATCACCTCCAGCATCTCTGCTATGTGTTTGCAATAGGACTGAGATACAGTTGGCTAGTACTGTCTGAGTGTTCTTATCATAACTTTTAATGAGTTGTACAGTACATGCTTTGTTATCTCACAGGGTTCCCAGCTGGTCTGTACACGTTAAGTGCACATTAAAATCAGACTGGTGATAGACAAATAATCTGCAAGCAGAAACAAAAACTGTGGATTTTCTCCAAAACAGCCAGATGTGTTTTTTGAGGGGTCTTAGATATGACGCAAAGGCGAGCGGTTTGCTTTAATCGTGGGGGTGTTTGGGCCTGAAAATGCCGCACTCCAGCCAGCTGGACGCAGACCAGATGGACCTTCAACAGGAAACGCGAAAAATAAACCGTGAGCATGTTTCCGTGTGTGTGTCTGTGTGTCTGTGTGTGAGGATTGGAGGGGTTGTGATGCGACTTCAAAGAGAAACAGTACACCCTGTCCATTCTGAATAATGTGCCTCCCATCATCCAGTGACAATCCCATCAAACACACCCCTGTTTTGACAAACGAACACAGCCCTGCGCACGGAATCCAAATTCTAAAATGTTCCATTTTTTCCAGCCAGAATTTTTCTTCAAAAGGCAAATAATGCTGAGCTCAAACAGATTCTGTCCTTATCTGCATTTCAGTCTAACTCAAAGCACACGTGTCAGAACCAGCGTGTTTTTGGCCCCGTGTCTTTTATGAGGTATACCATTTTACGCTCCACAAACATCAAAGCTGCTTCCCCAGCTGCCAGAATTTTTGCTTGGATGCACTGTGACATCTTACTCACAGAGGTGACCTTCAAACCCTCTTTCCCGTTTTTAAGTGCTCTGAGGGGATCACCAAAAAGTGTAAGACTGTTTAGCTTACCAGATCCAAGTATTACAGCAACCATCGCTACCCAGAAACTGACCTAAACATAAAATATCTACCTACACTAGCTCTTGTAAACATTGGAATTTGGCACTCAAAAAAGTTTTTTCTGATAAACCTTTGTCTATTGGTACAAAGTAAATTTGTTTACCTATGGTAGTTCTCCAGTACACATGCCTATTAATATTGATGGCGTAACTCCAACATATTTTACAAAAACACACAAGTGTAGGTTCTGCAAGTAGTTTATACCATTTTATCTGTCTGATGAGAGTACGGAAAGTCCACCAGAGGTGATATAAAATCTAATGACTCCACTTTATGTTCAAGCGAATATTGTTAAAATACATACAGTACTAACTGTTCATCTCTGGTTGTCACTTTGGGACTGAGGGAAATTTTTCGCTTACTCATCAAAGGCTTAAGTGACGCATTAAGCCAACGGGGAACAATGGGAAACCACCCTTTAGGTCATCATCTGTAACTACTGAATGCTGGGAAAATTCACACACTTTGAAAGAGAATAAGAAGCCAACAATTAAACACAAGGGATACAAATTTCTTCTGAAGAGGACTTCATTAGATCACTTGATTACATTGTTGCATTTGACGTAGTTGCAGTCATCACAGTGTGTGTGCGTGTGAGCGTGCATGCACGTTTGCTTCTGGGAACCGTAAAGACGTTAAGGGCTGAAGAACAAAGTTGTGTGCTATTTTAAGCATCTGCGGTCATCTGGAATGTCCTTGTCAACAGCGAGCAGCTATCAAACGGATGAATGTCACCTTGCGCAGTAGGCTGAGCTGCTTATTCGCAGCTGCCCAGGAAACAAGGCGAACAGCGGTGACTCCTGGGTCACCGCTATGCACACCCTCAGACACAGAGGAAAGGAGCTCTGCTCTGCATCAGCACGGAGGAATGCCAGGAGCGCTAACCGCTAGATAAGCCAGTCATGGAACACATGACTGGACGCCACTGTTGGGAGATCCTTATCTACAAAGGCCTTCACCGCGCCTCGTCATCCACGCTCCAGGGTCCACGGCTGTCTCACTTATTCCATATTCACTTACGACATGGAAAAACTACGCTCACTCCGAGGCCTGAAAACCAACACGCTTCACACCTTCAGTGTTCACACAGGACTGCTGTAGGACACCTGCCAGTTCCTTTAAGAATGTATTTAACTGGACAATGAACCTAAATCTCATTTTTCTCCCCCACACAATGGTCCACAGATGCATTTGTTTAAATGTGTGTCTCAAGCTTTACATGCCAGATGGAATTTGATTTGATTTTTCTAAGAATCTGATTTTCATGACGTGCTGTGGCCTATATCTGTTTCCTGTGCTTTATCTGTGGTCACATTCTGATATTACATACATGAACAAATTAGCCACATGTATCCACACAAACAAACCACAAATATTTACATGGATTTGGCAGCGAAGCCAAGACCCATTGTAGCCCCGATTTGTCAGGTATTCTCAAAGACGGGTTAATTTTTTTTGGCAATTTATAACATCCAAAAAACATTCTCCAGAGGCATCCCACACAATGAAAACAAGATTGTATCTAAATCAGATATGTAAACAAGATTGTATAACGTATTACTTTATCTTCTTGAGCGCACATATTTATGGTTTATATGCGCACACAATTTATAAAGACAGCAGCACATCATATTTGCAGCACATAAATACACCGGCCTACAAGTGTTCACCAAGCAGGATCCTCAAGGAAAAGAGCTGATGAATGTGTTTGAAAGTAACCGTTAAATCCTGCTTAAATCAGTAGAGTCAGATGATCCCCTTTAATATATTATATATCATTACATTTACATAAATCTGTCTTCATGCATCTCAGCCACACTCCCTCCCTTTCTAATCTGACCCGACTACATCACTGTGTCTCTTCTGTGACTCCCTCATCCTGTCTAAACTGTGACTCTCTGCACTTTATCAAATCTGAGCCCACATTTCTGTCTGATCTGTTACTCTGCCTTCCTGTAATCTGTGACCCCCATCGTCCAGTGCAAATCCGCAACTCAAGCGCAGTATCCTGTTCACATCGGATTCCAGCGCCTTGCCAAAGCTGTGACTCCACGGCTCTCTGATCTGCAATCTGTTATCGCGTCAAAAATCTGTGACTCAAAGCAAAGGAAGAGTTTCACACTTAACCTCAGAGATGTTTCACAAAGAAGCTGAAGGCCAGGGGGTGAGCAGGGCAAAGGAGACAAACACAAAGATATATGAAGGGCAGAGGAAACAAACAGGAAAGCACAAAACCAGGAGAGAACGTTGCTGAAACTCAGCCAAAGCCACAGACACTGCAGACGAGATAAGAGGCAGGGAAACCACATCTGAGAAACGCTGAAAACTCTCAGTTTACATAAGTGCTCTCCCGATGCTATCAGAATCGCACTCTTCTTCCTGGGAATCGAGCCTCAGAGAAGCACTCGACGCCAGTGTCCGTGGTGCGTCCGCTGCTTCACGCACAGAAAGGTCAGGCGCGGTTTCGCAAGCACCGACTGCAATCAAAGTGAAGAGAGTGCCGGAGTTCCTGAGAGCGCTTGCGCAGACACAGAGTGTAAACACAGGCCTCTCACCAGCAGTGTTGTACTGAGCGTATGCCCCTTTCCCAATCCTAAGACTTCCAGTGCGACTGTTAAGCGGAAAGCCAGCTGTTTTCCCGTTAGCCGAGGAGAAGAGCACGAGTAGGATAAGGAAAGGTGTGAAGGGAGCGGACTGGGCCCTCAGAGCAGGTGTTTTTCAGGGTCGGGTCCTGAAAACTCAGTCCTGTACCAAAGCAGCCAACATGCTGCTTGCGGCGACTTTACAGCGCTAAAGTAATAAAATAACCAAACGCGTAATAGTGACAATTTCCCAGCCTACCCCGAGGTTCCAGGTGTTAAGGCGTGCTTCGAGGTCACTGTCATCCGACGATGCCATTTGTACTCCACGTCTGACGGTCTGGAAGGGAAGAAAAACATGTGCTTCGTCTGTCAGATGCTTCATCTGTCTGCATACCCAAACCTCTCTGGTTAAGAGTATTTTGGCTGCTGGGCTGGGGGGACACAGGTGTACACCAATAACCAGGGGTGTGCCTATAACTTCAGGTACACCTTTAATGGTGTGCATGCCTGTAGTTGAACATGTAACTTGTGCTGGGCCTGTACTAAGGGGTGCCTGCAACTGGGTGTGATCTTTTAACTGAGGTTTGTCTAAAAGTATGTTCCTGATAGAAGACTTACGTTGGGGTTGTCAGATTTCAAATGGACTGTTTATAATGAGCATTGAAGGCATTCAAACCATGTTCCAAATAAAACAAAAGGAAGGAAATAAATGATACATCCATCTAAAAAGCATCAGAAGAGATTGGATACACTGGTTTCAATTACTGACCTGAACAGGTGAGGCCTTCAGAATTCCAAATGTAGGTCGCAAGTGAGGGATAGTGGGAATACCATGCAAAAGAAGAGGGGGTGGGAAATTATGAAGGTCAGTGAGCCCACAAAGTTTTGCCCACAAGCTTATTGTTTGTGGCACTTTTTGCAAGTTAATACAAAGCGCAGGTCTTCATTCCTCTATTGGACATAATCACAGGCCTAACTGTTGTACATCTCATGCCAATGAGCACCATGCGGTAAAATGGGAGCAGGTTGATGAGTATGCGTGGTACCATTTCTGGATGGCTGGCATTTATGCTGGATTTTGGTGTGGTCTAGCACTTAATTACTCAAATTTTCATTTAAGTCCACAAATTGGCTGAAGAGTTTATACACCTTTGATCCTGAAGCCTGGAACTGGCTTTTGATTGAAGGGAGCCACAAAAACAGCACACAGTATATATTAGCCTCCCAGAACTGAAACTGTGCACCTCTGACCAGCTTCAGAAATTAAAAGCTCTCGAGAGGACGTATCTATTCTACAGCTGGTACAGCTCTTCAACCAGGTAGGGAAGCTAATTAATCAGCTGGTTTAATGCAGGGGGGAAGTAATCCATGGTAGTACGTGTACTTTCTGAAGCCATCGTCTTCCAGTCCTGACAGAGACAAGCAGTGTGGACCGCCACAGAGGATTAAAACAACAAAACAGGGTAAGGGGTGAAGGTTTGCGAGGAAAAGATAAGCGCTCACTGTTTGATCCTCCTCGTTGGCCGATCTCGTCAGGGCGCTGGCGGCCCGGGTTCGAGACGGGAGCTTGTCTCCGTACGTGTGTCTTCTCCTGTAGCAGGGGGAAAAAAAGGAACATTCAGAATGCCAGGAATTCCTTTCAAGCCATGGAAAAAAATAGGGGCGACGATAAGAGATCTTGTTTTCCGAGCTGAGAATTTGCATACGTCAGGGCTATTCAACTGCCGGTCAGTACAGCCCATTGCAGATGCACTCTTGGCCCTTTGATCATTGAAAAAAAAAAAAAAGAAGAAAGAAAAATAGTAAAAAGTATTTTTAGATACATAAAAAATTTTGACTTTGGCCAGGTCTACATCTGCGCAGTGTCAGAACACCTCCCACCAGTGACAGAATAAGAAGTATCTATGAATGTTTTAGAGGTATCTGCTTTGTTTACACACACACAAAAAAAATACATCTTATTCATACGCCATTTGATAAATAGTCTAGTGCAAGGAAAATGTTTGGGAAGTATGCAGCATTTTTTGAAAAATTAATGGCCCCCAGGAAGAAGCAGTTGAAGAACTCTGGCATATGTTATGAGGGAAACAAGACAGAAAAACACATCTCCCGCTCGCAGCCTCAGTTTTCCTGCATCCGCGGCCCCAGATCTGGGTCAAACGCGTATTTCAGATACTCAGACTCCTTAGATGCTGGTAAAAATGTGAAAACACCAGCTCGGGTCTGTGAGAATTTTCAACAAAAAGCGTTTCAAACAAGAACCTGCGTCCACATGACAGAGCGATCTATGTTACTTTCACTTAACAATGTGCAATTTAACAATGTGTTTTGCTGTACAGCTAGGAAATTTACAAGTGCCTAAAGGGTTAAAGTATTTCAAATAATTATTTGACCCAGGTCTGCTCAACACCGAGAGGTGGCCTCAGGGTGTTGGCCTTGATCCTCCTAAACGAGGAACGCTCTTTGTGTTTTCCTTGCGCTGCGGGTCTCAAACCGAGGGCCCCTGGGAGCCGGGGTACGTTGGGCCCGATTCCCGCTCTTCATACGGTAGGAGCCTAAGCATTTCATCCTCTAAATGCGCTTAAGCGTTAGTGTACATCTGCCATGAATTTTACACGGGACCCCTTCTGTTCTTCTCACCCGCGCGATACGCATCTCTGCCCTTCCGCGGGCCTCCTCCTAATGCCTGCTAAAGCCCCCGTTCAGAGGGTTTAGGCTCTCTGCCCCCTCGGTGCTCAGGGCTGGAATTCGCCTCACATGGAACTGAAATCACGCCTCAACACTCCGCTGCAGCCACTAATGTTGTGTCTTGAGAACAGGCTAACGCATTCACTTATATTTTGCTTACGGCAGGCATGGATACTGTACCTTGAGAGCAGTTACAGTACAGTGATATTATACCTTTGGAACAGTCAATGTGCACATTTCACTTACTAATACTGTACCCAAGGAACAGCCTCACAATGCACAACTGCTGATATTGTACCCTTGGCACAGGTTATGTATTTCACTTACTGCATAAACTCATAATGTAAATGGGGCACAGCTAATGTGTTTTATTACATATGACTGTTCAGTTGAGGCTATTACACAAGCTAATGCCCTTTTTATAACATTAAGGTTACATCCAGGTAAATTACTATTCCTGACTAGTGGCTTGGGACAGACCCTGCAGGTTGCAAGGCAGTACCTACCTATCTGCCACCAGAGGGCACTATTTCCCCAGTCCATTTTCGTCCTTGATGCTCTGATCTGAGGCTGGTGTTCAAAGGGCAAGAAGTGCCAATTAATCAGATGCCAACACAACCAGAGGACTTCTCTCACAGAGTTCTCCCCTGCCCCTAACCCAAACTTAACCTCTGCCAATATATATGCAGGTAAACCAGAGAGGGAGCATCTAACAGTGAGACGCAGCGGGTGCTGTCTGGCGAAGGACTCCATTTTGTTTTAGCGATGCAGCGATTCTCACCAGAAAGATTTGCTCTCATTCAGAAGGTGCAGAGTGGTCAGTTTCACACTAACAGAATGCAGCTCTTATATGGCTGCAGCACTGAATTCCAAACACTGTCATTTGTGTCACGAACACTGTCCTGACACAGATCAAATCTGGTTTTAAAATAACTTATGCACCAGTCGTTCAAATAATATATTCTTTTTTATCATTTTGCCACAAGTTTGGACTGTCAAAGTGGAGTCTCAAAAGTTTGATAGCTCAAACCTACACCATCTCTAGATAGAACCATATAATGCTAAGCTGTCAAAATAATTCTTTTTTTTACAACCGACTTTTCAGACAATGAAATTTCAGCACAAATGGCAAGACAGTGCAACTCATGGACTAAAAAAGGGGACGAAAAAAGGAATTTAATAAGGGGGGACATTTTGAAAAAGCTGAATGTTAAAGGAGTCACCTACACCACAGGGTCACTCACTCAAAGCAGCCGCAGGTTCCCTGATCCTTATGGTGAACACGGCCCCTCACATGCTGAGTCAGCACTGAGGCGGCTTCGCTCCTCCTGCTTGGGTTCCCCCCCATACAAACCGAACAGCAGGCCAAGAAAAACAAACACAGCGTGCAGACTGACTGATCTATATTGCGGTAAGTGGTGTGTAAAAACATGCAGTCAGCAACGTAGGCATTAATAGAGCTGCATACACTGAGGGGTCTCTCTTCACCCTCTGGCCTCTTTTTGGAATTGCCCTCGCAGAGCTCCTTGAGGGAACACTGTGGGGAAAGAGCACCACCTGGTGGTTGAATGGGAAACATCTGATCTGACTTTTAAATTTTCAGAATTGCATACCCAAGTCACATACATTACTAATGAAAACATGACCAGCATATATCTGTTTGCCATACATTAATGTATATTTCTGAAGTTCCTCTTAGGTAAAATAAAGTTATTTTATACAGTTCTATTCAAGCTTGCCGTAGTACATCTGTACCGCATACAACATTAAAGCACATTCAATAATAAATCTTCATTTTGTTGTTGTTTTTCTTTTAATATTGGTAACATGCTTGTAGATTTACTGCTTTTCAGCTTTTCAACTTTCAACCTAATCTGACATGCAAGATCCTATGTTTGGGCAACACAAAGTGACATCAAAATCAACACCTTATCTCACCAACCAACCAACACTCCAGTGAAAGACAGCCCAGGGCCAGGAAACATTAATAAACTGTGATGGCAATGATCCAGCCAATCAGGCATCCTAACACATCAATGAATCGACCAATCAGGGATCACGACACCTTGCGCTGCTATACTTCATTACTAACGGTTAGAATACCCTTCAAGAGACATAGAGGGAACATCCAGTAAAATGCAGCTGGGACAAACTGTAAAGTTAAGTGAAGCTGAAAGAGCATACCCTCCTTCAAGGTAAAAGCTAAGCTAAATAAAGTCCCAATGCCTGGTTAAACTGTGGGCTTTTTCTCTTTAGCACGGCTCCCCTGGAGAGCCCATTATTTCCATCGTCAGTGCACGCAGAAAGAGAACAAAACTCTGCATACCTGTTGCAGTTTATTAACAGCCATCACAGGCAGGTAAAGAGGATTTTCCCTAACTTCTGAGGAAAACGCTCCTCTCCGCCATGGTCCGCTAGAATGCCATGTGGCTAAAGTCCTGCAATTAACCCAGATCCCTGGCCTGGCCTGTCCCCTGTGAGACCATTCTCATTCTTTATCACTTAAAGTCAATAAACAGTGGCTGGTTAGAGGCTTAACTTAATAAACAGCGACTGGCTCTCCAGCTTCAAAGGCTGTTTTGAATGCCGTGCCTTTAGTAAATGATGATTTTGTTTGTATCGTTTTGGGTGTTTGTGACAGTGTGGACATTTTAGTCATGCTTATGACTTTAAGCAGGCAAGCAACAAATGACTGTTAGAACCTTTCAGAACAAGAATGTGATGTAGAACTGCAAAATGGAAGAACAATCAATAAAACCTCCTGAAAAATTAAGAACTTTCAAGCACTGTGGAGCCATACTGCAAAAATAGCTCACAGACCATCCATACATAAAAGTTACAAATTAAAAGTAAAAAGCAGATCACCCGACTAGATAAAGACAGAGTTGAAAAAACTCACAGATCAGTTCTACAGATAAAAGACAGATCAGCAGAAAACCTCAGTGGATTAAGACAGATTTTATAGAAAAAACTATCAGATCACCCCATATGATAAGACAGATGAAAAAAAAAAATCACAGATCACCCCACTAGATAAGTCAAATAAAAAACACACCAAAGAGCATTTTGTTTTCCTCAGGATGTGCCATTGTGTATTCATGTTTCTGTGTGCTCTTTATAGTGCTAATCTTGAGCTTTGGCTTCTTTCCCTCATTAAGCGCTATGCAACCCAAAGCCATTACTGTTAGCGCGCCGTTAAAACCCACAAACGCACTGCTGTCAAAGCCCACATCCCTGAGAGGGGAAATCACAGTAATGGAATATGTAATGTGGATCCTGGTGGAGACGTGTTTAACTGAGCAAGCGTTTAAATCTGTAAACAGAGCAGTCAGAAGGTGGGGGTTCTTGAGGGGGCGGGGCTGTGCTGAGTTTAAGCGCTCATTATCTGCACGTTGGTGGGGATTTGATTGCTTGTGACTTTTCCTCATTATTAACCAGGAAATACCAATTACCAGACCTTAATTATCTCATCCAGGGGCAGTGAGCTTTGGTTTGCCTTAGAACGTTCAGGAATAAAGCCACTTAACCCAGAGCTTGGTCATTTCTATTGAGCTTGTGTGAGGGGAAGACCTAGGGTTGGACAGTTCTATAGTACCTGTGAATACATGTGTGTATGTGTGTGCGTGTGTATGTGTGCGTGCGTGCGCCTGTGTGTGTGTGTGTGTGTGTGTGTGTGTGTGTGTGTGTGTGTGTGTGTGTGTGTGTGTGCCTGTGTGTGTGTGTGTGTGTGTGTGTGTGTGAAAGAGAGTGAGAGAGAGAGTAAGTACAGGACATGAGGTTAGTTCTACAGTACCTGAGTGTGTGAGGAGAGGACATGGGGTTGGTCAGTTCTATAGTACCTGTGAATACGTGTGTATGTGTGTGCGTGTGTGTGAAAGAGAGTGAGAGGGAGAGGAAGTTGAGGACATGAGGTTAGTTCTACAGTACCTGGGTGTGTGAGGAGAGGACATGGGGTTGGTCAGTTCTCTGGTAACTCTACAGTACCTGTGTGTGTTGGGGGAGGATGTGGAGTTGGGTATCACTCTGGACGTGGGGGACCAGGTCTCCTCGCCGTTGCCCAGCTCTGAGGACACCCAGTCGGGCAGGTTGGCGGGATTCTGATCCGACAGGTCTCCAAACATCGGCTCATCAAAGTAGATTGCCTGACAAAGGAGATGCCATGAGCCAACTTCCTACAGCAGCAACAAAGACGTTAGCTCAGATGCAGCTGATTTCAGAAACTGGGACATTTCAGTGGGGTAGAGACATTTCAGTGGGCTACAGACATTTCAGTGGGGTAGAGACATTTCAGTGCAGTACAGACATTTCAGTGGGGTAGAGACATTTCAGTGCAGTACAGACATTTCTTTGAAGCCAGGACATTTTTGTGAGATAAGAGATTTTTTGGTGAAGCCCAGACATTAGGGTCATTAGGAAGCCAGACAGATAGGGTCATCAGCAGGGTAGAGACAACTGACATTTCAGCAAAGCAAACATAGCTGAAAATGCAACAGCAGCTGTCGGAAACTTCAACAACATCAACGTTTTTCCAGAGCCTCGCTTGTTATGATTGTTATGTTTGCAGTCGTTACGGTGAAAGTTAGGTTTCGACATGCTTTTCTTGACAGTTCTGCTTTGATGGAATGTTCTTGTTCCCCAGCTACCTCTCCCTTTCTGCACCGGCACTACAGATGAGTTGTTTTTGTGATCTAGGATAACCATGGAGGAATTTAAAGGAAGCTTGAAATTGGCACCTACTGTAAGCAGTGCTGATACCAGCTCTCACCTTTTATCACTAATTCCTTCATAATAACCTCCTTAATTTCAGATTTAATGTAAATGCCTCTGGGGATTTCATATGTAAAAACATAATCCTAAATCTTTTATATGTTTGAAGCAATAAAAACATGAGAAAACAGGGTGTAAAATCTACTTTGGAAAATTCTAAGTTGATTATGCAAAGAAATTACGAAAATTCAGACGGCAAAAAAGGCTGTCGTCTCCCTTGTTGCATTGTAAATGCAAACCTGAACCTGAAAAACGAGAAAAACAGCACCACACTCTGGAGTGGATTCCAAATATAACCGGCAGAGGGTATTGTCAACCATTTCAGGACTTCTTGAAACCTGAACAACGAAGGGGAAGAGCAATACTGAAACAGGAACAATATTCCCAATTTAGAAACCTGGTACTTTGTGTCTTTTTGCTGTGGAGGCTCTGTTTAACAGCTAACTTCAGTATATGTCAACCATCTGCTATTTCAGTTATAAGTGATAGCGTTGATTTCAGCACTAATTAAATAATGTCTGTGAGATCATACCCTAGTTGTTTTTAATATTAAAATAATTTCCCTAGAGATGTCCTTTCATCCATTTAAAATGATTTTCTCAGTCCTACTGAAATATGACACCAAACAGCTAGTATTTTGCAAGAGCATGCAATGTATGAGAAAACATTTGTTAATTTTCAAAACTTATCAACATATTCTTGTCGGTGGGACAGGAGAAGCAGCTTTAGTGATTACGCTGATGGTTCTTTCCCAAATTACCCCCATGTTTCCCCAGGCAGGCTGAGTCAATTGTTTCCAGTTGTACATTCTTAGTAGCTGCTTACCATGTATGTCGGCAGTGTCTTCAGTGGACCCGGTTCTGGTTTGTGGGTAAAGGGGCCCTCCAGAACACCTCTTCTGAGCATGTGCAGCAGTAGGCGAGCATACATGTTCCGATTCTTCCTCGCGATTACGCCCGACCCAGAGACCACAGGATCACACAGCTTCTTTATCCACAGTGCACACCGCTGCCGTTCTGATTGTGTCCAGCCCAAGAGGACAGAAATTAACTGTCAAGATTGTCCTACGTATTGAGGCTGACATGAAAACTACATTTCTGGCATCTATGGGCAAACTCACAAAGGAAGATTAATTATGCCAATGGTGTCAATCACCAGTCCTAGAGGGCTGTAATATTTCCTGGTTATTGGCGAGTAATAAAACTTAAGTACTGATTGACTATGGAGTAAAACAGCTTGTTTCCATAGTCTGAACTTGAGAGGGAACAAGAAAAAAAACCTGAAAAACTGCAGTCCTCCAGGACATGAGTTGCCATTCCTGAATTAAACAAAGAAATAAATAAGTCTCCATTTTAAATCAAATGTAATGTACCAGGGCTGAAAAATCCTCTCAATCCCAAATAATTAAGATGCTGTCAATGTAAGCCTGACAGAGCAACATTAATTGCATAAGAACATAGGAACGTGCAAATAAACAATAGTGAGGATAGACTATTCGACCCATCAAGCCGTGTCATTTATCTACAAAGTAGAAAGTACAGTATCAAGCACTGTGCTGAACATCCCAGCGAACTGTACTTGAAGGATTTAATTATGTTATTTAAGTAGAAATGACTAATTAACTTCCATTAAAAAAGTTAACAACCATGGTGCTTTCAAGAGTACAACAGTGTTATTCTGTCATTTTACTGTCGTGTGTAATTCCACTGAGATGAATGAAAACTGTCAATGACGTGTAATTTTACCTGATTTATGGGGAAGTTTCAGAACATGTGGTTTCATGTCCACCAGCTGATGGTCAAATTCAGAGTCAAGTTTCTCCCACGAGTTTTCTTGTTCTGTCATTGCTGCCTGCAATTGTACATTATTCAACAATTAATACATGTTTTCTAGCTTGGTTTGTCAAGTCATGTTTTTACTTTCCGGTGGGTTGTTTAGCTGGCTACGCAGATGCATTATTTTAGAAGGCGTAGCATGGGTTATAACTTGCTCGATATGATCATATCAGGCGAAAAAAGTAAGCCAGAAAAAAACAGCACTTCAGTAGCAACAAGCTGGCTCGTCAGCGCCAGTTACTATGATATGGTGTATAGAGACGGATTTAAGGTGAACAGCTAGCTGGCAAATATTTTTTTAAATGACGGACGAAACACTGCAATATTTGTTTAGGTTCAGTGCAAACAATCATTCACGAACGTGTCTTCAGGTATCACCAGCAAACTTCAAGATTAGCTGGCTAATTTTTCTATTCAACATAGCCAACGCTAGTAATAAAGCTACCTAGCTTGAAGGATAATGTATATGCATTTACAAGCAATCAAAGTGCAACACCTACCGGGTTACATCTACGATATCTTCCTTAATAAAATTATATAATTGCTTATTTTTCAGTTAACCGTTAATAAGAAATAAGTATAGCTCGCTGTTATTTACTTTGTTTGAAGCAGACTTCACTTAGCGGTTCCAAACGGTTCAAAACTCCTGCTTCCTTGACAGCAAACAACACGTCACATCCGCTTTCTGCAAGAAGGCGTCGAAGATCCCCATAGCAACTACACTACCGTATATCGAACTCTTCTCACTTTTATGTTAGAAGGCCAAGTTAACCTTGAAAGAAATGGTCTCTTCCCCAAAGACATAATATACTGTAACACTGTAAATGCATTTTCAATTATACAATAAACCCAAGATAAATTGTGCCCTTCCCCACCTCCAGTAATACATAAGAGTTTGTGAAACCCATTGAAGACAGACTGTCCTAAACTGGTGTCTTCTGTATGTAGTGAGATGCCTGCAAAGCATGGCACACTCTCTCAGTATCAAAAAAAAAATCCTGATTCATGTTTCCTTGGTTGCTAGGCTTAAGAGTGATTTTAAATCGAAAAAAGAAAATATTTTGTATGAACTTCCAAATTTGGCCTTTGAACACACTCTCTGGCAAAGGGGAATTTTGCGTATCTATATATATATATATATATATATATATATATATATATATATATATATATATATATATGTAATGATACCCTGTTCCCTGTCCCATTTGCTAAAAATTGTTGTGTCCAACTTCACTTCCCCCTCTTCTAGCTTCTCCACTTCAATAGCTAAACTTGACTTCATTCATCTTTCTCATTACTATGACTTCAAATGACTTTGACATCAAACAATAAATATTTCCCCATTACATACTTCATTGCCTTAAGGGCTCTTTTGACTCACTCTGACATTTCAAAGCTGTATATCACATATATACCACTGACATTTCAAAGTTGTATATATATTGTTTTAAAACGATGATGCACAATGTTCTGAATATGAAAAGTGATATGGCGACTCTGGGTTTTTGTTATGATTATTTCCCACATGTTGAGACATAGGTTCATGAAGACATCACAGATTAGACATCTTATGCGTTCATAAGGTAATACTGAGTAAATGAGAAGCATTGCTTAATCAATAGCAACAAGCTATGTGGCATATTTAGTCTTTCCAGCTGTCCAGAGAGTGTCTGATATTCTCTCAAGTCAGGTGTAATTCACCAAAGGCACTCCACATGTTATCCTGGTAAACTATACTCCATACTTGACTTGAATAAGTATTAAATATAATTTCATATCACAATTTCTATCATTTTTTACATCAGTAATAAAATCACTGAATATTGTTGGAGAACTTAAAAAATAACAATTGTAATAATTTTCCTCAAATTAAATTCATTAAATGAATTCATTTCATTTCCTTTCGTTCTTTGAACGGCAATGTAAAGATGATAAGAGTTTCTTGTTTCATAATTGTAGAATTGTGCAAATTTTGACAGTAACCTGTTATGAGGACTGACTATTTGAATATTATCACTGCGTATACCTATGTTTGCCTAAGAAAGTCAAATGTCTAAACATGATCCCAATTGCCCAAACGGGAGAACATTGTTAGTCTAAGTAGGTTGAAACGACTGTGTCAGGTGAGCTGTGGATTCTTCTGCATTATGACCAGTCAATAATTACTGCAATGTCTGTGACATTGTCTGCGCCAGTGTACTTGCAAAATAACAGGTAAAGGCGAATGCGAGGCTCGGTGCTCTGTCCACCTTGGCGAGACCACGATTTGAGAGATTATCCTCAAACGCAGTCTCTGCGGCCCGATGAGAACGCAACCACGTGATGAAACGGGGCGGTCCGTCGTCTGGCTTTGAAAAAAAGCCATTTTGTGTCGTCCTTACAATACATATCTTAGCAAAGTCACAAATTTCGTTTGGGACATACAGATCGAAGAACGAGTGATTTTCCTGCAATATCAGGTTGGTGCAATGCAGCAGATAATTCGTGCGTAACGCCATTTTGTTATTGGAGAGCTCGTGGAGTAGGCTACTCTAGTCTCTTTCTCGCTCCTTTTTTTGACATTTGGTCTAATCATTCAGATGTCAAGATGGCCGCCCCAGATTCAATTTATATTATTTAGGTACCGATCTCTCCTTTGTTTTTTAATTAAGTATTTGGCTGTGATGATTTTCCTGAAGAATAAAGAAGTATTGACTGAATTCTGCGTAGCTCTCCATTTGTTGCTGGGTAGAAAACGACAGTGGTGCAGCTAGCTTGTTGTTACGTTAGCTGGCGAGCTAGCTAGCAATCAAGGTGATGCTTTGGCTGGTCTTGTTTTGGGTATTTGTAGAAGGGGGCATGTTGCGTTAGCTTGCCAACTAACTTGACTATCTTATTGTCGGGCATTCAGATATGCCCAGTTTATTTTTCTTTGAGATTAACATCATGTGCGATACATTCGTCGGGACTTCTTCCTGATTTGAAAGTACAACATGTATCAATGTATCGTCTGTGTATGTCGTAGACCAGACATTTTCTACTATGTTTTGATGCCGTGGTGCAGTAGCGTACAGATTGCACTGGCTGGGGCAGGCCAACTTTGGTGAAAGGAAAGACAATCATAGTCTAGGAAAAACTGTAGGCGTCACAACAAGGATAATACTGTGTAACTTTTCCACACAAGTAATGGGACATAGAGGTAATATACAGCGACGTAGGCACCAACCTATAGACATGGCTGTAATTGTTACAGTCTGAGTTACGGGGCGCTGGGAGTGGAATATGGGTGTAAAACAGCCCATATTGTGTACCTACTATCCTACTTCTCAATTATATTACGAGGCTACTAGCTGAGTAACATAGTGTTGGCCAAAAAATTCTGAGGAACTCGTGTATATATTTTGTAGGTTTGCAATGGAAATTTGTAGGAAGAATTTGTAAATATCAGTTTTCAAGCACAACTCATTTTGTACCAGTAGGTGGCATGCACACGCATTTTTTACTAGCAGCTCCCAAGTACGAACTGTTCTGTACATGTTCAGAAATCACTCTGCATCCTACTGTCGTATCTATTTGCCATATGTGAATAATACGGGGAATTATAATTACAAGGCAAATATAATATTCGAGCGTATCTTCAGAGCATAAAGAACTACAAACAGCGGACGCACAACAGCCAGTAAACAGAAACAAATGTATACAATAGGTAGGCGGAGGCCTAAAAATACAATATTTACTCATTTTTATTGTTATTGAAATGTAAGCATGGGGATCTAAATGGGCAATACTAAATTTGCGCCAACAAAACAGCTTTGGCACAAAGCAGTTCCCTTAATTGTTGATATAAATGAACGGTTGTCAGTGACCTTAAGCAGCAAGTACACCATGGAATGTGTATAGCCTTCTAGCTACTGCTCAAAAAGTTCATTGTTAAAAGGGTTCATCGCAAAGGGTTAACGCTCTGCCCTGTGGCTTCACCCGTTTCTGTTAGCAGAAACACAAGACTGTCTTCCCATCTGTATTTGAGGAACTGTGAGTGAAGACACTGGTGAGATGATGTGTGGGTGTCTTGCATCCTGATTTTGTTCTGGGGAATGCCATCTCTGCTCAGCCAGGATACATGGGACTGCAAAAAATATCATGATTAAACATGGCTTGACTCTGTTCAACCTAACCACTGTGTGTTAGGCCTCAGTGACCCTTTGAATCAAGCATTTAACCAATGTGAGATTTAACACCTGTGAGAACCAATTAGCTATATGCAGTGTGGGAAAATGTCAGATAAAAAGCAGACAGAGGAAAACAATGAAAGGTGTTTCACAAAGTGACTGAAGTCTGTGTAGTTTTTCAGTGCTGAACAGGCTGAGTTGGTGCGCTGTGTGTAGAATGGAGAGTATCCAGTATTTGTGTCAGACAGTAAAAGGGTGATTTGCCATGTGGGTGTACTGCATTCAGTATAAGGTGTGCATAGCGTTTCAGAGTTGAATGGTAAATGTACGAAATGTTGTATGGACATTTGCTCTCCTCCTTCTGCAGATGCTGCTGCCTGAATAAGATGCACAAAACCACACGGATCAAAATCACAGAGCTCAATCCCAACCTCATCTGTCCACTCTGTGTGGGCTACTTCATCGATGCCACCACCATCGTGGAGTGCCTGCACTCCTGTAAGCTTCGCTCAAAACATAGCATTCAGTGCACACGCGCATGCTGAGTTTCATCTTCCATTTTCTTATTTTATTTTTCAAAGCTATATTTTATATGAAAGTTTTTAAGTTTCATTTAACTGTTTCCCAAGGTTGGTTTCAGCGCTTTTTCAATGGCTTTCAAATTTGATTGTAGAATATTAAACGTATCTTGAATAGTAGAACATTAAATGTATCCAAACGTTCCATTCCCATTTCTTCAGTATTAATTTAATAGGATGGAATGTACTGCTTTTATATAGCTCTTTTCATCTATGATCTCAAAGTACTTTACAATGGGGGGTTGGGGCTGGGGGGGGTGGAGGGGCAAATCAACTCAACTATCGTTAATTCGCCTTTTGATACATGATTGTCTGAAGTTTGTATGAATGGGAATGAATTAAACACCATTTGTTACAGTAGTTTTTGGCCTTGAAATAGAATTGTAGAGTGTTGACTATAGCCAGGTGTTCTGCTTAGTTTGATATTTTATACTGGGATATTTCATAGCCTGTATGTCGAAAAGGTGAATTACATTGTAGGGCTGTTAAGATAGGCTTTCCAGATCTTGAGTAGCAAGGATGAGCAGGTTTGACACTGTGGATCTGAAATGGTAAGGATGAATAGGCTTGACAAGGTGCAGTACAAATACTGCAGGTATGGTTTGTTAACTGGTGATGGACAGCTGGAATGCGAGGACCAGTGAGCTGGAACTGCATGTGTCATTTTCAGCTGTTTGAAACTGAAGTTTTATGTGCAGGTAGCTTTTTAAACTGGGTTAGGTAGAGTGTGTTTCAGTTAAATTCCAGTAAAACAGGTTAGCAAATCAATCTCGGCTCTCATATATTCATTTTTCAGAGAAACCAGTCTATATTTCCATCTCTGTACATTACCTTGGCCTAAATTTCAGTGAATGGGGTTAGCGTTTCTCCCCTTGCTCTGTGTCTCGGCCTGTACACGCTCATTTGTACAGCTGTGCTCTCCTTCCTTCCTCTGTCTCCATGTCTCCAGTCTGCAAAACCTGCATCGTCAGTTTCCTGGAGACCAATAAGTTCTGTCCCAGGTGTGATGTCCAGGTGCACAAAACCCGGCCCCTGCTCAGCATCAGGTAAGAACCAGAGTGCAAGCGCTGCAAATTTCCTGGAGCTCTGAGTCCAGAGGGACTGGGGCCAACTGCTTGGGCAGCTGAAGACATGTCAGCGGAGCTTATAAAATCTACCAAACGAAACAAAAAAATAATTCAACCATGCAATATTTGACAGTGGTATCAAGGAAGTATTGGATAAATGATTCAAACGCAGCCCAACCCCCCAAAATCGATTTTTGGGCAGGATATTTTTCAGTGTAAGCGGTGATGTTCACGAGTGGGTGATTACAGTGCACCCTCTCCTCTGACCTGTGACTGATGCTGCTTGTGTCGGAAGTTGTGTCAGTCAGTTGAGTGATGCATTGTGGGTGTTATGTGCTTTCCTCCCTTGTAGGTCGGACAAAACCCTGCAGGACATTGTGTACAAACTGGTCCCAGGGCTGTTCAAAGGTGAGACTGTTATGTTATCCCTCTACCTCACTGAGCCTGGTGTCACTGAGGGTGTCGTTTGACTGCAGATGCTGGATCTCTGACAAACGCAATAGAAAACATGCATTGATTATTGAAACCCAGTAAAGGAGAGCAAGTGCTTTCTGGAAATGGCTCAGTCCCATAAAATTACCATTGCAGCTTTGTAACATTTTGATGAATTATTTGCCTATGAATGTCATTTAAACACAGTCTATTTGGGGATCTAATTTCCTGAATAATTAAGCAAGTCAGTGAGCAATGGACATAAAATAAGGCTCCGTTAATAATTTATGCTAACATTCATACCTTCTCATCATACCCACGTACCTTACCTTCTGTTATACCCGCCTTCATTACCTGCACATCCTCACCTGCATATTTTACCTTCTCTTTGTTCTCTTAGATGAGATGAAACGGAGACGGGACTTCTACTCCGCAAACCCTGTGGCTGATGGTAAGATTCTAGAACAGTCATGTGAACAAAAGTGGAGCATTATATCTTTCTCTGTGTCATCTGTATTCTGTTTACTCTTAGAGAACCTGTTTGTTTTCCTCATTGTTTGGAAAGGTTACATAGCCTACCTGCTGTTTCAAATGTAATATTAGCTGTGAAACCGTAGTTTAAATGCTCTCTCTCTCTCTCTCTCTGTTTGACGGTGATTGTGTCCCTCCCTTTCTCCCAGGAGCACAAGCCAGCAGAGAAGAACGGGGGGAAGTGCGGGAGGAGGAAGAGAGAGTGACAGCCGACGACGAAATCATCAGCCTGTCCATCGAGTTTCACCAGGAGAGGAAGTACGTTCCTGTCTCTGGCCGCCCCCTATGCCAGCGATGGCACATGCTCTGTGCTGCCCCTCCAAACGAAGGGACAGTGTTGTCAGACGCGTTTTTGACACACGTTGAGTTAAACAGGGAAACGATAACATTTGAAACATTTTTCCTAAATGCTGATAAGCCCCCGTAAATGCTAAAGTAGGAGGGTGGAGTGCGTCTTAAATCAATTTTAAATGTCATGACAGAGGAATTTGTCACTGTCATCTTTCCTACTTGCAAGGAGTGTTATCGTATTCCCTTTTTTCCTTTACGAAACACCACTGCCCTTAAGACGAGTCACAGACTCGTCTCCTCTTTCTTACAGGAATGACAAGAAGCCCCCGGACTCCAGAGAGACAGAGAGAGATAAGGTATACATTTATATATCGTTTGCTTAGTTTTCTTTTTGACATGTGCTTGGAAGTGACGGCTTGTGATTGAAAGCACTGCTCAAAAGACAAAAAGTCTGGTTTTAGTGGATTAATCATTTGTGTTATAGCACTGCTGTGCATTTACTGAGATCGGTATGTTTTACCCATAAGGCATTCAGATGGTGCTCAAAGTAGAAGCATATGGTCCTGGCACAGCAGTGCCTCCTGCCTCTCACTCTTCCTGTGGCTCCTGCTATTCCCTCTCCAGCCCAACAGTAAACGGTTCCTGCGCTGTCCAGCCGCCATGACGGTCATGCACCTGGCCAAATTCCTGCGAAGCAAGATGGACATTCCCAACAACTACAGGGTAAGATATGGATTCAGTGCACAAACTACAAACAAATGACAGGGTAAGATATGGATTCAGTGCACAAACTACAAACAAATGACAGGGTAAGATATGGAAACAGTGCACAAACTACAAACAAACTACAGGGTGAAAGATTGGGTGATCAGTTAGCAGATAGTCACATTTTTTTGGTGTCTATACATGCCAAGGCACCGGTTCCTCAGTTTGCTGGAAAAAAATTAAATATTTATGCAAAAGCATACCCGATATTTGTGATAAAACAAAGAGGAAAATTGCCTATGTTCTCTTATCCTTCTCTGTCCTGCAGATTGAAGTTTTGTATGAAAGCGAACCCCTAAAGGACTATTACACCCTGATCGACATTGCCTACATCTACACATGGAGACGGGTAAGTGCAGTTCACACACTGCCCACAGTCACCTGACCCTGCCTGTACGCCCAAAAGCTAAGCCCCTCCCCACCACCATAAAGCCACGCCCCTTTCCCCACCCTCAGCACTGCATAGCCCCGCCCACACAATATTCCCTACACTGTATTGCCTCACCCATGCCCCAGTCGGTCCTGTACCACTCAATCCAATCACTGTTAATATAATTGCTGTTTGTCACAACAACCTGTTTAATATCAAAATACATTTTTGTGACAAGCAGAGAGACAGAGAGGTAGAGAAGGTTTTGAGATGGAGTCATAGAGAGACAGAAAAAGGCCTGTCATTAGAATTTATCAGAAGAGGGATACACAGAATGTGGTCAAGGTGTATAAGCAATGAGAGGGCGTGGCTAAGGTGCATAAGCACAAAGATTGACAGATGGTGTGGTTAAGGTGATCGCTCTCCCCACAGCAGAACGGGCCGCTGCCCCTGCGCTACTGCGTCCAGCCCCCGCGGAAGCGCATGAAGCTGACCCAGCTGGCCATCTCCGCCCACTCCGACGGCGTCAACACCAGCCCCACCTCGGACAGCGAATCCCTGAGCGACAAGCCCAGCAGCCCCAACACCCTGCCCTCCAGCTCCTCTCCCCTGCCCAGCCCGGACCCCCACTGCGCTGCCCCCGCTGCAGCCCCTGCCCCAGCCGCCGCCGCCCCTGCCATCAACGGCTCCCTGAACTGCCCGCCGGCCCCGCAGGACAGCGCCCACAAGCACACCCCCGACATCGGAGGCCCTGGAGGGGGCACGTGGGGCGGACCCCTCACCTGAATCACCCCCTTCACCAGTGCACACTTCTATTTAATCTACTCATTCGACAGACAGACGGATCACCTGGGAGAGAGAGAGTGAGACGAGAGAAAGTGGGAGAGGGGGAGAGACGAGTTTGCTCCATTACCTTTTTTGTATCTGCTTTTATTTTATAAATTGTACTCCTCTGAACCTGGGAGCTTGGGTTGGACAGATGGCTCCAGAATTCAAGTATGTTTGCATGAAAAGGGGGGTGGGCATATATGATATATATATATACTTTCATTAGAATGTGTGTTTTGTATATACACGTGCGTATGTTATTTGCGTCCCTTCCCATCCCCAAGCTGCTTTTGGTGTGGGGTTAGGCAAAATGGCAACGGTGAGATTGGATTTGTGCTCAATGCAAGCATAAGCAACTGGGGATGTCATAATGAAACAGGACTGACTTGTCCAGATTTTGTAATTGTACACTAATGATATGTTACCGTAAATATGAGTTGACAACACTTGTGAAGTGTTTGAATGAGCCTCCTTTTCATGATTATGAGTAACAGTTCTTCACCCAGAGTTTCTGGCTCTGGTGAACATCGACTTTTTGATTTCTGACCTTCCAAAAAAAAAAAAAAAAAAAAAAGAACTAGCTAAAAACATGAAGTTTTTCCTTGTGAATTGTAACTTTTTTTCTTTTTTTTTCTTTTTTTTTTTTTTTTAAAAGTCATTTTTTGTAACTTTTGATCATGTAAATTATTTTCCAAGTTTGAGGCACCCAACTGCACCAAAGAGGACAACGAGATGAGACTTTGGAATAAAGAGTCTCCAAAGAGCATGCAAATCCAGTCAAGTAGTGTCGATAGTTTAAAAAAAGAGGGTGATTTGTCCTGCAGAAAATGCCTTGCATAAAAACGTGGGGAAGAACATACATAAAAAATGCAAAAGCGAGGAATATGTAAATTGAGCAAACAGCTTTGAGTCTGTAGCTGAACCTCAACTGTGCTGTTTCTTGTTATTTAGGAAGACCTAAAGCTTCATTCATAATGACTAAAATCAGTTGTATACAAGCACTTTTCATAAAGGGCGCTCAAAGTGCTTTCCAACTAAATAGAAAAGAAAAAAAAAAGAAAAGGGAACAGTTGAAATAAACACACATGTAAAACAAATAAGTTTGTTGGTTTTGTATATACTGGATTGATTTCACATGTATGGTATGTGTCCATTTCGTTGATTGTCACGTCCTGTAGCTAATGGATTTTAGTGATCTGCCCGAATGGACATTTTAGATATACTGCAAAGTAGTAGCGGGTGAAAGGTAACATGACCCATAAAATGGGCAAGGTTACAATTGGTTGTCAATCACAGACTTAGTTCAGCCAATGAAAAGGTTACATGCTAAACTCTTGGGGGAGGTGGGGGGTCCAGCTTTGGAGTTGCTATAGGGTTTATTTCCTCACTTTTGGTTTGAGGTACATAATCCTTCCTGGAACTTCCTACAGACTTGCATTCATTGTGGCAACACAGTGAGTGTTTGTTGAGGATCACCTCTGGAGGCATGGAAATGAAAATTGTACCAGTGGTTTCCTCTGCTCCTGGGAAGAAGACAAAAGGGCCCAATTGTAAGAATATCCCTTTAAACGACTGCAACTTTGATAAGAAGGCTTGCCTTCTGTAGTGCATTTCATCCAGTCCCTACAGGCCTAGAACATGATTATCTGTATCGTCAGTGTTTTCTTGTTTTGCTGGAGGGTGAAGTGCTAAATTTCACCTGAATCGCCTTTTACACGGTAGCGTATACATGGCAAGTGGAAATGACAATGAGTTTGCTCACCAGCATGGGCGGGCAAACTTGGTTCTGGAGGGCTGATATGTGTTCTGGTCTTTGTTTCTAGCAATTACCCAGCATCAGCTAATCAGTTGCCTACACTAATGCCGATTCACTCATAGATAGAGGCAAAATGTTTCATACGGGGACATGAGAACAGTCTTTGCTTTCATTTATAAGCTTATCAAGAAATGGAGCTAGAACGTCAGATCACATAAATGATTGTGCTAATTTTGATAATTAAGATGCAGAAGATTGCATGAAATTCAGAAACTGATAGTGGTTCTCCTTGCCCACCCGTGCCGCTTAAACAGTGCTCAATCAGCGGGGACAGTAACCGTTAGCAGAACCTGCGTTCATTAGGAGACGTCCTGTGGTTTGTGCTTCCAGTTTTAAATTTAGTAAGGCTGTTTTTCTGCAGGCAAAATTCATTTTCACCAAATCTTGTTCACAGGAAATTGGAAAAGGAATGAAATACTTGATCATCAGTCAACAAAATGACAAGGTTGTATGAACTACCAACCAAGAAAGTAATTCACTAGGCAGGGCAGCTAGTCAGCTGGCTGGCTAAGGTTACTAGCCTACAGGCAAAACATTTTAAAAAGTATTCTGGTTGCATAGCAATATGACTGCATTTAGACAGCCAGCTTGAAGTGACTCAAATCAATTTTTCTACCATATACTATTTGTATCTGATCTATTCTTTGAAGTCTAAACAGCAAATTGTCACATGGAATCCAATTTTTCAAATCCGATTTGGACGATATTTGTATGCGGTTCAAATCCTATACAAATTCGATTCAAGCCCATGTGACTTCTGTCTGTCCAACCAAATTGAACCTTTTGCCCTCTGTTGTTTTTTTCGTCATTCCCTGTGCGGCACAGTGTTGACCAAGGTCATCACTCCGTGTCATAGATGATAACGTCTAGCGTGACAATTCCAGCAAATCATCAAAAACCGGTTGCGTGCTTGTCTCAGATCGTGAATGGAGTCTGATCACTTGTGTGAAAGGCCTCCCAAAAAGAACAGATGTGAGAAACAAATGGGATTTGAGCATTAAGGGCCACTGTCTACGTATTTACGGATAGCGACCCGTTTGAAAGCAGTAGCCCGGGCGCATTGCTGCGCATACCCCAGTTAATGCTTAGTATGCGATGTGCCACTGGAGGGCGGGCTAATTAATTACTATCTAGCTGGTGGAGCAAGCTGAGGTTCCAAGCTGAATTCTGAATGTAACGGGAGTAGGTATGCAATGGGTTTCGGACCGGGATTGCTTAAACAGTATTGTAGCGGCCAGTGATGCTACGAGCCATAGCCTACACTATCAGGGTTGATTAGAAACTTGATCTCTCTAATCACAGCAGCTAAGCTTGCTTGCGATAAGAAACACACTCTCTGAAATGGATGCACATCAGGGAAATGTAATCTTTTTAATCTCTTTACCTTGATAGAGGATGCTTGAGGGGAAATTAAGTAAATGAACCCTAATCCCTTTTACAGTTAAAGAAGATTATTACACAGTTAATTCACCTCATCAGGCTTCTGTGGTTTGAAATGGTTACTGATTTTTAGGGTGGAAAACAAAAACCAGCTTGTTGGTCTCTGCAGAATAAGAAAATGGGACCCCACTGTACCAGAGGCTTAGGATAGCCAGTGGTCTCCACTCCAGAAGCTGTTGAGCTCTGATTTTTACCCATAATAACTTATTTAGTTTCAAATAACTTACCCAAAGCCCCCTACAATGTCATTGGTGCCAGTGGACTTCTGATAGTGGATTTGGTTGACTCATGCAGTTTACTATTTCAAACACCAACCTACGCTATTGTGAAATTTTCTCAAAAGTAGTTACTGACCATTAGCTTATCAAAAAAGTAGAGGCACGGCACTTATGTTGTTCCACATTGGAGTGAGAGGTTATAGGCAGACACTGAGCTATGAGCCTAACAAGTGAGGCTAGATGGTAGGTGTACCCCATCTGTTCATTCATCAAAGTGCTCATATCGTCCTTCTCCCAGAATGACGGAAACATTCCCAGCCAATCTGCAGGACCGTTACCATAGTCGGTACTGGTACGACTATTGGATACATCCGCGCACAGCTGCCCTCAAAATTTCCAAAATAGTGAAGGATCTATTTACATTTAGAACATTTACTTACGATTCTAGACATACTGTTATGTTTATCCGTGGGAACACAATGCAATGAAAAACTTTCATCATTGCAAAAATGCCATGATTGCTTCAAGCCACCAAACTAGAGGCCACTGGGTGCAGGAGGGCATGGATGTCAATGACTATAGCATTAGTAGTGTGTGTCGATAAAGAGCCTCACAGTTATATTAGGGATATCCTGACACATTATCAACTCATGGCTGCCAATAGCCATACATTACCACCTCTTCACAAGGTCAGTATAAACAAGGTCAGTATAAACTTACGCTTGATCTGGGCAGAGGGATCGAGGTAGATCTGCTTTGTGACAATATCCTTTGTAAAAAAAAAAAAAAAGTACAGTTGAAATTGAATTGAATTTTCTATTGTCTCTTCAGTTTATGCAAAATGGAACCCTCTCCATTAGCTGCGGTTACTTGAGCGACAGCATACCTGTCAGGCATCTGTCATGGGCATGCTAGTATGCTATGTATCCTGAGAAGAAAACAGAACACTCCCTGGAGTGATTATACTTGTACACCTTATATACCTGAAAATATGTGGCAGGTTTTACAGCTAGCCCCTGTTCAAAATGTGAAAATGTTTCACTATTCTGTGTTATTGAAAAATTATACATATTACTGGCATTGAAGGGACCTAATAACAGGTATAGCAGTATATAGTGACAGCACTGACTGAAAACATATTAGGAATCTAGCTTGGGAGTATAAATGGAGACTCTTGTATATACTGCAAGATGTCAACTGACATATTTTCCTAGAAGAGAGCTTTTAAGGACACTTACAGGGCATTAGTAGACAGCTTTTGTGCTAAAAAACAAAGTCTCGTATAAGATGACCTCACAGGGAAACTGCATGTCAGAAGTTCAGTGTTTCAGAATGACCACCAGCAACCGCAGACGTATCTTAACAAAGGCTTTGAACGAGAGGCCACAAACTAACGAAAACAGTGATCTGCAAGGAGCTGCCACTTCCCTCTGAAACAAAAGGCGCATTGAGGAGGTAGGTTCATTTCATGGCAGAGGAGGCAACGCAGGATCTAGAACAGGAGGCTCCCGTAAGTGTTGCCAAGCAACATTCACTGTTTGTTGGCCATCGGCTCATTGGCTGTGTGGGGCTTTAATGTCCCAAAGCGATTCAAGTGTTTAAAATGGTAATTTTAATTGGTACCTTCTACGGACAGTTTGCACCTTTCACTGCTTGGCTGCTGCCGAATTGCTGCGCTGAATATTAGCAACCTGCTAAAACAGTGATGCAAATGGCCAAAAGATGTTCTTGGTAATATACTGCATCTGCCATTTTAGAAGACGCCCCACTAAATTACCTGCTCTGGTAAACATGTGGCGTAATTAATAGTTTAAGTTTTCATTAAAATACTGCAGTACATTTATCCTGGAGCAATAAAGGTTATTGCTTTTAAACCCAAAAAGACAGTGATTTCCTGTGTTTTCAACAGGAACCGTGAAACCACATGATTTTAGCAAGCCAACAAGTGTTCTGGTAAAGGAAAACGTAATAATTTGGGATATGGTTGTATTTCATGCTGATGTTTGCTTTGCTGCAATAATGTGTTGACCTTATAAGCTCACATACAAAGGCTGATCCAACTGTACTCACAAGAACAAGTAATATAATTTTTCCAATTCATTTTTGTTCTTCTGAATTGTATAGTTACAACTGGGTCATATTTTTACTTCTATAAGGAGTGAGAATGAAGCACCCAGCTTTTCCCTCATGTTTAGTTATGGTAAAGCTAAATGTACAAGCCGGGAAGCCATATACATTTTTTCTTGACTTGCTTGTCTCCTTTTGGCTAAATGTTTACAATGTCATACAGTGTATGGCATCATACATCAGAGGTGTTGGCTTGATATAAAGTTTATGTATGCCATGTGCCAAAGGACAACACAACACCACCATGTTGGTCCTCACTGGTTCCACACTCAGATAAATGCACTCTTCTATTTCAGGTCAGAGACTTGAATTTTTTTGTTTTGTTTTAAGGTTTATTATGAGACATGATGCACCATGACCTGAAAAGGAACCGTTTGACGCTTAAAAGCAATTCCACAAAATCTTGCATGCCTTCAGACGTTGTTGTGTTTTTTTTTTTTTTTTTGTTTCGTTTTTTTTTTTTTTTTTTTTTAAAACCCTCACTGCCATCTGGATGACAGTAAATAACGCAGACATGGATCTTGCATGGGGGGAGATATGGGGGGAGGGAGTACGACAGTTTTGCTTATGGGTAAAACAATAACATTGGTCAACATTTCAGTAGAAGTAGTATCATTTTTCCTTTCAACTTCTGCAAACGGCAGGCCATTCTTTTACGCCTTCACACCCCACACCCCCAAAGCTTGATTAAATCTTCAGGAATTTTAACAAGAGAATTGCAGGTTCCAGTTTGAAGAAACAGCAGCCATGTTCCACATCTTGATGCTTCCTGGCACCCCACCCCAACCCCCACCCCCACCCTTCCACCTTTCCCCAATACACACACATACCTATACACACACATACACACTTCTCTTTGTCATTTTGGCTATCGAGTCTCTGACAAAGGTTTTAAGGAGGTACAGATCCATCAGGTGCCGACCAACGGAGAAGAAAACACAAAAACACCAATTTTTGTTTTCGGTCCTTCAAAACAAATATTACTGCCAGATATGGCTGGGTTTATTGAAGAAGAGGCAAGAAGAATGGGAGGGTTTTACATTCTATCAAACTAAACAGACAAATAAATAAAGGCTCCGGTTCTCTGCAGAATTTCATTCTGCTCCAGGACGCCAACAATCCATAGAGGACACCTGTCTTGGCAAATGCCAAGAACTCAAGCTGGCTGCTTGTCCACCTCCAGTTAGTCACATGTTTTTCTCCAGCAGGTCACATGACAGTCTCCAGCACGGTGGCACGTCCATTTTGCCCCCTGCTGCGGAACTGCTTCGGTTTCAAGTTTTCACTGCGGTGACGGCTAACACGCAGCGTGTCAACAACGCTGCTGCAACCTCTTCAGGAAAGCAGCAGGAGCAACGTTCCAGCAACGTTTTGAGAACGCTTCATCTTAGCCGTCAATGTTTTGTAAGCCCAGTGCAAGGTCAGTTAGCGCTTCCAGTTTTAAAAAAAAAAAAAAATTCCAGATCTCTGTTCTAGCAACATGCTGTCCTCCACCACCTTCTCTTCCCATTGGTCCAAAAGGGAGAAGGGTGTTAACCTTTTTTTTGATATTGAGTCAGCCGTGATTGTTGATTGGCTGCTTTGGGTGACACGCCCACAGGCAGAGAGAGACTGCTCACCATCGGTGTTCAAGGCTGCAGAGAGAGACCCTGTCACAGGAGACATAACAGAATGATTAAACTATACTCCAGCCTACAACACACTGAGCTATTCAACATCCAACAACATTCAAAACAGAAGCTCATCGACGGACCAAGATGACCGGAATGGTCCAAACTGCACAAAAAACACATGAAACTGTACACCAGACCACAACACTCATACTTCAGACTACCAAACGTACTTCAAACTAATGACAGCCGGCTACACTCATAGTCATTCCACTCTATTTCCTGTTGTGTGGATCTACCTACTGTGAAAAAAGGCAGACGCCATGAATGGACACTCACTTGAGCCAGTGTAATTCCAATAGCTACGTTTGAGACTCCACCCCCGGCTCCGCCGCTGGCTCCACCCCCATGCCTCTGCGGGCCTCCTTGATTGACAGGTACATCTCCTCCTCGGGGTCATAGTAGTAGAACTTCCTCAGGTAGTCGATCAGAGATCTGAGAGATTAAAGGAGGTGAGGACAGTCAAACACAAGGGGAATAACCTACAGACACACCAAGAGTAAAGGTCCTATAACCAGACATTGTGTGAAGGGACACCATCAATGTTGTACAGGGGAGAACAAATCAACAAAGTGAAAAATACAGTCACACTGTGATATAAATGTGTGCGTGCACACACATGGGCCTGTGTGCATGCGGCTTTGTCATTATGCATTGTGTTTTTTTCTTAAGATCATTTATTTAGCCACACAAGTAATGCAAACAAAGTATATTTTTCAATCTGAATATATTTGAAAGTGAAAGGAGGAAGGAGATGGAGAGATGGATCCAGGCGAAGACAGGAAGAGAGGCTGAGTCAGGGGAGAGAGTGGTGAGGGAGGGAGAGATGTAAACAGAGAGAGAGCCGTACTTTGGTAGGGGCAGCTCCTGGATGTGATCGATGCGGACGAGCTGTCGGATGCGGAAGCGGCACAGGTGCTGCAGGGATTTGATGTTGCTGAAGCGGGACACGGGATACAGCAGCTGCACCGGTGTAGGAGGGAGCCCTGAACACAGAGAGCATAGTGTTACACTGAACACAGCCATAAACATAGTGTTACACTGAACACACAATAAAACACTGAACACAGAGAGCACAGTGTTACACTGAACACAGAGAGCACAGTGTTACACTGAACTCAGAGAGCACAGTGTTACACTATACACACAATATAACACTGAACACAGAGAGAGCACAGTGTTATACTGAACACACAATATAACACTGAACACAGAGAGCACAGTCTTACGCTGAACACGGAGAGCAGTGTTACACTGAACACAGAGGGCACAGTGTTACACTGAACACACAATATAACACTGAACACAGAGAGCACAGTGTTACACTGAACACACAATATAACACTGAACACAGAGAGCACAGTCTTACACTGAACACAGCCATAACACAGTGTTACACTGAACACACAATACAACACTGAACACAGACAGCACAGTGTTACACTGAACACAGCCATAACACAGTGTTACACTGAACACACAATACAACACTGAACACAGAGAGAGCACAGTGTTACACTGAACACACAATATAAGACTGAACACAGCCCTAAACAGTGTTACACTGAACACAGAGATAGCACAGTGTTCCACTGAACACACAATAAAACACTGAACACAGATAGAGAACAGAGTTACACTGAACACACAATGTAACACTGAACACAGCCAGGACACAGTGTCACACAGAACACCACCCTAAAACACAATGTAACATAGGCCAGCTGAACACAGCCATCAACAAAATATTACTCTACATAGGCCTGAACGCAATATTACACTTAACTTAGCCATGAACAGCCCAGTAAGTATGACACTGACAGCTGAACACAACATTAAATCAAACACCCATCTGAACCCAATATTACAATACATAACACCACCCAAAGCACACAGAGATGGACTAACCACAGAAAGCAGACCCTATCACACTTAACATAGCCCTGAACGCAATATTAAACCATACACTGACAAAAACCATGAACAACATTTTACACTAAAAGCAGTCCTGAAAAAATGTTGTAGAATAAAACCTAGAGTTGTGTGTAGCTGTCTTTGCTGAAATAACCATTGTGAATCAGCCATGTTTAAAAAAAAATCCCATGACAGCTTTTTCTCCTGAGTGTTAACCTGTGGCTGGCTCACTCACCGGGCACACGGGAGCGCAGGAAATAGAGGAATTTTCCATTCTTGGAGTGCATGATGGCGCGCTCGATGAACTCCACCACAGAATGGCAGCGATCTTCGAACCGGGGATGACACCACAGGCTGAAGGTGCCTACGGACAGGATCGAAGACAGGAAATGAGCCGTCACACACAGGAAACCACACATCAGAAACAGGGATCTAGCTCTGATGGCCATTTCTAGACAAGAAATGGCCATCAGAGATAGGAAATTAGTCACGAGAGATAGGAAATTACCATCGGAGGCAGGAAACACACAGATCAAAGACAGGAAACAAGCCATCGGGACTAGAAACTAGGCAACAGAAACCGTAAGCTACACATCAAAGACAGGATGCATGTGATCAGAGACAGGAAACAGGCATCAGAGACAGGAAGTACACACATCAGAGACAATAAACAAGCCACGTGCATTAGAAACATATATAAAGTGTGGGATAGCTACACATCAGAAGCACACATCAGTACCATGTATCAGACACTGTAAACACAAACCAGCCCGACGCATCAGAAATGCGGCGGCTCACATTCATGTCACTGTGCCAAGAAGGTCAGTGGCCCCTTAAGGACCAGACTGTCACGGCAACGGCAGGTTGCCAGAGTGATGAACAGGCCGATCCGCCGTAGTGAAAGCTCGTATCTGCAAGCCCAGCCAAGGCTGCAGTCCTACACTGCCCTGTCACTGCAGCTCAGGCCTCCGCTCTGTATTCCCCACCATCACCCTGGCCGCGAACCAATGGCGCACCAGAACTGTTTGCTTCAGGCCCTCTGATTGGCCGTCAGCCTGAGTGTCCGTGTTAACTTCAAAGGCTTGGCCGGAGGCAAAAACGATGTGCTGCCTCTTCTCCCAGTTCAGCACGAAGGGACTCAATATTTGCCTGTAAATTCTGGATTGTTTATGTATTCAGTGTAAAGTATTTCAATAGTTTTCTTTTGTTAGAAAATCCCTCCTTCCTACCCTGTTTTTCTTTTTAATCTGGACTGTAAACTGCGCTTCTGTGCCTCACACACCAGGAGGGCTGCAGACTGAGTGGGTCCACTTTTCGGGATGCACTCGCCTGTTAACCACGGACTATTTTTACTCCCTACAGGCCATACAATACTACAGCAGAGCTAGAACAGCTAGTATGAGAGGCACAGCTTTGGCTTAAACCAGCTTCCAGTCTGTGGGCACCCTGGCATGTTATTGGAGGGACCTAATGTGGTGTGAATTACGGAGGCCGATTACTGACTTAGACCCACTCTAGTACCCCCCCCGGTGGTCAAAAACAAAACCGGCACTCTGCAGATTCTGTGGTCAAAGTATACTGGAGCATCGGTGTAGTATAACGGTTATGGGATTAACGTACTGGTCACCCAAAGATCCCAGGCACACCAAGACCTGTTCTTACAGAGTGAGGCTGAACTGGGTGCCAAGATCGGTTATTCAAAAAACAATAATGTATGCAAAAGTAATTATGCATCTAGACATTCACCTAGTTTGACACCTGGCTGAATGGATGTTTGAAACTCTATGCACTGTAACTACTGGGTCCCTCAGCTTCCCAACTAGTTAACTGGAAGCTTTCAGACTCAACAAATTCACTTTGATATTGAAATAGCTTTCTTTCTTTTTTTTTTTTTTTTAAAACCTCCAGAATTTATGCCGAAACAGCCAGCTTTGGAAGATTAAGACTTTGAGGATTAGAGTGCGAGCGCAGCGTTTCCACAGCATTTCAAACGGAGTGCGGGGGCCAGGTCTGTCACAGCACTGTGAGACGCGACCACCTGTGGATACAGCTTCATGGAGGGACGCTTCTGTGTTTATTTATTTTTTTAAATTTCTCCTCCCTCCCCTCCTCCTCCTCCTCCAGACTGTCGCCCTCTCCCCCCGGCTCTCACCTCTGTAGTGCTCCATGCGGGTGTGGTGCGTGATGTTTTGGGATCTGAAGCTGAGGCTCAGGATGTAACGGGGATCTGAACTGTCCCGCACCAGGAAGGACCCGTCCGGCTTCCCCTTCAGCTTCATCTCTGCATCCTCCCAATTCATGGGACCCCAGTACCATCCACACTGAAAAAACACACACATATATAAACCATGAAGGTTACTGCAGCCGTGATTCACACTCATCAAAATCAAGTACATTCACATGGACACAAAACCAACAACATACACAATGAAGGTCACTGTAGCCATGGCACACTCCATGTGAGTATGAGTGTACGTGTTTGTATGAGTGTGCATGTGTGCGTGTGTGTATGTATACGCACCTTTTCCAGCTCTCTCAGGCTGGTGGCGAAGCTACTGGCGTCAGGGCAGGTGAGGGGGCAGAGGAGAGGGGGCTGGCTCGGTTGAGAGGGGGGTGCAGCGTCTGCCTGGGATGGATTTGGGCGAGGAAGTGCCCGCAGGAAGGTATCTGAGACACACAGAGAGCCCAAGTGAGCTGACACGTATCTGCGCCTATCCGTCGGTTACTGAATACCAGTATCTACTCTCCTGATCCTACGATCTTTGATCTGAGATCTGAACTCAAAAAATGACAACTTCCAAGTCAATGTCTTAGCATCTGCCACATCAGCTATGAACAGAATAAAAGAAACTTTAAACTCAACTGAATGATAATACCATCAGATAGAATAAATGAAGTGAAGTTTTTCCCAACACAGAGTCTAAATCTAAACATACTGTGCACACAAAAAAAAATTATGATACATGAGAAATGGAGGACACAATTACCCTAGCAGAGAGCTCATTGTTTATCAAAGGTGGTGATGCTTTGTTGGGTTCGATACCGAGTTGACACATTGAGACGTTTTTAAGGTATAAATCACATTCTGTAGCTTGAAAATGGTATTGCACAATTATTGCACAAGTCTATTTACTTTAATAAACACATGGGTGTTTTGTCCAATACAGTCAGTTTTCAGACTTTCACTTAGTTATTTCTTGTATTCTTTGATATACTTGCTTGCATATACTATGAAAGTGATGTAGCTACCCTGTTTGTAAAGCCGCTGAGCCAATGAGTGCGTGTCACTCCTCCAGATAGTTCTGTGATGTCCTATGTCACGACTCTCTGCTTCCGTTTTTGAGTAAAATGAGGAAGAAGACTTTAAAAGCCCTGGCATGCAATTCTCAATCTGGTACGACATCCGCCTGTGCTAAATGTGGCCAGGGGATATAATGATAATACTAACTTATGCTGATGCATATGTTAGCATTATCAAAGCAGGGTGGTACCAGAACTGGACCCACAGCCATGCTGATATACAGAGCTGCTAAGTTCCGTTTCCCATGGTTCAATGTGTAAAGTTGGCAGCTCTGATCGAATGGACACCAGCATCTTGCCTATGCCCACGGTGTGAGATGTGGAGACCTCCTAATACACTGACTGACTCATCAGTCATCACACAGTTATAATACAGCAGCAGGCGGCACAGTGGTCTGCACCATCCCCATGTTTCACTGGTGGGACAGGCTTTCAGCTGTGACCAAGCTCTCCAAATTGAACATTAACAGCAAAAATAACTGGAAATCTGAAAGAATTCTCTTTCAACATTTTTAAGTTAGGATGTCTACATTTAAAAAGTGTTATGTCAGATGTTTTGGGAGAAAATAGGCCATGTGCATTAAAATTTGAGGTCCAGCTGGCCATCTTTGTTTCATGTCACTTTAAAAAATAAAGAGGTCTAAAAAATCATTCCTGGTTTAATCATGAACAGTAGACACAGTATGGTGATGACACACAAGCATTACAGAAAAATAAAATGAGAGAGAATGACATGCAAATGATACTGTCAACATTACATGAATGAACGCCCACAATGCTTTGAAAACAGCTCTCCACAGCAGACGCTAGTCATTTAGGTAGGTAGCCATCAGTACATCTAATGTATTGTTAATGCTACAACATATAGAAAGTTCTAACATGGTGGTCAAGAGTAACTGGACTTCTCTAGAATTCATCTGGCCCAGAGTTTTTTTTATACATAACATTAATTCACTTTCAAGCCTCCATCCAGTCAGAGCTAATGGTAGGTAAGTACATAAGTCTATGACTGGCTAAAATTTGTATCTATGCCTATTCAATCTAAAAAGAACTCAAGACCCTGATCACTGGAAACTGAGAAATGTTTGAGGGCTGAGAATTGATTAGTTTTTAAGTGGTTAACTTAATGTTGCGCTTGATTACAATAGAAACTGCAGCCATAAAATTTTAGAATCCACCAATGGTATTACCATTTTTAAAGTAGTTATCACATAACTTTATCACATTTAAATTTATATAAATCTCATTTTGTGTGGACAAACCCCACGACCTATTATTTAATCCACAACTTGAATTTTATAAACTGACTGCCTCCATCTGTTTGAATAACATCACCGTGTGTGAAACTATAATGGCAGTACTTCAGCTGTCCTGTCTGTTGGGATGAGGTCCATTCTGGTAAGTGCTGCCATTTTTGAAGTCAAATTCCAATGCAGCCAGAGGCTCATATGCATTTTTATGTGCATCACTAAAATAAATTCTGCATCTGAGTTTCTGACAGCTTTAACACCACGCTAAACTTAACTGCAACAAAATAACCAACCCGATTTAAAAGCTAATTAAGACATTTAAATCTGCCCATGAGAGAATTATGGTTCACTTGGCTTTAATGTAACAGTAGTAGGCTTGTCTGAAATGTATCCCACCCATCTGGTATTGCAGTTTATACTTCTCTATACACATGCATATGATACAAGACCCAAATTGATCTGTAAAGACTAAATTCCCATTGCACACCAACAAAAACCTGTCCAATCAGCAGTTTATACTCAGGTTATTAACAGTACACATTTACCCATAATTTTAAAGTGTAGAAAAGACCCCCAGACTGCAGACAGACAGGCTGTAGGTGCTAAAACAGCTACAGTTCACCCTTTACCATGATGTGGTGGGGATGAGGTTGAAACTACCCTACTGAATGTAGACCTCCCTACCTGGACAGTCATGATGCTCCATTTTACAGCCAACATTAACACAGTCAGGATTTGATTCTGGCACTCTACCCAGGTCTAGTGCGAGGCGATTTAAGTAATGCCCACAAAAGTGGGTGCAGCTATAATTATCTATCAATCAGCTGACTTGTTTCAAACAATCAAACCAACCCGCCCTTAATGACTGGTTCAAACGAGAGAGCTTCTGTTAAAATATGGCAGCACCAACCGTTTTTCATCACAAACAGTCACACTTCATCATCAGTGTTACCATCAGTGTTACTCTCAGCGATCTGTAAAGATCATGCGTGCAAAGATGACTTGTCAACAAGATGGTTATGGAGAGGATCAGGACAACCGTGGGCATGGCAACGGTGATCGTGGTGATAACGGTCATGACAGTTTTGGCAATTGTGAGGACAATGGCAAAAACAATGATGGCTGCTGTCATTCAGAACAAACCACTTGCTCAGAGAAGAATAGTGATATTTATGGACATAAAAAATGTTAAAAATAGGTTCCATTATAATGCCCATTTCTGAACAAATGCAGGTGACACTGTAAACCATGTCAAAAACAAGTAAAAAAAAAAAAAATCTCAAAAAAATGAAAGTTTACCTAGGTTTGCCAGTCCCTGATACGTCCATGACCGTTATACTGGACTCCTGACTCCCCCCGATCTTCCCAACTACTGTTCACTAGTAACTTCTACTGTCCCTCTACTAGCCTCAATACCATCCCATACTCTCCTTCAACTGCCCCTGTACTAGCCCCCTCATCTCCTAAAACTGCTGATACCTCCTCATGTCTCACTAGTACCACCTAAAATCCCACTCTTACACCCTGCTGTTGCTTTCTGTTGCTCCGCTACTACCCTGTCCTACTGCAGCCCGCTACTGCCCCTTTAATGAGTTCGTCGCACTCCCTCCTCCCCCTGCCGCACTCCTACTTTCTCGCTATCGCCCCCTACTGTCCACCTACAGCCACGCTACTGGCCCTCCAACCCCTCTGTGGTCTTACCATTGAGGCTGAGGCTGTGCTGGATGGTGGAATGGGAGGGAAGGGGGGGCAGAGGCAGAGACTGCAGGGACGCCCCCACGACCCTCACTAGTAAAGGCCCGGGCTGCGGCCCCCCAATGTCATCTGTAACAGAACAGAGGGGAAGAGGTTGAAGCGCTCTACAACCACAACCGTAAACCCACCTGTTCGAAAAGCTACCCGATTCCGCTAACGGTGGCAGAGGAGACACATCCCATAGACTGGTGGACACATCCGACATGATCGAATCGCTTACTCGTGATCCCACGTATCAAAAACAGTAGATTAGATCAACTGGCCCCACTGACGGTCATGTTTGGATACACATTTGGATGTCTCCACAGATCATGACTACCTAACTGGGAATTGAATGGACTTGCGGTTGATAACACAACATGCTTTCAGTTGGGGAATTTTTAAAAAATGTTTAAACACTTGCAGCGTCTCTGCAAAACAAAAACACAATGAAGTCTGCAGTGTAATATAACGGTATCACAGAGGTGGACTTGTGACTCAAAGGCTCAACCCCCATGAAGGTAACTGAAGTTGTACCCTTGAGCAAGGTATTTCAGCTGAGCTGCTTTAGTATGTATCCAGCTGTATAAATGGACACTGCATAAAAATGTAAGCTGTGCAAGTCTGGATAACAAGGTCTGCTAAATTCTTAAATCTAATGGACCAGAGAGAGGGCCCACTCAAAGAATGTTCTAGTTTTTAGCCTTTGTCTTCATAAACAAAACTCTTAAGACAAGTACCGCTAGGTGTACCGCTTGAGTGGTGAGTTATACAAGAACAGAATCTTAACAGCGGCAGCTTCTCTGGTTTCTGACATGTGAAACGTTCCAACAAACTTTTCACTGAATTTAAAAAGTGGGTGAGATCCACCGTTGATGTATTTCACATGGCATGACTGCACTATTCTGGTCCAGTGCATGTTATTATGACTGTGAAAGCTCCTAAATGACTGGTTTTGAGATAAAGGTAACCAAAATAATCTAACGTTAACAGCAGTAAAATGCAGAGGAGACTGAAATGTCAGCATTTGCATGCAACTGAAATTTCCATATTTTCAGACTTTCGGTTACACATGTCTGACATGAAAACCCATGCACATAACTGGATGTGATCGCTTGTGTAGTTTCATGTGTCACCATCACCATGCCACCACATGTTGTATGATACATTTTTGTAGCGGCATGGATGGGGCGGGGAGCTGGGGGGTGGGGGCACAATTAAGCAGGACGCAGAGACGCTTCCATTCCTGCTTAGTGCAGAGAAACGAAAAGAGGCTTTCTAGGTCAGAGAGATGTTGGCGATACAGGCCGGGTCTGTGAGGAAACCGTGTTGCTGTGTAGGCAGACAGCTGTAATCTTGGAATCAAACCACACCAAATATAGCAGCACCAGGTGCATAACACACACACCAAACAGCACACGGATACAGGAGAGGAGAAGAGAGCGGGGTGTTTCTGCAAACCAGCAGATACCGCTGTAGTCTATCTGATTATAGGCTTGTGCATGTAAAAATTACAACGGCAAACTCAACCAATAATTAGTAGTCAGATATAATGTTTGGGTCTGTTTTGCTGTAATGGGTATTCAGTGTTAAGCAGGTAATTCTAACCCCTACAGCATTTGTGCTTGGTGAACCACAAAAAGAACAGAATGTAAATTAATGAGAAAATGAATGTTAGGTCTCGTCTTGAGTATTTTTTTGCCTCCTTAACATCACATCTACTGACTTAAGTTCGGTTGTCTGACTCACAATGTGGAATGTGAGTCAGAATCAGTGAGAACACTGCTGTAAGATGGAACAGCAGGCTTGTGAGCTCCTGTCATGAAGGTTTAAATAACATAAAGCAAACTGCCATTACACTCACATAGGAAGACCTTCCAAAGGTCAGTGATAAGAATGATAAGAATAGAGAAGCTTTAACAAACCATTTTCGGGGGGGATGGGGGCAGGTGTCAGCAGTGGGATATTTTCTGCCACAACACACTGTGACGTCATGAGCCACCCACACAGGAAAAATAGAATATGTGTAAGCTTGCAGAATGAGCACTAAGTGCCACATATAACCAAGGTCTCCCATGTTATTGTTCTCTACCCTGACTGTGGATCAACTCCATTTGATAACACGGCACAGAATGCTTTGGATTCCTATGAGCTTCCTATGGCAGGGAGGACACCCAGCCTGCCTCTCCCTGAGTGAGGCAAAACGTTTTAAGGCTATTTGCAGGGAAAATACAGCGCTATTTTTAACTGGCTTGCCTTGAAAAGTGAAACGTAAAAGTTACCATAGCAACACAAACTCATTAAGTTACAGCAAAGTAAATATTCAGCTTCCATTAAGCACAACCAGTCATTAGCGTAGCACCCAAGACAACATATTTATACAAAGATCCATAAGATATCATGAACAGAGTTTCACAGATGACATAAGGGTGGATATTGGCTGTGTGCTTCAGGTGTATAGCCAAAGCTGATGAATACTTCATAGGTAAAGGTGAGAGCTTCTCACCTTGTGAGTAAGCCTCAGCTTGGCGGTCCATCCAGTGATACAATGTGATGTCATATCTGAACTTGCAGGAATATGATAGCTAGAACTACCTTTGTGCTGGAAGGGCCAGGGTTTTGGACCAAACCTTTTGTCAGCTGTAGTCATTGGTAAGTATAAGGATGTGTTTACACATTTCAGATCACAGGTCTAATAGAACAAAGCAAGAGAATCTTCAGATTTTGTTTGCTAAATTTAGCTGATCAGATTTTAAATTGCTTCACCAAAAAGGAGGTACTCTTCACCATAACCTCCTTTCACCCTCAACATCATCAAAACAGCAATTTGTTTAAAAACTATTCGGATTATAAAATGAAAGCCAAAAATATGTTTTTGAGGTGAAGTAATCATACCGAATTCTCTAAATGAAGTGTGAATGCACATATTGCATAATTCTCTATTTTTACTCCCACAATATTGAGTTTTCGCAATGCTGAATATGATAACGACCGTTGGTTCCCCTGAATCGTCATACAGACTACGTCTTCAAAGCAAACCATAAGCTTAACTTCAAAACCAGCCTTCGCAATGGCATGTTCCAGGCACGTTATCACCTGCTCATACCCAAACAGATGTAATCAGCAAACTGTTCAACGTTCTGCAGCGATTGATCAGGAAAAACCCTCAAAAGGAGCGCAAAACCTAAAATATCAACATTTTCTCAGGTCCTGTTTATATGAAGAAATATTTTTTCTTTCTATTTTTGATCATCGCAAAGTGTCCAGAAACTCCGTAGAAATGTCCAATCCTTTGAAAACCCCAAACACACGAATGCTAAATAGCACTAATCAGGACTACTACAAAACTAAGCAGAAAAAGAGCAACCAAGGGCACAGCTAATCTAAAATCAGACAGGAATGTTTCCTTTCATGTGATATATGAGACCATGAGTTCAGGACAGAAGATTCCAGACAAACTTACAGTAAGTAAGCAACAAAATGTGCAGAGAGGCTAATTTGCTATGGAAGGACCACAGAATACAGTACAGGGAAAACATAATTATCATATCGGCCTTCGAACAGATGCCACTAAGGATTGACCCTGACTACCACTGATTTGAGAAGGCCTGAGAAACAGGTGAGAAACACAGGTGTCTTGCACTGTGCCACAGAGGTTGAAAGGACAGAGAGGCGGAAACAGAGAAAGAGAAGCAGAAGTACCTAGCAGACTGAGGCTCCGTCTGGGAGGGGGCGGGGGTGTGGGGGGGTGTGGAGAGTTCACCCCTCTACGAGAAATGTCCACATCCACCAGAGACACTGTCTCACCTGGAGGGAGAGACAATAGGAGGAGAGAGGGAAAGCATAAAAACAGAGCAAAGGAGAAAAACAGAAGAAGAGGGAAAGAGACTGGTCTCCGCGTGGTGGTTGTGATTTCGGCCATATTTATGGCCTGTCCTTGCCTTAGTCAAGTAGAAATTCCCTTAGTCAAGCTGTCACTGACACACAAGGCCAAAATATTTAAAAACAAGTAAAAGTTCTTACACTATCATTAACCCCACTTTCATTCTTTTTCACGCAGTTTGGAAGATCCAGTTTTATTCCTGGGCTCATCGCTGTGTTTGTGAGAGCGCAGATGACCGCATGCTCCTCTCTGAAGCACGTGGTGCAAAATGACCCTTTTCCACTCCCGTCCACCAGCTGAGCTGCGGTCAGGATTCCACAAACAACTAATGAGGCACATTTCATACACACACACACACTGAAGCCCAGTCTCTTGACAGAACGAGATGAGGCCAATAAGCAATTAGCGGAAACGAGAGCTGCTGAAAGGAGAGATTCAGAATCAAAGAGGTGTTGCGAAAGTGAAGCCTGCCGCTGCCGCCGTTCCCGGCGACTGTGCGACCGGAACGCTGGCTGTAGCGTTTACTCAGGGATAGTGTAGGTCATAAACACCGCATTACAAAAATATACATCTATTCATCATCATTAACCCCAGAGAGAGCGGCCCGGGAGGTACATTCTGCACAGGACACAAGGGCAGGGTGTCAGCACTGCCAGGGGACGAATCAGATCTACCACACATGCAGGGATCGTTAAACACCAACAGGATTAAATCTCATGCACTCACATGGAGCAATTCACAAGCTTCCACTTATGTTCACAGTATTCAAATACATGAGCAAGAAACAATACAAGAATGGTTTCAAAAACACCAACAAACAAACACACACACGCACAGAGCAATTTGAAATACTTGCAAGCATACCAAAAGAATATCGAACACTCACTTAAAAAAAACATGTAGAATGCTTCCATATATGTCCACAACATTCCAAAATGCATACTCAGGAAACCATACCAGAATGATCAGGAAAAATCCCAACTGAAGTGGAATGCTGAAGCACAATGTCACATATATCCACTGTATGCCCACACAGAACGTTTTAGCACGTTTTCACATATAGCAACAGAATTCAGACATAAACACACTTACTGAGCAATTTTAAACACATCCATAAATCACTCAGAGGATTCGTACAAACACTCACAGAATAACATAAAACTTCTTTCACAAACACCGACAGAATTCACACACACATTTGGGTTATTCACAATGCTCCCACATCCACTCACAGCATTTCAAAATCACACAAACACAAAAAAACAAATAAGAATACTCTCACATACATCGACAGAATTTCAAAATCACAAACCAAAAATACCTAATTCTTTTTAATCACCAACACTCTCACAGATTAATTTACAAAGATTCCACATATATCAACATCAGTCTAACACCAACAGAACAATGCAGAATGTTTCCATATATAGGAGCAGTATTCATACACACATATGCAGACTGAATAACTGTACTCCTTTCGCATATGTCCCCAGCCTTCAAATGGCCAGCTGCTAGCAGTCTAAATGTGTTTACTGGAGCAATTATGAGAGCACAGTGAATCAGGGGCATTAAAATCCTTGCGCTCCGCCAGAGTGTATTTACAAACAAACGCTGCAGCATTCTGGACAGCGAGAGTTGCAGGCCGCGGGTTGGGTGCGGAGCTACATTTGCGCCCCTGCAATAAACTCCGTTTGAAAAATGATGCAGTCGTTTGACAATCAACCCCATGCGTTTCCTCCGTCTACACTAAAATCCCCAATGATTTTAGTCGTTGCTAATGTTGAAATGTATTTATTGTTATGTGTATTTTGTAAAAATGTATATAGATATATCTAATTTATCTAATCTATGCCATTCATATATTAAATGTCCAGTTGTCCTTGCCAGTAAGTGTTGGAAACTGCTAGATGTTCTTGCTCATATGCTGTTGTTTACATCTGACGCTCTTCAAAGATTAGTAAACAAGTGCATTGAGACGTTTTCAAGCTCACACTGCTCAATAGTTCTGAACGTTCAGCATCACATGTTCCAGCCATATAATATGGTCTAACAGTATCAGTGCGACCCAGACACACAGCTCAGAGCATGCACAAAGCAGGAATTTTGCCTGTCAACAAAATGTTTAGTCTGTCTTCAGCAAATGAAGCAGCCACCCTTCTCGTGGTATGTGATTCTTAGCACTTCATCTGTAAATTGGGAATTGTAGTTAAACACTGACACTATGTTATGTTTCTCTAGGGCAGAAAACGGGTTGCAGTGAACCAGTATGAACCTAAAATTCTCACAACTTGTTTCACAAATGGTCCAGCAGAAGGCTCTTAAAATCACTGAATCTTTTGACAGTTGGTGGACACTGGGGCACGCAGAGAAATCTGCATGACATTAAACACAGAACAACCAATATGGACACTTGCACAAACACGTGCACACACACACACACACACACTCACAGACCAACAGACATAAAACACACACAGACACACACACACACACAGACACAGCTCCTTACCAGTGAAGACAGGACTGAACGGACCCGGGGAGAAGGCACTGTGGGTCCTGGTTGGCTGGGAAGTGCTGCAGAGACACAGGAGGCAGCGATGTCCACATAAATGACAAAATTACATCATCGTCACACTCCAGCCTATTAGCACTGTAAGGGTCCAGACTTTCCCCACAGGCTCTGAATCACAGACAAACCCTCTGATCCACAGCACTGACCCTGGGAACTCCTGGACCCTGGAATACATACACAATGTATGAAGGGGACTCAGAAACCTACTCCATACCTTCTAAAATCATTAGCTTCTACAAGGAAGAGGGTCAGATGAATTCTGTGCAGCAAGGTTTCGATTTATGCACAACCATTAGAGGTGGGAAACATCAAGTGTCAGGCTGGTGACACCAACCTTGGTCCCACAGAGGGGGTACGTAGCTGATAGACAGCTGCTTACTAATTTCACTCACCTCACCTGGTTTCTTAGATCTGCATTGGTTGTCAAATTTAAAGTGTACAAAAAAAAAAAAGGACACTCTCCAGCTACCCAAGACTAGGGTTGGCTTTAGGTTAACCAACCCAAAATTTGTTAGGGCAGTTTCTTTGCACTTCTTCCATGATGCAGAGAATTGTAACAATGCCAGAGGCTGCTGGCTTAACTCCTCAGAGGGGAGTTAATGTTGCAATTTGGCCCTTGTATAAAATGAAAACTTCAACCACTGCCTTTTATTTCTCTTTCCACAGTATTCCCTTATCCTGAAACATGGACTTTTTATTATGCAAATATGGACAGCACCTCAGTGACGCTTCGACAGATGTGCTGTTTTGGGAGTTGGAGAAATGTTTTGCTATTTGCCTGTCTTTAATTGCCCGTAAATTTATATTGTGAAACCAAAGGCAATTTTACACGCAAGGTGAAAAAGTAAAACAGAGTAAAAAACATGTGTATATTTTACATTTTTTTTAAATGTATTTTGATTGTTAATGCACCAACAGTCAGACATGCACACATTGCATGAAATTCACACGCTTATGAGCAAAGCTTATATACAGTGCTTGAATTTACAGAAGAGGAAAACAACACATTATCCTCGCAACAGTGAAGGTTCACATGAGAACGGCCTTTTCCAAAAGCCCTACTGTTAGCGGGCTGGATGAGTCTGCACCCCTGGGGGGGTGGGGGGGTGGGGGGCAGACTGTAAACGCACACAATATATGCATGGACCCTGCCTTTCCATCAGGGCCCGTGCATGTGCTTACAGACATTTAAAAAACCATGCCACGTACTTCTCAACTTCCACTGAGTTTTCTGTTCAGTTACTTGATCTGATTGAGTATTTAGGCGAATTGAATTGGGCCTATAAAAAAAAAACACTATAAAATCCATTATAAAAATCCATCCATATTATTATTATGGATAAATCATACAGTCCAATAATCATAATCATCATCACAACCATAACAATAATAATTACTGGCACTTTGAAGTATTGTAATAGTGAAAATAGGTTTGTTTTTGAAAGGTAAATGTGACACTCATTTTTAGATGCTGACAATGATGTCATACGGCCTTCAGAAGCAGGTGACAGAGAGATCGCAGTTAGAGATTGCAAAACTGCATTTCCCATCTCGTATGTGTGGGGGTGTTTGTCTGGTGCAAGAAGTCTAAATACTTGGTTTAAAATAATTACCCACATCAGCAAATGCAGGATGTCTAGCCTGTGGAATTGGGATCTATCAGCCATGTGCATTAATGAATATATAGGCTAACAATACAGCAACAAACTCAAATGAATATCTACCCATATACAACAATACACACAAAGGGAAACACAATACTATAACAATACATACTCAATACACATGCATACCAATACCTATAGTAAAATGTTATACACTGTGTATAGCATAGCTAACCATGTAGGTCTGACAATACATACAAAACATAATGATATACAATATGAACAAAAGTAACCATGCACACTAATATTCCTATAAAAACTAAGACTAAATTCAGATTTGAGTTGTATGCCAACCTTAAGAAGACTGTCATTCAGATCTTGATTCGGCCTGTAGTGCTTCACTACACAATAATATGGGTTATTTTTTCACATCATTTTTCATTTCCCGTTTCATATCGTTGATGTGGTTTCATGTTTTTACCATATTTAATTCACTGAAGTAGTGGGTAACATGAAATTTGCATGCAATTTTATTTTCCAAAACCTGAGGATGCATTCCATCATACACTTTGTTAATGATTACTGACACGGTGCAGAATACGGAGTTCACACATTAATCTATGATAAGTTTAGTCGTGTCCTGTATCATGAATATCACCATGAGAAGATACTATTCATTAATGTAGCTGTAATCTCATACAAACCATAGATATGTTTTAGAGCTTTAAAATAAACATAAAGCATAGGTGAAAATCAGTTAACGCTAAATTTCCATTTTGTTTAATCTGGGAATTTTTGAGGGAAGACCCTTCTCAGATCAGGTTTAAAAATGAGTTAGAATGAAAGCAGAACAAAGGCCAGTGGTTTGAATAATACCGAGGCACTGACGGTAAGAACAAAAGCAGTTTCAGGTGAAAGTGCCCTTTCACTGCATTGTTGGCGGTACTTGAAAATTAAAAAATTCCCAGCACTAAGTCTCAGGCAGCATCATGACAGTCTTCTGAACATCAATCATACCAAAGAATGGAGATACACGTTTCTTCTAGAGAATCATTTTTCAGACAAATAGGGTGGCAAGAAATTTTGGCTATTCGTAACTTAACTTCAGTTTTAAAAAATATATCTTATTTTTTGGTAGCACACAGAACACTTTGTGTATCAACATGGATCCAAATGTTTTCTACTACTTGCTTTGCACCTGTCATGAACAATTTTTGTAAGGTAGACATGTGGCGATGCACATATACTATATAATAAGCATAAACACATATATGCTGTATCTAAATAACTACCTAACTTAAACAAACATAAACTAAACTATATGTTAAAAGGAAGGGAATGTATTTATTAAAAATAATACTAGATGTTGATGATGCTGATGATAATGGCAATTACTATGATCAGTAGTAGTACTAGTATTCCTACTACTACATTTACATCAAATCAGATTTTGTGACAGAGAAAACACTGTGCATAAAATCATAAAGAACAAACTGCCCCAATACTGACTCATTGGTTATGGAGTTACTCTACGGAATTTGGTGTGAACAGCTGAACTACTCAGTGAATTCCTCTGATTCACATAAAAACTCCACAGAAATAGAATGTGTGTAAATGAAAACGGTGAGGCAACTTCCGGCGCAATGAAGCAGAACCACATCCACAAAGACAGCTCCTGGTCCCCGTTTTAGCAGACAAAACATTTCTAACATCAACTAAAATCCACGCAAAAAAAAAAAAAAAAAAAAAACATGTCACTCTTTAGAGTGCTCTGGTTTTTGCTGGCTATACTGTAATATTCCTGAAAGAGGTAAAGAACTTGCCAGATCTACTTTGAGGTTAAGTAGATACACAAAGGAAGAGTCACCAAAAGACTGAACCAAACTCGCCTCTAACCTGCTTCAGCACAAATGAAGTCATCACTCTACAAATAGTGCAAACAGAGAAAACATGAGCTAAGTTGTTGTTCCAGTAATCTCGAGTGACAGAGCGACTGAGAAATCCAGTGATACGGACAAGAATGACAACTTGTTCATAAATGTACCACAAGCAAATATCAGATCTAGATGTTTGAAATGGGCAACTTCAGCTTTAAAGCAAATGCAGTGAACACGTTCTTCTTGTACTTCTCAGTGTTTTGGAAAAATAAATTTACAAAGGATGAAACACGCAAATATTACAACAAGATGTTTGAAAAGGATTTCAGCTTGAGTCATATTTAGGTGACAGGTATACTTTTACTGTTTAGTGTAGCCTATACATCCTTAATATACTGTAAATAAATTGAGTATCGTTGTGAGCAGAGGGCAATGCAATACACTTTAGTTATTGTGTCGCAATTGTTGCAGTATCACAGCAGAAATAGAGATATCAAAGACTTACCTGCCCGAGTCTTGGTCACCGGCGGTCGTACCCCACACGTCCATCAGGCTACCGGTTGAGGATGTGGACGATGCCAGTGATGGTCTCTTGTCGAGAACGTTCACTGAGACGCTGCTGTTTTTAGTTCTGAAGAGTTTACCTAATCGAATTTTAAAAGACCCTTTTCGAGACTTTCCCGACACTCTCGATGCCTTCTCAACCTCTCCTTGCATGCCACGGGGGGACAAACCCACCGGTGCTCTGTCCACCAGTAACTTCGGGGTGGCGGTCTGAGTTGGACTTGGACTCTGGGCGGAGGCGGGGAGGTCCAGGGATGATCCGCTAGGGGAGGCCCCGACAGGAGAGGAGAATCCGGGGGACTGTTCAGTGTGATTTGCGCCGGCTTGGAGTGGTGGTCTCGGGGTGAGCATCTCTGTGCGCGGGCAGCACACCTGCGGGTCACGGTATGCGGGCGAGCACCCTTCGCCGGCCAGCCTCTGCGCCTGCTTCACCAGCCCCGTGAGAGTTCTGTTAGAGAATGCTTCTGTCATTTTCTGCACCATGTCCTCCTTTCCGTTCATTGCGAAAGCCGGACAAGGGGTGTCATTAAATTCCTCAGCTGAGCAATTGTTAATGCCCAGCCCGTCCACCTCCTCTGTCCCGAGCCCCTCCAGCACTAGCAGAGCGTCGCTGGTCTCAGTCGGGTCATCTCCGTGAGCTATCCCCGCCGCTGCCGACGCCAGTATTGTCTGGCACGGGCATTGCGGCAGTTCCCCGTCCTTGAACAGTATTTTGGAGGCCTGGTCAACCCCGAGATCCCCGAATTTTCTCGCCAGGTCAAAGACAGGATCGTCGATGTGGGAATTTATGTCCCCTGCCGTGCAGGCCCACCGCGGGTTTAGAATGCCAAAGCTCAATAACGGGGGCCAGTCGTTGGGGTCCGTGACGCGATGCCGGGGGCAGAGCCCTCCATCTCCGCTACCTTCTAGTTCACTGCCGTCTGCAATTACATCCGATTTCACCCGAGGATGAAAATTCCACGGCGGCCGCTGAGAAAGATGGTTCTGTTGTTGCACATCAACACAATTTACACTGCTATTGATGCCGCTTGTCGTGACCGAGGCAGAGCTAGAATCTTGTCCCTCGGTTTCACTGCTGCTCTGTACCGCAGGTTGCTCCGGTCCACATTCCAAAATCCCGTCCCCATCCCCTAAAAGGTTCCGAAAGACCATCAGCTGAGGCCGGGCGCCTCTGCCCGCTCTGTGCTGGAAGCCCTGGGCCACTGGAGGCGGGGGATCAGGCATCGGGGGTCGAGTCACCATCACGCCACTGTCAGGTGCTACGATTCCGCTGTCTCGCTGTGAACTATACAGCGAGGAGGGAGTCGGGCGCACTGGGCCTGTAGTGTTATTTAGATCTAATTCAAACCCATTCTTGATGTTGTTGCCACGATGACCCAAGACCGCTTTCCCGAATCCAGCCATTACTCCGCCACCCGACGACAAATTCCCATTCTCCTCGTCCAAGCGGTCATCTTCAGCCCCCGAAACCAAGCGCATCAATACAAAATCGGGAGACATATCTTTCGCGTTATTCATTATTCTTCGATTCGAGAGAAGGAACTAGTTCAGTGTATCTTTGCTGTTCCGTCTTGTGTGCAGTGTCATTACAATAGATGCAATAGCTAGCTGAATAACTGTTTAAATTCAACACAATCGACATACAGCAGCCCTTTCCAGTGTCCCATTTCCTCTTAGGGAAATAAAATAAGCATATTGAAAACAAACTATTTAAAACGTTCCTTCAGCATCGCTGGTATTGAAACCCTCTTGGCGACCGAATGTGACGGATGATTTGTAGAGCGACTGCGCAGCGACATCAGTATTTTGCTTCTTTAGATAATAAAGTAGGCCTTGTAGTCGACTTTCACATTGAACGCTTCCTGCTAAAAAATAGACTCCCTTCTCATTTCTGGTTCCCTCGGAAGCCCCACCCGCTCGCTCGCTTCCGCGAAGTCAGTGCTTTTGAATTCAATTCTCTCTCTCTCTCTCTCTCTCTCTCTCTCTCTCTCTCTCTCTCTCTCTCTCTCTCTCTCTCTCTCTCTCTCAGTTTATCTTCTTCTATTTTCAATTGACATTTTTTATTTATTTTCGTTTTTTCCCGAACAGATAATGACTTGGATAAAGATCTGTATCCTGAAAACGGTTTTAGTTTTAAGAACCTTTAAATGTCTTGTAACTCACTAATGCATGTAGCCTATTGAGGGGTGGTTCAGTGTATTTAAAAAAAATCAATTCTGAGCAATATTACTTAATAATTAATAATTCTACCATTTAAACAACAGCTTAAACAATGGTAATTAAATTCATGTACTATACTAACAACAGTGACAACAATAACAATAGCAACAACAACAACAACAACACATGGCAATAATAATAATGATAATAGTTGCTATTATTATTATTATTATTATTATTATTATTATTATTATTATTATTATTATTATTATGATGATGAAGCACTTCAAGAATTCAAACCTGGAGATGAAAAGTCATATTTTCGGGTGGGCCATTTTGGACTGAATGGACTTTTGGGACCTTGCTATTGGCAAGGCTGTACCCTTTCTGTATCTGGGCAAATTTTGTCTGTTCTGGACCCTTATCAAATATACTGAGAGGATACATTTTGTTCTTTTCTTTATGCTCTCAAATCACCTCTCCGCCACCCACACTTCATGCAGGGAGAATTCCTCCCATACAATCGCCCACGAGACACTGTATTTTCACTGTGCTTTCCATGGCGCCCGCTCGTTCACAGCCGGCTTACTCCTACCCTGTGCGAGAGCTAGCCCTGATCACAATCAGGACATCCACATCACTCACCTCTCAGGGACTGAGCACTGACCTGGCGATAAGCCACAGGGGGGCATCCGTGCCATGGTAACCCTTGGAAACCCGGCTGACTGAAGACCAGCCTGCGCTGGTGGTACGGCGCCGGTTTGATGTACTGTGGACTCCCACTCATGGTCGGCTGATGACATTTCCCAGCATCACGCTAGTGTTGTCTAAGCTACAGCGCCCAGCCAACCCTCAAAGCAGCTGCCTCACAGACTGAGCCTTTCATGATCCCTGAGATCTTTATTTTTTCACACCCGCAGTCTAATCCTGTTTTAATACTTTGACTGAACTCCTGTTTTTCTCCCCATTTGGTAAGCCCAATCATTTTCCCTGTTTGGGGCAGCACTGACATGAAGGCACTGTCCTTCCAAATATATGATGTCAGCTGCTTGTTCTTCTTTTTATACCATAGTCACAGTCTGTAAACCTGAGTCCAGACATGGGTCTGAAAAAGGCACTTCTCCTGCAGATAGACTGGGGCACCTGCCTGGTGAGCAATGAGACATGGACATTCCCACAGACAGAGTCTCTTCCTCCCTGGGTGAGGCTCACCCAGTGAAGCAGCAGGCCACAGTCAGCCCTGGCATGGTCCAAATTTGGTGCCACACCACAGAGCCCATCCATAGGCTGGAGCAATGGACCATCCAGCATTCCATTCCATTTGAAACCTGGGTGGAATTTTACAAAGCACGATAGGATTTAGCTGTTTAACCTTTAACAACTGAGGATTTAGTCTAACTAAATATTATAAAATTTTAAAAAATCCAAAAGTAAAACCTTTGTCCTTAAATCCTGTGTTATGAGTTACCCATCAGATTGCATCAATAATAAAAACCAATCATATCTATATTATACATTTCAGAATAACCCCAAAGCATTTTACAGTGAAGAGGTACGTAGCTTACTTCAGCTACCAACAAAACTTACTTTATAGTTAGATTTAATTCTGCTGAGCTCGTGTCATCCAGATTGAAATGTATTTCTCTTTCCTACCTAGAGTTTTCTTTCTTATTTGTGTTGTGAAGCCCACACAGGGGAATTGCTCCACACTCCATCAGCCTTAACTCTGGTTTGGAGAACAGATTCTCAGGAGAGGATAACACTCTGTCGGGGAGAATGGTAGATACACCATGTACCAGCCTTTTGTTCACAGCCTCCCAGTAATTCAGTGAATCTGGTCCTATAATTGTAAAAAAAAAAAAAGTTCAGTCACACTCCTGACAACAAATCATGGTCTAGGAAATGTCTCGATTGAGATATTCTAGATCTAGTGATTCCCAAAGAATCAAGTGAGTCTTCTGGCCCATGGACCACAGATAGCTCATGAGAGGAAAAGTCAGTCCTGCTTACAATATTGACAATGTCATACAACACTTTGTATCTCCATAAAATTGAAATCTGAAGACAGCAAAAAAAAAAAAAAATCTGTTTCATGAGTCCATTTGCCACCCTAATTATAATATAATTATGGATAAGTCTTATCTGGCTTCAATCCAACTTTATGAAAGACTGGGCTGAAACCAGGCATTTGCAGCGTGTGAAAAGAACACCCGTCCTCGGCAATGGACATGTAAGGTTTATGATGACATTCATGACATGCTAATTTTATTTAAATGGTTAAGGAGACTTCTGAGGTCTTCATAATTGTTCCAGTGATCCATGAAAAGAAGTTTAAGAGTCACTATTGGGCAAATCTTATCACTATTTTTCTGAAAGAGTGCCCTCCATGTACTGTATCACTTCTACATTCCGTCATTCCTTTAAAACTATAAACTATATCTTTGCCTGTACTTTGATATAATACAAAGGACAAAAAAATGTAATTTCATAGAAAATTGCTTTTTGTGAATGGATTTTTGGATGATCATTTTCATATCTTTAAATTAACTAACATTATGTCCTACGGACTTTAGGTATAATTTGTGTACCCAAGGGCACATTGTGCCCATTCTCTATAGTCTGGTGATTCTTTTTCTTGATTAGCCATCAGGACCTATTGTCATATTTGTCATTCTTTTTTGATTAGGCGCATTGTTATATTCTGACAGAACTGATTTAGAAATAACAAACTCAGATGTGACCCTTTTTCAGTTCATTCGTATATATGAGAAATAGTTTTTTTTCCCTCTTCACACTTCCCATTTTTTTTGTTTTATGCTGGACTTACTGTTTTAGCATATTGGCTTTGGTGTCATTAGTGTTACCCCCACACAGTTCAATGAAATGTCCAGGAGGTCAAATTGAGTTAGTATGTATACATTCATACTGGGTGTTAAACCAAGCATTAAAACCATAAATATGTGTGATATTATAGTGGGCATAATATAAGTGACACATTGAAACTATACATATGGGTGACATACAAGGTAAGCCAAGCATTTAAACCATAAATATGTGTGAATTATATAAGGTGTAATGTATATATTTTATTCAGCAGATGTCCTTATGCAGACGAATGTACAGGACCATCAAGACATGACAAATTATATTTAACATACACTGCTATACTACCTAACAAAGACAAACATAAGCCAAATCTTCTGTTTTCTCCACGCAGAGATTTGTTGTTTGTATATTTGTATTGTTATTTCCCTGTTACAAAATCGTGGAGTTCTGCTAGGGCTGCTAGTGTGCATATTGATTTCTATTGATTTTTTTCTTTCTTTATCATTCAATTTACTTGACAGGTTAATCAATAGGTTACCGATAGGTTGGATCCTATGTTATTCACATCGCTGGTCCCTGGCACTATACTTCCATCCTCTAGGGTATTTTTTTTGCTCTTCATCCCCAATCTATGCACTTGACATCATGTTGTAAGTGGCCCTGGATAGGAGTGTCGATTAAATGCCCATATTGTAATGTAATGTAGAGCTCTGATCCTGTACCATTGTCCTGGGCTACTATAGGGCAGCAGTGTCACACTCCTGAGGATTAAAAGGCAGGACAAGAATCCGGACACTGAAGTCCTCAACTGTCCATGCACGCAGAGCGCCCTCACTCGACTACACTCATGGAACTGCACCTCAGATGGAGAGGGCCTCGTGACAGGGATGCCCGGTTCTCCAGCCGTCCAGGGAAAGTCTCCTTGGGTGAGGCAAGGGCAGGGAAAGCACTCACAGGCTGAAGAGAAGAAGCGCTGCAAGGGCACTCTGACGATGTCCCTCGGGAGGGCTGAGATTGCCCCGGAGTCATGGGAAAAGGCTTATTCGGGACCGTGACACCTGCCGCAATTTGATCACGGTAGGAGCTGCCACTGCTGTTTTTTTTATGTTATTCCGGTAAGGAATGTGTTCGCTGTACCTTCCTGTGTGTGCCGTGGGGGGGTCGTGGGGTTTCCCACCATCCACCATCCTGTAATGTTAACAGACATCTGTGTTTCCCTGCTGATCACCCTCTCTTTGTTACCAACCCCCCCCTCCATGCAGACAACTGTTTCTTGAGGCACCCATTTGGCTGGCTCACTCATCTGGTTCCTTGTCTTGTCAGCCCTGTGGCTATTGTCAATCAATGGATCCATCTGTGAATGTGGTTATCTAGTCAGATAGGCTTACAAGGCCATGGTGTCATTTGAGAAACATCTGTTTTATGGGTGCTGGGATCTGATAAAGCTCTGCATTGCGCAGGGAATTTAAGGAGAGAAGCAAGGATCACTCAGAGAATTTCCAATATGTGTGGTTTCTGTATGTCTGTGCCTGTCTATCTTTTCTAATGTTTACTTACTTTGTTTTGCTCATTGTAAGAAAACTATTTCAGGCAACTGGCCATCATTCAGTTAAGACAGCCAATAAAGTATCGCACTTCCGTGGGACCAATTTAAAATCGTCACACCTCAGAAACAAAGACAGTCCAAGCTGCTGTGCTGAAAGGGTAGCATGGACAGTGCAAATAGATCCTCCACTGGAGAGACCTCCAGATCCTGTCCCATAATGCAACACATCAGCAAAGATAAACCCCAGTCCTGAAGGGTTGCAGGGTGCGCTGAAATTCGATGTCAATCAGCAGGTAAATGATTGATTAAAGCAGCTGATTACTGTAAGCTTGAGCTCAGATGAAGAATGAGGACTTTTGAGATCCATCCAGCTACACTTTAGTTCAACAGAAGCTGAAATGAGTCATTAAGTTGATTTTTTTTTTTTAGCCCCCAAAGAATCCCAGTTCCCAGAATAAACTGCACTTTCACTGGCATGATTCCAAAAGACAGAAAGACCATGTGGCCTAATGGATAAGGCGTCTGACTTCGGATCAGAAGATTGAGGGTTCAAGTCCCTTCATGGTCATAAACACCTTAAATATAACCTGCATTCAGCAGATGTTCTTATCCTACACAACTGCTTCATATCAATACTGCTATCTGATAACTATTCACAATTGCTTCTTAGAAATCTTAAACATGAGCATTGTTCTCAGAGCTTAGCAGAACATAATATTTAAAAAAAAAACAAAAACTCATAACAACCATGTGTTGCACAAAACGTAAAGAGGTGCTCCTGTTTAACTTTCCCATGGAACATTCTTTCATACCAAATCGTGAATGATCTATTCCTCAAGATTATCTTCTATTTGACTATCTACTCTAGATGAGTGCACCTTGTCTCCCTACAACCATGAAATGACCATGTGGCCTAATAGATAAGGTGTCTGACTTCGGATCAGAAGACTGAGGGTTTGAGTCCTTTCATGGTCATTACTGCTAGCTCTAAATGGATGAGCACATCAATGGCACTTGAAAGCACCCAAAATTATTGTTCACACTCCAACATGACAAAGCCTTACAACTATTCCACAATAGCATTAGTTAAGTGTTCACTATGATTGGTTGGAAAGATGAACAAATATCAAAGCCTTTTGCTTTGACACAAATGATTAATTATTGTAGGCATAAGGTAGCTGCAACTGTTTGTCCCATGACACCATCATCTGATAGACCATGCAGTCTAATGGGTAAGGTGTCTGACTTCAGATCACAACATTGAGGGTTCAAGTCCCTTTGTGGCCATTATGGGGTTAACATATATTCTATAACATATTTTACTACTTCAAGGCAGAACAAAATGAATGATTTGAACAGTACTGCTATGTCATCAGCTAATAGGTCAGTGCATTAATTGTACAGCTTTGCAATAATTTCAAATGGTGACACAAATCATACAAAGCTAGGACTAGCCTCAGGTAGACTGCAGCCAGGCTGAACTTATCTTAAAAACGTTACACTATACCTTGTGCAATATGCACTCTACATAGTATTTACCCTATACAGATAAATGCATCTTACTGCATAGCACACATTACAACTATTAAACTTCACATTTAACTGAGATGTACAGTACATTTTCAAATTTAACACACAAGACAATTATGTTCACCTGTTTGTTCTTTACAAATCCTTAAAAAAATTGATTTACTCATCTTGCAAAAGGAAGGGACAAAATAACCAACACACAATAAGGAAGCAAACAGTAACTCAGTGTACTTTATTCTCCTGTTCTCTAAAGCTGAAAGCACACACATTACAGAAACAGGTAGCACTGAGGAATGGTCACAGTTCCCCATCCACACAACATTTCTACCCCATAATTTCCCTCAGGATGTACAAAATAATCACAAAGGCAAGAAGTCAAAAGTTTAAAAGAAAAAGAAAAAAAAAAAAAAAAAAAAAAACATGTAACCTTGATCAAAGAACCAGACTTTAGGCAGCTGGAAAAGATTAGCGATCATGACAGTCATGTACAACCAGCTCTTCCTCTTCAGCCCGGTCACAGTGCTTAAGCCCCATGACATGGTAATGACCTGCTCAGCTCAGAAAGGCACATGTTCAACATCCTGATTGGACATGGCAGGTAGGCGGGACAAGGGGGAGGGGGTGGAGTTAGGGCTGCAGGAGGAGGAGTTAAGGGGGCAAAAGGGGGCAGTGCAGAAAGGAGAGTGGCCAAGGAAATCTCGACACATTGGGACTGGTAACTGGACACGTACCCCCACACCCTCAATATGAAAAGATTGTTAAGTGAGCTGCTGGTAAAGAAGCAAGCCAGCCAGCTTTTATGAAACCAATGCCGGCTATTGCCGAAAGATCTTAAAACAGACCTTTTTTAAAAAAAAAAAAAAAAAGAAAAAAAAAAATTTGTGTATATTTTTGCCTCCTGTCCATATGCTTTTTTGTGCCTGTAAGAAATGCAACTGGACACCTTTACAAAAGAATTCGGCATAATTTCTTGTGTGTAACCGGCAAAGGTTTTCACACACAAAAAAAGGGGAACGCAAGGAGGAAAGTGGATATCTGGAAGAACAATGCCTGGCAAATAAAGTGTGGATAAATTCCAAATTAAGAGTAAGCAGAGGTGTATAGAGCAGTTTTGGAGCACAGGGCAGTAGGCCCAAAAATGCGCCTTCCACCCTCACCCCTCTGCTTGCCATACTCTTCACAGCCCATTACTCGAGGAGAGTTCACCTCATGGAGAAAAAATAAGCGGCAAACGTTTTGCTCCTCTTACTTCATTTGCATAATATGGCTATAAAGAATGTAAACATCACAACTGCCGGCAATTAAAAAAAAAAAATTATAAATTTGAAGGAAAAAAAGGTCAATTTTCCTCAACCAATCTGACAATTTGTAAGTATATATATATAAAAAAAAAAAAAAGTATCGTCTTTGACTGCTGTGCGTCTGTTTTCGATGGGTCGCCACACTGACATGTCATCTCAGTGCGGCGAGTCACAAGTGCTTATTCCTGAAATGCAACAGATATACAAGTTCCCCAAAGTATGATTTCAGCATGGCGAGGGGGGGGTGGTTAAAAACAGCCCTGTTTAATTTTTTTTTGTGCACTACAAATACACCCAATTACCAGTCAGAGGTGCCTACCACACTTTAGAAGCCAGAGTAAACCCCCAGGCCTGCCTGCCACATCCTGTATATGAATTCCTTACAATCCTGTCCCCCCAGAAAGACCAAAAGTACAGAAAAAGTGCCAGGGGAATGTTTGATACCTTTTTATTTTTTCATTGCAGTGGAAAAATAGAACCTTTTACAAATGCTTCCATTTCTTTATTTTTTTCTTAAACAAGCGCCGTGAGTACTAATTCCAGCTAAGTGCAGCGAAGAGACAAACACAAATGGAAAGATTCGTAATGAAAGCATAAAAGGCCCAAACTACTTTTTATAACAAGAATAGTTTTTCCTTTTTTGTTTAAGTGTATTTTGAACTGCTTTATTGACTAACATCGTTCTTTCCAAAATAGGGCCCCAGTTTATCTCAGTCTTTGGCACACTACTTTTTTTTTTATTTTTACTGGAATTATTAAAAATTGGGGAAATTTCCTAAGTGTTACCTGTCAAAATTAATGCCTTTCATATCAGCTGCAAATATGTTCCTTTTTGCCTTGAGAACCAAGCACATTAATTGAAAAAAATTTGAACATTTGCTTTTATGTTCACAGTTTGGAATTGAGAGGCAAGAAAGATTTCTTGTTTTGTAAGAAGCCTACACAGGGGACAAGAACCCCCCCATTTCAAACCTTGTTTCTCTCTCGGTCTCTCTAAATAAAGGTCTGAACATGTTAGCGATTTTCTTGAAGAAAAAAAAAAAAAAAAAAAAAAAGAGCGATCAATTTCTCAAGTGCTGCCATTACTCGACACCCCTCACACGATGTGTTGACTGTATTTGCATTGAGTATTTTTTTTGTTTTTTTTTTTTTTGTATTTTTTCTATTATAGGGAAGTGAAGAGAGTGGAGACCCCTCTCACACCCACACAAACACACTTGCTTCTTATGGCCAGGCCAAGTTTAGCAGGTCTCCCACGCATTTACAAGGCTCGTAGGCTTACACACAGGTTAAAGGAGCCGGCCCCACCGCTGTTCCAACTTGTAGTCTCCTTTCTCCTTTGTCCCCTCCCCCATTTTTAGCCATTTCTTCAACTCCAGCAGCCAAACCAATTTTTTTTTGTTGTTGTCCAGAATCATCGTTTGTTTTTCTCTCTTTCAATTAAAATGCTGTATTGTTTTTTTTGTTGCTTGTTTATCTTTTTTTAAATTCTCAGATCTCCATTTGAAGTCCTTGCACCAGAAGTGCTTGTAAAAACGTCTTCCACAGACCAGTCAGAGCGAAAAAAAAAAAAAAAAGTCAAAGTCCTTTTTTTGTTTGCTTGTGAAAAGAAACTCCAAGTTTGGCAGTTTTTTTTTTTAAATCTACTCTGGTAATCCTTTTTGCTTGTTTTTTTTTTTTTCCTGTGGCTGACATAACCAGTTTTAAGAGTTCTTTGAACGAGCTGGCTACAGCTTGTCGAGATTGGTGATGTCCGTGTGGCTGTGTCTGATTCAGTCTGGTGGTGGTCGAGGGCGGGCGGGCGGGCGCACGCGCTGGAGCTGGATCTATACTCAGAAGGTGGTATGGTAAAGCCTCACTCACTCTTACATTCAGACACACTCTTCACTTCTGCTTTAACTGGTTTGCGAAAAGACAGAAGAAATTTCCAGTGGAGCATTCTCAGCATTTTTTTTTTCCTCCCCTCCACAGGCTGAAATCTGTAAGAGGAGGAAGGAGGGAAGGGAAGGGTAGGGAGAGAGTAAGAATTGCATATTAACAACAAATTATGGAGTACGTCTGCATGAATCACTGTCTGAACGAGGCACTGTGATGATGATAAGCAGACGAGGCTTGGCTGTGTTCAGTAACCTCGCCGGATATGACCAATCATTTTGCTCTGGGGTAAAACGGCAAAATCATTTGACTGGTTGAACCATGACCGTTTCATGACTGACAGCCAAATACACCTGCCCTTGGATGTTCCTGGTGTCAGGATACCTAAATTCACTGATAGTTCATTGATAGTTTTCCAAAGTAGTGACTGCTCACGATGAACTCACAACCATCATGTACTTCCATTACACAAACAGATTATACTCTGTTGTTGAATAATCATTTCACAGCACCGATTGCATATTTGCATGCGGTAAGATTGGCGCTCAAGCATGTTATACAACGGAATACATCTATAAGCATGAATGTTACATAAAAGGTCTTACATTACCATAGTAACTGCTGTTATAGATTTTACAACATCTACAGTGTTTCATATGTCAGTATGTAAATTAGCGACAGTTAAGCGAGCCGCAACACTTCTCCATTATTCATTTCCACACCTCTTGTCAATGCAAGAAATATGGAAGGGGTAGTACTCCCAAACAAAGGTGGAGTAGACAGATAGAGGTGATGTTTCACACACTGCATGACAAGATACATTTTTAAAAAGCTGGCTCAGTTGTTCATGCTAGCATGTTGAAGACTAGTTAACCCTCCTCAGAGCTAGACCTGAAACATAAAAAAATTTGATTGAACTTAAAGCACTATTTTGGTCTTCCAACTGAACAACTGACATCAGGGTTCAACTGTCAAAGTCCTTAAGAAATGTTTCAAAACAGGTAGCACTTTGTGGATTATCAAGCATCTCTATTCCTGATTACAGAAGTCACATTCTCATTGCTCATTTTTAGACATGAGCCCCAGAGCCTAATTTACTTGCGCAAGAGACACCTGAAAGGGAAGTCTGGCTTCTACCTGGACGTTCCTGGTGGAGTAAGTTACAGTGATACTGATTTCATGAGGCAAGTTCTGTAACTGCACTGCAGAGTGGATGCTGCAACACTTTGATTTATTTGCAAAGTTCAGTCAACCAGCCCCATATTTTGGGCCTTCTACTTGGGTTTTCAGCATTTAAAATTAAGAACATTAGTGCGCTTGGACAGTCTGCCAGACTTAACTGTATGTAAGTGAACAGAGACTCACTAGGCATTTAAAACTACCAACTGTATGATTGCTGTTGTCATGGATACTCAAAGTGGGTAGACAACAGAATGTAGAGGTATGGATATCCACTATGTGTTTAAACTGTGGGAGTTCTGTTGCGGTGCATTCTTACCCAGGCAGTTAAACTGCAGAGTGTAACACAATGGAAACTCACATGACGGTTACTCTACAGAATGTTAGGCCTGTTGCCGTGGACACTCACCAGGCAACCAAGCAACAGAATGCAAGCCTATGGGGACTCACCAGGCCTGGTTCTTCAGCTTGCGGAGCTCCTTGGTGGCCCAGGTGGCGAGGGTCTTGGTTTTACTGGTCTTTGATCTCCTCCCCTCGGTCAGCAGCTCGTTGATGAGGGGCCGCACCTCCACCAGCTTCATCACGTCCTTCCCAAAGGCCGTGCAGAGGTCACTGCCATGGTGGGGGAGGAGAGCGGAGGGGTCAGGATGAAGCTCAAACTCGAATACGCATGCACACACTGCACTGATGATCCAAACCAGACGTCACTGAGTACCAGGGAACTATGACTAACACATTCTGAGGCCAAACCTTTAAACCCAGCTGCTTCTCTGGCCCACCAATATGGCTGCCCACATCCTCCCCGTTTTTCTGGTGTTCCTCAGAATGTCCAAATGGCAAAATGGCAATCAAATACATGTAAAGCCCTTGAATATTTCCAAGAGCAGTGGCTAGTGTGGAACTTGACAGGCATAAATGTAAAGACGTCAACAACAAGACTGGGACAAATCTTACCATGCTTATACATGTATAAATTACCATGTATAAAGGAGGGCAATATGGAAAGAGTGTTCTACCAAAGAATAGGATCAAGTAAAAGTGAGGCAAGCCACAAGCATGTGTCATGTTTACACTGAAAGGAAAAACCATGAAGCAACAGTCTGGCTTCTGAGGAAATTCACACCCATGGACTGTCTCATTGTTAGTCATATGGTACACATCGCAATACTGGGCTTTTCCTACAAGCCTAAATTACCTGAACTGCAGTCCTTGCATTCTGAAGCAACATTATAAATACTATTGATAATTATGATCCAATCCAGAAACAAGACAAAACTTACACCTCCATTATTCAAGATATAATCCAAGAACCCCCCCACCCCCAAATGGAGAGAACAAGCAGTTCCTCCCTCCAACAGAATTTAAAGAAGCAATCCGTTGCAAACCTCCCCCACACCCTGTAGAGGATGTAGCCCACTTTGATTCACTCAATTTATATGTTAACTAGCCTCTGTTCTACAGCCGGTAATAGCAGTTAGGATTCAAATTCCAAAGTTCTGGAAACAGAATTTGACCATGTACATGTCTCTACTCCATAGGTCCCATCACACAGCTTTTAATGTGTGCAAGAACGACTGGGTTAATACTGATGTTTCCATTTATTGTTGTTTTTATAAGCAGTGAGCAAGTTTTACCATAAAACTTCCCCAATTACTTTAAAAATAGGAGTTGCGTCAGCCCCACTGACAGCTGTACGAAGATAAACCATGACAGGATGGTGAGATATACACCTGAGGCAAAGCCGATAGGTTAACCATGCTGAAACGGTTTATTGTCATAAATTTGCACAGCAAGAATGCACTGCACTACTTGCAATGAAAATAATTAAAACTGGTTGAACTTAGAGCGTTGTTCATTACTTACTGAATTTAGGATTTGTTAACACTTCAGTTATAATTATAATGTTCAAAGGAAATACACAACAGGTTCAACGTTGGATCATTTAGCTGAGGAATATCCTTCCTCTATGAAAGTGATGGGAAGAATTATCAGAACGTTCTTAACCAATCAGAGTTGAGTATGTTAGCAAGCTGTGGTATAAGTCTCTACAAAGAAGGAAAATGAAGAGGGGGAAAATGCATAGAAAGCTCACCCTATAAGGCCAGCTGAGTTGGCCACTACGCCATCAGAATGGTCCTCATCCTCAGCAATGTGGTGAATGAAGGAGAGGATGAACTCCACGCGAGGTTGCACCAGCATCACGTCCGCTGAGGGAGAGAACCGAACTGTCAGCAACCAAGCACTCCCACATGCATTCCAACAAAAACTACAACTCCCATGACCCCAATCGCAGGTCTTCCTACAAACAGCAATCCCACAACAGAACAGCAATTTCAAGAAACAGGCACTCAAAATGGTATACTTCATGTGTAAATAACTTATACATACATGTATCAAAGAATAGTTAAAAATTCTATGACCTCACACAGGTGAACAATAATATCCAATACTATGTGACCAAATGGTACTATAATGGGGTCGCATTATCATTATGGTTGTCAACCAGACACGTTCAGACTGACCTGTGGAAAAATGTATTAAAACATGCAGAAAAAGAAATCCACAATTATCAAGCACTGCAAGGGTGTTGGGTCCCGCAAATTTCAGTGTTCACAGGGGCAGCCCCGCTACCTCATGAACTCTGAGTGAAAAAGACCCGGAATTATCTGTGACAACCTAAAATCCCAGCTGCCAGGTCTCGCAAACAGTAGGAGGAACGGTTGTCAGTGTTAATCATGTCACAAATGAAAATGCTAATACAAATAAACGTTTGGGGAGAGACTCGGGTCTGATGGCAGCAAGAGACATCGAAGGAAGAGTCCACAACTTACGATGCACGTTTTCCTGGTCTCCTTTCAGGCCCTGGATGATACCAGTGTAGGCCTCCAGGCAGCCTTCCCGCAGCTCGTTCAAGTAGTCCACCATGTCGTAATCAGTCTGCCACAGAAAAAAAAAATGCACCATTTTAGGGGAAAAAAAAAAAAAAAAAAAAAAACTTACATGTAAAGCAAGACACTTTCAATCTCTGTCGCTGAAATGCGGTTGATATGTTCTGGGGGGGGCATCGAAGCAAGTGGGTGAAATGAAATTATGTTCTGCTGCAGTTGCATCCACACTGCCAGAGGGGGGAAGGGGGGCTTTGCTAGAGGTTACTATGCAGCCTTATGGCGAACAATAATGATTCTGCAGTACAGCTGACACTGCTGGCCTCTCCTACATTTTGCAACATGATGAAAATTCGACACTCATAAATTAACAAGTTTTCTATGACTTCAATGTTCTGTACGTAAACCCTCAATGTACCAGATAAACGGTGTCATGAAAATTACAAAACGAATGCATCGAAACAAGAATTCACAAATTCTACCAGTTTCTACGAACACTCGAAGGGATGCGTTCAAGCCATCTGTTTATGACATACATGACACAATGACACAAATGATTATTGGTACAAATACCAAACTGGTGTGGGGTCCCGCAAATTCCAGTGCACACAGGGGCAGACCCACTGCCTCATGAGCTCTGGGTGAAAAAGACCCACTATGATCTGTGACAACCTAAAATCCCAGCTGCCAGGTCTCAAAACAGTAGGAGGAACGGTTGTCAGCATCCACCTTATTTTTTATACTATTATAAAAATCCCACATCTGCTGATGTGCCGCTATTCGACTTAAGTCACCAGTGACAAGCACATCAGGCAATACATTAAAGTCCCACTTGACTCATCTATATGGTTATCAGCTTTTACATCACACCCTGAAGTTTGAAAATGCTGTTGCACAATAATACAAGTCCAAAAAAAATGTACATTTCAGTATTTAGGCCAAGGTCAAATTAGATTCCACCCCCAGAAACCACCCCCAATACACTGAGATGTATTGCTGCACATACTACAGAAGTGATGGCACTATTCTGTTTAAGCGAGTTAAAATTAAGGGGTACTTATGAGGAAAGTGAACTACTTCTGAGAATTATGTCACCTCTACCATCTTTCATTTTATGAGCCTTTCTGCTCATGGGCGTTTCTAAATGAGAACCGTGATACATAACGCATTTGATATTACTCCCAGGAGTAATATTACAGGTAACGGTCAGGGCAGAGGACACTCACCTTGTCCACCTGGGCTTGAGAAGCCTGCTGAAGCGTATCCAGGACGATCTCCAGGTACTTCTTAAACTCGCCCCCGATGGCCAGTGCGATGTCCCCGAATGCAGACAGGATCTGGGGCTTCACAGACCTGTGCACGTTCTCGTTCTGTGGAGGGGAAGAGGGGTGGAACGCAAAAGAAGCTCACTCAGTGCTCGGCGTTTCCTGGTAATTCAAGTGTTAACCCAGCATCCACAACTGTACCATAGATTTAACAGGGTGACCTTGCATAAGCTCAAGGTTGGTGACAAATAAAACTCAAGGTCCTTCCTAGGTGCTATTCCCTGAAACGTAAGGACCTGCAAGACTACATCACATGGATACCGTCAATAAAACCAGGACAAAAAAGGCTTCGATATCCCTGAAACATAAGGAATGTACACAGTCCATCAAAACTCAAAAACGCACTAGTTAGTGAAAATTCATTTGCACGTTTCCTTGTGTTATCCACAAACTGTAAGCTTGGGACACAAATTCGAAGTCTGAAAGAGTAGTTTTTACGACACCCAGCCCTTCCATGAGCCACCCGGAGAGTCATGGGCAGGTTTGGGGAAACTCACCCCCAGGTTCTCCAGCAGAAGCTGCATGATTTCGTCACAGTAAGGCAGGATGTTGGTCATTAGCGCTCGGCACAGGTCGCACACCAGCCCGACGGCGGCAAGACACACCTGCACAGGGACAGCGCCATGGAAACCATTACACACACACAAAAATTTCAACCAAGGGTATACACAAGTTGAGTGACTGTTTTGAGGCTTGGAAAATTTGGCGTTCATATCACAGCGAAACAAAATTTATCGTACGAATACAATGCGTGAAAAAGTTCTTCCCACTAAATAGGAAGAATTGCTTTGATCACCCCTTCCCCCTCATTTCTTTATTCCAATTTGCGGCGGCCAATCATATTTTCACCCAATAAAGCAGAGGCAGGACCACATGGAGACTTGCACACCCTGCTCTGACTGGGCGCTAGCTCCAGGGCTGTTGCTGGCTTTGCTGCAGCCCCCGAGGGGCTCCAGGCCACCGGCAGCACTGGCACAGACAGGACCAGATGCTGGATAGGGAGAGGAGTCGCTGTCACCCAGGACTACCGGAGGCTCAGGTGGCCCCCTCAGCACCACCATAATCCCAAACCGCGCTGTCGAACGACTCAAACAGGTGCACCTCCACCGAGGGCGGAATTAGCCGCCAAGTTCACTCGTTCTGTGGGGTTTGTGGGCACGGAAACCGATGCGGCTATTCCAACAGCAGAGAGAAAATACCTGATACTCTGCGTAGTTCTTCAGTCCAATGCCAAGGAAAGGTTTGAATGCGTCCATGTATTTCAAGAAATCGCTTCCCAAAACTAGAAAGAGGAGAAGGAAAAAGACACTGAGCCAACCCTCTATGTTCAAAACAGACCAGGCTAATAAAGGAGGAACAGAAATGGATGACATCACAAAGCACAAACCAATAGGGGCACAAGAAAATCTCTCAACAGCCTCAAACTCTAGAGAGCTCAGCCCTACTCCTGGTGGGCTGTAGGGCCGGGTTATGTTACAGCTGGGCCCTGAACCACCTGTGTGTAATGCCTACTGGAGGACAAGCCTTTGATACACTTTCAGTAGTAGTAGTAGTTCACTATCTGCTGTAAATACCCAATTTCAGCAGCCCCTGCTGTGGTGCATGCCTGATTTCAGTGAGTGTGTGAGCGGGTGGCCGCGTTCGGCACCCTCACCTTCCACCAGGGTGCTGACGGCCATGAGCGCGTCCTCCTGCACTCCGCCAGAGCCGGCCGTGCTCTGGAACATTCGCAGCAGAGACGCCATCACCACGTCCGAGATCTGCAGGGCGTCCTGGTGCTGAACCTTACGCAGGACATTCTGCAGGGGGGAGGGAGGGAGAGGAGGAAGAGAGAGGGGGAGCAAATGTCATCAACACAAACCAAGGCTTCATAACACCCACCAAGTACACTGCAAGACTCGTTCTGGGATTTTTCACACAGGAATAAATGCAGTTTGCGCCTTCAGATTTCCTTCTCTTCCTCAGTGAAAATGTATGTGATCTCACCTGCAGGGTCGCACACAGCAAGGACTGCAGGTCGTTAAACTGGATGCGATCAGAAGTGCTCTGGATGTGAGACTGTTGGAAGATGGAGAGTGATACAGTTAGGAGAACCAAGATGCAACACCAGTGGAAAACTACCTGTGCTCAGAGCTAACACACATTAGAAACTTCTGTACGTGTGCAACTTTTAACGCGGCCAAATTACATTACAGCGACCTGCCGCTGTGAGGCTACAACTTTTAGCAGAGCCGAATTACATTTGGTGTTCAGAGCGGGACGAATCCAACTTTCAACCCGGGAAAATCACATTACGGAGAGTTCCTGCTGTATCACTGCAACTTTTAACACGGCCAAATCACATTAGAGACTTGCTGCCGTGTCACCGCATCTTAAAATTCTGCTAAATAAAATTCTAGCTGCTGCCACCCTGGATGCTCACCTCCATCTGTAGAACCTGCTGTAACCGCTCCATGATGACAAGGGTGGTTTTCTGTACGGCGGGGTAGCAGTCCTTTGCGCTGTTCTTCACTATCTCCATTAAGGCTTCATACGCTGCGCTGCGAAGGTTGTTCTGGTGACCGTCGGGTCTGAAAGGAGACACTCAATTTCAGTTTAAAATCTCAACTGGACATTGAACACACAAATGCCATCACACATACAATCAGACAAACTGTATTGTGACGATCCACACTTTTTTTTTTTACTTGAATACCCAGATGTGTAATATGGATGTCACAGCAAAGCTGCAGTTTGCAATACAGTAATTAAATTCTACCTGTGTGTGAATCCGATGCCAGTTTAAAAATTAACAGCAGTGCTTAACTCAGGGTACTGCACTCCATTTTGTTCATTGCACCATAGATTAAAAGTGCACAGTAGGGGCTATAAACACAGCCCCAAATGTCATGAGACATTCCTGTAGTCTTCTTGTATTGACATGTGCGTGATGCTGCAACTCTCTCCTTCATACCTATATGGCAGGCATATTCCTTGCTGTCAAAGTGACCTAATGGAAGTTCAGCACAACCCAATTGTTCATGTATTTGTCGGTGTCCTTCACTGAGATGCAATGTGGTGAGACCAGGGGGCAATATATGGAGGGTCAATGAAGAGCAATACTTCATAATAACCATGGCGCAATGACTTCAAGCTCAAAATCTAGAAACCAATTCTCCCTCCCATATAGCAATATAAACAACTCAATATATGCACACTGGCACATTTTATGCGGATTTTAAATAAAGTTTTACATCCAACTGAGAGTGAATCAGCAATTCTGGCACTGAGGGACGCCGTAGTGTTCTGAGGCAGTGCTGGCACAGGTGAGAGGTGCTGTGTACCTGTCTGTGGTCTCCAGAAGCTTCTGTACAATGATCTCGAAGGAGGACGACAGGCAGTAAGTGCTGGGCTCCTCTTGGTCTTCTGCTGCATCTGCAGCCTCATACGCAGCTTCCGCCAGACTGGAGAAGGCCTGTGGCACACAGCTCAGCCATTAGCACAGAGAGCCAGAGACGGGGAGGGAGAGAGTCAGACAGACAGAGAGAGAGAGACAAACAGACAGAGTATACTTCCTCCCATCACACAATCTCACACACAGAAAGACATGCACAGATCCGCCAGACTGGAGAAGGCCTGTGGCACACAGCTCAGCCATTAGCACAGAGAGCCAGAGACGGGGAGGGATAGAGAGACGGACAGAGAGAGAGAGAGAGAGAGAGAGAGAGAGAGAGAGACAGAGTATACTTCCTCCCATGACACAATCTCACACACAGAAAGACATGCACAGATCCGCCAGACTGGAGAAGGCCTGTGGCACACAGCTCAGCCATTAGCACAGAGAGCCAGAGACGGGGAGGGAGAGAGACATACTTCCTCCCATGACACAATCTCACACACAGAGAGACATGCACAGATACACACATTCACAGAGCACCGACATTATCAGCCAAAGAAAAAATTCTTATAGAATTTCCTTTAGCACTGGCATACAGGTGTGAACAGACTCAAAAACACACTGGAGATACAGGTATGAGTGCGCTGAGCACATTCAGAGGGTATGCTGATTGTAAAGGGGGTGTGAGAAGGTGAATAGGGGTCAGTGTGAGTTAGTTTTGGATATTCTGATGGGGGTGCGTGTAGGTAAGAGGGGTTTACCCAGCAGACGTTGGAGGCGACGCGGGGCTCGGCCCCCAGGCCTTCGATCAGACACTGCAGCAGGGGCGCCAGGTAGACCTCGTTGATGGCGGCCTCGGGGAGCAGCTCGCAGATCCGGCCCACCGTCCAGGCCGTGGTGTCTCTAACCACAACGCTGGGGTCTTTCATCAGCTCAATCAGTGTGGGCATCGCCTAGAAACACACACAAACACGCAAGATGTTTAAGCTGGGTTTCACTGCCTGCCATCTTAACATTGTCTTCCACTAGAGGGCGTTTGAGTTTTTTCCCCCCCGACATCTATATTTTCCTCTCCGTTATGGCAGTGGAACACTTTATGGTTCATTTCTGAAACAGGTTTCAAGATGCTATGAGCCATGGTATTTCACCTGCAATAAAATAAGGTACTACGAAGTAAACAGACACAGCCTGTTGCATTTTGAACTGACAGGACATCAACAGAGCTTGGAAAACAGCAGAAAAATAGGACAGCTTAGATATTTTTAAATTCCATTTACATTGCTGCTTTTCAAACACCCTGGAAAGCCTACGTGCTTGGAATTCCAGAACTTGGTGATTAGTGTTTAACGACAACAGATTAACGGAAAAGGCTTTCACATGAAATTTCCCAGTATTTTACTTTCACCCATTTCCCAGGTTCATCATTTTTCCTGTGATTTAGTGAAATAAAAAGGATTGATGAATCACAACTATTAGGCAAAGGGCTACACGTCTAGTACTGTTATACCTTATTCAACATTTTCTTATTCGCAAATTTCAAAAAGCTGTTCACATTTGTAAGCCTGTCCAAGTGACATTAAATGTAATAAGCCACCACTGCCCAGTATCCTCAAGTGTTCTGGCAGCGCAGAATAGTTGGACTGAAAACTTGTCTTCCCGGATACGGCAGACATTGAGTGCTCCACCCGAAAGAACCAAAGCAACTGCATAATCAGGGAAATTCCCAAATTTGCTACTGTCATTCAAGATCCCAGGGTCATTTTCCCATGAATAGGTGGGAGACACAATGGCCTGGTAAAATTCCCACAATGACTGCGTCCTTTCATTCAGCAAATTGATCCTGATCTTACAGCTGACTTGACCGTCTGCCTTATTAAATAAGGGTCAAACACAAGACCCAAGGACTGCTCCCTGGCAACGCTTTGGACAATTTTGTGGTACAGCATGTAATTCCCAGCAACAGTTAAACTGTAAAGTCCCATGGCCAACATAACCATAAAGAAAGGCCGTGTCATGTTAGCCTTACAGGGACCAAAATTATGTTCACCAGCAGTGTGGTCACTGGTATTTCACAGCTGTGCGATTGATGGCATTTCACAGACATGTGATTGGCCACTAGTTTCCCCACCAATGACGTTACTGGTCACAGGTATTTCACAGCAGTTTCATTTGTCTGGAGCCTCACACTGCACTTAAAGCAGGTCTGATCTCATGCCTGTGTACAGTGTGAAATAAGCATGTGAACGTTCTGGAATGCTTGGGGAAAAGCTATTCATCACCATGGGAACACAGCGAGACTTGCATACCGTCTATATGTTTGGCTTTGTGAGAGATGTAGTGAAACTAAATAAGAACCATTTTATTCTTACAATCAAACAATAAGAAGTATTCACTAAAATCTGCAAGCATCCCATCAACCCCACAGTGGTGGCTCCACATTGGTGGGTGTGGATATGAACTTCCTGTGCCCTCATTTCACAACAAAGCATTCTGGGACTGAATAGCACTGTGAATAGCACTACAAAGGAGGTGGTTAACTCTGGTCCTGGAGATCACTGGGTGTGCCATTTTTTATTTATTTAACCTTGATAAGCAACCACCAATTCAGGCAGAACAAAACAAGGGTAAGAGGGGGTTTGAAATCAGATGATTTAACTGATAAATGAAATGTAATCTTGACACCATATCACCTGAATCCCTTAGTTACTTTTTCGGTCCTAGACTTCCAGCAGTTTCATTGGTGCTGGATACTCTAATCTGAAGGCAAAAGACGATCCTCGCTGGGCTGATCGGCTGTGTTCTTAAAGCACTCAGCAAGCAGACTGTGTCGCAACTATCGTACGGATTCCTTCGACCCATCGTTACCTGGATGACGAGTGGTTTGAGCTGGTTGAGTTCGGGGCCCTCCAGGATGGAGCCGAAGGCCATGACGGAGGCGTCGCGGTAGCGCCAGTCCGGGTGCTTGATGTGCTCCTTGATGAAGGGCAGCACGTGGGGAACAACGTCATCCTCGCAGCAGGTGGCCAGCAGCATCAGGCACACGCCGGCCGCCTTGCAGGGGTTCCAGTCGTCGTCGTCATCATTCTCGTCCTGGCGGAGGAGGGCGGAAAAAAAAAGACATTAGGCAGGCTGATAACGGCAATGGTTAAGGGGGCCAGGCTTGTAACTCTGGGGCTGCAGGTTCAATTCTCAGGTACAGCACTGGTGTTGTAACTGTGTGCACCAGTATAAATGGTTTCATCATTCTATTGCTCTGCATCTTAGCTGATGAGCCCAGAGTGTTTTGGCACAAAATGGCTGCCGTGAAACAACCTGGTGAATTCCCGCGGCTTTACACTGGTGATTCCCGCAGTGAGCTACTTCTCTTTCACTGCAAATCACTCAAAGGCTGTGAAAGGCACAACATCAAAGAAACCCATGTTTTTCACCCACATGGACATGCATCTAAAATCTACATTGATGACATAACACCGTCTACATAACCTCTGCTGCATTAGTTGAAGATTATGATTCAGAACTATTCAGTCAACACCAAAAGAACACAGTACTGCTCACACAGTAGAAGAATCTAATGTGTCTATCAGGTTACTGAGCTTGTCCATATTTACTAAATGAGTGTGCCTGTATTTAGCGTAAATTAAGTGTAAAAAAAGGGGAGGGGAGCAGGCACAATCAATTTTTGAGAATTAACACCGAAGCAAACAAAAATTTCTAGTAGTTTCAAAGTGAGACCACAAAAACAGGGATAAAGACATGGAGATAAATGAACATCAACTACCTGATGCAATGTATCAAAGCCATCTGTAATTGCTGGACAAATAAGTGCAACTAACTGACGGGGGGCTTAACACTACAGATGCGCCAGCGACATGACTGCTATAATGACTACCAAGAGAGTGAAGCAGCCTCAAGGTCAGATTATAATACAGACTGTGAATATCCCTCTTTCAGATGTAAAAATGTCCATTACTGCATATCTCCCAATGCTGGAGAAATTGGATGAGACTGACAATGACCTGAAGCAGCACTCCACTGCTGAAAACATGGAGGCGTCCCTCCACTCTGAAGCTGAAATTGCAGTAAGGGTGAAGTTAACCTTTTGAAATTCTGAAATGAATATGGACTGGGTTTGCTGATTGCGATGCTATGTTGTGTTCTCGACCAGCTTTTTAAGATCACGGTGACACTATTCGCATGTCCCGAGGCTACTGACGAAGGTGCTTTAAGGAAAATCCTCTGATTAATCGACGACTTCGCATTTCTGTGTGATAATTTACAAACATTAAACGACCACTTCTCATGTCTGAAGAGAGAATAGTAAAATCTAAATACTCCCAGCAGGCAATGTGGCAGCCATGCCATGTGACCCCCTGGTGACACTTCCAAGAGGTCTGTACATTGTTAAACAGTTCAGACACACAAATGGAATGTATTAAGAGCAACATCTGAAGTAGGCTAACCCATAGACATTATTATAAAGGACAGATAATGCACGTGTGTGGGGTCTTGAAAAGTCCAGGGTTGACAGGTCAGAGTCTTGAACCTTGAGCGAAAGATGACCTGCCTTGCTGTGAAAACTGAAAATCCTAGCTGTGAGGCCTCACAACAACAGAAATAACTGTGTAGACTGACTTAATGTTTTTTTCTCTTTTTTTTTTTTAAATTTTTAATGACAATTATACTTATATCTGTCAGCTACACCAGAAGCACCAATATATAGCCATCCTAATTAATGCTTGACAGACAGTAGAATGATACCGTATTACCGATACCTTTTATCTTGCAGTTGAGCTCCAGACAATTCTCAGCAGGGAAGGGAGACTGACCTATATCAAACTATTTCTCCACTGTCGAGGTACATCAAAAGAAGTTAGAACGAATTCAATGGCCCTAATTAAAAACAGGAAGCTCTCAACTTCATTACATTTCCCCCACCACAAACATACAGGTTTGCGCCTATTTTCATACTGAGCTTACTTCAAGTGACAGTACAGAAAAACGCCAGACACTAGAAAAAAATCCATATGATCTAATCACGAAGTTGAGTTCAAATTGGCAGTTAAAATGTGTGTGATGTTACTGATGTCAAACTGACAGCATTTAAGTTAGTTTTTTCCCGAACCTTATTTTGTGATATACCTGATAATCTCTACTTTGACCTGACTTACCGGGGGTGGGGGAGGTACACCATCAAGGGAAAAAGTAAACAACCACCTGGATGGCTACAATACAGCTGATGCTTGACCCTCCAATGACCTGGCATAAAAAAAATCCTTGAAATATCAGTGGGAAATTTACCTTTGACTAATTTCCACCCATGTCTCCTTTGTTCTGCAAATGGAACTTATTTTGAAGTACCTTCTGCAATCCACTCTGTTAATCCCTTCTAAAAAAATGTTTCATCCTTAATTATATCCTTTTGCTGAGCTTTGAAGAGATTACCTGCCCTGTTTTGATAGTGTAGAACTACGGCATACAAGCTAGTGGAATGTTGGAATTCTGAAGTGGTGCCAATGGCAAAAAACATTTGATCTTTGACATTAAATCAGTCAATACTTGCGAATTGATGTCCATCTCACTACCTTCCATTGGCTATGGAATTGCCATTTTTAAAGAGTCCAATAGAGGGCACTGCTGCATCTGATCAAACAGAACTTGGTGCTCACTGGAATGACCCTTGTTACATCACAAACCCAAACTGACAGCCTTACTGAAACAACCTAAACAAGACCTGTGCATGATCCAATTAAGGTATTCATCAAACGTATGCATCCCCAAATGCAACAAGCTCACTATCTGCTACATTACAGTTGAGGTTTATAATGCAGCCACTACAGATCTGTTTGCCAGCACACTGGCTAGCTAACTGGACACAAAGGAGGAAGTTGTAGTCATGGTTGGAACAAACATTTCCGTTTATTAAATGCATACATAAAACCACAGCAGCTTTTAATCTTTATTCTGTGACAAGCTAGCTACCATTTACAATTATAAAGGTATATTTAAATTTAACGATTACGTGCCTTACACTCCCCAGTTTTCATAGTTGGGCCTGGAGAGCGAAGCTCAAAAAAAAGGTTATCAAAGGTTAACTTGAAACCAACAGATTACATTAAAGGGAGGGCCCTTTATTACCATTAGACCCCAGTAATTAACTCAAAACGAGGACTTTCTGAAGCCTTTTGCTACCTTTTCATTATACAAGGGCCATGTTAGATGCTGAGCACAGAAACATTTTGTCACCTGCAACTGTCCATGACATCCATCCCAAATTAATATATTTTGGCTATCCATCGCTTGTTATTAAAACAAAAACGAGGACAGGTTATTTGTATGAAAAGATAGTAAAAGCAGGCTTCACGTTTTCACAACTGCTTCTGAAGCAAGAGGTAATCTACAGTTGTGTGTTAGGGGACAAAACTCTTGCTACAGTTTTGATCTTAGTCATTCAAGTGCTCAATTCTGTTTTATCTAGCTTGGTGAAATAGCTCCTGCACTTAAGACCTGCACTTGCCGGACGTGTGCAGAACATTGGATGTAGTTTTACAGCCTTATCAGTGAGACCAAGGAGGAAGGAGTGGAAAAAGGTGCTCTGTGACAACCCTTACAAACCACTTTCATTTTGTTGTGCACACACACTTAGTCTGAATATTTGCTTTGTTTTCTTGTCAAATCTGTTTTACCCCCTCCCCCAAGGTTCTTCATTTGTGCACACTTGATTTGGCTGTTCACTTGCCTAAGTGAAATTATATTTATTTGCTCCTTAATTACTTGCCTGTTAGTTTTGCAAATCAACAGGCAAGTAAGACTTGAAAAACAAAGGTGTTATGAGCCCCTGTAAAACCACTATATTTATTACTGGCAAAATAATGATTTGCAACATAACCGACAAAATATTTTGTTGTGTATTATGCCAAATCCAGGAGAGGAACGATGGGCCTAGTCTGTGAAAGATGCAGGGGTTGGACGTTACTTTTACCTGCTTTGTGAGGGTCTGAGTGAGGATGGGCACCAGGTACTGCAGGGCCCCTTTGGCGTAGAACTTGCTGGTGTGTTCTGGAGGTCTCCCCTGCTCTGACGCCTGGGGGGGACACAAGAGTGTAGGTCAGTGAAAACATCAGCATATCCAAGTTAAAAATGGGTTCTTTGTGAAGATGGTTTGGGTGCGCACACATCCAATAGTTACAGGTGACAGGTAAAATAAGAGAGTAACCCTCATCCAAAATCAGAACACTTCTAACCATGCAGGCATTAGGGAGCTTGATACTGTATCACTGTGTTGACTTGAAAGGGCATACATTTACTGGGGGTGGGGGAAATGCCATTAAAACCTTTTGTGGAATTAATCAGCTGTTTATGTACATCAAATTTATTTTCACATAAACACATGTTGGACTGCTATGTCTCAACCACAACCAGAATAAAGCCAGAGCTAACAGTAAATTAGCCAGTTACCCAATATTATGTTATGCTGTATGAGCAGGATCGTACCTCAGATGCCTCGATAGCCAGGTCCATCTCCTCGTCACACACGTTGGACCAGAACTCGATTCCTTGTAAGGCGACTTCGTCAATGTCACTTTTCATGGCTTCTATTGTGATCTATTGCGAGCGAAAGCGACAGAAACAAACCCTTCAGTTAACCCGCAGAGGGCCTGGCGCAGGCGGGCATGTGGTCACAGTCCAACAGAAACTCTGACAGGGCCACAAATACTGTTTCTGAGGAGTGCCGACCTTGAGAATATGCATCTTTGCAGTCACGGACATCACCGTACATCACTACTTAAGACTTTGTACATACAGGTTCTGAAGATGTCCCACAGAACAGCATGGTACAAGAAAGCCCAGCTAAAACAAATCAGAACCTGCTGGAGGCACACTTTAAATGCTGATACTTACAGCAAACAGAGCAGGGCCCATATACGTCTCCATGTACTGATAATACAGAGACATTATCTTCACCAGGTTCTGTAAGGCAGCTACTCGTACCTGTGGAAGCAACATTAACAAAGAAAGAACATTAACATTAAACAGTTACAGACTCATACCTATGGGGAAAAACTAACATTTGTTGACCTTCTATCACTTAGCATTATAGTGCAAATTTTTTCTATAAAGTCTCTGAACACATTTGACTTTCACTTTAATTTTGAATCACCAATCAACCTTGCAAAGCATAGGCCAGAGAAGATGGCTGCCATTGTCTGGATTCATATAGTTGTGTCTGTCAATTTTTCTGCCATACTCTTGGCTGGTTTGACTAATGCATGAATGCTGCTTACTGCTGATTCAACTGAATACTGGATATGGCCAGTCTGACTACATAAGGCAATCTGAAAGCTTTTTTGAGGAAGAAAAAAAAAAAAAAAAAAAAAAAAAAAAAAACACCCCCCACCATAAGAGGACAGTTCATTTTGAACCATGAAAGCTGTATAGTCCTTCAGTGTTAAAAATGCTGTTGGTTGCACCTTTGATTAAGATGTCTTCAGTCTACAGAGACGAAGACAAACATTCAACTTATTCTAAAAGCCTTCATGCGAGCTTTGATCAAATGCAAGGTCTAAATAACTTTTGAAGGAGCGATCCATCGCACGGCATTAGTGTGGTATGACATCACGCTCCAAGTCAGCAAAACTGTGTCACATGTATGGCTCTTGGTTTCTCTGCTTTAGCAAGCCAGCTGGCAGAATTGTACTGGGAGAACTTTCAACTAGAATCAAACAGGCAAAGGACGCCAATGGGATACTCACTCTTGTGTCCGGGCACTGTGTTGCTTCACAGACTACCTGCATTATAAAGTGTCTTTCGGTCTGGAGGAGAGAACAAGAATTTTGTCACAGCTGAAACGAACAAAAATACATCAACTTTGCCTTTTGATCTTAATACACATTATTAACCATGTCTTTAGTCTCAGATCGTGTGGTAGTGTTGTACATCAGCAGTCAGCGTGGTGCATGATCTTTCATCATCGACTAAGACAGGTCATAGATCAACGCTTGCGGAACAAAACCGGATCAAGGCTAAAAACAGAGTACATCAAATCAGCATACTAAAGCCATTATTTCAGCTTGCACATAGCCACAGTATAAATCAATGGAAAAGGCCACACAGCTAACAGGAAGTGCTAAGTAGACATTTTTGCACTTGTGAGTTCTAGCCAATGACATCATGTGTTAAAGTAGGCTGGCCACAAAGCACAAACTGTAGCTGCCTGATTCTCAAAAAACTTAATTGAAAAGAGGCCTGGCTAATGAGTGGCTTGGCGTCTGCATTTTTCTTCTTTTCCAGCATTAGGTTGTGAAATGTAGAGAAATTCAAGACATGATTATTCCCAGCTGAATAAGAGATGAACTTCTACCTGTTCTTCAAATGTTTAGACATGATTGCATTTATATTATGCCATGGTTACACTCCAGATAAATCACTTCAACATCGGAGGTGCTAACATTCTAAAACACGCATTTAAAAACAAAATGGCACCAGCTGTGCATGGTTTTCCATGCAAATGCATGTGCAGTTGCATCGCGATTATGCTTTTAATTCAGCCGACTGGCTGAGGATATGGAACAGCTCTACAGAATTTGTAATGCAGTTGCGGATACCTGCCAAGAAATCTCGGCCCAAGTCCGGCCTTGGTACATCGGCACATACATTTACATTGAATATATTCAGGCAACATGTAAACACATTGCTCCACCAATTACTGGGGAAAAAAAAAAAAAAAGATGACTGTGGCCCTAGCCGGGTGTATGCCTGCACCTCTTTGTCGAAGTTAGCTTTGGTGAACTCCAGGGAGTTGAGCAATGCGTTGGTGGCTGCCAGCTTCACATTGTTGCTCGGCTCCTCCTTCCTCATGCCCTGGATGATGGCCGTCAGGATCTGGTTGGCGTTTTCTTGCAGTTGCTCGGGGTCCTGAGGGGACACATAAAGGTATAATGAACGCTTTGGCGTAGTACAGAATGACATAAGTGCTTGGTGCTTGTGCCTTTGATTTCGCCACATTTGCAATTTTACCCCACAGTCCTATACTTCACAGTGAACCATACTTGCTTTTGAGAAATCTATGATCTTCCTCATCTATCCAAAGACTGCCTTCGCAGCAACGATACACCCTTACAGCACTCCTCACTAAAACCTTCTACATTTGAAAATAAAATGTCAGGCAGAGTTTGACTGTGGTTTGGAAGCAGGTCAAAGCAGCAGGGCAAGGACCATCTGGCAAAAGAACCAGCCAATCGATGCTTTCTTTTTAAACCACAACAGGGCTGATACAGTTATACAGGTTTACTGTTACTCGGCTGAACAGCTAAAAAGAAAAAGCAGTTTATTCACTCAAACATCCAGTCACAATCTACGCAAAGGTCAGCCATCGGAAGAGACATTCCTAAACACGGGTTTGATTTTCCACCCCCACCATATTTGTGAACTTATGTGGCCTTTTGTTCTCTGCTTCCTCTGGCTTTTTATTCCATTTTTTTTTCAGATGGAATAGTTACAGTGCAATAGTTAAAGGAGATGTGCAGATGACAAACACAGCCTTAAGTTAAATCTTGAATAGAGCCAGTGATTTCATGTCGAGTGCTTAGCTACTCCGTACGACTCAGGGGATGTTGTAATAGAGGGCTGTCTGCACATTTTTTACAAGCGGGATGCAATTAGCTACACTGGTTATTCTGCAAAGGTTTTTTTTAAATGCATATTTGCCTTGTACTTGATTTCTTGGTGCTAAATGGAAATTGTGGTTTACTAATCAAATAGGTCCATATCAATTTGAATGCTAAAAGGGAATTCCTGGCCAAGTGGTTTAGCAAAGCTGATTAAATAATTGGCCACAGGTGACACTCACCCACATTTGGCCGTTGGGCAGGTGTTAATTTCAGGCCCTGCTTTAGATCTGTTATCTTAAATAGGAAATGGGGGCATTACCAGATGTACCTTGTTGTGCTCCAAGCCTATCTCCACCCTCCAGAGTACGGTCCCCATGATTAATTTTACAGTTGGTTAAACACCACAAAATTAATGGAATCGGAAATTATATGACTCTGCTGACAAGGCACAATCTGCCAATACAGGCCACATAAGATTCAGATACATCCAGTAATTATCAGTCCCGTTTTTGACAGCTACAGGGATTTTTTTTGTGAAGGGGTGAGGTGTTGTTTTCCCCTCCAGACTAATCAGGAGATACTCGTCTTCAGACCCCAAAACAATAGGCAAGGACTTGGTTGTGGCAAATTCACATATCAGCTGTCAGGTAGCACTAAGGCTCTAGATATCAGGAGAGAACCTTCAGTGAAAGACAAATACAACCAACACTGAGAATTTGGGTCAGGAAGGAGAATATATACGGTACTCCCAGATTAACTTGGAAGGCACGATAGACACAGACAGGGTGGGGCCTACTCACAATATCCTGGCAGATGTAGCCGATGGCCTCGAGGGTGGACTCCTTCATGTGCTCCGTGCTGCTGGGGTCGGTGACGTTGGCCACCAGCTGGGGAATAAGCTCTGGCCACTGAGTTACAGGGATCTCTGCGCAGGCGATGCCCGCTACGCATTGGGAGGCTGAGCTGGGCCGGTATGTCTCCGTCCCGAGGGTCTGTAGCACCTGGAGACCGGGAAAAAAGATAATCAGCACTGTTGGTGTTTCAGATGGAGAATGCAATTACGCAACTTGGGGTCAATGGTCACTACTCAGGACATAACGATAAAATAAAAGGTACATCACTGTGCATTGACTGCCACCCTGTATATTTAAAATTGTGCCAAAATTTACACAAGTAGATCATGACAAATATGAAGCTGCAACTGTTACATTGAAGCTGCTAACATATTAAACGCTGCCCTGACAGACAGCACACAAATTTGGGTTTAGAATTAAGCACTAATGGTCTTCATCATTGCACCAAAAACTTGGGACTTTTAAAATGAAGTATGGAGGTTGATGTACAGCCATGCCACAGGTCAAATTTAAAAAGTTAAAACATGAACTTCTCGTTGCTGCTTTTGCTATGGATGTGACTGACTGATCACTGCAGGAGTTGCAAAAAAGTCTGATTAACAGGACAAATCTAAAAATAATCCCTACTTTTAGGTAAAAGAAATAGTATTAATCTTTGATCTTTCACTAATTACATCTTTAAAAATTTGCTTAGCAGGGGCCTTTATCCATTCTCTACATTCTATTCAAGGGTATTTTACTGGAGCAATCCAGGTTAGGTACTTTACCTTGCTCAAGGGTATGGCAGCACTAGTTCACCTGGGATTTGAATTTGCAACCTCTGAGCTACAAGCCCAGTTCCTTAACCACTAAGCTGCCCTACCCAGGTTATTTTGGGGATATGACAGATCGCCTCAACGAGGTCTGGTAAATATTCAGGTACATTTTCACATATAAAAGCACAAGCCATTTCCACCAAAGTGTGAGCATCAACATCACAAGAGTTCACACAACTGAATGACTTGTGTTATTTCTGTATACAGAGACACACATTTCAGAAAGGGGGAGGAATGAATATCTGAAAGCATTTTGGCCAACTACTGCCGCTGCTTCTTCAAGGCAGCATGTACAATGTCTGTCAGTGGTTTTTCCCAACAGGGCTGCTCTTTAACCCAGCTGTGTGTTCTCTCCAATGTGTTAGTCAAGGTAAGTGGGTCTGATTAGAAATCAAAGACCAATCACTTGACCTCTGATGACTGTCAAATCATACCCAAGAAGGAGCAGGGAGGGTGCAGGCTCTTGTCCTTATCCATCACTAACACACCTTAATCAACTAATCACTTTGAAGACCATGAGGTGTTAATCATTTTAATCAGGTGCAGCATTGTCAAAGCTTGTTCCCACAGCAGCCTCTCTTAGACAAGCCTTGGACATCCAAGTGCTATTCACTGAAAACACAGCTCATCATTGCACCACACACAGGTTATTTACCAGCAGGGCTCCACAAATACATGGAGGCCCACAACACTACTGGCTGATACTAGCCTGTTAGAAATATCCATTCGATAAGGCACAGAAAAAGGAACATATGCCAGAAGTAATTTGTGGTTATTTCTGAAGACATCTCCAAATTAGTTTAAATGTTTGTTGCCTTCAGTGCACCCCCTCGTCACAGCTCAATAGCATAAACTGAAATATCTATATTAGAAAAATGTTCCATATTGAAACACAAAGTTGTTCAACTTTAAACAAAGTCGTTCGACAGGTATCGCTTTTTTTTTTTTGTTTGTTTTGCTGCCAAATTATTAATATTAAAATCAAACACAAACTTGGAAAAGCCATCATCATGTAAAAATTAGTTTGAACTCACGTAGTTCTTGATCTCCCGTCGGGCATTGCTGTCAATGGCCAGCCATCTCTGCTGGTACTGAGTTTTCACATCGGGGTCCTTGGAGGTGAGGGAGTTCTTGACCTGGAGTCCTGCCGCTACACGAGCCACCTGGCTGTTTCCAGGATTGGCCAGGACCTTGGACAGCTCTACCAGGAACGTTGGCTGGAAGTCAGAACACACCCCGAATGACCAACTTGTTACCCGACCCCATGCAGCAAGCAGACCTGCAAAGCAAGGCACTTGCATCCCTACAAAAATGAACACAAGAGCATTCTTTTTCAATTTTTTTTTTTATCCTAACAAACCTCTCCATAAATCTGAGTTAAAACCTTCAGGGGCATGAGTAAGAAAAATAAAAGCTAAACATGGAATGATACTAGTAGAGTATTCACTGTGCCAAATACTAGTGAGACTACAATTTTAGTATGCAAGATAGTCCGCTACCAAAATATCACTAAAAAACACCAGATCAGAACAGTCAGAAAGCCAGAGACTCAAAGATTTGGGGTGATCAAGTACTGTTGTAAAAGGAGTTTCACAAAAAATAAATAAATAAAAATAATATGAAAAGAAAATCCATTAGCTTTTGATGAAGAAAAGAGCCACTGACACACATTGGAGGAATGCACAAGCTTCAGCTGCAGCAATCCTTATGTGGGCGTGGCACTAATGGGACATGAGCATGTCACAATTCCAGAAATGAGACAAAGTGTGTGCGTGTGTATGTGACACACAAAGGGGGTGGGAAGGACATTGAACTGGATAACGCAGAACTGCTCTTGCATCAATACCTGATGCTTCCTCAGTGGAAAGTATTATGAAAAATATGAGGCATGTGCGAGTAATAAAAGCCATTACCATGGCCTAGCGGCTATTGATGGGAATACTAAATTAGTTTGATACAACAGGAAAAAGTCTACCATTTCACCTGCCATGGTTAGTTACCTGCTAGAGAAAAACAAAAAATCAGACACTGCTACCTCTCTGTAATAACCACCCGCCATTTTAATTTTGTAACACAGGCCCAAAAAAAAGCCTGATATTTCATGGCCTAAGGAAACTAGCCACTACCAACTATACCTTGCAATGTAGCTAACTGGTAACCTCACTGAAGAGCTTATCAATTCAGGTTCTTTCGTTGGGGCAGCTATAAAGACCCTGTAACTTAATATGCCAAATATAGTATCCAAATACACAAATGTTGTGTACACATTATATTTAATTCCATACAACCATGAGGATAATAATTGCTGCCTTAATGACCAGACTTTCAGTCAGTAGGTCTGTGTGGTCTCCTGACCACTAAATACTGCTTCTGTCTAAACATTCTGAATGACACTTGCTGCTTTTCACTTTCAAATTATGGGGGTAAAGAATGCTTAAATTCAGGAATGGGTCATCTCTCAAATACAATGCTGACATGGTATGGAAAGCGATCAACATTCTTTGGACTATGCGCTCAAGCTTTGTCAATTAGTTTAATTTTTCAATTGTTTCATCTCCTCAGTTACACCTGGCTGTACTGCTTTTACTGTATCAGCTTTGATTTTCTGTGCAACCACTGTCATTTTTCCAGTGTCAACTTTGGGCAGGAAGCCAAACATTACTTTTCATTATAAATCCACTACAACATGCAAATGATGGAAAAAAAAAAAAATACAGGGATAATTTTTCAAAATAGCTTTTATATTGTATCAACAGCATCAAATTGTATCAAACCCCATATTTAAATTAACTTGAAAGAAACAAATCTACTAAATGTTTATGAAAGAGTAGGCGGATGTTTAGCTCAAATGAAAATTCTGAAGCATAAAATGATTTTATATGTCCCATGATTTAATTTTAGCCCCACCCCCGGCCCCCCACCTATTGATTTCACTTCAGCAACTAATCAGTGCTTATTTTGCAGGGAGCTGCAGCAATGGGCTGAGATTACGAATGTGAATGGACATTCCTGATTGGAAGAAAAACTAGGGGATAAAAGGATATCTGAAAGATTGAATGCTATGCAATTTACCATGAATGAGGCCATCGGAGATGCAGGGAAATCCTTATGTATGCAGATGTGATTACATCATTCTTTTCATACCCCTTGGGTGAATCAATCAAGTTCACGGTCATTTCCCATTGCTGAGTAGGCATTGGTGCAACTTCATGCCTCAATCACACAAAAACTACCAGCAGAGAGACGAACTGCATATCTGACTGGCATAACCTGGGTCACTATGCATTTTTAGACACTCAACAACAAAGAAAAAACTGAACCAAAATGATGTTCTTGGGTAACAGGCACTCAAATGAGGGGAATGTCAATCTCACTCCAAGAGCACAAGTGACATACCATGGTGTGCTACTGCACCCTGATCACTCTCTGGGTGCAAATGTGTTTGTCACCATCAGGACATCCTTCATTTAAAACCATACACAGAGTCCAATAAAACAATTAATCTCTCAAATATGCAGAAATTGTGCATGCCTTTGTCTCCCCGTGACCACTGCTGAAATGCCTTCCTGTCTAGCAGCCCGAAAGGAATCTTATCCTCGCTTTCCAATTAGTACAGATTTTCTCACGCTTTTTTTTTTTTTTTTTTTTTTCTTTAAACACAGAAACATCTTGCATTTTATCCACCTGTCCTGGCTTTCTCCTCACTGGAACAATTAAAACCCAGGAACTCCAGTGTTAATGTTAAACCTACATGCAACTTAAATTTTATTCCAGGAGGAATGGAGAGTAAGAAAATCACCACATGCAACTGTTGGTGAGGATGAAGCTGTTTTGTGCTTTGGGTGTTAACCACATTAAGATTAGTGTTGCCTGACAAAAATACAGCAGGTCAAAGTTTTAACTCAATGCAAACTGCCCAACAGCCATTACTATGCAATAGCAGCCTATATTTGTAATAAAACGTTTCAGCCTCCATCTGTCACTCTGAATACAGCCTGCACTTCAGTCACTTGTGTTCCTGCAGCTGCCAATTCAGATTGTGCAAAATAAAACACCAGGCATCCATTTTTACAACATGACAAGGTTTCACTTTGGTGACTGTCAACATGGGCGGAGCACAGCTCAACTTTGTGAATGCTTCCATATCCTCACACAACGTTATAAAATAAATATCTGAAAACCCTTTTAATAGTCTGTTAAAAGGAGACATCCTTCCGTGCGTGTGTATTCAGGGTTCAGTTAAAAGGGCAGTGTTACATATAAAACATCTATAAACCTAGTTACAGCCTAGCTTTCATTCACACTGTAACGTCTGATTGCACATTATATCTTTCATAAACTGTCTACAGCCACATCATGAATTATTACCAACCGTAATGCGTTGACAAACACTTTGTAGATCAACATTAAAACTCATAACATACAGATTGTCAAGGACGGTGGTGCCTTAAACCGAGAAAGGGCGACCACATTTCCTCAGATAATAGCGATGAGAAAAACAACCGAGTTAAACTGAATACAACTATCACCGCCAAGTGCTCCAATTTCATAACCAGCACAGCTACGTTTCGTGGACCGCAAGACAGTGCACTGCAGCCCAACTGTCCACTGGGACAAATGAAATAAGAATTGGCTACCTTTTTAGGTTCTCACCAACAGCGTCAAAGTTAGCTGAAACCGCACCATTGCATGGATTCCACCGCCATGGCGGGTTTTCCTCTACAGCACAGTTAGCTCGTGTTAGCTGCACATGCTAGCGCAACGACATAGCAACCCAGTTAGCAGCGGGAAATGGTGCCAAAATGCATTACACAGAACGAAAATAAAACAACGTTTGCTACAAACCAAGTTTTCAATCGCCGCTTGCTCCAGAAACTTCTGCGCAGCCTCCAGCTCATTTCGATCTAGGGACAGAGAGAACAAGTAAAAAATGTTAATTCGATGTGGCTAACTAGATAGCATAGCTACCAACGCTAAAGTTGGCTAGACTCAATCTCTGCGTCTTAATCATTAAACAATGGAGCCCGGTTCCCGCTTTTAAGTGGTTCCTAATGGCTCGGTAATTGCAGAGCCAGTTTTTAGCACATTTTATATTCGTCTCATCTTCTGGTCTTCGACATTCCCCCATGAGGCGGTTGCTAGCGAGCACAACCCACCATCACAGACCTGACTACGTTAGCACGCTAGCGAGTTGGCTACGAGGGAGTTGAACGATTTATTATCACAGACAGCTAGCTAGTGGCTACAGCAGCTAACCAACTAGTACCACACTACCTAGCTAAATTATTAGCTTGCTAACATCCGTTTGGATGATAGCGAGCGGTTAGCTACCAACATTATTGAATATGCTAACAATGTACACAGACTAGTTAAACAGATAGCTACCTTAGTAACTGAGCGTTAAGTCACAGCAAGCTAGTGAGATTAGGCAAGTTTTTCTGGATCACAACTTGGCCTCAATTTCAGGGTGGTAACAAGCTATGGTTGCTAGTCAGCTACACCCCGGTGGCTACAGCTAGATACCTAGGCCAACCCACGAGTCCGTAGACCAAACTAATCAGGTCAAATAATGCCTAGCTCCTTCTGCTGCACACTGTTGAAAAATAGAGGTTGCTAAATGTCAAAATTGCTTTTAAACAGTTACTGGAAATTGCTCGCCAATATCCAGGAGTCTTTTCGCTACCATGCTTAACCATCTGATTCACTCAAAGAAGCCGGTATCACGGACTATATGATAGCCACCTAGCAGAGCAGGCCGTAACGTTCCTCCCCACCTCCCTCCTTTTTTCGAACTTTCTCCAACTTAACGAAATTCAAAACAAATTAAACAGTAGTTTGCACAGGATGCCCCGATTTTACACAAAATGCTTGATATATTGACAGAGGGAAGGTATTTGACAATATATATTCACCTGGAGAGACCGTTTTTTCGAGGATTGCAATCAGCTCCATTCTGCCCGAGCCTCACTCCAGAAGTAGCTAGCTAATGTTAGCTTCGCAGAGCACAACACGAACCGGATTATATTTCTTCAGCTTCAAGTGGTGCAGCAAACAGAAAAGTGAAGTAGCAAAATAAAGTTGGAGAGAAAAACAAACACACCCAGTTATTCCCTAGCTCACAACGTTACCGCGAAAAAACAGTTCTTGAATTTACTGTACGCGAAATAGCTAATGTTTCTGAGCAGCACTGCTGCTCGCGCTCGGCCAGTGTTGTCGGAAGGAAAAGGCCGCGTCACTGTCCCGCGGAAGAATATCACGCGCCGCAGCTGCAAAGCCCTCCTCCCTCCTGCACGCTCCCGTAGCCCAACCCTACACGCGCGTAGCGTGAGCCGGTGCAAGTGGCATTCACTGACATCCCCTTGAATAGTTGTGGTAGCTACCACAAACTCACAAATTAGTCGACCAAGGTGGAGATGTTCAACTGGTCTAGGCAGACTGAGGGAGATCAGATGTGCTCAAGTTTTTTTTTTTTTTTTAAAAGTACAAATGAAGGATATGAAATATAGCCGTCTGTGCATTATATCTCCCAACACTTTGATTGCAGCTGAGGCAACTACTAAGATTCACTGTCCATTTTTATTCACGTGGTAGAACGATGTGCATTGAGCTGGATACATTTTTTGCTTCATTTTCATTAGCAACTACTCTACTGTCCTGGAGGCACAGGAGATTTGTTGGATCACCAAATTTGCTGGTCGAAAAACAACACTGCTTTTATTACAATGCTTATTAATTTTTAATAACATGACTACACTACATAACATATAACCATGATAAATCATAACATTCTTTATTGAACAGTGGTACATACAGGTCTGGGTGTGGTTGACGTGCTGTGTTTTAGCCATGTCCCCACCCATCTTGCCAGGTGTTTGTGTGGGATATTTCTAAGCAAATTACTTGAAAATAGAAAAACAAATATATCTCTAAATACATTTATGTATACAAATACATTTTCCAATTGTATCAAGCTTAGCTCTTGGAAAGCAGCGGGACAGTTTTAAAAAAATGCAATGAGGAAATATTAAGACTACAATGATACCAGTGCATTAAAAAGTAATTGGGTTACACAGGAACTAAAACCAGCTCTCTATATAGCTATTATGAATTACGCTTATTGGACTATTAATATGCTACCTATTTATGGAATCTGATGGGACACCAGAATGCAGATCTAAATCCACAACCACATCCAAATCCAGCATTTGCTCCGCTCTCCACTTCACTTGAAAACTTTGCTCATGGGAATGTGACTTAATTCCAGTGGAACACAAACAGACACCAGCTAAGTAAGGGGGAGGGGGAGCAAGAGATGGAGATGGAACGAAGTTATTTGGGGCTGAGTCCCATTTGGCCCCCCTCACCTCTTTTCTTCACATGAGGCCCTCTCACTGTGGCATTTTTCTGACATCTCTTAGAGATCATATGCATGTTTGGGGGTATAAAACATTCACTCTGGGACAATGTCACTTGCTTGGCCCAGTTTGGCTGTGTTATTTCTCTCTGAGATGAGGCATGCAGGCCCAGAGGGGGTCAATAGCACACATGCATATTTTCTCTTTGCAAGCCATTTCAAAGTGTAAACCCTCTGTCATGTTGCAACTGTCTTGTTAGCTTTCAAGCCGCTTACAGGTGTCGCTAGAAGCCTTCTACTCATAAATGTAATTTAAATATCATCTCACTGAATGCATTTTTAAAAGTAACACTTGGGATACTACACATCTGCATCCTCACTCTGATGCGGGGCAGGATGGATAGCTAACCTAATGTTCCTGATCCCTCAGCAATCCTGAACTGAGTTACAGCGCTGCGATGCTCCATGATTGGACGGGTTCACAGTCAGGTAAGAGTTAAGACTCTTTTTTGGCACCTGATTCAGGATCCTGTTGTTTAAAGAAAAAAGGAAAAGTAGTAATGATGGTACTTTATTTTATTTATTCTATCCTTCTTGAAAATTTGTAAAGACAGGAGAGAGTCTTCTAAAGGAATAGATATACCTTTTGTTCTTAGGAATGGTTTAAAAAATCTCCTCCACAAAGGTCACAACCATGAGGTCATGCTTGCGGTCTCAAAATAGGTGTGATTTTTGTAATAGGCATCATTTATCGTAATAGCACTGCAATGCAACTTGCCTTAGATCTTAGTATCAGCATAAAATACAGATAAATATGCACAAAACAGATACGTGATGATGATGACCTTTTTTTTAGGTCTTCTGTAGTTCTGTACTGTTTGTGTGTGCGCTCAGTGCTGCAACGTGGTATTCCTCTTGTATGCATAGCCCATCATTTATGTCAAGGAAGACATTTGCAATCATTATATGTCAACTGCAGGGTTACCAAGGATAAAAGGGTATAGTGAGCTCAGCTGTCCTATGCCCTGCTAGTAATTCGTGGACAGATTGAGTTGAGAGGAATGGAGGACCCTGGCTCAATGCCATACACACTCAATCATACTTGTCAACCCTCCTGTTTTTTTTTTTCTTGGGAGAGTCCTGCTTTCCATGCCAATTTCCCAAACACTAATTTCTCTTGTGTTTTCATCTAGTCGCAGTAGTGAGCATGCATTAGAGAAATCTTTGAGTTCAACAGAAATCCATTTATGTGCAATTTCCTCGCTCCCATGTTTTACAGATTGAAGGCAATCGCCTATGTTCTGCATCATCTTTGTGAAAGCAGGGGTCACATGCAAGTGCTAGTCTCGGGGCAGCATCTAATGTTCAAATTCTACTGGGCAAGGTTAGCGTTTTTGTATGAGGACATGTGGCTGTAGATCCGTGGCTATAGGCAACTACTATCATTATGTCTGGCAATGAACTCAGACGAAGCCGCTGTCACACAAGACAGGGACTGAAAGGTTAAGACAACTCCCTGCCTTAGAGAGAGTCTTTTATTTTCTAGCCTTCCAGCTGGCAAGAATGGTCACTCAGTGGATACCATAAGCTGAAACAAAAAGGTGCTGAAAGCCTTACCTGTAAAAGGTGCCACAGGACAACCTGGTGCTGATTGACCTTGGCGGCCTGAAATTCTACTATGTCCACTGTAGTTATTGTTAGCCAACAGAATCAGCTCAGGTCATTAAAAATGAGATCAAAGGAATGAACTCTACTGATGAGTACTGGGAACTCTTTGTTTCAAATAACAATCATGTCAGTGAGCAGTTTCCTGAAATGCAAAGTTGTGCTACCAGATGGAAAGAGCCACTGAGAACTTAATCCACCAGTAAGACAGTGTTTGTTTATCTAGTGCTAGAGTGGGCAAAGGCCCCATGGCTGTTCCTGGATTCAGTTCTCTCCTGTTTAATTACACCCATCATTAGTGTGATCAATGGATGCTCCACAAAGCCACAAACATTGAGACAAAATACTAAACTTGCCGATGTCTCTTCATCTTCCTTACTCTGGAAGATTTGCACCTCCAATCGATCTGGGCAGCTGATTTCTGGCCAAGGGAAGATGGGTGATTATGCATGTATTGATGCACTTCAGCCTTGCCTGGAAGACGAAACTAGCTGACCCACTTATTGGGCACCAGCATGTGCCCTCCTGGGACACGCTTGATTATGGCGAGTAAGTGCTTTGTGCAAAGAATCCAACACATAGATGACCATTCTTTTAGACTCCTTAGTAGACTCCTGTGTACCACCTGAACTCCTGTTTTAAATGGACACTGCTATCCTCTGGTTCCACAAGCTCCAATTGCTCCCTGTTGGGCGTTGGTGCAGAACACCACAATTTAGAAGCATTAGAGCACATGTCATTGTCCCAAGTCCAGGGCCTATTGCAGGAGCCAACATCAATCTTGTCAGTGGTCATCAGTTCTGGTCCTGGAGGGCTGCTGTGTATGCTGGTTTTTGTTTTCACCTGAAATTTCACCATCAGTTCAGCCTCGGGAAACCAGGTGAAGTGGGTTAACAGTGATGAATGGTATTAATTGGTCAATATGTGCTGAGCAATAATAAAAACTAGTATACCCTGGGGATCCAGACCAGAACTGAGGACCACTGATCTGCAGTGTACCATTTCACCAGATATCATACCATGTCCAGCAGTTCATTCATGTACTTCCTACTATTTCTATGTATTTTACATGATGCTGCAATAAATTCAACTGAATTACAACTACTGTACTTTTATTCATTTGTCCTTTCTCCATATCTGTTGTGGTACCCTGTACATGTTTGTGTGTCTGTTTTGCCTTGCCTGCAAGTAAATTTTCCCTCAGTGACAATTAAAGATTTTTTGTACTGCACATCACCAGATAAAAGGTCCTCTGGAGATGGAGGAGACTGTTATTGTGAGCATGTCTTCCAGTGAGTCAGCCTCTATTTTGGGTATAGGGTGGAAGAAGAACAGGTCTCATTACATTATAGGCATTTTTCAGGTCTCAAAGCCTGCAAAAAAACTTTCAAAGATGCTTTGTTCAACTAAGGTTAAACATATTAGTGGTTAAAGAGGAAGCCTAATGCTGACCTAGGATCAGTTTTGCCTCTCCGCTCATCATGGATAAAGATGGGAGAGGACTGAGGGAATCCAGCTCCTGGATCTGTGCTTGTATTCTGAAATGCTTTGTGGGTACAGGCTGAGACCTTTGGAGGTTGTGATGCATTTAGACAAAAAGGAAAAAAAAAAATCAGAACAATTCATATCCAAGTGGAGACCTGACAGACATCACGGCAACAATGCGGCCCCCTCCACCCCTGTCGAATTTGGAGAGCACCACCTCAGCTTTCCACTCTACAGTCGCTGCATCAGAGAAGTGCTCCTCTGGAGCTTTCACACTCACTCAGCTGTGGGCTAAGAGCATTCTAGAACTCTCACAGCGATGGAACAAAAGCAATGGCCTTCAGCACGGGGCTAAGATCTGTTTCCTAGCCAGCATCCTAAAAAATGGGACAGTGACTAACCACAGTCTGGGGTTGTCTTAGGCCTGCTCTGGTGCAGGGTTAACCCGACCTTCTGGTGAAGGCCGCAAGGAATTAATCTCATCCCACATCTAAAAAATGCATGTGGCTTTTCTGTTGCCATTCTTGTATTCCACAATTTCACTTAAAATCAAATAAATCTTATTAATACAACCATTATTTGCAGTATTAATAAAGTTATATTCTAACCAATCACCTGCTCAGGAGTCAGGAAACATGTTCCAGGTTTTTTTTTTTTTTTTTTTTTTTGATTCGCCTGGACAGCTTCCAACCAGACATCCCAACTGGAAAGGATGATGCCCAAAATAAAGACATACCATAAACATTATTATAAATATTGATTACACTTAATTGGACTCAGAACATAATTTTTTCATTTAATAATAATAATGCACCCACCTTATCACTCTTGAACATGTTGCTAGCAAATATAAATTCTGCCTGCTAATGACTTAAATGAGGCTGGCGAATAAAGACTGCAGGAGATATCCCAGTTGTAACACAAAAGGCAAAACCATAAATTAAACATAGCGTAAAAACTGCCAATCAGAAGCCTTATTACTGAATTCACTGAATTCAATGACACAATCTGTAAAAAAAACAAACTATTTTTATTTATCCAGCTTCAAATATATGTCATGGGTTGTATTAAACATAATATAATTAGAATCATTCATGTTCATATTTTATTTTATATTATTCATATTGCAGTCATTGTTAACAGCTGGGATTTCAATATATGCAACAGTACAATAACATTTTAAGCCCCGCCCTCCCACCCACCCAAATCAAAGTAAGCCCCTCCCTCCAAAAAACCATAAAACAAAAAAAAAAAAAAAAAAACATAGATCTCCCAATCCCACACAAGCCCTGTATGCATTACTGCCACTGTCAATCACCATGTCTGCATGTTCCTCAGTCTACGCATTGGTAAGTAGTAAGTACTCCAGTCTGTACTGTGTGTGTGTGTCTGCACATGTAAAGCATGTTTTCTGTGTGAGTGTTTCTGTTTGCAAACGCATGCGATATGAATGTTTCTGAGTGAGACATAGTGTGTATGTATGCTTGTGTGTACATGTTTCTGAGTGTGTGTGTGTGTGTGTGAGATCATGTCCAGTGATTAAGTGAATACAGTCCGTATGAAGTCCATAAGGTTGAGTCTGAAAGTCGAGAGAAGCCTTTCTATTATGTTCAGCTGTGTACCACGGTGTCTGTCGTACAATATAGGCATTACAAGTGTAAAAGAAGTGTGTCTGTGTTTTTTTTTCTTCTTGGGAGCACGTCTGCGTGAGAATGGGTCAGTGTGCCGGTCTCTGCAGAACCTGAGAGGTCTCTGTGGTAGCGCTTGCCCGATTCAGTGTTCTGCGAGACGTCCACTGACCGATGCCCCACCGCCATTGGCTGCGATCTGTGTCTCTAGTCTGTGTGTCTGTCTGTGTTGCGTGTAGGGTGGTCTGTTTGTAACGGGAGGACTTCAGAATTATTTGAGACACCGCTCGAAGTAAGTGGCCCCAACGTATCCGCCTCTTAGCGATCTCTGTACATTCTGCTCAAACAGGCGCCTGTTAGTCTGTAGGACCTCTGCCGCCTCCTTGTTCAGAGGGTCTTCTGGGTTGGGCTCCTATGGTGGGTGTGGGGGACAACAAGAGAGGATCAAGGGAGGAAATGATGTGTATATTGAGCCTGGATCAAGTCCTAGAACCAGAGTCATAAGTACATACATACAGCTTGGAACATCAATACACTGGAAAATGATGATTGAATAATGAATGGTCACAAAAAGAAAGTGAAAGTTCAGAATGAATAAGGAGGCGTTTCATGATGCTAGTTTGACAATTAAATGTGGTCTTAGAGGGAGAAAAAAACACAATTTTCTTTCTTGCTAAACCTGGAAGCTTAACTATCCATTGCTGTTGCATACACTTGTACATACAACTTTTCTGCATTTATTGAATAGATCTTTTGTGAATGTGAAGTCTGGAACTTCAGTCTCAAAATGGTGTCCTTTACAGTTAGCCATAATGAGAGGCGTTTGCTGAGCTCTATATAATATATGACTCAGGGGCAAAAAAAAAAAAAAAAAAAAAAAAAAACTTTCCCTGTAACAGGAAATGCTAATTTAGAAACAACTTGAAAACAAGGAAACCTTTGCAAAACCATACACTGGGTGGGCATGTTTACAGAAAACTCTAAACTGAGACAATTAAAAGGTAGCTTGTCCAGACAAAAAATAAAATACATTTTAGGGAATGTCTCTGAAATTCTTTGTCAAGGAAACATTTCTGGGGTAAGTGATCTGATGAAGAATTAAAGGAGGAAGAACCTGGGGGAAAGGGTGGGTGCAAACCCTGAAGAGATAGCATCTACTCACCAAAAATAGATACTGTAATCCGTAGATGATGGAGTTAACTGTCAAGACAGGCTTCCAGTCCTCTCTGTAAAATAAAAAGAAAGATAACAGACAGAACTGCACATAACTGCAGTACAGCAAATGGCAGCGAGCACCATGGTCCCTTTCAGGAGCATGAAATCGAATGAAATCCCGATGTTACGCTCTATCCCTTCAGGCAGACAGGTTCAACCATGGTTTTGAAGGAACCATTAAACAAATTTGCCTTGAATTTGCCAAGTGGATATTCACTGTGCCAAGTGGTTTTCTCAGGAGCTGGTGAAAATAAAAGCAAGTTTTCAAACGGAGAACTCTGGAAAAAGATTGCCGATCATGCAGATCAAACCATGGGGAAAATACTCTCTTCCTTGCAAAGCAAGAATAACCAAGCTGTTAAGGTAGCAATCTTAACTGTTGAAGACATTCACACAGTTAGTTCAGCTATGACTTTACTTCACTTTATTGTTAAACTGTATAAGAATGGCTAATGGCTGTTCTGATGTGTGACATTAGGAACAATTATTCTAGCTGTTCCATAGGATTTTGGTCAAGTGGTCTTAATTTCAGGTTTTGACCTCCACTGTAGTCTTTGCAATCAGTCAAATGGGTTCTATATTAATGATACTTCCATTTGTATGTACAGCCTGAATCCTGACACAATCTTCCGAACGGCTCAGCAGTACTACGTTACATAGGATGGATTAACTGGGAAGATATTAATTGCTGGTAAATAAGCTTTAAATATTATTATTTTATTCCAATTTTTAAACAATCAAAATAATCACTGATGGAGTTACAGGCCTGTTAACCCTGACCCAAAAAACAATAGTGACATTTGCTGTGCCATACATCACCTACTGTCAGGTTTTTGCATGGAAAAGCATTTACTTCTATGCATCAGTAGCTGTAAGATATGTATAATGCTGGTGTGGTTAAGGAGAAAAAAAAATGTGTGCTTGAAAAAGACAAAACTATCAATACATTAGCCATGCTATCATCACATGCTGTTCAACATTAACTTCATTTTTTCACAGTCAAGAACCATTGAGAACACACAATCAGTAGTGCAAGTTTTTGATTCATGTATCAATCCATGTATCAACATGGAAAAATGGAGGTAACAAAAAAAAAAAAAAAAACTAAAATTGCGAAATGGGTGTTGCTTTGGTTACCTCAGGATGTTGAGGCAGACGTTCCCCTCCAGGTCGATATTGGGGTGATAGACCATAGTCTCACACTTCACTTTTGGGGGGTCATGAGGGTACCCTTGTCCAACCTGGGAACAATTTTAACACATGACCCAAAAAAAAGAGGCAGAAATTCCATTTCCATTCATCACAACAAATTCAGAAAGCGAATTCAGAAAGCAATTCAGTCCCAAGAAACCAGAGGAAGTGAGTTAACTGTGCAAACAGCTGTTCTAACTGATCAATGAAATGCTCAGCAACAACAAAACTCATGCACCCTGTAGCTCCCCAAGACAAGAATTAGCGACCTCTGTATTATAACATAAAAAGCAACATTAGCTAGCTATCCAGTTAGATAACTTTGCCAGCAAAAGTGAATGGTTTTGACAGGAGATAGGAACTGTATATGGTGTGGACAGTGTTGGGCTGAAACTCATATTCCACTATGACTAGGAAGTTAAGTAGTTAAACAGCTGTTCGATACTGATATCATACAGTGAATTAACTTGGCAGCATTTAGTTAGACAGCTTATAGTTTATAGCTTCTGCTGCACTAGAAATGAACTTGCTGCTGGGGTCCCTTACAGTGGTGGTATCCCTTCCCTTGTCATTTAAGGACCACTACATAATTTATCACTGACATCATAATTAGCGCAGCTGGATACACGCAGCTTTTAATTGTTAGTGTAACTGAATGAAGTCCTCTGTTATGTACAATCATGAGTGGCCAATGCAGATTGATGCTCATTAGTGTAAATGGAGTCAGACTTTCATTAGCTACCTCTGTAGTCTTGGGAAGGAAACGAAGGAAAATGAAGATGAATGTGGTTATCTTCGTAATATCATCATGCTCTTTGTTAAGAGATGAGCCGCGCTTGTGTAAAATGTGTTTGCTCTTACAAACCTATTGCCAACAGTAATTCTGACACCATGACAAGGGATTTATTTTAAGACATTAAACTGAATTAAAAAACAAACATAAAAATATGAAAAACATGAATTCCGATTGAAAAAGATTTATGCATCTACGTAAGGCTCATTACATCGCTGCCTGCTTCACTCAAGGTTATTTGACTCACCTTAAAGCTGAAGACAAACTTCCCCCCTTTGTAAAATCCCTGAAAAGTGGACAGAAGGACAGAAGATTTAAACATGGTAGAAATAGCAGCACCATTTATACAACGCTTATCTACACATAACATTCTGTCAACATAGACCAGGCATTAAAAAAAAAAAAAATATATATATATATATATATATATATAGGCATAAAATTACATTGTATGTCAATCAACTAAATTTGTTATTGGTTTACAGGACTTCAGAAGTCTCCTTTCTGGCTTTGAATGGCTGTACTGATACATATTGTATCAACATTAATTTCTAAACCTACTGTATCACCGGCCTTTTCGATTTACAATGTCCAATTGTATGTGTTGTCCCGTTTTGTGGTTGCGATGTGAACACATAAGATACAAGACAAGCCGTTTGCCACTTATTTTTACTTCAAAAGTCCACCAGCTGCACTGCGTGGTCACTGTGTCGGAGGAACGCACTGACTTTGGCACATCCAGGCTGCAGGTGCCTAATCGACCAGAGAAGGTTACTGATGAACAATGCGATGTGGACAATCCCTTCCTGGGTCACGCTACGGGCAATTATGTGCTGCCCTAAGGGGTTACTGGCCTGGTCTCGATATGTTGTGTGGTTTCATTACATTACATCACATACATTACAATCCATTTAGACACTTAGCAGAACCTCAGCCAGAGCGCCTTGCACAGGCTGCTTTTTCCTGTTAGACACTTCCACTTCAGTAGTCCATTTCAGCAGCTGGATATCTGCTTGTGCACATTCACATGGAGCACTTTACGAAAAGGTGCAATGGCAGTGCCCCATCTGAGAACTGAACCCGCAGCCTCTACGTTAAGAATCCAGTCCCAGAGCCTTTATACAAGACTACTGCCCCATGTGACCTCTCATGCGATTTCAAAAGCGGCGTGCTGGTCATCAGAACGGTTAAACCCCTTCTTAAATTACACTACCATCTTCCAAGCTGAATGCGAGACCTGAAAGGTGACCCGTTCACCGATTACCCCCCCGAAAAGGTTCAGAGTGAAGAGCTGTCCACCACCTTGCCTGCACATTGTGCCGTACAAAATAAACACTGATTAATTCAGCTGTAATGTTTATGCAGTTGAATGCACAGCAGTTATGCTGATTATTAGCCGACTAGATAGGTGCCAGATGAACTGGGCCAGTCTCCATGACTGGTATCAGTAGCCGTGAACAACTTTTACATTGATTAATATGGCTCTTCACTATGGTTTAACAAAGAAAATAGTACAGGTTTAAAATAATTATTCCTTAGGAAGAGCCAACACCAAATGGAATCCAAAACAACAGATTTTAATCGAACAATGTTAGATTACGGAAACAACATCTTCAGTCCATTTACTGTCCTAATTATGGGGCTGCAGTACAATATACAATATGGTAACCTTATGTGTGAATTAATTTGCTGCCCAAAATGAATACAAAAAAAAGATTTGCAACAAAAACAATAGCTGTGAGAGAAAAAAATGATAGTGGAGGCAAGATCAGAAGTACAAATAAGTTTGCACACAGTTTTCTTTCACTTGTAGCCAAGCTGACCCTTTTTTGTTGCTATATTGGTGTAGATCTTGAACTGATTCGGTTTGTGAGCCCTTCAATTTAGAACAGTGGACAGTGGGCTGCAAGGTTAGTGTACACTGATCAAGGATGTGATTTCTTTCCTAACTTCACTGAATAAGGAAATACTGATTATCACACCCTGCTTAATCATGTTTATGGGAACATTACCATTCAGCTTTATTGCTGGAAATCCCCCACTGCTGTTAGATGGCAAAGACTAAAAAAAGTGTATCATGTGTTTGCTACTGATAAAACTAATACCTGACACATTTTGGGTCAGTATTTTTCATTATTAATCTGGAAAATCACATCTTTGATTAAGAGGAACATTTTTGCATCTTTAACTGAAATGGCCACGTGGGATAACTCCACAGTCACGGACATGCAGCGTCACCTGTCCAGGTTAACTCTCTTATCAGGCCTACAGCTGGGTGAATCTTTAGTCAAATGAAGCTTTTAGAATCACAAGGCCAACTCAACATAATAATTGCAATGATCCCAGTTCATACACACACTGGTCACTTTTATTGCCTGTGCTGGAAAGTTAACTAAGACAACTACAGATACACTCTCATACACAAACATGAGACACGGATGTAACTAAATTCGTTCTGCTGGTGACAGCAGGTGACTTCCAAAAAAAAAAAAAAAAAACTGTGCATTAGCTCATTACTAAATTGTTTTTAAATCATTAATAATCTTGTAATTAAGTATTATATATGGTCTGTTCATGTGCCTGTGAACTTTAGGTACTGTCTGTGGCTTGAGGCGAGTCTCTCTTTGTAAGCGTGGCTGATTAATGCCGGCAATCGATCCACGTTCAGGTCAGCCATCTGGGTGAACTATGACCTGAGTCAGGCATCGGGAGGTCAGGCCATAGGGGTAACCAAGATCAGCCTGCCTCAACCCACAGCCATCGTCACTTAATAATGTTAACAAATACATGGACAAATTATACATATTGATTAATAAATGGATTACGAATCACTTGCAATCTACTTAATAATGGTATATTAGAAGGGCAGGTGCTAAACTGATGAGACACCATTTTGCCTTTACTTATTTTGCAAATGTACAGTCAGAAAAGCACAGTGAAGCACAGGGCACAGCGGCGATGGAGGCGGCTCAAACCTCATCTGGCGAGATGACGAGTTTGAAGTTGAGTAAATCATCCTGGTCTGGGAAGAGGATCTCGCATGTCTTTGGGAGGTTGAGCTCGTTGATATCTAAGAGAGAGAGAAAAGAGGGAGATGAGCGCAGCCCCGCCCACCATTTGCCTGCAAACCCCGACCTGAGAACACAATTACAGTAATCGCTTTTGGCCGTACTGTTGACACTGCAGTTGCAGGAATAATTGAAGGGATGGAATAATGTCTATGCTGCAAAAACGTCTTATGAAATTAGAATCTGAAATAGAAACAGCAGAATGGAAGGTGGTTTAGGGAAATGTGTTTTACTTCTTGAGAGGCGGCACTCACATGCTACGCCCAACATGGTTGACAACAAGATTTCATCGACCAATCAAAACATTGTACATTTGTTTAATGCCATATTTTAAGAGCTGCACCGCCATAAAGCCCTGAGTGACTATGTTTTCCAGTGGGAATAGAAAAGTCTGAAAAAACAAACTGGTACCAAATGGTAAACAACTATGAAATAAATAGTAGTAGGACGGACATAATAGCCAGCCACAGATGATAAAACACCACTGTGTGCCACTGCTGTTGCCCTACATATGCACCAACAATTAAAAACATTTTTTCCCCCCAGAACCATCTTTTATTGTCGCTTTTCCCCAACCAATTAAAAATTTGCAGTCGCACTCATAGCCACAATTCTTCACAGGCACGTCCTCCATTTTGACAGTAGGGCTCCCTGCAGAGACCCGTCACCACGTTCTTAACTACCATCTGCACAAGCTGCGCATCTAACTGCGCAGCTCAGCTGGTGGAACGCAGAGCAAAAAGAAATGTCTTAAAGACCACAACTGCAATTGTGTGCACCCAACCAAATATAAGGGGCCTACAATTATGACCGGGTATTCAAAATGTCTTTTAGAAAGGATCTTATTAAAATCTTGTATATTTATATTTCAATAACTAGAGCCTGACCTAAAACACTGACAGTTTCATTCCTAATTGAAAACATACTCTTCCCTGAAGACATAAAAGCCATAAATGGGAGAAATTGTGAGAAGCATTTTGCCTCTACGCAAATCCCAAGTCACAGCTGTAATAGGTCTAAATTTTATGATTACTGCTTTTGTCTTTGTACCAGTCGGTTACATTTTACCTTTTATTACTATAACAATTACAAGCAAATCAAATAGGCTGCGTTCACATTTCTCCCCATGTTTAATATTCAAATCAATGCTTTTGATACCAAAACAAAGCTATATCACAACAATTAGGTTACAATAATAATAAAAAAGGGCCACATGCCTCAAAAAAAGTAAAGAAGCAGTAACCACACTTTGTTCAATGTAACTCAACCCTGTTTCATCTCTCTGTCACAGGAGAATGTGGTCTTTCAAACACCATCCCACGGGAATCAAAAGCTACAAAGTGTCAGGGAAACGCGAAAACCTCTCTATGACTGTCATATTCTGGGAAAATACACTCAAGACGGGCTACACGCTACCACATAAAATAGAACCTGCAGAATCCTCCAGCAAAACAATCACACGGACCTAAACCTACATGTGTCTCATTTGAATACTCTAGACCTAACATGGGCCCATGCCACTCCAAAAGGTATAATGCTTAGTCAGGTGCCAGGACCTCTTCTATTGCAGCAATATACTGCAGTTGAAAACTACACCCCTGAAACGATACTTCAGGTTTGTACCAGTTTTAACTGTTGGTTATCAAATGATATAAAACCAAAACAAAGACCATATAGAACTTCATTGCTGGTATGACAAACTAAAGTGCTTCTACGTTTAATGTAACACATGAAATAAGAGTGGATTATTCCAGAATAAGCAGTAAGATTTAAACATGTACTGGTATCCCATGCCTGGTACAGCTGAATCACCCATGTTTACTGCTGGGACTGGCCATCACTTTGTATTTTGATAAGACACATATTGTTTAAAATAAGACTTTCTTCAAACTATATGGAAGGAAAAACACAGGGCCAAGTTCCATGAGAGAATGCAGTTAACTTGGGGTAGCACTGCTTTGGGACAGTGGCAGTTTGTGTGAAACAAGGCCCAAGTTGTCTTTTGTAAATAGCCATCATATTAATTTAACAGGCAGACCTTTTTGGTATTTTAATACATAGAGAATACATAATTTGTTGTACATGGTAGTAAACTGTTTTACATGGATTTAAATGTTTGTTTACATGAAATGTGGCTCAAATTGAAATGTTGATTAATCACTGAGAATGTTTTGGGCCTTGACAGTTAATTTAGCTACCTACAGAGCTCTCTCCTTTTTCATATCTTAAATCGTCATTGTCCTGTGAAGGACAATTCTAAACCTGTCTCCCTATTTATTTACAAGAAAATAATTTCAGATTTCAACATCCATTAGCTGTCGATTGAAACCCAAACAAATATTTTATGATGTGTTTAACGTCCTCTCAATTGCTAACCAAAATGCATGAGGTGAGAATGTAATGGCATGTCATCCACAGAAAACTGCAATTATGTTTTCATTATCACCAGTGACGAATAAACTGGCCCATGTATCGTTCACCGAGTAGCTAGCTAGCTAGCAGGCTAACGCCAAGAATAGATCGTGTTAAAGAGTTAAAATTCTTATAAAAAAGACTACATTTGTGGCCATACAAAGGTCTGGTTTATTCTTAACAAGAGACCAAAACAACAAGACACCGTCTCAGTCCGATAAATTCTGCAGCAAATCCCGGACTGGCTACCTAATCGAGACCGGGGTTTTTCTGTCGGTGGCTACGTCTGTTTTTGGTCTAATTTAATCTCTTTATAGCAACTAAAACTGCACAGCTTGGAGAGTGTAGGGGTAGATGACTCCAACTTCATTTACTTTAAAGACTAACTGCCATAGTTGGCTTGATTAAAGATTTTATGAAGGAGCACCCACGTACCTTTCTGTATTCGAAGCTGGGCCGCACTTGCTTTTTTACCACCGGCTCCTGTTCTGTTTCCTCCCGCAGACTCTTCGTCTTTTTTCTGCTGTTTCAGGGAAAAAAGCTTAATCATTTTCAATAATTTTCTGTTATATTTCACCCCCTTTCCTCGAAAATCGGTTTAATTTGTTTTAATAGTCCGTGAGCGGAAAACGTGTCCAGGGCCGTAGTGTTGTGGGGGGCCGGTGTAGCTCTGTTGGTGAGATTACACTACTAGCTCGCCAGCTATGAAGCCAGCTGGCTGGATGGAACTGGGCAGCCGATAGAGGAAAGGGAGCGGCGAAAGAGTGCATGTGTTTCTTTCCGTGTGGAAGCAAACCCTACAACTGGCATGACCATCTAAGACCGTCTAGAAAGTTTAAAGAGATTTATGCTTGAGGAAGTACCGGATGCAAATGTCACGTTTTGAAAAATAACATTTCTGTTTTGGATTATTTTTGACGGTTCAATGAAGTAACGTTATAGCCATTTTTATGTCTACCTCATGCTTCAGTTGATTTTTCCTCCAATGTGTGATGCAGGGAATCTTCGTATCATAAAGATTCCCAGCCCTGGATTAAATTTAACGGAGTTAATTTCAGTTTAAACGAATGCCGCTCATTCTACGTATTTGGTATAGGGTACTTGTACAGTCCTGACGACGATGTAAAGATTTATTTTACATAAATCTACCCTAATTGGTGATAATGTTTCAACGAATAATGAAAAAATCAGATGAAAAAACTTACATCTCTCCTGCTTAGGAAATACATGATGCAAAAAATACAAAACAAAGATAAATGGATTATATCCAGTGTTCTGTGTGGAAGATTGTGTAGTTCTTTCCTGCTTATGGAGGATTTATGTTAATTATTTTTGTTTAAATACACATTAATATGTCTAATTCAAGAAAAGACTGTTATTCTGTCTTCAAAGTAGTGTGTTATAAATTCTTGGTGTTGTATGATCTTCAAAATTTGGTATGATGACTCATTTTATGATTGAGTGTGGGGACTTCAAGGCACATTTACATGGGTGCTATTGTTTTGCAATCACTCTGGGATCAATTGGTGATACACAAAAAGCACCCACTTGACAAGTAATCTTGTATTTCAAGGCACTTTGGGAAGGGATGGAAGGGTCATAATGTTTCCTCAAACTGTTTTGGATGCTACCAGCCAGCAACTGGGGGCCAGAGGTGAGGGGTCTTTACCATTTGGGGTGTCACAGCTTGAATCAAGATGCTCAGAACATAGATGGGTTTGTTAATTTACCTGGCCAAGGCCAAAGCATGCTAATACAAATTGCCTTACACGAAGCCAAGCTCACAAACTGTAGCTTTCCTTTTCAGGTGCTAAAAATAGATCAAGACTGGGTCAAGGGGACCAAAAACCTAGTCTGATCTCCAGACACCAAGTACTTGGAAATTCATCTTCATAACTCAATAACCTTTTCAGGCCAAGGCTTTCTCAATTCTGATTTGAGCCAGCAAATTATGGATGGTGGGTTTGGTCGCCTGGGGCCATATATCATTTGACATATGCTTGGACTCATTATTTGTCCAAAACTGTAAGTGACCATCATTTCATCATAAGTTCATTTGTAATAAATCACAACCCCGGAATATGAGCAGAGCTATACCACACTGGTACAATAAACTAGTTAAGGTCTTTGTTATGACAACTGAAGCTACAATATATGGTAACATAACTACCTGGATGTACGTGCTTGACTGATCTGTAACCTAGGCCTCTTGGGTGGCATGTCTTGTGAAACATGAGTCTTGGTGCAGTGACATGACCCACTGTCTGGAATAGAATCCCGATTATGTCAGTACTGGCTGTGGCCAGCAGTTAGCCACAGCCATCCAGGGAGTACTGTCAATTCTGGATGCTTGATCTCTGGTACAGGGCCTACAAAGCATTTGTTAACTTATCCGGCCTGGGGTTTTTGTACCGTGATTGATGCCAGCACATTTATACTATTTAATTTGGTTGGCTAGGCTACAAGCTCATTGGCACAGATTCCCTGAAGTACAATATAACATTTGTAAGATGTTTGAAGGAGGCAAGAAATGATTAACACTTTTTTGTCCCCATAATGGAGTCACAAACCTCACTGTTAATAATCAGTTAATACTCCAAAACAGCAGGGGGCAGTGAAGTAGTTTTCCCTAACTTTTATTCCTCTAAACTAAGTGCTGTGTGCCAAGAATGACATATGATTCCTATAAGAATGTCCCAACATGATCTAAACTATGACGGAACTAGCCTGCCATTAATATGTATTTTTTAGTGCCAGTTTACAACAGGTGCTGTGCAGGTCCGCAAACCTTTATGTGAATGGATCTCGCTGAGGTAAAAACTAACAGGAAGTGTCCCATACTGAAAAGGTCAGTGCTTCATGTCCATGACTGTTACCTTGTTTCATCTGAAAGAGTTACCCATAAAGCTATACATGTTTGCAGAGGAGAGAACTTATTACATAGTGCTGCAGTTGTGTTTAGTTTCCTTGATGTGAAAACACATGCATAGTCTTGCAAATTCTGACTTGCTATGGGCAAGTGAGTAGTCAGAACTGTGTGGCGCATTACAAAAGCCGTTAGGCCTCTGTTGCTATCTGTTTGGTTAAACAAAGGACAAACAAAAAATTACCCAGAATGCACAGTTGCCCATCCAAGTCAGTCTCCACCCGAGGGCATCTACTCTTTGCTTTACAAAGGCAAAGGAAGACACCTGGACAGATTATCATTCAACCTCAGGTGTCCATGCTGGCAGGTGAGGCCACCACCGTCCAGGGCAAGACTCCAAAGGGTGCATTCCCATTGGGCAACAAGGGCCTGTGTAGAGATTTTATCGAGGAATGAACAAAATCTCTGCCATATTCACTGAGATTCTGATCAGAAAGGGCTGAAATCAGTCAGTACTGATCGACCTCTAAAAAAGGCGTTCACACAGTAAAAGTAACCTCACAGAAGGAGGACCAAAGGTTTTCCTGAAATACATTGAATGACAATAGCTATTTCAGTTTATATAGTGTGTGTGTATATATATATATAAATATATATTTAGGCTGTGACATTCATCAACCAACATTAGGCCACACCCACAATAGCACGCCGAATCATTTTATAGTTATCAGCTTGTTTGTACAGTAGACTGCAAAAATCACAGTTATATAGTACATAACAGCTATATACGGGGCTTGGTATCAGACACAACTCCAGCAGGTGGTGTTTGTTTACATTCCTGGACTTCAGGGCGATGGCAAACATGTCACTGCCTCGAACTGTTGCAGATGATGTTGCAATAGGTGCTGTTCATCCTAACCTGTTGAGGGCAGCGGTTCACCTCGGCAGCATCTGGTCTCCTGAAAAATGAATAGAAGAACATGACCACTTTCCAAATGTCCAGTGTTATCTATCAGTGCACTGGGGAGTTCCCCAGACATGAAGTAGCTGAGCAGGTAACTGAGCAGGAAGAAGGGCGTAGTTATAATCCTCACGTGAAAAATTCTCATTCATTTTGCATTGTTAGGTGAAAGCGACATGATAGAAACCTCATTTGCTCAATCAGCACAAACTTTAGATCAATGAAGAAAAAAGAAAAGGAGAGGAGAAGCAGCTTCAGAGTTTCTGGATGGGGCCCAAAGCCCTGAGGATCTCCAGTGGGATTTGGTGAAGGGAAGAAGCTCTTCCAGCAGACAAAATGAATAGAGTTAGCACGTTCTTTTTATTAATGTAAATGAAACCACTTGGACTGAGAAGATGTGGATAAGAAGATATACATTTTTACTGTGTTTTTATTCTTCACAATACCACTATATATCTAGTAATATCTTGGGGGAAAAGTACTGTAACAGTTTCATGTCAGCAAACAAGTTTTGCACAGATAATATTGGAAATATGTTCGTGTGATCACTTGAAATAATCTTGTGCAATAAACATATACTGCAAAGCATTACAACAGAATTTACCAATCACGACCTTAGAAACTTAGACGGCTCTTGGTTGATATATCTAGCCAACGCACTAGTTCTCTGATGCTATGATGGGGAGTGTGAGGTCCTGCAAGACTAAAAATGGGCCTAACATCCATATGCTAGAAATGGCTCACTGATTTCAACCAATCACTGTGCTCAGATGTGGTGAGTGAACCCCTTCCCTTTGTTCAGACTAGTGAATGATTGACATGCTCATTGTAGCTCCACCATTTATGGCCCTCTTCCCAGATTTCGGATGTGGTGATACGCTCTGCAGTTCAGAATGGACCCAGTGTACCAAAACTGTCTGCGGCTGGAGGTCCCACGAGAAACTGTATAATTATCCACTACTCAGTGTAATTTTATTAAATATGCTGGGGATGAATCCACATCGACGTGATAGCAGCAATGTAATAAATGTAACATATTACATGCACATGCTGCACAACTGCTTTATGCTATACATACACACATTAACCATGTGTGTATAAAAGCTTTTCATGTTATATGTTCCACAATGTATTATATATTTCATGCAGCCAATGCTGAACCATGTTTTTTGTTTTGGTACCTATCATGTCATGGCTGTGCCATTCTCCATAAAATCAGAAGGCAGCTGACAATCAAGCGAGCCACTCTAAAGTGTGTGATACCATATTCTTGGTCCTCCTCCCCCTTGCTAATGCAAGGCTGGTAAAGGAAGATGGCAGGCACCCGATCAACCAGAAGAAAAGCCATGGACTAAAATGTCCACCCTGCCCATGGTGACACTTCTGCCTGTTAATGTGCCAGGCTGCCGGTCTGCTGGCCACAGGACACACTGAAACCCTGAAGTGTTTTAAAGTGACAGTAAACCCAAATGACATACTTTTGTAATAATTACCTCCAGAGCAGTAGTACCCAAGATGCTAACAATAAAATGGCTGTCTATGCAGACCAAACAGTTTGCAAACAAATGCCTTTAAGAACGTTGGGAGTCTACAGATGACTTGTAGCGTATGTGATGTATTACAGAAATATGTGACTTAGGCAAACTACCCCTTTAGCATGTGACATCTAGCTGCCCATATTTTACCTTTTTACTGAATGTAGAACCAACAATGGCCAAAGGTCTGTAAAATGAAGATTTAAGTATCTTTAATATTGAAACTGTACCAGTCAAAACAGTGGATCTTTATGATCCAGTTACAGGAAACAAACCTCCCCAAAGCAGCAATTCTTGTTTCATTGTGAATAACTGACCGAAGAAGCTGTATAAAATGCACTGAGATTGTGTATTGCTGAGAGTACAACACCTGGTGGGGACTGAACAAAGTGTAATCATGGAGTGAACCAGCTAACGTGTTTTGAATTGTACAAAATCAGATTTTATGTAGCCTCAGTACCATCAAACCATCTACAAAAGCCAGCAAGCTAGCTCCTTATTCACACTTTTTGAAATGCCCAAAGTACTCTACACATTCAAATAAACCAATGAACCCCGCATGTAGTAAAAACAACCCATTGTCTTTATTTAGTTTGTCATTTTACAGTGGTCATTCTGATAAGTAGCTGCCTTGATTCTTTTTTTTTTTTTTTTTTTACAGTCACTTTTTTCATTCAGTTCATTTCTTGAAGCTTCCAGAGTTAAATATTCACTCTCATCCTGATTATTTTTTTTTTATTTTTCTTTTCTTCCTCATTTTGATCAGTACAATGGAAGAAATTATGAACAAATGATAATAAAAAAAGAAATGGATAAAATGCCCCTGATAGAGGACTGCTGGAATTTGGCAAAACAGTTGTTAAAATATTGGTCCGGTCCAGTGCATTCGTCTGGTTAAACAGATTTCAGTGGGCTGAAAACACAGGAAAATACAATACTGTCCAAGGTTGGGATCAATTCTGCACTGAGAGGATTTGGTCAGTTCAAGTGTGACCACATCTGAACTTCCACACTGCATTGGAACTGCAAGCTTTGGAATTTAATTTTGAATTGAATCTGATACTGTGACTTCTGCATTACCGTTTCCCATTTTGGTGCCATTCACGAATTTTCTTTTTGTGAAACGTTGGCAGTGAATTGCTTGAAAACGTGATCTTCCATCATTTGATAAATTACAACATGCAACCCAAGGTACCATAAGCCACAATACATATGGGATCGTAACAATGTCAAAAATAAAACAACAGACATACAGAAATTTGATCGATTTCACAGCTGTTGCAAGTATTTTATTAAAACAATACTATCATTTCACCGATACGAATTTTGGAAGAACTGGGCCAGGTGACATGTATAGTCCCAAGGGGCTTTTTCCACCATGGATACTGTTGCTAGGCCTGACAGGTAATGTAAACGACAGGAAAAAAAGTGATTAAAGGACAAGCTTCCCACAATTCTCTGGTTTTTGGTCTCAAGTGTTCCACATGATGAAAATACAGTTAAGAATCTACTTCGCCACACAGACTAATCCTGAAGATCATGGTGAGATATGACTTAGGAATGCCAGGCCAGAAATCAGATTGTATGCTTGGAATGATGCAAACCAGTGCCAATTGATATATTTTTATGATAGATGAACACCATAAGCTAGCAACCACATGGACTTTACGAGCAACATACAGCTCATGATGAAAAAGTTTAAATATTTTAGCACACCTTTCCACTGTATGCACGACTGAATGAGCTGATTAAACTTTAGTCAACTTGGGCTGCTTTGAATTTCACTCATTGAAAGATGAAGCACAATCATCAGCCCATTAATTCAGTTTCAAGATGAATATTTTGAATTTTTACATAACAGACCAGAGGAACAGCAAGTGGAGGCAGCTAGGCATTATATAAGAGACCAAACAATACAACTGTGAAAAAAAGCTTTTATTATGAAAGTTTTTACTCTGATCTGACCGACATTCCAAGCCATTCAAATACCACCGTCATACGCTCAGTTCGTCACATCTGTCATTCGCCGATTTGAACTGCAAGCACAACCCAGGGCAGCATTTTCCTTTGAAACAAACTTCCCAAGCCTGCTCCTGAAATGAGAGACTTGGACATGAGTGATGAACACTGCGCGAGACACACCACAGCTTTAATGCTTTAAACATGGTGCCCATCTAGTTTGTTACAACAGTGTGAGAGAGAGAGAGAGTGAGTACCTTTTCTCTTGCTCTCTGATTGGCCAAACGACATCGCCACGGTAATCTGAACCGGAATTTGAAAATGAAAATGACGGAAGCATAACTGAAATGGAAATCGCACGAACGGAAAGGCGATTGCAGCTGAATAAAAGGGTGCAACCAGCAGCTTTGTTATCTGTGCCTTAACATGGGGGGCCGGGACGTTTGCACAGTTCAGAGACCAAAAAAAAAAAAAAAAAAAAAAAAAGACCCAACACAGTTCCACCAGCAGAGAACCTCATCCCAACCCAACCTGGACTGATGTAATCTTATCCCAACAACACAAGGATGGTCTGCCCAGTATTATACTGCTTTTTAAAAAAATACAAACGGACGCATTTCACCAGTCTATACCCCCCCCCAACAAAGACGTGCTCTTCAGTGCAGCTCTGGAACAAACCCTTAAAACTGAGATCGGGGGGGTGGGGCATTGCAGTTTTTTTTTCTTTCCCCCCAAAATCGACTCCAGTAAATTACATACAATTCAGTCCAACAATGTCCAGTTCAACCTTTCCCAAAAAAAAAAAAAAAAAAAAAAAAAAAAATACAATATACAAAATAAAAAATACTATGCAGTGCAGGGGATGCTGAAACAGGCATTTCAGAGTCCGCTTGAAGATCGAACAGCCCTGCACGATTCCCACACCAGTCCAGTGCAGTTCTGCCCCCTCTGCCTCCCCCCCCACCCCACAAATCCTCATTCTGTACAGTATAACTCTGTAGGGTTAGGTACGGTCTCGATGTGTTACAGCCTGAAACAGCCCAGCACAGTTTGGCCTCTGAGAATCCAGTCCAGTCTAGTCCCATCCAGTCTTGTCCAGTCCAGTCCAGTCCAGCGGCCAGGGTACAGTGTGTACAGTCAAGTACGGTCCAGTTCAGTGCATTGTCAAATTGGTTCTGTGTGTGCGTGTGTGTGCGTGCGCACATGTGTGCATGCGTTGTGTACAGACACTGACGGCTCAGGCTGTAGGTTGGAGAGACAAAGACAGAGACAAAGACAGCTTTGAAGGAGAGTGCGAGAGCACATGTTAGCTTGAGTACGGCTACAATGATCCAGTGAAGGAGTGTAAGAGTATAGGAGTGTATATCAATGACAGGCAGACAGGATCACAGCTACAGGAGAAAGGCCCTGAAGGGGCAAATAGCTATGAGATGGCCACAAGAGACACAATACAGGAGTGTAAGAGCTCCCACACACCTAACATGGAGTGCGACAGTACAGCCAAGTGTGAAGGAAGTGTATGAGAGAATGAGGACTGTTAGCGTAAACAAGAGCACGGCAGCTGGAGTAGAGGCTGAGCAGGAGTGTGTTTAGGAGTACATTAGCAGTATTGTGTAAGGAGTGTACGAGTATAGCAGAGAAAGGGGAGTGTGAGCATGTAGGAGAGAGAGCGAGGCGTGGAAGTGAATAGCAGAGAATTACAGAGCGACAGTTGGAGTTTAGGAGCGTGAGAGAGAGAGGAGGAGAGAATAATGTAGTGACGGTTAGAGGTGAGGAGCCCAGCACAGATCCCTGATAATGGCATTTTGGGCAGGGAGGTGCAAAAGCCATGTCACCAGGGCCAGAGGGGACTGTACAGGGGCCCTGCTCTGAGCCTGTGCGCCCAGCATACTGTCTGCCCTTCCCCCTGAGCAGAGCCTCAGTGCCTGGGGACAGGTGACCAGTTGCCTTAACTGACTGGAATCATGTGACGATTTGTCATACTGCCATGGGTCAGGTGACCGGGTGCTCCTCTTGGGGGTGGAGATGGGGGGAGGTGGGAGACTGGAGGTGTGGGACTAATGGTGAGGAATAGGCACTTGGCCTTAGTGTGAGAGACCTCCCTCTCTGTCTCTCTCTCTCGTTATCACCTTGGCACAATCAAAGACATACACCCAGTCTCTCTTTCTCACAGACAGACATACACACACATACACACACACACACAACCTGACCAGCATCGGTGCACCAGGTTTGGATGTATACAGCCTTTTCTATTCAGTACATTCTTTGTTTTATAACAGAGGGATTTTTTTTTTTCAAATGGAGTGCAAATATGCAAGTTCAAGATAGCTGAGTATCATTATTATTACAAAGATATGATGGGAAAGTGACAAGGGAGTCGGGGGAGGGGTTCCGCATGGTCATTTACAGTAAACTACTTTTTATATACACACCTGGTGTACGGATACTATGTACATGCTCAATGTTCAACCAGGAATTTCTTTTCTCTTTCTCTCACTCTCTCTGTTTTTTTCCTCCTCCTCCTCCTCTCTCTCTCTCTCTCTCTCTCTTTCTCAGAGCAAGTGCCTGCGGTTCGTTCTGGTTCTCTCCCTGAGGGTCGCCTCTCTGCGCGCGGGCTGTGAGCGTGGCGGCTGGGCTGGGCCGGGCCGTTAGCTGTTCTTCAGTAGCAGTCTGTCCTCGGGGCAGGAGAAGGTGAGCAGCTGGCAGGCTTCAGGGGCGACCAGGCAGCAGGAGCGCAGGTCCACACACTGAAGGGAGGCACAGCGGCGAAGCAGGGGCAGGCACTGCTCCGTCACCTTCACACAGCCTGCACACACACACGCGCACGCACGCACACACACACACACACGCGCATACAGATACAGACACACACACACACACACACACACAGACAGACATGCACAGATATAGACACAAACACACACGCACGCACGCACGCACACACACACACCACACACACAGACAGACATGCACAGATATAGACACAAACACACACGCACGCACGCACGCACGCGCACACACACACACAGACACACACAGACACAGACACACACACAAGGGTACGTGCACAAACATACATGATCACATGCAGACACACACACAGACACACAGGCACAAACAGGGAGAAGAAAAATTGGAACAAACTGTCAACACTTTGTCATTTCAATCTACATTTGGTTCAGAAATCAACATCACAAATCGGTAACCTGCAAATGGACAACCCAGAAATGATTAGATGCACTCCCCCATTAGTTCAGAAGCAGAAAGTCCATGATGGCTTCACTGTGTAACTGCGCAGCTAGCTGCAGCTACTTTTCCCTCTGCAGCCACAGGCTGAGCTGCGCAGTTGCTGTCGTGGGAAACTGCTATAATCGCACTGCAGATTCAGGCAGACTGCAGGCTCTGTTGTCCAGAGTGACTGCCTTCTCTCGCCAAGGCGTGGAATTCCCTGCCAACTAAATCGTCTTTCTATAGGAAACAAAGGCTTTCCCTGCCAGCGATTACTGCTTCACCGCAATGCATGCTAAAGACCTGCTTAATCCATCAACAAAACATATGCACATGGATTATTAAAAATAAGAGAGGAGGTAAAAAAAAATATTCTCAAAGATTTATTAGACAATGTTTTGGTGCTGAATAGCAAATACATCTGCATTAATAACAAACAACAATAATAATAATAATAATGAATTTTAGTCATAAAGCGCTTTTCTCAAAACCAGCACAACAATCAAAACCAAAAAAGCATATAAAAGCAACAGAGATAAGTCACACAGGCATAAAAGAAGAAAAGCGTAGCACACTTAATCATGCGATTTGGATTGTGCTTTTCTGACTCACCTGCCAGATTGATGTGGGTGAGACTGTCCCGGAGCGGGGATATTGGAGAGGTCAACATGTGGACCGTCTGGTCAGTGATGTTGCAGCACTGACTGAGGTCCAGCTTGGTCAAGTGGGGCAGGTAGCGCACCAGCAGGCGGGAGGAAGTGTCCGTCACCTCCAGCCCGGCCAATCGCAGCTCTGTCACATTCTGGAACCTTCCACGGCTGTCACTGTGACCTGGGGGTGGGGGAGGGGTGTCGGTCAGAAATTAATGGTATGTGAAATACTGCCTGACATGTCAAAACCTCACACCCCAAACAAAACGGGACAAAAATATCACATTTCTGGTGTGTCATGAGCTTCATCGGTTACAGGGCAAAGAACTGAATGAGCCCTATCCATGAGTGTCAAAAATACACAAAATAAACACAAAAAGATCTCTACATTGTGAGTGAATATTGAAATGAATGCATGAAAATGAGCTGTCAAGCACAGTCTTTTCTGGATCGATTAGTCCTGCCTGAAGCCCACTGGAGAGGGGAGATGTGTTGCAGACAGAGCTGGAATGTAGCTTTCTGATGAATCACACCACATCCTGTGCATTAGTGCAGGATACACACATCATGGGGACACATAGATTCATGGCATGGTATGAGATGTAGATGGAATAGTGCAGTGATGCTGGAAGGACAGGGCTTCAGTGTCTGCTTGTTTATGGTACTTCAGTGCTACTATAATTCAGGCCATTGATTGTTTAAAAGCCCATACAATTTGTTTCTGGTCGTTAAATTTGTTTACTAAACCAGCTGCAGACCGAAAGGGAAACAAAGAAATCCTGTGGACGCTGTGGCCGCTATGGCACCGTGTGGTTGTAATGGGAGAGAGGCGATGTTTTGTGACAGACCTCCACGTGAGTCAGCAGGGGGCGCCAGCAGCTCCCTCAGGTGAGAGTCCTTCAGCTCCTCTACCCTGCTGAGGTCCAGGAGACGCAGGCAAGGACAGACTGCCTGACACAGGGCTGAAACACAGGACCAGGGGCAGGCCGACACATTCAGCTCCTGCAGACCTGAGGAAATAGACATCCAGAGGTCATTACTGACACACTCAGCTCCTGCAGACCTGAGGAAACAGACATCCAGAGGACATTACTGACACACTCAGCTCCTGCAGACCTGAGGAAACAGACATCCAGAGGTCATTACTGACACACTCAGCTCCTGCAGACCTGAGGAAACAGACATCCAGAGGACATTACTGACACACTCAGCTCCTGCAGACCTGAGGAAACAGACATCCAGAGGTCATTACTGACACACTCAGCTCCTGCAGACCTGAGGAAACAGACATCCAGACAGACCTGAGGAAACAGACATCCAGAGGTCATTACTGACACATTCAGCTCCTGCAGACCTGAGGAAACAGACATCCAGAGGACATTACACACATTCAGCTCCTGGACAGCCAGAGGTCAAACAGACCCAGACACACTCAGCTCCTGCAGACCTGAGGAAACAGACATCCAGAGGTCATTACTGACACATTCAGCTCCTGCAGACCTGAGGAAACAGACATCCAGAGGTCATTACTGACACACTCAGCTCCTGCAGACCTGAGGAAACAGAAAGCTAGAGGACATTACTGACACATTCAGCTCCTGCAGACCTGAGGAAACAGAAAGCCAGAGGACATTACTGACACATTCAGCTCCTGCAGACCTGAGGAAACAGACATCCAGAGGTCATTACTGACACATTCAGCTCCTGCAGACCTGAGGAAACAGACAGCCAGAGGACATTACTGACACATTCAACTTTGCAGACTTGAGGAAACAGAAAGCCAGAGGTCATTACTGACATGCATTACTACTAACAAACTATTGAGAGAGACTACTACTGACACAGCAGTCAGTACTGACATGTACTACGAAGGAAGAGGTCATTACGGACACACAATAGTGACAGCACTCACTACAACTCACCATTACATTTATGAACTAATAACACAGCATAACAATACATTAGCTATATAATAATAATGAATTTAACATTAAGTGAAGCTAAATAATTGTCACCCTCATTTGTTTTTCTACCCCTTTCCTTTACTCTAAACTGTGTGTGTTGTTTTGCTTGCACACACACAATTCCATTCTCAACGTGTGGTTGGGTGACCTACCCTGTAAACGATTGATAAGCCACATGAGCTGCTTCTTGGAGATGTTGGTATAGCCCAGATCTAGGGAGATGGGCTGCCGTCGGATTATACCACTCAGCATCGGAGGGGTGATTGAGCGCTGCCCACTCAGGTCAATCTGAGTCCACAATCTTTTGTCACAGCACCTTGGAGAGGGAGAGGGAGCGGGAGGGGGGATACAGGGAGAGAGAAATGAGTGGAATAAGACCAAATGTGTTTAAGTGGGTAAAAGAAACTGGAGAGGAAATTCTGGTGGCCTGGTCTGCCCAGGAGCCTGTTTTATGTAGCCCATACTATTAACACTGAAACCTACACAGTTTCATCTGTATTCTGTCCCTAACATTTCTGTGAAAGAAATTCAGCAAAAGTCACCTCAAGGGGTGCATCTACTCCATAAAATGACAAGTCTACTTATGCCTATGTTTCAGTGTACACATTTTTTTGCTAAATGAACAACATTTACAAATATATGGTCGGGAAGGGAGGGAAGATGACACCGAAAGTCCACTACACTTAAAACGATGAGGTTGAGATGTCTGACACTAGAACCTCAACTTCCACGGAGCCCTAACTACTACATTTAAATTCACAATAAAGCACAAAGTTCTCCGTCTGTCCCAAACTAATCGTATCATTATAGCATCATTTTCAGCATTTTATGAGTCTGTTTCATGAAGAAGAATCAGGATCTTGGAAATACTGATGAGCTTCAATTTCATTTAATTCCCAGGCATTTGGCAGACACCCAGATCGAGAGTGACTCAAGTGGCTTACGCGCATTCACACTTATCCATGTATGCAGGTGGACATTTTACTGATGGAATTCAGGCTACATACCAAGCTCAAGGTAAGGACCACAGGAGCCTACCTGCAAACTGACATATGATCACTGATACAAGTCCAGATTCCTACACATTGCATGCTGCCCCCGACTTCAGCACCAAACAAATAACTGAAGGTGGCAGTATTCTTGCTAGACTAGAGCGATAAAATAAATGATTTTAGGAAGCAACAATAAGCAATTACCGCAACAAACGAGGCATAAATTGTGAAAAATCCTTTCTAGTTTTTATTGCACTGTGAAACTAGTTAACTGAGTGTTGATTTCTGCTTCCTGTTCATCAGATGAGAATGGTTATTGAATGGATATGGACAGCTTTCAATTTAGGACCCGGTTTAGAGTTTCCATCAGATCAGAGCTGATGGTAAGAGCTGTTAAGCTCTATTTAAATATATAAGTCTCGTATGTCTGTGAGAACATTCTCACATTTTCGTATAAGCTCATTCATTTCTGTCAGGCTGTGGTGTAGGAAAGGGATGTGACACAGCAGAAGTGACAGAGCATTTGTGGCCACGCCCCTCGTGAAAATGACAGCACATCCTGGCCCATGAGTTTGTCTCCACCTTGAGTGCATCTCCAACAGGATGCATTTGGACGGAATTCCACAAGGTGTCTCTGTAGTCACTCAACCGCGCAGGTGGCTCCAGAGCTGACAACTGCATGCACAGATACTGCACTTGATTTAGCATTGATTCTGATGCTTATGCAGGCAATGAAATGGTTAAGCCATGATTAGCCACATCCTTCAGATTTCTCACACTGCAGACCCAGAAATACCAAAGCCTAGAGCACATGAACATTTCTGCAAATCCAATTTCAGCGACATTTGTGATTAGCGCAAACAACCTGCCTCAAACAATCACATGCTATTTTACACTTTTTGCACCCAGCAACACATTTTTTTGCATGCAGTAAATGCTTTAGTAAATCAGGCCCTGAGACAATGGAGCAGTGGTTTCATTTGTCAGGCTTGTAGCCATATAATCCCTGGGTTGCCATGGCTCAGGTGTGCGGTCCTATGTGTGATGACACCGCCCACTCACCTTCAGGGGACGAGATTCACTAACAAACAGCCAGTTACTTCTGTTGAATCACTGTGCCATTCTGGCAGGGCTCGAATTTGAATCTATGACTCAAACCAAGGAATTCTCTGGTGGTGTGTCAGTAAATAACTCGATGCAGGCTAGAACCTGCTCCAATTGCCCAACCTGATTGAACCAATCAAACTGTGGGATTAGTTTCAATGAAGAATCATGTAAACTATAACCTGCAATTTAACTGTTGACATTACATGTATCCAGAGAGGCCTAATTAGAGTTTATTATTATTTTTTAAGCATTATCCTATCTATAGATATTTAATGACACAATTCAGGTGTAGTACCTTGCTCAAGGGTACAACAGCCTGGAAATCATCGTAACAACCTTTGCGTTCCAAGTCCAGTTTCTTAAGATTTCTGTCACTGTCAACAACACTTACAAAGTCATGAAGGCACAGCAAGATACTGAATACCATATATGATCACAAAGGCATTCAAAATGCAAATCAGAATGAGAGTTTTCATATTCCACAATATGCACAGAGCTCTGTGAGTGCTAAGCAATACCTATTTTTGTTTTTGAGCACATAATAGACTTTTGCATTAGATGGTATACTGTTTTCCCTTAGCAATTCACCCCTGTTTGAATCATGGGCTTCAACTGTATACTGCATGTTCTGCACATCATCGTGTTTGATCATTGCATCTCAGATGTATTTGTATCAGTTTTCATCAACCAAAATAAAATGTAAAAAAAAAGCATGAGAAGCAGGGCTTCTTCTCACCCAGTTTTCCATTTACCAACATCAGTGGACAACAGGACAAACTTTCAAAGCTGAAACCGAACGTCAGAACTGAACAATGAACAAGCATTACTATTGAAAAATGACATCCGCTGCACAAAACTGCAACCCACAGATGTCCAGGACGTTGCTCTTGTCACCACCAGACTGAAGACAAGGTAATTTGTCAGACTTCTGGACTAAATTGTCTTTTTGACTTGGTAGAGGGTGAAATTAAGGAGAGAAAACTGCAAAAAATCAACGACCCCATCCATGATGGTGCCATCTTCAAAACAGGGAATTCAAACTTATAAGTAAAACTGTAAAGCCAACAGCACTAATACATGTTATACTTTATGTAAATGGAAATGACGATACTAAAGGCTAATAAATGCTAAAGACATGGGATGTTATTGACAAATAGATGAAGCTTTGCTGACAATGAGCTACAAATTGTACAGAAAGACATTCAGGACAGATGCACAGCATACACACCAGCACTTCTATGGAAGAACTAGAATCATTGACACTGCAGGGACTGTATAACATGACAGCAATGACTTTGGAGAGAAACACTTGTATGCAACACCGATTTTAACTGAACATGTGCATTTTTCATGCTCTTACAACCAAATCCAGTTGTTTCCATTCAACAGCCACATGTTACAAACCTGAGTGTTAAGAGCTACTTTAATAATCTCCACTAAAGCGCCACTTGCTTGCGCCAAAGTTTATTGACAAACCAATAGCCTAGTTTTTTTCCCCTCCTATGCCAAACCCTCCTCCAGGGTCAACACCTACTGAAACCCTTTAGCACGAGCACATACATGTGAAGTGTGAAAGTTGCCTTTCACTCTGAGATCTGCACAGACGTGGCCGTCTGCCACGCCGAAAACTACAGCCCCTCCCCGTGTTGCATAACACTTCTTCACTTCGCAGACGCTTTTATCGGGAGTGACTTCCAAACCTGGGCGCCCAAGGGCATTCAAATGGGTTAAATTAGGGTAGCAGTGCGATGGAGAAAGGGCTATTACCACTCTGAAGAGTGAGTGGAAGTGTGGTAAGAAGAGCTACATTCAACGCGACCATCAGTCTGTTATTGGCATTATGAAGAAACAAACAAGCAAAAAAAAAAAAACCTCTCATACCTCTATTTCTGTTGGCTATATCAATAGGATTCTCGCATCAGCTGTTGTGGTTTGTCAATCTCTCAAAGCTGTGAATAGACTTACAAAGTCTATTCAAAATACCACGCAACTACAAACTGCTCTCATGTGATGTAATTATATAAACATTCTTCTTATTTCTTTAAGATTTTGTTTTTTTAATCTGGTGCACAAAATGTCAGCACATTTGACTGAACTGTCACTGTCTGCTGACTGAAAAGGCAGAGGGCGTCGACATAACCAACACTCGTCATCAATGTCGAGAGTAATCACACACACAAGCATGGTGATGAAGGGCTGGATTAAGCTTGCGACTGTAACGTCACCCCCGCAACCTGCCGAACGTGTTGGACCAACCCCCGAGGGGACCGGCGGCTCTGGCAGAAAAACAGAAACACTCACCAACGGCTCCAGGTCCGGCACACCCTCATGCAGAGACACAGCTCCCTCTGGCTGAGGTGCTGGAAGACTCTAAGCCACACGTCGCGCTGCATGACATGCGACTTGCCGCAGTCCAGCGGGAGGCAGTGCGGCTCGGGGCAGGCCGGCGGTGGCCTCACTAAGTGCCTCTCCATCTGCACGGGCCGCGGGGGCGAGGGCACGGCCGGGGGGCTGCGCTTGAGCAGCTGGGAGCGGGGCGCCAGGCGTGGGTGGAGGTTGGGGTGGGGGTGCGGGGAGGAGGCGGCCGTGGGCGGGCTCTCGGTGGAGGAGTTCGTGCTGTTGCTGGTGGGGCCCACCGCGTTCCCGCCGCCGTTGGTGCTGCTGTTCCGCTGGGGGCCCTGGCGTCCGCCGTGGGGCTTGTTTCCGCGGCTCGCCCCCTTGTTGCGGCGGTGGTTGGAGCCGGTCTGGTTCTTTTCCTGGCCGGCCGGGTCCCTCCCCCCAGCCCTGGTCCGCCCGTTTCGCGTCTCTGAGCCATTGCTGTGCTTCCCGCCGCCTTCCTGTAGGATCATGTGGGTGGAGGAGGGCGAGGGCTGGGTGGAGGACGAGAGTGGAGAGGGCGGAGGCGAGAGGGGCGGTTTCCTCCCCCTCTCCTCATCCTTGTCATCGCCTCCATCCTCCACGGCCTGTCCCTTCCGGCCGCGAGAGGGAGCATCCCCACCCCTCCGGCCCGCCCTCTCCCCGCCCCCTTCCCCTTGCTGCTCCTCGTCCTCCCCGCCCCCTCCGTCGCCATCCGAGTCGTCACTGGCGCTAAAGCCCAGCTCGGCAAGGCGGCGGTAGCGTTCGCGGTTCCGCTCCCTCGCGGCGGCCGTGCTGCCTCCCCCTCCTCCTCCTCCTCCACCACCTCCTCCCCCACGCCCGCCTCCGCTGCCGCTGTAGGGAGCCGGGGAGTTGGGCTCGGAGCTCCCGCAGGCCTCCGAGCTGGAGTGTGAGTCAGAGGCGGAGTCCGACTCGGAGCTGGAGGAGCTGGACGAGCTGCTCTCCTGCACGCGCTCCAGCAGCTGGCACATGCGCTTGAAGCGCTCCAGCTTCTCCCGCTGGTGAGAGCGCTGGTCCGTCAGCTGGCTGGCCGCCGTGGCGGCGTTGGTCTGGGACGAGGGGGCGCCCCCTCCCGTGCCCCCCGAGCCTTGGCCTGAGCCGGACGAAAAGTTTGACCCGATAAAGCCGCTCGTGTCTGAAGAGTTCATTTTTTGTTTCTAAAAAAAATAAAATAAATAAATAAAAAAGAGGGAAGACTGGGTGAGTTATGGCTGAGGAGTACATTATAAACCAGGGGTGGGCAACTACAGTGTGCAGGTTTTCCTTCCCACCGAAAACCCTGAACCACTTTATTCATTAACAGCATAATGCTATCGTCTACAGATACACTACAATAACGCACTCAGAACAGAAAAAAATATATCTACCTATATTATATACAAACACTGTGTCTTAATACATGTAATATATTAAAACACAGCCTCCAGCTGCCCTTCATTAGCTCATTAATATATTCACCCAATAAGCAAGATCATGTAAATTACTGGGCTGATTAACAGTGAAATATGCCCCTCCCTGTCCACTCCTGCAATGGACAAACTAGCAATACTTCATATATGACTCTTTGATTTTGTGTCTTTCTTTCACACCACAAGATACCTGAAAGCCTTTTATTAATGCACTGATTTGATTCAAATATACAGTCAATTTATGAACAGTGAAATAAAGCAAAATGTGTAATACATAACTGTGCTTGTTAAAATGTTATGTATATACATATACATGTGTGTATATATATATATATATATATATATATATATATATAGAGAGAGAGATATTTATCTCTATATATATGTAAAACAAATACACATACGTTTTAGAATGACTTTCTAAACTAATGACAGAAAGTAGTACCTTTTTCAAGTGTTTGTCTTTGCCTCCTTTCATCTATGAGAGGGAGAGAGAGAGAGAGAGAGAGAGAGAGAGACAAGGATCAGGGTCTCTGGAGTCTGGTCAGTGCAGTTACTGGCTAACCCTTCTCACACTCGCATTACTGAAATATGGCTGGCAGCTTTCTGCATCCCACTGGACTGGAGTAATGCTGACAACTTATTTCCATAAAAATCACTGCAGAGAATACGCTGACCTCCTTATTCCATAAAAGGCATGTCAAATATTTTTTTTAAATGGGAAGAAGGCAGTGCTGACGTTTCTACCACAGATAACATGCACTGCTCTATCCATGTTGGAAGGAAGTAAGAACATCATGACAATCAGTCCTGGCTGACGACGCTTCCAAGTCATGAAAGCTACCATTGTGTATACCTGGATATTAAAACACAGGCGGAATCCTGCAGATGATACAATGATGATACAAAGGAGAATGACTGAAAGCCTGCAGCTGATTGGCTCCCATCCACAGCCAGGAATGTTACATCATACTGCAGCTCTCAGGGGACAGACCTGAGCTCTTTTCACATGTGAACTCTGGAAAGTGTCCGGAAAATCAGGTCGTTTTCCAGAGTTGCTCTTTCACATATGTAGCAGGCAGATTGAACAGAGCAGTTGAAGACCCCGCTCCTGAACTTTTCTGAAACACTTACAACACCCTTAATTTATTGAAACAAAAACCCTGTTTCCCAGGAGAACCCTCCGGACCTCAGAGCTGGGGTCAATTCCTGTTCAGTTCAGGAAATAAACTGAAATACAACGATGAATTGAAAAGGGCCTATTAATGTCTTCCTGAAGGCTTTTCATTTCATTCACTGAATTTCAGTTTATTTCTTAATTAATGGACTTCCATGACTGCTCTTGTACTTGCATTCATCCGTGCTTATGTGGGTTACTGTGTGTGTGTGTGTGTGTGTGTGTGTGCGCACATGTCCATGCATGTATTTCAGTCTGTGCATGCAAAAAAAAAAAAAAAAGTTTTGCATGCTGATCTTATTTGTGGGCGCTTTTACTCATGGGTGTGCATACATAGCTATGCGTCTCTAAGCATGTCAGAGACCAAGCGTGCGCTCACCTTCTTTTTGGGCCCGCTGTCCTGAGGGAGCTCCTTCTCCTTCTTCCGCTTGTGGCCGTCCTGCCGACCCCCATCCTCGGAGGGGAGGGGCTTCTTTTTGTTTGGCGGGGGGTCGTCTGTCAGCTTCCACCGCCCCACCTCCCCGTTGTCCATCCTCCTCTTCCCTGTGCCGTCGCCCTGGTCCTGGGATTGGGACAGGACAAACATGAGGGGGTTATCCACGCAAAAACTGACATCGCCAAAATGACTCTTTTTCAGGAAATTAAGGAAGACACATATTAAATTATATTTTACTTACTGGCATATATTGTGATAGTTCAAATTCATGACACTTTTATTAATATGACAAACATTTTAATAATTGGCTCATAATTTATATGAAGACCCAGATTTGGGTGATATCTGTATCAGGCCATCTTGCAGCAGTCTGAAATGTAACTGCTGCAGCTGCATGACAGTTGCATTGCACTTGTGTAAAATTGTCTGTAATGACTCGAGAGAGCAACCTCTATCCATACGAGTGCGCCTGGAGTTTGGACCATTAAAACAGAGCCCTCGGTGATCTGAACACATGTCATTAGTCTCGGAGTTTGCCAGAGCACAACCGATGATGCAAGGTTTGTATTGGTGTATCATATGGGGAGGTCTTGTTCAGACACCCTTGCTGGCTGCAGTTCACGGCTCCCACTCAGCATTATGGCTCTGTGTTTCTCACCTTGCTGGTCTTGCCTTCCTTGTGACATTTGGGACACTCCCAGCAGTTTGGTATTTCATCATTTATTATCCCTTCAGCTTTACCCATCTGAAAATACAAGGAAATGGGAAATAGGTATTAACCTGCATCAGCTGCACATGTAAAACAAACCATTATGAATCTAAGCAGAAGTGTGGGTGACAATTTGAAGGGGGGGTCCAACATCCCTGGATACATCCAAATACTCAAAAAAAAATCCTACTTTTCTCCACCACTACCTCATCTCTTTCCTCCCTCCAATACATGGATATTGGAGGTAGGGAGGGAGGGAGGGAGACAGAGAGGGAGAGAAGAGTGGTGATAGTGGAGGATTCATTTATTGAGTATTGGGACACACCCTCTCTCTGCTCACAGCCCACCCTTACCCAACCAATGGCGTTCAACTTCCCTTCCATTCCATGCTCTGGGTTTATGACATCAGCCAATTCATGTTCTTATTGTCCAATAAGACAAGCCATTGTGATTGTTATTAGTTGAGGCTGTTGTGTACAGTCTGCATTCAAAATGAAAAATAAAAGTGACCCGTCCCATGCCATTTTTATCTAATAACTATTTACATTGTATTTTTCACTGCAGAACTGTCATGTGTGACAGTCTATGAGTGTTTATACCTGAATGAAAAATCAATTGTCTAAGAATGACGACAGCAGAAGAGCTGCAAATTTTTAATTGCTTCTTTTCCAGTGATGTCCTGGAATGTCTTTAGACTTCCTTTTCTCCAGGGTAAGGGAATTTTGTTCCAGTTCTTGCACATTTGGCTCGGGGTTTATTTTTCCTTTTACCCAGAACCATCACTGTGCAAGTGGAACTGAAATATGATTCTTTTTAAATGTCATTTTGAGACCAAGAAGTGCTTGTAATATTATAGAAATGAATTGATATTCATAATGTCTACCTTTTAGTAATTTGGAATACTACAAAAGCAATACCAAGCACTTAATTTTTTTTAAAGAATGAGTACTGTTGGCATTAGGGAGAAAGTAGTTTAAGAAAATGAGATGTCACAGTGGACCGGTTTTTCAACATACGACAGGAAAAAAAAAAAAAACAACAAAAACACAAAAAAGCTGACTGTTATCAAATCCAAGGAAGCTTATACAACTTCAAGGATTGCACAAGACCACGAAACCGAGTACCCTTTCAAATGCATTTTGGGATAGTTATCATACCATCAGAATCTGATGCCGTGACATCCGTATTCAAGAGAGCATGGGAGAGTGTGAGCGTTAACACCATACCCAGTGCTGCAGCAGTGCTGCAGTATGAGTGCACACAACACAGCGTTTCTGTGCTTCAGCTAGCTGATTAAATTTGGCTAACTGAAAAAAAAAAGGGCGGGCCATTAGAAATCAGCTTTAGGGGTGGGGTCGGTGAATTTCATGTGTACTAATCACAATTTTCATTGAATATGTGTAAACAATATTACAATAAATTAAACTGGTATGGTGAATCAATAGGTATTTGTTGTACACCCCACTTCCACATGTACGAAAAACAGCTCTTTTGACCAGGGAGACAGTTGGACGAGGGCCCCTCCAACCCTGGTCCTGGAGGGCCAAAGAATCTGCCTGATACTGAGAGAGAGAGAGAAAGAGAGAGGGAGAGAGAGCCTATGACAGAAGGACAGACACTGTGCTCTACGCAGAGAAAGCCTACGATAGAAGGACAGACACTGGGTAAGACACACAGGGCCAAAGACAGAAGGACAGACACTGTGCTCTACAGAGACAGAATCCAAGACAGAAGGACAGACACTGTGCTCTGCGCAGAGAAAGCCTACGATAGAAGGACAGACCACTGGGTAAGACACACAGGGCCAAAGACAGAAGGACAGACACTGTGCTCTGCGCAGAGAAAGCCTATGATAGAAGGACAGACACTGGGTAAGACACACAGGGCCAAAGACAGAAGGACAGACACTGTGCTCTACAGGGACACAACCTAAGACAGAAGGACACAAACGGACCTTCAGGCAGCCCGGGTGAATGATCTCGTTGCAGATGGTGCACTCCATGAGAGAGAGGCTGAACTTCTCCTCCTCGCTGTCCACAGTGTCCTCCTTCCCTGCCTCTCCACACGACAGACACACAGCTGTGTGCGGAAGCACTGGCTGCAGAGGGGGAGATGAGACAGTTTAGCATTAGCACTGGTTAAGGCTTAGAGGCCTACTTGGCTCATTTATACCTTTCAAAGTCAATTTATCACATCCTGTTTTGACAGTGGCATTGCACAGTGACTCAAGCCCAAATGTTGACATTCCTGTGAAAGTATTTTGCTTGGCAAAAATTACATTTACTTCTTCCTGAAATGTTTTCCCCACATACTGTGATTATAGTCTATTTTACAGACGTCATACAGCCACAGCTGATTGTGAAGTCACCAATCAAACGAGGAGGCATTCGATTTCAGACTGCCTCCATAGTCGACAATGTAACCAACTCTGCTTCATTGTTCTCACTGAAACAGGGTAGTTAAACAGGGTAGGCCTGTGCTCGAAACAGGTATTGTAAGCACCGATATATTGACAAATGATAGGTGCAGGAACAAGGACAAACATTTTGGCTGTTGGCCAGAGGGATGAACACTGAGGAAGTCCGCCAGTGAAAGGTTTGTGCTTGTCTATAAATCACCGCGAACTACACGTGTTACACATTTTGACTTTGGACCTACCCCTTTCATTGAATTTAGAGTTATGGAATGGTTATGGTTATTATTTACTTTATGAACCACAATTGGAGTGTCTCTTTGGACTCAGCCAGGTGCCAAGTGTAACTTTAAGACCATGCTTAACACTGGTGCAAATACACAGAAAAAAATAATTTTTTTCAGGAAATAAGAGGCTGTTAATCTGCTACATTAGATGTACATGTTTTAGTGTATTAAACTCAACCCTGGCAGTTAAACTAAGGTACACACACAGTGAGCCGTTGTGTAATCAGTCTGCCATAAAACACCTACGTTAATTTGGGCACACCTTTCCCCCCCCATCTGTGCTAATTCTGCATCTGTTTTCTCCTCCAGTAAAGCCCTTTACAAACTCTTCAGCCTCAGCAGAAACAGACTCAGGGTGTGATTTGAGGTTTTTAAAAATTTAAAGGATCAATAAAATTGATTACAGAAGCTTATTTTGGGTTCTGCCAGCAGTAAAAGGGGACACGGGTATAAATTAGCTCAAGGTAAATTTGCATTGGGAAGTACTTTTCCACACAGGAGTTTTTCAAGGAGGTTATTTATGTGTGGAATAGATTACTAGGACTAAAAGATGTGGATACTCTTGAGGTGTTCAAGTCAGCTGGCAAAATGCCTGTTCGCATCATTAAATTTAATTATGTTTATGTTTCTAGGTAACCAAACAGCTTAACTACCTATTGACATGACTGAGTAGACACTTCCCAAAGCCTTTTTATAACAGATTTATGTAATTTGAACAATGTACCAATTACCCTTTTTTTGCTTGTATAATGAAAATAAAACAACCCTTGGCGGCCATTTTGATTCACCAAAAACTAAACATTTGCACTGCCCCGATCTCTCAGGGACTCAATGCGATGATTTTACAGCAGTTATAAACACTAATCCATTTCATTTTCGATTGCTTATGAGTCACACACAAGACCTCTGCAAAAAAAAAAAAAAAATTAAAAAATTAAAAAACAACAATGACTTGCTTCCACACTGCAATGTAGTGTGCATATTTTCCACAATATCAGTAAATGTGGAATGTGAAGAGGATATTTAAGGAAAGCAATGGATTAAAAGAGAAAAACTGCATGGATGACTGAAAGAAGGACGTTTTAAAAATACAGTCCTGAAATATGTGTTCTCCAATATCACAAAGGTAACAGTGCGTTACTGTTGCTCACTGTGGCCAAAGGGTTCAGCAGATTAGAGTCACACGGGCCACAGATCACTCAACTCTCACTGTTAGTTTTCTAAACCTCATGTATAAATTGAGAGGCTTCCAACTGCTGCATTTCAGCCAATAGGGAGATGGCAGTATGCAGCTCAGTCACTAGGGAGCTCCAATCAGTGATCAGCGCAAGGATTCATGAGGTATTATGACATCAACAATGGGAATGTGGAGACAAGACAGTGTCCATTCAGAATTTTTGTCAGCCAGCTGCATCACTCACCGCAGTACACTGACGAAGCAGGCAAGACTGTTTCATCCTCCCAGGGCCCCCAAACTTCTTCATGTCTTTGCAGAAGTGGCACTCCCCACACTCGGTCCGCATGCAGGCCTGACAGCGGCGACACCGGGTCCGCCGCCGCCGCGCTCCCCCTAGAGCTTTACTGCCCGACATCCCTACTGCAATCAGCTGTGGAGAGGAGCGAGACAGAGAGTCAAACACACTGAGTTACAGCCCAATATGCATGCGCAGATACATATACCTGCACAGACATGTGCACGCACACACGCTCGCACGCACGCACAGTATTCGTACCTAATATCTCAACTGCAACATACTCTGCCCCACTGCAGGCTTAATTAGATGAATGCAGTTTCAGTGATATTTTAAACTGCAGTCGCATACACCAAGGCCCAGATAATCATGAAAGCAGACCATTACCATTAGGCAACCCTCAATTCAAATGCAGACCGTTCTCTATGTTCAGCTGTTTTTTCCATTCTATTCCAAGACACTGTAAGCAGTAAGAGCCTGCTCTAAAATGCCTGCCTTAAAAAGCCACGAAGATTTTTCTTGGTCCTCTTGCCAAAATAATACTGGGCTATTTGCTTGACATTTCAAGGGAAGGCTTCTGTGTCTTCATGCAGGGTACAGCAAAACAATCTGTAATTTATTTTTCTAACTCACCAAGAGCACACAAAAGAGACATTCTCTTTTGCCTACAACTAAACTGGAAGCCCTGGTGGAATGAAGAACCCTAAACGGTCAGGACCGCCAACTCAATCGCCAAGAGTAACAAAAAATTCCTCTGCATCGATATACTTTGAGGAAATGTCTGCCATTGATTATTCGTTTGCTTTCTGTTGGTCCGGGGTTCTAATCACTCGTTCTCATTCATGCCCAATACCGTACAACCAACAGAAGGTGTCCTTGTTTCACCGCATCCAGGTCCCTTGCCTACTTTCTGCTCGTCGTGTGCATGCATGCCATTTGTCGCACAGCCTACGCCTCCCACCATTTTGATCATACAAACCAACCTCAACACCTGCTTTCCCTGGGCGTTAGAAAAACATGTGCACTCATCTTATGTTGTTGTCAGCCTCGATAAATCATGAGGTCATGCATATGCATACGGCGCTGCCAATGTTTTTGAGGGCTCCCGTCTGGGCTACATCAAAAGGCTTTGATGGCACATTAGAGATAGGCACCAAATTGTGTGCCCTCTGGGACCCATTAGGAGTCAGTGGAGGCCTGCAGTGGAGAATCTTAAAATTATTATCAAAATTCATCACCGCCATTCTGTTTCAGAGGAGGGCTGTCAATCAGCCCATCACCACAGCACAATATGTAATGTGGTGGACCATGTGACCTATCTGGAGATCTGCCGGCAGGAAAGATGTCCCCGAGAGGCTCTCTGGAACTATGGATGTAAAAACGAACAAAACTGATTTTTGGGTTCAAACAGTTTGCCCTCTTGCAAAAATAATTCTGAGAAAGGGGGGGCATACTGAGAAAGGAAAGCTTTAATGTGTTCTGGACAAAAGTAAAAAGCATTTTTTAAAAGTTTTAGGTTTCGATGGAGGATGTAAAATAGGAAAGCTCGGGTGCAATCTAATTTTTTAAAAAAAAGGCAAAAGGATCAATTTTATCACTGATGCACAAACTTCATCCTCTACAGTGGGGACATGTCACTGCTATAGTGCGTATGCTCAATTTAAATTTGGTAATGAAGCGTAGCCTATTGCAAACATCTGAAATGACAGATGACAGAATGGAAAATTCAGCACAACAATCATCTATACACCACAAAAACTGTGGCAAATGCAAAAAGATATCACAAATGCCATATAGTTCATCTGTTGGAAAAACGCTAGGTTCATGGCATAGTCTTTAAACCATACATGAGGCTAGGACAGAGAAAGCAGCTGGCCAGGGAACATTAAACCCATTTCATTTTTTCCCAAAACATCCATTTATACAGCTAGACACTTACTAAGCCAATTTGGCTGAGCTACCTTGCAAGAGTGTCCTGGGTGGGAATCAAACCTGCAACCTCAGAGTTACAAGACCAGCTTCCTTGCCGTTATATACTACCCTGGTGCCCAGAGCAGAAAAAGAAAAAGAAAAAAAAAAGACATAAAGTGTGCAGCTGTCACAGCAACACGTGTTGTGAAGCACAGTACATCTCCACATGTGGCATGTTGCACATTGCTTGCCTGAGCAGAGGCTCGTCGTCCATCCCACGTCAATCACCCCGAGGGCAACTGCCATTTACAGGGAGCTCATTCCTTCTGAAGGTGAGGTAGCACGTGTTTCCAGATCACAGCGTGTATGTGGGATCCATTGAAGGACGCCAATGTAATTCGTGGCTCTGAATCGCTAACCGCACAGGCTATGCTACAGACCATGCTTACAGTGCTGAGACTGACAACAGCTACTCACAGCAGAGACCCTAAAGAGCTCCGGATGATCGCTACGCTGAAGTGAACCGGGAGCAAATGTTAGCATAGGCAGCAGTTGTGTAATTCACTGGCGGAACGCAGACTGATTCACTCCACAACTCTCACTGATGGTCAGACTAGAGAAAGATGTTCTGGATGTCTGAAGAAGGCAGGTGGAGAACTGCAAGCTGGTCATCCAAAAATGCAACATACTAACTTCTTACAACCAGTTCACTACTCTTATTCCCTTATTCACACCAGAAAAGAGCTCCAAGCACAGATAGCTCACAAAAAAACACTTGAAATGTACAAGAACATCAAAAACAAGACACCACGTTTTTACCAGAAATGTACTAGCAAAAAAAAGAAGGTGAGAGGAAATATTTTGGAAATAAAAAATCCTCACTTCATGAATGATGAAACACCGGTGAACTACTCCATCTTTACTCACAGTATGCAAAAACGATGACCATAGAGTACCAACCATCAACCAACACCTCTATCATTGCATTACCAAGCAGCAAGAAGTACAGGCTATCAATGGCAAGTTAACTTCTCAGCACTCACACCGACAAACCTTGTCAAATATGGACTACCGCACACCAGCGAAGAGGCCGCTCTTTGCTGAATCATTTCTTTGAGGATATTGCGTCTCAGGAACTCTAGGGGTCATTATGCGATTAAACAGGAAATGAAATTGTACATGAACTAAAATCAGAAACCCCACTGTTGGGCAAGACACTCCCCACTGTTTCAGAAGACGGTGCTGTCTTTGCTAGGCGCTGCCTGATTGCACTGTTGGTGGGGGCTCCTATGCGGTGGGTCAGTTAGTAAAAGGATTTTCCAAAACACAAAAGTGGCAAACAAGTCAGATATGTCATTTTCCCACTATGACTGAGCCCTCTGCAGTCACCGTGTGCAAAGGTCATCAACCCACTATGACTGTGAGTCTACAGCAACAGGCCTTACCCTCCTGCTTCAGCTGCTCAGTTCACAATGCGAAGCCTGTTCCATTTGGCGAGGCCCAACCGCTAGCAACCAGTCATTGAGTGTTCCTCAATGACAACGCACTACAGCACGGCAGCGGAAAACGGCCTGAGTGTCACTGAGAAAAGAAAATGGCGGAGGCTTGTCACCACATGAATCTAAGGACTCACGTGGACGGACCACTTCCTCATGAATCTGAGCTGAATCAGGGGAGGAGGGTCAAGCTGGAGCTGATTCCATGTTTCAATTCGGGTTGAAAGAGAGAGGAAAAAAATAAACCAACATTTCAGTTTGCATACAAAATTAGCCATCTATTCCATACTTTGCCTGCTAGCAACAGCTGACCCTCAAATACTTAATAATGTCCTATCACTTCCGTTATTTACTGGGAGTTCTTTTCAGGATATATTACATTCTAAAGACCTGACACGTCACATTCAAAAAATGGGTGGTTGTATCTAGTAAAACTTTGAATGATTTTCTTTCACTATGAAGAGGAAGAAATGGCAGGGTCACTGGAGCATTCGAAACACAATATGAGTAAAACGAGACTAACTGGGTGAAGAATACAGATATAGGCCTTGAGAAGTAGTAAGAAGTGACAAGAAACATATTACCATCTTGAAACAAGGGATCCATTGCATTTTTGTGACATGTGAAGATGAAGACCTTAAATTTTGGTGTAGTTAGCTTACACCTGTTACTATATTCCACAGAACAGAGCTTTCCACCATTTCCATTGTGTTTATGCTAAACAAATTTTGTATTTTGTAAAATTTGTATTTTTTGTCAACAGAAAAGACCTGAGATAATCAAAAATGCCATTTTTTTAAAATATTGGTAATGAAAAAAAGAGGTTGCTCGCAACTAGCACTAGCCTCACAATCTGAACTCCTCATGAGCCAGTAAAAAAATCATCCATTTCCAACAGGAGTTCTTTAGAAAGAACATGATGAATTATTTTGGTAGTTCCTGAGTGACTTGCAGATGATGCGGGTCAACTACCGAACATGCACATCTGAGCTGAAGATCATTTCAGCTCAATTCAACACACAAAAAAATAATCCAGATTCTGAAGCATTCGGGAGGCTCACAGACCAAAAGCAAATTTTCAAGACACAGCCGTTGGTCCTGCAGCTCAGCCTGCAAATCCCACCTGTGCCATTATCAGCTACGGCTGGAGGTCCACAATAGTGAAGCAATGACTGACTCTGCCTCACTGGGATAGAATAAGGGCAGAGACACTTATAGTCATCAGTCTTATCGTTCTCTAGTGGTCTCTCCAGGTCAGCTATGTGTCTGTGAGCTTCATGAACTAATCATACATTGTCTTTGCGTTTCTCCGATAATATGCGATCGACATGGCAACCGCAGTGTGGAAAAGTGTAGGAAGGCCACCTGAATATGAGATGTCACATGTCAACAGCCTACTCCTCCTAAGCCTGCAGATGACAGTGGTTTGTTTTGGGTGGGGGGAAAAATGAGAGAACATTTCAATGGAAACACTGATTCAGTCTATCACAAAATAAAACCCTCAAAAGACTAAAGCTGGCCATGCAAACATAATTGGCAAAGGGAGAAACAGAGCCTTGGGAAGCAGCTAGTTTCTGCCTCGTTTATAGCCATGTAGCCAAAATACTTAAGCAACATTGCAAGCTGTTTTATGCTGGTACCAAACTGGTTTATATAAATTTGGGGTAACTATAAATACTACATAACAAACTAGCTTTCTACATGGATAATATCTCATACTATAAGGTTGACAAAAGAGCTACAGAAAGACCTCGATTACTTGGTTCTAGTGGAGGAGGGCACCATTAATCAGATACCTAAAGGAGGTGACGGCTGACTGGATTACTGTTAACTTGAGAATATTGTTTACTTTGGGTCAGTTTCTCATCTGATAAGTGATTTCCAGTATGTCTGAAGAAAAGTAAGGCATTGGCTTTTCTGTAAACATGCATTTTAAGGGTTTTAGACATTCCATTTTTTTGCCACTTGTCACGGCTTATATCTGTCAGTATGTGGCACCTGGGGGAATACACAAGAGCCTGTCATCAGAAAGGTTTGCTGTTGTGAAAAGTCAACGATGACACAGCCAGCTAGATGACATCGCCAGCTATTGTAGTGCAAGGAATCCTAAAGGACTATGAGACCTTTTTTTTTTAATTTTTTTTTTTTTTTTTTTTAAAACAACCTGCAGTTACTCATTTCAGAAATTATCTGAGACTTACATTTGCTGGATATAGCTACACAAAAGCACTGTATTTTCCATAATTTGCAATTGACAAAATGCTCCTAAAATGACAGTGCATAATATGAATGATCACTATGAAGGTCAGCACGCTGTTTAAATCCATAGACTGAAGGTTACTACAGTCACCCGCCTGGGAACATTTCAAACATCAGTTGAATCATTTTATCCTGAGCGTAGCTGTTAATATGGCCCTGAAATTTCTTTTACATACACATGGTTTAAACTGTCCATGTGTGTATATGTCGGACCTGTGGACAGTGCCAGGTGTCATCGCACATCACTGTAGTGCAGCTGAATGTTCCATGACTTGGAGTTCGCATCACAGCAATGCTGTTACTGGCTATGGCCATTGTGGTCCATCACTCTGGGCATACCCTATTGGAAACAGAATATTCTGCAGTATATTGTCAATACATTGTAATTATCCACCCAATACATTTGGAATACAGTGCAGCATGTCACATTTCTGTAAGGGTTCTTTTGCAGTCTGTTCGGTTGTCCCTGGCTTATGGCTCTGGAGAGACTCCACTGGCCGACTGGACAAAGTGCAGCCGGAGGGAGCCAGCTGGGCAAGCAACAACTGCTGGAGACCGGAGAGGGGGAAGAATAAGAGGCTGTTAGACTGAATGGATGGAGGAGAGGAGCACATGCTTGTCTGTGGTCTCCAGGGTGAGTGATGAGACCAAAAAACAAATATGTTTGGCAATTTCCAAACCAGGAGTGAGGGGTGGGTGGGTGGGTGGGTTGGGGGGATGGTCGGGTGGGAGGGGTGGCGAAATTTGGTTCAAGTTCATAAAAAATATGATTTAGTCAGATGTCTCTGAGCAGGGCCATAAGTAAAAGGACAATGAAATTTAAGCAGAAAGAGAATGTGATCAGCTTCAGCTGTACAAAAATGACTGCAAAATGGCTCCACTCTGTAGGTCTGTAGTGTCACTACTACCACAGTACTGCTGACTCAGTTGCTCCAATAAATATCCAGTGGTATAAATGGGGTGCACAGAGTCCAAAGCCCTTTTTTGCACACAAGCAGCAAATGGGAGGATGCTATACTGGGCAATAACAATCGTTTTCATTTGTTTTCAAATGGATGCTTGTACACTGAGAAGAGGCTGTCTGCACCACAGCAGAATAACAGCTGTGAGTGGGTTCTACAGTGATATCTTCATTTTCAGGCAGCAAACCAACCAGCAACAGAACTCTAATCAAATTAGAATCCGATTTAACCATTTCCTCATTTCACAATACATACAAAGCTCCTTTGTTTCAATAAATACAAACAATGCAATGTGTGAACTGTGAACACCTGTTATAGATGTACAAAAATAAACTAGGCAATGACGATTACAACCAATTCAATCATAATTTCAGTTAACATTACTAACAATCCATTGCATGCATATCTTTCTAAGCATGTATTTTAGACAAATGATAGCACCACTCACCCACCCCCGGCCCCCCTCAGTTTTGGAGAATGTTGAGGCTTATGTACTAAACCAAAAAGTGCTGACAAATTTTCAGGGCTGGATAAGGCTGGGTCGTTTTTTTCTATGAGCGCCTCTAGCACTGTGGTAACAATGCACAACAGTGAGGAAACAGTGACGTTCCTTAATCGAACTGTGCAAAAAAAAAAAAAAAAAAAAAGTTGTATTGTGTTGTCCTGGGACTCAGATGAGTAAATGCAAGACAGATGGTGGACAGAATACAAAAACGACTTGCAGACAGAGTGCATGACAACATAATGTGTAAAAGAGACAGACAATCACTGTGAAAGAGTCTTGTAGTCTGATAAAGCGCAATCGGTAGAACAGTGAATTGAGAGATAGGTTACCACGACTGATAGGGATCCATGAGACAGCGAGAGAATAGAGTGAAGGAGAGACAAAGCCAGAGATAAAGAGAGACAGGCGGACAGAACAGACAGACCGACGGAAGGACGGACAGGGAGGGGGTTGTAAAAATGAAATGAGATGAAATCATATCTACGGGCCTACCAAAACCACAACTAAATGCACCATTTTCGTCTAAAGTTGGCGGCCTTCCTCCATGAGGTCACTAACTAATAGCCTACAATGAAAGCGTTGGCTGGATGTGGTCTGCCAATTAGCAAGTTACTTAGCTTCTGCGGCAGGTTATCAGTAAATCAAATCAACTGGCAGGCTTGCTACTTTCTTCTCATCTAAACCTACAGTCATTCACTCTGTTATTCGGAGAGCAGTGACGACCTGGCAATTTAGTGGCTACATAGCTACCCAGTTTGCTAGCTAGCTAGCTTCCTCACACGCTCTTGCTAATGCCATTTTGCCATCATACTAGCTAGCAGTGTGATTTGTATTGCAAGCAACATTACATAAAATTCCACTCATTCTCTGATAACCTTCATTAACACTTCCCCTCTCACATCCATCATAACCTCAAACGCTGTACAATACAGCCACCCAACAAACAGATAATACGCAATGGCAATGTAAAAGGAAGCTACAGCAATATAGTGCTGGCTAACATTAGCACACATGCATTAATCGAAAACTAGCAAGCTAGCAATCAATTTACACTTTCAGCTAGCTAACACTGACTAGCTACCCACCCGTCATCTCCCCACCATACTGCTCCTCAAAATGCGTTTTCCTTCCTTCCATTTTAATGATGCACTGCATCTCCTCAGAAAGTACAAATCATGAAACATCAAAGAGAATAAAATAAGCTACCAATTTCGGTAGCTAGCTACTAACCTCTTGGTGCCGAGTCGCATAGTCCTTGGTCGCGCATTAGAATTGATATTAGCTAGCGAGCTAGCTAGCTGTATGATGTGTTGTCGGGATAGTAGATAGGTTGTTTCCTTGTTTTTTCTCCAGTAGCCTTTCCTTGCTGAAAATCGTGGCTCCCGTGTGTACCGTTCACATGCGTTCCATGTTGTGTTAGCTAGAGGTTGTTGGCTGGTGGCTAGCTAGCTAGCTAACTGTTACATACTGTAAATGGAGTTAGCAAGGCGGATGTATTTAACTAGCTAGCTGAGCGCAAGACCAGTGTGATATTTTTATGCCATTCAATGATTCTTCTGCTTCTGTTTCTTTTTCAGCCTTAGCATGTTCTTGTGTGTCTGAAGAGAGAAAAGCTGAACATGGTTGAAAGACACTGTATCGTAAAATTATCGACAGTCTATAGCTTGTGTTTCAGCGGCTGATGCATCATCTTTCCAGGAGAAATGCTCAAAATGAAACAAAAAAACTCGCAGACGGATGAACGTGGCTATTGTTCTCGTTTTCTATTGTGTGTTTTGTGGTTTTATATGATTAGCTAGCTGGCTAGCTACTACAATCCAAAGAGATGTTTAATCGTTCATGCGCTCTGTGCAACATCTTGATGGCTCGTGTTCTCCATTTTTTCTTGAATAAAAATGAAATAAATAAATATAGATAGCTAGCCAGTAAATAAAAAATGGGAGGAAAAAGCATTATGGCCGCCACGGGGTCGCCCCCTCCCTTTCACCTCGTCAGTCGCGGAGCCTAGATTTTTGGGAAACGTAGTATCTTATGTCCACTTGTCCAATTTCTGCCATGTCTCCAGAAGTGATGAGAGGTTTGGAGGACTACAAAGAAAAAAAAAGGCAGAAGACTGACCCTTGACTCGCAGCCACTCGTTTGCCCCGCCCCCACCATGCGGTACCTACCAATGGTATCATGGCGCTTTGAGGCAATTGCAAAATCTGAGGCGGTGTGAGAACACCCTCACGAAGGGCGCAGTATTGTGCATTTAATGGACTGACTGAGCGAATGTGGAGTTATTTATTTGTTGATTTCGGAAAGTCTGTTACACAAATATGACATTCCCTATCAAGAAGGAACTTAAAGTACCATGATGTACCTTAGCAATTTTTTGCTCGCATGTGTGTGGCGGTAATTGATTGTTCACTTTTAATGCAGTTTGCTGCAACATGTGAATATGAAATATTTCTGTTTTTAATTGGGCGGGAGGGGGATAATTGTCCTTGTCACGCGGTTCAAAACATTCAGATGCAACATGGGAAATGTTTAAGCACAACTCAAACGTAATTCCAGGTGAGAAGACTTGAAAAACTGCACTCTAAGTTCAGGTAACAATATCGGTATCTCTCATCTGTTCATATCATTTAAGTTGCTCAATCATGTCGAGCTAAAGGTAGGAATTGATTACGATTCAGGTCAACGTTGCAGTAGCTTATTTATCTAACGTCTCCAGGTTTTTAAATAGACATGCCTTTATGATGGTCATGGGGGCCTAGGGGTGGGGCCAGGTGAAACAAGTGATCATAAGGTTATGTGAGTCATTGTGTAGGAGTAAATACTTCTCTATTAGTTTGATAATGCTTAACAATTTCAGTAACTCTGAATGACTCACCCTCACTTTTTAAGTCGTCTTGCATTGAAGTCCAATTTCTCTTTTATTCATGTTTGTGCTGAAATTGCTAATTTACTACATAAATGAATACATACATGAATTGCTTCTGAAATTAAGATGTAGCTATGTGGTGGTGAAGTAGCAAGGTAATTTGTTACTGTTTCATATCGAGAATGTTTTTAACCGCAGAATAAGCAGTCTTGAATCGCAGGTTTTTAATGTTTCCAGTTGGAGGTGTTGTACAGTGATGAAGTTTCTGAACCTCTTTCATCCCCAAATAAAGCTCAGTCGTGTTTCCTTTCTGACCAATCCTCAACGCTGTTCAGTTGTCGTCAGTGAGCCTGTGAAGTGAGCTTGTGAACACCACAGGTGACTATGGTTTCTTTTCAGGTTCTGTAGAGAGAGTGCCTTTGGGTATGCTGATGATACATCAGCACAGAATTTCAGCAGTTTTATTTAGATCTAACAGTTTGCACAGTAGCACGAAGGAAATCCGTTGCTTTTCAAAAGGTTTTTACTGAAGATACCCCTCACCCCTGCCTTATAACTTTGACAGGAAGTCTGTGGAGGGTTTGCCCATTGAGAATCGGAGTGGGTGATTGTGGGATAGATGTCCTCCACTGGTTTAAAATCTAATAAACTTCTGTCTCCTGCATTACTGTACCACCAGTGACATTAACCAGAGTCTCATGTCAGTATCTAAATTGCTAAACCGAAAATCTGAGCTTTAATGCCTGATGTTCACTCTTCTAATCATTTGGTGCGATTCTCATCTGGTGTGCACTCTGCACAGCGCATCGTTAAGATATTTCTTCAGCTGGGCACCACCATTTTGTGTCCATCTGCCATTTTCTGCACAGAGGGGATGTTTGATTCGGCAGGCTTTGTGTTGCCTTCTGGCCTGCCTGCATGTCTTTATCTTGTGCTTAGATGGTTTCTTTTTAGCATTAGCCTCTACAACATTTATTGTTGATGCACATTAGATAATGCTAGTCTATTCACCACACCCCTCACCCCTCTATTCACCACACACCCCACCCCCATTTTAGTTTTCTGCTGTCTACTCTCTCTTGGTTGCAAGGCTTTATTTATAGCTTTGGCATGGGTTAAGGCTTTGCTCTGCAGCATTCTTTTGGACAGAGCTCTTTTTCCAGACTTGCTACCAACAGGTCTCTAATCATTTCATCATAAAGTGGTCCGTAATACCTGTAGTTTTCATCTAATGCATACAAAGATGAATCTAATCTGTCATTGACCTGTGGAAGTCTGGCAGAATTGGACCCTGTTATTATGATGTCACCACATCTTGCCTTGTCCTGTGGATCTTCATTCTTTTTGTAGTTCCTGTCATTTAAGGATATCATCTACCTCTTGTCATGCACATCATACAAGCATGTCTGCTTGGATTTGCTGCTGTGAAGTGTGGTTGGCCAGTCACTTTAAAACTGTCTGGCCACTTCTCCCGATGCCGTGGAGAGGGGAAGCGGAATGGTTCTTGAGTAGACCTGGAATTGTGCCACCGCTGTGTTGTCAACATCCATCTTACCTCAGCTTTTTCACCAAGTCCTAGCTGATCCTTTTTTATATATATCCTTTTCTTTGCCAAGTGGTATCTGTGGGCCTGTCCCATTGTTGCAAAGTCCTCCATAAGTTTAGATGAGTGCAGAAATGTTCACGCAGCAGTCCACCAGCATGCAGCAGTCCACCGGCCGAGCTGCGTAGCATTTAGCCGCGGGAGGACACTTCACTGGCCTTGTGGTGCAGGCAGACCGCAGGTGGACAATCAACCAGACGTGTGTGAAGAGACTTGGACGAACCGCCAGACCCAACCGTTTCTCCCTTGGCGACAGTGCTGCTTTAGTACGCTGTGGCTAACGACCACACTTGGCACTGAAATGTGTAAGTTTTATCTGGAGGAGGCAGGCTGTCCACACTCTGGAATAGTCTCAGTAGGACCGACTACCTGGTGTGACAGGGCAGTATTAGGTATTAAATTCCCTTAAATGCTCTCTTTATGCAAGGAACATCCTAATTAATCTTAAATATGAAACCATATGGAATCCAGTGTAAAAGTATTAAATTTTTGGCCGTACACAAAATAAACACCTTATTCTTTAATATTTTTGTGGGACATTTAATTCTATGGTAACATCTTGTGAAAATCAAGGATAAAATGAATGACAATTAGAGGACTGTATTTGGAAGCAAAGGGCGTGGTCTCTGAACTTGTTCTTGGACATTTCCTCTGACAGCACAGAGATACTCAGCAGATGCGTAAGCTCTGTTTACGGGAGGATCTGGTTTTGTTTCCATATCTGTTTCCTTTGGTTTTTGATTTCATCCTCCAACTATCATGATTTATATGTCATACATTGTTTTTTTTTTTTTTTTTTTTTTTTTTTTTTTTTTTAGAATTCGGTTCATTCTAAGATGTGCTAATTTATTCATTCTCTGTCTCTCCTGTTCTGCAATGTCACAAACTCACCAGACTCACTCTTCAACTTTTCATGCACTGTAACCACTCTTGGGTCCCACCCACACAACTCTCGCACATACCTGTACAACTGGAATTACCTTCACACACCTGGAACATTTCACAACCTCAACTCAACAACAATTCAATTTCACAATGATCTCTTCAACGTAGGAGCACGTTTTCCAAACAAGACTCAGACAACTTAAGGTAAGTTGGTAAAACTGAATTTTTCTTTGGTCTCCAAGTTGAAATGTATAGAAAAAGCCATTAGAGTATTATTTTATAGTAGATGTAATTATATTTGTTTCACTTTGGTTAAGGGGGTCCTACAGCCTACTGTTTTTATTCCAGGTGATTCATTATCATTGTATCCAGAGAAGAATTTGATGACTATACGTCAATGAATCATGTCCATGATAATTAACAAAGGGAACAAAAAAAAAAAATAGAATTGGATGGCTTTCTGGCAGGGTCCCCAGTACCGCACCAATGTTGCATCAAATGCAGCTCATGATCGTCACCATCTTTTAGCCAAGACTACCTTCTGTTCAATAATGGAGCGTAAGACAGGGTTGCCATGGTGAACAATTTTAAGGGTTGTTCAGAAATGCCTCTGCAATTTGATTTTAAAAAGTTGACCTAAATATAGCAAATGAAGGAAAATTGTTCAATTCATGATGTTGGCTGTTCTAATTGACAAAAGTATGTTTTTGTACTGAGAATATTATAGAATTGCAGGTTGTAATAGAAGCTATTTTTTTATATTCCTTGCAATTTTTGCAAGTTCCCAAAAACTTTTTGCCACAGAAATTTGGAAATGTATATACATTTTCCAGAAGAGAGAGAATGTATTGGTCAAAGACAAAAAAATTATTTAATTAGTGATTGTAAGTTAAAATGTACTGACATCTACCTAATATACATTTTTCTAATTAATTCCAGAAACTATGTTAATACTGAAAATAAAAGGTATGACAAGATGCAATAGTATACCTGAGTAAAGGGCTCTTTTGAACTAAATTTCTTTTTCACTTCCTAAATTTGAAAATATTGCCAGTTTTCCAGAGGGGAAAAAAACCCAAACCCATTCAGTACTGAAAAACTGTGCAACACTTTGCATCTTCTTTAAAAAGGGAAGTCAAGAACGGATTAGACAGTAACAACAAAACATGATGTAGTACTTTTAGAGGGGGGGAAAGAGAATTTCTAAAGAATCCAGACCAGACAGGGTTTCCATGAAAATATTGAATATTGTTCATATGCACTCCCATAAATTCATTTATCTTGTGACAGTAATAGTTGCAGGTATAGATGTAATTTTGGGGGTTGATTGAAAACACACCTCCCCCCCACCTCCACCCCCAATTTCGTGGGTAAAAATTGTGATTAAATTGTGTCCAAAGCTGTCCGTGAGAACCCAGAACATTCCACCCATATGTTCCCAAAAGTTACACCCTTGTGAGTAAATATTGCTGGAAGCTACAATTACAGGTGCCATACCTAATTAAACAGCCCCAATGAGCAGCAATGAAACAGTAAGTCTATGAAAACATTGTGTAATGTTTTCCCAATTACATATGTAAAGTTAATGGTATCATGTCACATTTCAAAACAGGAAAGTGATTGCATGCCATAGTTAGGACTTTTGGCAGAAAGGCAGAATGGTGTGTCAGTGGTAGCACTTGGTAATACGTTGTCTAAAACAGTGTCATCAAACGGCCTCGACAAGCAGGGTGTGCTGGGTTTAGCGCTCGACCGATCCATTAAAGCAACTTGATTTTCATCGTTTACTACCCCTCATCTGATTTCTCGATCTGAACTGGTTGTAGATTTCCAGGTGAAAACAAAAAGCAGGAGGACCTGCAGCTGTCCAGGACCAGAACTGAGGACCAGTGGTCTAGTCTGCAGGTTGTGAGTAGGTACATCAGAGCATGGGTGTCACTACTGGGCCTAAGGTGTGGGAGGTTGGGGGGCAGTGCGCTGGGGCATGCCTGTTTCAAATAAATCACACTTCTGTGAATTAATGGAATGACCAAAGTGACACCCCTAGGTAACTGAATTTGAGGGGGTGGTCCATTCGCGAATCTTGCTCCTGGGCCCATCATGGCCTTGTCACCCAAGTGCATCAGAGGTTGTGTTATACTTTATCTGCATTGTTTGTCTAGACAGATTAAAGTAAAGTAGTTTGAACTAGACTGGCAAAACTAGACTAATAAAAAAAAAAAAAAAAACTCCTAAATACTGCTACATGTTTGCTAATATGAAGTCATTTAAGTTGAAATTGTTGGCTTTATTGTCTGTTTAAGTCCTCATGAGTCATAATGAAATCAGCATTGGTTTGTAACGCTTTTGTGGGTTTATAAACAGATGTATCATGTACCTAAGTATGTGACAAAGTGACACGTGTAATGGGCTTGTCTCTCAGATGAGACTGAGAGCTCATGTAACCTAATCTGGCCGATCTGAAAGTATCAGTGAGGAGGAAACCACGAAGAAAGTGCACTGTAATCTCCCTGTTCCAGAACACAAGGGATCAGTGAAACTGTCAGAGATGGTGCTAAATACCGGTGTGTTGCCACCAGTGCTGGCTACTCTGACACTTTAGCCCAGAGGAGGTCTTGGACACCTTGCTCTCTTTCTGGATCCTATAGTCCTTCACTGTGCTGTTATGCGTTTTATAGAAATCATCCAACAACAGGTCTGACCACCTTTGAATTTCTCCTTTAAGCTGAGCTGGTGTTAATGGCCACTCATTTGCCAACTATTCCAGACTTTCAGAAAACTCATTAATGATGGTGATGACCTCACATTGCCAGGATTTTAATCCAACCTGAGAGGGGAAAAAACTTGATCTGTTATACACAGACTGAATAAACAACATGTGCGTCTATTTGACATCAAAGACCCCACAAACTTGGCTTTGGCACTGAAACCCTCTGCAGCTCTTACTGTAATTGCGCTACCACACTGTCCTTAAGCTGGACACACTCAAAAAATTCTGCTATACTCCATTCCATCAATCACTCTGCACTGTGCCCTCTGTTTGTAAGGACAAAAACTCTAATATCTATAGTGAGCAAGTCAGAGAAGAAAGTGCTGAAGTTGGGAAGTTACCTACAGAGCTGTGTTCAACTAAATCAGGCCTTCAGGTAATGGAAATTGTCCTGAACTGGTAGGTTTGCCATGGCAACACTTGGTCATGTAACACCTTCTTGAAAGCAGGGAGATGTAGACGGATATTGTCCTTATTCACCACAGTGCTGGGAGTTCAAGTGTGCCATAAAAGCACTCAGCAGTCGCATTGTAACACAGTAGTGCATATGAGCTGGACTAAGACTCCAAAGAGAGAGGAGAGGAGGTTTGGCTAAATGCATATTGCTCTCATTTTCATAAAGTAGGGATTTATTTTTTCATAAAAATGGATTTATTCACACCCATGCACTTGCTATAAACACACCAAAAAAAAAAAGCTTATAATTGTGTTGTCTGCTCAGTTTCCTGAAATAGTGAGTGAATAAATGTGAATCTTGCATTCAATTTTTTTTTGCCCCCACTCGAATTGAGATAATCAACCCGTCCCCACTGCAAACCGCCCCCATGGGACTCAGACAGAGGCAGCTGCACCCATGACTGCTATGGTCCACGTGGCGACTGGCCCTTCTCAGTTTTTACCACTGTAGATGTTACTCCAGTCACATACTAGCAATGCCAATGGAGCAATGCAGAGTCAAATTATGCAGGTGTCCAACTGCATGTGAAGTTGCCAGAGAGCAATGGGACAGGTTTTATTCTGGCTTTCCCCCTTTGCCCCCCCGCCCCCAGAGAGGCTCAGCTAATTGTTACCTTGCCCATTGTGGACCTTCAGCCACAGGTTGAACTCCTAGCAAAGCTGCACAACAAACATGAGACTTTTGTGTGTGACCCAAGGCTAACATGTGAGTTTGTGACGCAATTAAAGGCAGCCAAGAATTGAGAAGAGAAGTATTTTAAGGAAGGGAGGCATGTATCCTCTTTAAGACAATGGAATCCATGAAGCATCTAATTGTGAGTGCTGATCAGAGATCAGTTGTGCCTTTTTACTAACAATGAATACGGTTTGAATGTGGACTTGGGAAACCTGATCCCAGATCAGCACTTGTACCCTGAGATGCTTTGTGAATATAGGCCCTAATGATACTTATGAAATTTACATTTTTGCTACATCCCACAGAGAGAAAGAAATTTGGCTCCCAATAGGTGTTTACATTCATGGTAGGGACACAGAAACGTGTATGCGTGGCTCAGTTTGAAACATTTCTTATGTAAATCGTATATGAAATGAGCCTGCGCAGTGCTAACAGTGCTTCCATCGTTAAAGACATATGAAAGGCCCTCAGGAGTTATCTTGCATAACAATGCTTAAGACTGACACTTGTGTTAGATAAACATGCTGTCATGGAATGCAGTCAGACGAGAGTTTTTTTTTTTTTTTTTTTTTGGGGCTGGACTTTTAGCATTCTGGAAAAGTAGGGCACAAGGCAGCACCATTGGGAGGAGCGGGTGCATTTTGATTCGCTGTTTAGTGGAAAATTTCTTTACCCCTGGCACAGCTCTTTCCTATGTGTCTAGGGGATGGGGTTTTGCCAGAAAGTAATTTGCGAGGATTTCCAACACGCAATCATGCTTCTGGGGTAGCGGTTTAACATTTTTAAATGTGTAATTATATAACCCGAAAACAAATTTATTTGAATTTTTTTGGAGTGATTGATTATTTTGATAATTTTGCAAATAACTTAACTTTTTACACAGCTAGCTATGCTATCCTATTGTCAGTAATTTTACAGGCCAAAAATCTGCTAATTAGGCTAATATTACTGTCTTACACACTGGGAAGGTGACGGCTATGCCCATAGCAAGCTACAGGCCATAAATTAGGATATTTTCCATAGTGGCTTTATTCTTTGGAAAAGAGATGAACCACACAGCTGGTTAAAATGTACTCATCTAGCTGGACATTTTAATGTTTTGCATTTTGATTTTGAAGAAATGTTTCTGAATGTGTCACATTTGTCATCTCATTTTACTGAACAAAGCAGCCAGACTCTAGACAATTAAATGACATCTCCCATGAAAAAAGTAAGTCCTCAGAATTAGAAAGGATTTCCCTTGAGTTTCAATTAGCAGTGTGGATCTTGGTCAGCCTCACTAGCTTCTCATTCCAATATGGTAGAATTTTACCGGGATTACTGTACAAATAAAGCAATGATCACTCACTACCTCTGACAAATGACCAATCACATTCTTATGAGGGTGGGCACAGTGCCTGAGGGCTGGGTGCATGAATGGATGAGACCACCCAACTAAACCCACCATCTGGGATCTGCTGGCACCAATCAGATTACAGAAAGCCAGATGAAGATCTGTTAAAAAGTTGGCAAGACACATTGAGCAGTTGAAAATCTGACTAAGCCATGGTATGTCTTGTGGTGTTGAATTCATCCATTATCCTGTGGGTATAGGTATGTTCCACTAAAACTGTAAATATGGATTTATAATATTTTTCCTGAAAAGTGGTAAGCGCCTTACTGTGTTGGAAGTACAATATTAACCATCTATGCAAAGGCATTAAAAAAAAGGTTGGTCAAAGTTGATTCAGGGTTTATTTTCCTTCATCAAACCACATTGGTTATTGTATCTGTTTTTCAGTAATGACCTGGGAAATCAAAGTGAACAGAGAATGAAAGGGATTGTGTAAGAGACCAGATACAGCCGCGTTACTTCATACATTACAGGCTGTCTTTATCGGGATGGGTAGCGTCTTACAACATCAGGCATCTTTTGCATGCCATTGACATCACATCAGCCATGTGTCTTGATCACAGGAGGTGTAGTTATCTGAAGGCTGTTCTGAAGCATGGAGGCGTCTGTCCCTCCAGTTTCATATTATTCGTACTCCAGGTACTTGTTTAATGATTGCTTAAGGTAACAACAAATTCACTTTTTACAAAAAAACAAAAAAAAAACATACCTGACAAGGTTAGGCACATTCTCCCAAGCTTGTCATTAACAAGTTAATCTTTATCTTTATTACATCTTCAAAGATAGTTTCTCAACTTTTGTTAAGAGTATTAAGAAGCAGCAGGAGTTTTAGAGGATGAAAAATGATATGGTCAACAACAAGCGTGTGTGAAATGCAATCACTGACAAACGAAATAAACAAAGTATGCACCTTTTGACCAACCCCACAGAAGAGTGGAGTTATAAACACATTGTCTGAAATAAATCGGATACAGTACAGATTTTTATTTCAAAACAGTGTATGTTGCAGAGTGTGTCGTATGTTACAAATGACACAATGTCATGTAAGGGTACTCTGGCACACAAAAATCTTCCTGACTTTTCTGATTTTCTCAATGTTGGCTTTTTTGTGGAAATTGTTACAGTAATCATGGCTCCCACAGATCCTTGAAAACCTTAATAGTGCTTGATTTTCTGTGAAACATTCAAGGCAGCAAAATCATGTTTAATTTTGTACTGAGCTTGATTTTCAACCAGTTCATGAATTTTGCAAAACTCAAAAAAATGTACATGCCACAATTTAATGACACTGACAATCTGTAATCTCAATGCACAAATATATGTCTTATAAACGGGTTACATTATGAAGGGTTTTCAAAAATGTCTCCCTTTTGTTTTTCATAAAATCTTTCATAATCCTATGCCAGGTCCTTTCAAAAGCCCTTCAGCTCTTCACTGGAAAACACTGAAGGAAAACCTTGAGCCATTTTGTCACATGGTTAGTCAACACAGTGAAGAGCAGGAGGAAATCAAGAGGCAAAACTGCTTTTTTTTTTTTTATAAACAGTACAATGGTTCTCTCTGTTCCTGATTTCCTCAGAATGGCGGAATCCGGGAACCCACTGATGATGTTCACTGAGCAGGAGCTGACCTGCTCCATTTGCTTGGACCTGTTCAGCGACCCCGTCTCCACACCCTGCGGCCACAACTTCTGCCAGAGCTGCATAGGCGGCTACTGGGCCTCCAGCGCCATCTGCAGCTGTCCGCTGTGCAAGCGGCAGTTCAGCGAGCGGCCGGAGCTCAGCATCAACCGCGTCTTCGCCCAGATCGCCGACAAGTTCAAGGAGTCGCGGTTTGGGCCCCTTGGGGACCTGGAGCCGGCGAAGGGGACCGACAATGGCCACCCAGGGCCCGTGGACGTCACGTGCGATGTCTGCACGGGGAGGAAGTCGCTGGCCGTCAAGTCCTGCCTCACCTGCACGGCCTCGTACTGCGAGAGCCATGTGAGGCCTCACCTGGAGGCCCCATGCTACACCCACCACCAGCTGCTGGAGCCCCATGAGGCTCTGCGGGGGCGCACCTGCCCCACTCACCATCGCCTCCTAGAGGTGTACTGCCGCACTGACCAGACCTGCATCTGCGCCATCTGTGTGCTGGAGGAACACCGCACCCACAGGACCGTATCCGTACAGACGGAGAGGGTGATGAAGCAGGTGAACACACGCTGGCTTGAATCTGAACGCAAACACACTTTGGGATGGCATTACATCTGTTTTAATCCCATACATACACATACATCATGGACATGTAATTTGCAGTAAAACAGAATTGTAATTCCTGGTCTGCCCTGTATTTCAACCTGCTCCACACACTGCTTTTGTGTGTATGTAATTTTACACATTCAGAGTTTGCTGCTGTATTTTATAAAATCTTATCTGTCTCCATTTTAGAGGGATTTTAGATGAACACCCCAAAGATGAAGGTTATTCATTCATTTTCTTACAATGATAAAAATGTCGTTTTGCCCGACAAATACGTCTCATCTGCCACATCTGTGACCAGGTCAGAGTAGTCTATAAAATGGACTCAACAAAGCCTCCTTTAAAGAATGAATCCGATGAAACGGTTATGCCATTATGAATATGAGCGTAAAACTCATTGTCACGGATTGATCGAAGGCCTTGCCGAGCCTTTTTCATGGACCGCTTGAGTCTGGACACAGATGCTGCGGATTAAACATTGTTGTGGGATCAAAAGAAGTTTCTGGAGGTAAGAATACATGAATAAATAACCTTCATATTTTGTTTCAAGTGTACCCTCTCGTGACACTGGAGTGGACTGACAAGGGGAGTGCTTCATGTCTTATTGTAGTTTATTTTTTTATTTATTTTTTACAATTGTCTGACACTTAACAAAACTGTGTGTGTGTGTGTGTGTGCGTATGTTTTTGAAAGAAACTCCTTGGAAAGACCGAGTCAGACATACAAAGCAGGATCAAGGAGAAGACGATACGACTAACTGAACTCAATCGCAAACTGCAATCTCTCAGGGTGAGCACCTGCTAGATGAATTTAGAATCATGTTGTGAAATGCTTGACAAAATAAGGTCTGTTATATAAAATGAATAAACATGAATATATACGGTGTGAATGTTTTGGCTGGTGTATGCTAACTAGAGCATTACTGCCTAAATAATGGGCTGAATATAAAAAATAAGGTACATTAACGCATGTTCAATTTCATGTTGTTTTTCAGTTTTGTTATTCCAGTTCAATCTGAGTTGTTGTTGTCCATGCCTGCTCATTTTTCAGGAAGTTCACAATGTTCGATGAACCTAGTGTTTCAATACTTACATTTGTAACATTCTTGAAATGACGCTAAATGATAACCATCAGGCACATTACCAGTAGCTTTATTGTATGTCAGGTGCTTGGAATGTTTTTTTCCTCTGAGCCATACTCTGATAGAGCTTGTTTGGAACAGTCAATCTAAAAAAAAATGTGGATACCGTTTGACGGAACATTCTTATCATGTTCTCCCACAATCGTATGGGAATCTAATCTAATTTTTGCCAGCGATTTTAGTCATATAGTGTTCCGACCAAACTTTGCCATTCACATAGCCATGACATTGACAGTATGTAGCATTTGCTTTTAGGGCTACACTATATTTTCTTGTCCAAAATAACTCAGACATCTGATAATTGTTTTTGGCATATAATTCACCTATACAGCTTGGTGTTTTACCGAAACAGTCAAGTAAGTAAACTGCCGATGCTCAGTCTTGGAATCAAACCCTAAAACGTGGTTGTCATGGGTCGTAGACCTGACTCCTGTGTAGGGCACTGCCAATGCCATCAGGAAAGCTATTTCGCCTGAAATGTTTAGCTGTAAAAACAGACCCTTTTTTAGGTTTTTAAACACACTGACGATCGGCTGGTTCTGTCCTGCAGAGCTTTGCCCAGGGTGAGCTATCGGAGGTTGAGCAGATCCTGGCGGATATGACCCGGGCGGTGGAGAGGATCCGGGCCGAGCTGGTGGGGGGCATCGAGGAGAAGCAGTCGGCCGTGTTGGGCCGAGGCCAGGAGCTGGTGTCCCAGCTTGAGGGGGACCTTGGGCAGCTCCAGCAGCACAAAGCCAGCCTGGAGACCCTGGCCGCTTCTGAGGATCACATCAACTTCCTGAAGGTGAGGCCGTCACTTCCTGTTTTTGATCAGGGGACCAGGGTTGGAGGCCCACTCTCCAGCCAAACTTACTTCCTGTTCCTGATGTCACTCGAAGACCCGTTTAGAAAGCAATGCTCCCTCATTAGCTCAGTAATTTTATATGCAGGGTCGCTGCATCACGTTTGTAATATTTACAAAAAATAAAAACCAGTGTGCGTGGGAAATTAGTTTTAAGACTTGCGTTGACTTGGGTCATTGTGCAACACCATTGTTAAACTTCAGGTTTCTGCAGATCACTGAAAGGTGTCAGGATAAGTCAAGTTGGCCTGTAACATTAGTGAAAGGAGAATGAAGGCTTCATGGCACCAATAGGTGGAGCTACCATATACAGGCAGTGCCTGTTTGAGCTGAGCTAACTGATCGCTTTGCTTCGCTGTGGAGAACAAAATGTTTTCATTGGTTCAAAGAATTTTTTTGACTGACAGCTCACCGTTGGTTCACCCTCTCTCAAAAGGTAAAAAGGTATTTAGGAAGAATATTTATTGTCGATCATAATGGTGATATAATTCATCTGTGTAAAACATATTGTCATGAATGATCCTAAATGTTTTTTTTTTTTTTTTTTATTATTATCATTGCTCATATGCACCGCCTCTCTCTCCTGTCAGAGTATTGATGCAGTCACCACCCTCTGTACAGACGACAGCGAGGAGTACCCGGAGCCGGAGCAGCTGGAGCTACACCTGCCCCTGGGAGACGCTAAGAGGACCCTGGGGGAGCTGAGAGATAAGCTGGAGGACATCCACATGGGGGAGGTGCGGGGTCATCGCTCCGGTAAGCCTCGCCCTGCTTTCGGTGTTCTGAGACACACCCACTGTCTGTCCCTGTAACTTAGGGGCTGCTGGATCAGATGAAGACATTACCTCATGGCAAGAATCAAATATTATTATTTATACTTTTTACATGGATGAGGGCATCTCTAAAGACACTGTCTAAAGAATATGGATAGTATTGTTTACATTTTTGGCCTCTGCCTCCTGCAGTCCGATTGGTTGCTACAGATTTCTGATGCTGCCTTTGGTTGGCTGGGGTGATTTATTTGATTGTTTTAGGCACCCAACTCTCAATACCCATGATTGATCAGAAGTAGATCTGAACCTTTGGAAGATTACCAAAGTCCTTCTCCAGGAGTTTAGCAGAGATATACCATACCAGAGTGAGACACCAATCCGGCTAACTGATGAGTTACTCAAACAGACAACACTGAATGGAGTATCCAGCTGACTCATCTTGTTATGGGAAAACATACTTACTAACAGGGCATGAGAATACTGATTACCAAATTATGAATGGGGAACCACTGGAGGGTTGTGGGAGGGGTTGAGGTAGGTGCTATGTGACCCAAACCAAGTGCATGAATTTGTTTTGACATATGTTAGAAGCATTTTAATTTCCGCCATGCCAGGTTCGATTGTAATAAGGGGTGGGTCATAGGCAGTGTGTTTTCTTAAATGGGCTGCGAGGTCAGAAAGCTTGGGAACCACTGCACTGGAGGGCAAATCTGGTTCCTTTATAGGAGTGACGTAGGAGCTATTTTTGTTTTGCCTTGTGTGAAAATAAAATAGCTACATAAAGAAAGACATAGCCTAAGTGGACAGGACTGTAGACTGACAAATCAAATTAGCCAGAATCCATCAGGGGTATGTGCAGACCGGAATAAAAATGTGGTTTGAGGTTATTGACCTTGAAATTGCATGAACACAAGATGAAATGGCTGTTTGCAACATTCTCAGCAGTGGATGTATAAAGAACTGCCAAATGATTTAAAGAGATAAGTCATTTTTTGGGTCCAAATTTAATCAGTTAAATATCGAGCCTGAACCCTAACCTAAATAACCAAACATTAGCTTTATTTAACATAATTTTAAATATTGCTGGTAATTAACATAATGACTTAAGTGATTAATGTTAAATTAACAATTATTGTTTACTTTGAAGCACATTTTATCCTCGCATTTCTTTTGAGTGTGTGTTTGAACATTTGAATACTCATGTATGCTGCATGTATCCCATGATGCTCCAGTGTCCCTGCCAGAGAGTGAGAGTGTGGCAAGTCTGCAGACCTTGAGGAGGAAGGAGTGGTCACTAAGAGGTGAGAGTCCCTCACATAAGTGAATGTTTGTTTGATTAATTGTACTTGTTTGAGAATTAATATACAACACAGTCAAACATATCCCAGAGTACATAATGTAATGATGAACTTGAAACAAGCAGATAATGTTATATCTTTTGTTGTCAGGTGGGCAGAAATGGCACAAATGCTTTAGCCCATAACACATATTCACAAACACATAAACATACAGGCAGACTGTTGGAGAATGTCATCATCCTCCTCATCGTCATTAAATTATCCTGTTCCTATTTCCCTGTTTGTTTACAGATCTCAGAAGAATGCGCCCCGGATCAGGTATGTAAGATGAGCAGCGATTCACAAACTAAAAACTTTTGTTGATCATCAAATTCATTTCACTGCACATACATCAATATTTTCCCTACCTCTTCTGAAACTTTTTCCCTTGAGAGAGGCTACCTCTCATTTTATGATTATATTCCCTTATAAATGACAGTCATCTCAATTAATTCAGACTGATTCCTTTAGCAAAAGCTTAAAATATATCAAGTCATTAATTTCTTTATTTTTTGGATATTCTTGACAGAATTTGATAGATGGCTATAAATTGCTTTGAGACTTTTTGATGATTAATTGTCAAAATGGTTTTAGCTTTCTTTCTTGAAAACAGCGCCACTTCTCAGCTGATGTATCAGAAAATAAGATGAAAACCATAAGTCAAGTCACGTCAGCTTTATTGTGACTTCCACAATATGTTATAAATATACAGAGGTGTGAAATAATGTTTCTCCTCATCCCTCGGTGCTACATATATGGCAGACATGATACAGACAATACAGCTTTGTACAATAACAATAACTACTTCTACTACAATAAATATAAAGGAAAATATATATAAATATACAAAACAACACAACTGTAAAGGAACCTTCAACATCCTAAGCAGGGTGTAATGAGAATCCTGTGGGCACCTGGCCCAGGTAGAGCCACAGCTCTTTACTCAAACTTACCTTATGTCTTTCAGGAATAAAGAAGGTCCGTGCTTTCGCAGGTGAGTTCTCTGCTCCTCCAAAAAAATGCCCCTTTTCTATGAAAAATGCTCCTCTCTGTCCATCTCTGAATGTACTGTAAGGCCGTACTTTATAAACCATGAGCTTCTCTCCGTTTCCAGATGACATCAATCTGAATCCGGTGACCGCCTACCCCTTCCTGATCCTGTCTGATGACCGAAAGCAGGTGAAAAGGGGAGAGAAGCTGCAGTTCTACAGGAACAGCTCTCAGCGGTATGACGTCTGGTCCTGTGTGCTGGCTAAGGAAGGATTCACCTCGGGGAAACACTACTGGGAGGTGAGACGCTGCTAATTGAGTCACACTTCTATACCTCGGAGGTGAAGAACGCTCCTGGAGGAATGGAGAATGTATGCAGGTGTTTTCCTTGGCACCAGTTACCTTTATTCAATTAGATCATTGGCTGTATATGCCAACCCAGGATCAGTGATTGATTAAATAAAAGGAAAATGTTCAATAAAGTGATGGGGCAGCCTATAGCCTAGTGGCTAAGGTACATGACTGGGACCCATGAGGTTGATGGTTCAAGTCCCAGTCCAGCCACAGCAAGAACACCATTGCTGTTGGGCACCTGAGCAAGGCCCTTAACCCCACATTGCTCCCAGGGGAGATTGGCCCTTGGTTAGTCTAATCAACTGTAAGTCGCTTTGGATAAAAGCGTCAGCTAAATAACAGTAATGTAATGTAATGTAGGAATTCTCCAGCTGTCATTGACTAGTGTATCAGAAGATGTAGCTAGAACAACAGGTTGCAAAAGTACTTTTATTTTGTTACTGAAATAAAAATGAGTCACAGTTGACATAAAGTATGGAAACAGATATGGTTCTCTTCGCCCCTTGAGCACTGTGGCTGAAAAGATCTCTCTCCTCTCCGTGTGTCCCCATCTGCTATTGTTTGCCTTGTATTATTTTCCACACTACGGACCACAGAGTACATCAGAAGAGGATTAGAGGAAAGTGGTATCGATCACAGACAAAAGCTGTTCACCTAATGAATCCTGGCCAGCGTAAACACACCCTACCTCTGCTGTGAAGAGGCAAATTGGCATCTGTCAGTTTCGAACTACAGGATGTGATGAAGACCTCAAAGACGTCAGGGTGACTCGAGTGGGCGTTTAAAGTATTTGTTGTTGACAGTCCAATCTTGCCTTCCACAGGTGAATGTAGGGGAGAATAAGGACTGGAAGGTGGGAATTGTTCGGGAGTCAGCCCAGAGGAAAGGCCTGTTTGACATGAACCCCGGCACCGGTTACTATGGGCTGTGGTGGGGGGGATCCCAGCTACGCGCCCTGACCGCACCCTCGCTGACCAAGGTCAAGGTCTCCAGCAGGCTGAGGAGAGTGGGGGTGTTCCTGGACTACGAGGAGGGACAGATCACTTTCTACAACGCCAAGGCGGGGTCAGAGGTCTTCTCCTTCCACGTGGAGGAATTCAATGAGAAGTTGCTGCCGCTTTTCGGGACCGGTGACAAAGAGGTTCCTCTCATTCTTATGACAGCACAGTACAACATACCTGAGTGACATGTGACAGATGGGTATAACATACTCGAGTCTCAGAGATATGACGGAACAATGTAATGTACCCGAGTGAGAGAACTGAACAGTATAAATCACCTGAGTAGCCAAGCAAAGGCGAGAGGGAAGAGTGAGCATGTCTCTTTCCACTGCACGCTGGTAAGGGGGCCGGGGTAATGTTAGCTGCTGGTTTTAAAGCAAATGTAAGTAGTATAAACATCTTTGCATGATTTACATACATTTCACCCGCTGTGTGTCTGCAATGACAACCACCTTATTTTACTCCAGCGCAACTATCCTATTTGATCATGTCTGTTTCCACACACACACCCCGATACACGTAAACGTTTTATAATTATACACGTTTTACACAGTTGTGTTTACACACTTGTATATTTACACACCCTAGACTGGCACACTTTTGGACTTAAAAAGTAGAGCACCTTCATAGCCAATTTTTATATTGGGAAACTGTCCATCACCATCCACTTATATGGCAGTCAACAAACAAAAAACACAACAAAAAGTTCTTCGTTAAACCTTGTAACACCCATCTTGTTGTATGTCACAGTTTTGAAATGATTTGTTAATTTGTGAATTTAATTTATATTTGAAAATGTTCATATTTCATTCCAAGTCCAAAACCAGGTGTCATCTGCAGAGATGAAAGGGAAACTGTGAGTTCTGTAAATTTACTTTTGGTCATTTTTGGATTGTGTAACCCATAATTTTTGTTAATCTACTGCACCATGTATAAATGAATGCAAGAGTGTCGAGGACTGACGGACAGATGTGGCTTTTCGTTCTACGTTGTAGTCAAGCCATGTTTTTATTTACCTGTAAGTGTTGTATATGTATTTAACAGTAATATTAACATACAGTGGCCTCACTGTGTTGTTACCAAAAATTTTAAATATTAATAAACATCAAATGTGGACTACTGTGCAAAGGTTAAAGGTCTCTCTTCATGTACACAATTACAATGCACATTCACAATTTACTAAAGTAAAACAGGAATTTTACCATGATGACCATAAGACTGTATGTTAACTGCATAGCAGTTAATGTATGAATATTCTAAACCTTTATGGCCACGTGTAATTTTTTAAAAACAGGATTTTTTTTCAAAGACAGAGGGTTGTCTCTATCCTTAAGTCATTCAAACATTTCTGGGTTTGTGTGCAATACTTCCTGGCATAAATAAACATTTTTTCCCCAGATTTTCTGAGTTTATTCTTTGCCCAGGAAATCAACATGAAAAAAATAAAGTTGCAATTTTGAAACTTTAAAAAAAAAAAAAAAAAACCATCTGGATTTAGGGCTCTGGTGTATTCATATGGATTGATACTGTGTATGTTGTAGACTCATTCATAGAAGCATTCAGTACACTAGTTACACTAGACCTTACCAGAAACAGACAGCATAGAGAAACAGCCATCTCACAACAAAAAAAAAACCCAGCTTTTTTTCCCCATTCCCCTAGTATAAGACGGCTGAGAAATTAGGTGTTTAGGCATCAGCTGTTTTTTTTTTTTTTTGGAAAAGTGTGATGTAATCGGAAAGTAACATTAGTCAAAACTGCCAACTCAAAATGCCAAGACGAGCAGTTCCCTCATGTCAGAAAGTTGTGAAGCAGACAAAAAAGGTGATAGAAAAGAACCTGGAGTTCTTTCAGCAACACCAGTAGCTGCCATTGGAATTATGGAAATTAAAATGACCTAAAGGCCACAGAGGAGGGGAATGCAAGCAGGATGTATGGAGCCTGGTCTTATGAATCCCTCAGGGAGAAAAATGGAGTCTTTGATGTGTCCTTCAATTTCAGAGTGTGCTCTGCTCAAGCAATAGGGTGCCATTGTGCTGTGCTCTGTGTGCAACAGTTATTGTATAGTTTGGATCACACGGAGGATTCACAAAGGTTTTGTGACTTGTATGTGGATTTCACAATCGTATTCTGTGCCGCCAGAGTACATTTATATCAAGTAGCAACGAGGAAGTGTACGTCAATGCTGTGCGCGTCATCAAGACCAACACCCTTACTAAAGGCTTGAACTCTCAGGCAGTTCAAAACAGAAAAAAGGAAAATGCAGAACAGGACAAAAATTGGGGTTTCTCACTTTTATTGACCACTAAGTGCTCATGATTGACAAAAAGGGGACGGTACAAATCCTACTCAGGTCCAGGTCGATGACTACGTGCTTTGGGGCATGATGGGGAAAAATGGACGGTTACTCGTAGATCCAGTCATGTGCGCAGCTCTTGAAGGACACCAGCTCCTCGGGCTTGAACCACAGGGCGATCTCCTTCTTGGCGCTCTCCACGGCATCACTCCCGTGAATGATGTTCCTGAAAGAACAGCCCGAAGTCAGGCCATGACACTGTAGGCCGGCTACATTTCAGGAGCAGGGAGAGGCCTAGCCCTGATCCAGGCACCATCAGATATATGGTCCATAGCGGATAGATACCACTAATGAAAAGCGTGTCTCACCTGCCAACCTGGATGCAGAAGTCCCCACGGATGGTACCGGGCTTGGAGTCTGCTGGGTTGGTCTCACCCAGCATGACTCTTCCAGTTTTCACAACATTCAGGCCCTCCCAGACCTATGCGTCAGGTCAAACAGAACACCAGCCATTACTTTACTGTGCAAGGACAAGCATCACCCATCCCTTTTATTACTATATGCATCACGAAACAGGATTCTTGTGTACTATTCATTGCCATTGTTTAAGTTAGCGTCCGACAGTATAGCACTGCATTCAGTCATTTTGTTATCAGAAAGACACAGGATTAGCTAGCTTTTGAAAAGGCGGACCATTCCACAAAATGGAGCTCACACACATGGATATAGTTCCATTAAGGGCACACTGGCTTATACACAAATTTCATTCAGGCTATTTTTGTACAGAACCAAAATAAACAGTTTCTCAAAAGTGAATCTGGTTCATTCTGTTCAAAGAAAATCCTCCATACAAAACAGGCTTTTATTTTTGATTTTTGACTGGCTAATACAAGACAGAAAGGAAAAATGCAATGCTTAGAATCTTCCCCAGTAATGCTAAGATGTTTGTCTGCACCAATTCCGACATTTGTCCATCTTGGCAGATTTCATGTAGGCATGCAAAGAAAATTACCATGGCAACAACAGGGCCAGATTTCATGTACTGGACCAGTCCGTTGTAGAATGGCCTGTCCTTCAGGTCAATGTAGTGCTCCTTCAAGAGATCCTCAGAAGCCTGCATGGGGGGAAAAAAAGGAAGCAGTCGAGCTGAGTGACAAGCAATGCAAAGGAACCGTCTTAACCGAAAGGCTGCCTTGACCTTCTGAAGACCAGAATTTATGGAGTAGGGACAAGGATCTGAAAGAGATTCAACTGATCAATCCATGGTTGAATCAGGCACTTTTAAATTGAGGGGGTAGAACAAAACCAGGTGCCGACTCCCATCCTGAAGGAGACACCACAACTACTGAGATCAAGAACCACTGGGGTAAAGGAACAACAACAGAAACAATGTAGAAAGCGATGGGGGGCACAATAACCTGCTTATGGTGAACCAGTTTAAATTGCCACATGTGTCATTTCCACCCCTACTGCATTCCACTCCATTTGCTATTCCTGTTGGTTCACTCAAGGCATTGGAGTGATTTGTCGACACAGCCATTGGGCTTTAAGACAGATTTCATGCCTAGGGCTGACTACGCAGTTTAACCAAGAGATGCGGTTTTAATGAAAACCAGTGCACGCACACATGCACATGCCCCCTACTGTGTCACTGGATTTGACACCTTTGGGGGTGCCAAATGCAAAGGGAAAAAGACAAAAAAAAAAAAAAAAGCTAAATTTAGCTGACAGACCTGGATGAACTTCATGGCGACCATTCTGAAGCCCTTCTGCTCAAAGCGCTTGATGATCTCGCCGATTAGCCCCCTCTGCACGCCGTCTGGCTTGATGGCGATGAAAGTGCGTTCGTCACACATTGTGCTGAAGGAGGAAATTTTAAGTGCACTCTTTAAAAACCACAAAACAATTACAACCCAAGTCTTAAGGATAATTAAATGTGACAATTGTTACCTGGCTGTTAGGCAAACTGGAAAAAAAAAATGGTGGTAAAACTTGCTAGACATCGGATTACTGCTAAACACACCAAATTACCAAATCAGTTACCCCGCCCCCTCAACAATATTCACAACAAAGGTTAATTTTGTATAGCTCTCCCTGGACAACAGCGTTTCAAGCAATTGAGATTTCAATTCAAAAAGCTACGTAATATGAATACATGATGTCAACCCCTGCATCAGACCAGGGAATTCATTCAAAGAATACAACTACAACTGTTAAATCAAATTCTTACGTATTACCCAAATTGGATAAAAATGTTGACTTCGGATACCAGCGACAGCGAGCCTCAATACACTTCCGTTCATGAACACGGAAGTGTTTCTCAAATATGGCAATGAACTTTCCATGTTAAAACGGTAGGATGAAACGCCCCCATTCAATTAGGAAATATTTGATTGCTACCTTTGCCACAGGGAAAATGTGTTCTATTGGAATCCAATTCACCTTTCACAATAGAGAGATTGTCTCCAGGCCACAGATACCACAAACAAAAACTCGGAAGGGCAATGACAGTTCATTGACGACCTGCGAGTTTTCAGCAGTTACGAATTAGAAAGTAAAACAACTTAAATATTGTTACGCTCGATAGAAATATCCACACAAGAATAAAAGCAAGTCATCAATGCTTCATTCGGGCGTTCAGGCGAGCCAAAAATAATTTCAGAAAGAATATTCCAACACGTTTTTCTGTAACGTCGGCCATGTTTGGCCGCGGTAATCTTGCCACATGGCCTTTTAACTAGCACCTTTGCTAACGTTAATTCAACAGTGCACCATAAATCCAAAGTATTAGCAACATCCAATTAAAAAGAATCCATGTTTACGATAAAGTGAGCACCTTAGACATAAGCCACTTAAAGTTGTACTGCCCATCTGCGTACGAGCCATCAAAGACCCGGTTTTGGCAACAGGACAGCTGAGAAAGATCAAGTTCATTCAGCAGAAAACAAAAGTCGAAGATCTGCTAGCTACCAAAGATTAGCTTGCAAACCAGTCACCAAATCGCGGTGTGCCAGCGACCACTAGCTTTGATCATTTCCCAACTTTGTTAATGTTAGATGCAGAAAATGTTTTGCAAACACACCCTGCAGGAACAATGTTAAAATAACGGTACAAGCAATTCTTACTAGCCAACTAGCTGTAGCATATCAGTACAAGCAGACGACGACCAACATAACATTGCTTTCGCTAGTTCTGCAAGTTATGAACATACAGCAAACGTTATATACAAATTTGAAACAGCTTAATAGTAAACTGAAAACCCCAGTTAAAATCGAAAGAAGGAAGGCTAGTTTAACAAGAGTAACAATGCTACAATTTTTCGACCGTTACGATACCTTTAAATCTGAGTCTCTTGCTTTCTGGCAGAACCGTGGCCACAGTGCACTGACTTGACAAAGGGACCGCCGAGCTGCGGGAATCAGAATATAAGGATGTGTTCAGTAGGCGGAGACAAGAATGGCGTGGCGGGCAGACTATGCGGAGTTTTTTTTGGTGCACGCCAGTCTTGCAGAACAATGATAATTAGTGCTCCTAAAGTGGCTGGATTTCAATCTGCTAATATAGATGAAGGACGAGCATTATCGTAAAGTGAAATAATGTACGGTCACTTTATAAATGGCGCCGAATTTTGGTTAAATACACTGATCTCTTCAATGAAATTGAAACACTGGGTATGATGGCACCACTGACACACCCAATTGTTGCCTAGACATCCTCGTCTTTCATTCTGTGCTGCGAATACCGTTTGGACAGATATTCCAAACAAAATTCGTAAAATGCTTTACATTAGCACAGAGGAGTAAGCAAACTGCACTGCCTTATGCCCAGTGTATATATATAGCCTATGAAAGACTTCATACTCAGCACAATGCGAGAGGCATGTGTGGAGTTCGCACATAATATCTGCATGACCAATGCCAAGTTATACAGACTGGCTGAATATACACCACCAACATACATTAGTGTATAGTTTATTATATGCTATTTAGCAACACATTTATATGCGGTGTCACTGCCATCATAAGCTATTCAATGTAGTAAATACAAATAAAGGTTAAGATACTGTAATACTTTATTTTGATTAAGCACCACTTAACAAACACATAAATTCGTCATGATTTTTCTTCAACCAAAGATAAGTGAATGATTTGAAAATCAAAATGATAGTTTGTTTTTGTTTCTGTGCAAAATAATGTTATTATTCTGAAGGAAAGGACCTGTATTTATGACTCTCACTTGATGATTATCAGATAGCCAACCTACTTGACAATATTACCACCCACTGCATCCAAGAGGACAAAACCGTTTCATGAAGCGTTTTGTTGCTTCCCCAGGGCTGAACTGAGTATCTTGAAGCTGCTCACTGAAATGAGTGCGCATGTCTTCAGAATGCATTGACTCCGAGAAATAGGCTATTTAAATTTAGCTTTAGTTGAATAACATGTAAGGTACCCACTAATAATATTAGACCCGCCTGACCACCATTCGTCAGTGTAATTTGAAATGCAATCCAAACGTAGGATCTAGGCATATGTGAAAACAATTCATGTAAAAATATATCAACTTTGCTGTTGCACAGACTTATGTTGCACCGACATACATTTGTAAACCATTTCCATCGCATGGCAAGCGTCTTTTGAGTAAAGTTTTATCATGAAAAGCATTCGATTGTAAACATATGGAAATCCCATGATGTCTGTTTAACCATTTATACTGCAGACACGAGTTTGTTTGTTTTTTAATTAATACATTTATTTATTTATTTATTTATTTATTTATTTATTTATTTTGATGTAATGACATGAACCATTTCACACAGAAGCATCTCATGTGCATGTTTAAGTAAATAAAAACTCTCTTATCTACACTGAATAATTATGTCGGGATACAAGCTGTCCAACATTATGCTATTTGGCACAGATCACCTGATCTCTTTTAGGCGCCTGCAGCCCAGGCGATTCTTTTTCAGAAACGCAACCCAAGCGTTCAATTACATGTTTCTTAAATCCGTTTTCATAAATCTCTATTATATAAACCTCCTTGAGGCAACTGTTCCCATATAATTGGGACTGGCAGCTTCTTTCATAAAAACCACACCTTTGTTACTGAATTGACGTCATCTTTCGCAAAGCACCACGGGTACACACAACGGAGGCGTCTGCATCTAGTTCCTCAAGTGGACTGGCTGGAGATGAAACTGTGAAAAGAAGTCTGACATGTTGTCTCCGCTTCTAATTCAGAGCCAAAATGGCCCCGCGTTGCGTGTAATTTGTAAGCAGTCGTCACACTTAGCCATGTGACATTTAAATGCATGAAAATATTTTTTATTTGCAAAATCGCACTGATCAATTAATTGAGCTCAGAAACTGAAAGGAAACAGAAAGTTTATTTATTTATTTTTGTTGATGAATTATCGAAGTTGAAAGGTCATCATACCGGAAGCTCCGAGTGTGTACCATGCGTTGGAAAGTGTTTGCAGTTGTAGCTGAAAGCATGTGAAGTGATTGAGTTTAAGATGTGGTTTATTTGAGTTCATCCCATTTTGAATTCTTGGCTCGTAAAGGTTAGAAACGTTCAGCGGATAAATTATCTTGGCATCTAACTTCTAAAGACCAACTATTTTACTGGAAAAACCATCGTTAGCAAGGTAGCTAACTTCTTGAGTTGATAACTATCTCTCTGCTGTCTACCTCGCAAAGCAATTGCCATCAAGACAGACTGTTGACATGGACAAAACTAGTCCGAATAGTCAGTCTAAGAAAGGCGACACTTTCAAAAGAAAGCGTAATCTTGAATCGGATGTCGCACAGCTCTTAAAAGAGGAGTCGAAGAGACAGAAACATCTCAGCAAATTGAAGGCGTTGGGTGAAAAAGATGAATCCGAAAAATTGCTTGAAGACTTGGTGTTTGGTGCCGAGGACGAACTGTTGGAAAAGCTCACCTGTAAGGTAAGTTTGCTGGTCAAGCAGATCGACCTTTAAAAGATTGCTGCTGCTCGGGCAAGTGGTATCTCTTGGTGGACTATGGCAGTGTTGCCCTAGTCCGTGGACAGGTGGAAACATCTAACGGGGTATTTGTGCTGTCCAGTTGTTTGTTCACAATTTACCTGGCAATCATAACTTGTTGGTTTGACTTATCTAGACTCAATTTTGCAATCTTTTAGAGTAGACACCAATTGGTGTACATTGTGTCTGGTTTTGATCACAATTTAAATTTGAATTCCCCACTTTGGAATATCGTATCGTACCGTAACTTGATTTTCATTGCAGCAGGTCGGCTGCAATGTGGTGCTGTTCTGCACCTCCACTTACATCACTGTGACTTTGCTGTGGATGCAGTCACCGCAGCCTAGGTTATTCATTTCTTTTGAAACTTTGGCTAACCACATCATGCAAGTGCTCCTGACTCCACTGCTGTCATGAATTTGTGACTCTTAATTCCAAAGGATGAAGGCCATGTCGGGAGCAGTCTCCTTGATGAAGAATCCAGCGATTCCGAAGTGGAGAACGAGGCAAGGCTCCAGGTTCCAGCGGCAAGGAAAGCGGCATGGGAAGATGATGAAGATGATGAGGCAGAGTGAGTATCTGGGTCTGGAAGAGGCTCAGGTGTTCTGATGTAACCAGTCAGTGGTTTCAGCACCAGAGAGTTACTGTGTGAATGCTCACTTTTATGCTGTTATCGATTAGAAATTACACCCATTGGTTTTCACATAATGCATGGTAAGTGAAGTGAGATGTTTTTGTTGTCTAGTTCTCAACAGATGCCAATTTTCCATGGCTGTGCGTTTTAGATGTTTTATATTTTCAGTGTTTCAGGTTTAGAAAGCCTACTGACTGTACATAAATGGAATTGGTAGAATGTTCTGCATGACAGCATTCTTTCTGTGCTTCTCAGGGTGGACATGACTCACAGGTTCCGCAAGGACTTTATGAAAGGGTCTACTGAGGGAACTCCCCAAGCAAAAACTGCAGCACAGACTCCAAGAACAGTGAATGCACTGATTCACGTCTCAGAACACTGATTCAGTGAGTATACTGATTCACCTGTCACTACTGATTTAGCAAATGTACCAATTCACCTGTCAGGGAATCGATTCAGTAAGTACACAGGTTCACTTGACAGAGGGTGGGGTCATCCTTTTTTGTCTTTTTAATGAGATTGTTTGTGTAATGCTTTGTTTTATTAGGTTCCAGAAGGCAATGGGTGGGACCCCATCCTGGGCAGAGGAATGGAAGGAAAGTAAGAAGAAAGATAAGCACTCAGAAGGTACGAAGAATTGAGTTGTAAGATAAACACCCTTTATGCTTATTTCCGAGTGTGACTCAGCCAAAAGGGTGCCTGCCATTTACATATTTTACTAAGACAAGAAGTGTTTTAACATCAGGTTATGGGTTGTAACACGTTACATCAAAAGATAAATTATGGTGTTAGTGTCACAGACTGATGCAGTATGGATGTCTGATATCAACTGTTGAGGGATGTTATTTCCAGTCTTGTGGTATTTGGTTTCTACTGGTTAAATTAATACAGTTGAATATGTGTTTTCACCTTCTACTACAAACCAGATGAGGATGATGATGATGACAGCCTTTTGCGGAGGACGGGCAACTTTGTGGGCTCGTCAGAGAGCCTTCCCCATGGCATCATACAGGTGAAACTTACTGCTGAAAATCGTTATCTTGGTCGTTACCATCAAAAATATAATTTCCTCTCAATGCACACAAAACATTATCAAGCGTTTCTCAAACGAAGAAACAAGCTGTAAATAAAATACTGGGACTTATGAGTTACATTAGTCACACGCAGCAGTGGCCGCTAGTCAGCACTTTAGTTCAGCACACTGGAACAGAATATTTATGTAATTAAGACATAGATTCAACCACCCCATTAAAGCAGAATGACACTTAAGCATTCACAAGCACAGTATTCAGTTGGGGCACAAATAGAGTACAGCCATTCCATTCTGATTGAACGGATCGTATCTCGAAATGGATGCAAGTCGGATGTATGTTAGCATGGCATTTAGAAGTTGTATACCTATACAGCATTCTGGTGGCCATGAGTCGCATAGGTCGTAAGCTGGGGAGAGGCTGTAGTTATAGAATAATACATTATTATTATTTGTCAGATTTGAATAATAAATGAAGTTGTTATGTATGACCGAGTGACGGACTCCTCATCTGCATGATGGTGCTGTCACGTTGTGCGGTTCGTGGCTGTTGAAACTCAGCATTAGTAAGACACTAACGTACGAGATCGATGTGGAGATAATGCATTGGGTTTACATTTTCATTAGTGCACATGCTTATATCTGTACCGGTATTTCTGCTCTTGATTTGAACTATTTCAGTTTATATAACCATAATCAGCAAGGACAGAAATATATGTTCATGTGTTGTCCGGTTATCTGTTTGTGTTTGCTTTGTGAGTTTCTCTTTGTGATTATAGAAGTGCAGGTTTAGATGATGGTAAGCACCATGGACAGAAGTACATGTTTGACTGTTCAGTTTTATTTTTTTTTTCTGGATCCAGATAAAGAAATGCTTGGATGCCAACAATGCCCGTCTCTCAGATGGCCGTCTGACCACAGTGCAGTTTCACCCATCCGCCCAGGTTGTCATGACAGCTGGAGAGGACCAGTCCATCAGTCTCTTCCAGGTAATTAGGAGGATGTATTCATAGGTGCAAAAGTCCTCCAAGTACCTGTTGACCTTGATGTTTTACTGCTGGTAATGCAGAATGATGGCTCCACATGGGCCTGAAACAGAGTACACTTTACATTTTTACATTTGTGGTTTAAATATTGATTTAGATGTTGGCATTGTTGTGTCCATGTTTTTTGTGTATTTCCCATTTTTCTACATCTCATGCAAAGAGATATTTTTCTTACTGAGACTGAAAAAAATATCATCCCCTTATTCCAAGGGTAACTGTAATGCATGAATTCCTTGAGGTGTATATTTTTATGCAGAAGAATTGCTTTGAATAAGTGCAGTATCTAAAAATGTGCCATGGCAGTCAGCCAGTCTTAAAAGTTAAAACAGGCCATGACCTCTTTATCGGTTATGAAGCGCAGGGGACAGTATTAGTGGGGGTGGTAAGCCGCGTACGAGAATGTGATCAATAAACAAGTATAATTAAAAGGCTATTATTTTTTTTTAAACATGTAATTTAAATTCAGCAGTCCTCCAGCAGCTGTGTCACAGCTGTGATATGTGTTGGGATATACAGCGTGTTGCGAGTCAGAAAATGGGCTTCACAGCCAGAATACTTTGAGCTAAATGTCAGTTCGACATGCAGCAACCCTCTTAACATTGTGAGCTATGGATTACTGCTGCAGAGGATGGGCAGGATGAGACTCTATGAGAGCCTTAAACACTAGTGGTGGGAGATTGAGCTTTAAAAGAAATAAGAAATAAAAACATAAGTGATCAGAGATTGCTATTGTCAGGTTTACATGGTATGATGGACTACTGTTGAGAGTATGGAAACAGAGTCTATTGGAAATTACAAATGTTTGTTCGCTGGAAATTGATTGCCTTTGCACTTCTCCTTGTCCTTTTTGTGTATTTTTATGCTTATGTTGCTTTGTTTTGTCTGAAACTTGATGTGCTGCTTTTCTTGGCCAGGGCTCTCTTTGTAAAAGAGATTTTTATCTCAGTGGGACAAACCTGGTGAAATAAAGGTTTAATAGAAAAAAATAAATAAATACACATTTATAAAGAGTTATGTCTTTTTCCTTTACCTGAGGTTGATGGGAAAAGCAACCCTAAGATCCAGACTCTGTACCTGGAGAAGTTTCCGGTGCACAAGGCCCGGTTCAGCGCCAACGGAGAGCAGGTGATCGCCACGAGCAGCTTCAAAAAACTTTTCTACATCTACGACATGATGGATGGCAAGGTTATCCCCATACACACCGTCAGAGGTAAGGAGCCGAGGCACGGCCTAGCAGGAATGGACAGCATGTGATTGGTGTCACACCTGCAGTGAGAAAGACAGCTAAGGCTTGTTGCCATGCCAACTTTAGGAGTTGCAAGTGTCCTGATTCCTCGGAGGGGCTGGTAACCATTAAAACTGGGTTGGGGTTATGTGATCAAAGAACTCCAAAAATATTGAAAAGCAAAGTTTGACATTTTGAGTTATTGTCCATTTCCTTTGCAGCCATTTCAGGCCTTGGAAATCTTGTGCATAGATCCTTTACCTAATTGATAATTTAAATAAATCAAATAAGTGCTGAAAAATGCATGAACCGGCAGATACCTTGTTCCTCCAGAACTGAATCCTGAAACCTGTGATTTAAAGCCCATTTTAGTTCCCTGTGTGCCCTGCTTTAGCCTCACAGCCCAGACTATGTTCCTGTCTGTGGTTATTGAGTGGCTTTCAGGTGATTTAGTGTCTTTGCAGTGCAGTCAGACCACGTCTTGTCTTTATTTTCTTTAGGTCTGAATGAGAAAAATGTGAAAGAGTTTGAGGTTTCTCCAGACGGCATGTATCTTCTGCTCAGTGGAAGGTCTGGGTATCTCCACTTGGTGACAATGAAGGTAGAATTATATGAGAATACTACTTTAATGGTGACACGATTTGTAAAGTATTTTAATGAACTAACGATAAAGATTAATGAAAATTTTTGCACAGGGTATTATGTTAATTTCAATTAACACTGGTTACATTATCTTTATTTTATTGGTGTTGAACGTTTATCATAGGATTTCTACAGTAAATTAATAACAATTAATGACATTGGTAGTATTTTTATATTATTTGCTTGCTGGCATTAAGTACAACAGTCAGCCAACCACAAAAGAGTGTAGTTCTGTACCTGGGGAAAATATGTATATTATGTATTATGTAGTATAGTACTACATAATACATAATATACATTTTTTACAGTGGTGACTCTCCATACTTGAAAGATATAAATAATACATTTAATAAAATGATAAAATACATAAATATCAAGTCCTCAAGAACCATAGCACCCATCAACACAAGAATTCTCTCTTTTTGATCCTTGTATCAGACTTAAAATGACACTAATGAAGCATGAATTTGAAGCTTATATCTCTGTTTCTATCTGACTGTTGGGGGTTTTGAATGTTTCAGACTAAAGAGCTGGTCCGAAGCTTCAAGATAAACGGGGAAGTCTCAGCAGCTGCCTTCTCCCAGGATAGTGGCAGAATATATGTCAGCTCAGGTGAGTCTACACCTGCACAGGTGAGAGTCTACACCTGCGTTGGTGAGTTTGCATCAGCAAATGGATATTTGAGAGTGGCTATGCTGTACACAGCAAGGACATGAGGTGTTTATTTAGTTTTAGTTTGAAGTCGCAAAGAGCTTTAACAGAAACAGTGAATGCCTTACCATGTCATGGTTTCTACTAAATTTTATTAATCAAAACACCAAATTAAAGCATGTAGGGTTAGGCATAGAATACTGGCTCATTGTTAACTGTGTATTTCTCATATGTAAAGTAGTTGCGCGCCTAATATATTACTCGTTTCTCTGTTTGAAAGAATATTGTTGTACCTATTTTTACAGACGAAGGTGAGGTGTACATTTGGGATGCGAAAACTAACAAATGTGTGAACAGATTCTCGGACGACGGCTCCTTAAAAGGAACCTCTATCGCAGTGTCCAGGAATGGGCAGTATATTGCTTGTGGGTGAGTGGAACTGTTTTGAGGTTAACTGCCACGTATTTTCGATCTTTGGTGATGTTGTTCTGTCATTGAATTCATTCGGTGAAAGCTTCACTTGGTGTCTTTCAGTAAAGATGAGGGTACTGTTTTAAGTTGTGCTGCAGCCCATCCACAGATTTGAATTGTTTAAGTTAGTAAGTTACTGGAAACGCATGGGAGCTCCACCCGTTTTTGGTGTCATGATAGCTCATGTTCCCATCAGTGACATGCAGTGCAAGCTTACTTCCTTGGCTTCAGATTCTGGAACTGAACTTAACCTATAGCCTATAGATGTTTATACGGTTTGTCTGCACAGGTCAATAGCACTGCATTCTGTACCATGGTAAAAATCTGCAGCTATGTACTGGAGATTGATATTAGTACATTTTGAATTATGGCGGCCTCTGCTGGCTCAATGAGTGATTGAGCTGGAACGTGTCCTCATGTTGGCTCGGCTGCAGCGTCTGACTGGTGTGTGGGTTGCCTGTCCAAAGACACAAACTCCCCGTTGCCTGTGCATTAAAAAAATCATTTTGAGTGAAAGTGTTACAGGTAGGCAGGAAATTGACTTAATAAGGATCTTGCACTGTTAAAGACCAAAGATGGTCGTGGTGTTTGCTCTTTACCATATGATCTCGGGTAGGAGAACACAAACTTATTTAACATGGAAATTACAAACTTGCTAGGATAAGAGAGGAATAAAGAAACAAGGAACATTCCCGACGGCTTAGCATTGACCACACACCTGTTCTGCTTCTGCCCGGAGTGATTCAGGGTCTCTCACACTTTTCTCCATGAATCACAGTATCCCATGGTACACTGCTTTCTACACAATGTCACCAAAACACTGCATTCCAGTCTGACTGCTTGTCAATGGTCAAATATATAGCAAATACCCAAGCTCCCGCCAGAGCTTCTCTTAAGTATGTCATCAAATCCAGTTTCCCTCTTGCACCTACATCAGCTGTTATTGACATGTTTCAGGTTGATGAAATGGGTACTATTGGCTGTGACACTAACAGCCAGTTGGTGTTGTCTCTGGCTGTTGGGTTCACTTTGGGAAATTACCCTGGATAAGAACTTTAATGAGTGCCTAAATGTAATGTGTGCCCTGCAGGTCCAGCTCTGGAGTGGTGAACATGTATCACCATGACACCTGTCTCCAGGAGTCCAACCCCAAGCCACTGAAGGCCATCATGAACCTGCTGACGTCTGTCACATCCCTGTGCTTCAACCCCAGCACAGAGATGCTGGCCATCGCCTCCAGAGCCACAGAAGAGGCTATCCGGCTGGTCAGTCCCTCCCTGTCTGCTTCTGTGCAATATCTAGGCTGACTGCAGCTGTAGAGTCTGGACTGATTTATTAAGTGGTGCAACTCTGCCAAAAATGTCTGGCTTGCAAATGGAAAAATATTCTACTTCTCTTAATTACGAACAGGTATTTTTCATGTTGGTTTGACATTCCTGTATTATTTCTTCTTAGTCATTTTGTTCTCGAAATTGGTTTTGTTAAGGAAATTTGTAAATGGCACACAATTTTTTAGCATACAAGTATTTCAAAAACCAATGCAATTTTATGTTTGTTGATATTGGAAGCCAATTGTGTGTGTTTCAGGTACACATCCCCAGCTTCAGTGTGTTCTCTAATTACCCCGTGTCAAAGCGGAGCTCAGTCTTCCGCCCCCAGTGCTTGGACTTCTCCCCCAACAGTGGCTTCTTCTCTGTGGCCAACAACAAAGGGAAGGCCCTCCTCTACAGGTACGGATGCTCCTGAATGACCAGCAACAGCTTGAGTGTCAGTGTCCTGTCCTGGAGGGCCGTGGTGTCTGCTGGTCTTTGTAGTTTTGTTACACATCATCAGCCACTAAGTAGCTGTAGGCCTTGGGAACGAGGCGTATGGACTTCAGAGCCGGTCAAATTTAATCACTGAAGTGCTGGAGCACAGTGCAGTCCAGCAGAAGGTATGGCCTGTCAGGGCTGTGTGATTGTCTCAGGGTGTCCGCTAATAAAATGAGTGCAACGGCAAACAAAGTTATTAGCTGAATTACTACATGGTTCTTTTCTGAAGATGTGCTCTCCATACTATACAATCTTTATTCGTATATTTATGCAAATTACCTTTTGCTTTGTGACTTGTCTTCTATGTCCTACCCTATTATGACATGATTCATATAAGCCCTCAGCATTTATAGGGGTAAATGGCAGCTTCCCCAAACTTGGTGTAAAAGGTGCTGTTACCGTGGCACCTTTAAATTTGGCTTTCAGCTTCCTGTTCAGGATGGAAGCTGGTAAATTACACTATTTTTGCGGCGGACTGTTTCCGCCAAGCTCGTTGTTCTTGAGTCAGAATGGGTTAAATGAGTTGCTTGGTAATTTTTCTGGTAACAACACTCTTTTTGTTGGTGTTCAGGTTGAAACATTACACAGACTTCTGAGAACCTATTGAGGTACGTATTTTGTTTATGTATGTAGTGTCTCCTTTTGACTCTTCAAGAGACATGCATGTGTTAATTTTTGGAAAACTAGATAATAACATGGGTGTTTGATGCTTACCGTGTTGCAATCTTTTCATTGCTCAGACAGGATGAGGCGGTTTCATCAAGTGTACTGACAGCGCAGAAAAACACTGCATCAGTTGGAATGTGCTGTTGTCATCGTGAGTGTACAGTGTGGTCATGGCGAAGTAAACAACTATATAATCTTTCAAAACAGCGCCTCCTGTCTTAATTATTTAGTGGTGTTAATCTTAATCAGCTTCATGCAACTTCTTGACCTTTTTGTAAATGTTTCACACACAAAAAATAAATAATAAAAAAAAAAGGTTATTTATTGTTTTTATACATTCTTCCAAGGCGGCAATTCTAACTGTGGGAAAAACTTTTTTGTGAGCTGCATTGTGGAGAATCTCGCCAGTGTCTAATGCCACATTCCTACTGCCGAAGTAATCGCTACGCTCAGATATTAAGGTCAGAAAGTCTCTTCAGACCAGCCTGAGTTCCTGAGGCTTTTGTCGGGTGTTAAGAGCGTAATTTTTTTTACTATGTGTATGTTAATATATCAGATTCCCTGTGGGGAATATGGGAACCAACCAAATTCCATTGCTTTTCAGTTTAGCTTTTAGTCCAATGCTGGTAGTAGATACGAGTGCGAAATAAAGAGAGAAGAGCAAACAACTACAGAGGTACACTGAACAATCTCTTTTCTTTATTCATTTATTATTTCATTTCATTATGTCTGTTTGTCTGGGTCTTTTGTTTTTTTTTTTTTTATTTTAAATTAAAACTTGACACACTTATAAAAGACAGCATCTGCATAGAGTTGTCATCTTAATGATCAATGGAGAAAAGGAGAGAGGGCGAGAGAGAGAGAGAGAGGGGGATACTGGCACATTACACCAACTAAACAAAACAGCCCACAGCAGTACGAGAGAAGGGGGAAGGGGGGACAAATTCTTTACATTACGGTACGCACACATACACACACACAAAAAAAAACCGGACACAAAGTTGCAATTCCTGTCAAAGTTGCGATCCACAACTTTCTTTTTTTTTGTTTCGGTATTCCCACGTTGGTGTATTCATCTACCCAATCTCTGCCCATTCTCCACCCACACTTCATTACCTCCACCCACTTTGACAAAAAAAATCTTAATCTTTGAAAATGGCTTTTGCCGGCTGTTTTGAATTGGCAATAAAAAATATTGTGATTGAGGTTGAATCGAGAAGCCCTTTTCTTTGTATTGCACAGAATTTTTTTTATTATTCCAACTAGAATCCATTTTTGAGTTTCAAGTTTCATTTCGTCCTAGAAAATATAAAGTTCTTTCAAACCTGTTAATCTTCAGACCCCTCTGTTCTCCCGTGCTAGATCGGCATTTTCTTAAACCACAGGGAGTTTGGTTAAATCTACTACTATTAATTTTACGAACATGACATTTACGTCATTTTACAACAAGGAACAATGACTCAGATGTAAAATTTGCATAAAATGTTCTTTTTCTTTTTTTTTAGAAATGGCCTATGAAAACATCTAATTCAATTAGCTAGCTGTACACCCAAGATGTTTTAAATACTTTCCAAATGTTAAGTGGAACTGGTGCAACGCTCAACAGCGCTTTTTGTCCATAAAGTTCTGGTATTGTAGTTATTGCATTTCTTACATTAATGGGAGTCACTTTTTTTCATCACAAATATGTACACTTTCTATAGAGCAGGACATCTGGCACAAGGTAACTCAGACTTTAAACAGCTGCTAGAAAATGCAAGACGAACAGTACGTGAAACAATCGTCTATTTGTATCGAAATAAAAAAACAAAACATGTTTTGGAGCAACGGCAAATCCATTAAGTCAATATGACAAGGACAAACATGGTCGTATTTTCAAGAGAAACTCACAGGAACTCACCCTTGGCTTTCAACCGTCAGGAAGCTAAGATCTGTCACAAAGAAATCCCAAAAATGTCATGTGACATAAATATATTTTCTATATATATATATTTGATAAAGGAATGGAGGGAAGCACTTTCATCAGTATTATGAATCAGGAGGCACCTTCTGACGGAACGCGCTGAGGATGCGGTCCGTGTGATTTTCCTTTCTTTGTACTCAAATCACACACTCCCGTTACCATGGAGAAAAAGAAGGCCGGTATGAGGATAGGAAGTGAGCAGAGGCGGAAGGTGGCAGGGACAAAGATCGGAAAAATCTCACAACTTTGACAGGAACAAGTTTCTCAGTAGTTTTATACATGGACATGCAATGCGTTTTTCTCTCTTTAAATATTTACAATAATTACAGGACACAAAGATCCAGTTCAGGTTGACAAAATTGCGAGCATTCAATATTCAGTACTACTATTATTTTTGTTCACATAACTCCTTGGAATTTTTTAAAATCATTGCCTGTGTATAGTCAATACTCTTTTTTTTTTATTTGATCATTTAGCCATTTCCTCTCCAGGTTTAATCTTTACTGCATTTTTATTTAATATATTTTATTGTTTATGGTTATAATCTTTATGATCATAATAGTATTTATTAAATCATATCTTAGCACCTATCCCAACCCCCACCCACCATTGTATTTAGATATTACTGAACAGGAATACTGTCATGGAATCTGGATAAATTTCATGGTCCTTTTTCTGGTAGAAATAAAAATAAAAAGGTTATGTCAGGACTATAGAATCATACAGTTACAAGTCATAACAGTGTAATATCTCCAAGGAGCAATGAGACCTGACAGAAAATAAAGTGGGAAAAAATTGTCCTATGGAAATATTCTGAATATTAATACTAGAGGGTCAGACAGTTGAGAAAATCGGGGGAACTAATACCATCTCTTGTTTGTTGCCTCTGTAACTGAAAAGCCTTAAAACTGAGAGACTGAAACTTGGAACAGATCTGGCTTTGAAAGATAGTGCCAGAACACCTCAGCCCTCTGATCATATGGAGACTGTCCACACTGACATATACCAAATGGGGGGGCAAGACACTTCACCCCCAATTAAAAAAAAAATAAATAAAAATCCTAAGGGCTCCAACTTCAGCATGAAATTGAATTTTGAAATCCAGAAAATACATTTCTGAAACTTCTGGAAGCTCACTCGCCTATACATTGACTGCTAAGTGTTTTTTTTTTTGTAAACCTTTAATTAATCTTTAAACTTTTCCCCCACAGAGACAATTTTTTTGTGTCGCACTCACAAGAATCTTGACCAAAAAAAAAAAAAAAAAAACAGAGAAAAAACCCACAATTCTTACAGTGTAGTTTACTGTGAGACCATGCAACAGCCATGCACACTCTTCTCTTAATCATTCTGTCCTCGTTAACATCTGTTTCACCCCTGCATGTGTCACTGTGTTGTAGAGTACACCCCCTTAAACCTTCAATACTTTGGTAATTCCAGTTCAGTATCTGTAGGCCTGTTTGCTATTGTACGCTCATATTTAGCAGAGTACACTGACCGAAGGGCCCGTCCTAACCTTGTACGGGGAGCTGACAGATAATTCGTAGAGGCAGTACAGAAGAATCAATGCACAATAAGTGTAAAACTATGGTCAAAGAGCCAATAATACCATAGCAACTGCACACCTAGACCATAATATGCATACTGTGGAAAGGGAGAATGCATCTCAGCTCATACCGATATAATATAAATAATATTCATAATAATATCTCTGTAATCTTTATAGGACTTAGGAGAAGGAGGAACACAAGTATGAGATGTGAATAGACTATAATTTTCATTACTTCATTAATACTACATACTATAGATGAAAGGAAAGAAATGCACTAATTCTATACAGCAAGCCATTAAAAGTTTAAAACTGGAATGATTACTAGTCCAACATGCAGATTCATTTATCACAACCAACACTAATGTCAAGGGGAAAATTGTCCATTGGTCATAATGATTATGGAATTGATTTTGACTATGTTTGTTTTTTTTTCATTAGGGAGGAGAGAGTTTTTTGTAAACTGTAAGGTAATTGGCTTTGTGCTCTTTTGTCCAATATTGTGGAGAACACACAGACACGATGCTTTGGCTTTTTCAGAGGAAAGCTGAACTCAAAGCCTAAAACCTGGATGACTTGTCGACCCCGAAACGTGGCTCTCGCCGCACGCCAATGCTCTCGGCCTGAATTTAAGGAGGATCCGCAGATATCGCCTACGTTGTGGCGGAGTCTTGGGAGTCTAGTAAGACTTCAAAAATTTTAAACGGAAACGTGAAAAAATTCATCACAAAAAGATGCGCACATCACCAAAAAAAAAAAAAAAAACAAAAAAAAAAAAAAAAACATGGACAATGTGGAGAAGCTTGTGGGACAGACTAAAAGGGAACGTTTTCAGCGGGTTTTCCCCTCAAAGGTCCTCTGCGGAAATTCGCACGGCTGAATTTAGAACCCAAGCAGTGGTAATCTGACCCCTCAAAACAACAAGGTTTTTAAAAAACATACGACCGGAAAGTGCAGGCTTGACTGAGAGTACAAATCACCATGCAAATTCACAGCAGTCAAAAAAATAGAATATTACATGCCTTCACTTGATAAAGTCTCCCTATTGATAGTCCTCAGAAAACCCCTCTTGGTGAACTCTGTGTGAGGCTGCTGTAAAGATTTTTTGATGCTCAGAGAGTAAAGGTTAGTAAAGTAAAATCAGAGTCAGAATAATGTGAAGAAAGAAATCAGCTATCAGCCCTCAGTGGTTTTAGAGTTTTAGTATTTTTTGAGGTATGGAATAGGGTCTAGGGTTTAAGGAGTTCCTGGTTGAAGGGTTCAAGGTGGAAGGGTTCAAAGTTTAGGGTTTAAGGCAGGACCATCGAACTCCGGCTGTGGAGGGCTACAGCACATGTCTGTGTTTGGTGTGTTTCGGCACTTAAGTGCTTCTTCATTCAAGTCACTGATTAGGTATAGAGTCCACACAACATGGCTCCAAAACCTAGGGAGTCTGCTGATTTGAGAAGAAACCACAGAGACCTGCAGATGCCGCAGTTCTGCCTGGATCGGAGTCTTGAGATCCCCGGTTTAAGGGTTTTTTTTGGCTGTAGGGATTAGGGTGTGAAACAGGGCAGGGCACTGTCATGAAATGGAGCTGAAATTCAACCAGGAGGAAAAAAAAAAACAGCATTAACACTGCTAGCACTGTCTTGGTACCAGCTAATTGGCGGGTCATACAGTCCAAGAGTGCTTTTTTGTAGTCCGTGATTCAGTTCATTAGATTCATATATAGCCATTTCATAGAATGCGTGTGTTTTTTTTTGTTTTTTTACGATTATGCAGCTAACATTACACTTCTGGTGTTCTAAGTACTGATTTATTAAGTGTGACATTTTTCACATCTTAATAATAATACTGAACACTGGGTGAAGGACAAGGTTGATATGAAGCATTTCTTTGCTACAACTAATTCCACACTACATGTATATATATTATTGTATATATATATATATTTATATGTATAGATATATTTTATTTTAATTAGATCAATCTATAATGTGGCTCACTGGCATGAATACCCAGACCATGAGCTACAGATACATCATGTTCTGATATTCATATAAACTGGTACACAGGCCTCACCCATAGACAGGACCTTTGGTATGGCCCCCTTTGGCTCTGAGTAAATATTATGGAAACAATTTGGCTTATAAAAAAATTCAAAGTGCAGGAAATTTCTTTGCGATATTTGTTATCAGTATTTTTGCTGCATCCATGTCACTAAAAATGTATTTGTCCAACATTATATCCCACGCCCTGTATGGGGCCTGTCACTGTGTGTGTGTATGTGCGTGTGTGCGCGTGCGTGTGTCTTATAAGTAACTGACAGTGTGGGTGCATCTTATCGTTTGACAAGTAAGGGTTTAGAATATAAGTCTTTAGCAACAATACTGGTTTCCCAGCCTCCTGTCTATGATACCATTTTTGCACTTTGGAGGTACAGTACAACACCGTATATTACATTTACTATATGAGGGCTGGAACACAAAGACAAATCGATTGCAAATTATTCGGAGGTAAATCAACAGCTGGTGAGTTTACATGACTTGAAATATAAAAATTGATGATTGAAAGGAATTTTAGAGTTTAATCTAACACATTTTGCTGTGCTTAACACAACGTTGAGTAATTAAGTTGAATCTTTTTCTCTCTTTTACTCGATGAGCAGCAGTATCTACATGGCTGTCCAGACTGAGAGAAGATGTCTGTCAAACTAAATCTTTCTCTGTCTCTGCCTCAACAGGGTGCCTGGTCATGTACGTAAAAAAGGTCTGGATCCACTTTTTTCTATTATTTAAGTCATCTATTATCATGCTTGTGTTATCTTTGGGTTAGCAGTAATATGCTTTTCAGAGCACAGCGGCTAAGTGACGTGATGAGCTTAATTGAGGCCCAGCTGGTAACTGTTTTGTTCCACCAATTTGTTTGTGGCTGAGCGGAGGCATGTTCACCTTCATAGAAAAAATGGTCATTCATAACAAAATTGACAGCAAGTCCAAAGTCTGAACATCATCTCTTAGCCCAAAATGTGAAAATTGTTCATGTTCACCATAACAGATTTGCTGAAGTTTTCATTTAGCAAATATAACCTTCACAATACTATCATCGTCACTGTAGATACAAACATGGGCTAAAATCTGAAGTTTGTATCGCTCACCGTCGATGAAAACATTACAAAATGTGTTGGTTAAATTTGTTAAATACAATAGTTTCAAAGACATCCAAATATTGGTAGAGTTTGAATATGTATTGGCTGTTGGTTTGAAAGGCAAGGGGTTGATGAAACTGGGATTACACTTGAGTTAGCCTGCTCTGAAACCAGTCTGGTGGTTTGACACAAACACAGATAATTTGCCCAGGAATTTCCCCCTGGTTCATTATTTAATTAGTCTCTGATTAGCTTTTGTCTAGGCCTCACTTTACGTGATCAATTCGCTAGTTAATTTTGTGTCTTAAATAAAAGAAAAGTTTGGAAAGAAAACGGAGCTGGAAATACAGAATAAAGGTGACAGTACTGAGAAAAGCATATTCATCACAGGACACATCAGACACTACACAACCACTGAAAAAACTAACTTTCACTTCCAAAAAACGTGGGAATATACACCTCCAAACGTATAACCTCCAAACTAGTAACCTCCAAGCTACAGCTTTTGAGATTCTCCTTTTGTTGTATTTTTTCTTCTTTTTTATTTTTTCTTCATTTTTAGAAAAATCTATAGAACAGTGTTGTCAGCTAAAAATATTCTCTAGTTCTTTGTTTTCCTCCCCTTTCCTCAAGACCATTGCTTTTTCCTCTCTTCCTTTTTCTCTCCTTTATACCCTTTTTTCGTCAATTCAAGATCTTGCCTTCCCTTGGCGAAAAATAACTATTGGTGCATTTCCTCTCTTGGTTCCTGTTTCCAGATCTCTACCATGGCCCTACAGAGTCAGCTGACGCATTTTTTGAACGTTTTTGTTGACCTGCATTGGAGAGGTTTTGATGGAACGTATGGTTGCTTCGAGTGAAGGGCAAGGCTTTTTGCAAAGACAGCTGTGGTGCCACACCCTTGGTGTGGATTTCAAGGCGGATAACCTTGGGCCTAAACTGCTTCTCCAACAGTGCCATGGGTGTGTGCTTCTTAGCCAGCGCTCTTTCAGGTGTGTGAAAATGATACGGTTTCAAGTCAAGCACGCGTGAAGGTCCGGTTTCTCTCAGTACGGCTGCCCTAGAGGGCTCAGCCTCCTGCCAAAAAAATCCACTTTTAGAACCTGATCGACCACCACCCCGATTTCCCATACTTCCTCCAACCAAATGATGATCATCGATATTAATGGAATTTACACAATTTATCTATTCATCAGTTCCTGTACAGTTTTTGTGCCTTAATCTATACTACAGACCTGAAAACGTTCCTGGAACACGCAGAATTTAGCAGTTACTAGCACTGTCCTGGAGATCCCCCCAAAAGAGAGAAACTATTAAAAAATAAGAAAAAAATGCTTTTTCTGTAATATTTTTACAGATAGCTAAATCATGTGCTGTTTGTTATGTTCAATACATTTACATGTACATAATAAGTTTTGCGTTGTATTTGTACCCTCTTTTTTGTTTATTATTTATTTTGTCGGCTATTATATATATATATATATTTTTTTTTACGTCTGTTTTTGTGTCTGTGTTTGAAGTCCCACCCACCCCCGGTTTTAATGTTTTTCTTATCTGTTGTTTTGTTTGTTTGTTTTTTTTTCTGTCAGGTTGTCTTGTTGAGTTTCTAAAAGCCGAGCGTTCCACCGATACTGGACGCCAGGACCACTCCCAGCACCACGCAGCAGATGATGATCATGATTTTCTTCTGCAGGGAGACACAAGGAGAGGAAGGGGAACTGTGTCAGCTTCACATAACCGCTGCATACAGCAAAAGGAGCCTGTAGTGTCAATGTGAGTACGTGCGGGATTCAGTTTGTGTGTGTCGGTTTGTACATGTTCATGTCAAAACTTTTCTGTGTGTTTATGTCTACGTGTAAGACTGAATAGAGTTTTGGTGTTTGTGTGTGTATGTGTGTGTGTTCGTGAGTATACGGCAAAATATTCTGTGTTAAGTTAAAAATAGCATTAGCGTTCACATGTGTCAATTAGGGGTCAAATGTACTCTTAGACAAACACTTAAACACTCACTGGGAACCAGTTAAGTGAATTGAATGAATCAGTTTTGTTTTTCATTGATTTAAATAAATCAGAAAAAGATAACTTATTGTACACTCACCCATGTACCAAAAATGGTTAATGATTAGTATGCATGTTTATTAATGTGTTTCAGAGTGGGCCAAGTGTAATTGTGTGAGTGAGTGCGTAAGAAAAGTTTGTGTGTGTGTGTGTGTGTGCCTTACTTTGCGAGCCTGGCTCTGGTATTTCACAGCCTTCTTGGTGTCGGACACAGCCCGCTCCACATAGTCCACTGAATGTTCAACATTGTACTCAATTCTGTCAATCATTTCACCCTGTCAGAAACACAAAAGCACACAGAAATGGTATGAGCATCTCAGGATGTTACATTGATATGCAGACCACATATCCACCCACCATGTAAAAGTCTTGAAGCTCTTGATTTTAACCATAACCATAACCAAATCCTTACTGATTTGGCACGAGTTGCATTGAGATTAGTGATGAGTACAAGAAATCTTCGAAATTACTACATTATTACAGTAACTATGCTCTAATCCTGTATTAGGAATGTTCTCATGGTGTTATTGAACAACTCGAATGTTTCACAACATTCTGGAAACATTTTGTCATAGTGGGTGTATAGCTATGTATAGTCTGTATGTACTGGTGTTTTTCTCTCTGGCTCTTCCGCTTGTCTGTGTGACACTTTGGCACTCTCAAAGGCATAGCCCAGCATGTTAAGTACCACACGGCCCTGGCCTACATGGCAGGCTTATACCTTATTGTAAAAAGCCTAGTGAAAGTAGTGTCATTCAGAACGATACACTCTCCAACTTTTTATTCTGTAACCAATATTTCCTAACAAATTGCATTAACTCTGTGTATTCAAACAATGATTCACATTCATAACACTTTGAAACAAAATTGCCTCTGAGAATTTTAGTGTTTCAGCCAATACGTGCTTTAAATAGCCCCATAACGGCCACAGTACTGTTCCCAAAAGGTAAGGCAAGAACGTCTTGATGTCTCCCTCAAAATGTACGCCGGGGCTCAGAGGCTAACTCCGCCATGATGGCGCTCACCTGGCTCTCCACCAGCATGGCCATGTCCACGAACATGTCGTGCAGCTCACGGATGCTGTTCTCCAGTTTTATGATCTCGGTGTGACGGGTCTCAATCTCGTTCAATGCTTGCTTGGTCATTTGGGAGTCCATTTTGATCTGCAGGCAGAGCAGAGAAGGGCAGACGCCTCACAGGTTGGAGATGGAGGTAGACAGGATACAATTGGAGAAAGACATTCATTTCAATCTATTCATTTACTTGTTCGTTTTTTTATCCGGATAATTGATTTTCCCTTTTAAACACTCCTGAATATAAAACAGGGGAAAGAAACGTGAATTAGGCACTGATAGTTCTGAGTTGTTGAGTCAGAATAAGAAAGCCAATCGAATTTAGGGCTGACTCTACAAACAAAAAAAAGGACAAACATTATTTGATCAGTCGATGCAAACTCCTGGATTCTGCTTTAATGTCTTGAATTACTTTAGTAGTATGAGGGAAATGTAATTAATGGCTGCTTGCAGGGACATAGGACCCATTCTGTGCATGCCTTTCCCAGCCTCTGGAGTGAGTGTACATCATTTACAAAGGGTGGCCCAGGGTTCAGGGCAACTGGCTGCTTCAGAAAATGACAAATACTGAATGTCTGGAGGGCCAAGGGTCAAATATGGATAAAGGAGCAAACAAGGACACAGGGACCACAAATGCAGTCCCAACTCCACCTCCTTGTGTATCTGAGATCAGAATTTAGGAACGTTGGGGGGAACGTTGGTTTAAATAACACAACATATTGTTTTGTATGTAAGGAGAGAAATGGAATTTCTCCAGAGGACCAGCACATGGCTCCCAGGTGCCTATATTGCATGCATGCCTGTCATTGCCAATATTTGCATTATCTGCTGCAATAAACTTTGAAATGGCTGAATGTCCCTGAAATCTACGCATTTTAGATTGAGGACAGATGACCAGACAGGGCTCAGTGCTTAACTTTAGCGAAATGGCTGAGTTGTTTTGTCCTGATAGTAATGCCTGTCTTGAGTCCATTCAAATAACTAAAGGAGAATAGAGGCCCCAGCGCAAATAGGCCTGGACTGTCTGCATAGCATCCACACCTACATCATCAGTAAAGATGGCAAGCTTGCCACTCTCCAGCATGTCTTCTAGCTCCTCATTGGTGGTTGTTCTCCCAGCTGAAAAACAAAGACAGAAACGTTTTTTTATTTCCCAGTGGAACTAAAGCTTGTGCTCTTATGTAATTTTATCATCAGTAGTTTAGTTTTTGTTGTAGCTAACACAAATCCTTATTGCAAACTGCCATATATGGTGCAACGTAGGTACTGATAAGATTTTTAAATTATCTCCAGTTATTCTCCCCTGGGCAATGTTTTTAGGGTCTATGAAATTCATAACACAGCAATTTCTTCCATAACCTACAAAAAAGTTCTAAAATGCTATTTGGCTAGCTGGGTAGACAAGCCTGTCTGACAGTGTCTGTCAGTTTGTATTGTGCGGCCTCACTGTTTTGTATAATGTTACAGCTTGTATATTTTGACATTGTATTTTTGCATGATCCGGATCAGGGTACATTTCTTAAATGCATTTACATTCTAAAGCTCATATTCCTTCACACTAGCTTCAGTTACCTCTAGAATCTGCTTCTGCTGAATATGAAATATCACACTCATACTGTCAAGTCACTGTTTTTCTTCCCCCGTTTTGCTTTTCTCCAAATTTGGAATGCCCGGTCATGAACACTGTGCCTCCTCCTCCTCTCCCCACACACACACACACACACACACACACTTTCTGCTGCAGCGTCCTTCGTCATTTCAGGAGGGCACACAGTAGCAAGCGTGTCCTCTGAAGCGTGTGCTGTCAGCCGCCACTTCCTTTCACACTGCGACTCACAAACTTGGCTGTGCTGTTATTTTTGTTCTCCCTCCCTCCTTCCCTCCTTTTTTCTGCCTCTCCCGAGTCAGGGCAATCACAAAATGTGGCTCTCAGACTGGCGCTGTTAGTTGCTGTGCCCACACACAAGGAAGAGTGCGGCTGAAGAGGGCTGGTCACAGTTGGCTAGCACTCTTTGCAGGATAGTGCCCTTCACAGCTAGTGCCCCTCACAGCTGACATCCTTCACAGCTAGCACTGCTCAGAGCTTGCACCCTTCCTAGCTATCACCATTCCCAGCTAGTGCCCTTGAAGGCTAGCATTTTGCACCGTTAGCACCCGTCAGAGGTAACACCAGTTCTCGGCTAGCGCTCTTCATGGGTAGCACCATTCTCTGTTAGCACCTGTCATGGCTTGTACCCTCCCCCTGGCTAGCACCCTTCACAGCTAGCATCCTAAGCACTATGTGCAGAATGTGTAATTTTACCAGTTTACGTATGTGTGCTGCAGCAGTTCTGTTTCACTGCTTCACAAACGCATTTGACTCTGTATGAATGTCCTACATAGCTCTAGCAGTATCCACATAACCTTAATGCAATTTCCAGGGTCATTAGAAATGATTTTGGTTTTAATAACTCTCCTCACCACTGTCATTTATATCCCCCTATTCATCTGTCCACATTTACCCAGTAATATTCCACACAATATATAATCTTTGATTTTCATTGACTCATGCAAGCGTCTCACAGAGAAAGTGCCTCTTGAAGGTCACTCTTCATGCCGGCAGATGGTGCGGTTTAAATAAAAATTTGGTCATTTAGAGTCGTTGATTTTTGCCTTAGGGCTCTGACCGAAGCCCCTTTAGGGGCTCACAGCTTCTGGAAGGAACACATTCAGGGGTTCACCAGATCCCCAAGGGGGTACCTCCCAGCGTGACCCTTTGGAGTTGGACTGCTAGCCGCTGTGGTGACGCAGCCTACCCAGAACATCCAACCACATTCCCCTGGCCTCTACGTGGAGATTGCCGAGGAGATCACATCTTCAGAATCTTCAGAATAGCACCCTTGGCTCAATACCACCCACGACTCTTCCCACCACAGAAGAAGAGCCAGGAGTCCTCCAAGGACCGGCAGCGGCAGTGGGTGGAACGGTGGGCAACGCCTCAGCCATTGGTTAATCCTAGTCCATCATCCAGCTCATGAACGCGCCCACCTCACACTTGTGTAACAGGCCCACAGAAGCCTCTCAGAGTGGGCCAAAACACATATTCTCAGCACATGTGTCAGACCATAGCCCTGGTGGGCCGCAATGTCTGCTGGGTTTTTTTTCCCCTGATGTGTTTAGGCACTTGAATGATTAATCTGACTCACTGATTGGCCACGGCTCCACACATCATATTCACAAGGCTTACATTGGCTGCTGATTGAAAGGAAACCCACAGACACTGTGGCCCTCCAGCTACAGCTGGTGAAAGCTAGATTCATAACAGCTATCATAACCATAAACAGTCACTGCACCACGAATGTAATGTATATGTAGAAACATAATTTCTAATCATTGCATTTGCTTGGCACCCAAAACAACTGCTTGCAGTTATACTCAAGGTAATTATACTGAAACCCATGACTATTGTATTTATAATTGCTTTTGTTATTGCTGTATTGCTATTCACATATCTAAACATAATGTCTCTGTTATATGCTTTATGGGTATGATATAATTTGTTTTATATGATATAAATTAGCATATGAAATATGAAAGCGATATTCCTCATCTGTGCTTATTACGTCTCATTCAGGTACACCAGCACCAGTAAATATCAGCTCACTCATCAGCATTACTGTGTCTCCATCATCACGTCTTAAATAATGTAGGCAAATGACAGTAAACCATAGAGTACAGTATGAAATTTTAATGATTATGGAAATACTAACGTGCTGACTGATGGTTTTTTCATGATTTTTTTAAAAGGGTTGCTACGCTATATCAAAAAATATGAGAGAAATAACTCATATTTTTTTTTTTTTCATTTCATAGGCTCTACTTTCACAATCTTTGTTCTCAATCAATTATTGTAATTTTCTGCCCAGAGTAAGACCTGAAATTGGGAAATGGAATGGCCCAGGGTGTTCTGAGCTATATAGTCGTAGACCATTTTATTAAAAGAAATGAATCTAAAATAATATAGTATTGGAGTTCAAAAGTATTATAAAAATCTGTCTTGCACAGGTGTGTGAGTGCTCTTAAGATCTCCATACCTGTGCCACAATAAATTTACTGAATCATATTATTATAAATTCCAATTCCAATAATGTTCATTATCAATGACTTGCTTTGCTGTTTTTCCATGGGTACGTTCAAGATAAAAGAAAAAAAATATTGCAATAGCTTTTTTCTTCTGATTGAAGAGTGCAGTAATTACACTGCACATGGCAGTTGACCGAGCAGGTCTGCATGGTGTGAAACCTACTATTGAACGTGTAAAACCCTGCCTTAGGTTACAGCATCTCAGGAGAGCTAGCATGCCCACATTGCTAACGCTGTTAGACATTTGCTTGGAGGCAGATGTGAGCCTCTTGCAACTGGGGGTTTGAATCCCAGTCATGCCATCATCAGCTATGGCAGGAGACTCACACTGTGATGCAGCTTGCCCTAAAGTTACTGCAGAAATGAAGGGATGTGACATTTACAAATATTTCTGTGAAATCCTACGTGACCACTCTCAGCTTCCGTTTCATGGGGTTCTCTTGGAATAGAATCAGGATATACGTTTGGATGAAGTGGGCCTTCAACTAACAGGTATCCCTTGCTGAAATAAAAAGAACTCACTGATCTCCAGTTGTCTTTGGATGCGGTCCTTGCAGCGGTCTCTGTACTTGGACTGCGTAGTATTGTACTCGGTCATCACCTCCACAAACTTGCGTGACAGCGTGGAGTGCTGCAGACAGAGACAGGAGGGTTACTGTCGGCAACAGCAACGACGACGACGGCAACAACATCTTCATACGAGCAGAAGATCAATACACAGCAGTGAGGAAATGTCAAGGTAAATCACAAGAAAACCTAATGAAAAAGAAATATGATTCTTTATGCAGTATACTATTCGGCTTCAGCAGTTCAGTCCCATTTCATTCAATTGTTTCAAGTATAAGTAATTGTAGATCCTCAAAAGTGTGTTTATGGTAAAGTGAATAACGGACAGGGTTACAGCTACTGCCATGTTGATTCCCTCAATACGGGAGATGAATCAAAATTCAAAGCAATGCAACAGTTACGTAAGCGGTACTTTCGATCAAAATTTGAGGATTTAGATGCCCCTTTCTTAATTGTAGACATTTGTAGAGTTCTGAGCAACATACATTCCCAAACTTTTCTGCATTGGATTTTCTGTACAACAAAAAAGAACAAAAAAGCTTAGGATGAAAAAAAAAACAGCCACAAATACGAGTGGTTCTAAAACTAAATTCAGTTCAGATGCTCTTTTACTTGACCAAGTGCATTCATGGTGGAACAACCGCAAGAACATGTAAAACATGTTTTTTTTTTTCTGGAGTGTTCGAGGTGAAGAAGCCGCACCTGTGTCTTACGGATCCGCAAGTCTGCAGACGATCTGTTCAGCCCCTCCTCCTGCTCAATGCTCTGCTCGATTGCTGGAAAAGACACAAGAGGTTAAACCTAAGGCTGGTTGACCTGGCCGAGGATCAGCTAACCTTTAAGAACATTTATTCTAACAGGTTGTAGCTGCGCATATATAGTTGTAGCTATTTCCCATTTTGTTATGGCATGGTTTTTCTAAATTCAATGAGTATATGTAAAATAACTACAAGAAATGTATGTTTGTCATCAAAAAGGGGTCACAGAAAAATGTTCCAAGAACACAGGGAAACACGTAAGTTATATTTTAACTGGGGTTTGACATAATGTACAAATGTCATAATATTAATGCTATAATAATATTCCAAGACTGCTACATTGTTCCAAACAAGTTCTGTCAGGGTTACCAGAAAACACTGCGGGTAAATAACATTCAAAGAATGCAAATAAAAATGAACAAAATCTCCACCCTGGGAACATCTGCCCTCACGTTCTCCACCCTGAACATCCGGCCACAATGTTCTGACAGCCTAAAATTGATCAGGGTCCATTGCTTGTTCTGTTCCAGTAAAAACAGTTAAACAGCCCTTAACATAATTTTGTCTCAGCTTATTATTATTTTTATTCTTATTTATTATTTTCTTCTGGATCATCCCTTTTTGAAATAAAGAAAATCTTTATATAATGTTTCAGATCCTGGTTAACGTTAAAAGGCAACCTACAGCAACATCATCCCAGATATGACTCCAGACCGCACCTGTTATGGCACAGACCGGACAATGGCTACAATGGAATATTTAATAAAGGTAGCAATATTTTCTGTCATATCATGCCACTGCATTAATTTCCATAATTTCTATTAACAGACATGCTAAATCAGCACACCCGCACAAAGACATTATTTCACAACATGTGTGCTGCGTTGCAGCAGTCTGGATATATTCCTCCCACAGGTACCAAAATTAGCTCCAAAATAGCAGCTGTTAATGATTGTTACATAGCACATCCCGATATCGCCTCTAATAATGCGCATATTTAATACAACAGAGAATTAATATGCAGCAAAACATCGCTCAAATTATTAAGGGGAATCCTCCCTGAATTCCCCTTTTTTACTAGGAAACTCCCAGTAGCGCGAACCCACACGTGGAATGTAGGTAATATGTACTGAATCTTAATCCACATAAAGAAAGTCCTCTTCGTGGTGATTCAAATTGTTCAATTAGGCCTCCGGTTACCGCACTCATAAAAGTGTGTCATGTGGTGATGTAGCACACTTTGTACAGCAGGGGGCGCATGGTTATATCTTTCATATGTTTCCATTTGCCTCCATTCACATTTTGAGCTGATATTTCACATTTACGAGAACTGCAGATGTTTACAAATGCCTGATGTTCACATGTATATTTATTTAATATTTATTGTAGGAATGGGAGAACGACGTTTCATGCGCCCCATAATGGGCGGAGCTATAGCAAGGTTTTAATCGCTGACTAAAACCTTCAAAAGTGGATCAAAAGCTTTTGCTGTCCACAATTCAAAATGATTGGTTCAGCTCAAGTCAGGTGCTAGCAGCACACACTAGCGCTCTGAAATGTATGCTTTCTTCTGCTCTGTAACCCAACAGCTGGTCTGCGCAGTCATCCCTCCCTCCTGTGCTGAAGCAGGATATTACACTGGCAAAAAAAAAAAAATGGGTCTACAGTTGTGCTTTGGAGACACATTAAAGGAGGGGGAGGGGATTTCAGTGCGCTGTCACACCATTACAACCTCCTCTGCAATAAGGCTCTCAGTTCCACTAAAGCTCCACCAAACTTAGGTACAGTGAGCTACATTAGCATTAACGTCTCCGTCACGAGGAAACGGGCTTTGGGTTTTATTTGGTCCTGGGGGAAGGCCACCCCACCAACACCACTTCCAGCAGCAACTTAGATTTCCCGGGAGGTCTCCTGTCCAAGTACTGAACAAGTCCACAAATGCATAGCTACTGGCATTCAACAGCAGCAGGGTGAATAGCTGTGTGTTAGGCGCATTACACTACATTGATTAATAGATCTAATACCCGGCAATTCTACCCTTGAATGAATAGTCCCACTCAAGATGAAATCAGTCCCTACTGCTAGGACCTCCCCCCTGGATGAATGAGGCTATCCGCTAAACAAGCAGCAACTACAGAGAAGCCGTGTACGTGCTTTTGGGCGGCTCACGGAGCAAACGCACAGGATTGTAGTTCAGCTGTGCTTGTGTCCTGTGGTTGGGTGAGAGAGTCCAAAGCCACACCCTGACTGGGCACTGTGCGACTGTTGCTTCATCTGCAGTGTGGAAAAAGGGAGGGGTCGTTGCCATGGGGATTGGAGGAGTGGGGGTGTGCGAGGAGTGAGGCTGTGGTAGAAGGTCACTCGGTGCATAACTTGAACGTGCGCTACTGTTTCGTGTCACACCTGCTGCACGATTGCAGTGAAGCAGTTAACAAAGCAACATTCAGCTACCATTCAGCTCACACACATCTACAAACTGCAGCAGATCCAGGGCCTTGTTTAGATCTACTGATCTCACCGATCCCCACACTGATCTGATGCAAATCTCTGCTCACCACCTGAGCTATGAAAAAAGTTCTTAACTTTTTCTGATCTGTAAAAAAAAAAAAAAAAAAAAAAAAAAAATCGATAACATCAGAAATCAGATTCCACTAAGAACACTTGAAGTTTCACAGTCTCAGAATGATTTGATGGAGCTTGCTGAATTGACTGAAACTGGGCTTCAGAGGAATTTCACCTGCTTGTTTGATATAATTCCAGCAAGACTCCTTAGAGGGGAGTTTGGAACTGTTCGATGCTATTATTGCAGTCATTAACAGTTCTCTTGCCTCAGGGACACTTTCAGAATGTTTGAAATCAGCTGTGGTTCCATCCAGAAGACACACACTGCATCCTGATAGATCTGATTTCAATAAACGCAGCCAGATACCTGAGCTACGCTTTCTTCCTACGAACCTTGGGAAAATTGTTTCCAGGCGGTTCGGCCAGTCAGAAAAAAAATGTCTGGGTCCTGCTTTAACAACGGTGCTGAAACTGCCCTTGTCAGAGTGGTAAATTACCCATTGATGAATGTTGACTTTAGTTAATGCACTATTCTCACTCTCTCAGACCTTAGTGTGGGTTTTCAATAAGGCTGATCATTCACTTGCCGAAGCAACTGGGCGAGTCTTGCTGAAAATGCACCGAGGTGATGCATATCTTACCTCTCTAATAGGCAATTTTCGATCTCTGTTGGAGACGATGTGTCCTCTTTTGCTCCTATTACCTGTGGAGTCCCCCTAGGGTCTGTTCATGGACCTCTCCTGTTCTCTATTTACAGTGTGCTTCACAGCCCCCCTCCATACAGAAGATAAACAAGCCATTGCCTTATACTTTCACTACACCTTCCAAAACGTGAAACGTTTTGCAACTTTAAACTATTCTAAAGAAAACCAGAATTGTGACTGTGAAAGCTGATGATCAACCCAGCTGTATTTTCTTAACAGTTTTACAAAATGTGGAGTTGTTGACCTAAATGCGAATGGATATTAAGGCAAATGGAAATGCACAAAGTGCCATGCTTAAACAGTAAATCTTCCTCATGTGCAAACCCTTAAATGGTCACAGCTCATACAGTAAACACACGTACACAAACAAGCAAAAATCTTAACGTTATGTTTTACCCAAATGTTGGATTTTATCAACATATTTAAACGATATAACTATTCGATAGGTATGTTAATACAACCTATAAACTATGTCTAGACTTAGATCTTTGCTGTCTTTGAAGAAAACAGAGAACATCCATACTTTAATATCTGCATAATTACTGTAATATTCTTTTCCTGAATATAGCCCTTCATGTATATTATCTCCAGCTCATACAATAATCAGGTGCTAGATGTAAAAACATATGAATACAAGAAAAGGACACAAAGTATCCAAAAACAGGTTGGATAACATTAGCTACCAGGAGCTATGACAATAACAATTAACAAGTGGTTTGATTTAAATGGTTGATTACATTTCTGAGCCCTTATGCCCTGCCAAAAACTGAGCTAATTATTAGGTCATCAAATTAAGCTTTTCTCTCTTTGTTCAAGCTAGTCGATCCCAGAATGGAGGGGGAAGACGCCCTCTCAGTGCCTGCTCCTGTCATGGACAGCCTTATCCTATAACATCCTGGCATGACATTGATCTGCAGGCTTTTGCCCTACATAGGAACAAAACCTGCGACATCCGAGTTAAAATGCCAGGCTCCCTCACCATTATACTGCACAGACACAGTCTGCTTTTTTTTAGGCCAGTTCTGGTATGATATCTTCCCTGGTTTTACCTTTTAATTTTGAACGAACTTTATTGGCCGTCTTCTTGATGTCAGCAGTGAGGTCCTCCAACTCCTGTTTGGTCTCTGAAAGAGAGATAGTAGAGAAAGAGTAGAGAAAGACAGAGAGGGAGCAAAGATGGGACAGAAATATAGAGAGTGAGACAGTGATACTTCACTGTACAGCTGCAGCAGCAAAGACTAAGTAAAGTACCTTTAGCTCATGTATTTTTCACTATTATTTAGAGCAACAGTGTATGAGAGTAAATGTGTGTGAATGTGTGAGTGTGTGTTTGTGGGTGTATGTGTATTCATGTTAATGTGTGTGGGCGCGTGAGTAAGCATGTTTGTAGGTGTGCTTTTTGTAGTGTGCCACTGTGTGTGTGTGTCTGTGTGTGTGTGTATGGGAGTGTATAGGTATTTGTGTATTCTGTGGCACTGAACAGTGCTTCTATTCCCATGGCAAACTCTGTATTGCAGCGCAGATCAAATTTATTGCAACTGCAGTGCCCGGCTCTTTCCACAGCAGCTCTTTTTTTTCTCCCTCTACCTCCTACACACATTCTATCGCTTTTCCACCTTTTATGCCACCAGTTCCTCAGTCACTCTCTTTTTCTCCTCCACCTCTCATTCCGTATACAGCACAATGCCCTCTCCATGCCTCAGCTGAGTGAGTAATGAGCACTCTGTGTTATATATGTATGGGAGTGAATACTATATATAATGCACTTATGCCCATGGGTCGATATGTATACTCATACATAGATTGTATATATACAGATGTAAATGTATTTTCATGGCAACCACGCAGAGCATGCAGGGAACACCTAACATGCTGGCTTCTAACCCTTTTTCAGAGGTTTTTGGGCAACCTTTGAAATGAAATCTGAAATGAAATGCTACTGTTTGTGAAGGAGCACTCATCAATAGTTCTTGATTATGCATCTCTCATGAGTAAAACCTTGTAGGTTTCTTGCTCATTGTAAATCAATCCTGGTGGCGCTAATTTCTTGAGCACAGAGTCATAGGTTGGGCATGGCATATCAGTTTTGTTACATAATTAAAATTGGCCAGTCTCTGTTGCATATTATGAGATTTGTTTCATGGTAATTTAAAGTGAAATTAGCATATTAGTTTGCTCTGTGGGCTCAATTGTTTCCTGTTATATAGGAGGAAAGCCAAATCTTGCATTTAGAAAAATCACAGATTCACAACAAAAAAGAAATGATGCCAACTTTTATAGGTAAGAAATACTATAGCAGCATTTCAAGGATTAGTGTCAATGCTATTTGTTCTGTTCTGTACTGTGGATAATTGCATGTATGTTCTACACCAAGTTTATTCCTAGGGAATACAACTTCTACTTTTTTGTTAGAAAACTTGTCAAATATAGTTTCGATTGAAATGTTTCCAATTAAAATATGTCCTGAAAAGAGCAGTGAAAAAGGGAAAATAAAACTTCATAACTGGCTTGATTAAAATCAGATGCATACAAAGACACACATACAGCACTGCAAGAGCATTTACCAGTTAACCCACAATGGTTGCTGACCAGCAACCAGATAGTTTGGCCACTCAAACTGCAAGTCCAATAACTAGTCCTCTGGTGTCAGTCCAATGGGAAGCATGCATTAAACAGAAAAGAAAAAGAAAGAGAAAAAAATCCACAAAAGATCATGCAAAAATAAATCACAACAAATCAGTATAAATCAAATCAAACTTCATGCAAGAAAATTAATAAAATAAAACAAAATCAGAATACAAACATTATAAGAGAATCAAATAAAGTCATGCAAAAATGAGTAGATTTGTGGGACAAAAGCTCAATGAGGACACGAACACAAACACAAAATTAGGTGGGTAACAATGTCCTGTGCTACATGAAAGTACAGCTAAACGTCCAGCTCAGAATCATGCCACCTTCTGCTCTTAATAATTTAATTTGCCCAATCATTTTTTAATCTTACATGACGTTGTAGTAACGTTTCTCAATAAGCTAATGAGAGATGTGATGACTGGTCCTAAATTACTGTTTCCTAATGCTAGTGCAGCTGCATTCCATTAATTAGCTAATTGATCCAGCCTAATTGGAGGAAAGTGAAACAGAAATGCTCAGTGGAGAACCAAGTCATCAAGTCCATCCAGACTAGAAATCACTGGAGATAATATTTGGTGGACCACTACCATTTGCTGTGTCCTGGTATAGGCAGTTTTTCCAAAGTACTTGAAATTTGCCTTTTCACGTATGCAGTTCTTATGAGATGTTGGTTTCTCGTCTCTTTCTTCATTCATATATTGTGCAAACCAAAAGTGTAACTGAAACAAGTGATAACAGCACTGCAGTAGCAAAAATACAGTTTGAAAATTTAACTCTGATCAGACTACATATCCTGGGCGGGTAATAGTCACTTTACTGCTGTAATTTTACAGTAAAATCTTACAATATCCGGATATTGCACAGTTGAATAATGAAAGTCCATATGATCTAGAAGCTGATGGAAGGGGCCAAATACCATTCAAATACTTCAATGCAATACCACATGTTGAAGGTACACAGCCACCCTGTTCTTTTTGTCCAGTTATTTATGTAGCTATTTTATATTATTCATAGAGGAATAAAATTAGAAAATGGCATTGTGTAATGAAATTATATAATATAATTTTGGCTTGTAATAAGTTTGGCTGGGAAACATCAACTAGCTTTTGTGAGCGGAATCCCACACCCTACTTATAGATGATGTGTTGAAGGTGTAGCAGCACCATCACAGGAAATCTGTGGGTGCGGTGTATATAAGAGCCTGCAATATATGACAGCACAGATACATGAGAAAATCAGCATATGCTACATCATAAAAACCATGACAACAGAATATCTTACATCACTGAAACCCAGTTTGAGCCATGTGTTACATCACAGATTGTATGACTGCAGCAGTGGCAACTGGGGAACTCAGGACAGGGGAGGAACAGTCTTTACCGTTATACCTATCATTCTGTTCAACCTGTTCCCATTTATTTTCCTTGATTAACAATAAAACAATTAATTCACAGCATAATCTACTCAAATTGATGTAAACAGAGTACATAGTTTTTAGCTCAATTTTGTAATAGTAGCCTAATATTTTTCTTTACTAACATGTGCAATATTTGTTATATCTACATATTATTATAGGCAAATTATTTTTTACAGTTATTGACAGATTAAAAATGTCAATGGATGTAACAAACATAACTCTAGTTTTCGAAGAACAGCAAATCTTATTATTTACCAAAATGAATATTTACCAAAATTAAATTGGTAATGATTTATGTCAGCTGGTGTTGATTACTCTGTGAATTGTTTGTTTTACCGTTAACCAAGGAGGATAAATGGGAACAGATGGAAGGAAATGATAGTTTTAAAGGTAAAGTTTGTTCCTCTCGTTTCTAGCTCACCAGCCACCACTGGACTGCAGTATGTGTTGCAAAACATGCTTTGAAATCAATAAGTGATACTTCACAGAGTCTATAAACAGTGGTACATGTTACATCACAGATATACTATGGAAACGGAATGTGTCACAGCACAGGAACTGTGACAGCACTGTGTGTTACATCACACAGTGTGAAAGTGGCGCTTGTTCCATCACAGAACTGTGACAGCAGCATTTGTGACATCACAAAGCACAGGAGATGATCAGGGCCTGGGCTTCTAGGTCTATTGTTAGGTAAGCTTGTGGGCATACGGCACAGATATGAGGCTGAGATGCACTTACTCTCGTCAGGGTTTGGTGCTGCCAGGATGGCGCTGTGCTGCTTCTTCACCTGCTCCACATCCTCTGACAGCTTCTCTATACAGCCTCTGATCTCCTCCACCTGCCGGCACAAAAACACCTGCGTCACAGCCCTCCCACCACAGCACCACCTGCCAGTCATCTACTGCACGCAGGAGCAGCCAGTATTTCAAATGCATATATTTGAAACAGGCATTTTCATGAACATATTTCATATGTAATATGGGTTTCTCACTTCTTTCCTGCTACCTGAAAAGTAACCTGTGCTTCCATATTTTCATTTTAGTCCAGGATGCAAAAATAAACAGCATATTAAAATTGGTGAGGAGAATACTGTTACGTTTGCTTCAGATGACCATATTTGTTATGGCTTAACTTACATTTTTGTCCGGTACCCCTGATTTTGGGTGGAAATAATAAGGGAGACATCTTGAATTTCTTTAACGTAAACGTAATATTTAATAAGTATGACTTCAAATATAAGTTTTAGTCACTAACCTTTTAATGTTACTGTTCGAACAATTTAGTATTCAATAAATATACCTTAATATATAAAAGGTATGACTTGAATATAAGGGCTTATCAGAAACAAACATCAGTTGAGCAGAAAAAAAAAATGAATTTCATTCTTTTTTAAACACCCTGTTTCAACATTTTCCTCAACATTGTATGGCGAATCATATTTGAAGGCTTGTCCCATTTCTGCAGACACCTCCATTCAAAGTGCTGACTCTAAACCCATGCAGCTGGGCGTCTATTCTTTACACCCAGTGGGCCGCTAGTTGTGGGGTGCAGTTACATTAGAGGAGCAATGCGCAGCATTTGCTGCTGATGCAGACAAACCGCAGGGACCCCATCAGCCAGAGGAGTCACTAGTGAGCAATCAAGCAGCGGTTTATGGCCGAGTCCATCACCTTGCCTCCCTGGATGTTCCTATGGCTGGTTATTTACACTGCGCTGTGGGGTGTTTCGTTGCTGTGGGAGCTAATGCTTGGGTGGCCAACTCTGAATCTAGAAGGCCAGCAGGGCCTATTGGTTTTTGGTGTAACTCAGCCCTTATTATATGGTTTCTTGGGTCTGAACTGGTGGCTGATTTTAGGGTGACACCAAAAAGCAGCAGGCCCTGTGGAATGCCAGGGCCAGGTGTATCCCATCCTGGGCTAGTGCTGTATCTGGGCTTACTATCCCACTACCACTGCAAGTACGTTTGGGAAAACCAGTGCAAGTATGTGGAACTCACAGGTAAGTACTGTACTTACCGTTTCAAAAAACGAAACACAAACTTTTCATGACACAAAAATATTTCAGTATTTCCTCACTTGTCAGTAATTATCTAAACCTGAAAATACCATAAAATTAATGTCTGGTCAGGTGAATACTTGCTGTTACAGACCTGTCTCTAATTCACAGCCGAGTCTGTCAGACAGCCAGCCACACTGGAGTGTGCTGCAGTGTGTTTTCACACCACAATGCCCAGGTCAGCGCAGCACACTGTCGGGGAAAAGTTGGCCCGAAAACCTGCAATATGATCTCTGTCTACACAGTGCGGTCTAGATTAAGGGTATTCACCTGATCTTGTGTGGTTGGACCAGGAACATGACCAGGAGACAGACCAACTAAAAAGCAAAATGGACCATTTTTTTCTCCCCTTTTTCTAAATTACCCTTCAATGGATGCATTAGCAAGTAGTCTTGGAAGAACCCAGATGATCAGATCTCCAGCGATCTCAAGTCACTCTTGCCTCACTTTCTGGGAACTGCACTTAGCATGGCGGAGAGACAGACACGCCAGTGGCAGCTTAGACAACGATCAGCTCGTCCAAGGGCAGGTCACGGAAGTGTGTAACACATCTGAAGCGCTTCCCTGTGTCTCATAGTTTACGTTTGAACCCCCGTTTGTCATCATGTCTGAACCCGCCTTCACTGAGCTGATATGCGTGGTTAGAAAATATAGGCTATGCCTTGAAAACTCTTCAGGTCCATCTCTGTGTACTGCACTGCTTTCACCAGGCTCCAATGAATAGGTACAGACCAAAGCTAATCAGCAATGCTATCCAGCTAGCTTGTACCCAGTGAATGTAATCATTTATCTTAATCTTATTTGATATACAAATTATGGTTTGCGGAGCTCATTTTCCACAGTGGATGAGCTGCATGTCTGCAAGCCCACCCTGCTCCCACTGCACACACAAGCGTGCACCTTGTGCAGATCTGGCATGGTACCTATTTTTTCTTTTTTTTTTATTTTGGAACGTATCCAAGCAGGTTTATTACTAATGTATGTAGCTGAATTAAAGGGTAAAAAGCTTGCCCTGAGCGGATTAGGTTTTATATGTGTGTCTGTGCGTAAACGTAATGTGTCTTACTTTGCTCCTGCTTTATTTCTGTTTGTAAACACTGTATAATAATTAGTGCCTTTGATTACATGTGAAGGCATCTCCGGTGAGTCACTCTCCTGGTGCTTCTGCTCGTGCTCTGCCGAGAATCGTTTTGTAGTTGCTGAACTCCGCACAAAATATGCTTTGCGTAACCGTTAAAATCTTGTTGGGGGGCTGCGTGTTTTCACGTCATGGTGCCAAGGTCAGAACTGTACGAGACTGGAAAAAGTTGTCCAGCTCAGTGGGCCCCTCAGTGGGTGAATCAGTGGAGGATTCAGCACTGCCAAATTACCCTGTAGCACACCATATGGAGAGCATCTCAATTCTTTATTTTTTTTTTTTTGTCAAAATTGTTTCTTGGGTACAAGCTTATTTTAAATCCAGTGAAGCGCTTGAATGAATATTTATCGTCTACAAAAAGAATATATTGGATTTTCATCATAAATCCTGCTTTGACAGGGCGAAATTTCATTATTTTTTTTAAATGAAATTTCTCAAAGAAATTTAGAAAATGTAAATTGAGAGGTCATTAATTGTGCTTGGAATTCCTTGAATTGGTGAGAATAAAATTGCCAATGTTTTAGCAGTGCAGTGAATTTGTTTATTCATTATAGTTATTGCTATATTAATTTAAGAATTTACACACTGCAAGCTGTTCTCGTCAAACGCTATCATCAGACAACTTTCGTATCTTATAATTTTGTGACAATTTGCATTTTTATGTCGCCCTTGTATTTATGACACCTTCATTTTCATTTAATGAGGGACATTGTCTCATTGTTACTAAACATAGTTACTCACTGTTGTCATGACAATATGGGGACTTCATATCAATGTGCTGAAGCAAATCACAAAATGGCCACCAAGATTTGTGGTGGATGTGAATTAGCACCACTCATGGGGGGGCCGATGCATTTGTATTTTTGTGGTTTCCTTTCAATCAGAAGCCAATCTAGGCCTTTTAAGAGAAGTACGGGAGGCTTTGGCTGAAAGGTCACAGAAATCAATCGCACCAAAAATCAGCATATATACCGGTCATCCAGGCCAGGAGCTGTGCACCCCTGATGTAAAATGTATGATGGAAGCGTGTCCTTCCTGTGACCTAATGTGGACCAATCATCATGACCGGGAGGCGGAGCCTAAACCAGAGGGAACCAGAAGAGTCCAGCTGAGGCTGATTCACCCCATAGTTGACTCACACAAAGAGGATGACTCACCCTGAGGTTTATTCCTCTGCTGTTTCACAGCTCAGAGTACATTTAAGGTTTCACCCTGAAAAGACTCATCACGGCACTTGGACCCATTAATTGGACTCATTGTTGTTCTACCGCCTCATTCCAGAGTCATTCCAGTGAGTTAATGCATATTCAGGTAATTAACCGCTTGATTGTTAATCAAGCAAAATAAACGAAAGCAGGTTGAGAGCAATGATCGTTTTAAAGTTAAAGATCACAGCCTGCTCTGTTCCTCATTACTCATCAGCCATAACTGGCTATTTTCTCACTGCCTTTTTCTGTATCACCATGTATCTCATTCATCCAGTTAATAATAATACTTAAAATAATACCACTACTAAAAATGATAGATACAGAAAAACTACTACAACTACTACTACTACTACTACTACCAATAATATTAATATAAAAATGTAACTTATTCCTGCTATTGTCAAAAATGACTTAATTTCTGTGTCAAGTTTTTGGAAAAGCTGTAAATTGCAGACTCTTGGCAGGATTGTGATTGTGGAAGTGTATGTGAATAACACTCACAGTGACAGGTCACATGGTATAGCCCTGTATAGATTTTGTGACAAATTTTACGAATTGCTGAATACATTTCTTAATATTCACCAGGAGCTTAAAAGAGAGATGAAAAGTGTTGCAGATGTTTCGCTTACCACAAGTGACTGCTTGACAGTGTAAACAGATAAAATCTGTCTCATTGGATTTAATGAAAGCAACACTGTTTGAATGGGAGTAGGCCACACAAAGTTAAATAACTTGCCTAGCACAGTGAATTGATACTTGCAGCTACACACACACACACACACACATATAGTCATTAACCTGTATTACCTCTCAAGGTTCTTTTCAGATACTTAATACTTATTTACGCCTTTGTTAACTACAATGCAGTTATAATTTCTAAAAACTGGAATGTTATCCTGCTTTTAAATGGGCTGAAAAATCAATAGAAATCATTGATTGATTGATTGTCCTTCATCAATAATGTAAAATAGCCTTATGTTTCTAGACACTTATTCCTCACTAATTACACAAGTGACAATACATCAATTTAATGGCCCCACAAATATTGTATTCCAGAAGGGGAAGCAAAAGTAAAACAAAGGTAAAACATGATAAAAATGTAAATATATCATTTCATTGACATGAAAGGTACATGCAATTAGCTGATTAACTAAGATTTATAGTCCAACACATGTGAGAAAAAATTCAGGGAAAAGTACATTTTAATGTGTTTGCTGAAAGCTGAGAGAAAAGACATTTGTATACGACTTCATTGCAAGTCAAGGGCTTTTTTATGGCTGTAGGGCTACCGCTGTTAATGTTTGACTCACCTGTTCGAAGAACTCATCCATAAAATGGTCCCTATCGACATGGACGACCTCCTCATCGTCATCGCTGTCCTTAGCCTGAGAGAAAGAAACAAAGAGACAGTTAATACCGATTACACCATGGCGTGGCTTAATACTCGATTCTGATTGGCTTAGAGAGGCTTCAAATTCAAACTTACAGAGAGACAGCATAATGGAAGGCAACTAAGTATTACCAGCAAAAGTAGTGATATGGCCATTCAAAATCAGTTCTGATGCCCATCACACCTGGGTCAGAATAAAATTAAACCAAAATATACTTTTTAAAAAAGTGCCCATGACACTGCCTTTTTACTGTCTGTTCCTTTGGTTGTGTGAGAGTGAGGAACTGTGCTCCAGATAATAGCAGCTGATGGTTGACATGGGGAATTCTAAGAAATATTCCGTGTCAAAATATTCACAGATGAGACGAAGCTATCCTTTTGTTTCCCCCAGTTGTTTTTGATCAGATGACTCATTTTCCTTGAGTTTCTTTGTACTGATGCCATGACATTTATTATATCTGATAATTTTGTCCAAGACTTTTTTCTTTTGTTCTTTGCTCCAGGCTTGGCACTTTCTGGTCCATAAAGTTCTCCGTTGTTATGTTCGATTAATAGGTTGAATTACCTGGCTGCATGTGGTATTCTCACTCTGGGAACATCACGTTCTGTCATTGCACAAAACCTAAGCTACCCAATACAAATCATGCTCCTCACGGCAGCCACAAAAATTCCACTCGTTGTAACTGGTCATCTCTAATGGTCCTCAGCTTGCTTCCTGGGAGGGGTCACATATACAAATAAGATATTTGAAAATTGTGAGCTAAAAAGGCCAAACTAGTATTAGTACGGGATTTTGGCACATTTGGGTTTTTTTTTGTGTTCTTTCTTTTTTAGTGCACATCAACCTCACTCCAGCAAAACTTCCCTTATTTTCCTCAAAAATACTCTGGAGATAAAATGGAGGTAGAGAGTAGTGACTCAGGAGTTACTGTTGGAAATGCTTTGGTGCTGGAAAAGTAACATCTCTTTCATGGTCTTGAAGGGGAAGTGACTTAATAAAGGGGATGGCCATGTCTTTGATGCATGCAGGACCCTATGCCACAGGGTCATAAAACTGACCTTTGGGCTGAACCACTCGACTGACGTCAGGCTCCAGACAGGGATCATCGTGCGAACACCATTTTCGAAAAGCAGGACGTGATATTTCGCTTAAAAACATCAGGATGAGCAAAGTGGGTCCTTAATCGCTTTACCAGTGATTTATCGCCCGCTCGGGAAGTGGAGTTCGCTGACGTCAGCGAGCACATGAGCGTCCGATAAACGTCTGTGGCGTCACCCTCAGGAGCATTGATAAGGGACGCCATTAGTGGCCTCAGCTGGGCACCTTTGGTCTTTAGCTCGGCAAGCTTATCGTATCTTTAATTGTGCAAGACCTTTCCCTGCAACACACACAGAGAAAAAGGTGCGTATTACTAACCGTTTACAGTACACGTTTACGTACAGACCTAACTGCATGCTAATTAGATTTTTTCAACCTGTCAAATAAAAAATAATAGATGAATAGATAAATGGCTTCCCAAACAGCATCTTACAGTAGCCTGTGCATTTGAAGGTGAAACCATATCTGGATATGTTGTCAGTGGCCTTCAGTGATGGAATATAATATTCATGTGACCGGTCTCTCAGCGCTAAGTTTCTAGGAATCTTGGAAGTATTTACATGCCTTTGCCACGCTCATATCATATCCCTCCATGATAACATCTTATTGTCTTGCTTTACCAGCTCTTTTACTCTACCACTGTGCGCTACACCTTTTACATTTTATTAAGCATTTAGATAATAGACATTTGTTTTTAATCGAGACTAACTAACAAAACGGTCTCAGTCGAAATAGCGGTCAGCTTAAGGTTAAAAATTTCTGCCACCTCTATTTCAGGCTCACACGTCACCACTGGGGGAAAACATTTATAACTTAACTTGTCCTCGGGTCATAGCAAATGTTTAAAGATGTTTAAAAATGCGCACTTATGGCAAGCTAAGTGCTTGTCCTGCAAAGCGCAGCCGTTCCACTGTAAGAGCTGCGGATGGCAGACTGAACGGGTTAGTGTCCCATCCCCATGTAACCACACACATTGAAGCATCCGATGCTAATCCTAGTTAAACCCTGTCAAAAATATAACCAAAAAGAGCATAAAAACCCACTGCTGAGATCTTTAAAAAAACTTCAACTTCCATTTTTTTACATTAAAATCAGTCACATATATTTACATTATCAAACTACATTGAACATACTGCACCTCTGTGTATCACCTAGTCTGATCGGATCAGACCACCTATTTTAAGAGGCAGGTTTGTCAAAAAAAAAAGGTTTGTCAGCGTAAAATATGATTAATTCATGGACTTTTTAACAGTATTTGGAGCTGATTATTATGCACTCTGGGTTCTATATGAAACCAACAATGCAAAGAGGTGCAGGGTGACATGCAATCATCAACCATGCCTGTTCACTGACATGGCAAACACCTACTGTAAACCTAGTTCTATTTGCCTGCAAATAGTGACAGATGATGTGCTGACATTTTGTATTTTTTTTCCTTTCCATTGAATTACATTTTTCAAATCAACATTTTTTTCTTTCCCACTGCTACACATTTGCCATGGTACTGTAGTCATATCTCGACTGCATGACTGAATTCTGCTATTATATTTCATCTTTTCAAACTTTTAATAAAAGAATTACTACTGATATGTCGTCACGACTTGGACAAGCTTCAATGACTGTACACAGCCTGTGCTGTGTATATAATATAATATAATATAATATAATATAATATAATATAATATAATATAATATAATATAATATAATATAATATAATAGGCCCAAGGCCTACTTAATGCACATAACCTAAACTACAATGAAACATACATATACACACACACACACACACATATATATATTTTTACACACATATACATATTCATATCCAAACACACACACACACATATATATATACATATGCATACATGTATACAGGATCTATTCCACTTACAGTCGTATGCATTAATTAGGCCTCAGGATAAATACAAATGGCGGAGGCAGGCGTGGGTCACTCAGCAAATGGCACAAAAGCACAAAGCACACAGAGGAGGTGAGCAGTGAGTAGGAGGTGAGACAGATTGCCTGGAGAACGCGTTGCCGGAGGAACAGCAGCAGATTGGACGAAACGCGCTGCTGCATGGCATGCTGGGAGAGCGTAGATGTGTGGCCATTGACTGTTCGCTGCCCGACCGTCTGTTCGGAGCACCACTCAAGCCTTCTGTGTCATGCCTATAGCGCCGTATATCAACAAACAGAACGAGCTCCTGTTTCGCAGCACACAGATTGGGCTGCCTCCTCTCTGTAGTGTTAAACAGAAAATGAAAAATTGCATTTGAAGACTTTTCTTATATAGAAATGCTTCTGCGCCCCCCGTCCCAAACCAAAAGGAATGTAGGTGTTTGTTGAAGGTCTATGTCAGATGAAATGGATGAGTGAAGATGACTGAGCATTTTCCCTGTTTTGTATTTTTCCTCCATCCCACTTCTGAATCTCAAACTGTGCTCTTCTCCCACACCATCACTTCGCCACCCACGGCCGTGGTGGTGAATGTGGCAGCTGAACAAGGCGCAGTCCTCCAACGTGCTCGTCTGTGAGCCAGAGACCGACCCCCCACACACACACGCCCTGACATACCGTGCATTAAAGACACTGATCAAACATGTGCCTGTGGGTGGCGCACACAGTAAAAGCACATGTTCATGGTGCAGCTGCTGGCTCTGCAGCTGGGTGTTTGATTCCCTGCTGCACAGTTACCAGCTGGAGGTTTGCATTGGTGAGGCAACAACTAGCTCGGGCTCTCTGGGTTAAGCATGTTGAAGTCCTCAGTGTCATTCTTCTCTATCGCCCCCTGTTGGTCGGTGAGGAGCCTGCTGAGTCTGCGAATTGATCATATGTTGACTTTGTTTGTCTCATTCAGCCACTGGCCAGGGTGTCATTGGTGTTCCATCTAAAGTGTGAAAAAGAAGTAAGCGCAAGTCATTGCGTGTGTACAGCTTCCGCCTCCCATGTCTGTGGGATACAGTTTTTTGGTGGGTTAGACTGCGTCAGAACAGTAATCGAGTTCAGGCAGGGAGAGTGCAACACTTCCTTATGACAGCCAGGTGCCCAGTTATTAGCTGCATCGCCCCAGTAGTATCAATCCGACCCTGTCCCAAAAGCTGTAGAATCCTGGTCACAGTCGGCTAACGGCAAAGCTGAGGCTCAAGCAAGCACTGTCTATTTGGATACTTGATCACTTCCTTCCTCATAGCGGCAAAAATGTATTAACTGCGCACTCACATGTAGGGCATACAGTTTTCATGTTTCCCCTTCCTTTAACCTGATGTATTGTTAAACCATTTATTTGTTACGATGAGCTGTCCTACGCCACTGCTGTTGAGCTATTGTGGGCTTCCAGGGTTTCAGTATTGCCTGCGTTGCAATGTATGTCGTCTCTCCTGTATATGGGCAGGAATTTCAGTTAAAATGCAAAGCAAAGTCCTGAAAAGGGCAATAAAGAATTCAGTTCGATTCGGTTCTGTCCAGTGATACGTCTTAGAGAAATTTATGAACATATTTTCAGACTAATCCTGGCCATATTGAACAACTGTAAAAGAGTCGTGCTCAGCAAGCTGGGCATGGCAGTTAAGTTTTATATGGGTGGCAGAGTAATGTATTATAATGCTTGTGTAATGGTTAGGGAGCTGGGCTTTGTAACTCAGAGGTTGTGGGTTCAGTTCCCAGGATTCTGCCGTTGTACCCTTGAGCAAGGTACTTAACCTGAATTACTTCAGCAAATATCCAGCACTATAAATGGATTGTGCGTAAAAATGTGAGCTATATAAGATAAGAGCGTCCCCGTAAACGTGTAAATGCACATCTTTGCGCATCGTTCTACTCATTCATGCTAAACATTCCCGTTTTATTTTAACCTTTAAGTGGACGTAACCACGAGAAAGGAAATTGTTCAAGTGCCAGTGTGCTTGCTTGAACCATAACTGACGAGGTGTTAAAATACACATTTGATTAGAAAATGAGACAGTGGGCTTCAGTATCGGGTCATTTAACCCAGAACCTGCGTGCGCATCCCTGTGGAAGCACAGCGGGCTACTAAAAGGGGCGTATTTATGTTCCAGCTGAAATGTCAAGGTGCCTGTACAGTGTGCTTCCTTAAAAAACATTTTCAGTCAAAAGGTGTTAAAGTTAACTCTCAAGTGTATTTTACTCTCATCTCTTTTGGACTCATATAAACCCTTTCAGAGTTGATTTAACACTGAACATTTTACCATGCAGGCATAACAGGGACCATCAAAAGGGGAACGTGAGAGCAAAAATTGAGCAGTATCTCTATGGCTTTTATCACACCCATAACTGTTATCCCCTAAGGTACGAGATAAAGAATTCCCAAAACAATGAGCAGTCCCTTGGGAGGCGTCAGAGGAAGCACCGCAAAAGAGAAAAAACCGAGAGGCTCGGTTTGAGACAGTGTCAAAAACAAAAACGGGGAGGGGTTTTCTCCAGTGAATGTGAGTCATGGAGCCGGCTGGGGAGCAGCGATGAAATGGCACTTTTGCAGACTGAACTGGCCCTGTTGCAGGCTGAAATGAAACTGTCAGAGGCTGAAATCAACACTGTCAGAAGCCGAAATTGCACTGTTACAGTCTCAAACGGAACTGTCAGAGGCAGAAATGAACACCGTCAGAGGCAGAAATCACACCGCTACGGACTGAAATGAACACTGTCAGAGGCAGAAATCACACCGCTACGGACTGAAATGAACACTGTCAGAGGCTGAAATCACACCATTACGGACTGAAATGAACACTGTCAGAGGCAGAAATCACACCATTACGGACTGAAATGAACACTGTCAGAGGCTGAAATCACACCGTTACGGACTGAAATGAACACTGTCAGAAGCTGAAATCACACCGCTACGGACTGAAATGAACACTGTCAGAGGCTGAAATCACACCGCTACGGACTGAAATGAACACTGTCAGAGGCTGAAATCACACCGTTACGGACTGAAATGAACACTGTCAGAGGCTGAAATCACACCGCTACGGACTGAAATGAACACTGTCAGAGGCTGAAATCACACAGAGGCAGAAAAATGACATTGTTACGGTCCGCAATGACATTGTTACAGGCTGCAACCCCACTGCTGAAGTGAGAGAGGGTAGGAGAGAGAGAGAAAAAAACTACCGGTGAAGAACAGCCAAGGGTAAACAAAGCGGGCTAGCTGGCCATTGTATTTCAATACGAGCAGAGCGTTCCGGAAAGGATGGGATGTGTAAATCCCCAGTAGTGCAGTTAAACGGAAGGGGTGGGGACGAAGGGGGGGAGGGGTGGGGGTCAATTTAAATTCAAACAGTTTGCGTTGCCTGCTCCCTCTCTAAACGCATGACCGAGGGCAGTGTGCTGGAACAGCTCTGCTTTTCACATGCCATCCTGCTGCGCGGGGGGATTTACTGCGCCTCTCTCCCCTCCTCTGTGCACCTGTGTTCAGCCAGGTCACCTTGCACGCTACGGCGCCGCCCCCACCGGGCCGAGGCAGCTGGATGGCATCTGAGATCCGTTTCCACCGCTCCGCCGTTCCATCGTTTGTGCTGCTGCCGAATCGAGCCTCCACAGAAACGAAACGTGGACATTTGCACCCATCCTCCTACCCCCACCACAAAAAAAGGCCTTCACTGTGAAAGGCCCACTATTTTCTACTCCTTACATATCTGGAGGGGCGTGGGAATGCAAAGGGATCATGAGTTTAGGGCATCCGCAGAGGAAATAAGTACTGCAGCCAAATACTGCTGAGTTATGTCTCACAGACTCGATAGTTAAAAGGCGCCGTTTTCATCATTAACTGAATCTGGGGTTCATTAGCGAGAGCGAAAGGTGTATTACAGCCTCAGCAGAAATCACAAATTGCACAGCTAAATCCCGCTGAAATCCACGCCTGATTTAAGCTAATTCCACCGGGCCGACAATAACAACAGAACAGTATCTTCAAAAGTATTGAGCGATCAGGAGTGTACATGGCATGAATTACGAAAGGAAAAGTAAGGACGTCCAAGAGTGTTGATAAATCATTTCAATTATTCAAAGCTTTTGGTACAACATGGGACGACACACCGTGCAGTAAAAAATGCCAGGTTTTTTTTTTTTGTGTGGTTTTTTTCCTCCACTCTACATGGCGCGAAATGTACGCCGTGATTTCTGCATTTAAATAACACTCCCATCCAGGTGAGCTGAGGATCAGAGCGCCCGCTTGGTGTGCCGCAGCTCAACGTGTGCCGCTCGGACTGAGAGGGGGTGAATCAGCTGTGAATCAGCTGATGTGCGTCACGCCTGCTCCAGGAAGCGGGTTTGTGCTTGCGTACATCAATCACTTCACACCGACCTCGTCCAACGCATGCCCAGCGGCCCTGAACGATCACTAGAAAAAGGTCTCGATGAGACCTCAGTTTTTTTCTTTGCCCGCTTAAAAGATGATTATGTGAAATTAAATGACTCACTATTTAACAAAATGATCGTATCATTTTCCCGCCATTTGTCAGGATGCTGCATTGGTCGATGCATGCAAAATCGTTAGCCTCGATGCTCACAATTATTAAAAAAATGTTCCTCAAACAATAAAGATTATATATGAAATTTTAACAATTATTAGTTGATATGACTATTACCCTCAGTGTCTATAATATATTACGCTCACAGTTATTTTCTTGGGCAGAGTGTTTTCTGTGAGACCTTGTGTAGCCATGACTGGGAAGTGAACACAGTATGTAGCTTTGAGCCATTTCCCTCGCCGTTCCTGATTTTCCCCTACATTTCTGCACAGTCATGCAGATACACTGATGCAACAAGTCCAAGGCTCAGACCGCTGGATAACACCAAATCGTTAACTACAAAATTGCACATTAACCCTCTCTCTCATACCTTACACAGTGTCTCTGGACAACACTGTCTTAATTTAATGTGGGGTCTTTATTGTTATAAACCTCAAACAATGGCCATTGGGAGACTGGCTAGTAGCAAACAGTTTGGGGGTTTTGATCAGCGCTATCCATTCAGACAGCTGCAGAGTACTGCAGTATGACTGTCTCAACCACCCGCACCCCCAACCCATCACCCCCCCCAGCTCAAGCGACAGCGCAATGCAAAAGAAACACACAGGCTCCTGACTGCACGCCCAAGAACAAACATTCAGGAGGTTTTGAACATGCTTGCACACGTTGCCTTGTCATGTATCTATGTTTGTGTGCGTGTGTGTCTATGTGCATATTAGTTTGATTAATTTAGCTGACTGCACTTTGACTGCGAATGCCCCCAGGGTAGGCAAGTGATGTACATTGTGTGTGTGTGTGTGTGTGGGGGGGGGTGGGAGAGAGAGAGAGAGAGAAAGAGAAAGAGAGAGAGGGGTGGGAAAGAGAGATATGGGGTCAAGATAAAAAAGAGAATGACAGACAGGGCCCAGAGACAGAGAGAGCGGGAGGGAGAGAGAGAGAGAGAGAGAGAGAGAGAGAGAGAGAGAGGGAGTGGGGGAAGGGAGAGAACATGAGAAGGGGGAGGGGAAGGGGGGAGGGGAGGGATGGGGAGCAGAGGGGAGAGGGAGAATGTGTAGTGAACATGATTCAGGTTAAATGGCATTGCTCTAATTTTCATGTCAGGAGAGGAGATTGGGCCTGGGCCGGAGACGAGGGCCCGCCCGAGCACGCATGCACGCGCTACCGCTAGCAGCTAAAGCCGCGCGGCAGCGTTATATAAGACATCAGGTGCAGGAGGTGCATACAAATGCCAGTGGCGTGCTACCTTAGCATGACTCCATCTGCAGAAACAGGGATGCACTGGCTGGCAAGGGCCAACATACACGCAGTGGTTGGCCTTTGAGTATCTGGGATATGGAACATTTTAGGAGATATCTGGAGTGCATGAGTACAGAACATGCCTGTCAATTTCAGGTCTGGATTGGGACCGTTTCTCCATACATTAAATCCAAAACCACTGGACCACCTTAAATGTCACTCTGACATCTAGACATTGGCAATGGCCATTTGAGACATCAGGAGGAAATGAATGATTAGAAATACTTATGGAAGTTAAATCTGAAGTCAATATTTGTTGGGTTGTCATGCATATTGAAAAAAGTACAACGGTGGTTCTGAGTGAATTCTCATTATCGTCACTATCATCTATGCGATCATTAGATTTGTTTATTTCAGTGTTCGAAGGTCTTACTCAGTGCAGCATGCAGTAACAATGCAGTCACTGAAAAAATGTCATTTTTTTCATTTTTGTTTCTCTGCACCATAATTCCTGGAAAAATATTAATAGAAAGTAATAGTAATTGGTTTGGATTCAGATCCTCTTTTGAAAACAGCTGAAAAAAATGGAGAGTCGTAACTGACGAGGCAAATGGCAGCTTGCACACAACCAGGATAAACACATACAAGCACACATGATACATGCAGCATACATGAACACATAATATGTAACCAACACATAAAACAAATTCCAGTGGGTCTGCCAACCATGCCTGTTGAGCGAGCTTAGAGTCAGTCCCATCTGTGTTAATTAATTTAGCACAAACTCTTAGCCAGGGCCACATACAGTTTACATATTACAAGATATCCATTTATACAGCTGGATTTGAGCTGAAGCAATTTAGGTGAAATTAAGATTGAGGTTACAAAGATTGTAACCATTATGCTACACTGCCGCCGCTGTGTGAGGGATTTCACTCTCTTCACCCTTGTCTGTGACGTAATGACCATACTAAATGCTAGCAGTAAAAGGCAGCCAGCATCACCTGTGGGACAGGTGTTTCCTCTGCTGACATCACCAGCTGTAACCTGCAGATACCTGTTGCTTCATTGCGAGGAGGTAAAGCAGCTGAAACCTAGGCAGCCCAGGTGAGTTTAACCCTGCTCCACCCCTGCAGAGTAAAGCCAATTGCTTTCCACCACTGTGGACTCTCGGTTGCAGTCGATTAATGATTTAGCCCCAGGTTTTACCCTGCGAAGTCCAGACTATGGGGGCTATACTACGCAGGTGGCATATTATTATTTTGTAAGTGTATGTACGCTATTGTAAAAACAAATGTCCAACAAAACCAATCTGTGTTTTTTGACACAAATTGGTCAGAAACATAAAATTCCCGTTTTCTGCCCAGGAATACTTGAAGTACCAGCTTAAAAAATGAATTATACTAGAGATCAAGTTGTATAAGCTACGTCTGAACCAAAAATGCAGAACACATAAAATACAGAGTTGTTTAAATAATTATTTCTGTCAAAGCATCATTTCAATTTCAGCCAATATTATTTTTATAGTTATTTTTTTGGGTTGCATTATGCTAGATGCAATATTTGAAGGTGACCCCAGCGCCAGTGCAGGGGAGGCGATGAAGCTGACAGTTTAGGGAGAAGGGGGCACATCAGAGCGTGTTTGCCATGGAGGCCTACAGCGTGGATGTCAGGTCATGTGATCAGGCCCATTCTGATTCACATTTCACATGAACGCTCCGTCATAAACCTGGATCTAACAAAGCCGATTGTGTTTTGCACATTAAAAAAAACCAGTTAGCACCAAAATCAACCCATGTCTGTGACAAAGCCATATCTGATTCATACGAAAAAAAAGGACTGCAGCGTTATGAAACTGTATCCAGCAAAAAATCGATTCCAATTCAAATATAAAAGAGGGCGTTTTGTTGCGAACTGGTATCTAACCAAGCCGAATCTGAATCAGTCTTAAAATGAGTGCTCTGTTAAGAAACTGTACCTAACAAGGTCAGCTCTGACTCATTCATGAAAGGAATGTTTTATTATGTAGCTGTACCTGACAAAAAGAATTCTGATTCATGTATAAATGTTCTAATCTGTACTTGATATATCTGAATTTGTTCAATGACTATTCAGGAAACAGAGCTTTTAACCAAAATAAAGATGTACCTAGTATAACTTTATCTGATATTGGTAAACAAATTCCAGTATCAGATTAGCTTCAGTTATCAGGTGATGCTATTCAGTATATTAAATCAAGAGGTGAGATTCAGACAGAGCAGAAAAAATGGTCAGAAAGGACATAAATGCATGTTAGCATAGGACAGCTAAAGCTTAGCATATTGTTCTTATAATAAATGGTTTGCATGCAAATGCAGTGAATTCCACCTCTTTGTCTGTATTTACAGAATAAATAATCTCAGCTCAGTCTTCTACATAGGAAAATGTAAGAATGTATAAAATATTTCTTGAACGGTTCAATAATTATAATTTTGGGGATGTTCCAAAACGTTCCAAACAAATCTAAGCAATAGCCCTTACAGATGGTGAGAAGTTAAATATAGAGTTCATTATAGACACGTCATATTCATATTCATAACTGCGGAAGTTAATGACAGCAAAATATTGAGAGTTTACACCAGTAGCAGTGATAATTAAGCCTAATGACAGAAACACATGAGCCTGCAACCAATCGCGATAATTCACGCTCTTACACTGTGATAATAAACATCCATACATGAGGAGAAGACCACATTGCTGGTGTTTATTGTGTGACTTTACCAGAAGCCAGTTTATGGTGGACATTTCTGGTGACTCATAACTGCCTGAAAATCATTTATGTATTGACTGTGCAGCTGCTTCCCAAAAATCTTCCCTTCTGTTGGCAGCAATTTTTTATCATTGCAGTTGGTGTTTTATATGAACGTTAAAAACACACTCACACACAACATAACTAACTATTAATGTTTACATAGATAAAATTATGCATATGAATGAATTATGAATGATGAGCAGTTTTTTTTTGTTGCTAAAACACAGCTACATATTTGTGGGTGGATTATTCATTTTCAATGCTTGACATGTCTTTCTGTAGGCCATGTTTAGAAGCCTCCCCCTATCCGCTGATTGGTCTCATGGCGACAATGGAACATGAAGTGAATTAATATTAACTCCTCCCCCTGTAGCCTGATTGGCTGCAGGGTCACAAAGGCACTACTGCCCTACAGGGAACATATAATAAGTCTGATTTTTTGTGCTCCAGTCTGCTCAGACAAGGCCAAGGAGCGGCTCCCCCCCCACATTGAAAATAGTGACTCCTAGCTGCTTCTGCATTAGCTGATGATAATGTGACTTGAGCGCCCAGTCGAACTTGAATTTCCCTGCTTTTTATGCTTTGTCAACTCTTACTCCACATACACACCATAGGCGCATGCACACATTATATGCGCAAGAATGACGGTTGGCACACTAGCTCGTGTCGTTGGGACCTCATGTAACCTTGGTTCCTTGTGGGAGAAGCGAGCGTTTGCGTGTCAATGTATTTCTGACAGTCTGACAATGTCTTTTCTCTCCTTTTTAAACATCTTAGCAATGCTATTATGGGTGTGTATGTAAGTGTTACGAAGCAAATGAGGCACAACAAGTCATTAAAACATTATGTACACAGTGGCTAGTTTGTTAATATAAAGTCCCATGGATAATCCTCAAATTAACATAAAAATTAAAGAATAATATTGTCATGCATATTTAAATACATACATTAGCTTGACATTTTACGGTTTGTTTTACATAACAGACTCCTCTCGGTTGAGACAGAATGGAATCTACTCACTGTACCTGAATAAAGGAATCGATTCCCCTCAACCAAAAGAATCGACTCATCTAAACCCAAGATGAAACTGACCTCAGAAAACCATGATCGGACAAAAAGTATAAGGAGGGGGTAATCAATGTTGGCATCAGTGATAGTGCCAGACACTGTCCTGTACCACAAACCATTTTTCTCTCATCTCAAGAGGGGCATGATTCCAGGATTCAAAATTTTGGCTCAGATTCCTGTTTTTGGAATCAATGGAATCGATTCCTTTTCAGCTCAGATTCTGTTCAGACCTGGCTGGAAATCAATGGCACCTAACTCTTACGTGCGAATGTAATGAGAACACTTAAACTGGACTGAGGGTTTCAAGGACAAGGCATTGGAGTAAAAAACAATAAGTTCTTCAGTTAACCTAACAAAAGTCTATGGCCTACTTTGGGCATACATTTGCATTATTAAAAGGCTGAACCATATGTTTTATAAAAGCACAAAATATCAATATCAAGCAATATCAGCCTTGAAATTTGGAGATGGAGTTGAAGAAGAGTCAAGTGCAATGGACCTGGAATCGATACTGGGAGTCAGAGGCCAGGGAGTCACGAATCGATTTTTTGGAGACGACTCTGAACCACTAATGACAAGAGGTGCCAGTTTTAATCCAGTGGAGAGAAGGGAGAATTTAATGGCGTTTGGCCAGCACAAAAGTGCAAAGGGAGGGGATTTCCAGAAGGGGCAGGACTGCGGACAACTATGTGATGTATGTATGAATGATGAAACAGCAGGCTAACACGCAACTCTGTTGTATTAATCCTAGAGTAATAAAGTATTAATACTGCACTAATGCTGGCATTAGTTCTACATTTTTGCAAAGCCATGTGAGTATAAATATTGTAACATTGGTAAGGTTGAGTTAAGGTAATTCACAGCTATGGCTAAGTATAATACTGTAGCCTCAGTGAGGTTTTGTACAGCTCTGTGAACAAAAATACGTTAACAGGGGTTTTTTGCACAACTGTGTGAGTATGAATTATATCACAGCAGTAAGGCCTCTGTGCAGAACTGTGTAAGTATTAATGATATCACAGCAGTAAGGCCTCTGTGCAGAACTGTGTGAGTATTAATGATGTCACAACAGAAAGGCTGCTGTGCAGAACTATGTGAGTATGAATGATGTAACAGCAGTAAGGCTGCTGTGCAGAACTGTGTGAGTATGAATGATGTAACAGCAGTAAGGCCTCTGTGCAGAACTGTGTGAGTATGAATGATGTAACAGCAGTAAGGCTGCTGTGCAGAACTGTGTGAGTATGAATGATGTAACAGCAGTAAGGCTGCTGTGCAGAACTGTGTGAGTATGAATGATGTAACAGTAAGGTAACGGCCTGGCTCACTGCTCCAGAGTGAGCAGCTCTGACTCTGTCCATTACGCTGCACTACAGGGGCCCTGCCACAACCCTGACAGTGCACAGCAACACGATCCCTGTTTATTTACTTACAAGCGCTTTCATGTGCTGTTGCTTTAAGCGGCTGAGTACAGTATATTTAGTTGCAGAAGGAGCTAATGGGAAAGTGTGCCTGCCATATTGGGTGTTGTGGTCCAGCCGTGTGACGCACACATTGGGCCTCGCCAGATATGGCTCAAGGTCCTCCACAAGGACCCTGACTATAGAGTCGGGCTTCCTCTGCACCTGTAATGCACATCTCTCTGACTGCAATAAGACCGGATCTTTGCTTCAGGATGAACCCTCCCCATCGCATGTCAAAGAGTAAACAAACTACCGTGTCCCTCTCGCTTCTGCTTTTTGAGTCTGGCAGAAGAAAACACCTTTTATCTGAAGAAACCAATCCTGTCCAAGTGGCTAAGTTGCATTACTAAATTTGATACAGTGCAGCAGCGCACAACCTATGTTTACTGTACAATTTGGAATCACAGCATGATCAATTAGAGAAGGCTCTGAAGAGGTGGTAAAATGGAAACCATGTTTTTATTACATTTCAGGAAACTAATACGGAACTTTCTTAAAAAATAATAATTGAAATTGTTTATAATCCAGTCTACAGGAGCCAATCAGAAATGAGCATTATTCCAAGCTATGGTGTAAATATTTAGGCTATATACTATATTTTAATTGTCATTTTACTCATTTTTGAGACTTTGGCGTGATCATACAATAACATGTCTGCTAACTAATTGCTAACGTTACGCACAATAAAACTTTTGTTTGGCACCTTGGTTAATTGCCAATTTTTTCCAAAAAATCAAACTCCCATTATTTTAATAAACCGGTGTTTTGATAGCTGTCATCGCCTAAACTTCATAAACAAATGCTATCTAACGGAAATTAATGTTGTTTCTCTGGTAAAACTACCTTTGGGGAGGCAGTCTTCAGGACTGTCATCGCCCATCAGGAGAAAGTGACATTCAGCCATTCTCAGTGCAGCCATCTGCTGCTGTCAGCGAGTCAGATTTGGCACCGAAGGTTCCCAGAGTCCCTGTTCCCTGGACAAATCCATGCGTTTCGAACTTTATCTGTGAAAAACTACAAATCAACTCTTTAATTGAAACAGCGTGAAATAATACTCCATCTGTTTCCCCTGGCTCTGTCCTCACTACTTACTGCGAGATAGCCGCAACAGTCCCAATTTATTCATTCCTTTTTTAAAAACATCAGTCAAATACCCCTCAATCTCTCTCTCTCTCTTTTTTTTACAAAGATAGAAAGACTGAGGGGGGTATTTAAAAGTACTTTTTCCCATTATGTTGAATAAATGATTTAAGAATGTATTACATTTTTATTATAAAAAGTTAAAAATATAGAACATTAATTCTACATGCCTGCACAGTTCATGGTGATGTGTAAGTATTGTGCAAAGAAGAAAACTTATTTAAACTTCATCACTAATGAATCAATACACTGAATACCACCTGCACGGATCAAAGTGAAATTTCACCCCAATTACACATTTCTGTAATAGATCACATTCATTGGAAATTCCCTGGAGACCAGCAGTATTGATGAAGTAAACATTGATTTGAATCTCATTTAAAAGGTACTCAAAGTCATTAAAATCATTTATTAGCAAAGTCTCAATAGACAACCATTATCCTCCATATGTTATGTTAGATTTGAGCACAAGGAGGAATTTGATAAAGTAAGAAAAATGTGACAGCATGTAATAATTAAAGTTATAATGTTCATAAATCTGCTAGTATGCATTCTTTATGATGTTGTAAATCTAGAGGGCTTTTCCATAAACTTAACAAATATTTTATAAACTGTAAAATTTTAATATTTACAAGTGTGACTGCTGTCATCCACTGTAGTTCGGTATATGTTCCAATGGCCTATTATACAAGCGGCTGTTTAAAGATCGCTTTACCAACAGAACAAAAGGGGCTTACAATGCTCACAGACATCTCAAATCCCACACTCTCACACCCAGAACTGATAAAGTCGCGCATCTGAAGGTGGGCTGTTTTGTTTTATAATGCATGATCGTGTTCCTGCCAAAATATAACTGGAGCAATGTATGAAGCTGGCGCTGGCACCCGGTCTCCCTCCTCTGCACCATCCTGAGTTAACTTGTGCAAGGATCTGGTAATAACGCAGTGGTCCCTTAGCATACTGCCAGGTTAAAACCAAGGGCAAGAGTTAGCCACTGCCAGTCCCAGCCATGCCATCACCAGCTATGGCCTGAGGTGCGCGTTGGTGAGGTAACAATAGGCTCATCCTCCTTGGGGAAAATGAGGTTAAGGTGGTTAAATCATCCGTCTCACCGCTCTCTGGCTGGCTGCTTTTGGCCAGCCAGGAGCCTGAAAGTGCGTGAGCCATGTGTATGGTGACTCCCTGTTCTTTTGGAGACATAAGCAGTTTGTAATGGTGGACGCATCTGCAGAGTGGAAAAGTCATCAAGTGAACCAGAGGAGTTGTATTTCCATTGGTCACCGTGGCAAGCTGGTAGGCTCAGTTTAGAGTGGGTAAGACAGAGAGAATTAAAAAAAAGTACTGTGATGATAATATTAGAAAATACCATGTAATTAGACTAGATTTCCACACAGAGACAATTGCTGGCAATGAGTGAGGTTCATGGTAAAACAGGGGTAACAGCATCACAGATTTTAACAAGTAGTGTCATTTAACTCAGTCAATGGAATACACAAAACATGTTCATTATCAATAGATATGAACAGTACGACACGAAAATGAGAATAATTGAAATGTTGTTAGATGGAATTAAGGAAAGGAGGGACTGAGAATGCGAAAGCATGAAAAGCTATGAGGAGAGCAGAAGCACTGCAAGTGAAGTGAGAATGAGGCTTCATGACACCTCAAATGGGTGGAGCTACCATATGTAACCAAACCAAACTGAGAAAAACCAATCACTGTGTGCTGCTGTGGAAGGCAAAGCCTTTTGATTGGTTTGTTTAAGTCAGTGATGACTTTGAGCTTGTGGTGTTTCAGCACTAAAGTGATTCATTCCTGTCATTGATTGGCTAAGCTTGTTTCTCAGCCATACATTGGCAGGTGATTGAAAGGAAACCACCAAAAAAACCTGCGGACTCTGCAGCCCTTGAGGACTTCAGTTTACACCCCTGCCGCATTCATACAGCCAAAGATCATCAGTGCTTGATAGGGCCAGGTGAAATATTTATTATATCTGATAAATGGTTATAATTTTATGTAGGATATTATTATGCATTTGAATTGTTTGTTCTGAGATACCCAAACCATTTCAAGGTTAATGAAATTTCAGTTAAGAAAGGGAGTCTGTCGCATACAGTTAGCAATGCTATCTACAATAGATACACCAACTAACTTACTTCACAGATTTAAATTTCAGCTATCTGTTAAATAATAATTTTTTTCATCTTCATAAAGAAAGTTTACCCTCTTTTATCAAGGTACATCATGTAGATTCACAGCCAACAAACAAACATTTTAAAAGCCATGTCCTCCGACAGTATTCAGTTTAGACTTCAAGGAACATTTTCAGTATAATAAGTTGTAAGCCATTTTCACATGTATTCGTGTGCTATTGTGCCACATCACACAAAATGGATACCAAAAGGCATTTAATCCAGCCATCATTGTAATCTATCCATTTGAGCAAACGCCATGAGAGTGTGTTATTGTCTTCAGGCCTTTGGCAGTTGTGACTGCAGGTTGCATGGTGCTGACACCATAACCTCAGGGTGCTTTGGCCCCTGAGCTGCTGCAAACACCTACATTAGATTTAAAAATTATCCATTTTTCTCCTCACAGCTTTTCTCTGGGCGATGCAGGAAGAATTCATGGTGGGGGTGGATCTTCACAGAAAAAAATAAACTCTGGAAGGTATTCATATCTATTCTCTCTGTCTAACTATGGGAACATGTCAACACGCTATGTGTATATATTGTCGAAAAGTTTACTTTACTTACATTTTTAGCTTGCTTAAATACTGCCTTAGCAGTGCTCAAAAAAAAATCTGAAAATCCAGACCAAAAAAAGAGTGCATTGACCAGCTGTGGCTGAAAGTCCACACCGGCAAGACAGCAGTTAGCTCAGCCTTGCAGAGGAAGAGCAGGAGGAAGCTCGATCCATTTCATTATTCAGTGACCACTGGACTGGCCTGGAGCCTGCAAGTTCATGAACTCATATGTTGATTTGTTTTACTCTGATAATAGGTAATGTATGGTTGGTGTCGTATCTGCAGGGTGAAAAACAGTGCAGGCTAGTCACCATGTGAATTGGAGGAGTCACATGAGTGGCTTCTTCCTCCTGAGCCTGTGAGAGAGTTTTTGGGAACTGGAGCTGATACAAAATTCACTTTAGGTGGGGAGAAAAAAGGAAATATTTTTTAAAAAGTGGGCTTGAAAGCAATGACAAATCCTCTCAAGCATATTTTGCTTTTGGGAACTGAAGATCATAAAGCTTAATAAAGGATATAAAGGTATGACCTCACTTGGCACATTTATCGTTTCACAGAGAGATCTATGTTTAAAATACAACAATAAAACATTTGCAAGAGCCAGGCAGACATCCATTGATTCATCTCTATCGATTGGATTAGTACATTAATTCACAAGCTATTCATTTCAGACTATTCGTGTAAAGGTTATGTTTGTTATAATCATTCTTGGGTACATTTATGGACTGTCCATATTTCACCTTCATAAATATTCATAATGCCCATCTGTGTTTGAGGTGTATGTGTAGTGCATGGTAGCTGAATGAGGGGTGTGGCCCTAGAGTGCAGACACTTTTCCATTTTGTTTGCCAAACCCTGTCCCCCATTGATGGCCAAACCCTAACGCTAGCCAAATCCCCTAATCTAGGGGTGAATTTGAATGTGGATTAGACACTTCACTGGCCCGTAGTGCTTCAATGTGCGCTATTGCGCGGATATGCCATCATGTTCGGGGGTCTATGGGATCAAAGTCACCATGCATGGTTGAAGAGCTGTGTGAGTTAGTCACTAGGTAGGCACTTCAATAACCCTCTTCAGGCAAGCCAGCAACATTGCAGTCTTCAATCAATCAAGTATTTCCCAAGAGCCTTGGTGTCTGAGCACTGGTTATAAAAATGTGGTCTTTTCAATTGGTTGTTCCTTTGACCCTGAGCAAGTCTGTTCAGAGTGCCTTGGGTCTGATTTTATGACCCATAGTTGCTAATTGCTTTCTCCTGAGTGATCCTCTACATCATACTTTACACTGAGTGTCTTTGACTTCTGTAGAAGGGGAAGTGCCAACCAGGACCTTGATTTGAATTCGGTTTTAGGTGTGGTCTTGTGATGGGTGTCATGACAACAAGAGTGGGTGGAGCCATAGTTAGCTGACTTGTTTCAGCCAATCAAAATGTTCTGCTCTCTACAACAAAGCAGAGTCACTGGTTAAAATGAGGGAGTTACTGGTAACAAATGGCAGCTTGACCCAGCTGGTTTCCTGATGCTTCATTGACTAATAGCTAGTGTGCTCCAGGTGGAGTATACCTCGAATGCATCCCCATTCTTCAGAGGGTACACACACCTGCCTCCTGGGCACCAGTGGTGAACAATGCTACAATGCCTGATGTTTGCTTACTCACTTATAAAGGCACAATGTGAATGTCCTATCTGGGAATTGAACTTTTAACCCCTGCGCTATGATCCTAGCATGCTAACCATTACACTGCACTGCCACCCCAGGACTGCTGCAATGACTAGCTGTGTGTCTCAGGTTTTCACTTCTCTATGAATGGTGTTTTTTCTTTTTTTTCTGACCGAGTAACTGATTGGGGTTTTGACCAGTGTTGCCAGCCGTGGGCAGCCGAGGCCAAATTGGCTGAATTGTCCCTGATTTCACACTGACTTACGGGATTGAAAACTATAGCTCACATTTGGCTTTTTCAGCAGGAATTGTGTCAACTTAAGCAAAAAAAAAAAAAGCTTTTAGTTAAAATGGCAAACCGCTCAAAATCCTCAGCAGAAATGACCGTATTTATGTTTCCTAAGTGATTAGTTTGTTGTAAGAGGCCAGTTGGCAGTTTGGACGTTGGCTCTTTCCACAGCAAATGCTGTTGTCAGCATTGGCTTTCATTTTGGCCATGCAACACGATGATTTTGGTTTCATTGGCAGAGCACTTTGGTCCCCTGGACCAGGGCACGGAAATCGACCTGTCGGATTTTGTTATTAATATTTGCGTTTGTACCTGTCCCTGACCATATTGGCCTTGTCAGCTGATTTCAGACAAAGAAACAAACCAGCCAGAGGACCCAGGTCCACTGTGTCTTAGAGCTCAGCTGTGAACGTATTTATTTCAATGGGCTCAGGGAGAACAAATCAAATACAAAAGACACAGGTCTTAGGAGATTTTCAAAAGTAAACACAAAAAAACTCAGGAGAGGAAAAAAATAAGTGGAAATTGTATCAAATAAAAAAAAAAAACAAAATAAAAACAAATACAAAACACAAAAAACAAACACGAAGAAATCAAGTAAGTAAGCAAACACGAGACAAGCCCAACGTATAGTTAAACATTAATAACAGCCGGGCTGATAGAAACGGGTCTTCAGACAGGATTTGAAACAGGCCGCTGACTCAGCAGATCCAGTGCTCCGAGGAAGACTGCTCCATATTCACCTGCTCTAATGTCCTGATGAAATGAGCAGCGGACTCTTATTTTGATATTTCTCTTACTTACTGCGCTCATTTCAATCCGTCTTAGTTTACTATATCAGCCTTTATAGTACATAATCTAATGATTACAGGAATACATACAGTGTGATGCATTTTATGTATGTTAAAAGAGAAAGGGGCTTTGTTGTTGCAATGGTATTAATCAGCAGCTGTTTAATGATACATTTTGAAAACTCCTGCTACCATCTGGAACCTCCTGTAGATACCAACAGGAAAATAGGAGAAGAGTATCTGGTTTAGTCTATATTATCTTTGGTATTACCTATTCTCTAGGAGAGCTGTACTTAGCTAGGTTTAGCCTCACTGCCCCTCCTCTATTCGTAGTATTCAAACACAGGCCCTACAGAGTATATGACTTCACTGTGCTGTATTCTCTCTCCTGTGTCACCACGCCCACTTTTGCCCACACTAATGCAGTTCTGACAACTTAATGCAGAGCTTCTGTTTTCATTAGTACTGTCCTCACTGCTAATGTGAAGAATGAGCTTCAGACCTGCAGTCCTGGTTGGCAGACTTGCATTTCTCCTGTAAAGCAACACAGATAACACCTCTTCTTGATGTTTCCTTACAGAAACATATTAATATTAAAAGCCACACATTTCATCTTCCTTCTTACTTACATTTTCATAAAACGCCCCCAAAAAAAGGGTTTAATTTACTGTTCAGACCAAAGTGCCAGATTAATTTATGTAGCTATTCTTCTCTAGAAATAGGAATCGTAATAATGTGGCACCATACAATTCTAAGAAGATGTGTAGTAATCATAGAAAATACAAAGGAAAATAGGAATGAAAATGAATGTTTCTGGGTTCCAAATTGAATAAACTAATGTTCTGAGAAGCTGGCTAAACCTTGAGCGAATTCTCAGTGCCTAAAATAGAACAAGAAAATCCCGTAATGGCCATGGGGTGGCACAGATTCAAAGTATTGAGCTTTGTTAGCTTGCAAACGAAAGGGGTCTCTAAAAAACCACAGTTTATTTTTAGAGACCTAAGCTTACCTGAGTTAAAATGAATATGGAACAGATGCAAAAATAAATAACTAGATCTCTGCACATTGCCAGGTATTGACACCAAAACCTGATGGAAAAGCAAATTCAGATGACAGATTCAGGGGAAGTAACAGCCACCAGACAGAAGTACTCAAACACAGAGTGGTTAACCTGCTTCCATTTTACAATTCTGTCAGCCTAAACAGAGTTGCTTAATGTAGAAGGAAAAATGCAGAATACAAAATACAGGAAACATACACATAGATATCCATACTGCCTAATTTATAAATAAATAATGTTACTTACAGTGCTTACTTTTGCTTATCACATGGTTAGATAATACGCTTCACTGTCATATTACTAATCTGTTCGAACATAACCAGGGTAATATCAGGGAGATAAACACATGCACAAATATGTTTATCTTCCCTGTAGGTCTCCCACAATTATTAAATTTACAAATGTATTCACACATTTACACATAAAAATCGTTAAAAAATGATACATAATAACAGAAAGCAACAAATCGCTACATTTAGTTCAATTACTCATAGACCAAGAAATCCTAATTTTAAAGAACTAGCAAGTATGATGAAGTAAAAATATTGTATGTCGTTCACTGACAACTGCAACGTGCCCCTGTAACTAGCTACCAATGACAGCACACAATACCAACTAGGCCCCTGATTGTGTTTCTATAGCCTCATGTTTGTATCTAATACGACTAGGCATTATGCCTTAACTGCCATTGATCACAATTATGCCCTCAATCCAAACATGTATTTTAAAATGCTTCTATATTAAATGTAGTTAAAGGCAATTTTTTTGAGGTGGTGGCATTTAAGTTCTGAAATTGTACTTAATTTACACAATATGATGTCTTCTGTTCTGCTCAAAGTGTCATACCTCTTTAAGGCCTGACCAGCCTCAATGAGTCATCACAATTTATCCGGATATATGTGGTGATACATGTGTGGAGGAGAACCGTTTGATGTTCAACACGCCCAATTCCATTTGGCTTACAGCAGGGGCGGCCATTATGTGAGTGTTTATTTATTTATTTTTTTATACTCACCTGTCCTGTCATACACTAGCCACCAGGGGGCAGGTGGATAATGAAGGTCCAATTGTACTGCACTGTATTTTTGACTTAACAGCCCTCGAAGGATGAAAGCATTGAATTTGAAACCCTTGCTTTGTTAATATGTTACTTAAGATAAAATACTAAATATGTTAATTAGTATTGATAATCAAGCATGCTTTTTTTTATTTATTTAGAGTTTCTAAACGAACACATCATCCATTGTCGGTTTGGACAGTGCCCTACAGGGATAAGGAGATTTTGTCAGGGAGCTGCATCTGAGACCACAGCTGAACAGCAGTATACATTATACTCTGATTCAAATCCACTTTTTACTAATTCTTGCCTCTTACACTTCACTAAATGCGACCATCTCTAATGCGATCATTTTTTGGTTGACTTTGTAATTAACCATTTTAACATAAATAATTCAGTGAATTGGTTGTTGTTGTTTTTTTTGTAATATTGATATTGTTGGTTTCCTTTTGCTTTTTTTGTTGACACAGCTGACTTCTGTGAATTTTCAGGGAAGAGGTGGCGCAGACGTAACCTTCGCGAATAAAGCCCTCTCAACACGTACAAACAAACAAGGATATGCACAGCCGTGCAAAACCACAGAGACCTGGAAATGCGCAGGAAGTGCGCTTCTAAGTGCATCTTAAATAAGAGGAATCACTATGACTGACAATACAGCAGCACAGCACCCATTAGGCAAAAAACCGCAAACACTCCAGCTACGAAATGAACAGTTCTGCCTACTTTTAATAGCACTGTACAGATATTTTACATTTCGAACATATTCTGATAAGTAAGCAGTCTAACCTTCCATTTGCTAGCTTGGGGTCAAAGCTAGCTTGTTGTTCAAAGCAATGCCATGCTATGTTTTTACTCATGAGGGACAAATTGAATATCTCTAAAACATAAGGAGTATAGGAATTGGAAACTGTTGGATCAGTTCAGGATTAACAGAAGGATGCAATGGGGGAGGGAAGTGTACTGCACTCATGAGGGAACTGGGCCTGTAACTGAATTTGCAGGCTCAATACCCGGGTAGGACACCCCAGAGCAAGAACAAGTAATCCTCCTGCATAATTGGGTTAAATGTACAGAAAACATATGAGCCGTGAAAGTCTCTTTGAGTAGAAGAATCTGTTAAATGGCTAAATGTAAATGTAGTTAACATTTTCATGGGTCCGTTAGCACACGCTGAGCCTGTTTGTCGGTCAAAGCCATACGAAGTCTTCCTTTCCTCTGCGTCCAGGGATGAGGCAGTGATTCTGATGCGCGGTTTCTGGCTGAGAGAAGTTCCTCCAGCTTCCTTTACAGTCCAGGCCCGCGTGCTCTGTATGTTTCATTGAAGAGGAGGCTGGGGCCGTTCAAGGATCCCACTGGAAATCCTGGGCTTTCCTCCGGAGAAAGAGCACTTCTGCTGCACGGCTCCTCCAACGATCACCTTCTAGCAATTACGGTCTTCTACTTCGGCTTTTAGACTTGATGTCTTCTTTTTCTGTTTTTGCATCTGTTTTTGGCTTTGTGATGTTCCATTCTCCTTTTTTTTTTGAGATGATTTTTTTTTTTTTTTTCGTTGCTTAATTTGATTTTAGTGCACCATTTCATTTTGTCCTGCGCTTTTGGACATATTAAAAGAACTTTGTAAATAAAACTGAATAAGTACTAGATAAACACAGGTATCAATATTGGACAGAGTGATTGCTCTGGGCCTAATTAGCTGGACCTTGCAACGATGATTTCAATCTTTTTCTATTTTTTTTTCTGGAATGTTCAGCATATGATGTGGAGGCTGCAGTCAGAATCGCGGGTATGCCTTCGTCCTCATTAAGAGGTTACAGCTGATCCCCCCGGGGCAGGTGGGTGTGGTCCTTCCCATCAGCGCAGGCTGACTCTGGCCATCGCTGGATACGTTCACCAGGGTCCGACGTCCAATGACATCCTCCCATTTTCCTCTCTTCCCCGTCACAATGGTCAGCTGTGTAACTTTACCTTTCAGTTCAACCTTTGTTTGACTGGGACCTCGGTTCTCTTCTGCATTGACATTGGCTTTGGAAGGGAGTTGTTCTGTTTGTGAGGATCGTGTTACCAACCACATGCAGGGGCGATTAGGGGGACAGATGTAGAGAGTTGATTTTTGGTTAGAATTTGACAACTTTTTCCAGAAGTGACCATGTGAGGCGAGGTCGGTCCTTAGTTTAACTTCTCACCATAGCATGTTAAAAGACTTTGAGTTTCACAGGGTAGAAGAGAAAAAAGGCACCATTGCATTGCTTGATTTAATTATTTTGAGGGACTTTTATCAAGACAATGCGGCTAACTCCTCAAACTTCCAAAAACTCTCAAGGTTTCCATGCCAACAGTGAGTCGAGACCTTGTTTTAACATCTCATCTGAGGACAGCACCTCCTACAGCACAGTGTCCCATTCCAGGCAGACCAACACCTCTTTCTTCAGCAAATCCATCTTCCCAGGTGGTCTCCCATTGAAATACTAACCAAGCCCCCACCAGCTTGGGTTCCTCAGTTTGACAAGAGAAGGGTTCAGGGTGGATTTGCTGCTAGCAAAAGGGGCCCAGCAGCTGAAGGTCACTCCGCGAGCACTTGGTGTCATGCTGGATGCTTGCTAACGTTCTTAGCAATTGGGTTTCCCATTAGTAGATGGTGAGGGGACGACTGGCACTGCCTAACCGGCGCTGCAGGAAGAAGCAAACCTGTAATATGGGATTTCCCGCTATTGAGATAAGCGGTGACAGTGGTGCTCCCAACCAAAGCTCCCATGCGATGCTCCTTTCTTACAGTCCTATCTGGAGTTCCTGTGAGACATTTCTGCTTGATGCTCCTGTTTGATGCTCCTTTTCGACACTCAAGCTACGAGTGACACTGGTGTGACCCTCCGATTCAGTGCCCCCAGCTCGGCCTCAATAATACAGTGACTGGCAGCAGCTTTCGTCGCTCCACTTTCCCCAATACGTTTTAGAGGTACTGGTACCGTTTTGTTGCTTTAAAATTCTCATAGCAAAGCTAATAAATATTTCAAAATATCACAATGATGTTCTTCTCTACTCACACAATGCTGAACAAGAAAACTGGTCCAACCTATTGAAATAGCTGAATGTTATTCAATTCCGTTAACACACTTTGTTATACAAAAAAGTGTTTATTTCAATGGACAGGAATAACAGTTGACTTGGGTAGAGAGGTATACCCTGTGGTGTGTCTGGATAGATCAGTTTCCTGTTCAAACACAGGTAATAAAGGTAATCTGGCCTTAGATTTATTTATAGATTTACTCTACCATTTCTCATGCATACAGGGGAACTCCTGTACTTCTGCTATTCAGACTGAAAAACCAGCCCAGTTTGGGAATATAAGCAGTACTTATGAATCAGCCATGTCATCCAATTAAGGGTGGGTCCCAGGATTCGAATTAGCCAATTACATGTCGACAAGGGGCAAGTGTGTGTCAAATATGTCACAACTCGTAAGAGATAATTCCCATACGTTTATGGCGAGAGTGTCTTAAAATCTCACAAGAGCTGACCATCTGAGGTATGAGAATAGCACATTGCCAACTGAAATTACTGTACAGAGCTCATTAAGGAAAAATGGCTTGTAGGAATAAACTTGTTTTTTGTGAAGATCCACGGTCACATTCAGTCATTTGTTACATGCTTAAGATCAGAATATATTTTATTATATTCTAACCTCAAGTATATACTGAAAGCTATTAATTATGCAACAAATTCACTTGGCTCCCATATCTTCCCCCGAGATGCACTAAGATGCAGGTACAGTAAAACATCAGCTGTAAGATCAATATGTAAGGGCCTAAAGTCCATATGACGGGGGACCTACTGTGCACACAGAAAATTGTGCTGAATGTCCAGCACACGGAAGGAACTAGTACACACTGCACACCACGACATCACAAATACAACAGAAATTACTGTCTGATTGTGTGGCCCTAGATAACAGCAAATCGAGGACTAGAAGGATGTGTAAGTTATTTCTTGGACAAAGAGAAAAAAAATAGGGTTCATGATCTCATTAACTATACCTCATTAATTAGAACCCTTTCATTTTATAATGACTTTGTTTATTGCACTGTCATATACGACCTGATATTATGTTTGTCTTTTTTTTTCCAGCTGCCAAACAGAAGAATAGAGCGGTATTGTCTTGACAATTTACTGCCAATTGGAGTCAAATTCGTTTGTACTGTAATTAATGCCTTTCAGTAATTAAAGTGTTGTTTATCCAGAGGAACAAATTTCCAATACTTTTTTTTTCTCCATCCATTGATTTACACAAATGCATCTGCTCAAAGGTGGGATAAGTGAGACTGTATCATGAGGAGGCCCAGCTCCATCACTTTCTCACCTGTTCAGGTAGGCCCATTGACAAAAATAATGCCATTTAATGTAATTATTGATTAGTGATTTACTGTAACGTTCAGATGCACTTGTGTGTTCATAAAGGTCAACCGTTACCCAGATATAGGGAGAGGAAGAGCATGTTCTTCCTCCCTAAATTAGCACACTCTTCAAATCATAACCACAGACCAATTTTCCTTCACCCATTCAGGCACCGATACTATCTTAAATACCCATCCCTAAATAATGGATTACTACTTGTTACCTTTCTGTTATGTTTGATATAGTGTGGTGGTGTCCCCCTTCCACTTTATCACTGAATGCAGTTCAGAGACCCCATACCCCCGTAGCGTATAGCTGTCATGTCTCATGCATGTTTCACATGGTTGATTCTCATGGGCTGAGGCTTACTATTGGAGGATTACTATTGCGGCAACACATCATCAGTAGGGTTAAACCAACCTGTCTCACGACGGTCTAAACCCAGCTCACGTTCCCTATTAGTGGGTGAACTATCCAACGCTTTGTGAATTCTGCTTCACAATGATAGGAAGAGCCGACATCGAAGGATCAAAAAACGACGTCGCTATGAACGCTTGGCCGCCACAAGCCAGTTATCCGTGTGGTAACTTTTCTGACACCTCCTGCTGGGCTGCGGACCCACACCACACAGCTCTGTGTGGACAGAATTGTTGATTGACCTCACCACACCAAAACCAACCTCATCTGCTGCTGACTGGACTGTGAAGGGGCATGTCCCCAACCTGCGTTTTAAAATGTCATGCGTGAGACTTGAGACCTACGGTAGCGTGAAGCATATTTAAAAATTGAGTAAGTTGAATTTTTAATATGTGTCTGTTAGTTTGGTCAATGTGAATGTCAGGAGGATAAGACATGCAACTTTGCTTGTAACCTCTAGACCACCTCAATCATTCTCATGACCCACGGTTTGAGAATCGCTGGTGCAGGATACCATAGCTCTTTGTGAGTCATACAAGACTGGGATGATGCAAGTTACAGTACACACTGCTCTTATTGATTGTTGTTTGGCACCAGTTAAAAAACTACAGGCCCGATTTTGATGACCCAAGCACATAATATAGATAGCCCTGATATTGGTACTTAGGAATGTGGTCAAATGTAGTCCTGCTGTCACAATACAGGTGCAAGACACATTATGTAGTTGTAGTGGAAACAGGCTATTAGCTATGCTTCAACCTTACACAGAGGGTCACCCAGATCAAATGAAACTCAGATGTTTTCAATCCATGGCGAGACAGGGCCATACAAGGAATCAATCATCTTTAAGCCCTTTTGCCCTTAACCCTTTGCTCTTGCAGCAGTTCTAAGGAAATCTGCACCACCTGCAAATGAACCAAAGATATCTCCAATGACATCTGAGGGATGACATCAATGTACAAATCTACGGTCTACATATCGCACCTCCACGAAACAGGAGATTAAGACTATGCGGTGACCAGCTCCACTTCCTTCAACGAGTGGTTTTTCTGAGATACCCTGCATCTGATGCACCTACCTGGGCATAAATCCCATCTTGCCACCTTCCCTCACCTGTCTGCGTAAAGTGGTTGCATCACTCACTAGCACCATTTATGTGAACCGTAAAAGAGGTCTTTATATCAATGGCCAGATGGATCGCGATACAAAAATGCCATATAACACAAATGTCATCGGCCGTCATGAGGTCTTTGGCTACTAAATCCTGGCTACTCTGGGTGAAAACAGTCAATAACCAGGGGTCTCAGAACTTATCACACATGAGCAAAAATTCTTGGATACCCCTAAGTATTATACTTGGGGGAGTTCTATACTGGGGTGCCTTTATAGATCAGTCTATAGAGGCTATAGACTATATCTTTATCTTATATCATACCAGTCTATAGACTGGGCATGCACAGAGAAGTGCTCCCATGTTCCCAGATGTAGGACACTTATAAAATTATAATAGGAAAGATATGAAATTAATTACCAATGTATGTATATCTCATGCAACATTCTCAAACCAGATTTTGAAAGACTAAAGAGTATTATTGTATGTTATTGCCCAGTGCTAATATTAACCTTGCAACAGTCCTTCAGAACCAATGACCATCTGAACAGGCTCCCGCTTGGAGACAACTATGACCCCTTTAGTGATGCAGCGCACTGCACCCGCAACTTGGAGACGGCAAGCTTTTGATCGCCGCAAGATGTTATTGCTGCCTGGTATTATCGAGCCAAGGCTTGAGATGCTTAATATATGCTTGGGGCGGGCTGTGTGGCGCTCTCAAATACATCCCTCACTTGGAAAGAGGAACCGCATGTGGTCGATGCTAAGGTCATTTCCATTTTGAGGACTGTTTTGATTTTGAAATGCACACCCATGGCGTTTTACAACATTTTTACCATTTATATATAAGGGTTTTTTGCGGACACATCACTTTGTAGTGGCAACGGTTCAATTCATCTTACACTTTCAATAAAACATCAACGGGTAGCCTTTGGCTGAAATTAAGATTTCATTAGCTGAAACACTCCAAAGGTAATTTAATATCGTACTAAGGGCAGATTGGACAGTCAGAGGTGAGACTACCGAGTGAGTGTGGCAAGGACCATGCACTGTTTATCTACCATTCACAATCTTGGTAACACAGGGCCCCATGACTTACAGTTGTTTTATTTAAAAAAAGCCTCAAAATTGAAAGCTAGGATTCATCTAGATCGCAGTGCAGCTCGTTTAATATCCCTGTCAATTCCAGGGCTAGCTAGTATCCATTTTGTTTGAACAGGAATAAATGGCTTGCTTTTCATTTACATAAACCCAGGCAGAAGATGTCTAGTCGATGGTGGAAATCTGCCAGATTATTTTAGATTAGAGGCGCTTTAGAGGTATCTCAATGTAAACTAATTATTTAAAGCAGAATAATGACCCACACAGACACAGCTATATATATTTACACATGCATTATTGCAGTTTTACTGATGGACAGCACAGTATTTTAACAGTTACTGCTGCATATATTTGAGAGAGAAGGCTAGCCAGCAAGTTATTGTACATTTTCACTTTCACAGCCATTTATATGGCATTCACAGACATGAAGAGAATGCCAACAACGGTATAGCTGTCCATACAGCTCTAAATGTCATACCATACCAGGAAGAGAAATGAGTGAATTAGCCAAATTATTTACATCTAACCCACAATAGCTAAGGTTTTACAGACCACAGCTGTGATACCAACATTCAATGGTATCACTCTAAGCACTGACCAGATTGTTACCCATATAAAGCAATCTGCATGGGTAACCTTAAAAAAAAATGCAATTAGCATGACTGCCGTACAACCTACCTAAGGGGCAGATCTCCCCCTCCATCAACTGCCGTGATAGAAGAGAGCCATAACTGTCATGGCTGATGTATGCTCTGTGCTTGTGAGGGCTCAAGATGGCTGGGGATACGCTGTTTTGTGAGGCAGGCCTTTTTATGTCCGAGCAGATATAAGGGCTGGCCATTAAAGCAATGCATTGGTGACAAGCCCGCCTACACTGCAGGGAGGAGTCCAGTGCCCCCCCCACATCCCCCCCCTCCCCCTCCAGCCCCAATCAATGATTTAGTATGACCAATCACAACCCTCTAGACATGTGTGCTCTCTAATGGACAGCCAGTGAAAAGTGCTTTATGAATTCTGAAGCTGAAGGTGGAAGTTATCACTGAAAGCAAGCCAAAGGTTTTGGGGATGAGAAAGAATTGCAGAAGTTTTGATTATATAACCTGTATGCAAATGCAAAATGCAGAGCCAGTCATTCCACTGGGATTTTTTTTTTTTTTTTTTTTTAAGAAATATGTATGCTACTGTAGTGACTGAATGTTATTTGCTTAGAGATGAAAAAAGCAAAACAGGATTAGTATTTTCCCAAACTGAGAACTGTTTGCCATTTTTTTTTCCTCTTCAAATCTGGAACACCCGATCGCGACCATACACTCATCCCGCGACCGCAGGGGGTGATCTGTCAATTTCGTGAGGGGGCAGGCCCGTTCGTGTGACCTCTGAAATGAATGCGGCCAGCTGCCGCTTTTCGTCACTCTGCAGTCCGACAGCTGAGCTCCGGAGCCTGCTTGCTGGAGGACCGCATTGCCTCTGCAGCTGGAGCGGCAGGGCAGGCTGGCTGGCCCTAATCAACAAATATGATTACGGGGCCTCCCCAGGACCACGTGTGCTGAATTTTATACATGTTTCTGTGGCAGATGACAATGATGATGGTGATGATGATGATGATGATGTATTTTAAGCATTTTGTACAACATCGAAAATATGTCATTTGTGATGCCCACGATTTTCAGCTGATTGCATTACGATTTTGGCACCGTGAGATAAGGCATTGCCCACACCACCCAGACAGCACATTTGTTACAGATAGGTCTGATGGTTCGTGTGGCTGTGAGACTCCCATATTATATGCAAACTGCTGGAAGATTGATCGGACCGTCGCAGCCACGTTGTTTCAGCCAAATCTCTGGGACTGGACAAATGTAAGAACCTGAGATTTCACTGAGGACAGCGACCGTGTTTCATGTGCATATGACAGGCTGTAGACAAGGAGGCTTTCCTTCCGCTAATATGCCAGCATCACTCAAAATGGCAGAAAATATGACAGTATGGGTGACCTTGCCGCTACCTAATTGGAAAGTTTTGCATTATGGCGCGGGTCATATGTAAGCAAAGATAGCTGTAAAATATCAGCGGTTCCTCTTTTGTCTGCAACACATTTTAACCGCTATACAGTTTTGAGCTGAAGAAAGGCCCTGTCACTGTTACTACCCTCCATAAATTCAGGAGAGTGCAGGCTCAGCTCTCTTTCAAAGCCTGTTTTCACTCTGCAGTCCCCCAGCTGAGCTACCCAGTCATTGTGTTGGATCATTACCACCCAGTGGTAGCAGTCCCATGGTGGTCGAGGTCCCATTTCAGACTGGATTAAGGACCATTTCTCCATGCATCAAGTCTGACCTGTGAAAAGCATGCTACCTTATGTGTCACTAAAACACCCAGAGTAGAAACCAGGATAACATATGACCATCTTCCTACTTAAATCTGTATTTATGTATTTATGTTTGTCTCATGTTTATGGTACATACCAACAGAACATCAAATATGCTGGTCTGTATGTTTTCTCAGGGCATATTAAAAACATGTAAAGCTATAGTCCCATTCTGGGTATTTACACTTTGCACCTGGGTTACGATTAAAGTTGGACCTTGCACTGGCTTAATGTAGTTGCCAAGCTGACCACAGGGGTCACTGTTGCGCAGCTGTAGGGAGACATGCTAGCTGACTTCAACCCTGCATCACTGGGTGACACAATGACTAACTGAGTACCACTCTGCTGGATGACCAGCACTGGCACAGTCAGGACCCTGAACCATAGGGTGTGTCACTGCAGCAAGAACTAGGCTGGCTGGATTTTCAGCATGATCACAATCTCCTTTGTTTTTCAAGAATGTTCCAGAAATTTCTGCATATAGAAAATTACTTAATGACAAGAGTTCACATATTCAAACCAAATTTCAAACCTGAAATTCAGTCATTTTCAATAGCTATAATATCTGATGAATGCTTCCTGTCTCATTTTGAGATGAAGATGCCTAAAGTCAGTTTAACAAGTTTAGCTTGTTAAACTGACTTTAGGCAGCATAACTGATACCACAATATAGAAATACAGCCACAATACATTCAAAATTGCATTTATTATCCTCCAATAAATGACAAAACTGATTCATCACCAAATCCTAGGGGAGAATAGCAGTTCTGTGCCATTCTGACCCAATGCCCCAAGTATTTTCTGAAATGCTTGTCATGTTCTCTGGATTGTTAAGACTGTTACAGCGTCTGAGGAAGCTGTGTGATATAAAATACTATGCTACCATATGTGACAGGCAAGGCAGCTATGGCTATTTTGCTGCAGATCTCACTGAAGCTGCTTTTGCATTGCCAGGTTCAACACAGGTAGGGCCAAATTCCTTAAGTATTGGAATCCATTTAATTTAAAGTAATCTGCAAGAAATTTATGGCATAACATATTTCTAAACATTTGCAAGAGCCGCAGAAACGTCTTTACCAAATATGAATAGCTAGCAAGGTTTAATAGATTTGAATGTAAAATGCAATAAATAGCACTCTCGTTTAAGGGGAGTGATAACAGTAGTATGGTTGAGTAATTTGGAGAGGATGAGTGGCACCACACTACAGTAGAGAAGGGAACACTGTAGGGACACTGTTTACAACACAATTGAAATACACATTTTTGAAACTGTTCATGTTGACGATGGTCTAAAATAGGTCACACAAAACTAAAAATATCTCATGCACATTTGAACCATCACAGACATACACATGGGGCAAAGGGCTCATATAATCCTGCTGTTTGGGACCGTTTAATCATGATTTACGCCAGGCGCGGTGTATATTAACTACTGCATAGATTAATCATTTTTTGATACAAGCAAATCTGCTCTTAGGTAACACCTCATGGTTCCACAGCACTTTTCATATTTTGGCATGGGCTTACTATACACAGAATTACTGTGATGAATTTTATATATTCTATATCTTATTTATAGGTGCCTTGACACCCCAACTTTCACATACCTGTAAGACAGGTATTTTTCATATGTGTGCCGTCTGTCTGAAGAGGGCAGCAGGTTCAAATGCTTTGCGGTGCAGCTTCATGGTAGAAAGAAAATGTGTAATTCATGTGGTTATGTTTTAAGTTTTGTAATATTTAGGGTTAAACACTATAACAATGGTAAGACAAGGATCACATTTTGATACCTTCACATTTTCTCTGATATTTCTCTCTTTATTGATTATGCTGTTTGCCACAGCTTTCGTTTTTCTACATGTCCTTTAACAGCAAGTCAATGATGAAAGCAGAAATTATACATGCTAGTCATACACCATCCGAATCGTGATATGAGGGGGCTGTATTTCGGGTTTCTGTGAGCAATTAATCAATTTTGCTTGTGAGTGTGAGATGTGTTGCACAAATATATATGCTTTTGGAGGTAATTAGTGTATTCGATGTATTTCAGACTTGGGCTTTTTTAAGGTGTGTATATGTGCGCGACTCAGTTTGAGTTCTGGTCGCAGGCGTTGCTCTAAAACCACCCCCACCCATCTTGTAATCAATGAGATTGGAACAGACGGCAGAAATTGTGCTGCAATGCACACCCCGCTCGCACACGGCCGTGTAACATCCGTCTCTTCCACTTGCACAGAAACACACATTGCGTACAGTCAGTTGCCCCTTCGGTAACATACGTACTCGTCCCTAATGAAGGTTCGTTCAGAGGGACGACAAATACGTCATGATGCCGACGATTATATGATTATGTGTAATAACTAGTCAATTGTGCAGCCATTACTACGGGAATTACAACTTGAAATTTTATTAATCTATTTTCAGTTTTAATCCGGTTAATGTGGACGAAGCGACCAATGGCAGTTTACCTTACGCGAATTTCCCAGATTCGCTGACACATTATCAAGCGAAAAGGAAGGGGCTGGTAGGATGACACAAGACCGACCCGTCGATAATAAATTGCCGAATATAGAAACCACCTCACCTCACTAAATTAACACGCGAACAGGAAGAGGAAAAAAGCTCTTTGAATGCTGCATTACACACGAGAACGCCATAGCTAGATTCTAGTCGATGAATCTGCAGTGAGCGTCGAGGCGAGCGCCAGCGTCGGACTGTCAGAGAGGCTGTATGGAGCGTTTTATTCTAAACGCTTAAAAAAATTCCCTGGGGTCCGTCCACTTACAAATGGTTATAATTAGTACAATAGCAACCATCATATTTGCAAACATTGTGCAGAGTTTTGCTAGTATCCTGCATTCACCACACAATTGTATGCTAATGGGACAATATATAAACACCATAACATAAATCTGCGGAACATCAGTTCCAGGCGTTTCTACGCGAATCTTTTATTGATCAACGTTCACAGACATTGGGGGCTAGGCGATGCAAAAGAGTCATCAGGCCTTCCATAGCCGTTCATTTTCCTGAGTAAAAGGGGAGATGTACCGTTTATTTGTAGATGGACGGACGTGCGTGTACATTTGAATCATCTTTAGACGGCAGCATTTGACCATGACGGGTCAGAAGAGCAACGATTATTATAAAGCATATACATATGCCGACACACACGCACTCATACACACACGCACACGCAGGCACGCACACATATGTGTGCAGCTCGCAAACTGAGAATCGACACATGAAAATACAGGGGGACTGCCTTAAATCCTCGGTCTCGTTGGAATAGGATACTGCCTTTAATTAAAATCCAGTCTTTATATGTGACCCCGTCCCACTCTTCTACACACTCGCTATACAATCAACCAACCAGTAACATACAGACACGCACTGATATAATTCTGACAGCATATTTCTGTGCTCTAAGGTTTAATGTCCTAGCCTGCCAGGAGACTTTACCGGTTGACCGGTTAATGGAAGAGAGGGGATGCACATCCGTACTCTAAATCCGCCACAATCAAACGAATGTCTGTTCATACAACTGCATTCATAAAAAGGACTTATTTCCATCGCGAGTCGTCTATCATTGTGCTGTGCGTGTGTTTCGGGGATTTTTTTCCATAAAAATATCGCCGCAATTTGACCGTTCATCCCCAAGTGAATGGAATTATTTCGCCCCTGTAATCTAGGTAATAATGGACAGCCCAAGCCCATCAATTCTAGTGGCTAACATACGTGCATGGGAAGACAGCGAAATGCGGAAAATGGCTATCATCATGTCATCATGGGCTATCTGTCCTCTGTAAAAATTCACAACCAAATGCATACATGTTACCAGCTATGAACTAGCAGTTTTATGTCAGATGCGGACGCCAGATTGCGGTGAAGATTCGGGAGGAGAGGGAGGAGGAAAGATGGAGACTATGGGAGGAGGGTACGGATGGGAGAAATATGTTAGCTTACACTTCGTAGTTCCTGCGTGCGGTCCTTCATTGTTTCCCCGCCGTCTCTCCTACAAGATTATCGCTTGGTTTTTGCTGCCTTGTCCGTTTTCTCCTGTTCTTAGTGTCCGACTGTTTTATTTTCTGCTGATATACGACTTTTTGGGGTTCCTTTTCCCCAATGAACCCTCGCTGTCCTTTTTTCTTCCTCTATCCCCCTGTAAACGGTGTTGGTGTGTCCTCCGAAGCGGTGCAGTCTGGCCCCGCAGCGCGCTCCGTGTCCAGCGAATGAATGTGATACGAGCGCGCGGTACTGATGCTGCAAAAAAAAAAAAGATGAAAAAAAGAAGCGATGCAGAGGGATGAGACTCTCCTGCGCACGCGCGCTCCTCTTCGCTCCATCTCTATCACTTTACCTGCTACCCCTCCCCCTCCGCCCTTTTTCGCGTCAATGTCTCTCCGCAGAGCGTAATCAGCCGGCGCTCTCCATGCCAACCAGGGAGCTGTAGTTTGTTTTAGGTGAATGATAAACAGGATGATTTTTTCATACATATAAGAGCAGCCAGAGTGAATGGGACCGCATCACGCAAAAAGGGAGGGCTTTGCAGAGGAACCCTAGAACACCTATTGGGAAAACTAAAACTAAAACAAATGCAGGGCACAGTCACATTTCTCCCCTCTGAATATATTCTGTCAACCACCAACATTTGTGAATGTGAGCAGCTCAATTCAGCAAAATGTGAAAACATATTAAAAAAAAAAAACAATGCAGGTGAAGGGATACATGTATACATACACACAATGTTTATATTTTTGAAAATGTAATAAATAATTGTTTTCAAAAGGCACGCGTCACAGATGGTCCTTCTATATTGCCCTCTAGGGGGGATGGTAGACAAAACCAATGGAGGAGATCTCCAGCCTTCAGCAGCAACTCCTGATAAGTGGTTTTATATATTGTATCCGTATATATACTGTAGTGTATATATATAGTTGCATAGGGGTTTTCCTGCTAAAGCACTGTGGTGGGGACACACCCAAAGGGCCGGACAGAATCCGACCCACGTCAGAAAAGGCTCTGGCTGCCAGCCCTGCAGAGTGCACAGGAGGTGCATAATTAGTCATTGTGTTTGCCCAGGGATGGAGCCCCCCCACCCCCGCTGCTCTCGGTCAAGAGCGACTCCTGTGGTCAGTCGGGTGACTGCAGTCTGCGTATGCCAGCTGTTCGTGAGGAAGCCCCTCCCCCATCCCCACTGCCCCGCCCCCAACCACACCCCCACCCCACCCCTCCTGGCTGCCGGATGCGACAGCTGCGCAGTTGCTAAACCGGATGGCTGCACGTGTCTCAGAAGGGGGGTTGTTGGACATTCCGAATTAGAAGCAAAGGAAAAAAACTTGTAAAAAAAATCACACTTAATCAATGATATACTTACACACTTTTATAATACATAGCAAACCTTCATACAAACAAATATACATACAAACCTTCTGAAACCCAAAATAACTGGAGCCAAAAAACTGAAATTGAACATAAAAGTGAATACATAATTTAAAAACCAGGGGGTTGTTAGGTGGCACATTCTGTTAAAATGCTGTTCCAATGTACTTATTCACGCTTTGGTCTGGTATCAGGTCTAAACCTTGTCAATGATGACTGTGGCTGGCAGACCTGCAGGGCGGCAGGAAATTAGTCTTTGCATCATGCAGGTAAGGAAGGTGACCTCTAGTGACCTCCCCTGTACAGCAGACAGCAATGTCTCCACTGAAATCTCAAGGAATTGAATCCTGAAAAAAAAAAAAACTACACTAAAAAACAAAACCCTTTCTAAAACCTGGCCAATGCCCACCTGAGAGCATTTTCCCCACCAATACACATCGCCCGCCCCATGCAGGCTCCAAGTTTGCCAGCAACAACGAGGGAGGGAAGAAGCAGGAGAGAGCAGATTCCAAATGCAGTATTTTAGTTGCAGAAGGGTCATCGAGGTCACGCACTGTCTGGGCCGGGGTTTCACAGGCGCGTGCCCGGAGACAGCCACCGCGGGGACTTTTCCAGAGACTTTGTGCGTCAAACAGCAAAGTGTCCGCGCGCCAAGCCCCCCGATCGAGAGGGGCAGACTGCGTGAACTCAGACGGAACTGACAATGGAGGTCACGCATTCTCTGGGAGAAAGCACCTACGCAAGATGCTGCAGACTCTCCTGGGGTGTGTGCGTGTGTGTGTGTGTGTAGCACCCGGGGGAGCGGACCTGTCTTGGAAAATATATGAATGCAGTGTTGATAGGAGAGCCACAGCAAAGCACAAACAGGGTAGGCTGTGCCGCTGTAGCGCCACCACAGGTCAGAATGTGATAAACAGGAAGAAAAAAAATGGTGGTCTAAGATTTTCAGTTTATGAAGTCTATTACATTGATTGGCATTACACTGGATTGCCATTGGAATGAAAATGAGAATGGGCCTGGCATTGATGTGTCAGTGAATCAATTATTTTGAATGAATTATTTTGCTTAGGGGAGGGAGGGGAGGTTAAAACCTTTTTACTGGTTCAACAAGTCACTTACAGGTAATGTAGCTCCGCCCACTGTGGGGTTCATGAGGCCTCACTCCACCGTCACTAGCTGGCATATAATATCTTAAATGTAATTTTCAAATAGCAGTATGAGTGCAAGTGCTCAAATGAAGTATGACTATGGAAATGGTGTTTGCTATTCTGGTAATGCAAGAGCTGTATTGTGATGGACCAGTCTGAGTCCTTACCTTTTAGTCTCTTGAGTTCACTAATGTTTTCCATCTGAAAACTTCCCAAAAGTCTATCAGATATTTGCGGGGTTGAGGTGAGGTGCTGTGGCTTGTGGAACAGAATAACTTGCTGTACATAACACACCTTCAGTTGACATCCACACTGGTTAAATTAAACTCTGTGCTTGCTACATGCACTGAGGCGGCTGTTTTACATATGCTAATTCCATATGTGAGCACATGTCAGACTACATTTTAATAAGGGGTGGGTCACAGCAAATGTATTCACTCATTAAGTTGGGTCATGGAGTTCAGAAATTTTGGGAACCCCTGGCATGAGGCCACGATTAGTTCAGGAGTGCGTTTCAATACACAGGGCACATAAACACCTTAATACAAACGGTATTTATACCAGGGTTTGAGGGATGACGAACAATTTGGAAACAAAAAATGGAAATGTTAAATGATACGAGGAAACGAAAATCACACGGTCGTATTACAAATATGTTACCATGGATATTACAGTGTAGAGAAAAGCGAATGTAAAAAAGACAGACATATTTTCCACCCTTCGAGACACGCAAAAACCTACTGTGTCAGTAAATGGCACCATGGATCTTTTTGACAGAGTGGTCAAATTCTTACAAAAAATGGATGTCTCAGCATCCTGCCACCTAACCTCCCCCCCTTCCTCTGATTGGCCACACAATCCTTTACCATCTCCACATACTGTGATTCCCTTCCCTTAGTTCATCACTGCAAAAAAACCTTATCCTCATTTGACCTATCCAGTTAAGTAAAGGTAATTTCTACATTTAGCCGACATTTTTCTCCAGGGTAATAAAAGGGCATGCAGACAGGCTTGGGCAAAGGGCACAGAAGACACAGAGTCATAAGTGTCACTATAGATAGCACTGCTTATGCTACTAATCTACAGCATAATGTTAAGTGCTATAGTAGGTGAAAGAGGTGGATTGATACAGTAACATAAAACTATCAATCTGAATTCAGTATAGGAGCTCATGCAGGCCTTGGAGAATTTACACATTGAAATACATCTACAAAATGCAATAAAAATGTTTGCAGTTATACATTGTTTTGAGGGGGATTGTACAAATAGTAGGGTGAAATTTGCAATCCTACAAAACCGTACGCAAAAGAGTCTATAGCAACAGGATGATACTGTACGTAAAAGCATAGGATGCACATTCAGTCAGCGTTCAGTTCAACAGCGAGAGACATTGTGTCATTTGTAATTGTTGAGCGCCATTAGGGTTTCACTACAACACATTTTCAAAACGTTCCAGCAGTACCCGGCGAAGAACATTAACGATGACATCATTAATGGAGAATGCATGACTAATGAAGCACCGGCATAAAGACAGATTTCCATGTCTCTGCTGTTCAGACAGACGTGAGAGGTTAGCTACTGAAATATCGGGATGCGTAATCAGTTTACACACAGATTATATTGATGTAGACTGCTGCTGGACAGCTTAGCCACAAAGCTAGTCAGCAAAACTAGCTACTAATGGAATGATTGACATCATCTAGTTTGCTCACATTTCCAGTGTTTTTGATAGAGCTGTCCTCAGGTCTGATATAAGTTAGTGAGTATGTTTGAATTTGGCCTCAGGACCGGCTCACCGAGGGGACATTTCTCAAGAATGTCTCTGAATCTTGGCTGCAAAGAGTTAAATTTAACCAATTAGAACTTTATTTTGGGAGTAGCTGTTATTTAGATATGATAAAATTGGATTTAAAATGGATTCCTTGTGTTCCCAGAATGAAACAGTGTTCATACATGCTGTTTATTGGTCTGCTACAGCTGTGCATTACATATGGCCCTCTGACTTTGTCTTGCCTGATGACTGTTAGTTCTCGGATGGAAGAACTACTAAGGGAAAAATAATTGTACTGCTGGAAGTCATGTTTATGGATCAGTGTGGGGCTGTCTCCTTACTGGACCAGGATTAAAAACGTCCCAGAGAAGTGATGGGGACACTTGTGTAGGAGATGCCGTCTTTTGGATGAAGCATTAAGCTGAGGTCCTTGCTCTCTGTGTTCATTAGCGATCCCTTGACATTTTTTTTTTATCTTGGAGAATACGGGGATTCCCTGGTGTCCTGGCTTAATTCCCTATCCGGCTCTTTCAATCTGGCCTCCGAGTTTTCCCTAGTTTAATTGGCTTAATGACGATCTCCCTCTCCTCTTCAGTCCATGTGTGGTGAGCGTTCCAGCGGAAAATGGCTGCTGTGTACATCACCCACTCATTCCCTCTTCATCATTCAGTTGCAAACATATCCCATTTCTGAAGGCATAGGAAAAGCGCTTCAAACCAAGTTAAAATTTCCAAGGTAATTACCCACTTAAATTGAACTTTGTGAGAAGCTATGTTGCATTTGACTTTAATTAATCTCTATACATTTCCCAGAAATTTGGATAATTTCTAAAGTGAATTTTGGGGTCCAGGTATGACTAGGCTCGGCTTCAACCCTTACTATGAACATCACCAGTTCAGTCTTACAGGACAGGGACTACACAACTAGCTAGCAAATCTTTCTCAAACTTCAGCAATAAATCACGCAGAAGAGCTCTGTGGTGTGTAGATCTGTACTTTCAGTGAGCTTGACCTTTCAAAACCCCAGGAAAGTGCCGTTAACACTGAAACCATGAGTGACTCTTAGTATGATATATACTACAGTTGCTTTAGGTTTGATCTGCTTTGCCCCTGTGCATAGTTATCGCGGAAGAAAAATGGCCCTGGCTGGGCTGTCACCGTAACAGATTTTCTGCATATAAACTTCACTAAAATGAATCCTCTATTTCGCTGCACTTTTCTGTCCTTGAAATGAATTTTTTTTTTAGATACAGCAATGAGCAAGAATTTATATTTGATGCAATAAAAAATCCAAGTTTTAACTACTGTTTAGGATTTTTTTCCCTTCAGAAATATAGGCAAATAAAACATTAAATTATATATTTTAAATTAATTAGATGTGTACGCAAGAGGTAAATGTATCCATTTTGTACATAATATAAAACTGAAGAAAATAGCACCACCACCTGGGAATAGAGATGCCATATATAGAGATGACATACATTCCAGTACATACTACATGCAATCCGCTATCAGCTGAACATCATTAACAACTACAGTGTTTGATTTTCTATCCAATGCTGTGAAAGGTGAATAAATATTAGAATCCAAATTTCAAAGTAAAAATTTCCTATAGTAGTTATGGTATGAGTAGGAGCAGTCTGCGGCAGATTACCGTAATGTCTGCAAATGGGACAAAGACCAACAGCTCACCTTTGATGAGCTTAATGCAGTAGTTTGTCAGACGCCTGTGCTCCACGCGCCCCACTGTGAGCGGCCCATCCATCCTGAGCACAGGAGTTGAGTGATGAGACTCTGGGTACAGCTCTCACCCTGAAGATTGCAGATGAAGAGAGTGTGGTTGCCTACATCATTAGAGCCCTGTAAATATCGGGCTTCATTTTGACAGCCCAAATGCATGGCCCAGAGAAGTTCATCTTATTTTTTTAACATTTATTTCCCCCCGACAGATTTAGGAGGGAATAGCACCAGATGTGACCACTCTGATTCACATTGCAACTAGCCTTTACAGTTTTTCACAATGCAGATGCATCACCAATACAGATTGCCTTTGCCATTGGAGCAACACAGAGTTAAAATGGGGTATGTTCAGGTCATGACCCTGCAGAGGCGTGGCCAGCCAGTCGATGACCAGCCCATTAACCTGTTATCACCATGCTGGCTTATGCAGTGACATGTATGCTATCCACAGAAGAGAGAAGGATAATATGTCTGACACTTATATGCTATTTGTTATAATTTTAGTATATAAAAACACGAAAAGATAATGACTAATAACTCTCTGACAAATGCTATCCGGTACAACACCACGCTAATGCAAATGGGTTGTATGAGACAGCCAGCTATAGACTGCAGGAATTTTAATACATCGACTTGGCAACCTCAGCAGATAAAGGATAAATACATATTCATTATTTGCATCTGAGACAGGGGCTATGAAGTTAATAATACCACTCATGGGAAAGAGAAAGGTGTGGTGGAAATTACAGCAAAACCTATGTGTGCTTGTGTTCGTGTGTGCATATGTGTCGGGGGTGGGGGTTCTCTTTTCCTTAGTGCACTTCGTTCCTGTTTTGCAACTGGATGGAAAACTTTAAGTGTACAAACATTCAGCACTCACATTATATCACACATGTATACACAAAAATGTTGATGACTTCCAGAAATATTTAAATCTATTTTACAGTAGTGGTAGGTATACTGTTTGTGAGATCTACACCTGGACATAATTGTTGGTTGATCTGAATAGAGCATATTTTTCTTCTCACAGATAAGAAGGCTAATGTCTATGGTGAGTCACATTTCACTCCGATCATAAGTTGAATAGACCTGATGTAAGGGTTGCCATTATACTTTGTTGGATAATATCAAGGAAATTAGTCTTTTTATCTTGAGAATTATCTAGAGTGTGGAGGGAATATTCCTCAGTGGACAGGTGTACTACTTAGAGTTGTTGTACTCAGTTGTTTGCCCCAAACGTTATTGATATAAACGATAAAATTCAATGTATAAATGGCAAATTAGATGACTAGTTGCAACTCCTCATGGTTCTTTCCCACAATGTTTGCATACTCCCTCTCCTCTCACTCCCCAGACACACCCAACTGCAAGCACTTAATCCCTTCAGGCTCAACAAAAGGAGACTCAGGGCTTGTTTACACTAGCGAAAATTGGCTAAATATATCTTGTTTTTTCATGCTGGATGTAAGAGACATCTTGAAATGAAAAGAGAGATTCTTTTGGAGTGCAAACAAGAGGATCTAGATTTGGGACAAGACAGTGTATGGCAGATCCATGCAGGCTAGCCCCCCTGAACAGTATAGTACAAATACATTCTTTTGCCAAATGCATTCTGTCTGATATGTCTTCCTGTGTGTTCGTGCGTCGTGCTAAAACCCATCCTTCCAGCACCTGGCAAAACGACTCGACAGTGGTTTAAGCACTACAGAAAAAGCAGATGACTAATGTTGAAAGCGAAACACCAAGTACCCAATTTTCACCACTGTAGCCAAGACCAATTTCATTTAATGATTTACATTTTTAAAAACAAATTAGTACACTGGGTTACAGAAGATATTTCAGGTGCACCTTTATCAGAATAACATAGGGAAATTGAGATAATTAATTATGATACATTTCACCCTGAAATTAGGAAGTATTTTTTTATAAACAGGCAGATGCTAATACGTGGAACAGGTTAACAAATCTTGTAGTAGAAGTAGAAGCTTGAGATATGAGGTTATGACACTGAGATATACTCTTGAAGAAGAAGTTTTCCTTGTATATTATGGATTTTGTTCCAAACATAATTGTAATTCCTGCAATGTAACAAACTGTTAATAACACTTTGACACTTTTAATATCTAACTGCAGATGGCTTACCCTTTCTACACCAGTTAAAATCTGAAAAATACGCACGCAACAAAGAGTTCATAATCATGAAAGCCAGATCAGTTTTCAGAAACTTAATTAGCATTTTCTGTAATATGCAGAATGAAAAATTATTCTTTTAGAAAGAGTTTAGATTTAGCTGATTTGCTGATAGACTGAACAGCTGATGGTGAAATCATTTGGGCCCGAAACACTAGAAGTGTGTGAGTCTGGTCGCTGAAACTGGGAAATGAAGGGTTCAATGACAAAGTTTAAATCAGTTTAAGGGCAAAAGAACAAAGACTTTGTGTGACTAACTGCAGTTTGTTAAGAGAGCAGCTGAGAGATAAATCAACTAAAAGTTCAAAAGAAACTAGAGATCAAGGGTCCATTATTTCAGAACACTGTGATAATGAGTGAGTTCAGGTCGGGTGTGAAAACACTCAACAACACACAACAAATCCCAAGGCTTTCTCTTTATGAACGAAATCAGGACAAAAATATGCACACACATACAAAATATGTGTCTACAATATAAGTTATATGGGAGGTAAACTCTATACAGAAAATATGTACCTTTGAATTATATATAATTTTGTACGGGCTAAATCTCATCAACTATTCACCTAAACATGCAAGATTTTTCTTACAGCATCTTTTTTCAAAAAATAATTGTTTTCTTAAATTCTCAATTTCATGTCAAAATGCCCAATTTCAGCGTCAAACTTGCCCTGTTGCTAAAACAACCATCACTTTTCTGATACTCATTTGGCCCGAATGAAAAGTTGGTAGCTACCCTCCTCTTATTTTCTTCAGTCCGTTAGGTTATGTGTGCAGGCGATATGCTGTAGGATTGTTCTTGTTTTCCCCAAGCAGATCATGTGCCACCAACTGACCAGGTGAGCGGTATCTAGGCCCTCAGGTGGGTAACTAAGCTGAATGAAACTTTCACTCCCTTGGTGACGCTGTGGCCACCTCACCTTGCAGAGCTCATGACCTCAGTCAGCAGGGGAAGGGACAGCAATCAACCTGGATCACAGGGATCATCCATCTCTGTGTGAAGTGTGAATGCCTTGTCCAGATCCGCCCTTACCAGGTTCAAGAAATTTACTTTCTGACTGACTACTTGATATAAATTAACCAGTATTACAGTCAGTGTTTCACCACTTTCCATTAAGACCTTTTAAAGTCTAGGTTTGTACTTTAAGGATCCAATAAACTATTTTAATGGTGATCATTCATACTGCCTGCCCTGTGCCTATAGAATCTTAAGGAATATATATCACATTTAATATTCTCTGTGACAGAGAAATCTTGCACATTCTCTCTAATTGAGTTTTTTTTCCCTTCAAAGTTAATGTTTCAGCATGGGCATATTTTTCAATTTATATTTTTCAATGAAATTAAATTACAAGTGAAGTGCTACATGTGATGGAATCCAGTGGTAAATGGCCAGTAAGTGAATGACGGTACGTGTTTTTGGTAGGTTTTATGACCCAGTAATGCGTCCACAACAAAGGTCTCCATTCGGCACAAGGCTTAAAACAGAATTGTGCCAGCTTACTGCTCTTTTTTTGCCCTAAAGTCAAAACAAAATGGCGTAGTGCACACTAGCGCTGTCCTCTCTTCTTACGTTTACAAAGTAGTGGTGAAATGTAAAATGAAGGAAATTCTGCTGCGTCTGTATTACTTGCACTACGGTAGCATCCAGGGTGTACACATGATGCGTAGAATTGGGAGGTAGTATTCAGCTGCAATCAGTAGTGTGTTGAGTTGTCTATTTTTCAATTTTTTGGTTACTAAGGGAGAATGAGAGAGGTCTTCCAACAAAGCGGACGAAATGATGAACGGCGCTCTATATATATCGTTCTTCCAAGGTCAGCTTGAATCCGCAATGGAGCATGTCGTGCAACTTGCGGTCCAGGAAATAACCAAAACCGTCGGGTCGAGCTTGAATTCTATGTTGCAGGAAACGACTATCAAAGACCAGGAGAACCAGCGACTAAGGCTTAGGCTTCAATCACGGCAGCCGGACGGGGCTGGGAATGCCTCTGCATCCAGTGGTAGTAATATGGACGGGAACGCGGCAAGCGATGGGACAAAGAACCTGATACACACCCCCAGCCAAAGCGATGAACACGCTGTGCACACAAACACGCACTGGCTTGAACAGAAAGGGAGAGCAGTGGGTAAGTTTATTTAGTAGCTAACAAGGTAATAATAGCCATACGCATCTATATTATATCAAGTTTGCCTACTGATTAACTGTAGGCATCTAGCTGGGTATAGGATGACGATTTCTTATTTTACCTTGGCGGAAGCATCTCCACGTTGTTTACCTTTCGATTGCTGTGCATTTGTACTAACCTTCAGTTTAGCTTGCATTACTAACTACGCGTTATATCAGTGAAGGAAATGTTCAAAAGGTATACTGTTATGGTGGGTAATATTCGCCTGCTTGCTTAGCAAGTGTTGGCTCGACTGGAAGAACTGGGTAACCATAATGTATAGGTGGCTAACGTTAGCTCGCTAATGTCACAGTGATTAGTTACTGTTAGCCAGTTTGCTAATGGCTGAAATACATTTATTACTTATAAGTTGATGTGGGGAAGGTAACATTTAATTCCCAATTAAGCAGTTTACGAACTAGGGAGCTAAGAGTTAGCTAATTAGTGTCTGATGGAGAAAAATAAATGGGAGACAACTAGCTTGCCAGCTATCTCGCTATATGTTTACGCGCCAATCACTGAGGGTTTCACTAGTCTGGGCAGCGCCAGCTAACTAAATCACTGGGACGTATAGCTAGCCGTCTAGCCTGATCCTTCTGGTCCTGGGGTAACATTGTGTGTTATTTTTTTTGTTCAAGGTAACGTTCCCTCTTGCCAGTCATCAAAGTGGCTTATTAGGTGCCATTGAGACGTTGATTGAAAATTACATCTGGGTTTAAACATCACCTGACTGGTGGCTAACATTTGCTAGCTAGCTTGTGGTACTATTCGTTTTTTGCAGAAGAAACGTGTTGTGTGGTGCGGGTGGGTGTGTTCCTGAGATTTGGGGAACATAGCTAACGTTATTGGCTAGCTGCTCTCCACGGGTAGCAATTGCAAATCTGCCAGCGTTCCGCAAGGTCTTTGTTTAATCCATTTACTTATACTGAACACGATAGGTAGGATTGACCTACCACCGTTAGATGCTTTTCATTGTGTTTTGTCTGTGTCCATTTTAGCTCTTCTTAGACTCACGAGGATTTTAATGTTACCCCAACACAACCATGATTGTGTGCAGTACCACAAAATGAAGGTGTGGCCATTAAAAAAATCTGTAAAATTTCACACCACAGTCTTCCCCAAATTTTGAATGCCGCATGGTATTCTGTAATAGTTGACCAGTGTCATTGCTGCAGCATCGTCAGACAGTTTTTATTCTGGTCCTATTGTATCAGAGGAGTGCACATGTGCGCTCCCACCACAAACTGCAGGTGTCCTTTCCACCACAGGAGTCAACCTTTTCCGATAGGTGGAGACGAGGACAGCACTGCCTGGCCGAAACTTGGGTTTCCCTGCACGTCTGCCAGTCACAGACACTGCGAGCAGTGCTGGGGCGGTGGTGCAGAGTTTTTGTCCTTGGCTGGCACTTAAAACAGCAGGTTGATTCAACTGTTTAGGGTCCTGATTCAAGGCCATGGTCAATAGAGTCAGATGTTTTACTGCACCCACATTGCCCACTCTTGGTTCAAGGTTGGACACCCCTGGCCTGAGATGGGATCCCAGTCCATGCTAGTGTAGACTATGGCCAGCAGCACCGCAGGGCAATTCATAATTGAAGGTAGCCTTGCGTGAGGAGGGAGTGGTTGATCTGGCAGCGTCGTCCTTGTCCAGTCGCTCATGAGGAACAGCTGTTGGATACCCACAGTCTGCCTGCACAGTGTGGCGTGTGAAGTGTTTTCCTCACCGTCGTGAGCCGCGGGGTGAAAAGAAGCAGGGGCTGACAGGACATGTTTGGTAGGAGAATGCCTCCTTGCCTGTCCCCCTCACCTGAAATGGCAGTGGAGGTTGTAGCAATGACCAAGGCGTGTGAATACAATCTGGTGTTCCAAAATGGAGGGGGGGGGGGAAGGGAAGGGCCAAAATGTACAAAGCTGGCTCTGTGCAGTTTTGCTTTCGTGAGGTGTCAGGAAAGCTCAGTCACTGATTAACACAGACAGTGGTGATCTGGTACGACACGGTTATCTGAAGCTTTTTTTTTTTTGAATGGGGGGCATATCATGCCTGGAGGACACTTCACCACCACCACCACCACCGTCAAGGAAGAGCCATGTCATTTCCCATGGACTTCGGATCTCAGCCAGGGTTTTCTGGACTGTGCAATGTCCATAGCTTAATGTTAAAGCCGGCTGTAAAGCACCCCAGCAAATCTATAGCAGCTCCCTTATACAAACCAAGGTATCATGAAAAGTATTCATCTTTATTATTTAGTAAGTAAAAGTTAGGTCATTTGCAATTTTAGACTCAAAGATCCATCTCTGCTGCTTTTTTGCCTGAGAAGTTAATCCAGAGTTACTATCTTCTTCAGATCTTCCCTCACTGCTTCCCAGCAAGGCATACCCAATTCTGGTCAACTCTTATACCATACTGGTTGTGAAACGGAGCAATGGATTTGGCACAGTGAAACATCTGCACTGGAGAATGTCTGGCACCTGGGCTCAAATTCCATAGGGACGGGGAATTCTAGCATCAGACTCTAGAGGTCTTAGAAGAGGAGAGGACATATCTTTCAGGAGAGTTCATAGTTCGCTCTTGGTGGAGGGGCTGGAGAAATGGTCTAAACCTCTTAACACGTAGTAGTTTGAGCCAGTTCAGGTCCTAAGTTAGCCTCAGTTTTTCACCTAACCTGCGGCCTCCTTATGATAAGGTAAGATAAGGTAATCCTTTATTAATCCCAGAGTGGGGAAATCTGCAGTGTCACAGCAGCAAAGGGGATAGTCCAGGAAAGCATTAGTGGGGAAAAAAGGAAAATATAATAAGAAATATAAAATAAAAAGTTACATTAACAATTTACAAATTTACATCTATCAGTAAACAGACTCCACGGTTGAATACACAGTATTGCACATAGGAGATATTGATATTCTTCTAGTAAAAGCTGAACTGGCTCAGACTGGTGTACATTAGACATGGTCTTTAATTTCCAGAAGCTGTAGACTTTTGTGTCCTGTGATTTATCACACTCTACACTTGGCTCCAGAAATGACCTTTTCCCAGAAAATGGGGCTGTACCATGGGTGGGCCGATCAGGTGACTGGCTGCGTATTCTTAACATTAAAAATGACAACTCTCGGCCATTTAGGCCCAAACATTCGTATTTGTTGCCACTTACGGATGCACGCGAAGTAGCAAGCATGACCAAGGTCAATACCTTGGCAATAGATGTTCTGTCTTTGGGCGAGACCCCTTGTGCATATTCATACACTGTAATGCAGCACCGGAAACTCCTGTGGTCAGGGAGTAGAGAGCACGGAAGCGTCACATAGGCTGGCCATCTGGTTAGCCTATGGAATCTGTGGCTGTAATGTTCTGGAACACAGGCTGTAGTGTTCCATGCCAGCAGCCCATCCTGAGCCATCCGTGCTCTTGGCTCTGCATCCAGTTGGCAGGCGGATGGACTAAAGCTTTATCAAAAAGAAAGAGATATTCTCTCAAAATGTATGATCATATCTTAAATGCACCCAATTAAAATTTCCCGAAATTTCAAGTGTTTTCTGTGCTCATTCTGTTTTTCTAGTTCTTTATATACTTGTAAACATTCAATTCATTTTATGCTTTAAAAATACAGACGCATTTTCGTTTCTCCAAAGTGAATCACGGATTTTGCAGTTAACACTTTTTTCACTCTCCATGGGAGCAATTTTTCTGTAATTCTATTGTGATTGCAAAGATAATGGTATAATTGTTATGTAATTATTTAATTAGTGGGTACAGCTACACAGTTGTAAATATGTCTTGGATTAGTCTCGTGACTCAGTAGTGGTTACTGTAACAAAGGCATAGGCATTCATGGAGTTAATGTACAATACATTCCACCATGAAAGGAAGCTGATACTTCACAACAATAATATTCTTCACATGAGACATTTTTGAGAAATAACCTCTTAAGAAGCGATAAATCCAAATGATGAGAATCCGTTCAGGATCTGATCATAGTCTATTATGAGAATTAAGTCCTCCGTACTCAGCTGTTTTCCCACTGCCCTCAGTGACAGCTAGGAGATATCTGTCATGTAATGAACATCCTCTGTGGATATGGGGCTAATTTGCCGTATGTTACCCAGATTGCTAAATTGATCTGTTGCTCTGTTGCAAGTGGTTTTTATTCAGCACTGCTCACTAAATGCTGGCTCAATGGAACAACTGGATTTGGTGACAAAAGACTGACATTCATCAAGGTGCACGTTTAATAATTATGCATTATAATTATCCTTGAAAATTTGACATATATAAATTATGTAACCTGGACGACCTATCAAAAATTGAGGGCAGGGAGAGCAAGTAACATAACAAAACCTGGTAAGGCATCATGGTTTACATGTTATTACAGATAAATGCAAGACAGAAAAGGTGGGTTTTAAACGAAGACTTAAGACTAGAAACAGAAGGGCGTACCTGTTGGTGCTGCCCACAATCTCTGGACCGCGCTGGGAAAGCTCTGTCATCGATGGGCTACATGCTGTTCGGGGACACAAACCTTTGGCAGAATGACCTCAGAGTGACCTTTGGCTTGAATGGGAGGGTGGGGGTGGGGGGCGTGCGGGGGTTTCGGTGACGGGAGTAGGATGCAGGCCTCCTGGCCACTGAGGCAGCGCTGTCGACTCTGTCTGTCGACTCTGTTAGCAAGTGGGTCATTTATGTCTGGAAGATATGCTGTTATTGTAGAATGCATGAAACCGGAAATACTCCACAGTCCATGGAAAGGCTTTTTAAAAATAAATGTATGTAGGCAATAAAAAAAAAAAAAAAAAAAAAAAAAAAAAAAGCGTTCACACTCACGAAGCACCGCAACCCTGGCCTTCATCTGCAGTCTGATGCAGGCCAGACCAGCTGAGGCACCATGTTTTTAATAATAAAACAGAGATGTGTGTCCTTCAGCGCGTGCTGGCACCTTTGTGTCCTACCTGTACGCAGCAGTATTTTTAAAAGGCAGCATCTTAGCGCTGTGCGCCTGTAGCACCAATATGTTAAATATACACGTTAGCATATCATATATATGTTGTATCCATCCATTATGGGGCAGCCTGTAGTCTAGTGGCTAAAGTACATGACTGGGACCCCAGAGGTTGGTGGTTCAAGCCCCAGTCCAGCCACAGCAAGAACACCATTGCTGTTGGGCCCCTGAGTAAGGCCCTTAACCCCACATTGCTCCCAGGGGGGATTGGCCCTTGGTTAGCCCAATCAACTGTAAGTCACTTTGGATAAAATGTGTCAGCTAAATAATGATAATGTTATCCCTGCTGGACAGTTTGGAAGTAGTTGGGTATGCCTGACAGTTTTTTTTTTTTCTCTTTATTAACCCCCCGCAAACACACACACAGGGCAGCTAAAAGTAGTGATGGAGCAAGTCCTGAAGTTTGCGGTTTGCGAGGTGACCAAGATCGTGGAGGACAGCTTCGACGACCTCCTGCTGGAGCTGATGAAGAAGGAGAAGGAGAACCGGAGCCTGAGCACCAAACTGCAGAGCGGGGAGGAGGAGGAGGGCGTGCCGGAGAACCACTCAGGGTCCCCCACACGGGAGACGCAGCCGCCTTTCAGCCCCACCCAGTCCGGGGCCGAGATCCGTCCGGAAAAGAAAACAACTGAAACCGCTAATGGTAAAATCTCACCACGTCCACCCCTCCACAGTGAAAACTACTCTTTAACCTACTGTGTTTTAAATAACAATATCAGAACATAAAAATACTAACTGATAGGAACAGACCATCTGGGGCCTGTGTTTACCTAAGTGTTCTTAGGTTGCTTATTTATTCTTGTTTGTTTTTTAAAGTCTTGCCATTGTACATATGTACATAAAGTATTGCTTGCCATAAGCTTATCACATGTGTAGCGATTAATTAATTAAGTAATTAGTGGGTCAATTAGTGCAATTTTGTAAATTCCAGGACTGTGGCAGGTTGCATGATTCACTCATGTTTTAATCAGAAATGGCCCAGTGGTGTCTGAGATGTATGTGACTAATGGACAAACTTCCAGACACCGATCCATAGTTTCCCCTGATTTCATCATGGAGCGCAGTATCTGCCAGTTTGGTTTGTTGTGCCACACTGTTTATTTTTCACACTGCCACTGTCTACCAATATTCAGTGAATCAGGACAGAATTTAAATATTGAAATGAGTGAAGTACAGTGGCTTTTATCAGACCCATAGGAAGTGTACATTGTATAATACATGCTATTTATGGCGCCTGCCACCCCAGAACTACAGGGGATAGGATTAACATTTTTGTTAAGTTTCCATAAACATGTACAATACGTAATCCTTACATATAGTAACTGCGTTGGCATGTTTCATGTCAAGGCTGTCTGTATTCTCTCTCATCGTGTTCATGTCTTAGTCCCTCTCTATTTCAGTGGGGGTTTTTTTTATAACATCAGAAAATTACCAATAGAAGATTCATTGGCAAAGGCAGTTTTAAAGCATCTGTGGGTGGCAAACCTCTTAAAATGTTCAAAAAAAATCATAAAAAAGTTTTATAGGCGTTTTTTCACAGTTTGGAGTGCATCCTCAATCCTTGAATGTTACTCATTGTTGTGTCTTCTTAGTGCTTTTTGTTGCATTGCTGTTGTTAAAACGGCATGTAAACTGATAACAGAAATGTGGACCGGATGTTTTCCCTCGTCCCCGCAGTGGCAGAAAAGCAGGCTGTTCTCTCCGTGACCCAAGACTGGGTTCCCATCCTGGACAAGGTCTTTGGCCAGAAATGGTGCAGCGACCTCTGGCAGGTGAAGGAGCTGAGCAGCGACATGAGGGACCTGAGGCCGGGGGTGGGCGTGGAGACCTTCCCAGAATGCATCATCCAGGACGAGGATGAGGGCCCCGCCCTGCAGGAAATGGCGGACAAAGACGGCGCGCAGACGATGGAAGGGAACTCTGCCAGTCTGGGCGTCAGCACAGGTGACCACAGAGGGCTGGGGCTCGAAACGCTGGATCCTCTTTTTTTATTCCCCTCTTGTCTTTGTCGTGATGTTGAGTCCCTGTTTGCAATTGCCGCCTTTATGTTAAAACAGTACTTAAAAGGGATACTCCCAACATTTTGGCAGTTGAGTCACTTTGTCTACTATCCAAGTAGAGAAATCCATCAGAACCAATTGTGTTTGTGCATTACAGAGAAATTTCCAGAACTAATGGGCTGAGCTGCACTCCGCATTAGTGCAATGACAAGCACAACCAGGAAACCGATGGGTTTCCTGGTTGTGCTTGTCATTGCGCTGTTGCGGATGACAAGCACAAACACGGTACTTAAAAGGGATACTCCCAACATTTTGGCAGTTAAGTCACTTTGTCTACCATCCAAGTATAGAAATCCATCAGAACCATTTGTGAAGAGAAATTTCCGGAACTGACGGGCTGAGCTGCACTCCGCATTAACGCAATGACAAGCACAACCAGGAAACCGATGGGTTTCTCTACTCTTGATAGACAACGGACAACAGGGCTTAATTGCCAAAATGTCATAGTGTCCCTTTAAGTAGATTCGCAGGGCTTTCATAGTAGACTTTGAAAGCCCTATTAAAAGTGTGCCGTTGGCCACGGGGGCTTGCTTCATAATGTGAAATGTCATTTTGATCGTGCTTGATAATAAGGCACACAGAATGCCTCATTGTTCCCATTAGCTTGGAGCAAAGTTTTTGTGCCGAATGGCAACCTATTGTTATTGTCTGCAGACTGAACAGATGGGTGGAAGCTGGCCTGCCACTGTGTTTATAAGCACAGGTGACTGGAGAGCACTAGGGCGTGACCTGCTTTTTGTTTGTTTGTTTTTCCTTTTCTGGCAAGGTGATGTTGTCCCCACATCTGCATGACTGAAAATGAGAACGCAACCGTCACATTTCCCATTCTTGGTCACATGACCTCTTTTAGTCTCTTGCTACCAGCTGTGGAACTGTCTTGATGTTTGTGCTTTTGGCATACCCTAGTCGTCCACCTCTGGGTCAGGATTTTGAGGTCTGCTGATTCAGGAAAAAGCTGCAAAACATTATATCCCCGATTATTATTATCAGGGCATTTTCACATAATTGGTGGCAGCGCTAAGAGTTTGTTGTTTAGACCCTAACTAATTATATCCCGAATAATACAAAATGGCTTCCACTTTTGGTCCAGATGAGTGAAAATGGCTGTATTTGAACTCGGTCATGGTCTGGTGATGTGCCCTGGTTGTGAAAATCAGGTACATACTCAACATTTGTTTTTCTTGTCATGATTTGTTTAATTTTTGTTAATACTTTTTTTTTACTTTTTCACCTTGGATACCTGCAGTAGGGAGGTGCAGTTTCTGCCATAGGCATAATAATGATAGAGGATTCTGGGGATCCATGCATTTTTAGAGGTTCTCTTATGTTGCTAATAAATATGTTATACTTAGGATAGGACCAACTGTCAGGTGACCCCCCCCCAACCCCAAACCGCAGGTGTGGTGGATATGCTGTGGCACCTTGTTGAAACATCCCTGTAAATACCTGGCTGGATAAACCTGGCTGGATAGGATGTGTAAGTGTGAGGTGTGTAAGATGCTCATTTAGTGCACTTTGGAGCAGGCACTCTCGCGTTACCGCCAGCTTTCCTCTTATTTCTAAAGCCGAGACGCCTTTGCCAGCCGTCGGGTCCCACTGGTGCCCTGGAGGCCTGACTGTGCCAAATGATCTCACTCGCTGCTTTCAAGCTGTGCTGATGCGTTAGCGCAATGGCCTGATTTTATGCAAATAGTCAACACACAATGAAATATTGCAGTATAGTAAGCCAGTTAGTTTCGTCTTTCCCGGTAGTCTTCTTTTTTTTATTTTTTTTTGTTTGTTCTGTATTTAGATCTGAAACAAGAACACCTGTAAAACTTTATATTTATTGCTGAGTTTCCCTCGTAAAAAACCTTCTTTGGTGATTTATTGGTTTTGGTAATGATTTAATGGTATCATAAGGATCCTCTCAAAAGACCCATCTCTGTAGTACTGCATTTTTTTCTTTTTTTTAAACTTGATTTAATTAAATGACTTCCTTTTGCCGTACTTTTTATTCTGCAATTTGGAACGGCCAGCTGCAATTCTGTCAGCCCCGTTGCCATGACACCCTCAGTTCCAGAGGGCATAAATCGAGGGTGCTGATTGGTTGCAGAAGTCCCCAGATGGCGGCCGCTGGCATCCTCACCCTGGATGACCCCGTGACCTCTAGGCCAGTCATGCAGAGTCCAAGAGGTCACAGTCGGGTCAGGATTTGTGGGCGTATTCGGGGTCACGTTTGGGTCAGGAGAGCATGGATCTGGTTCCATTCTGCAGCCTTTTGCACTGAAACGCTGGACACACACACACACACACACACACACACACACATATATATATATACACAACCCCATATATGAGCAATACCTTAAATCAAACTGACAGCAGAAACCAGTCAAGCCTTATATCAGCTCAGGTTTCTGTGTCTGAAAATACTATGTCGGCAGTTTGGGAGGAAAAACTCAGTATTCAGAAGGTGAATATTTAATGAAAACAAAAAGGAATCCTCTGTAGAATTCCGATGAGGATATGTTAACTCATTTTAGGAAGTGTACAAGCTAATGATTCCCTACAAGAAGCAGAAACAAAATCTATATTTTATTTTTCCCAATACACACATACTTGATTTATGGTACTGAGCATTTACATAAATATAGTTTTATGTAGACCGGCTGTTCTGTGAGTGAAGTTAAATGCTGCCAGATGAAGAATAGAAAAACATTTCTCATGATTTCATCACTTGATTTCCTTAACTTGATCAGGGGGTGGGCATCTGTGTAGCTTTATATTTTCATAAGTGTAATTTTTCCCATATATGACAATTAAATATTCCAGCCCTCTGTAAATGCCTCCTTAACATGTATTTATTCTTCATGTGTAGGTCATCAACAATTATATGTACACAAAAATGAACAGGAAATATATTATTATATGTAAATGAATTTGTTTTCTCTTATAAATGACCACCGCATTGTACCTTTAGCGATGTACCATACAAAGGGGCGTGGGCAGTGTTATGTTGATATGTTACTGCTTTTGTTAATTGTTATGACACAGAAAGAAGCGTGCTGTTAACCTCTATTGCATTTTATACTTTGTGCATTTTCAGTATTACACGTCTCTATATGATCACTGCGTGTTTGAATTTGCTCCTCAGGGTCTCCGGGATGCTTGTCTCCGGTTGCCACGGAGGGTCAGAGTCACCTTCACCTTGGAGACGACCCCCAGCTCCGGTCCCCGTCGATGCTGCACAGACTGTTGACTCTCCCTTCACACTCACAAGGGCTCGGACAGCTGCTCTGCGCTGACCCTGCCATCGACGTGCTTCCCACGAAGGCCGAGGCTTCCCCCGACGCCCCGCTAGACCCCCGGGGGGACCCCAAATCACCCCCAACCAAAGACCCGAGCCCGCCCCCCGCCGAGGAGGAGGAGGGGGTGTCCCCGGCGGCCGGCTGCTCCCCTGCTGGGGCCGAGGGCCGCAGGTCCCCCGCAGGGCGGAAGATGTACCCCTGCAAGCGGTGCGGGAAGAAGTTCACCCGCCTGCCCTTGCTGAAGACGCACCAGCAGACGCACGCGGAGGCCCTTCCCGCCAAGTGCGCGCTGTGCGGGAAGCGCTTCTCCCAGGCCTCACGTCTGCAGGCGCATTTACGGACCCACGCGGGAAAAACCACCTGAGCACAAACAGGGAGGGAGAGAGAGAAACAGGAAAAACAAACAACAAAAAAAATAACAACTAACTCGACAAATCTGCAAAAAAACAGGTGCTGTTGTCCTTGATGCATACCCCACACACACGTTCCACAGATGAAAGATGTGAACGATACACAAGAATGTGAATTTTTTTCCGGAAAGTGGGACACGCCATCAGGAGTCGTCCTTTAGTGAAGTAACTTCTGACTTTTTTTTTTTCGTTATTTTGTTTTTGCTCCCGAGTCCAAGCATTTTCCTCTTGTTTGATTGGTACTTTAAATGTTCCATCGTCATCTGGCAGCGCAGTAGGTCCTTCTGGGAATTGTGGTTTTGCTTCCTGTTTTATATCAGTTCATGATTCTCCGGTGGAGTCTGTGGGCATGTCTCTGTGCCACAAACACTGGTTTCTCATTGGAGAAGGAGCCATGCTGTACAGCCAATGTAAATAGAGGCATGGGATAACGTAGCTGGACAGAACATGGGATGAGCTAACCTTTTTTTTGAGTGTTGTCTGTATGAAATCAAACTTCCCATGGACTAACAAGGAGAAGTCTCAATTCTTTTAAAAAAGGAGAAGTCTCTCTATTAAAACCATTTTTCTGGCCAGCTGTTGAAAACAACATTTGCAGTAGATCAAATCTTCATTCACAGTGGTTTGCTGCCCCAAATTTTAGGAAAGAAAAATGGTTCAGACCCTCATGAGCTTAAATATAGTAAGTTAAACTGGATTTCAGAATCTCAAGCGCTCCGGAGGTGACACTTGGGTTTGCACTTAAAGTTGAACAGCAGTGGAACTCTGTCGTTGTCATGCCACTGCTTTCGCTCACAGACAGACGTTTTAAGGGCTTCATTCTATAGATACGGTTATAGAGCAAGTCTGAGTAACAAGCACCTCTCTGAAATCGCCTGTATTTAGGTCACACGGTCTAATATGTGGAACCAGGGCAGGGATCATATTGACGTTTCACATAGGATTCATATATGAAACTTGTATTCATATAGTAAATAAAAATAAGTAAAATTACGCCTGTACAAATTAGCTCCCTGCTATCATGAGCACATTGAACTTGTGTGTAATTTAAAATGGTGCCTGTATAAATTTATTGGACTCTTGTCTTCATCCAGCCTTAAAAAAGGGATTTTATATACATCTTGGCCACATTGTATATTATTACAAAGACCATGCACCTGTGTAATAGCACATGCTATTTGCATGTAGGTATTTTGCAAATACACCTTGTTACACAGCACCTGAAGCACTAAATATGTTTTTTTTAATTACATGATGTATAGTAATTACATGTTATAATCAAAGTATAAGGCAATATGAGGACTTTTTAGGAGAAAATGTGTAGGAAACAAGTGTACTTGCATAAATCTTACTAACATGTGCAATTTCACAGGTACCAAACAAATGCAGTGTCGAGTGTTACTCATACGATTGCCTATTTATTATGATTATTATTATTGTTTTTGTTTTTTTTTTTTTTTTTTAGAAATACTGGTGAGGATTACTTTGGTCTTTCTCTGGCCACACTAATTTTTTAAAACAGGGATTGTTAAATATATGACAACACCTCGTGAGAGCCATTTTTTACACACGTTTGTAATGATTGTCTTTGATTATGAAGTCAAAGTGTGATCACTGCCTCAGTTTCAGTCGGTCACTGTAGGAGCTACACGCATGTTTCCGTTGGTCTTGGTCAGCTTGCGTTGAACCGCACTCGGTCATTTCGAAAGATGGCTGTTTGCATACTTTTGTCTTGAATGAACAAGTAGATGACCCTAGAAGTATTGATATATCATTGCTTTGTTAGTTTGAATATAAATATTAATATTACAGTGGTTGTTTACTATAGGTAACAAGGACTTCATTTCAAGGGTTTTTTTAGCCTGTTAAACCTGTTGTAAGTGCAACAAATTGTAACTAGCGATAGCTATATGTTTACACTCTATTGATTCATTGTCATGACATTCGAGCCCTTCGCCACGACACCGGACCACACCTTTTTAATGAGCTGAAACCTCACTTCGTTATAGATACCCTCTTGACTCTTCCAATTGTGAGGGTACACAACACTTGATAAATAACATCAGGTATTTGAAAAGTAGATTTCCTCAGAAATGACAATTTGCATGAGAAGCCAGTTGGCCGGTTGTGAGTCACTAAACGTCTCTCACCGCTAATGGTATGGTCAGGGTTCCAGGGCTTCTTTTCAAAATAAGGCCAGACCCACAGCATCCAGACTCAGCATATTTCTGAAGGCAATCAAAGCACAACTTTTACTTTGAAAGCTCTTAATCAATTAAATTCCTGGCCAGTGAAGATTTAGATGTTGGTTTGGATATGCAAGGGAAAAAAAAAAGGAGGGACCGCAATACATTCATATAGGGTGGGAGGGAGGGGGTCCGGAAAAAATAACTCCTTTTCACTTTTAGGTTTGATTTTTGTTTAATTGTTTGATTTTTAAAATGTTTTCTATCATGGTAAATATTGTTTAAATTTGTACTTTGCTTCATAATTCAGGGGATTGTGTTTGTTAGAATTTTTGGAACCCTAACCTCAAAAGTATTACTGCTTTTAATACTTATTGTTCCCCCTGTGTAAATATTAATGATGAATTAACATATAAAGTGGTGAATAATCAAATATGTGCTTTACAGTTTAGCGTTCAGAATGTAGGATACACCAGATGGTAAAATATGACTTCTGACAAAAAAAAAAGGAAAAACAAGTGGAGCAGTATGTAAAATGGCCTAGAGAGAGGCTTTGGGTTTCATGTCCAGGAATGTTATTCTGTAAGGAACAGCATTCAGATTTTTGTGAATAAAGTTTTACAGGTGAATCCACCACGATAGTAAAACTGTCAAAGAAGCATGACATAATTAATTTTACATCATATGTAAGAATATGATACTGGTACTTAGTGTGACATACCAAGAAAAATAAACGTAAACGAGAGTCAAATGTCAGAGTTTTTTGGAGTTGTTTGTGTTTGAATTTTTTTACCCTAACAAAAAAAAAACTGCTCAACTCTTTATTCCAAATCTGGACCACCTGATTAATTGTATTTGTGCTCATCGTTGCAACTTCCTCTTGTTTAAGCACAGGGTCACCTTTGAAAACACATGATGTAAAACCACTGCTTCTTGCATGTCACAGTGCACCGAGTATACTTGCACAGACACTGTGTTGGAGAGGTACATGTTGTGGGTAGCTTGGCCAGGCAGCCTGTGGGTGACTGGCTGACCCAAGGGGGGTCACTGGTGTGCGGCAAAATGGACAAGGATGAAATTTCCTGAAATTTCCCAAGAAATATTATTACATAAATTTCCATGTGATCAAATAATTATCATTGTCTAACAGTTCAGTCCTCAAAACTGAGGAAAAACTAACTGCACATGCATTTTAACTGCACATGCTATATATGGAATAATGGTTTGCAGAAGTGGAAATGTGGATTTGGTCAGGGGACTTCCTGCATATTTCTGTATCATTGTGGACATTCAAAGCCTGGTGAAATATAAACAGAATGTCGCGTCCATGACGCAGCAATAGCAATTGCAGGGCAGTGCGTGTTGCCAAGCTACCTCCAAAGTGGTTTTTAAATTCAAGGATTCACAAGCCTGAGAGTAAAACTTACTATGTGAGTGTAAATAGAACATACAATGGCCTGCTCACTGGAAAAGGATAAATGACACTGAGTAGCTCAGCATGTCCTGCCTGCTTCCTACAGGAACTGAAAGTGTGCAGTTTTGATCAAACAAGCCAGCTAGCTAAGCTTACAGGGGTGAAAACCTCATGCCAAAATTAGTCAAACTCAAAACAAGATAGGCTTGTAAACTTAGTAAGAATTAAAATTGTCTTTCAGGTTAATAAGCAAGCAGTTATTCCGTGTACCGGTCTTGCTGAAAAGGCTATTGCTTGAACGCAAAGATGAAGATTCTGTACAATAGAATATGTATTTAAAATGTTTATTTTTATAAATCCTGTGATATTTTATCACTGTTCAAAATTAGAGTGTTTATTTTTAGAATTTTTGTTTAGAATCTTTTGCAAAGCCTGCATAGCAATATTTGTTTAACCACTGGCAACAAATCGATGAATTGTGATGTCATATTGCGAAGCCCAGAATCATGGTAGTCATGACCCTTTGACGTATGAGTTGCATAGTAACCTAATAGCAAACTGTATAACAGCACACAAGCTTCTTTTCACATTTTACATGGTATTACCAATGCCCCAGACTTGAATATTAATGTTACATTTAGCCAATTATACAGACTCTGTGGAAGGCCCGCTACAGGCCATGTTTGCTCCTGGTTTGTACAAAGGTAAGTGAAACTCTGAATTGGAGTCACCAGGGCCTTCTGAAATATTCCAGAAATTACCTTTAATTTCTCCCTCTTTTTGTCCCATCTCCCTTCTTCAAGCATAAATACCAATCTTTTCTTCCAACTTGTCACTTATGCCTGCCTCTCCGTTTCTTTTTCTTGTCTGTTTATTTCAAATTTTACTGCTTTTTCTCTCCGTCTCTATCTTCCTCCGTGATCTGCTGACCTTGTTCAGCTTACCGAGGATCATCTTGTTGTGCTGGCGGTGGGACGCATATCGCCGTGGTGAAACAGTGGAAAATCTCCACGAGAAACATGACCCTCAGAGGGCCAGGGGCAGCTGGGACACAGGTAAGGACAAGACCGGGCTATAAATACTCTGGAAATCTTTATCCATGGAACGCGTATTCGTCCCTGACATTACCATCCGTCCCCTGACCCGATTAAACAATTTATTTTTCTATAAGCGTGCTTAAACTGTTTTTGCAGTGGGAGTAAAGGCCAGATGCATGGCCACCCTTTGCCTTTGTGGGTAGAGTGTGTTGCACTTATCTTGCCGTGTTTGTATACTGATGGTCATTCATAATATTCGACAATGACAATATGGTGAGAGACCACAGGAAATGTGTTTTGGAAACGACTGGAAAACAGCAATCCATACCCTAAATGCACAAAACGAGCCCTGTTTTGACAGAGGGGGAAAACCTTGGCTTTAGAAAGTAAAATTACTTGCTCCAGCTACCATGGTTGCTCTACCAGACAGATGAGCTAATTAATGAAATCGTCTGTTTTACTGCACAGGTAGAACAAATTACACAGTAGTACTGTTACTTTCTGAAGCTGGAGTTTGCCACCTCTGATTATAGATTGTGATTAAATTCCCCCTCTTCCTTCTGATAGATTTGGAAAACTGGTTCCTAGACCTGACTGCTGATGACATGAAGCAAATGCCGGCCTACGTCCATTGAATCCTGTTGTCAGCATTTCTGTCCTGGGACTGTCTTCCTCTGTGAGTCGATCTGCTCCCTGTCTCCATCGCCTCTTCCGTCCCTCCCTCTCATCTTGTCTCTAATCTTGTTTATCTTCTGAACTGAGGGTGTGTGGTACTGGGCCTTTCTCAGAAAACTGGTGTGCAAGCAGGGTTTTGTTTCCGAAAATTTAGCCAATCACCCTTGCTCAATTAGCTAATTAGCTCCATACACCAACGCCAGCTCCACGCATAGATTTTATCACAGTGAAACGTTTCAGACAGGGGCCCGGCAGCGCTCTCCAGCTGAGTAGCCTTCTTGAGCTTATCAAGAAATTTAGCCAAAACGTCAGATCAAGTAAATGATTGGGGCACTCAAATAAAGTATAAAGAGCTTGCAGTCCAGAAACAGATACAGCTTTCCTGCCTGCCACTTTTCAAAGCTCATTTTCAACTGTATGAATTCATAAATAATAAAACATTAGCCTGTCAATATGGCAGTCCAACTGGATTTGTTCCCGACCAATTCATTGTCAATGTAGATCTATTCCGTCTTTAACTGGCCATGCTGATAACTACGAGATCAGTATGCTAGCTCGCTAACTTGGTAACCATAAAGCTAATAAACTAGCAAACTTGATTACTGTAACCTTATTATGCAAATTAAATGTGTGTGAAACTAAATAGACCAAAAAAAGAAGGACCCACTGCTGCCAGTATAGTTTGTTTACCGTTACAGCCAAAGTCAAGCAGTTTTGCACTGTTCAGCACTGGATTTAGTGGATATAAATTACTCTCACAAAGCTAGCTGAACCCTGGCTTGGCCTGTTCTCATGGTTGACCGTAGTCCTCTTTGAAAATGGAATTATTAGTAATAATGACTGATGATGATTGGCTGATCAAGGTATTGATTTTTTTAAGTTCCTTTATCATCAAAATGTTACGTGACTCCTGGAGCTTCAAAGGTCAGTCTTAGATGTGTCAAATAAAAATGACGTGTTCTTCCAACATGGCCAGATTCCTCCTCTTCTATTGATTGCATTTTTGTTGCAGAACGGGGTAAACGGTTTCTCTGTCAAGTTTTGGCAGGTGGGGTTTCCCTGTATTCCTCCAACAGAGCCCCCGTTAGGCCTCATGCAGGTCCAGACATGTCACACCCACGGCGTCTCCATGGCGTTGATACGGAAGCTAAGCTGACTCAGCAGTGAAATTTAACGGGCTGCGTTCAGCGCGGCTTACACCTGAACTTACACTATTGCGCTTGGTTATTAATTATATACATATAATGTTTGGTATTAATTTGGCACAGCTCATATGCCATAGGCAGGATGAGCTGACCTATTGAAATCCCTCAGTTCCTTTCAGGAATGCTGTAAAGTCTGTAAAGGCGGCGGTGTCACTATAGGACCGCGCGTGTGTGCTGGATTTCACTCCAGACTCCGATCTTGATTAGATAATCAGTTCCATCATTTGCTAAATTAGTCCTGTTGGCATTGTAAAGCAAAATGAGTTGTATGTGTGCTGTCTAAGCAGCAGCCATCGGGTTATATCCTGTGGTTTAAACAAAGATGCGCGAATGTGGCTGAGTGAGTAATTGACCCAATTAAGGCAGCTTTAATTGGGTGGGATGAGGCCCAGCAGATGCACGGCCCCTCGGTGGAAGTGAGTTTGGCACCGTTGTGTAATGGTGAAGGTCAGCAGGTCTTAACCTCGGGCCCCAGAGGGCCCCTGTGTGTTCTGGTTCAGCCCGACCACAAGCTGAATCATAACAAGCTGTTAACAGTTCTTAATTAGAAACATCTAGCACATTGAGGGATGGTTCACTTTCCTTTTTTAATATATCCTTTATGATTAATTTATAAGCAGACAGGAGAATGCGTTCAATAACATTTAATGAAAAGTGTTGAAATGAAGACTAGCCTAAACAGGTTTCTCCCAGTCTGAGATCCATTGCTATACTTTTTTTTTGCTATAGTTTTTTTTTTTCATTCTTGGATACACTTCAGCCCATGTCCTCGCTGCAATACTAACTAAATAATTGTTGAACCAAAAATGCTTTGATGAGAAGTCACACAGCTTCTTCCAGTATCTTGCTAATGATTATATACCAGAAACATTCTGCCATAAATCAAAAACTTTTGTCATTGCATAGTGAAACGGTTAGTGTATGACTAACAGTTTATTATAGCAGGGATAACATATTCTAAGTAAAATATAATCCTATCAGTTGATTTTTAACTCTGAACATTTTACTGTTTGAACAGGTATTTGTGTCACTTTCGTCTCAAAACCATTCTCAAAACCATTCAACACAGACAACCAGGGTATCCGCCCGTCTCTCTCAATGGTAAGTCTTAGAGGACATTTCTCCAGATTTCACTCAAAATGTAGTGGGCTTCAGTGTAATGTATCTTTCTAATGTTATTTCTTATGATTTCAGCTTGCTTTAGTTAGCTAATGATCTGAGTGGAGACATCCATCTGTATGCCTGTTCATTTTTCTCTCAAATGACAGCTTAGTATTTCAGTCCTGTATGTTGGTCACTGTGTGTGTGTATCTTTATTCTTCTTATAAAAACAATAAAATTAACAGAACGCATACAAAAGCAAACATTTAAAAATCTTGCATCTTCAATATAAAGTGATCAATATTTTCAATATGTTGATCAATATATTGCATATAATTTTTCTCATAAATGACCACTACATATTTGAATCCACTCTTCAGGGTCCCTTAGATACTTGTCTCCCATTGCCAAGGAGGGTGGAAGTTGCTGTCACCATGGAGATGACCCCCAGCCTCGGTCACCCAGAATGGCTGAGCACAGAGCCCAAAAACTGGGTTTGATGATAAACTAGGCCTATGACTACGACTGTCATTCCAAAGTACAAAAAAGTTTGTAAATTTTAAAAACCCTTTGAATTCCATTATTGAGTGTTTTTACGTGTCTGGTATGTGAGACATGTCTGTCACTGCGTGAACATGTATTTTAGGGTCTTAGACAGAGCTAATCACTCTCCCATAATCACAGTCCTTCAATAAGCCTCTATGTACCTGAGAAAATGTAGCATATTTTTAGAAAACATTGTTAGGATTTATGTAATTTCAATTGTTTTTGCTCAGCTTTAGAGGTTAGATTGTTTGAGCAGTTTAGAATTGCCAAACCTTATAAAGGCCTATCCTTGTGGGGGTCTTCTGGTGGAGCACAGAGTATGTCGAAGGTACAGCCAGGTACAGCCGTGTGACATGTGGTGAACATTGGCAAAGCAACAATTAGCTCATCCTCACTGGGGAAAGATAAGGGAATAAGCGAGTCGACTTCATCAGTCCTAAGACTCTTTTGCGCCCTCTCCTGGTTGGCTGGTCACCTGCAGGCCTCAGACAGCATTGGCAATGACTAGAACATTTGTCCTTAACTTTGGCTCGCAATGTAATACAAGTGTTCATTTTCTGTACTTTTCAGATTTTTTTAAAATTAGTGCCAAAAATAGATGAGTCTGTCTGGCATTCTTTGATGCCATATTTTACTAACATGCATAGTGTATTGCGTACAGCATTCTCAAATTAAATTTGACATTGGTTGAACCAGCTGTGATTTTGCATATTTCATGCAGAATTTGATCGGCTTGTGGCAGCCATTTTCTTCAACCTGTGTGGAAAGTTTTGCATGACTCATTTGTGTAGTGCAGTCAGAGAAGGTGTTTTCACCAATATGTGGATTGATTAGTAGAGTATGGAAACTGTATATCTGAAAAGTATGATGAGCATTTAAAACAATTGTTTGCCAAACGATTTACAGTTTGTGTGTAAACTTCCAGAATTACGGTTGATTTATTTGAATTTATCTTAATTTCGTGTGACTAAATTTGAGTGCTATTCTGGATTTTTCTGGTAAAATCACGTGGCAGATTGGGTGGATGGCACACTGGCACCTCCCCTCCCTGTGATGGCGCTGTGACATTGCCAGCTTCACTGCGCATTGCCCCGTGGGCACTGGCACAACTGGCATTTCCTCCAAACCAAATTCTGTTTGGGTTGTCTGTTTTTGATTGTGGCAGCCGATCTGAAAATATTTTAGGAGTGTGAGTACAGACTGGACACATATTCTAAGGAAATGTTGCCATGGTTTGTTTATTTCCCATCTGCGTCCCCAGCCCTTTCAGCTGTCACACCAGCACAGCTCCTGGTTATGTTCTACATTCCTACATTTATTATTTTGCCCAGTCATGGCAAAACATGAATAATGGTAATTCTACATGGCGTATCCCTCCTAGATACCTTGTCTAGATACAGCAAATGTCTTCAGTTTTTAGAGAGAAACAATCTGCATGGTATTTTTTAATATTTTTTGGATATTTTATGGTAGGTGGCAGAGGGAGAAGGAAGGTGCTGAGCTGTAGCGGTGCTCAGGTGAATATGCCCACGCACACCTACGCAGTGCTATCCTCTCTAATCGCAGAGCAGCACCTGACACTGACCCCATTATCAAGCTACTGGCAAATATGTACAGATATTGTCACAGAATCATTTTTACCAAGCTGAGTTCATCTGTCAGCTGTAACTTCCTCTAAAAAAGGTGAAAGGGTGATTTAAGACAGGGGTGTCAAACTCCAGTCCTAGATGGCTGCAGTGTCTTGTAGGTTTAACTCCAGTCCTGGAGGGTCACAGTTTCTGAAAGTGTTTTTGTGTTTCAGAACTGTGAGCTGAATGCCTCTGCTTTTTGACCTGGCTCTTCAGGTGTCGGGATCCACACCTGGGATATTACAGTCTGCTGGCTGTTTGCTTTTTTTTTTTTTTTTTTGGGGGCTTTTTTTCAGCTCTTAATTGGATTCATTTCAATCACTGATTGGCTGAACAGTCCATGGAGCTTCTCTCAAGTCCAAGGCCTAAACTGGTTGCCAGGAAACCACAATAACCTGCAGAGACTGGCCCAAAGGCATGGCTGTGTGACACTCCTGCTTTTATCTTTACACGTTTTTGTTCAGGCTTTCAAAATGGCCGACGGGCATCTTCAGCTTTACATTAAGAAGGACTGAGAGGACAGGCAGCAGGTAGCTCAGTGTTTGGAGTGTCTGCTCTGTAAGGCTCAGGAGCTCTGAGCAGCTATTCACAGAGATTTCCTGGACAGAGTTTTGAGATTTTCTAGATCAGAGTGGGCAGGGAGGGCCTTATCAGTTCCTGTATTCCATGTTGACTTCTGCTCTTAATTATTTAACTAACTCAATCAGTATTATGATCTGAAATTTTATGTAAATACCCTCCAGGACTGAGTCTGCCCACCCCTTGTTCCAGATAACAGGAGCCAGAGGCACCCAAGAGCCTGGTTTTAGGTTTTTGATCTTATCTACACTCTACAGAAGGTTCACCTTCAAAATCATTATGCTATACTATATAAAACTGTTTACAAAAACTGAGATATTTACTGTATTTATGTCAGCTATCTCTCTTGGTTATTTAATGTATGCAGCTTGTTAGGTTTGTAATCAAATGTTTTGTCTTACTGCAGAAAAAAAGTGTATACAGCATTATTTCACTTAAAGGTAAAGAGCATTGGAAATTAAAATCCTGTGTGTAACATGTAAAATACCACATTTTTTTGTATTTCTTGTTAGACAAATTACCAAACAGCAATGTCCTCTACTTCTACGGCTGATGGTCTCGTCATGTTTATCACTATGCACTACATGTTAATGTTTCTTATTGTACCGATTTATACCACTAGATGGCGTGTTAGATCTTTACATTAAAAGAACTGTGCCAGTCCTGCAATGTCCTCTCTTGTTGTCATGCGTGCCCGAACTTTTTCTTTTGTTCCAAATGTGAATGTGCTGTGCCTGTTCTTACCACTTGATGGCGCATGAGTTCTATACATTGCATAAACTTGTCTCGAAGGCGCAGCACTGTCGAGGAGGAGAAGCGGTCAGAGAAATAATAGAGAAGTGGCATGTCGGTTTAATTGTTTTGATAAGCTGCAATGCCATGTGTCAACATTCTACATGCTACATCCAAAATGGATGCTATGATCTAAAATGAACAAGGACATTATGTCATCTGAAAAGATTGTATATCAACTTTTGTGTAAATTAATGATTGTCTGTGTGGCACAGCTGGATTCTGTTCTCTCTATCCCTGTGCTTTATATATAACATCTATAACAACTAAGATAAAGGCTGTAACTGAGGTAAACAGAAAATTACTGGGATGGAATGAATTATCAGTGCATATTAGAAGTATACACATTTCAATATATTTTATGCTGTACAAAGACAAACTGGTAACCATATTACAGAATCTGGTACTTTAAAAGATTAAAGCTGTGGTATACCATACAAAATATTTGATATTGTACCTACGTAAAATAATAAATGCTATATGATTTATAGCAAATTAATTGAAGAGCAAGCGTGTCAAACTCCAGTCCTGGAGGGCCGCAGTGTCTGTGGGTCTGTGTGATTTCCTTTCAACTGGCAGCCAGTGCAGGCCTTTGGAATCCAGGTGTGTGGACTCTTAAGCCAATCAGTAATTTGAATTAATTAATCAAATGATGAAACACATTAAAATCCAGCATCCCCTGCAGCCTTCCAGGACCTGAGTGTTGACGCCGCTGTTTAATGGGACGTAAGGGCGACGCTCACATTGACATCAGCCACAGTCATTCCTCGTCTGTGTAAATGTGGCCGTTCATGTTTAGGTCCCATTTACATTACCGAGAAACAACTGCAACTTCCCCTTTGATCTTAGTACAGTTTGCACACTGTGAGGTCATTAGAGGTGGTAACCAAGATACTACAGAGCAGTGATGTCAAACTCTGTACCACGGAGGGCGGGTTGAACACTGGTTTTCATTCCATCCACTCAATCCTGGTTGGATTGGTTGAATTAAATATGTATATTAGTCTGTATTACATGCACATGGTATAGAATATAAGCACCAGTTATTATTTAGACAGCACAAATTAATCATTTTACATTTTATTTGTACTAAGTGCAAACCAACAGGGCTAATTTAGCAAATAATGTAACTAATTATCTAAACAGGAGGCTGGAGTGAGAAGCCGAGTCCTGCTGGAGGAAGCTATTCCAGTTATTTATGCAAATAAACACGAGTTTATACGTATGAACTATCAACAGTAGTTGAGTGTTTTTGGCGTATGGGCCATGAGCACATGGATGAATGATGTAGTGGAGTTATTTTGAAAGTCCTAGTCTAGAGATCTGTATTAGCGAAACCAGTTTAAGCCGTTGCTCTCTGGTGGCCATTTCCAGGCAACTGGATGCTGGGTAGTGAGTAAACCAAGTATAGCTAACTTTGAGATCCTTTGATAACAGTATGTACTCGATAACATGTCTGAAGTGTGGGAGGAAGTGAGGGCCAATCAATGTTTGAATTTGGAGGGGTCTCATGTTTGACTTCCTCCTCCTGAGTCACTGCATTATGCAGATAAGTTCAAGAGGTCAGTTTTGGGTGGGAAAAAGGGGGGAAAGAAGAACTGCTCTGAAAATACTGTGCTGTCTGCCAGAGAGTGGGCGGAGCTTCTGCCAGGGTAGTGGGTGGGGTTTTAGAAGAGAACAAGGTATTTCTTGCCCCAGGAATGCTGTCAGTACACAGCATCTCAAACTGAATTTCTCCTCCACAGTTTGTCACAGGCAGAAGACAAATGATGTAAGGCAAGCTCAACAAAGATCAGGTTTATCCACCTGCTGGAGTTATGTTCCATCCCACAATATGATTTATGACAATATTTTAAACTGAGAAAAAAAATGCACAATGTCCTAAAGGGTATTATCTGACTTAAGATCTTTGACAAATGTTAGAGAAACTTCACTTGTCTTTGTCCATAATTCTGTGCAGCCTGTCTGTCTGATTGGCTGCACTCTGTTTTGGGTTATTGGGGGAGGGATGGTGGGGGATGTGGAAGGCTGGTTTGCTGTGTTTATGCTAGTTTGCTAATTAGCTAAGTTCACCCTTGTGAAATTAGCTAATTACTTGTACACATGCATGCGGGTTCACTGTAGCCCACCAGTGATTCATGCAGGGACACTAAGAAATGTCTTCTGCTGTCATTCGCAAGCTTATCAAGAGTCTTATCTGAAGTCAGGTGGTGCGAATAGCTGGGCCAGGAAATGACTTACAATCAGACGCTGGACAGATATAGCCCTCTTCTGCCACTCCTGGGTTAATATCTGTGTTAGATTCATATCTCTGACAGATAGAAACACTGAACAAACAGCCTGCCCTGCAGCCTGTCTCAACTGGAGAGGCAGGCACTAGGACCCAGCTGACACATTCTCACCTCCATCAAGTCTTCCACCAAGACTTGCATATTCTGCCATTCTGCCATTGTCCCATTGCACTTTCTCACAAGGGACTGTTTCTGTGGGTTGGTTTTAGACCCCTGGCCTACTTTACCTTCCCTTCCGTTTCCTCCCTGACCTACGTTCCTATTTCACCCTCCATTCAACATGGCCTCCGTGGGGCCACTCACGCACCAGGGAGCACACAGACACCGAAAGGAGCTGTGCTTTTGACAACCCCAGCTTTAACCCATCCCCCTCCCAAACGACCTTACCCACCCCCGCCACTCACCCACCCACCCAGCACGGCCTGCTCAGCCTGACAGGAGCCTACGCCCGCCGCGCTCCTCTGACTTCCTCCGACGAGCAGGAAGTGTGGCCCTTCTCTTTTTCTGCCACTGCGGTTTTAGGTCTTCTCACGTCAAGCCCAGGCTCACGTTATGGCCCCACCCCCCTCACTGCTCCTTTCCGCCAGCAGCTACAGCTCTGAGGTGACTACACCACACCGCGCCGAGCGCTACTGTGAAAGCTCAAACTTCTTCGTTTTTTTTTTTCTGTTTGCTCTGTTTCTCCTCCTCTTGTGTCTTTTGTTTCTTCCTTCTCTGTCCCACTTGAACTTAGACCTGACGGAGCGAGAAGGCGCGGAGAGGAAGATGGTGCTCCATCTTGGACTGCTAACCCTCGGTCAAATGAACTGCGAGAGCTCGACGGAGGGCGCCAAATCCCACCACCTCTTACCAACAAACTTGTAGACGGCTACCCAAGGAGAGTGACACCTCTGTATGCTGAAGCTCCCTGCTTTGGCTGGATTTTGGTGCTTTTTTTTCTTGTGTGGCTTGGACTACAGCCAGATTTGGTAACCATTTGAGAAGGCTGTTAAATTTTGGAGGCTAGAGGCAATCATTCTGTTTGTTGAAGCTCATGGTTTTGCTCCTGTGTTTTGGCTGGGTTTGATTTGGACGGTGGAGTTTTTTTTCTGCTGTGGTGCGGTCAGGGCTGGACCTGTGAGGTGGAGGTGAGTCGTGGAGGTGCGCTATAGAGGCCAGGGGCAGCGCCTTTGCTTGTCGAGCTCCCTGACTTTCAGCTGGATCTGAAAGGTGGGTTTGTTTTGTTTCCTGTGGCTGTGGATCTGCAGAGGTGAGCTCCAGAGCTCTGGTTTTTGGAGGCTTTGGCTTTCCTGGGCCCGGGAGCCCTGAGGAGATCAGCGATGGGGAACGCAGCTGGGAGTGCGGAGCCGGCCTCTGGCCAGGAGCCCCGTAGCATCGGGGCCCTGCCCTCCCCCAAACCCCTGCAGAAGCAGGCCTCCACCCCCAAAATCCCCATGCCTGCCCAGGAGGAGCTGGAAGAGAGATTTAACGTGGTGCTGGTGAGTTCTGACCATGGGAGACATGTCCTCTCATCAGCCTCACACACACACACACACACACACACACACACACACACACACACACACACACACACACACACACACACACACACACACACACACGTGAGCACACACCACTACATATGTTCATCCCCATTACCTATCTATTCCCCTATCTCTGTCTCTCACTCTGTCTCACACACACACACACACACACACACACACACACACACACACACACACACACACACACACACACACACACACACACACACACACACACACACACACACACACACACACACACATGCATGCATACTCATACACAAAGTTCTGCACAGTTTTGAACTAACCAAGGTTGCCCTTTAGACCAGAACCCACTCAGTCCTACTCATTCCACCTGGAATTTACTGCTACTATAGAGACTGTCCGTTTCCAACCACAAATGTCTGAACAGAAAATGTATCTCCACCTGTCAGTCATAGACAAAATATCAAGTGCTGAACGGATATCATAGTCCAACTAACCAGCTGAACACTTTTTTAACTTTTCTGCTTTTGCCATTTAACTCATGAAATGGTTTTAATAACCTAATGAAATAGTTACTATTTAACTACTCGTTGCATATATTTTGCAACAGCAGTTACATGTGGAGTTGGAGTAGGATTGCCTCATTGAATCATATTAGTGACAACCTACTGGACAGCTTTTCACAGTATCTCAGTCCCTCTTAATTCACAAAATAAAATGTAGACTGTCGGAAATAAATCATTGAGACCAGCAAAGTCAAAAATCTGCCCTCCAGCATTTCTTTATGAATTCCATTAGCGATCATTTCCACGACTGGCTGTGCACGCTTTCGCCGCACAAAGACTAGAGTTTGAAGTTATGGCTCAGGATGATGAGTGTTCTGGTTTAAATAATCAAAGAAAAAACACATTTCTGAAATTACAGGCGAGTTATGAAATGGTTAGCAGGGAAACATCTTGATTTATTATTGCCTACACGGTTTTGCAATGATGTAGGTGCCAAAGTGTCAAAGCGGAAAGAACGGGGGTAACGACGGGCTCAACCTATAGCTACGCAATGGAGGCTAATGATTTGTTAGACTTCCTGTTTAGTTCATCTTCAGCGGAACAGAACTGAGCACTCTGGAACAGAACTGAGCACTCCGTAACCGTTTGACTTCTGACCAGCATCTTGACATTCAAAAACTACTTTAACATACTGATGTACACAGTCATTTACAGTACAAAGAGAGTAGTTTTTGTGTATATATTGTTAAATTAGTTCTTCGTAATAGAGCTTTTTTAACAGTGGGAAACCCAGTGCCACCCCCATGAGTCTTTACAATTGTTTCCCACTAAGTCGGATGAACACTTCAGACAGTGGAAGTGTTTAAATTTTCTAAATGCGTCCGCCAACCGGTGATGCACAACATACTCATTGTGAAAACACCGCTGTAATGTTGTGGAAATGTTACTATAGTAATGTCAGCAAACACTGAGATGTGTTGGGTGAAGCGACTGCAGCTGGAGGGAAGCTCTGTGTGATCTCTCTCTCTCTCTCTCTCTTTATCTCTCCATCTCTCCATCTCTCTCTCTCTGTCATTACTGACACCTAATGATGCCCATTAAGCGCTTCATTGATAAAGTCATAAAAACACCCAATGGGTGAAAGCCATCGACATCCCTGGGGCTCTTGACTTGACATGTCCTTGTTGTGATAAAAAGTATGACCCATTTGTGAAGAGTATTTGCAGTTTTGTAGATACGCACCACAGCAGCTTGGGCAAAGACACTGGCAGAGCACAGCTGCTGATGCATGTGTTGTGTTCATTTTCAGCCTCAAAAAACAGTAAAAGCAGAAATGCAAGGCTTTTAATAGTGCAGATAATGTATGAATGGGCTGTATTTAATTTAATGGGGATGTGATGTAGAATAAGATTTGGGTCACCATGTGCCTGAGCCCCAGCGCTGGTGTAGGGAGATCGTGCATACGCACTGCACTGGGTCATTTTCACTGACAGAGTGAGTAGTTCCTCTTTAAACCCTGAAGTGGCTGTTGCCTTTTCATGTCACACCCGCACTAAGCTGGATGTCGTATTTGTCAAGATCCGGTTCTGTGGGCAACATCCTCTTTTTGACATTTCTGTTCCAGCAGGTCTGATTTTATCATTACCGATTAATGAAGTCACACCATAGGGACGCTGGGGCCGAAACACCTCGATCCATGCTTGTGTTAACGTTAGTATATCAGCTCAGTTTAGTTGTTTATTTAATCAGGGGCCATGCTGGGTCAACTAGATGTTTAGCTCACTTACATCTGCAGCCTTGTGGAGGACATTTAAAAATGTGTGCTTGCAAAAATCCAAATATACAACACTTACATTAGCAGTACATTACTCAAAGCAGTGTCACAAAAATACATCACCACCAAAATACACATCTAATTGATAAGACATAGAACAGTAGTTGCCATACAATGTAAAACTGGTTATTTCTGAAACGCAAATAAGGTGAAGTGAGACAGTATGATTGTGTCACAGCAGGTTTCCTTGCTCAAGGTCCAGTGGCAGCATGCTACCTGAGAATCCAACCAGCTACAGACCCTCAACTTGAGTTACAGCTCCCTAACCCTTTTACTATGTTTAAAGACTGTTCTATGTGTGTAACGTCCTTTCACTAAATAATATAACGTGTCCTGGGAATCAGACGTCATTCGGTAGTTTGGATCCCTTCTGGATTCTAGTTTTAACCACCATCAATACTCCAGAACCCTTGTGCTTTGTGCTTGTTTTTGAGGAAAAATCTTTTGAAACTCAAAACATCACTTGATACAGCAGAAGAGTGTTGTCAGGCTCGAGGCGATGAGCGTGATTGCGTTGCACAATGTTTTAAACTTCTGTTCAACAGCATCTGTTTTTTTAAAGTCCCATTTTTAAAGGGAAATTTTTCTATCAGCCCCAATACTTTGCAGGCGAAAGGATGCATGATCAGATTGTTCATCCAGGATGGCAGAAATGATTAACTTAGTCCTTAAACCTCACTAAGCAGATCATGCTTATCAATCTAAGCACATCAATCCTGTTCCCAATTATTCTTCTGCATTTCCCATTCCATCTGAAAATGAAGGGATTTTTGTCTTTGTACTACTGTAATGGGAGATATCCAAAACCTGTCTCTTGTTAAATACGTGGAATATTACCCTGTTCCATATATGAATGACTTCAGATTTCACTGTCATCGTGTAGACAAGACCTCAGAGGAAGTGTGCAGCCAAGTACTTTTCCAGTTCTACATTTCAAATATTTTGAAATGACTCATCAAGAGTTGATTCAATTAAGCTGATTAAATACATGATTCTGTTTCATAACTGGACAAAAAGCTGTAAAATATCAGATATTTATGTGGACAGATATTCCATGGCCTTGTGAGTGATCAAAGCCCAACTGCAAAGCATGCAGCATGACCTTTGACCCTAAAACACCCACTCAGACACTGTTTTACACGACTCTCCTCTGGCTGCTGGCCCAAGGCACCCCAGGGCCTGTTTCAGACCGAGCTTCCTCTCTCTTTACCATAAACACACTAATAAACTCTGCCATTCACCCAGGATCATGCAAGTGCATTTAAGCAACAAACAAAAATATCACGGGCTGAGTGGTTTGCACATCAAATATTTTTGCCGCCTTTCACTTGGATTTCCAAAGACCCCGTTGGGCCGACCAGACTTAGATAATTTCTGGTTTTTTAGCTGTTATGGTAAACGGTCTGAGTTGCACCTTCTTTCACAATCTCCACACATCCTGTCATTTCCTCCCCTCCCTCGTTCTGTCAGCCTGAAATGAGAGAACGTGGCATCACTTCCCTTTTTCCCCCTCAATGACTCAATTTCAGCCCTTCCATTTGAGGACAGCAGGCGGGCAGAACCACAGTTGACCAATCAGGAAGGAGCCTGACTGAGGGATTTTTCACTGGTTTACCTTTTCACACAGAGGGTTGTTAAAAGCATGAAATGAAAAATGCCAGGGCAGGCATTTACAAGAGGCGACTATCCTTGACTATCCTTGACCAGGCTTGAGCACAGTGCAAGATACTCTGTAACCCAGTTCAATTATTTCAACGCCCCTGGAGAAACACAGTTTTGTGACGGTTTCTTGGTTACTCAGCACTGTCTGATCAATCAGCCGCTGATCATAAAGACGGGTTGCTTCCAAGCATTTTCACACAAATATATTACTATAAAAAGATTGACAATAGACATGACAGAAACAATTGTTGATATTTAAAAAAATGAGTGTGTGTGTTTGTATGTGGTGTGTGAGTGCACGTATCTGTGTTTGTGTGTGTGAGTGTGTATGTATGTTCATGTCCTTGTTTATATGCCCTCAACCATTTTCTGCCCTCCACCCCACCCCAAACCCCACTTCGTTACCAGCACTGGGACTGACGTTTGCCAAAGGTGTGAACGTCAGCGTGTTTTGACGAGCGAAGAGAAAGCCACAAACCGTTTTTGTGAGCACCACCCATGAGAGCATTCTCTTATTTCCGTCCACACCCAAACGCAGGGACCCCCCGTTCCAGCTGCGCGAGGCAGTTTCATAAGGCAGGCTTTAGGCCTGTCCGCCCCCTCAAACAGCCCCCCCCCACAACACAGCTGGCTCTGCACTGATGTGCTCGGGTCCAGGCTTGATGCAGCACTGGATACTCTGTAGACTAAATGATGAGCCTAGTTGGAAAGGTGTGTAGTATAGTGTCAAATCCCGCTCATTTACACCTGCATGTGAAGTTGTTTGTACGAGCAAATACACCTGAGGTTGTGAAGAGCCGAACATGCCCATGCAAAATATAGCACTTATGTATCTGTGTCTCTGTTTTATGGTTTAATTTTGCGGTGGTAAGAATACTTTAAGGGAATGTCAGGGAACAAAGCAGGACTAATGCTGTCCAGTCCTTCCACCTTTGAATATATATGTGTATATATTCACTGTATACGAGTCTACATATATGTGTGTGAAAAGACATCTCCATCCTAAATTATCCATTGGAAGTCAGGCACTGTGGCCATGGATAGTCATTTTGTTTCTGGTTGTCTGGGTTTTGAGATCATGTTCTCTGACATAAGCCATCTGAATTGTAATAATGCTCTGCCACTAAAGGAAGTGATACTTGGGCGTCTCTCTGTCTCTGTCTTTCTCTCTCTCTTGCACACACACAAACACACATACACACACGCACACGCACAGATGCATGCAAGCAATATCTATTTGTGAGACCCTGTACTTTTGCTTGTTACAGCTATTGGCAGCTTGTTACCTTTGCTGTCTTCCCAGTGTTGACGGAATGCACAGAACATGGACAGAGATCACTCATAGGCGGCAGTGGAAGAGAACATCCTGCTCAAAAAAGTCATGCCATGTTTATGCAAATTTCGGGCAGCATGTCTCATCAAAGCATGAATGTGTTTTTTGAGAAGTTAACCTGTGTACACTGAGCAAAGCTGAAAACTCTTGAGAGATTCTGCAGATATGCAGCGACTTACTACAGATCGATAGATCTAGGTTTGGTTGCCAGCTTGGGGCACCGCCAAAACCACCAAATATGGGGGATTTTATAAAAAAACCCCACAGGTTAAGTTTTAGCCAGAAAATACACAGTATAGGTGCTAGGATTAAATTTTAGCTTTTAAAAACAGAAGCACGGCAAAAGCTGATTGAATTACTGCCGAAGTCAATGCAGTGTTGTGGGTATTTTGGGAAATGCTTTAGGGGATAAAGTACCACAGAAAATCCTTGCTCTGGAATCCTGCTGTGACAAAATCATATTGTCTAAATCAATAAATTAAAAATTCATAATAAATCAGTAAATTAGGAATACACTTTTGGACAATAAAAAAGGACACACCTGGGAATTTCTTTGCATCAGGTAACCCAGTGACTGGAAGCTGTCAGACCATGTAACGACATCCTCTTCTCTGCATCACTTACGCAGCATAAGCAACAGTTCATAAACAGACCCATAGCACATTTGCCACAATCAAATATGTCTGAGAAAACACTCTGCTGTATTTCTTACTTTTGAAGTGTCTGTGCAGTGATTCTGTTTACAATGTTGTCATGGGAACCGCAATTAGTACCACTTTTTTGGGCTGGAACCTTTGTCACCTTATATGGAATCTTGGTGTAAAAACTTTTTACTTGAAAGAAAGAGAATAATGGATTGTAATTAATGTTTTATGTTTTTATTTTATCTTGAATTAATTCAAACCTTTGATTGTCATTTTCTCTTTGGTAGTTAACTTACCAGCTGAACAAAATGTAATGTTGTTTGCATAAGGTCATCCGAGAATACTGCTTGTCAATTTGACAGCTTGCTAATGCAAAATAATTATCGCTCTTGAAATTATTTTAAGAGACTTATGTTGATACAATGTGTTCAATGATACATTATTTGAACTGAACCCTAAAAATTTTAAAAATATAGTTTTGTTCTAAAGAAAAAAAAATTGATTCAATCTTTCCTCAGAATTCGATGAATCTGCCACCGGACAAAGTGAAACTGCTGAGCCAGTATGACAGTGACAAGAAATGGGAGCTTGTCTGTGATCAGGTGAGAGTACCTTCTTTTAGCAGGTGGGCCTCCACCCTAACTCTGGTGCTGCCTTTCATTGTTACGTTGTTTCATTGTTTTCATTGATCGGTCCATTCACACTCAATAACATTCAGGTGTACCCTGGCCAGTGAAGAGATTTTATTTTTTGGTCACCATGAGATTCTATGCGATACTTGTAGATACATAGCCTACCTGGAAACAATAAGTTTTGATTGGCCATTCCTCTCCAATTAACCTATCCACCTGTGGTGACATTTAATTAGGGCATAATAGGTTGTAGAGGATGCTGAGTGGCTCACTCTGTTAAGGTGCTCAGCCAGTGTATGGATAAGGCCCCTCTTACTAAATTGTATTGAATCCAGGCCATGTCAGTGTTGACTCATGTCTGCGTGAACTCATCTCAGACTGAACCGTGATGGGAAAGGAGTAGAGGATTACGTCATATTTTGGAGACTTGCACAAGCTCCTTTGGACTGATAGCAGAAGCAGCTTCAATTAGTGTGAATATTGCTGGATATTCCATATTGTTTGACTGTCAAAAGAAAATAAAAAAAATCACTACTGGCACATCTGTAGATGAAGGCAGTGTTATGCCAGAACTTTTAAATCTTTACCCTCATCTTAAGCAAAAACAACTGAGTGTGGATCTCGTAAGAATGTATTTGCTATACCCTTTGTCATAACTGTGCATTTCTGAAATGTTGTGTTTCTGCTTTTTAAAGATGTCTTTGTGCCTGTGCTATGCTGGTACCATTGGACATCAATAATGTTGTGCTGTGGTCTCTGTCCCCTGGTAACATACAAAATTGCAAATGGCTTCCACTACTGATCTGCATGTGCTGCCACAATGTGCTGTTTGTTTTTAAGATGCAGTTTGTCTATATGCTGTGCTGTCTGTGTTCTGTGCTTTCCTTCCGCTGTGTCTTTACGCTGTGTTCTCTTTATTCTGTGTCGTCTTCATGCTGTATTGTCTTGATAATGTGCTGTCTTTACTTAGCATGTCTTTATGGTCTGCTAGCTTCGCACTGTGCTGTCTTTATGCTGTGTTTGCCTTCTTGCTCCTCACTTTTTTTGCCCATTCCATTGCCACAAAAGCATCATTTGCCTCTTGCCAGGCTGCAAAAATAAATTCATTCATTATTGAATTTCCTGGCAAAATAAAGACTACCTAAATAAAAACAAACAATTAGGTCATGTCATATCATTGTCACCTCAGTATACAGTGTGGTGGCATCACAGCCTTTTGCAGCGAGCAGGCAATTTGCCTCTCATCAATATTGTGTGCTTCCATGGCAACCGTGGTAAGTCAGCTGTCTTCCTGTGTCAAAGGAGGAGAGCGCTGCACGCATAGCTGCAGAGGCTTGTGGTTAAGAGACTGTTTTTTGGCTTTACATGACGGGGGGCCGATGCTCAAGCCACCCCAGCCCCACCCCGCCCTTTCTTACCACACAGGATAAATGGCGGCCATTTTTTCCCTCAGTTATTCAGCATAATGATTGAGTTTGAGAACATTTTGTTTCTTAATTGCAGTGCATGAGACATTGCTCCATTGAAGTAAAACACAGCATACTACAGTATATTCTTTAAATAACGCCCACAAGTTGCCCCAGATGTTGACTTGGTTTATTATACTGTGTGTGGAATCTCTGCCTTAGCCATTGTTGCTCAGTAACCACACAAACCTCTAAAAATTGCATAACATAGCTCTGTGTACATAGGAACAACATGCAGCGTGCATGTAAATTTTCCATATTCAATTCACAATATATATAAATCATTATAAATCAAAAGTTAACAGCTACGCAACATTGCTTTTCAGGAAGTATGAAAAGAAGTTATTTAACTGTGATCGACTGAAATTTTAGTCAAGGGGTTTTTTTTCCTCATTCTCCCACCCAAAAGTCACAGGGTGTTTTGAGTGACAGGGCATTGAAATAGCAACAGTGAACAGCTTAACTAAAATTGAGAAAGCAAATGATATTTCAAAGCAATGATATTTAATTTCAAATACAACCCATTTTTAATCAAAATATTTTTTGATGAATTGATGACACACAGTACTCGCTCACTCACCCAATCTACAAACCTGTCTCTAAAGGAACGGTTCCAGGTGAAAAACCCACCCTCTGCCTACCTGTTGAAAATTAAAAGCTACCTGGATCAGGGTGGAACTTCCAGGGTGAGTAACTTCCAAATGCTTACATGTTTTCAATGTTGCAGCAAGTGTTGCTGTTACACAGCCATACCAGTAGAGGGCACCATAGAAAGCATGTACAGGGCAGAGTACAGCCCTGTGGATTACGTGTGTGACGCAAGGATGTAGAAACTTTGGTGGCAGCGTCAGGCAAAGTTCTCCAATAACTGTATCTTGTCTAATTTTTTTCTTTGCCAACAAGTCCCTTTGATAGATGCCTTTATATGTTTTACCTTTGTTCTTTTTCATTGTTTCAGTGTAGTGTAATGGTTAGGGAGCTGGTTTTCCAATGTGTAGTTTGTGCTTTCAATTCCCAAGTAGGGCTTTGCCGTTGTACTCTTGAGCAAGTCGAATATTTCCTTCAGTAAATATTCAACTCTTTAAAATGTGTAGAAATGTAAACTCTGTAAGTTGCTCTGAATAGGGGCATGTATGAGACACTGCATTCAGGAATGGACCTTAAGAAAAGCACACTCATGTTCCAGTCTTTCAGAGTTCTGTCATTTACTATATGACCAAATGTCCAGAGCTCGCTCTTTTGTATTGTAAAGTGTTTTTATTGGTTTTTCTGTTGGGTGCGTTGTAGTGAGCTCATCGGTTTCATCTCTGTTCCCTCAGTTTAAGAAACGGGTGCAGGAATCTACTCAGGTCCTGAGAGAGCTGGAGATCTCCCTTCGAACCAATCACATTGGGTAAAGAACAGATCCCGTTAATTCTATCACAGAGTCATTATTGTTTTTGTTCTCTTTTCCTCCCATCTGAACACAGCCAAACTGTTTAGTCCCATGCATCTACCTAATTCTGTTAAGAGGCATTTCTCTTATTCATAATAGCGGGGCAGCCTATAGCCTAGTGGCTAAGGTACATGACTGGGACCCCTGAGGCTGGCGGTTCAAGTCCCACTCCAGCCATAGCAAGAACACCACTGCTGTTGGGCCCCTGAGCAAGGCCCTTAACCCCACATTGCTCCCAGGGGAGATTGGCCATCAGCTAAATAACAGTAATTTAATGTAAAAAAGAATGCTCACTGGAGACACACCACCAATCACATACAACCTATATCAACAGAGGATGATGAAGTCAGCATGTACTCATACTCATTAAACCTTTATCTTCCTGTGGCAAGGCTGGGCCAGTTGTTGCCTTGGCAACGTGGAGCTTCAGTATAGCCATCGTTGTTGATTGTAGTATCTGAATATTTATATTGAGTTAAACAGTGAGAAGAGAGGCAGTCCTTTCAATATCAACGATATGGAGCTGTAAATGTGGCTGGTCTGTAGAATCAGTGTCCTAGCCATACATGCAGATGAATCCAGTGAGGCACATGAAGGCCCATAAATATACCGCCACACTTACGGCCCCTGTCCGACACCAGGCCTCAAAGCTTCAACATGTGTCAGGTCTCAAACCATTGGTGGAGAGTGAGGGTCCACAAAAACACGTGGCAACTTCACCTCTTTTTTATGAGATAATCTGAGAGCTCTAGATTGTAAATGCAGTGCTAGACATTCTGTGCCTAAAGAAGGCACCGAACAGTGGAGAGCTTTAAATAGGAGCGTTTTCTTTTAAAGCACTACTTTTAAAAGAAAACAGGAAGCCAATGTTTTCAAAGAAACAGGGAACCAATGCAGGGGATAGGAGTCATTATGTTCTCTCTTAGTGTTTACATTCTGGCTGGAGAGTTATGAATCATCTGTGGTTTCTCAACAGGTTACTTAGCAGGGCCAGTAAACATGTTTGCATGTGTGTGCGTGTGTGTGCGCCTGTGTGTGTGTGTGTGTGCTTTCTCTCTTCCACAGCTGGGCTCAGGAGTTCCTCAATGAAGAGAATCAGGGCCTGGATGTTCTAGTGGACTACCTGTCCTTTGCCCAGTTTACCGGCCCGTGAGTGACCCCCCCTCCACACACACACACCCTCAAACCCCAGCACCCCCTAACCCCCACACTCCCACAGACACCCTTACCTGCAGTGGTGGCAGCGTAGTATAACAATTAGGGAGCTAGGCTTGTACATCAGCTCATTGTTGCCAGTTTGAATCTCAGGTCGGGCACAGCCATTGTACCTTTAAGCAAGGTTCCATATGTGAACATATGTCAGGCTAAGATAACAACTGAAGACTATGGCATGGTCTTAGGAACGAAACTTTCAGGGCATGTGGCATTTTAGGATTTCTAATATTTTTTTATATGTGTGTGTGTGGTGGGTTTGTGCACGTGTGTGTGCGTGCAGGTATGACATGGAGAAAATGGACAATGGGAGTCTGTCAGAAGGGAAGTCTCTGGAGAGATCGATTGAGGACTTGAACAAGAACACCCACGCCGTCTCCAAAACCACCCGTGCCCTAACCGTCCGGTGAGTCCTGCGCTAATAGCTCAATAATAGTAGTAGTAATAATAATAATAATAATAATAATAACATGATCCTCATCATCGTCATGAATGAATTTTAGTATTCAAGGTCAACCATTCACACACAAATAGTTTTTATTACCTCAAATTGCTTTACAGTGAAGCTCAGCGCAACCACCACAGCACCCACCAGGGTGACACATGGTGGCCATTTTGTGCCAGAATGATCAGGTGGAGAAGAGAGGGAATTACTGAGGCAATTAATATGGGGATGATCAGACAGCAAGCAGAGGGCGCTGGTGTAGGGAAATTTGCCATAGCAACCCTAGGAACCCCCCCACACACACACACATGTCAATTACCTGCCCATTGCACAGCCATGGTTTTAACAGTCTCATCTGAAAGAAAAAAAAGACCATCTTATGCCACTAAAACCATGTGAGTCTCACTAATCATACAAAAGATAGACCCAAACATAATTTCTCATACTGATATTTTTGGCTCACGCTCTATGCTGAGCGGTTTGTGAGTGCATTTGCATCTTAAGTGCGGCGCTGTGGCCTCAATAATGGCGAAGACGCTCTATATCTGCACTCGAGCCAGTAGATCAAATGTGACCCGCAGTCTGTGCTGTACCTCTTTAGCGATGGGTGGCTTTGATCTTCACACCATCGCTAAGCTACTGTTAGTGCACTACTATATTTTCCATCATTAAAACACACTTTTCAGAAACACAAAATAACACAACCTAACTCACTCCAAAAGCGTCAATACACACAAAACCCAACATGATAAATCACACATTTTGGTTTTGATCATACAAGATTCATATGAATGCTGCCTCATCTCCTCTTTGGGAAAAATTTAGACCACGGCCCATTTTAAATTAAATATATGATTGTCCCAGAACAAATAATTCACCCACTCATTCCTCATTCTTTCATCTGGACCAAATAGATCCTTGGTGCTGTCATATAAAATACAGGTAATTTTTTGGTGTGCATAACCAGTGATTCCTCCTAAACCTAATATCTAACCTTATCAAACTGATATTAAAAGTTTTAAGTGAGACTGAATGTTGACAGGGAAGTCCTAACAAGCATAGCCACTGTTAATTTAGCCAGCTCATTGACAAGGTTCTCCACACACACTGATGTAATAGCTGCTACATGCTATGCTACTGTAGCTATGTTGGACTGCTTTACTAGATAACTGCATGTCAATCACTGGCTGACAGCGATGGACGGTAAATCTCTTTACATGACTTGTGTCCTTTACCTGTTTAGTGAAAATGCCTCCCTCGCTCTCTGTCTTACTGACCCACTGTCTCTGCTCTCCTCCTCTCCCCCTCGCTCCCTGTGTCGCACACCTCCGCCAGGCTGAACACGTTCGCCCACAGCGTTAAGGCGCTCCGAAATCCACGCGCGGTGGGTCAGAAGGACGACGTGCACGTTTGCATCATGTGCCTGCGGGCCATCATGAACTACCAGGTGCGGTACCGCCACCGATTCTGTAGGCCAACCAGATGCAGTGCAGCCCAGTGCTTATCCATCGTCTATGAATCCTGGACATTTGCTGGAAATCACTGCAAATACAGTACCTGTATCTGAGACTCACTGTCCCTTCTTTTGCAAACATTGTTTCCATCCCAAGATCTTTGTCAAGACATTTTGCATGAGGTATATTTTGAAACCAATGCGAGCGCTGTGATAAAAGCACTTTTTCCACATTCATTTTCATGTCAATTGCAGCTAAATCAATTGAAATGGCCAATCTAATGCTGTGACACAGGACCCCCCCCAACATTCTTAAAAGACAAAACCCTACTGCACTGTCTTACCTTCATTACTTTTACAGTTCAGCAATTTCTGATGCAATAAAACAATTAATTAATATTCATGAAGGGGCATGACCAAGGACAGGACATGTCCATTCCTGGCAGGTATTGTCCTTGGTCATGCCCCTTCATGAATATTAATGAGATGCATCACATTGGAAAGTTCAGGAGGTATATCTTGAAGTAAACTATATTTTGAGTCTCCAATATAGGAGGAACGTTACAGTGACCATGTCGTACATCAGTGTTTTGTGTCCAGTGTAGCAGATTGCAGATTGTCAGTGCTTTGTTACAGTGTTGTTAGTGTCCAGTGCATGAAGGCATGTTGCAGAATGAAGTGTAAGTGTTGTGCTCTCTCATCTACAGTCTGGGTTCAACTTAGTCATGACGCACCCTCGCTGTGTCAACGAAATCACTCTCAGTCTCAACAACAAGAACCCCAGGTAAGAGTTGTGTACATGATGTCCCTTTTTTACTCTGGCCTGTGCTTGTTTTTGGATTAGCCATATGTGTGTGGATAATTGATGAATTGCATGTACTGTGCTACAGTATCAGATTAAACAATGTAAGAATCCCAGGTTGTAAAAACCCTACAGTAGTATCCCCAGTAAGATACACAGACCTGGGGTGTGTTTGTACATATGCACAGATATTACATGTGTGTCACGCTGTTGGAGTAACTCCTGTGGCCATGTTTCACCCCCAGGACCAAAGCCCTGGTTCTGGAGCTGCTGGCGGCCGTGTGCCTGGTGAGGGGGGGCCATGACATCATCCTCTCCGCCTTCAACAACTTCAAAGAGGTCAGGAGCTCATACACAGCCAGGTCACCCTGTCCCCAGCTTTCTGCGTCAGACTTATGCATGCAGCAGTGTGGCTCAGGGTGACAGGTCTGCTCAATTTCCGCAGACTGCAACTGTTTATTAAGCAACCAGCAATTATCGGGCTGAAGGGAGGGCTGGGGAGAAGGCAATGAGTCAAATATAAAGTATGAGACACGGGAAGGTGGTTTTATAGAGACAGGAAACATGTCAGTGAGTGACGCACCAAGATGTCAGGGTGAGAGTGTGTTGTAACCCGTGGAGATCGGTCAACAATGGAAGTGAGATCATGCCTCTCTCAGCACCACTGTCTGAGGCGAAGGTATTTATCCAATCAGCATGTCATCTCTGCGTTTCCCAAAACTGATATCAAACTCAGTGCTTACACTCAGCCAATGAGAAGAAGCTAATTAGCTTTCAGCTAATTGACCATTATCTCTTTAAGGACAGAGTAATTTGACAAGAATGCATATTAGAAGAAACACATGAATAATTGTCCTTGTTTTTTAATGCTGTTATCAGGATAATCTGCTTGTCATAAAGTAATTTAGACACCTGCCATCTTGAAGACATCTGTGTAACAGATGGGAAGGTGTATAAAAACTCTGAATTCAATCAAAAGTTGTTCTTAACTACCATTTCCTGACTCCTTTAGTTTTCTTTTTAGAATTAAACACCTTGTGGTGTTTATCTATTATAAAAGTTGGCAAAATCTGTCTTTGGGAGAAAAAAAACCACATAAGTCAGCATTTGCAAGTCAGAGTGAAGTACAAATGTTGACTGAATCTGGGCCTGCACTCGTTTGTTTCACACACAGGTGAGCGGGGAGAAGAACCGATTTGAGAAGCTAATGGACTATTTCATGAATGAGGACAGCAACATTGATTTCATGGTGAGTGGACTGGCAGTGTCCTTGCATTGTTTTTGGGCCTTGTTTGCTCTGGGCCATCTGAAATGCAACACTATGGCGCACCCTGGTAGCTTATTCAGGGGAGCGCATGCCACACGAGGCCCAGCCCTTACTGCAGGGGCTCGGGTTTCATTCCAGCCCTGGCCCTTCGCTGCATGTCCTCCCTCTCTCTCCCCCCTGCATTTCCCGTCTGTCTCTCTACTATAACTGTCAAATAAAGTGGAAAAATCCCCCACAAAAAATCTACGATGGGGTGTGCAGTCAAAATGGCCAGAGCTCTTGTGTTCAATTACTGTTGTACGCAGCTATAGTGTTTTCCTTTGGCTCATAATATGTAGGTTTGGTTGACTGGAGCTGGTGATTGACAACGTATTATAGCTTAGTCACATAATTTTTAATTTTTGGGCATAGGAAGTGCTATTTCCATCCTTGATAGGTGAAGGGTTAACCTCTCTTTCTGCTCCTCTCTCTTTCTTACCTGCCCTCCCTTCCCCCCTCTTCCTCTTCCCCCCTCTCTCTTCCTCCCTCGCCTGTCCATCCCTCACAGGTGGCCTGCATGCAGTTCATCAACATCGTGGTGCACTCAGTGGAGAACATGAACTGTCGCGTTCACCTGCAGTTTGAGTTTACCCAGCTCGGCCTGGACCAGTACCTGGAGGTGGGCCTCAGCATCCGCGCAACAACTCATCAACCCTACACCTGAGAACACTATGGCACACACACCTGAGAACACTACAGCACACACACCTGAGAACACTACAGCACACACACCTGAGAACACTACAGAACCCACACCTGAGTACACGACAGAACCCACACCTGAGAACACTACAGCACCCACACCTGAGAACACTACAGAACCCACACCTGAGAACACTACAGCACCTATACCTGAGAACACTACAGCACCTATACCTGAGAACACTACAGAACCCACACCTGAGTACACGACAGAACCCACACCTGAGAACACTACAGCACCCACACCTGAGAACACTACAGAACCTACACCTGAGAACACTACAGCACCTATACCTGAGAACACTACAGCACCTATACCTGAGAACAATCACACTCCCCAAATCTGTACTGAAAAATGCCCTCTTTGACTAGTTGAATCAGGAATTTTAGTGCTGGAACATAAGGAAAAGTATTTGTAATTGACTACTTATTTATGTTGCAGCTCAGTGAATATATGTTTGACCTGCATTCATAGCATATGGTTTGATGCACTGTTTTAGATGTGTTTTCATACATGACTGTGGTAAGTTAGTGTACATGACAGTGGTAGCTGACTTAAGGTGTCAGAAGAAGTGTGTTTAAATGTTGGAAAATTGGGGAAAAGTTTGGACACACCAGCTTTAACTGTTCTAAATACTTATTGTTGGTTCCAGTTAAGATCTGGATTGGGTTTCACTGGACTGGGTTGCACTGGCATACACGTACGCTGTCCTTGACATACAGTAACTGGCTCAGTAATAACAGAACTGTATTTACTTCAGTTCTCTGTGACTTGTTACACACATACAGAGTCTGCTTTCACTTTCAGGCCTGGCAAATGCAAAAGCCACACGGTCTCATTTGGGTTCTGCTTCCTTTAGGTTGTGGTGAGGGCATTCCCTCAGCTTTGTCATTGTGTGTGTGTGCCTGTGCGTGTGTGTGCCTGTGCGTTTCTCTGTGTGCATATGTCTTTGTCTATGTGTGTATTTATATGTGTGTCTGTGCATGCATATGAATCTGTATTGACACGTATAGGACTGTCTGTCTGTCTGTCTGTCTGTGCACACAGATTTACGGTAGTTATCTTTGCATGTGTGAATGTATGTGAGTGCACATCTGTGTGTGTGTGCACATGCGTCCATGTATCTATATCTGTGTGTTTAAATGTGTCCATGTATTTACATTTGTTTGTCTGTGTGTGTTTAGGTGTGTCCTGTATATATTTACATTAGCGTGTATTTGAAATGGCTTGTCCCTGTGTGTCTGACAGAAGCTGAAGTCCACAGAGAGTGATAAGCTGCTGGTGCAGATCCAGGCTTACCTGGACAATGTGTTTGATGTGGGGGCTCTGCTGGAGGACGTGGAGTCCAAAGGGGGCCTCCTGGAGCACATGGAGGAGCTGCAGCTGCTCAACGCACAGGTCAGTACACACACACACACACACATGCACACAAGCACATGCACGCACACGCATGCATGCGCACACACATACACACGCACATGCACATACACACACACATACACACACACATGCATACACACACACATGAACTCACACGCACACACACACACACACATGCACTCACATGCACACACACGTGTGCACACACCCACAAACACATGCATGCTCATGCACACACTCAGACACACACATCCACATATGCATTCACACACACACTCATTTGCACACACAAAAATACACACATATACACAGACACTTAACCATTCATGCACAGGCACACCCATCCCCATTCACACACACATTAGTGCTAATACACATATAATGAATTTTTACTTATACACATTGAACTCACCTATTTGTAAAGCCAGTGGGGTACAGTGACCACTCCAAAAACGTGGGAGTTTCTTCTTGTTTTGCTGGGAAATTTTAGAGGCATTGCAATGAAAAATTTGTCTCCAGCAGAACCCGCACACGTCCTCAATATCGCAAACAACGGGGTCACTGAACTCTGACAGATATGAGTGTGGACACGGCTGTCATGTCTGACCTTTAGGAGAAACGTATCTAGATTGTCAGATCCCATAAATGATCGGGCTAATTAAATAACTAAGAGCCGAGGCGTGAAATCCGGAAGCAGACAGAGCCCCCAAGCCCATCCCTGCACTAGCTTCACCACTGCTTTTACACCCTCCATGTTGTGTATCTGTGTGAGAGGGTGGCATAGTTAACTATATTAGCGCCTTAGTGATGCTATACCTGCCCTCCCTGGTCTGGGACTGTTGATAGCCAGATCGTGTAAATGAATATAACAGGGGCAGCCTGTAGTCTAGGGGCTAAGGTACATGACTGGGTGGCCAAACCCCCAGTCCAGCCACAGCATGAACACCATTGCTGCTGGGCCCTGGAGCAAGGCCCCTAACCCCATGTTGCTCCCAGGGGGGATTGGTCCTTGGCTAGCCCAATCAACTGTAAGTCACTTCGGATAAATATAACTGCTAAGTAACTGTAATGTAATATAATGTACTGTAATTCTCATGGCGTCTTAGCATTTTTGGCGACTCTTGCTATGCTCAGTGATGCTCGGTGACAGAGTCTGTCTCGGTGTTGCAGCTGAGCGCTCGGCTACAGGAGTGTGAGAACCAGACCATGGAGAAAATGGCCGAGCTGGAGAAACAGCTCATCCAGGCCACCAAGGAGACGGAGGTGCTGAAGGTACGGTACAGCTCCGGCAGTGCTGGATAAAGGTAGACTCAGAGGTGTGATGTCATACCAGGGACTGAAGAGCACCATCTCCAAAGATGATTAAAAAAAAGAGAGGATGCGAACAACTATATGTGCATATATGCACATATGTATGTGCTCCATATATGTTTATGTGTGATAGTGTGTTATATATATATGTTAATGCATGATTACAAGTGTGTTATATGAATATGTTTTCTAATGTGTGGTAGTGTGTGTTATATGTATATATATGTTGATATATGATTATGTGCTGTGCAGGAGAGCCTGCGGGAGTCATGCTCCCAGGTGAGCTCCCTGCAGCAGAGGGAGCGTGAGCGCGAGCTGGAGCGGGACAGGGAGAGGGACAGGGAGCGCCCATCTCTCGGGCCCTCAGAGCTGGAGCAGAAGGTGCAGGAGCTGCAGGACCGCGGCCTGATCCGCCTGGGCCGCACGGCCTCCGGAGGCCTGGACATCCAGGTCATTCCCGTCACCATCATAGAGCATGTCCCCGTGCCTATCGCTAACACAGGTGAGTACGCCCCCTTAACTGCCACATAGGTGAGCATGTCCCCCTCACCTGCCACTCACACAGCTGAGCCTGCCCCCTACCTGCTGCTCACACCGCTGAGCCCGTCCTTATACAGCCCCCACTCACACCGCTGACCTGCCACTCACACCGCTGCCACTCACACCTGAGCCCGCCCCCTCCTGCTGCTCACACCGCTGAGCCCACCCCTCAATTGCCACACAGATGAGCCCGCCCCCAGTGATGCCACTTTGTTGAGCCCCACCCCTTTGCCTGTCTCTCTTCATTTTGAGAACTTGATGTGTCTGGCGGATAACAGTGAAGCTCCATGCATGTCTTCACACAGACGGTGTGCATGTTACTGTCAGATTAGTCGTCTTGACTGGATGTATCATGGGCCCACAGAATTAACTCAGCATGAGTACATCAATGGAGTTTCACACAGTTTTTTCTTGCCCATACAGGTCCAGCTGCTCAAGCCCCCTCTCCTGGTCAGGATACTGCCTCAGCCCCTCCTTCCTCTTCAGGTCCTCCTCCTCCTCCTCCACCCCCACCCCTTCCTGGAGGCAGCGCCGAGTCCACCCCTCCTCCCCCTCCCCCTGGAGGGGTGCCGCCCCCCCTCCTCCCCCCTTGCCTTGTGATGGACCTCCCCCGCCCCCACCTCCTCCTGGGGCAGGGCCTCCCCCGCCCCCACCTCCTCCTGGGGCAGGGCCTCCCCCACCCCCGCCCCCTCCAGGGGGTGGACCTCCGCCCCCTCCTGGTGGCTTACCTTTCGGAAGCAGTGGACAAGGTAAGCAGATACATACCCAAAATTTAGGCACTGCCCTGCTGCTCAGCCATCAGTGCTCCCAGAATGCCCCACTCCTGCATAATTCCCAGGTTTCTTTATGCAAGAAATGGAAAAGGCATTCATTTACTCCCACCAAATACCCTGGTCCAATTATTCTTAGCTTTATAACTGTGTATTCAACAATGCAACTTTGATTTCAGATTGGAACACAATAAATATATCAGGTAGGAACAAAGAGCGCTCTTAATGAACTTATCAAGTGATCTTATGATGTGGTCAGTTAGGTAATTAAATGCAGAGCTTGGCATAAAATTCAGACACAAACATGGTCTAGCTTAGCCATTCTTTAACAACCTAAATCACTTGAACACATCGGCATCGCAGTTGCTTAGTTTAGAACTAATCCCATCATCATTAGGGCCAGGGTTTGGGGCCTGCAGTGGAGACTGCAGGGTGCAGTGCACATCGATGGCATTTTATAGCGTGCTCTTCCTCTTCTCAAGGTCCCAAAGGCAAGAAGGCGATCCAGACCAAGTACCGCATGCCGCTGCTTAACTGGCAGGCCCTGAAGCCTAACCAGGTCAAGGGCACAGTCTTCAACGAGTTGGACGATGAACAAGTGTTGGGGGTGAGGCCAAAATGTTTTTTTTGGTGGGGAGGGTCTGTCTCTCTTACCAATTTTGCTCCTGCCTGCCCTCTCTTCTCTCTCTCTCTCTCTCTCTCTCTCTCTCTCTCTCTCTCTCAGCCAATTCAGTTGGGTTTGTGGCCACCTAAGTAACCAGTTGGTAAAAACTGTGTAATAACAAAACCTATGGAAATGAAGAGACTCATATTCATATCATGACTTTTCTCTTTTCCATAAGTATTAAAGCTATGACAGATGGTTGACTCTGGAGAGTCTGAATGCCCTGTTTGTGTACTCATGTTCTTTTGTTTTTGTGGCCATTAAGAAGGAACATGTGAATCTTGAATTATTCACAAACTGCTGTTGTGTCTCTCGGGCGTTGTTTTTTGCTTCTCTCACTTGCCGGCCTCCTGAAGTTGCATGGCAGTGACTCATGTGTGCTCATTATGGCTCTCCTCTCTCACAGGAGCTCAACATGGATGCCTTTGAGGAACTGTTCAAAACGAAGGCTCAAGGTCCCCCGGCTGACCTGGGCAAGATTAAGGTGAAGGCGGCGCAGAAGGAGCCCAGCAAAGTGTCCCTCATCGAATCCAACCGGGCCAAGAACCTGGCCATCACTCTGCGCAAGGCTGGCATAGGCTCCCAGAAATCTGCACCGCCATAGAGACGTACGAGAAACATTCACAACCTGCACCTCACAGACCACTGCCACTGGGATAACCCCCTAACCCTAACCCTTTCTCATTCTCCAAAGCTTGTTCTCCCTTCACATTTTTCTCTCTCTTCTCTTTCTTTCTCCTCTCCCCTGTCCATCCCCCCTCTTCCCTCTCTCCTTCCCCTTCTCGCTCGACAACACCTCTTCTCTGCTCATGTTTTCCCTCTCTTTTCTCTCCCATTTCTCCCATCCTTCCCCTTCCCCCAATTTCTTTTTCCAATGCTTGTTCTTAATATTTGTTCCTTTTCCCTGTCCTCTAATCCTGTTTCTTCCCCTCTTTCCTCCCCCCTCCTTTTATTACTCTCCAATGCTTGTTTTGTCCTCTTCCCCCATCCCCCTCCACAGGTACAACCAGCAGGCCCTGAGCCTGGACTTCCTGGAGTTGCTGGAACGCTTCATCCCCTCAGAGTATGAGATGAAGCTGATCCAGAACTACGAGCGGGAGGGCCGTCCCTTGGAGGACCTGTCCGATGAGGACCGCTTCATGGTGCGCTTCAGCAAGATCCGCGGCTGGGCCAGCGGATCAGCACCCTCATCTTCATGGGCAACTTCCCCGACAGCGCCAAGCGGCTACAGCCGGTCAGTTACAGCGCCACCTGTCCACCATCTTCAGCATTGCTGCAACCCCAATCTCTTTGCATTTCTGATGTGTGCCTTTCTGCTATTTTCCATTCCACATTGTACTGCACATGCTCAAACACATTCTCGCACATCACTAATGATTTTTAGCTGTTGTGAGTGTAAGGGTGAAACCTATACCAGCCTGATTTATGTAATTACATATCCTAGGAGATGTAAAATGAGATGGTTGGAAGAGAAGGATGAACAGTGGCATTCATTTTCTTGTTTTCTTTCCCTAGCAACTGAATGCCATCATTGCAGCTTCCATGTCCATCAAGTCCTCTAGCAAGCTGAAGAAGATGTTGGAGGTGAGGAACCAATCAGTCCATGGGATGAAAGTGGTCAATAACTCAGTACATTACATTACATTACAGTCATTTAGCTGATGCTTTTATCCAAAGCAACTTACAGTTGATTAGGCTAACCAAGGACCAATCCCCCTGGGAGCAACATGGGGTTAGGGGCCTTGCTCCAGGGCCCAGCAGCAATGGAGTTCTTGCTGTGGCTGGATTGGGGCTTGAGCCACCAACCTTCGGGGTCCCAGTCATGTACCTTAGCCACTAGACTAGACTATATGCTGCCTCCAGTATATTGGACCTCTGTCTGTGTGGTTTGTCCTTAAACTAGTGTTTCAGCCAGACCCAGCATCAAATTATGAGTATATTCTTCCCTCTCTCTCTCCTCTTCTAGATCATCCTGGCCTTTGGGAACTACATGAACAGCAGCAAGAGGGGTTCGGCCTATGGGTTCCGCCTACAGAGCTTGGACCTGGTGAGGCCCCAACACACTGCAGCTTCCTGCCACATTCAACTACCCACCATCCCATAGGCCACTGGTGATCGTGGGCCATTGTCCCCTCCATTTCACCGAACGATGATATCTGGTCAAGCGTGTGTTATCAGACGAATTCTGGACCAAACTCCGGAAAAAAAAACACATACGCTGGGGTACCTCAGCAAATGTTTTGATAAAAGAATCTATGACTTTATCAGCCAGTCGAAAGGGATGAAAAAACGTGAATCTTTACAAAATATAAAGGTGGACCAGACCTGCCTGCCAGTAGGGGGTGCTACACTGACCTACGTGTTAAGCCTCAGGATAGGGACTCCAAACCTGCTTACAATCAAACAAAGATCAAGGGACTACAGTTTAAGTATACATGGCTAGGACATGCATTCTGGGAGGATTGTGTTATGACATTGTGAGTGAGATTTGTGCGTTACATATTATTTCTGTTTCAGTTATCTACCGCTAAGGGAGACACAAATCCATCCAGTTTAATTGCTCTTGCTAAACACATCCGGTGCTCATTAAATTAGGGAGACGTAATTGCGAACAGATGGAGTCAATCTGATGTGTCTCCTGATGTAGGAGAGTATCTGCGTGCGCTAAATTGACCAACATTTCACCAAATTAATTTAGTGAGGACTCAAGGGTGGTCATCTGCTGTTGATGTAGACCCTCCATGGCAAGAGGGTGTACTTCTAACTATGGGATGTCACCCTGTGACCTCTTCTCAAGTACAAGACATTATGCCATTTGTTTGCTTAGCAGACAGCCTTATTCAAAGTGACTTACAAATCTCACAACTTAAAGTGTTGTTGATTTATACAGCTAGGTGGTTTACAGAAACAAATCAGGCTAAGTACTTTGCGTGAGGGTACAATGGCTCTCTGTGGGGATGTGAACCTGCAGGCACCAAACTACAAGCCTCGTTCCTTAACACTGACAGTGACAATAAAAACAGCAAGAAGCGAACAGGATGACATAAAAATGACAGCAAAAATTGGAAATGCACTGCTGTAGACACTGCATAAGAAGGAGAGCACAGGAGCATCTGTTGTGGTGAAGAGACCATTCAGCCTATTGAGGCCTGGCCTGTGGGATAGTACACCTGAGACTGGAATAGTACACCTGAGACTGGAACCAGCTGCTCCTGGGTCGGGCCAGTTCCTCAGCTGTTACTCCACGCCGTGACCCTCATGTCTCTCTGTCTCGCTCAGCTGCTGGACACCAAGTCAACCGACCGCAAGCAGACCCTGCTGCACTTCATCGCCAACATCGTCCAGGAGAAGTACCCCGAGCTGTGCTCCTTCCACTCCGAGCTGCACTTTGTGGACAAGGCTGGCCTAGGTGAGCCCAGCTGCAGTACATACAGTGCCTATCATAAGTATTCACCCCCTTGGATGTTTTACCCTTTTATTGCTTTCATTAATCAATCATGGTCAATAAAATTTGGCTTTTTCACACAAAAATTTATCGGAAAAACTCTTTTATGTCAAAGTGAAAACAGATTTCTACAAAGTAATGTTAATGAAACAAAATTATATAAAGAAAAATAATTGTTTGCATAATTATTCACCCCTTCAAGTCAGTATTTAGTAGATGCACCTTTGGCTGCAATCACAGCACTGAATCTGTGTGGATAAGTCTCAATCAGCCTTGTACATCTGCACACTGCAATTTTGCTCCATTCTTCTTTGCAAAACTGCTCAAGCTCTGTCAGGTTGCATGGGTATCGGGCATGAACAGCCCCTTTCAAGTCCAGCCACAAATTCTCTACAAGATTGAGGTCTGGGCTTTGACTGGGCCACACCAGAACATTTACCTGGTTCTTTTAAACCATTCCTGTGTAGCTTTTGCAGTATTTTTGGATCATTGTCTTGCTGGAAAATAAATCTTCTCCCAAGCCATAGTTCTCTTGCAGACTGAATAAGATTGTCCCCCAGGATTTCGGTGTATTTGCAGCATTCACTCTGCCCTCTATCTTTGCAAGCCTTCCAGGGTCGGCTGCTGAAACATCCCCACAGCATGATGCTGCCACCACCATGCTTCACAGTGGGGATGGTGTGTTTTTGGTGATGTGCAGTGTTTGTTTTCTGCCAAACATAACGTCTTGTCTGATGGCCAAAAAACTCAATTTTGGTCTCATCAGACCAAAGAATCTTCTTCCACTTGACCATGGAGTCTTCCACATGCCTTTTCGCAAACTCTATTCGAGATCTAATATGAATTTTCTTCAACAGTGGCTTTCTAATTGCCACTCTCCCATAAAACTTTGACCAGTGAAGAACCCGGGCAGCAGTTGCTGTATGCACAGTCTCTCCCATCTCAGCAGCTAAAGCTTGTAACTCCTTCAGAGTAGTCGTAGGGGTCTTGGTGGCTTCTCTCACTAGTTTCCTACGTGCACGGTCACTCAGTTTACGAGGGCGGCCTGATCTAGGCAGATTCACACATGTGCCATATTCCTTCCATTTCTTGATGATTGATTTCACTGAACTCCGGGGATGTTCAATGCCTTGGGAATTTTTTGATATCCATCCCCTGAATTGTACTTTTCAATAACCCTTTCCCTGAGTTGCTTGGAGTGTTCTTCTGTCTTTATGGTGTTATGGTAGCCAGGAATACTGATCAACCAGTCTCTGGACCCTCCAGACACAGGTGTTTTATACCTCAATCACATGAGACACACCCACATCACTCAGGTTATCTTCAATTCACTAATTGTGAGACTATTGGCACCAATTGGATGGACCTCTACTGAATTTGCCCATTAAATTTAAAAGGGGGTGAATATTTATGCAAACAATTATATTTCTTTATATATTTTTGTTTCATTGACATTACTTTGTAGAACTCTGTTTTCACTTTGACATTAAAGAGTTTTTTCCAATAAATTTTTGTGTGAAAAAAGCCAAATTTTATTGACTATGATTGATTTATGAAAGCAATAAAAGGGTAAAACATCCAAGGGGGTGAATACTTATGATAGGCACTGTACATGCATGCATGCATACGTACTCACTGTGCAAACACTAAAACCAGTCCACCCTATGACTCCCATGGCACAGGGCTGAGGTCTACTGGAATAATGGGGTTAAACTAAAGAATGTGCATTTGTGTATACTTGGGTTTATGTGAGTACATACACCCATGCATGCGTGCATATATGTGTGTGCATATGTATATGTGAGTGCCGTATATTTAGATGTGTGTATACATACCTGCACCCGTGTGTGTGTACTCTGCAGTGTCTCTGGACAGCATCTTGCAGAATGTGCGCTCTCTGGAGAAGGGCATGGAAATTGCCCGCAAGGAATTCCTGGTGCAGGACGACAACCCCGTGCTGAAGGAGTTCATTAAGACCAGCAGTGAAATGCTGGACACCCTGCTCAAAGACAGCAAGACTGCACAGGTCAGCTTACCCTCACCTCAGTGTGCTTACTGCTGCGTTACTGCAGTTACATTACATTACATTACAGTCATTTAGCTGATGCTTTTTTCAGTGACTTATAAGTGACTTACAGTTGATTAGGCTAACTAAGGGCCAGGGAGCAATGTGGGGTTAAGGGCCTTGCTCAAGGGCCCAACAGCAATGGTGATCTTGCTGTGGCTGGACTGGGGCTTGAGCCACCAACCTCAGGGGTTCCACTAGACTACCGGCTGCCCCAGTACTCTTACCTAAGCTTACTACAGACTTACTGCAGCTCACTCTCCAACTTTCTCTGCGCTTACGACAGTGTTCATGCCTCATCTTACTATAGATTAAATTCTCTTACCATATATACTGTATACTTACTCAAAACACTTACCGTTAGCTTACTGTAGACTTAATGCTTTCACCATAGGTTACTCTAGGTTTACGACAGTACACTCACTTTAGCTTACATTTGAGTTATTGCACTACTCTCACCTCAGCTTAGTAAAAATGTTCTACAGTTTTCTCACACCCTCTTACTGTAGATGTACTTCAGTGTTCTCTGGGGATTCATAACAGAAGAGAATTGTTCTGTTAATCAGTTTAATATGGTCTTTTTTGTTCTTTGTAATAAAATGGTATTTTTCCTTGATTGCACACTGTGTTTGGACTGTTTTATGCCTGTGGAGGCTGGAGAGTGGTCTGCTTTCTCTGTGGCATGTGTACATGCAGAAATGTGCCAAGGGCTGTTCTACGCTAATGAAACAATGGCCAGTCACTACCCCTGGCTAACAGTGATCCTGCGTAGGCTGGACTCTAGTCTGAAGCGGCTAATGAGAGCCTGACATTTCTCTGCTGGTTATTTGTAACGAATGTGGACATGGCCAAACAGAGGCTTGTCTGGGCCAACCGAATCCCTCCCTCAGAAATATTGGGGCATCAATAAACTTGCAGGCAGCCTACGCCAAACAAATGAATGTGTGTTTTCCAGACACTCTGTCAGGGAGGGGGGTGTCGGGGAGGGGAGATTCTGATTCTGACTCCCCCACTTCCACCTCTCTCTCTCTCTCTCTCTCTCTCTCTCTCTCTATCTCTCTTAATTTTTCAGTTTGAAGGAACATGTCTATTTCCTGTTAACTAATATATATGTACCATTATGTGCCACTATGTGTATGCATACAGCATATTCATATACCGTATTGTATTTGTATTTGTATTTGTTATGACATATCTCTGCTCTGCAGGACGCGTATGGCTCAGCGGTGGAGTACTTCGGAGAGAACTCCAAGACCACCCCTCCGTCATCGTTCTTCCCCCTGTTTGCGAGGTTCATCAAAGCCTACAAGGTGAGGATCAGACTGCGAGACTGGATGAGTGTGATTAACGGACCAGTCCCACTGTGGAGGCGATGTGGTTTGTTGAGTTTACGGGAATTCATTTTGTTTCACTTGTTGTCTTTGTGTGTGTCCTGTGCACTGTGTGCGTGTGTTTGTGTGATTGCATGTGTGCGTGCATGTTTGTGTATGTGTGTGTTTGTATGTGTGTGTGCATGCGTGTGTGTGTATGTGTGTGTATGTGTGTGTGTGTATGTGTGTGCATGTGTGTGTGTGTATGTGTGTGTGTTTGTATGTGTGCGTGTTTGTATGTGTGTGTTTGTATGTGTGCGTGCGTGTGTGTATGTGTGTGTTTGTATGTGTGTGTGCGTGCGTGCGTGTGTGTATGTGTGTGTGCATGTGTGTGTGTGTGTGTGTATGTGTATGTGCATGTGTGTGTTTGTATGTGTGTGTGCGTGTGTGTGCATGTGTGTTTGTATGTGTGTGTGCGTGCGTGTGTGTATGTGTGTGTGCATGTGTGTGTGTGTGTATGTGTATGTGTATGTGTATGTGCATGTGTGTGTTTGTATGTGTGTGTGCGTGTGTGTGTGTGTGTATGTGTGTGTGCATGTTGCCTTCTGTCCTACAGCAAGCGGAGCAGGATAATGAGCAGAGGAGGAAACAGGAAGCCCAAGGCAGTGAAGAGGCCAGTGAAGTCTCCCCCTCCAAGCCCGAGTCTGCAGGACCTAAGGTACCGCCCCAGGGAGGGGAGGGTAGTGAAGGGTCAATAAGATATCATGTGACTTGATTGATTGATTGGTATCATCAACACATTGATTGGTGGAAGCCAGTGAGTTACTGGTTACATATCATAGCTCCGCCAGCCTGTTGTCATGAGAAAAGACTTACACTAGACTTCACAGTATGAAATAAAACCTTATTAAAAAAACGGGCCTCCTCCACACGACTGCAGAAGACAAGTAATACTTTTCATCTCCTCACCAAAAATAAACGCAATGCGCGTTATTTGCCTTCAGAGCTCAGCCTCATATTTCAGACTCTCCCTGTGATACTTTCAGTCTGACAGGATATATATTGAATAGGACCCCCAGCATGCATCACACGTGGATGATTTCAACAATGCAATTAATAATGTTCAAGTATTAAATCATACCCCTCCATTACAAGCGGCTCTTCAATATACTTCGGAGCCTGGTTGGAAATTCTGCTGTGTTGCTATATCTGTGCTGGAGGCTATGAAGCCAGCAGTCCCGTTGTGTTTCAGTCGAAGGAGGTAGCCGTATATATTGAGCCGTGTCACACATACCGGGAAGGAAGCTGCTGCCTGTCTGTTAGTGACGCCAAAGATCATGTAGTCTAGATAGTCAGCTCGGAAATCACGACATTGAAATTTCAGCATCTCTACCGTTCTGAAATGTTAGAATTTGATGAATCTTAGTCATATCAGGTGACCATCCATTTTATCATACAAATGAAATGAGCCTGTGTGTGTCCTCTGGGAGGTGTCTGACCAACTGACCTTTGACCCCTTCGTGTAGACACCCATGATGCCAAAAATGCCCCAGATGGACCTGATCGCAGAGCTGAAGAAGAGGCAGGTGAAGCCCCAGGTCCGGGGGGTGAAGGACGGCGCCATCGAGGACATAATCACAGGTAAGGATCCAGCAGACTGGCTCTTTAGCCGAACAGGTGGCTAACTGTTCAGGAGATGGGCCTGATGCCCAAAGGGCCCCTGGTTCAAATCCCAATAAGGGCACTAGCATCGTACCCTTGAGCAAAGCACTTAACCCGGCCTGCTTATAAATAGATAGTGGATATAAGCAGTGCCACTCTGGATGAAGGTATCTGCTAATTACCTGAATGTGAGCGTAATGTCTGGGGGCAGGTAGACAGGGCCGTATCTGTCTGGAGTCAAGCCAGCTCCCACTCTCAGCTACTTCCTTTACACCATCTGACCTTTTCACTGCATTTCTCCGTAAGCTCGCTAATGGCAGACAACAGCCAATGAAGACCGCCCTCGTGTCTCAACATGAAACATTTTACTGTGATCTAATTTATGAACTGGGATTTGTGCGTGCAGGTAATTAGCAAACTAAGGCATTGTAATTGGTGGGAAATCTATGCTTGCACACCACCTGGAGTTGCTCACTCCTGTCTGGAATCGTTTGGTGCTGCAGGTTTGTTGGGCTCTGTTGCAGCCGGGATCTTCTTTCATTAGTCCATTGTGATGTTGACAGAACGGCTTAAGGCCTATCAGACACATCATACGTATAACAAGCACATCCTGATTGGAGCTGAAGATATCAGCAGAGTAAAAAAAACACTACATGTATACTGTAAAGCTTCAAAGGGGAACCCAGGCAAATTCCAATGTAAAAGAAAATGGTTGTTACACACTTATTTTGCACACACGTGCTTATCCACCTTTTTGCAGCATACATTTTCCCAAGTCCCAAAACAAATTATCCATAAGAAATCCCAAAAAAGTGAGAAAAGAAGTCCTTTGAAGTCCAATAATATTTTCTTGCACCAATATCCCCCTAGTCCAAGCAAAAGAAAAAAAATCCAATACAAAACAACACAGATTCCGAAACCTTCCAGAAAGATCATATCACGCCGTTTCAGCTGATCATCACAGCTGGCCATTTGCCAATGATCCAAGAGCCAAAGAACATGTTGATATACGCCAACATGTCAATAAAGTTATAAGCATTTTGATTGGCAGATGTGATCTTGCTTTGTTGTTCCCAGAGTGACTGAGCATGGGAATGCTGCCTATCTAACAAACAGGTCCATGAACAGCTAGCAAAACAATACATAGCAATTAAAATGCTTTTTGGCCTGAGTCCTCCTTCAACAAGAGTCTGCCAGTCATCCGTTGTAATTGGCATGTGTTGTTACCTGTGTTGGTTCTGGCAAAGGCATGCAATTGCAGGTGCGTCTGCCACTTCGTTTGTTTATTTGTACCCCTTGAACAAATTACCCACAGAGCAACAGGTATTCAGCCTTGGTAAGTAGTTAAATTAGACGCTCAATGAAGCATGGAACAACAGAGACATTCAGTTTAATAGAGGCAGCTGTGCTAAATTAATTCAAGGGGCAACAAAAGCACAACTCAAACATACAAAGAACAAGTAGTACATTTCCATCACAAATAATTAATGGTGAATTAAGTGGAATTTCAAATAAGAACATTAAAATATTTAATGAAGTGAGCACACCATTCAGCCTATTTTGGGCTGCTGTTTACAATCAGTCTACAGCAGCAGTGTCAGGACCGAGCCAAAGTGTCTGCTGGGGTTTGGCACATAAGGATTCATGTCACTGACTTGGTACAGTGTCCTTGCACCTCATGGCTGAATATTGGTCTGATTATGCCCCCCCCGGACTTGAGTCTAACCCGGTCCAAAGAGTTTTCAGCCGGAATGTCTAAGGAGTGTCATGGAAGGAAAATGGTCCAAAGTCCACGTCCATATCCATGCTTCATATCCAAGCACTACCACTGCATTCATTGTAATACACCACCCAGCATGCTTTGCTTCTCCGGAGGTCCTCCCATCTAATCAATATCTCATTTCCCATGGTTCCCCTCCACTGAATCCATGCTCGTGTGCAGCTCTTTGCTCTGCTCCCCTTGGCATTAGCCTGCATCTTATATTTTTCTTTCACTTGCTCTCGCTCTTCCCCCCTCTCTGTGTCTCTCTCTGTCTTGTTCACTTCAACAGGTCTCATTGATGTGACTTACATTGCCATAGTGTATGCTGACAGAGCAAGCAATAACCGATAGCTCATAACAAATTGAGCAACAAATAACAGAATAAGCAATAAATAAATAAATAAATAAATAAATAAATAAATAAATATAATTGTATACCTTTCTCTCCCTCGTCATATATTTTGCCTTGGCTGTCTCTCTCGTTCCATCATCTCAGCTGCTCTAACCCAGCTCCTCTCATTTGCTTTCTCTCCCTCCCTGTGTGTGTGTGACTGTGTGTGTGTGAGTGAGTGTGTGTGTGTGTGTGTGTGTGTGTGTGTGTGTGTGTGTGTGTGTGTGTGTGTGTGTGTGTGTGTGTGTGTGTGTGAGTGTGTGTGTGGGAGGAACGCTGCCGCACTAAAGCCAGTGCCCCTCATGGCTCCTTCTTCTCTCCTGCTCTGTGGCTCCTCCTCCGGCAATGGCAGCCAGTGTAGCTCCTTCCAGCCTCACTCTCTCAGCGCCTTCCTGCGCAGGCGGGGTGGAGGTATCGGGCGGCACGCACATGGGGGAAATTTTGAAGGGTGAGGCGAGGTTAAGGTTAACTTTGTGATCACTTGCTTTAACAGAGCAATTAAAAGCTGAGCAACACCAAACCCAAATACAACCTGCAGCCCACCAGGCAGGGTCTCCCCCTGGCCTTGATCACTGGGGGAAAGAGGGTGATGGAGGCATAGGCCTGTGGTGTCAGACAGTAGTCACAAAGGAGGAGGACATTGGAAAAAGGAATAATATGGCCAAAATGCACCCACTTCTGTCAGTTTTTGGATCATTGTGTAACACCATTTCCAAACCGCAGTATGTGATAATACAGCTAAAAATGTCAGAATGAGTCACATGGGTCTTTCGATTAGCTGTCAATCAAAAGAAAACCACAAGTGCAATATACAGAGAGAGGGTGATACTGGGGGTGGTGTGTGCAATCGAAGGGGAACTTTTTGAAGACCAGTTACTCATTGCTGGTATTTCTGATGTTGTGTCTGTCACTGTGGAATTTCTTGCCCTCCCGATGCATGCTGGGATGCCCATCTCTCAGGCTCATTGGTTCTCTCTGTGTGTCCTTCTCTCTGAGCAGATCTGAGGAACCAACCCTTCAGACGGACAGATGTCGGCCCTCGCAATGCCAAACGACCCAATGGTCAGCAAGCCCCATCCAACATCTCACAGTGAATGTGCTGGAGGGTCATGTGCACACACACACACACACACACACAAACACACACACACAAACAGCTTTGTCTCCCTCTACATAAAGATGTAAATACTATTTTTATGATTATATCAGGTAATGAGCTGTTAGATCATTTCATTGTAAATTCAAATGATCCATTGGAATTTCACAAGGGCACAAACCCTCACACAAACTCCACTTACACAGATGTGTAAGCGTACACACACAGGCACACACACATACATACTCACACATGGACACAAAGACACATTCACTTAGTCAGTCAGTCAGTCAGTCAGTCAGTCAGTCACTCACTCACTCAGTCAGTCACTCAGTCACTCAGTCAGTCAGTCAGTCAGTCAGTCAGTCAGTCAGTCACTCACTCAGTCACTCACTCACTCAGTCACTCAGTCACTCAGTCAGTCAGTCAGTCAGTCAGTCAGTCAGTCAGTCAGTCACATACACACGCACACACAGCTGGGCACAGAGTCTGCCCTGCAGCTCTCTCATGGAAGGATGGCATGCCTTACACAGCTCAGTCTGGCAGAATTAGTAAAGCGGTACCTGCCAGGAAACCCAGGAGTGATCCCCCCCAAGTGACAGCTTTACCTTTATACATCAGCAGATAATTACAACGGCAAGATTTATGGCACTTCATCATTTAAAACCCTTTTGGCGAATACTGTAATTACACATGCACACACACACACACACACACACACACACACACACACACACACACACACACACACACACACACACACACACACACACACACACACACACACACACACACACACCTTATCTGTGCTTTTTCAAAATCCCATTTAGTTATTTGAGACAGAGAATACTTAAGCTCCTCAAAGTGGACTGCCTACCTGAGCATGTGTGTGTGCTCAGGTAGGCAGGCACCTACATTTTTAAAGGGACTCATTAATTGCCCCCCAAGCTTATTTAGTCAACGGAGAGGCTGAAACAGACTAGAAAACTGAAATATTGTGGAAGGGAAATTTAAACAGTTCTGTTTATGTTAATTATTGGTTATACATTATGGCTTAGTCTGTACATGGCCCTTAACCAGCTAGATTTGGATTGAAATAATAACAGTGTCTTGTAATGTTGTCACTCTTAATTCGCCTGTAAGAAATAGGTACTTAGACCTCATGAAGATCCGCAGTGGAATTAAGATCATGTTTAGATTTTTTAATGTATCATATAATAATTTTATACACAACTGAGACTGTAACAATTGAGCTACATGTATTTTCAAAACCTTTGTTCATTCTTATTCAAAAACAAATAAATAATTTTATACTGCTGTGGAATTTTATATTTGTGGATATTGTTTACAAAGACATGTAATGACACAGTAAAGTTAAAGTGCCATTTTCTTCCCTTTTGGAAGGTGTCAAAACATAGACACATTACAGTAATGTTTCTTTCTATCGAAAAGGAAGCTGGAACTACATTTCACCCGTCTCTTATTTAGATTGTAAATAGGACTGTGCCATATCTCGTCACTAGAGGGCGACATAAGGCCAAGGTTCATGTTAACTGCTTGTTTCTTGATCCACAGCCAATTATAACTGAATTCACCTGTTATACTCGTCTATCGCAATATGCCTTCTCATATTTTTTTTTTTGGTGAGCCTGTTTTATTAAAATTGACTTGTCATTGATATATCAGTGTTTGTCTTCCTCTAAGGATATCCGCTTACTTGATACTCCTCTCAAGTATCTGCAATGAATATCAGAGCTTTGATAAAAATTGGTGTGGACACCATTTTCAATGGAAAACAAATGAATTATGTCATATCTCATTATGTGTATACTGTGCCAAAAAGGAATTTGTGTCTTTTGTCTTCAATTTAAAATCTGTAATTGCTGTGTATTGTGACGCCTGCCGCTTTATTCAATAAAATGCAAATTGAACATAGTGGGCTCATGTGAAAAGGCAAACCCAATAGTGGTGGCTGGACCAAATGTGTACTCAAAGCTAGTGCAACACCGCTCCAGATCACTGGAAGAGTCTCTAATGAGATTTACCATTTGGTTGTGAGTTAGTTATGGCAAGAGCATTACATATTGAATTTTTTTTCTTTTTGGAAACATTTGACATTATCATCCAGGTTAACCTATCAAAGTCCATCTTTTAGTATGTGCTGTGGGCCTCCACCCACACCTCCTCTGGGTCTGACTTTTTAAATACTTCATTCTGTATTAATTATATGCTCTCTGTAAAATATAATTTCAGACATACCATACAGTAATGAGATCTTTTAATCAGTGAAAAACCAACAGGGTTAGAAGCATTTACCCGCTGAAAGATGAGTACTCCACTAAATTAAAGAGTACTTGTGAATGCTCTTTGTGTGCTGTAGCGAGGATACTGCCCAAGCGTATTTTTATCACCAGCACTCAGATGATTCTTTCCTGATTTTCAGAACCACCAATCCCCTGTCTTACGCTGATGCCTTTTGAGTTATCATTAATTATGATTATGGTGTGAGTGGTGTGAAACTGTGCTGCTTGGATAGAGCGCAATGGGGCCGGACAACACCTTAATAAGGGCGGCCCTCGGTTTGACTGCAACTAACTGAGCTGCCGTGTGAAGGAAAGTGGTTTGTGCCACCTGATGTTGTTTGAATGCTGTAACTTTAAGATGCCTCTCGTTTGGAATATAACAGCATATATGTAAGAGACATGGGGTGACTTCTAAAAAAGAAATTCTAGAACAAGTTCATTTTTCTTTTTACTCCAGTACTTCCTGCCAAGGAAGAGTAGATATTTTTTTTGGCTCCCCATTTTAAAAAAAAAAAAAAAAAAATCCACAATGACAAGGGGTACATGGAATGTGCAGAGATACTTATTTCTGATTGGAGGAGGAGTTTCCATGTCAGCAGATAAACCCAAAAAAAAAAACAAAACAAAACTGAGTCTTTCAGGAACCACAAACAACCGTACAAGAGATCTGCACTTTATTAGTCACACAAACACGGCAAGTATGTACAAAAAAAACGCAGTCTCTGTCTTCAGTTTTCCTCACAAAAAAGCACATTTCTCACAGAATATCATGGCATCCACACCGATTAATTAGGACTTTAGTATTCATAGGTGTATTTTGTATTTTCAGTACTTCATGAATCACACAATCTCTACAAATGGCAGCAGCACTCAGGAAGAAACACTGTTGTTTGTTGGTTTATGATGGCCTCACTCTCAAGCCTCCGTCCATCTCACTGTTACATCTATCGCTCTATCCATTCATATCACAGAGTACACTTAATTCTGACATGCCTGAGCTACAGACAGACAGTAGAATAATAATTTAAAAAATCTTTTCTCTACAGATAGTTGACCTTTTTGAAGAGGTTCCATTTATATTTCTTCTTCTTTCTCTTATTTTATTATTATTATTTTTAAAAAACATAGACAACATTTTCCAACTGCACCGTGCGATTGCTTGAGAATATACATGCAATTTTTCATTTTGTCCTCTTTTCTCGATAAAACAGATCCTTCACATAACGTTTCCCTCTCATAGAATGATTCAATCTATTTACATATAATTTTTTTTTTTTTTGATGCCATGAGCTTGAACATCCTCACATTCATGTAGAAACCTTAAAATGACCAACAGAAACCAGGAAAGTAAAATTGTGAAAATTATGTTTTCTTATAAAATACATTTTCTAAAAAAAAAAGAGAGAGAGAAATGATGCTTAAATTGAAGGTAATGGCCCTAACAGGTAGAGAAATTCCTTGCTTTCTGTGCTATGATAGTAAGGTTTTGGCAGCACAATTAACAAGCAGCAGACGACTGCTGAAGCCGTATTACAGGCAGTTACACCTTCCAGCCAGCAGGGGGCACAAAGTTCAACCTAACCTAACAGAAGTATTGGTCAAAATCTCATACAATCAGGTTATGGGGGCAAGATAAAGGCTGCCATTTGTGCTGTTCTGCCAGCCAAAAAACATTTACAGTATTGAGGGAAATTGGGATACATGAAAAGCACATGGGATGCCAGCTTCTTTTTGAGAGATACAGCAGGAAATTGCTGCAGCAGTGTTTAGAATATAAGGCTGAGTATTGTGCAAATTGTGAATGAACAGTGACCATTTTGCATCACCTTGAAACTAGCTGGCTCATGACAAAGACTGACCAGATTCTACAGCCATCCACAATCTGCAAGAATAAATTCACATGCAAGGAAATACCACGTCACCCTCGTCGAATTTTGAATTATTGCATCTTTGAGGAAATCCTCAATTTCCACTTGCCAGCTACCAAGCTTCCATTTCATCCCCCATCTACATCTAAATGACCGATACATGCCCCTATTGCATATTCCATAGAACTCTGTGCTGATGGCATATGATTTTGGAAGAGATATAAACATCACCACCTGAGTGGGAAATTATTTATAAGTCTGACTCTTTGATCAATGTGTATGATATAGGAACACGGGAGTGAAAAAGCTGGCCTACTTTAAAAAGCTAGGCATCAGTTTGGCAAGCGCCCATGTGGTGAAGGCTTAAATGCTAGCGGTGCTAATACCCCAGCATCTCTCATCAGAGATGAACGCGCTGATAAGCACAACCATTGGAGCGCACGCGCCGAAACTAGCGTCCAGTGTGGAGGGAAGTACATTAAGCATCTCCACCCAGTAACTGGACTCATTGTTTTGAGGATAGAGGGATTTCCTTACCATGTGAGCTGTGCTTGGAGGTCAGAATGTGTCTATCAGCGGAGGTTCGAGGCAAGGAGCTGGCATCCTGGACAAGCATGACTGGACAAACGGGGCATGCGATTCTGGCCGTAGGCCGGAACCACGCCCCCCCCTCTCTGTCAGGTCACGGCTGCAGATTCCGCAGAAGCAGCAGTGACTAAGTCTACACCAACTCAAGAGCGAAAAAGAGCAAGATCCGAGACAGGGAATCATGCCAAAGAATTACTCTGACCGACAGTGATCTGTTACACAGAGACAAAAATGAAATGAATCAAAAACATAGCTGATCAACCGAATTACCTGTAATCAAACATAAACCGTTTAAAAAAGCAAGACAGAGAAAACCTGAACATAAGTTAAATCTTTATATATGTACACATAGATTTTAAACCCAATATAAAAACATCCTGCTTGTGAATAAAATTACCTTCTGATGTGGCATAACTTTTTTCAAGAATTAAAAAAAAAATTATGTACAAAAAGGCTTAATCATATAAAAAACCAAATAGATGTGGATGTAATTTTACAGTATATATTATTCTATGTAACACACTTCTCTTCACAATTTATATTCATTTCATACACAAACATCTGACTAAAGATATATTTATATTTATATATATGTATACTTTATTTACTTTTTTGTGTTTAAATTCTTTGTATGAAATCTCTGTTTAATAGCAGGGGGAGATCAAATATTCCAGCACTTTCTTCCCTTCTGTTAGACAAACTTGCCCCTTGAGAGCCTGTGCGGCTCCCCCTCTTTGTCTCATCAGACCCTTAATTACTCCATTGGATCAAGGCTGAATTAGTGCAGGCAACCATGTACGCAAGGTACTCAGTATTTTTCCCATTAAAAGAGAGAAGCGGAAATTCGTACCCGGGAACTTTGGGAACAGGGTTAGGTCCCGTGGGACCGGAGTACTTAAGAATAAAGTTTTTTTGTGTTCCACCACACTCTCTTACCTAACAGAGTTTTGCTGCCCTGAAATTGCTGTAACGGAAAAAAGTAAAAGGGCGTTGTAGACTCGCGGCTCCTGGGTGTATGAAATTCGGCACGAAATTCCCTACCGCGGCGGAAAAAAGGCTTCAGCGCTCGCAGTTACGACCGCGTGTGCTACGCTGCATAAATAAATGAATTTCTTTCGCTGGGCTGAACGGTTGGACCCAGAGCGCAGTTAAAGTACGGCCGGCACAATTTGAACTCTCCGCTCTGAAAGCTTCGGTAGTGCACAGTGACGCAGGGGGAACTAAGTTACACTCATGGCAGTTCGACAGCTGCGTTTTTTTGGCCTGAGAACATTATTGTTCCTCCTCCCATCCAAAGCAGTAGGATCTTCAATCTTGTCTGAGAGGAGCCAGAGTGGGTGCAGGTGTTTTCTGAGGCGGATGTTATGTTTCTGTTCTGGATCAAAAGCCTGCGCTGGCGCCATTCTCAAGTAAATCTGGGAACCCTGGGTCATAAGAGTTTCAATGATTTTTGCAAAAATGTCCTCTAAAAACACTGACTACCATGCCCCCTGCATTTCTACACCCCGTCCCCCTCCAAAACAAATACACCCCCTACAAGCCAGTCCTCTTTCCACACGGATACCTACACTGCGGACTGGACTAGGCTCTAACTCTTCCTGGGTGGGGACGCACTACTGTGCAGTGACTAAATTCCTATAATGCTCCTTGCTCCAATACCGATCGATATTTAAGCTCCCAACATTAGCTTACCAACATAAAAGTGCAGCACAATGGCTGTGCTGCACCTTACAGAAATAAAGGGAAAGGACACTGTGTAGCCCAAGACAACACAAAATGCCATAAAACAAGGAGTCACAAAACTGAACTTTTGCAAGACAACCATAAACTGTCACTCATTCTCAAGTGAAATTTACAAAACAAACAGTGAATTTGGAAATATTGCATATCCCTAGTCAAAAATTGGTGAATAAGTAAAAAAACTCAATTCCTGTCATTAAACAATGGCTAAAAAAAGTCATCCCTATATCTGAACTACTCTTTATATCCACCCAGAATCTTGTAAGCTAATGTGCTAGTGGAAATGCACCACGTGAGTAAAACAGAGAGGAGTGGAACAGAGATGTCCATGAGCGTTTATACAGCGATAACCCCTATCCCTTGTCATTGTCTCTTGCATTTGCCATTGTGCTTTGCTACATGCCACGTCGAATCAACACTGCAAGCTTGTTCCGTGCAAAACCGAAAGTTCACCGAATGTGTGACTAGCAGACCCAATCTGCTCAGACACAGAAAGACAGTTGTACTGGTGATACGACAAGACTGGCGGAAGACGCTACATTGCAAATGTTTCCCCATCTTGTGTTAACACCAGGTTAACACTGAAAGCTAGAGTACTGGAGAATGAGGTATTGTAACACCAAAAAAACAGGTGAAGCTAGCATTAGCTGTACATCACTGAGGTGTTTAAACCATTCCAAAGGTCTTGATGATTTGTTCAAGTCAGGGGGAAATTGGTAGGGCATGATAGCTCCATCCATTTTTAGTGCAACGAAACAAACACATTCTCTCATGACAACCACAAGCTAGCATGCAGAAGCAAGAAGACTGTGAAGATTTTATGTGTCCGTCTGCTGAAGAATGATGCTTCTGCAGGGCTAGCTTTAAGTGCTAACCTGGTGTGAATGGAGAGGAGGGACAGATTTACCCCAGCCAATAAGACCACTCGTCTGGGCTATAGTGAGACCTTAGTGAGCTATTGAAGACAGTTATGTCATGCCAAGTGTCTGATTCTTAGATATATTCTTCGACATTTCCTGGCCTTTTTTTTCCTCTGATGGAGTGAGCTGAGGACAGAATTGGTGGCGGGGTTGGAAGGGAGCATGGCGGGGGGGGAGGCGGTACAGAGGCAAAGACATTTAGCACAGTACAGATCTCCCACTGCCACCCCACGCGGAATTTAAATTTACCATCTCACAAAAACAAAAACCCTCCAGTCGCCCAATTGTCTAAAAAAAAAAAAAAAAAAAGAAAAACAAAGGAAAGAAAACGCAACCGTTTAGGAGCTGTCATTTCACTCCTACCCACAATGCCCTGTTCCAGCACAAACCACGCGCTTTGGTAGTGGCTGCTTCCCAAACGCCCCCCACCAATCTGATGCAACACCCAGACGTCTTCCCAGCCCAGTCACGCCTCTCGCAGAGCTCTGAAAAGGGTGCTGGAGTACCTCTCCTCTCCTGTAGAGGCCAATTACAGCACAGCTGAAATGGGGAATGAACTGATATGCTATTCTTTCAAAAAAAAATAAAAATTGCATCTTTGCCCGACAGCTTTAGCTGTTGATTCACACCATGCAGAACATCCTTCCTTTTTGTACATGTATTTACGGATGTTCATGGTTTAGAGTGGTATTATTATCATTATTATTTTCATTATTATTATTATAATTATTGTTATTATTATTATGTGCTAAGCAGACACTCTTATTAGGAGCAAATTACGTAACGTTTTTTTGGTCTTTTTGACACATTTATCCATTAATGTGCTGGATATTGAGCAGAGTGATTGGGAAGGATAAGAGGCTCAGAGTGCGCGCTCCTGTTCCTTCCGCTTTAGGCCATTAGGCCTGAATTCATCAACATTTACTGTTTAACATTGACTAATGAATAAATGAAAGTGATGTACTGTACCACCCAATGAACAGCAAACACATTGCTGGCGAGTTTCTTTTTAGGTAAACTTGTGTTTAACTGAGATTCAAAGTGAACTATAGATACTCAATAAATTCCGGCCCACTCACTTCTCAGACTTTTTGGAAGAAAATGAGAGCAAGTTAACTATTCTATGACACACGCCGTACATACAGATTATCCGTGACAAAACAAGTGAGTGTGAGGAGGTTTATGATTAAAACAATTAATTTGCAAGCATTTGTTTCTCATGAAAAATTAGCCGGTTTGCCCAACAAAAGCCAGAGCTGTCAGAGATACAGCAGAGGAGTCAGCTTGGAATGATTGACGCGCTTCCTCTCCTATCAGCGCTGTGATACCTGTGCTTAGGTCGGGGGGGGGGGTCAGCGACCGTCACCCTCCTCAACACCCACTGACTCAGACCCCATGTGACCACTGGACAAAAATGTCCAATATATACAAATTTGTTTCCATTTATATTCCTGGATTGGGAATGTCTTAGTCATTGGATGACCTGTGAGCGTTTTGGGGCTCCGGCACCCCTTTAACCTCAGAGGGGGTCATCTGGTGGGGCATTTTGTTGGCAAAGGCAACGAGTCTCTCTAGAAAAAAGAACCTCTGGCTCTGGACCCAGAAATGATCCTTGCAGCTTTAGTTCAGTGAATTGCCTGCACAAACACCTTGATACAACAGTAAATCCTAGCAACACCTTGTTGTACAACACAAAGACAAACTCATTTTGGAGGACCTCCTACTCCTCCCATATTTACTGCAGTTCTGTCCCGGCCTTTGGACTTTAGGAATATACCTGTAGAACTATAGAGATACCTGTACAGAAAAAAGAACATTTCTGCATGTTCTATAGGGCTATTTTTCTGTACATGCTACAGAAATATAGGGGTATTCAGGTTTGGACAATTTTAGCATACCTCTAATCCATAGGTGCAAATTAGTTTGGCTATAGTATATGTGTGCTTCAGGGTTTGTTTGTGCAAACTACATTGGTATTTCCTCTGTATGTGCTATAGGGGCATTTACTTTTAAATCATAGGGGTATATGTCTGATCTATAGGGGTGTTCTTGTTTGGGCTATATAACTCCTGTGTGTGCTTTAAGGGTTTTCTGTGTCAACTATAACATGTGCTGTAGGTCTATAGGAGTATACCTATATGGTCTATAGGGCATCCCTGTATGTATCATATGGGGGAATTACTGTACAAACAGGGTATTTGTGTATGTGCTCAGGGAGTGTTTATGTATATGATATAGGGGTGTTTTTGTGTGCTTTTACGTGTTTTCAGCGTGGCGAAGCGCCTGTGTCTTTACTGAGAGCCTTCTGGGGACACAGGCTTGGGAAGGCTCTTTCCGTCGCTGCCGATGTGCTCCTTCAGGCTGTTGAGGTTGGAGAACTGGAGGCTGCGGGCCGCTGGTTTGAGACCCAGCGAGGAGAGCGTGAGCGAAGCCAGCGGGGAGGGTGACGAGGGCGAAGGGGTGGAGGAGGAGGCGGAGGAAGAGGAGGTGGCTGTAGAGGGCCGTCCGTTGGGCAGAGGGCCGGTGGAAGAGGCGGAGGAGGTGGTGGAGGAAGAGGAGGAGGACGAAGAGGAGGCGCGCTGCTCGCGCAGGAGCCGGTGGTGGCGTAGCGTGGAGGAGAGCAGCAGGGCTTCGGCGCTGAGGCTGGAGGCCGACAGGCTGGCCAGAAGGGCTTTGGAGGCCGACAGCGAGGACAGCGCCCCCTCCTGGGGGTACCTCTTCAGGCCCGACGCGAAGACCATGCTGGAGGAAGAGGAGGAGGAGGAGGAGGAGGAGGAGGGGAGGGCCGAGGAGGGCAGCCGCCCAGAGAAGCTGACAGTCCGAGTGCTGGAGAGGAGGGGCTCCGAATTGCCGCCGTTATTCCCGCCACAGCCACTAAGGGCCTACAGGCACAGTCCCCGGGGGAGGAGAGGAGGGGAGAGGAGAGGAAGAAAAGAAGCATAAAGGCGAAAAGGAGGAAGAAGAACAGGGGGGAAGACGGGGTAGGTTTTCAGAGAAGAGAAGAGCAGAAACAGAGAAAGAGAGCACAGTCTTACAGTCAGGGGACGCTGTGGGCCCGGGGTGAAGGATGAGGGGCAGCCAGAGCAGGGGCCGATTCTCTTCCCAGCTCCGGCAGCGAGTGGTACGGGCATGTGGACGCTGGGGGGTAAGTCAAGGCTGGGGGTGTGGGAATGGGGGTGAGTCAGGGAAGGCCGGACCCCAGGGCAGGTGGAGTGAAGGGAGGAGACAGCTCTGCAGTCTGGGTGATGCTCGGAAGAGGTGAGGGACGGACGGACCATTCACGTTCACTGCTGTGGAACACGGGGTCACAAACGTGGGAGAGGGGGATCATGGGAGCGCGCCGCACGTTTCAGGTTGCCGCGGCGATGCCAGGAGGTGTCGCAGAGAGTGGAGTGTCGTGCAGAGTGGAGACACAGGCAGACGAGTGAGTGAAGGGGGTGGGGGGTGAGGACAATAGGAGGGAATGAAACAGAATGACAAAATAAACAACAAAAAGAACAAACACAGGTACACATTATTCAGGTTAGAGTCCACAAATCCACATGCATGATGCAAGACACAAGTTTCTTACAAACAATTTTTTTTTAACAAGGACTGAAAAAAAAACAGTAGCGTTTTTTTTAAAATACATGATCATGACAACCGAGACTCTGAAAACAACAGCACCGCATCAATGAAAGCGGTATTGTTGACAATCCCCTTTGCATTTTTTAAACAGACGTCAGCAATGTGATCGTTCACGGCTTTTCCCTTTAATCAGAAAATACTGATTTTGAGAGCCTATGGGCAAAACCCAGAGCTGAGCTACATGCGACTTAAGTGCATTTTCTGTGTTAGTCCATCATTATTGCAGTGACAGATGGGTAAGCCGCACTTCAATGGAGTGTAACTCGTCTGCATTCTGCCCTATGTGTCTCAGTGGCCGATGGATACATGGCTTTATTGCTGAGCATTCTCTCCAGTCAGCAGCTCTATGAGATCACAGAAGTCATTGAAGTGCGTGCCTATGGTATATCCGAGGCCCCTGGAGAACACAGCAAGTTTTTTTTTTGTTTTTTTAAATCAGTATTTTTTAGTGATTAATCAGAAAATAATGAGGAACGATCGCATGCTGGAGAGGTCCCGCTGTTAAAATGCAGACAGTTGAAATGAGCAGCGTCACATGTTCCTCTCTGCCACCGGGGGCACCAGAGGACAACCTTGCGGCTGACACACAGCAGGGGTTAGGGCAGGAAAAAAAAAAGTTTGGAGTTTACCCATAATGCAGTGCACTAACACAGCACAGCTAACTAAGCACAGACCCGGTGCTGGATGAGTGTTACCATGGCACCCACGTGGAGGCACATAGGGGTGTTATTGCAGCTCAGGCGATCGATGCCTCAGGTATGCAACGAGAGGGGCAATCTTATGCTATAGGCGTCAAACTCCGTGCCGAGGAGAACGACGCACAAGCCGGGCTCACTCCATCCTCTGCTCCTGATTACCTAATTAGCTCCATTATTTGCTAAATTAGTCCTGTTAGTTTTGCACATAATGAGCATAAAGTGATATGAGTAATTCGTGCCATCTAAATAACAGCTGTTCATGTTCTGTGCTTAAACACAAACACAGTTGCATACAGCTGAATGAGTAATTGGACCAATTAAGGCAGTATTGGCTGGTCTGAGATTTTAAGGCCAGAACAGAAATGGCGCTCTGTGCTTCCATGAGTCTGTCAGAAGCAAATTTCCCAAATGGGCCACTCTTTAGAGTAAGTAGCCCTAACTCCTATAAGGACACTGTAACTAAAGAGGCAGGTATGCTTTACCTACTGCAATATATACAAACTGGTTCATGCTGCTCACAAAAACTGCATTTAAGTATTTTTATGATGACCTTTCAATGTGCAAAATGGTGGGGAAAAAGGAGAGTGAACTAGCCAGCAAGATGTTATGACTGTAGAATAAAACAGCACTTGAAATACAGCTTCACACAGGATTTGTGTCTGTACTTACAATGTAACAATGCATACATAGACAGCAGTTATACTGTACATAGTAATTACATTGTAATACACAGGTAATAGACAGCCGGTTACTTTAGCCTCCATGCTTGGTTCATTATCTCTGAATGGGCCTGTCACACATTCTGATAAATATTACTGTATTCTACAAGTAAGCAACACAGTGGTTTTAAGTCACATTTTGACAGTGGACTCTTTTGGTATAATGGTAAAAAAGGGTTTGGTATATTATTGCAGATGTCTCAGTCAGATAACTGACCATTGTATCTGTGTGAATTTGACACCTCTTAGTCTTTAAATAAACACAGCACTAATTAATCAAGGTAATGTTGTATTGCACCTTGGGTTTGGGCCTATTAAAGCCCTTTGTCAACAATTTGCACATCTCTGTTAAGTCATGGAAAGTGGGTGTTTTTTCACCTTTTACTCATGGAACTATTTCGTACATTAGCCTCTCATTCAAGAGGGCCTCTACGAGGGACCATCTTGGTTGTAAGTTGGCTCTGAAACAACCCTATAGACAAGGCAGTTAGATGGCACACTAGGTACAGTGTGTGTGTGTATATGTGTGTACGTGTGTATGTGTGCATGTGTGTGTGCGTGTGTGTGCGTGTGTGTGTGTGTATGTGTGCGTTTATGTGTGTGTGTATGTATGTGTGTGTTTATGTGTATGTATGTGTGTGTGTGTGTGTGCGTGCGTGTGTGTGTATGTGTGCATGTGCGTGCATGTGTGTGTGTGTGTGTGTGTGTATGTGTGTGTGTGTGTGCATGCATGTGTGTGTGTGTTTATGTCTATGTGTGAGCGTGAGTGCATGTGTGTTGTATGTTGGGAGAGGGTACTGTAGATGTGGGCATCTCTTAGCGCTCCACTCCGGGCCTAAAGCCTGGGCCTCGACAACTTCACCTGCCCACTGCAGGCAACCTACACAGGGGGGCCATATGTGGTGCAGAGGCTTGAGACACATGGACGAGTGTCATGTTTTACACAGGCACACCCAATACTCTCACACACAAAGCATATATATATATATACTCGTTAGTGTGTCAGTGTGTTCTGGGGACCAAGTTTATATAATGACATTTATGATGAATTTAGATGAATTCTCCGTCTATGCTGCACTCAACTCATTAAATCCTGTGCACCGCGCCGTGCTGTAGATATTTTTAGATAAGGTCGTCTGCTGAATAAATGTGATGTAATGGAACAGAAGCACAGTTACATCCTCGCCCCTCAGGTGTGCCTTGTCAAGACCTTTAGGCTGCACCCTGGAGGAATCACAATCTTGAGGCGCAAACACACAGACTCACACACCAAATTTATTCTTCCAAATATTTTTTTAGGACTGGAAATAAATACTGCAATGCAATTTTCCTGGAACATCTTGTTCAGATTTTGAACTTTGCTTCTATTTTTTTTCTTTTTTTTCCCTGCTGCTGCTGCTTATTGCTCTCATTATTAATTTTCCATCATATCTCATTTATCATATTCATGTATCTGGCTTGAGGAGCCGTGAAGGGTGCAATGCTAAATAAAAGTTCATCGCTTGATCGATATGTCATGTCAGAATTAATGCACCAGATGGTCCAACATTCCTATCTGGTTAATATCCGTACCTCTCAGCCCCTCTCTCTTTTGCATTTTATATCACATTATATACACATACAGTTAGCCAAAAGAAAAACTACTTTAAAAAGGACAGGGCCTTGGCATGGGAAAGAGAATCAGCGATAGAGCTGAGATTGATTGAGGGGCCCTCTGGAGACAACCATGTGAGGAGACGACCACCAACAGCAACAGACCGCAGTCCCTGTTTTAAAAACAGCAGGAAGCTTTGGCAGGGTCACAGCCTCAGTGCTCTCTGTGTGCCTTCACGCCACGCTCAAAGCATGTCAATACAGCCCTTATACAATCAACCGCCTTTATGGAAATGAAAAATACTGAAATAAAAACACATCACCAAGGCCAATATACATAGTACAATACTATATGGGTGAATAACTTTGCGAATATTTTGTTTTTTCTTTTAGTGGGAAATGTATTTATCAAGACATTTTCCAGAGAAGGTCCACTCATATTTATGGTGTATTGCAATATATTCCATTTCCAGAAGGGCATGCTTGATGTTTAAGGTAATGATTTTTGTTAGGGTAAGTGCTGATTCGTGTTAGTAGGGTCATTTGGTACAATTCACACAGACAAAGTGCAGATACACACATGTTTGGACTGAGGATGTGTCTTCACCTAATGGGAGAAGGTGGTAGAGGTTTGGAGGTGCACACAGGGGGTTGTGCCACACAATATTTGGAATTCGGGGTTACCCCAAACATCTCTAGGTGAGTGTTCTGCACCAGGCCCTCTCTAACTTCCCAAAAACCATTCCCAGAGAATGAGGGAAGTCGGCAGATAGATTCCTATCTGGTTGTGAGATGGCTTATCCCCAAATTGTCTCACAAAATTTTACATTCCAAACAACTACTACCAAAGTCACAGAAAAAAAAAATTCTGGGCAAGGACGAATCAAGAGTCACCCAAGAAACAGGACAAATGTACGTGTTAGGAATATTTACCATAATTTTGCGGGAGGCACACATTATTAACTAGGTTTTGGAAAAGACAAGCTCAAGTTTTGTAAACAAACCCCAAAACTTGTCAAATGCATCTGCAGTGCCTCCATTTAAGCAGACAGCCTACCATTTGGGCTGTCATTAATCTAGCTTTTTAACTATTTTCCATTAAGTGATTATAACGTGATATATCACATCACTGATGTTTAAATAGTCTAATATTGCACAGTATGTAGCAACAGTCTGATTAATCCGACAGTCATATTGTTGATGCTCACAGTGTGATTATGTGAGATTGCTGCCGCTGCCAAGTTTCTGTTTACATTACTGATATTTAAAATCCAACTGACATAGTCGCATTTATGAAACAGAAACATTGGTATGTTTTATTAAACACAAATTACATACCATGATGGTGTAAAGCTAGAAATCCTGCTGCAGCTTAAATAAATATGGACACCCTAACAGCCCTATTATGTTACTATGACAACTGAAAACCACAACAGAAATGTATTCTGCCAAGACTTCTTAATGTTATCCTCGATCATTTATTTTCAGCAATACTTATGCGGTATATATTTCCTGACGCATATATGCATATTAGATAAGTTTTAGATCATTTTTGAATGAGTAATTGTTAAAAAAATATTAATTAATGAACAAACTAGTGATGTGTGTCATCAGTCATTGTAATCTCTCCCTGTAGTGCCAGCCAGCCTGTGGTTGGCAGTCTCTTGGGCACTCTGTCTGTCAACAGGACGATATTCCACAGCACCCATTTCTTGCTCCAAGAGCTTAATTCTATGCGATGTGCTCTGGTTGCCGTGGGCACTAATGACCCTATCTGACAGCCAGCCAGATTTCTGTGACATCGTGGCTTTGGGGCCTCTCGATAAGGCCTGTCCTTCAGGACAACAATGGCCTCTATTATCAGCCACTTCCACGCTGGCCTATTAAGGCAAAATCATTAAAGCGACCCCGACGCTAGCACAACCGCTACCCCTGTGCTGTGGTGGGCGACAGGGGATTAGATCTCCTGGCAGCCGTTATATTCAATATCTGTGGTTAGTAATAGCTTTCATTCATCATCTGATGAGATTTTTTTTAAAAAAAGGAGGGAATGAAAAAAACATCTTGGAAATGAAAGCAGAATATAAATCAAGGTCAGTTTATGGAGAAATGACAAGATGGCGGTGTCTTTGTGAGCTGAGGAGAGAGCAAAACAAGGGAAGGTCTGGATTTTGGCTATGGTGGAGTAAGGGTGGTGCTACTGGCATGATTGACAGGTGCCTGGTCAAATCAGGGGCAAAGTTGGCAGCAAGTAGCCAATCTATGGCATCTGTTTTCCTCCCTCAGAGATGAAGCATCTGTGTTGCTGTCCTTGTCTCTATAGCACCCAAAGATACTACCGTGATGGTACAATTAGGGGAAGTGACTATGTGTAGGCAAGCTATGTCCAGGGTCTTAACACCACAGGAGTTGGGTCTATTTCTTCACCCAGTCAACAAGAGTCCTCACTCCTCACTTTCTCCTCCTTCTAACGTGTCCACTTCTGTCCCTGATATGTTATAGCCCACACGAAACCTTACCGCAAAGTTAATGATAATTCTGGTCAGCCTCCTATTAGGTTATTATTATTATATTCCCCTTTCCATCTCAGGTGATGCTTAAGATAAAGATTTCCTCATACAAGTCACAAACCACTGGGAAAAACGAGGGAATCATTTTTTTTGTGCTGCAAACACTTCCCTAAAGTTTTCAAGAGAAAGTTGTGAGGAGCGAATGCTGCTTGCTGGGGCAGCGGTTTGATGGGTCTGCTACAGAGTGCTGTAAAGCTGCTCGCCGAGCCCAGAGAGGCTGCTGTCTCCCCGCATTAGGAGACATGTTTCCACCCTAGCTCATCCCTTTATTCCACTCTGTTAGCTCAGCAAAGACCCCTGCTTCCTCTCCAGCTCCTCAGAAACGCAACCAGCTGAAACTATAGCGGTTACTAGCCTTCCCTGCCATCCTGCTGGCTCCAATTACACTGTAATGTATGTCCAGGGATGTAAATTAGCCCTCTTCGTTATTGTGTGAGATGAGGGCCCTTAATTTGAATATGACACAGACAATCATGTCTCCCCTATGGCTCGGAAATAATATTTTTTTTCCCTTCTAATTCTGTACAGTATCATGATAATATGGTGTTTTATAACCTTTAAAGAAGGGGGAATGTGCAAGCGAAATATTCATTTATTCATTTAAATTAATAGGTAAAGCTTTGTATGCCACACACACATATCGGTGTATATTATATAACTTTTCCCTGGCTGTTTCCCTGCTGATGAGCTGGTATTGGATCTGTTGATTGCTGTTGTCTCCCTTGTCCTTTAAATTTCCTCTAACAGAAGCTCTAGACTAAATTGAAGCAGGAGGATACGATGGCATTTGAAAGTGTTATTGAATCTGAAGATACATATCTATCTTATCATAGTACATTCAGCAATGGATACTCCTATTACAAATTGCTATTTAAGTATTCAATTTAAGCCAAAACAAACAACTACCAGCAGCAAGCACTGTTATATGGCTGTCTCAAAACTTTAGGTTAGGATTCAATCAAATTAATTTACTCTCTGTATGGATCGGCATATACATTTCAATGAAACTGAAATCTCTTCAAAGACATATGATATTTCAAAATGAAAAGAACACATTCCAAAGGACATGCTGTGCTGAATATAATAAAATTGAACAAACAAAGAAAATTATGATATAAAGTAAGGCTGTTTTTGATTGAAGGTTGTTTTGATTGAGACAATGACTGACTACAGTACAGCCCATTGGTTCAAAAGCAATTTACATACAAAAAAAGGGATTGGACCAGATGAAAGCTATTACAACCAATTGCGGCCCCAGAATACTGCCACAGGGGAAAAAATAAGGAGTAAGGAACACAGCAGGACAGAAGCAGGGGGTCAAGGGTCATCCACATAATAAACAGGAAGTGAAGAGACCTCTTTACCTTGAGCTGTTGCCCCAGTAGACTGGACACCCACAGTGGACAGGGCTGAGTGTTATTCAGAACAACAAGACAGTGAGAGGCAGACAGTGCGTTTGGAGTGGGAGACTAACAGTGCGAGAGCTTGACAGATTGACAGAAGAGCTCTCAAACAGGGCTATCTTACTCTGGTCCCTCAGGACAGTGATGTGTCTGGATTTATGGCTATAACACAAAGGCTAGAGAAGAGAGAATACGAACCACAAACTGCTAACAATGAAATATGTATATATATATATAGACGCAAATACATTTGTGCACCTTGTCTGTTGTTTGTGCACCTGAGTACTTTTTGTTTTTGTACTTTTTATATAATGTTTATTTATAGTGTATGGTTTTCATTCTGTCTTTTTTAAATCTATTGCTGGCTCTGCGCACCTGCAGCGTATTTTAGTTGTCCCAATTGTCTAAGCACAAACGCTCCTCTTGACGTACGGTGAGAGCGCACCGGAAATGTGCGCAGCAGAGATTGCCTGCCCTCGAATGTCAGCGTGAAATGTGCGATATCAGAGCCGGGTTAGCGCTGGGGGTTTTACTGTGTAGCAGCGCTCCCTTCTGCGCCCTTAGCCCACTTAATGGCTCTGTGAGCCGCCCCGTGTCAAAATACATGCTGCTAAAGCACGATCAGGACCTGGAGCATCATGGGTGTTTTCTGGTTTTTTCCTCCCCTCAAACCCCAACATAAATAGTTATCTTAAATAGTTAAATTAATCATTAGGTCTGATGAAAGCTGGTGGACAGCATTCTGACTGGGGACAGATGTCCACCATTGAACATCACTCCTTAGGTTCCTTAATTTATTTTTTAAGAAAGGAGCTGAGTCCTCCTTGTCCCATTGTCCTGTTACAATGTCCCACGATTTCCCAGCCCTTTCCTACCAAAACTGACCCTGTCAACCCCACTGCAGTGACCACCCCCACAGACTCAGCCTGTCCTCACGGACAAGCAGGACACCTTCATTACAGATATGTGCCTCTGGTTTAGGATCTACCTGGAGGCCCCCGGTACCTTTTCCCTGTTTTCCCCTGTCACTTAAGTACCAGAAGTTCCTTCTGAAAACACGGATCTGATGTTATCTATGCCGTAATGTTCAATGAATGAACATGGGGAGTCTCACCACACTGAAAACCAGTGCTTTAGCAGAACACGTCCCCTGAAAGCTTGTTTCATTTCTTCATGTGACGCCAGCCCCTGTTCCCTCCCCGCCGATTTGGACCCAATTTTGTCTCTGAGAAAATGTTTCTTTCCCCTCCGCCTTTCATACCGACAAAAGCTGTCTTTTCCTCGCCTCCCCCCCAGCGTAATCATTCAGAACCGTGGGGGAGCTGTTCCTTTAACAAGCTGCAGGATGAGGCCGCATGTCCTTGAGTCTCAGAGGGGGGCGGTTGGAGGGGGGCTGCTGCACAGAAACCGCAGGATTAATTTTCCCCACAATATGGTACTAGAGGCCTACTCCACCCCCCTGCGGCTTCCCTCCCACCCCCTTCTTCAGTCAGCTCAATGAGACACTGCAACATCTCACCTCACACATACGGGGGGGTGGGCACCAAAGGAGAGGAGCCCCGGTTCCCTATTCTTAAAATCAAACAATCGGAGGCCGAGCTGATTGCATAGGACAGTGATTACACTCAAGATGGTGTCAAAGCCAATGGAGCAGGCTGACATTTTGTGAACAATATGTTCCTCTGGCAATTATACTTCCACGGGGTGGGGTTTTTTTGGGGGTGGAGGGCTCGTCCCACTCTCCCCCCCTCCGCCTCCCATGCTGAGTCACATACTGGGTATGTCAGGGCCTAAGGAAAGCTGTTGCTAAGCTTCCAGGATTTATACAGTGCACCTTCCGGCAGTTTTAAATGGGATGAAGACCAAGAAAAAAAAACAGAAAAGAAAGACGCAGGTCACTGGAAAGGGGGAAAATGAAACGGGGTGGTATTTCTTAGACTGCCCTGGGCCATGTTGCTGTCAGTTTGTGATTTTGGCACCCTTGATGAACGGTACAGTGTGGGCTGAGGCAAAGTGCACTTGTGTTGCCTGCATCTGGGTAAAGTGTGATAACAACACAACCTATTTGATCACTGCACCTGGCTCCAGTATCCGTTCCTAAGATACCGCTTATAATGGGAGTCATTTTTGGTCAGGTTGTCCTGATCTGTCACATTCGTCAACAAACCAGGGGCAGAGAAGCAACTATGGATGATTCAGTCTATTTCAGACCATTTGTGCTCACTTTTGCCACCCAAAGCTGGCTCCTGGTTTGTTTTTATTTGACTTGGCTGCGATGTTAGGTCAGCTTGTGGGTTTTATGGCTCTGAAACTGCTGCCTGTATGTCAGGACAAGCTGTGCTACAGAAACCGAGCCTGTGTGGGTACTAGTTAAAGTTAGAGGCACACAGTTATGAGTGTGTGTGTGTGTGTGTGTGTGTGAGAGGGAGTAAGGGGGAAGTAGTTTGAGTAGATGGAAGTGCAGGTTAGCTGGGGAGCTGAAGCAGATACAGCTGAAGCAAATTAGATTGAGACAGAGAGAATTTGGCTTTCATAAACCACTCTCCTCTCGGGTGACCGCCCCGGCCCTCTGCCCACACTGCGGGGCCCGAGCCTCATGCCAGAGGTCACAGGGGTCAGCAGGCAGGAAGAGGCTCACCAGCGGCCAGAGGCGGCCTGCTCGGACCTTCATGTTCCGGGTCACAGGGACCCCAGCTGAGCCCGTCCGAGCAGAAGGACACTCACTGGGGCAATCCAGAAGCGTGACCGCTCACACGGAGGGGATGGAAAACGACTCTTCCTTACGGACAAAAATGTTCCTCGCATTTGTCTTACTTTCATGAGGAACACTCAAGCGTGAAGGCTACCACCGTGCTTCTCACACACCACCTGCAGCCAGCAGAGCTCGGCCCAGCTCAGAGCAGAGTCTCCCCAACCCTGATCCTGGCCAACCACAGGGTCTGCAAGATTAGGTTGCTATTTAGCAATTTAGTTGATCAATTAAACCAGTTTGCTGCAAAGTTAACAACGTTAACAGGATTTTTCAAGTCTATACCAGATACTGATTTTATTATGAAAATCAACATTAAACTGACCCTGCTCTCCCAATAAGTGGTTTCACACTTTATGTAAAATTTAATGGAACGTATCGCCATATATTGTAAATATCAGGAATGTATGACACAAAAAAACCGAAGGACGGCATTCAGAGAAAAGGTGTCCTGAGTTTTGTCGGAACCGGCCGCCGCCATGATGGAGCTCTGCCGCAGAGGGGAAGAGCTCGGTGCCTCTCTGGTCTCTCCGGGCCGCCCCTCCTGTTGTAATGGCGGTCTACGCGCCGGTCACAGCTCGCTGCCTATCTCGGCCCCCGCCACCAATCACCGGCCGTGCTCACCGCGCTGGAAAATTGGCTACAGGTCCCGTTGATTAGGAGGCTCTGATCCACTCTAATTGGTCAGGTTTTGATTAGACTGGTACAAGAGAGGCTGTCAGCCACCCCCCCATTCCAACTCGCTTTGGTTCTCAGCAGAAATAAGGGCCGAGAACTAAAAATTAAATAGCGTAGCAAAAAGAAAGAGAGAGAGACAATGAGAGGAAATGCTCTCACAGGTGCATCACTGGAAAGAAACTAACTTTTGGTTAAAAAAAAAAAAAAGTTCGATATCCCATTCACCGAGAGTCAAAAAAAGGAGTCAAAGGTCTCAGGAAGTGGGATGAGTAATGTTCCAGGCAGGGCCTCGCGCTCGGGTGCAGCGGGGACCAATTCCTCTCTCCTCACCTCTGCGCTCGCTCAAGTGTACCCAATAAATAAAGATTGAGCTGCACCGCCAGGCCAATGAAGCGATGTTAGGGTCGCTTTGGGGGCTGGCAGGGCGCCGCTGTTTTGACAAACAGAGATGTGACCCCCCTCATTGCAAACTTCCACCCTGGATCCCTCCATCCCTTATGATACAACCGTCCTCCCCCACCACGGTCTCTACTACTCCAGACACTTGGGGCTCTGATACAGAGTCTGGAAAATGCACAAAGATTTTTTATGGCATAGGGGACTGGCAAGGCTATTGGTTCCCTCCAGATATGGCTGGCCCAGTCAACTTTGCCAACGGCGACATTTTTTAAGTAAAAACTGCCACTGAATTTTCCAATGCTTCAAAATGGATTGCCGCCTGCTGATGCAGAAATTCTTAGATTAGTCAGAAAAAGACCATCATTATTGTTGGGTGCTGTTATACCATGGAGGAGACAGTCATTTTTAGCATCATGGTTATGAGCCGTACCCACACTGCAAATCTTGGAAAAATTCCACTATTAATGTCTTACAGTTTGGTTCAGCATTTATTATTACTGTATTATAGTTTATTATATCATGTGTAATAAAGATGTTATTGAGTTTTTATTATCTCTTATTGTATCTTATTATATTTGTTTATTGTTTCTTGTTTCGTGCAGCATTGTTGTGACCTTCATAATTGCTATTGTAGCATTATCTGCAAAGCACATTGGGCAGTAAATCTGTGCATGGCAATGGTATAAAAATTAATAAGTCATTACATGCATGTACATGCGCAATCTACCTCTACATGCGAGGTACTGATTACACTCATAAACAATTTACCCCACCACAGAGATCAACAATTCTGTTGAGGCAACTCAAGTGTGGACCACTTGATGTTGCTGTAATAGAGGTGTCCTCCATTGACTCCAGTGACTTGTTCACAAAACCCAATACTGGTATCTGCCCACCAGATCACCCACCCCCCACATTTGACAATGCAATAGCCAACATGGGCAATATGGCTGACCGACTGCAAGGTCAAGCCATTGTACACCCAAAGGGCTGAGGTACATGGTCCCTGGCTCACGCTGAGTCAGGGTGTTTGCTCCACCATTGAGCATCATTATGTTCTCTGGGAGAGGGGTGTGTTGGGGTGCCATTAGGGTCACCAAGGCCCACAATCTGACAATTAAAATGCCTGAAGCTCAGACCATTTTAATAACAATCTTAGTTCACTACATTAGTGCACTGTTTGTCCACTCAGTGATCAGGGTAACCTGGGTGAACTACCCTGAGGCTGACATTTCTGATCCAGCTTAAGGTGATACACAGAATGTGCCCCTGGGGGGCTGAAGGCCTGGAGCCTGGGGCTCTCTGTGTATCGGCTCCCAGGTCAGGAACCCCTGGCACAGGGCCCTGATGGGCAGCCAGAGGGTGGAGGGGTGCAGACAGTGATCTGTGATGCAGCACTCCATGGGACAGGAGTGGCCTGATTTCTGTACAGCTCAAACCAAGGTCAAAGCTGAGACTCCAGCAACGGTAATGGGCAGCACAATTTCGGCTAATGACAGAAATGAAGCATAAATGCAGCTTCACCACTGCTTTTCACATTCTTATGTTCTCACAGGTAATTTGGGGTTTCGCTCTGATTATTATTTCTGTAGAGACCTGCGACACTTCTACCTTCATTATCGCCATGGAGATATAAGAGGCTATTACAGAGAGGTGATCAGTCAGGATCTAATGAAAAAAATGGCCTAAATGATTGGCTGATGAAGCCTGTACTCAACCAACATTTGTTCTTAATTTTAACTTACTACCTGACAAATTAAGTGTTTAAAATGATCACAAAAACATTTTGACAAGTCCTGCAATCACCAATTTGAACTTACTGAAAAACTGAAAAATTAACAAAAAATAGCAAGTCCATCTATTTCACTTTATTTTAAAGTCAAAGTTAAGGAGAACTGTTGATTGAATTCAGGCCCACATGTGCTGTGTGGAGAAAGAGTTTTTCTGTCGAATCAGATGACTGCCGTGTACATGTGAGTGATTCTATTGGCTGGTGCTGCAGGAGAAGGTGGCTGAGGAGTGATGTACCTGCTGCCCCTGGTTTTTGAGGAAGTCGTCACGCAGCTTGCTCGTCTTGCTCTTCTCCGGGCTGCTCTGCTGGAGGTGTTTGAGGCGGGAGGCGGCGGAGGAGTGGAGGGGTTTACCCGACCCCGAGGGGCTGCCGCTGCTCTGCAGGGCGAGAAGGGGGGGGGGGCAGGGGTCAGTCCTAATTCACACCCTGGGTCTGCAAGGAGGGCTCTGCCTGACTCTGGATCTCATATCAACTTCAGCACTGACAGGACAACTCCTGCCAAACTTACTTCCTGGCCTCACTAGGAGAAACGTTCATCAGATGAGAGCGGTTACGAAGCGGGTCAAAGAACTCGTAGGAAACATGACGTTCCCTCAGGACACCTGCATAACACCTGTCATATATGCGAGTAGGTATGTCACAGAATGTGTTACATTATTTTAGGAAGAGGTTTGCTAATGCTTTCACCGGAATGTTCATTCTCAGACTTTGGATCATTGCGCAAGACCATTTTCAGCCAGCATGATATTATATTCACCTGTTAGCGAGTGGTTAATTATGCAATTAATAAAGGATAATGAAGATTTAAATTAAGCCCAATTATCTGTTCAATCTGGTATTTTACCTTAATTTACTTCTGAACTCAATAAATTACATCTGAATATCATTCCTGTATTCCTATATGAAATGTTTACCGTGGCCTTATCTACAAATTTGTGTGTACACCTAATTAGCTAACAGAACCAGGAAAGTTGTTGGAAAGAAAAGCCCTCTGGGGATGGATTTCCTAACTGCTCCTAGTTCCTAATTTCTTTCCTGTCTCTACAGTGTTCTGCACAGGGCATCAGAACTCGGCCACACCCCAAAACGGCTCAGCCTTTAACCACCCACTTGCCCTGTGTGATTTCGCCATGGCCGCCATTATGACTGACATAGCGGTGGCCGAGCGGAGAAACTCCATCCTCCATCACAAACAGCTCTTCTTCATAATCCCTCCCTCGTGTCTCTCCGCATTGCTCAAAAGCCAACAGGTTTTCATACGCATTACCCCCCCCTTCCCTCCCCATTACCCATCAATTCAACCGGTGGTTCATTTTCTTAATCACAATTCAAAACGGAAGCTGCGGAAACAGGAAGGGGGTAGAGGGAAGAACAGGATGGGAATCGGCGGGGGTTGCTGTCGAGGCCTCGCCGCGCATCTTTCATTAGCTTCCTGTTTGACTCAGAGGGTCTGATTTCTCCTCTTGGCGTGGATGCTGTTTGAGGGAGTGGGTGATGTGGAGCGCTGTCACAGAAGGTGCTTTAATGACTCTTATGTCTGTAAGACAAACACAGCGCCTGGGTACCCACAGAAACGCTGGAGGAGATTTAAAAAAAGCCTTAAATTTTATAATATTCTTGGATAGATGAAATTGTCTTGGTTTATAATAAAGCTGATGGAAAGTGGAAAATGTGAAGAGGCTTAATAAAGTCTTCTCTACTTCAAGAAATTGCTTTAGAGAAACCTTGCCTTTGATGATTTTTAAATTTTTTTCCACTTTTTTACTTAGTGCAAAAATGTACATATAACAGGATCCCTGGTGGTTATGCACAGCCCTGAGTTTCAGAGTCCAGAATGTGCAAAAAGAATATAGAGTGGCCTGATCTTAAACATTTTGCTCCATTTTCGGCATTCGTGGCTCAGTGTGTGGCCGTTGGTCCGAAACCAGCCCCGAGTTCTTAAGGGGAGATTTGGAATGCCCAGTTTTTGTTGCTAGCATCATCATCGTCCCCAGACTGGCCTGCAAAAACATGACAGCATTCAGCACCAGCCAGTGCTTGGGCCCAGGAGCACCAGTGTGCTTGGAGGACTGGTGCAGGCAAGCAATAAATCAGAAGAGATGGTCTTGCACGATGGGGTGGGTCTTATTCTGCCAAATTATTCTGCCCCCTCCCCGCCAGATGACCAATCAATTAATTAATTGGTCCAAATGGAAAAAAAATTTGGTGCAACATATTCAGAGAAGAGGGCTCTGAGATCATATCACAAAGCTGTAACTGTGTGCACACATATACAAAAATACGGCTGTATGCACTTTTTCTACTTTACTTTGGTTTTCCATCTTTTTGCCTTTATCCGTATCTCATAGTGCTCTGGCTTGACACCAGGCCAAAGTCAATGAGTCTCCTATTCTCAAGGCACACACCAGGGATTTATAACAAACAATTAAATAGATGAAGAAAAGTAGCTGGTTATTGATTTCAAGGTGGGAGGGCGGGAAATGCAACAGAGAGCACAAAAACAGTCTATCAAGAGGCCTTAGCAGGCCAATGAGAGATCAGCACAAGAGAGGGGAAGCAGCAGAGTTTATTAGCAGGGAGTATTAGGTGTCAAAGAAGCAGCGCTTTTCTGCATTACAGAGTGGGAACAGAGCACCAGAGCAGAACAGAGAAGAGTTGACTGACACCGGTGACACCGTGCGCAATTACTCGGACATTCCAGAGTACAGAATGTGTTGTACGTGTCCAAACGTGATGGGAACATTCATGTAAATCTATGAGAGAGCCAGTTCTCTCCAAGCTCATCACCCCCCTCACCACCACCACCAATTAGATCTTCTGCAATCAATCTGATGCTGTGTGTTAGAGATTGCCAGCCATTGTCCTGACAAACTATTGGGGCCTATCGGTCTGTCTTTTCACCCAAAAATTCATTACCAAGTTAGATTCACAAAACAAGAAGAAGTAAGCGTGTGAATTGCTAAATTAAATTTCAGTCAATTACTTCCTTCATTTATCGAGTGCAGTGTGTAGCGAGAAAAGCCAGCATAGTACCTCATTCTACAGGAAAGTAGGATTGGCCAAACCCTGCTCTTTGTGGATCCATTCTGGGGCATAACTTTAAAAGTAAGGTAATGCAGAATAGATGAATCTCAATTTGGTGTTCATATCTGAATGACTCCTAATTAAGCCCTAATGCAGAGTGGTGAACGGCCCTCTCTTTGACCATGGGCTCGGTAAAGGACCAGAAAGTGGGCAGAGTACTCACAGCTGAGTTACAGGCTCTGTCTGACCATTAGAGGGCAGAACAGTTCAGAGTGAGAATCTCCTGACTGAGGGTGAATGATAGGCTCTTGTATCTGGTCTTTGTCCATTGAATCGTTCCATTAAGTTGCAAAACATAAATCAAAACCGCAGATCTTAAATAGGGCCTAATACCCAGTTCTCCAGGGACCATACCCAAATTCAGAGCTGTGACATAGGACACTGTTCCACATATTTTTCCCAACCGAGGGAAACCCGGCACACTCATCACCAGTTTCCTCAGAAATCCACTGTAAATTAATGGAAAAACACATGGATGTAGGGGGGAAATTTTGAAACTTTTCATCCAAAGTTTGAAATAAAGGGTGCAAAGGGAATACATTGTATGAAATAGTTGAGAAACAGTGCAGAACAGCAGACAGCTGAGGGCAGAGGGACTGGACCCATCTCCATCATTGGGTTGAGACCTAGGGCTCTATTTCAATAGTCCAAAGACATGGCGCAATGATCAAAGGCACAGGTATAAAATATAACAAATATGAATTTTAAAATACACTGTACAAAAAAAAGACGTCCAAACCACACTCACTGCATGGTGTGTTTGTATTGAGTGATTCATGTTGGCGTGAACCAAAAAAAGGAATTCAACAAAAAATTAAATGAACCAGTTCTGAAGGGTGACATTAAAAAGTAAATTACTTATACTGAGCAAGTGAGGACCAATTTCCTTTCCAAATACATTACGAGCCATTATTCAATATAATATGTCTTTTCACTGTGCTGCGCCATGAATTTGCACTGTTCAAATAGAGTTCCCTTTGACTCATCTTGGGTCGGCGTGTCAGGACAGGAGAGGCAGGAGACATGGAGAGCTGCAGAGAGAGGGCCAAGCAGAGACAGATCAGCAGAGCCGGGCGGCCGGTGAGGAGGGCCCTAAGGTGGGAGGGCAGACCTTGGCCGAGGCTGGCGGGATGGTGGAGGGCTTTGGCGGGACGGGGGGTCTGGTCTTGGCAGGAGCAGGTGCGGTGGCTGAGCCTGGGGCATCCCCAGCGATGGGCGCGGAAGGGTCGACTCCAAACTCCAGCAGCGCGTTCTCCAGCTCGCGGATGGTCTCCTCCAGGCTGCCCAGCCTCCTGTAGGTGCTGCTCCGGATGTCCTCGCCCCAGGACTGCCTAGGTGAGCCCGCCTCAGAGACAGCCAGCGTGGTCTGCTTTGGCAGGGACTCATTTTGACTCATCTTGTGGACGTACACACGGTCAGCCGATAAACCTTGCACTTCAGCTGGAAGAGGGATTTCCAGGGTCCTCTGTCCCGTCTTTTTCCCCAGCCTTATCGCCTCCTTCAGCAGCCTCCGGGATACAGCCCTGTGATTGGTCAATGGTTTCCCAATAGAATCTTGATGTGGGGTTGCCAGATCCACAGATCTCGAATCCCCTTCCTCCAAATCCACATCCACCTCCAGCTCCAACAGGGCCTGGAAACGGCTATAGGCCTCCCTGACGCACAGAGGCTCATTAAAGAGAAGTATCAGCGGGGTGTGGCTCAGATCAGGCCCCCAAGGGCCAGGGATCTTTCCAGGTTCGTCCGAGGTTGGGGCTGGGAGGGTCAGAGTCTGCACTGGTACCCCTCTCTCCCTGCTGAGATCCTGGGCTTCCACTCTGGACAGGACCTTCACCTCCCTGTCTGTGAGGAGCAGGGCCAACTCCTCCTGGGGCTCCAGGCCTTCAGGGACTGCCACAGGGAGGGCAGAGACTCCAGAAACGGACTGGCTCTGTGCCCACGCCCCAGTCCTAGAAAGCTCTCCAAAGCAATGACGCTGGTCCACAACACCACCAGTGTCACTTCCTATTGTGCTTTCACTTCCTGTTGATGTGGCACTTCCTGCTGCTCTGTGACTTCCTTTTATTATGTCACTTCCTGTCCTGCTACCCCACAGGGCTCTGGAACCACCTTGTGGACCCTGCAGCTCCACTCTGGCCGGGCTCTGGAAAGGGGCTGACGGAGCCGAGTACTGCCGAACCAGAGCATAACGACAGGCCAAACGAGCCCCACGAATCTGAGAAACAAGATTAAGATTCAATATTCAATCGAAAAAGTGCATTTAATATACATATAGATATGCTAACACAACCTCTGCTAGCAACACTAATGCCACTCAAGCCAATTAATGATAACACTTTTCTAATTAAATGGTTATTTGCTAGAACTGTAGCTCATTTGGTGTGAAAATTTTCAAAGCTGTCAAAGCTAAGTTGTTAATGAGGTCAAGGATGGGGATACACTTAAATGCTCTGGGTGAAAAAATACTTTCATTATTTTTCTGCTTTGTGTGGCATTGGGAGTTGTGATTTATTGAGTCCACCTAGAAATGAATTTCAATTAGATTTCATTTGAATACATTTGTTTGATGAAAAGGAGGACCTTGTTTAAATGGCACAATATTCAATACACTTGTACACAAAAACATTTTAAATGAAATGAACTGAAATATGACCTTAATGGTTTACTTGAAGGGCATAATGTTAAAATGCCAGACAGTAAAATGTTACATTAAAGCAAATCTAATTTTATTGAAAGTGAAAGCACTGATGTAGTCCTTTGAGAAAAAAAGGTGAAAACATCCCACTGTAAAAAGTGAATTTGCAAACGAAAATGAATGAAGCCCAAAAACTGCAAGCTATAATCATAAACCAGGCCTTGTGGTTTCTTTGGCAGGGAAACAGATAACCATATTAAATGGCATTATTAAATTATAACATGTAATGAGTTTAGCTGAAAGAGTCTGATAAATGGTGTACTTTTTGAACTCAGCCCATGTGGCACATTAAGCGGTTTGAGCCCGTGGGTTCTGTACCTGAGGGTCCAGTTTTGGGGTGTTGGTGCAGTGTTTATCTGGTCCGTTTGGGTCCTGTGGTAGAAGTGAACCCTGCAGTCATACTGGAGACTGGTGTATCACCCCACCTCCCACCCCATATGCACACACACACACACACACACACACACATACACATCCCAAATGCCACCTACAAACACACACAGCCAGACACACAAAAACACACACACACACACACACACACACACACACACACACACACACACACACACCACACACACCCCAACTGCCACCTACAAACACAGACAGCCAGACACACAAAAACACACACACATACACACACACACTCACATCCCAACTGCCACCTACAAACACACACAGCCAGACACATAAAAACACACACACACACACACACCCCAACTGCCACCTACATACACAGACAGCCAGACACACACACACACACACACACACACCCCAACTGCCACCAACATACACAGACAGCCAAACACACAAAAACACACAAAAACACACACACACACACACACACAACGTTCAGCACAAATTGCCTGCAAGCTGCAGAGCATCGGCCCAAGTGTCCCAGCCAAATAAACTGAGCCCTCCAACCTGGCAACCTCTCCACCATCATCATAATACCAACATTCATCATTTTCCTTTAGTGGCCTGCTGTTACTCTGACTTCCATTCAATAAATGTGGTCAATGTGAAGGCTGTGGAGCCTGTGGTGTGGAAAATAATGCACTGTCATTCCCCATGCAGTGCACAGGTGCCATTTAGGACGAATACACACACACACACACACACACATACAGCATTAGAGCCATCAGTGGGAACAGGGCCAGTGCTCAGTCTCATCACTGAGTATGGTACCCAGTTCAGCATCACCACAGTCCACAGTGTGCCGTTACCGTGGTGACCTGAGCCTTCAGTGGGAGGGTTCGGCATTGGGGCCAGTAGAGTGTTGGGTGCAGTGTGGAGCACCATCCCTTCTGATCTGACAGGCTGTGTGTCCACTCATCACCATATATCGACAGATCCTCTCATCGGCAACTATCGAGTGGCAAGCTGGTGGGTGAGGTCACTATGACAACTGTGCTGGGATCACATGAAAGTGTCAGTGCAAAAAAAATATACACCACGTGAGACAAAGCTGTGCACCAAAAGTGCAAACAGAGGAAGACGATCTAATTGGCTGTGAACCAGACTGTCAGTATGTTGGTTCATGGCAGTAAACATGGAGGTGTGAGTCAAGGGGGGAGGGGGTGAGGCTAAAGTGGGCAGGACCAGGGAGAGTGGAGGGGCTTCAGAAGGCTGCAGACACGCCCACGATTTTGTGGGGGAAGGGGGAGGGGCAGTTTACCTTCCTTCCCGGGGCCACTGGGGGCCACAGGTCCAGACTGGAGGGGGGTGGTGGTCCTACACAGGGAGCGGGGAAGAGGGAGCGCTTTGGCAGGGGGTCTCTGAAACACCTGGAGAGGGACGGATGGATGGACGGGAGGACGAACGGACAGAAATACTGTCAGCAATGAAAGGCCTAAATTCAATAACATCAATGTTAGTCCTCAGCTCTGGCCTGTGTTCAATTGATTTTTCTCTTTAACTTTGACTTGCCCAAAAAATTCAAGCGTTTCTCTTTTTTCCTTCAGTTCATAAGAGCTTCTAAATCAATCAAAATCACCAAACTGCATTTGTGAAGAAAAGAAGAAAAAAAAACAAGCACTTTGCATTCATTTGCAAGTCAAATTTAAAGACAAATTATGATTGAACAGAAGCCAAAAACAAGAGTGGGAAGCTTTTCCACGCTTCCCGACAGGCCTGCACACGCACAGTCTGAGACGCTGCAGACGGCTGAGTGGAGGGGAGCGTCCCCCCCCAAACTCCCACCACCAGAGGGCTGGGACGAACCCGCCACGTAGCGCACTCACGCAGCTCGTAAGCGACATGACTGATGAATGGCTAATCGGTCCCCTTTTAATGAGCTTCGACTTCAAGGGAGCGTTCGGGGTAAGCCAAATTGATTCGGACCCCCTCGAGGTTTGCGCCTTTCCCTGTGGGACGGTCAGTCGGCTGCATCTGGGCGAGGGAGGAGATAGTGTGCGTGGAGTTTAACTGAAAGTCAGCCTCCAGTCAGTGCCGTACTGAGTTTCTTCCGGAAGTTTCCAGAGTTTCATTGCAGGGCACCGCTGCTGCATCCCGTCTGCAGGCATCGCCTCGGACACATTTAAGGAAACGCTGAACACAATCCTCTTACAGGACGCTTTTACGGGATTTTCACAACTTTACTTGCTTTGTATTCCGTTGACCTTCAAATCGACCTTGTAATGACCATATTTTCTCTAAAGCTCTCACTTGGTTTCTTGTTTGGAGATGGTTGTGTTTCCTGGTTGAGCGTTTACTCCTTATTCGTTTGACCAAACTGACCCTGTAATGACTGAGTTTTGTTTTGGCTCCCGCCTTGTTTCTTCCCCACAGAGGATTGTATTTCCAAAACTTGTTTGTCAGCCCTGTACTCTACGCTGCACTTTGACTACATGGAAAGTGCCTCATGAATATCATAGCTTTTTCATTCTATTATTCTATTAATCTATTAATATATCTATCATTATTATTATCAGCTGCGGCATTAATATATGAATGAATTTATGAATTTCTCCAATGGATATCTGTGTGATTGTTGTAATACTGCATGCACTGCTTGTCATCTTTTAGGCTAATGAAAAGCGGCTGTTATATTATAGTATATATATTATATTATAGTGTCCAGTGTTTGGTGAGGCCAGTGAAAGGGCAGGTGCTGACCCAGTACAGTGCAGGGGGGGTTCAGAGGAGCTATCAGGCCCACGCTCCACTGTCTGCCCCAGCTAAAAGTGCCTGAGAGGGGGGGAAACAGGGGCCACATGGGGTGAGGGTGGCTCCCTCTGTCTCCCGACACCCCCTTCCCCCCCGTGAGGTGTATCGGCACAGACTGCTGTCTGTCTGGCTGGCTGGCAGACGGCGTGCGAATGAGAGCAGTCACGAGGCCGAAAGACATCACACGGGACAGGGTGTGGGGGGAGGGAGGGGGGTGTCGCGTGGAGCTCGTTCTGTCACGCACTCACTCTGTCAGACACGATTTGAGCGAGGAAGTGGTCGTGACGACGCTGTCGCACTGCAGACGGTGGGTTTTGCTTTGCCATCTCCAGATAATCTACAACGATCTGCGGTTTTGAGAACCCTCTCCCCCTTGCCCTGCCATTGGTGCTTCCTCTCCTACCTCACTCTCGGCCATGTTCTTCTCCTCCTCCTCCTCCTCCTTCCCTCCGGAGGCGATGACGGGGGGCGTGGAGGCGGGGCGGGGGGCCTCGGACGCCGTCCGCCGCAGTTTGACATGGGGTTTCGGCGTCTCCGTCTCCTCCGACTCAGACTTCTGCTGGACGATGAGCGTGGGGAGGGATGAAGGCACAGAGCAAAACCTTTACACGCCCCTTAACGGAGAGTGAGCCATTCATTTCCAATAAAGTATGAACACATGGGGATGCCCCCAATGAAACAGCCAAGACCCCTCAACACAATGAACTGCACCCCCAAGTATACCATGCTGCTTATACCATTTCTACCATGTTGGTCAATACTAAGCATACTTAACATGTAAAGGACAAAGAGAGGGAAAGAGAGAGAGAGAGAGAGAGAGAGAGAGAGAGAGAGACAGACAGACAGACAAAGACAGACAGACAGAGAAAAGGACATTCTCTTCCTTTTTGTATTACCTGGTGGGTGAGCATGAGTATGTAAACACATGGTGTTGTGTGTATGTGAGTGATGTGTATGTGTGTTTGTGCGTGTGTGCATAATTGTGTACACGCATGATGTTGTGTGTATGTGAATGATGTGTGTGTGTTTGTGCATGTGTGCATAATTGTGTACACGCATGGTGTTTGTGTGTATGTGAATGATGTGTGTGTGCATAATTGTGTACACGCATGGTGTTGTGTGTATGTGAATGATGTGTGTGTGTGTTTGTGCGTGTGTGCATAATTGTGTACACGCATGGTGTTGTGTGTATGTGAATGATGTGTGTGTGCATAATTGTGTACACGCATGGTGTTTGTGTGTATGTGAATGATGTGTGTGCATGCATGTGCGTGTGCGTGTGTGAATGGGTGTGCGTGTTCTGTCTGCTCCCCTCAGCGGCTCACCTTCATGCTCTTGCCGGGGCTGATGACCTCGCCGCTGCGGCAGGTGAGCCCGGGGGATGATGGGAAGCTGCGGCGTGGCGGTGGGGGAGGGGGGGACTTTGAAGGCTTTTCCGTACGATACCGGGCAACCGTCAGCTCGTCTGCACAGAACCACACACACACACACACACACACACACACACGCACACACACACACACACACACAGTTACACACATTTGCACATGCAACCTATGACTGCACACTCCTGTAACCACAACACCGCACCACTCTCTCATACGGCCACCTCAAAACAGAACTGCACACTTGCACACCACCCACCTCCCAAAAAAACTACATATCCATACAACCATCTTCAGATGTTAGGCATTTAATTGATACTCTTATGGAGAGAGGCTTACACAGTGTACATTTTTACAGTGCATTTATGCAGTTGTGTATTTACGGCAGGAACTGCAGAATTAAAGCAATAATTACAGGGCACAAAACAGCAATCCCCTACCCGGATATTGAACTGGTAACCTTGGAGATAAAATCAGCTCTGTAACCACTACACTAAACTGACTCATCTAACCCTCATAATATATAGCCACACAATCTGCCACACGCACGCACGCACGCACGCACGCACGCACGCACGCACATCCACCTCACCGGATCCGCGGCGCGAGCCTCCCTCCTTGGACAGCTTATGTAGGGGCTTGCTGGGGCGGTGCTCTGGGGTGGAGGAGCTGCTTGGGGGGGTGGGGGGTGCAGGCACCGGGGGCTTAATCTGCCTGGCTGCGAAGTCCAGGTCTGGGATGGCCTTCATGAGCTCAGCCTGCGTCTCCTCCAGCAGCCGGTTAATGTCCTGTGTGCTGTACTGCGTCAGGCTGGCCCTCTTCTCCTCCCAGTCTCTCTCTGCAGCCTGGTGCACACACACACATGTGTGAGCATACATACACACACCCACACACACAGGCACACATGCTCACACACACACAACCATGCACACACACATAATCAGACACATACACACTACACACACACACACAGACACACACATACATGTACACACACACATAATCAGACACATACACACTACACACACACACACAGACACATAATCATGACACATACACAGACACACACACACACACACACACACACATACACGTACACACACATGCACATACATGAACACACACACACAGACACACACACACAGGCACACACGCTTGCTCGCTCACACACACAGGCACACGCGCTCGCTTGCTCGCTCGCTCACACACACACAGGCACACACGCTCGTTCGCTCACACACACACACACACACACACACACACACACGCAAGCACACATGCTTGCTCGCTCACACACACAGGCACGCACACGCGCTCGCTCGCTCGCTCACACACACACACAGGCACACGCGCTGCTCGTTCGCTCACACACACACACACACACAGGTAAATGTAAATTGCAGCATCCTGAGCTTCTCTAATGTGATACTCAGATAGGACAGATTAAAGGTTACAATAAACAGCAGTATGAAGCAGGCATTAATCAATGGTACTCATTAAAATGAGCTTCACAGACTGTACTTCTGTCTGTATTTGTCCTCCCTGTATCTAACACAGCAATACCAGAGTGAACCACACATACATAAACACTGACACACAAACACACACAAACGTGCTTGGACACATACAAACATAAACCTGTATAGACACACAGGGATACACAAACACATATACACACACAGGGATACACAAAGGGATACACATATACACACAAACACACAGACACAGGAACACACACTCTAACACAAACTTGTATAGACACATAGCTCAGGCATAGGTTCACACACATGCACACTCATAAATTTATATTAATACACACAGAGGCACACACACACTCATATACACACAAATGCACAGGCACAGGTACACACACACGCACACACGCACACACACACACACAGACAGGCACATAATAATGCAGAATGTGTTCAGTACCAGTCTGACCTCCACAGACACCGATTTGTCTACGCCACGGCGGCTAGCCAGCTCTTCCAGGGCGCGGGCTTTGGACGGTACGGGCGGGTGGGAGTCACGGTCACGTTCACGGTCACGTCACGATCACGGTCACGGTCACGGTCACGGTCACGTTCACGGTCACGATTACGTTCGTGGTCACGGTCGCGGTCACGGTCACGGTCGTGATCACGGTCGCGGTGGGGGTGTGTGGAGCCAGAGGAACCGCTGTGGCTGGTCGTGCCGTGGGGGGTCCAGTTGGTCAGGCTGGGGCTGTCGCCCAGGTCGTTGAGGTTGAGGGGTGGGCTGGTGGGGATGTCCTGCTCAGCGCCCTTCCCAAAGTCCTCGCTGTGCTTGGGCGACGGGCTGGCAAACTCCTCCTGCTTCTTCCATATGGAGCCCTCATTCACCTGCCTGCACAGACGGCACACAGACGGGCACTGTCACTCCTACACCCTCACTGAGCAATGTTTCTCACACTCACAGATGAGCTGCATCTCACACACACACACACACACACACACACACACACACACACACAAGAGGTGCAATGTCACTCTCAAACACACACACAATGTATGATCTGTACCACAACAGTTTGATCTAATTGTTCTGTGTTCTGTGTGAAATGGGTAGTATTTGTCCGGTGCCTGAACAGTTGGGCCATTGTCTTTATCTGTTTATCACACCTGCGCTGCAATGTCAGTGTGTTCACCGTATCTGCGCAGTCAGGTAAGTCCGTCTACTGTATGTGCAGTCAGGTCAGTGTGTTGAGCATACCTGCGCAACCAGGTGAGTGCGTTTAACATACCTGCGCAGTCAGGTCAGTATGTTGAGCATACCTGCGCAGTCAGGTGAGTGCGTTGAGCATACCTGCGCAGTGTGGTCAGTGCGTTGAGCGTACCTGCACAGTGTGGTCAGTACATTGAGCTTACCTGCGCAGTGTGGTCAGTGCGTTGAGTGTACCTGCGCAGTGTGGTCAGTGCGTTGAGCGTACCTGCGCAGTGTGGTCAGCGTATCGGTGATGCTTTTGCAGCGTTTCAGCAGGGCATCGAGCCGGTGCGGCTCCTCCTTCAGGAACTTTACAGCCTCCACCTCCACCCTCAGCACCACCCGCATCTTACTCTGCAGGCTGGGGAACTGGTCTGCAGTAGGGAGGCACATCAGCACACAGCGTCTCCATCTGTATTCTCTGCTTCAGTGGGGTTAGTGCATGCAATGGCTGGTCTCATCTAATTTGGTAAATCTTTCAATTTTCTATTCTTTCACCATTTCATTTCAGCTTTCTTGGATTTTCTTTGGATGCAGATTATCTCAGTGTTATCTCACAGTGTGTCTCAGTGTATCTCAGTGTTATCTCACAGTGTGTCTCAGTTTATCTCAGTGCTATCTCACAGTGTGTCTCAGCTTATCTCAATGTTATCCAACATTGCCTCTGTGCTGTTTTTCAGTGTGTTTCAGTTTATCTCAGTGTTATCTCACGGTGTGTCTCAGTTTATCTCAGTGTTATCTCACGGTGTGTCTCAGTTTATCTCAGTGTTATCTCACAGTGTGTCTCAGTTTATCTCAGTGTTATCTCACATTGCTTCTGTGCCGTTTTGCAGTGTGACTCACTCTTCAGCTCAGTGAGGGTTTCTCCCAGCTTCCTCAGCACCACGGCCTTCTCCTCCAGCTCCTGCACCGTCACCAGCCTGTGGTTCACCGAGGAGTCCTTCTGGATCTCCTCCACGGACTTCTCTAGGTCACTGCAACCACACACAACACCACCACGTCACTGCTGCGCCGTCAGGCGTTCCCATGGAAACCAAGCAACGACAAGAACAGATGAAGAAAGCAGACCATTCTGATTACTTTAACATGTGAATAATTTACCTAAATACAAATCCTGTGGTTTTCTGATTGTCCTGTTTTACCTCTACAAGCAGATGTCAGGCTTGATGAAAAGCTAGCAAAACAAAGATTATTTCCTTGGAAATTTGATGAGGAAAACAAAGATTATTTCTGAAATTGACATCTCTTCCCTTCTGAAAAAGTGCAACGGGATCTTTCAGGCCCTCAGTGGGTCAGGATTTCAGATCAATGTCTCGTACCATCGCTTTCACTTTATACAGTGCGGTGCAGCAGGTAAAGAGTGGCGTGGCGACTGGCCAATCTCATTCGCTGCTTCATGAGAGGTGTGACCAGGGAGGCCAGCAGTGCAGAGTGCTATCGATCCCGATGAGCACTCAGGTGTCAGGGTAAGTGTCCCTGAAGCAGCAGTAAAAGGGCTGCAGAAAAAGTGAAATGAACCGTTCTTATTGCCATCGACAGCGGAATGGATTCAATCAGCACTTTTATCCCTAACTATGACTCACAATTAAATGTCAGCGTTACTTTTGTCTTTTGTCAAAGTTTGGTCGGATCCGCCATCAGAACGGTGACTCATCATTCTGAGAAGAAAAGCCAAACGCCTCCAGTTTTATTTGACTTTATAAGTCATAAGTTAAGAGCAAATGTTGATTGAATTAGGACAAAGTTGAAAGCAGAGGTTGATTGAATCTAGCCAATGTCCAGTGTGCTTACTGCAGCTGCTGAATGATGAGCTCTTCTTCGTTCAGGTACTTCAGTCTCTCCTCTTCCACCAGGAGGCGCTGTCTCTGCAAGGGGTCCTCCTGCTTGCGCAGCGCGTCCGTCACGCGCACGCTGATCTCTGTCTCCGTCCTCTTCAGCAGTGACCGCACAGAGTCCTGGTTCTGGAGCTATGCAAACAAACACAGACATATACATATCAACACCAGCCATTCACGGTGCTCCATGTCCACATCTTTCTTCCATGTTTTATTATTTTTGATCACGCCTTACTTTGACTCAAATGCAAATTTGACAAAATTCCACAGACGCACTGCTAGATTTTCCTGCTAAAATCAAAATGATGTTTTTCTGCTCGCGGTCCAGATGATGTTTCCCCTACATTACATTGAAAAAATAAAAAAGATGAAAGTCAGAGAATAGCACAACCCAAAATAGCAGCTCCACCCCCCTCCCTGTGTCCTTCCTGACCCTATCCAGTGTGAGGAAGGGTTTCTGGACATCATTTTCCTCGCCTGAAGGGCAGTGTCCCTCTCACACAGGACTGACCCAGATCTGTGGAGCCATATTAATCTGGACCAGCTCTCAGATCCATATACGCAATGAAAGCATTGATTTTTCCCCTGGCGTAATTATGTTTTGCTTGGGCTGTCCCATCTCTATGCTCCCCTGTCAGGATGATTATCCTAGAGCTTGAGCTGTGAAAGTCTTTTAGCATTGTGCATATTGCTATCATTATTGCCTAATTATTTGGCAGAGTCTTTTTATCCAGTCTAAGCAATTACAGTAGAGTCCCAATAGAAAATGTCAAATGCAAATAATGGAAGTATAAAAGCTCATCCGGCTATAAACGCGAAGTGCGAACGTAAGTGTGACTGCCGCACAAACCCTTATCATTATTAACTGTCAGCCGGTGACTGCTAAAGAAACAAGCAGTCAGAGGAGCTCTCTATGTTATAGTGGAGCAGGTCTGAACTGAACGAATGCAGGAGAGGTCTGAGGTGCAATAAAATGCTCTCAAAAACAGGCCTCGCATTTATAGTGTCAGACTGTTGATATAGCTGTTACGTTCCCATTGCAGCCAAACATGCTATAGCTTCCATGAGGCCATTTAGTTAGAGAGCTTGGCTTGTAACTTTGTAGTAACCAACTTGAAAACTCAGGTATGATTCCTAGGTGGGACCCTGTTCTACCATTGAGCATAGCACTTTACCCGGTTTGATTTAGTAAATGTCCATTTAGTAAATTTTTAATAGGGGGACGGCCCAATGGGAGCAGCCCCTGCCCCTACACCACCAGCCAACACACACACGTGTAAAATGGGGATGGCAGGTTAACAAGGGGGATTTTGGTATCCCCTAACAAGGGGTATGGCATCCCCCCTCAAATCATCTACTGCATATAAAAATGAGAAATAGTGTGTAGGAATGTAAACCGTGTAATTCATTCTGGACATGAGCACCTATTAAATGGCTAACATATAACTGACACTGTGTACTGAGGGCATGTTGGCGTCACATGGGTGGTCAATGATACGAAGTGATTGCCATGACTGATTGTTGAGTGAATAGATGTATGAAACAAAAGGTGAATCGTAATAAAAATCCAAAGTAATTATTCTCGAAAGCCAGTGTACATTCAGTCCAAAACTGAGAGAACATTTAATAGTTTGATTTTTCACAGTCAATGATTGAGTCTGTACAGTAGTTTAAACCACAGTAAGCAACTATAAAGTACATATTTAAAAACGTATTTCAGAAAGAAACATGTTATCACACTATAAAATGTGTGCTAGCGTTGAAAAATAAATACGGCAAGCAAAAAGCCTCTTAAGAAAACTAATTTGTTGAAGATCCAAAACACAATCTTAAGCACCTCTTAAGTGCCTAAAGTATTCTTAAGTATATTTCACTATTGTAGTTCAGAAATTCAACATAGGAAAAGGCTTAAATGCATGTGGAAAAAGCTTTGCTTTATAACAGAAATTATATTTCAGATTCAGTAAGCACTCACTTTGTTGAGACCTACAGGGAAAGATGCGAGTACATTTAATATTGGGGAAATTTAAGACCACACTGAGTGCAACGCTGGAAAATTACAGCGTCTTTGGGAAGCTTATTTACAAACCACCAACAAATGTTTTCATGTAATCTTGAGAAACGGGAGAAATACCTAATGAGGATAAAAACGGGAGTAAAACACCAAAATATAAGACAGGGGATTACGCTGATCCAGGACAATACAGGCCAGTTATATTAGATGTAAGACCTATGCAGTCATTCGGGACAAGTTAGAATTACTGTTTTCCAGTGAAAAAATTCCTGGTATCATTACGCAGAGCCACACAAGGATTTTATAAAGGGAAGACTGTGCTTAACCAAATCTCCTGTACTTCTTTTACAGCCGGCTTCTAAATGTTTTGACTCAAACCAGGTTTATGATATTACGTATCTGGGAGCATTTGATGTACCACATCAGTGAGTCATCGCTGATCTGAAATTGGTGGAAATTAAAGGATTTACATCAAAATTGGCCATAGAGAGCGGGATACAAAGGGCAATAAACAGAGGCGTGTCGTTTGAGACGGCTGTGGGGGGACTGGATTCCACCGCTCAGTGTTAGGACCTGTTAATACAGAAAGGGTTTCGCTAAAGACATTAACAAAGTAGTTATATTTGCAGATGATGCAAAAGTGAAGAGGAGTGAGGAAACGCGGTAAAAAATGATGAGCCCACATGGCCGGATCTTTTCATCAGACACTCCTCTGTTCTCAGGGCTTTCATGAAACGGATAATAGCTTCTTATGGATGACCTTGCGAAGTCCTGCAGTACTATTAATTTGACAGTCTGTTTTTTATGTTTGTAGATGGGCTCTTCTGTCCTTGAGAGGATTACTCTACCGTCTGTCAGTGTACCGGTGTACGTATGGAGATATATGTTTCCGTGTGTGTGTGTGTGTGTGTGTGTGTGTGTGTGTGCATATTTGTGGGCATGTTTGTATGTATGTATATATATCTGTGTTTGGTTGTGTATGTGTAAAAGGAGTTCCACATGAATATGAGTATCTAAGTATGTGTATGGACACAGATGAGTGTATATGTATGTATACCTGTGTGTATGTATGTGTGTGTGTGTGTGTGTGTCTGTGTACGTGCACTGCATGTGAATATGAGCATATGAATGTGTGTATGTGCACAGACAGTGTGTGTGTGTGTGTGTGTCTGTCTGTGTACGTGCACTGCATGTGAATATGAGCATGAATGTGTGTGTATGTGCACAGACTTGTGTCTGTGTGTGTGTGTGTGTGTGTGCATGCTATTTGTCGATGCCCTTGAGTGTGTACTTATGAGAGCGTGGCAGTGTGTGAACAGCTGTCCTTGTGTAAGCTGGTCCATTAGCTCCTGCCAGTCTCTGCTGCTCTCATTAGCATGCACGCCAGCCTGCCACCTCAACTCTAAACAGATCAAACAATTGATCAGCTGATGTTGGCTGAATACATCCTGCTGTCTACACTCTGGGAAAAAAAGGGTCTAAATAGCACCAAATCAGGGTTTTCTTGTTCCTGGCAGGAAGCTTTTACTGGTATTATATACAACTGTTAACAGACACCATTAATGAGTCATTTGGTTCTACTGAATTCTATAGTTTCAAATGTTTCATGGTTCTGTAGGGTTGTACCCCATGTAGAACCTTTGTCTACCCGAATGTCTTCACTACAGGTAAGATAAGGTAGAAAGGGGATCAGAATCCTATCATTCAAGGGAAGATCAGTATCCCCCCCAACACACACGCACGCACACACACATATTTATAAGATACATATAAAAAATAAGGACGGGTTACAGGTGAACTGAGAATGGAGAAGTCACCGCTTGCTTGTTGAACAAGGTCTGTCATCTTTTCAACGCTTTCTTTGGCCCAATCTGTTTAATCTTTGTCCAACATGAAAAGCCCTTTTCAGGAGGACGGGAGCAGTGAAAGAGGAGACATTTAGAACCCTTATCTTCCTCCGCTGAATCTCCTTTTTCTTTGGGTTTTGTGTTAAAGTGTCATCTGAGGCTGAAGGACCCAAATAAAGGAGGCGAGATAAGAGTTTACAGTCTTGTTTACAGCGACACTGTGCAGGAGGATGCTGCTACAGTGGGCCGGCCCAGGAAGGTCACAGGGTCTGCTTTTTCCTCTTCACCCTAAAATCAACCACCCGTTCAGATCTAAGAAACCAAATGAGGGCCATCATCTGTTATTATCAGTTTTGATTAATTAATGAAGAGCAAAGGAACATAAACCACCAGAGCTGTGGGGTGCTGCCATGTAACCTTGGTCCCATGATAAGATATGAAATCAGGCTCCTCAAAGCATACTGATAACATTGACTGCATTTTTGGAGCCCCCTGTCCAGCCCTGAGCCCACCCCCCTCTGCCATATCACTCAGGGCTTTTGCCCCTTTACAGTGCCAGTGCCCATGGCTCCTCCCCTGCACCAGGGTAGAAATGTCCTACTGTGTGGTACGTTCAAATTACTGATGCCCTCAACTTCAATGTACGGTCAAATAAAATATCTTATTCAGTCTACAAACACAGCCTGTTGAGTTAATTTTAGAGACAGCTCGACTCGTCCAGACTGTTTATGCTAAAAAAAAAAAAAAACAAACAAACATTTGAATCTAATTGTAAGTTAAAGTGAAGAACATATTTGGAAGCAGTCCAGGATTTTGATGGCAGCTTCAGTTGGGAGTTTGTTTCACCTTCAGATGCCTTCTGACAGCATGCCTGGCATTCGCTCTGATCAATGAGTGAAGTTTGTTTACTGCAGCACATGCTTACTGTCCCCCCAGCCTGCTGTGCTTCTGCCTTCTGTTTGCTAAAACATTGGCCTTTCTAACACACAATTCAACACAGCACAAGATTCAAAGTCATTGACTGGAGGGAGGGGTTAGTCTACCTTCTCATATTTAATGGAAGAGGGTGGTTACTGTCCTTTAACATAACACAGTTATGACATCACTTACATTTTGAACACCTGGTAAATAAGCAACAACTCCATTATGTTGACCAAAAGCTAAACACTCATTTAATTTTCGTATGGGACGTGTACTGATTTTACCATTAAAGCTGGCAGCAGCAGCCATTGTCAAATCACCACCATCACTCTGTTCTTCAGGGAGAGAGGAGCCTGCATCGCTGCTGTTGGTGTCTTATTAAGTTCTTCGAGATGAAAGTGAGGTCTTAATTAACCCCCCCGGCAGTGCTGTCAGTCATGAGACAGGCTTAAGTGCACTCCCTTTCATTCTCTCGTTGTCAGGTTGCTCTGACATTTCGCAGTCTGTCCTCTTTGCATGCAATTTCCTCCAGATAAGAGGGGAATATAACGTTTTTTGGCATTTTCTGGGGGCAGATTTTCACCCCTTTGCCTTCCCTCTGAGGTCATCTCTGAGATGCACCCCTCCCTGCAGCCCCCCCACATGGGTGTGGAGGGGGTCATTTTGGGGATTTATTTGGGGATTCTTGTTAAGAGAAGTTATTTAAATGTTAATTTTTTGTTAATTTGTGAGGCTATTAAATTATCCGCTCCATTTTATCTGATGCTATCTGTGTAGGAATCATTCAGCTGAAATGGTGGAGAGGGGGCGGGGTATTCACACGATTCTCTCAGTCACATGACTCAAAGGCCTTCATTTCAAGATCTCTGTGTGAATAAATGTGTACAATCTGAGGTTACCTTTCAACAAAGTTATTTTAATGAGATTCCAAACTGAGGGACAGTGCAGCATGAAAACCACACAACTCAAACATCATTTCCGTTCCAACGTTCTGCCAATGTTTTGATCCAATTGGATGTTCATCAAGTAAAGACTAAGTTGGTTGGAAATATGGACGTGCAATTCTTTAAAAATGTGCAAGGACTATTCGTTCCCGTTCTCTCGCCAGGCAGATTTCAGCGGCTTTTCCAGCTATGGGAAAGTTTAATTCCTTTAGCACTTCAGCGACCCGCTCATTTGCAATGCAGACACACTCACAGAGTGCAACTGGGACTCTCGAGGTACATTCAAATTACGCTTTTCACTTCGATGAGCATTCTGCTAGGCACAGCAAAAGAGTGCGAAGGGTGCAGATTATTTCCACACATCCAAATGAATTCCAATTTTTCAAACTTCCTATGTAAATACCATCGAAATCAATCCCAAAAGGTCTGTGGAGATTATGTAACAGCTAATTACAGCCTCCCTTTGGGTACGTCTGGTTTCACAGCAGAAACTGTACCCTTCCAGAGCATGGGCAAAATCAACAGGGGGAAAAAACTCCACACATTACTTCTGGTTTTAACAAGTGGCCATCTGTGGGACAACACACCATTGAGAACGATTACGAGCAGAGTCATTCATTTCACAGAGCCTGACAAAGCTACTGATAAGACACCATGTCGGAAAATAGAGATTTCTTTTAAACTTTTATTTATGGCCGTGAACGGTCGGTGAGAGCCATTAACAGTTCAAAATGACAGAGGGGGAATTTAAAAGCCATTTGAAAAATGAGAGAGTGAGAGAGAGAATTTAATGTGCTTAACAAAATGATTTTTCTAAACTTTTTCTGCACTCTGTTGTGACGTGAAGTCTCAATCTTTTGCAACATACATGCTGTTTATGTGTATTTCATGAATGAAAGAGAGAATCTGAACATGATATATATGGTTCCCGAACTTACTCAAAATGTTGTGTCACAGTGTTTGTTACCGTGCAACGAGTATGCAGCTGTGTGGAGGGGAATGTGCATGCACAGATGGGTGCTGCGCAGCCCTGCAATGCAGCTCACCTGCATCTTGCGCAGCTGGGACAGCTGTTCCCGCAGGTCGGTGGCATTCTGCTGCAGGTCGTGCAGGTGCAGCTGCATCTGCAGGCGGCTGACGGTGGTGGCCTGCGTGGCCCCGGAGGGAGGTGGTGGCATCAGCGCCAGGGGGGCCGAGGGGGTCAGAGCTGCCAATCAGAGAGTGGGATAGGGGTTAGTGAGCTGCCAATCAGAGGGCAGGACAGGGGTTAGTGAGCTGCCAATCAGAGAGCAGCTCTGGTGAGGTGTGGTCCAGGTAGGAAGGATTAGACACACACACACACACACAGACTAGACACACTCACACACACACACATACATACATACATACATACACACAGACTAGACACACACACACATACACAGATACCACACACACATACACACACGTAGACTAGAGACACACACACACACAAACACACACACACACAGACTAGACACACACACATACACACAGCTATGCCCTTCCTTCCACATCCTGGATTGTGGGTAATAGCCATGTTCCTTAGAGACTTCACTGCCTCCTCCTCTTCAAAAGGGCCAGCAGTCTGAGCAGGTGCAGAGCCACCCAGCCCCAGTAGGACACTCTGACAGTGGAGTATTACTCCATCCGCAGGAGCCAGGGGTGGTAGTGCATCATAATGGTCAGGGAGCTGGGCTCATAACTAATGGGTTCCAGGTTCAATTCTGGGTGGGCACTGTCACAACCAAGATAGTGCTTGAATTGCTTAAGCCTATGTGCAGCTGCACAAATAAATTTTCTTTTTAATTGTATGCTGGATAAGTAGCTCTGGAAAGAAGCCTAATTATGTATGAATTTTAACTGGGTCCCTCAAAAACTTAAAGCTCACATCTTCAGACTGAATTCTGGGTAAGTCATCCCAGACTTGCCTCTCTCTCTCAACACTATCTATAATTAATCAATTTTTATCTCAACATTTCTCCTTCATTACCTCACTGAAGAGTGGGAAACTACTTAATGCAGGCTTGCTTTCTACAATGATAATTTTTGTCTCATGTTGTGTACTAACAAGTAACTTTTTAATGCCCAATTACTATGTTTGTGTTTTTCTATTTATAGTCCTTGACTCTTCTGTGGTATGCATTTAATAGCATTAAATAAATACACAAATAAAGGTCCAAGAAGAAATTCACAAAGGACATAAACAAACAATGGTCAAGGAGGGAAAAGTGACCGTAGGAATGGGACTCAGGGGGAGAGTTCACTCCATCACTGGCCTCACGTTAGGGGTCAGACTAAGGACCCAGAGAGAGAAACGGTCATGCGGAATCCTCATGCTGTGGGTCAAACATCAGAATATTCAAAAGACACAAATCCAGCGCCAGGGTTGAAGGGAAGCCTCTATGCCTGACATGCAAAATAAGCAAAGAGGCCTGGTCTCTACGGGAGAGACAGAGAGAGAGAGAGAGAGAGAGAGAGAGAGAGAGAGAGAGAGAGAGAGGGAGAGGGAGAGAGAGAGAGAGAGAGAGGGAGAGAGAGAGATAGAGAGACAGAGAGAGAGAGAGAGAGAGAGAGAGAGGGAGAGGGAGAGAGGGAGAGAGAGAGAGAGAGGGAGAGGGAGAGAGGGAGAGAGAGACAGAGAGAGAGGAGAGAGAGACAGAGAGAGAGAGAGAGAGAGAGGGAGAGAGAGACAGAGAGAGAGAGAGAGGGAGAGAGAGAGAGGGAGAGAGAGAGACAGAGAGAGAGGGAGAGAGAGAGAGAGAGAGAGGGAGAGGAGAGAGAGGGGAGAGAGAGAGAGAGATGGAGAGAGAGGGAGAGAGAGATAGAGAGAGAGGGAGAGAGAGAGAGAGAGAGAGAGAGGGGGAGAGGAGAGAGAGAGAGAGAGAGAGAGAGAGAGAGAGGGAGAGAGAGAGAGAGAGAGAGAGAGAGAGAGGGAGAGAGAGAGAGAGAGAGAGAGAGAGAGAGGGAGAGAGAGATAGAGAGAGAGGGAGGGAGAGAGAGAGAGAGAGAGGGGGAGAGGGAGAGAGAGAGAGGAGAGAGAGAGGAGAGAGAGGGAGAGAGAGTGACTTTGGCAGGCATCTCACTCTTTAGGATGAAAAGTGAAACCTCTTTTTCACCTTTTCCTTCTGTTCTGTCTGTGACTGTGAAAAAGGGGAGAAAACGCACACACACACACGCACACATACAAACATGTGCTGGGACTACCCGGGGTGGGGGGAGGGGTGACTCAAAGTGGGGGCGAGAGATTATATACCTTTCTTTTTTAGCCGTCCAGCTGAAACAAAGAAGAATGGCGTGTGATGAAAGAAAGAAGAATAAGAAAACAACAAACAAAGCAAAGGAAATGGGGGACGTCTTAAGTTCAAAGCAAGGAGAATCAAAAAAAGACCCTGGGCACAGTCCTCCTCTGCTTTTTTTTCCAGGAGAGAGCAAAAATATAAAAAAAAAAAATCGTATTGATGATGCAACCGCATTGTAGTTTAGCATCTGTGCGCTTTGCTGCCGAAACCCTGCTGAGCTGAAAGAACAGGACGCCCTGCTCTGTCTCAGACTACCCTGCTCAGTGAACAGAAGCTTCCATCCCGTTGCCTATGGCAACCACCCCCAATTTGGGTTTTAGAGAGTGAACAAAGAAATAGAAATGGAGATGTTTTGGGTCAATATGTAACTTTAAGCCACACTGTGAGGGAGAGCAAGCTCCTCTGCAGGAACCAGTCACTCAGTAAACAATCCAGACTGTTACTCACCACCATATAATTAGTCAATTACTATTGTTTCTGATTAGTTCATCGCTGATATTCTACTTGGTGATTATGTGGTATGTTTCTAAATCTGTCTGTTAGAATTGTCTCATCATGCAAATAAAGCAATGATCTTTGATTTTCAAATTTGATGGATTTGACAGGGAGAGAGAGAGAGAGAGAGAGAGAGAGAGAGAGCAGAGAGAGAGAGAGAGGGAGAGTGATAGAGAGAAGGGAAGGAGAGGACAACATTAAAGGGAGAGGAGATGAGAGGGAAACACTCTGCCTATGGGCTTTAGCTGCAGGATCAGTGGGGCGTGGGGAATGGGATGCTGGGTAAGGACTGGCTCCTGGCTTGGTCTGGTTCCCTCTGGGGACCCCAGCCTCAGGGTGAGAGACAGAGGGAGGGTGGGGGTGCTGTACTCACTTCCTGTTGCAGATCCATCACTGGTGGACTCTGTCTTCTCTCTGCAAGGCAAAGGGACACAGTGTGATCGACTCATCACTGGATCCACTAATGTATGCACACACACACACACACACACACACACACACACACACACACACACGCACGCACACGTATATGCAGGAACCACTGTTTCCATCTCTCATGGAACCAAAATAAAACTGCCACATATAAAAATTGGGTTTTACTCTTCATAAGGTTTCCAGCCTCAAAGAGAATATCAAGTGTATAAAAAGGTTGTGGCCTACTCAATAAAAAAAGATGATTCACTCAAGAGAGAAGCTTGGGGCCTGTTTGCCTGTGAGGGGGTGGCCTGTTTGCGGTAAGGAGGTGTGATGTTGACTGTGTGGGGGAGCCATGTTGACTGTGGCACTGCGGAGAGCTCTTACGTGCTGTCGCTGTCCGGGCCTCGGGTCAGAACGCTCTGTACCAGGCCCGTGAGACTGGCAATCTGCTTCTCCATGGCCTCCATCCGCTCCCTGTAAACACAGACACAATCAGGTACAGCTTAGTTCAACTGCTGCCAATGCCAACACATACACACACTGTGGTCAGTACTACTGCAACTACTTCTGCTACTACAACACACACACTGAGGTCGCTACTACTTCAACTATTGCTGCTAATGCTAACACACACACTGTGGTCAGTACTACTGCAACTACTTCTGCTACTACTACACACACACTTGCTCGCTAATACTTCGACTATTGCTGCTAATGCTAACACACACACACACACACACACACACACACACACACAGACTGTGGTCAGTACTACTGCAACTACTGGTGATGACCAACACAAACAATATGGTCTGTAATGCTGCAACTACTTCCGCTACAACTAATACTACTGTCACTATTGTCATACACACAATGTGGCACGTGTCATACACACAAACCATAGCCCCGTGCCCTCACCGTGTCTCCGTCTCGTTCCCAGGCAGCGTGGTGCCGTACCCGCCTGTCCCCCTGGCCCCCTCACCCCCCGGTCCCCCCAGTGGCTCCGACCCGGAGCCAGGGCGGGACTTGGGGCTCTCCACGAACACGGAGGAGGCGGAGTCCTTTCGAAAGGTCTGGCGGACGGGCGAGGCGCGGCTGGGCGGGCCTGAGTACGAGTCTCTGTCCCGCAGCTGGATGTCGGGAATCTTCTGTGGCGAGGAGGGGGGCAGCCGGAAGCCCATCCCCAGCGTGGACGAGTAGGAGTCTGAGTACAGCGGCCCCCGGGCTTGTACAGCGCCTCCTCTAGCTCCCCCTGCAGGGCGGCGGCGGAATAGGTGCTGAGGGAGCGGACTGAGCCGCGGCGGTAGAGCCCGCTGGAGACGGGGAAGGCAAAGGGGTCGCCCCCGATGGCGGCCAGCGACTGGGTGGAAGCGATGCTGAGTCGCCCTTCGTGCACCAGCCCGTAGGGGTCGGCGTAGAGGCCCTCATTCTTCAGCAGCACCATGTTCTTCCCGGACACCTCCTCGTCCGGCTTGACGTCGCGGCGCTCCAGGATGGCGCTAGGGGAAGGGGAGAGGCCGGAGGGGCCCCCAGCCTGAGGGTGGTGCGGGTGGGGGTGGGGGTGTGGGAGAGCCGGCTGGCCCGGGTGGGCGGGGCCGGCATAGGAAGGGGGCCGCCCCCCTCCGTAGGAGAGGCGGGAGCGCGATGGAGATCCAGAGGGGGGCGAGGCCGAAGACGGCAGGCTGTTCAGCCGACGGGTCGGGGAGGAGTCACGGGACGAGTACACCATCTCTCTCTGAAAATAACGATGCGCAGAACAGCAAGTAGAGCGGTTAGAATAAAAACAACCTCCGAATGCCTTCACAGAGCAATACATCACAACTATATGGACTCTTTGGTTTTTGGAAGTATAATAACAACAATATTTCAAAAATATTTTCATATATAATATTTTCAAAAACATGTTTTTTATTTGCTCCTCTTTTATTTATTCAGTAGAAAGCCCCATTGAGATTTTCATTTCTTTTGTCCTGGCCAAGAAAGCAGCATACACCAACAGAAATACAAAAGCATAAAAAACATAACATTAAAAAATGACAATACATTATTACAATGATGTTACAACAGATCAGTTACACTCTACTCTACACTACGTTTTAATATTTTAGAAGGACAAGAGAAAGCAACTCATTCTTTGGAAATCCCCATATTTATTAAATATAGATTAAAACAGCGTTTTATAAATACAGTTTTTCAAAGGTGGCACGGCTTTGTCTTGTTCCCCGTTGATACAGCCACGAGCCAGTGCCTTGACAAAGGAGTACACTCCCACTTACACTCCTTCATGAAGACTGCGTATGTGAAAAGCACTCTTTGTGTATGCATATTTGCCAATGTACCGTAAAGTGTTGCACTACCTTTTATAATCTTGATAGCCGTGGGTGTCATGAGAATTGTGGGTGCTACATGAATCAGAGGCACAAATCTGAAGGAAATCCACAATGTGCGTTCAACTGATTAAATAATTATGAAAAGAGGGAAAGCTCATGGAATAGGGGCTGCTGGGTGGCTCCTCCTGTTGAGGCCATGTTGTGGTTTGGACGGGCCCCATGGTCTGGTTTTGGAATTCGGACATTGCCTATGCTGACTTTGGTCAACAGTCCCATGGGGCGACACATAATTGGTCTTACCATTTCTCAGGGAGGGAGGGATTTGGTCAGCGGGAGTGTCCGTTTCCAGTGGTCAGCCAGACCCCCTTCCCCCCCATAGCTCAGCTCATGGACTGCAGTGTGCCCTTTTGTCACATGGTTTGGAGGAGAGTGCATGCTACTGAGTACAGTTAGGCATTCCAGATTAGCAGAAAAGGATAAAAAAATACTTGGATAAAAAAAAGATAAAAAACTATTGAAGTAAGCCTACTTCAACAATGCTCAAGGCACTCTTGCTGGAGGAGGGGTTTTTTAAGTTAAAATGCTTTTATTTATATACCATATCCAAAAGAAATAAATCACACACACACACACACATACACACACGACAGCATGAGAACTAGGCTGCACAGCCTACCTCAGGGCATAGTAGAGGTTACCATGGCAACCGGCCTAGCGCTGGCAGGAAGATTTGGGGAACAGGGGCCTTGCATGATCGGTTGTCGCGGCGACCTTGAGGCGATAAGTGCTTAGACAACAGCAATATATCCCCCCAGTGGGATAAAGAGAGCGCCTGCGTAACTACCAGCCCACCAGTATCAGTGCAGTATGATGGTCAGGGAATGGGGTTTGTAAAACCGCAGGTTGCCCTGCCGCCTCTGTACCCTCGAGCAAGGAACTTGCAACCTGAATTTTCTCCTGTCAGTGTATAGCTGCATAAATTGACCACATATTACACAAGTAATGTGTAAGTATGACGTTCACATATATGTATTATGTATAAAAAAATATGTAAGCTGCATAGCTGGCTCAGGATAAGAGTGCTGTCTGTGTATAAATGTAGCTGTGTTATACACAGAGTGGTCAGGCTGACCTTCTCTCCCCTCCCAGTGGCAGTGGGCATAAAGGGGCCAGAGCTGCAGTAGACTGCCTGTGGCTGAGCATGAACCACATCCAGCATTGCCCCAATGCTGCTAACAGCTAACACCTCCCACCCAGGTAAGAGGAAAAAGAAAAGCCAGGTGCCTACTGCATTTTGTCTGCTCTTACTTATTAGAAAGAAATGAGAGAATGCTAAAAATCCTCCACTTTATTTTGGTTCATTCCTCTCTCCTTCCTATAATTTTTTCCTCTTCCACTATTCATCTTCTTCACTCTGTGCCTATCCTCTTTCCCTCCCAGCCCTATCCCCTGTTCTCCAACACAGCTCTCCATTTCCATGCTTCTTGCCTTCTCCTCCATCTCTCTCTTTGCCTCTCCTTCACCTCTCTCCTCTCCCCCTCTCTCCTTCCTCTCCTCCCACATGCTGGTTAATAACCTGTAATCAGATAATCAGAGTCTTTATTACTGCACTGCCACCACCCAGCCCACACCCATAAAAGACTCAAGGTAATCCTGCAGCTCAATAAAACCATCCAAAGGGCCCATGGGGGCCATCGGGAGGTGAGGCGGTTGCCCTCGGAAACACACACAACGACAGCCAATCAAGCTCACTAACTGATAAGGGTGGGAGCTGGAGGGGGAGGGGTCTGTGCTTGCCAAATAAGGGATGGAAGGGCATGGAAGTATGATTGACAGTAGTGTTGATGAATAGAAAGGCACTGTGTGGGAAGGGGAGGGGAGGGGAGGGGGCGGGGCTAATGTTCATGTTGTTAGTTAAAGGTTGGATGAATAGCAGCATGATTGACAGGAGTGGTGACAAATAGCCATGGCAATGCAGAGGGGGCGGGCCCAGTGTTCACCAAGCATCTGTGGGACAGGCTGAATGTCAAGGTGTTTGTTAGCATTCAGTGCACATACAATGCACCCCCTGCACAGCACCACGGCAACGCAGAACACGTTTGTAGTTGCTGCATTCCGTCACTGAACAAAGGAACGGTGCCAAACTTTAAAGCTTTTTTTAAAAAATTGTATTTTCAAAGGCCTGGGGTGAGCCAGATTACTGGGAAAGGAATCTTTTCTTAAATGCTTTTCTTCTCCTTTTTGCTCTCAGTGTTCAAAAAAAGGCTTACAGTTTGTGCTGCGAGAAACGTTTCATGTTTGTTCCCCTTTGTTTTGCCCTGTTCACCGTGCGGCATACTGGTTCATTGAACACAGCCTGACCTTGGATTACACTGGAGATGCATGAGAGTTTAATATAGATGGCTCAGTGCAGAACTCTGACAATGAGTGCTCCATCGCTACTGTTCCATATTGAAAGACAGCAAATCGACTCACAGTGTTCTCATCACGCCAAACTGCTTTGAGTGCCCAAGACAGAAAGCAGTCATGCCATGGAGGTCTGCATGGGGGAACCCTAGCGTTCTAACATACCCCATCAGGTTAAGCCCTTCCTGTGAAAAGGCAGAGTTAGACACATTTCCATGTGCCATTAACTCATTCTGTGGCAAAGGGCTCTGAGCTGTCTAATGTGTGCACCAAACACTAATACTTAGCACCGTTCACACAGGTTAACAACATGATATCATCATCTTAGACAAAAGCATTTCCAGGCCAACCACATTCCTCTTGGGGGGTGGAAAGCACTGAAAAAAACAGCAGAGAATGCTATAAATATGGATGGAGCCATTATAGCCATGCACTCTAACCCAAACGAGCCGAAATAGGACATCAATCCCGCTGAGACGAACACAAAAGATTTTATGGGATTTTACAGATTCATGTGCCCTCACAGGCAGCAGTGAGTAAAACAGAGACCCAGGACCTTTCCAGTGAGCTTGATCATCCCCCACACTTCACTCAAGATGCAAATCCTCTGTAACGACAGTAATTTCGCTCAGCTATTGGGGCGCCGAGCACACCTAGCGCGCTGCAGGTTGAAGTGTTTGGCAGATTAAGCCCATGTGACTGCTTCAGTTTCGGTGGCGCAGGGGGATATGGCCGCTTTATGTGATGTTGGGCTGAGACTCACCCAGGGAAACAGCGCCGAAGGCCCGCAGCATATGAATGCAAACGCCAAAGCAATAAAGTTAGCTAATGTGATCCATGAGATCCAATTTAATTACAGTAACAGCTGAAAACTGGAAATGAATGCAATTTGTGTGAGGGTGCGCGTGTATGTTTGTGTATGTTAGTGTGTGTTTGGCGTGTGTGTGTGTTTGTATGTGTGTGAGTGTTTGCATGTATATTTGTGTGTGTCTGTGTGTGTGTGTGAGTGTGTGTTTGTATGTTTGTGTGTGTGTGTGTCTGTGTGTGTTTTTGTGTTTGTGTTGGTGGGGGTCGGGGATGGCCATTAAAAAACAAAAGAAAATCTGAATTAGTTCTGATTCCAGAGGCATGATTCACAGATTGAATTATCATTTTATGTGTTAAATGGTTTGGCACAACTTGCATTGAGGGGCGAGGCACTGAATAAGCTTTAACCTTATCTCACAGAATACAGTCCAAAACCAATTCTTGTTCACACGTCAGCTGTAAACAGTCATGCCAGAGGAGGAAGTAATATACACAATTGGATCCCATGGCAATCACTACATTCACTGCTCCTCATGTATCAGGGCATTTTGACAGTGCAAACAGGCGGAAACCTTGTTGTGAGTCACTCTAGATGAGGGTTCCAGTTCAATCTGATGCAACATAATGACCAGGATGTAGAGACCTGCCACAAGCCTGAATCCTACTTTCTATTTTCCTGTCAGGGTCTCTATTCGCACGAGCCAATTATAGTCAAGAAAGGCTTGGGTGGTAAAAGTCAACACATAGCTTCAATTCCATGTCAAGGACTCAATTCTCATTGTAGGTAGTCGGTGAGCTAGAAGAGGGTATGAACAAACGCAGAGTTAGGCCATCTGATTGATTTGACAGGTGTGCTCTTTTTCAACTGTCAGCAAAGGCAGTTTAACCACTGAGCCCATTGGAGTGCTGAAGGAGGACACTTGACCATCATTAAAACATTCACTTCAATGTTTTCATTGTACAGCAGTGAAAGGCACTTTATAAATAAAGTTTTACTTACTTACTATTTCAGCTTCTTAATTAAATAAATACTCTGTGGCATTGGTTGTCCGTCTCTATTCATTACTCTAAAATGAATCGACTGGACTAAAAATTAGCTGATGAAAACTTGCCAGGCTCTCACACAGCCACTCAAACAGAAAAACATTACCCAGGCATTTTGGTGATGCTTTTATCCAAAGTGACTTAGAGTTGATTGGGCTAGCCAAGGGCCAATGCCCCCTTGGAGGAGGTGTGGGGCTGGGGGCCTTGCTCAGGGGCCCAACAGCAATGGTGTTCTTGCTGTGGCTAGATTGGGGCTTGAGCCACCAACCTCAGGGGTACCAGTTGTAAATCTTAGCCACAAGACCACAGGCTGCCCCAGGTCAGTTGTTTGGTTTAAATAATAAACCGTTGCAATTTAAATTAAACAGAATTCTAAACTGCACTGTTAAAATGATTCCACAGCTGTTGGAGAACAACCAGCAGCATTCTGCCCTTCTGAACTTCAGTAAGCCCCATTGAATCTGCTGTTTGTACAGTGTGATACAGCTGGAGAGCGAGCTTGACTTAAACCTACTGTATTTAATTACCATGAGCCGTTTAGATAGGGCCTCACACGTGCTTCACTGCCTCACATAGTATTTACTTTTCTCTCTTTGCACGCCAGCTCAAAGAGGAGTGTAGACCCAGGCTGTCCTGGCTCGTCTCCACCAGGAGGGAATGCTAATTAGTCCTTGAGGATGGGCCGTGCTGCCCACTCCGGGTCTGTTGGCCTGTTGAACAGAGGTTTATGAAGGGTTCTTGTCACCACTCAAAGAGCCTGGGTAATTGCACGAATATGCATGAGCCGACAGGCCGGGGAAAACGTTTCAGCTGTAAGAGACTGGGCCGCTACAATTCCACAGCGATTAAAATAAGAACCGAAGACGTAACAGCTTTTCCGCTGGCAGACGCTCCTGAGCAGCTACGTTTGGTTTATGACAACTCTTCAGATCCACTGATTCAGGGAACAGGATTTTTGGTGGAAAGTAAAGACAATATGGAATGCAATTTCTACTCATATAATCATAAACTCATCACTGTCATCTCTTCTCGTTTTATTTGTCGTCTGTGTGTGATGTTGTATATGATGTTGCATGTGTTTCAAATACCTCTTATGTCTTATGTATGAAGTCAAGTCTCTTTCCATGTAAGACAAGTTCCCGAATATGGTAATATGGTAATAAAGTGAATCTGCATTTGAATGGGGCTCTAGATTTAATCAAAATGTGCTTGTTCAGCTTCAACTCACAATTAAACATGTTTGATTTTCTATAATAAAAACACTGTTTGATTTTCTATAATAAAAACACATGATTGGTGTTCTTCACAAATCACCTTGTTAACCCTACTACCCACATAACATCAACCAGCAGTTAAACAGTCAAAATCACCATACCTTCTTTGTTAAGATAAATGTTAATCTAATGTCTTTTGCTTTATGTGTGGCTTGCAATCAAATGAATGACAACTATTTCTTAATTAATAAAACGCTGTTGAGAGACGGGCCTTTGTTTTATCATCGTTTGAAATGACTGTAATTATCCTACCGCATCCCCAAGCCACCTGGTCACAGAGGTCGACAATCTACAAATGATAGCTGAGCCAGTAATCACTGCCTTTAATATAGGAACAAATGATTTAATGATTCGATCCGGGCATGCTGCTACGACTGATGCAGACCTCTAGATTCAATCAGCATTCTGCCCTTAGCTTTTAGTTACAATTAAACCAAAGCATTTATTTATAATTAAACCCAAAGTGTCACTTGTTTTCTTGTGGTAAGGTTTTAAATCACTAAAAATTGAAGGCCCACACCAGCCAAACTAACTTCCTGATTTTACTCAAAGTAATAATGAAACTGAATCAGATAGTGATTTTGACTGTGAAAGTAAAGTCACCACATTATATCAGCGATGTTATGAACAGAAAAGCTGAATCACATTTAAAATGATTCCCCATAACACTACAGGAATCATTCTGGAACTCAGAAAGTGACTTTCAAAGCCAAAATACTGATACACAATAAAAAGTATGGTGTCAGTTTAAGTCTATCAGTGTTGATGAGTACATCTGAATCTGCACTGGGCTTATATAAACACTGTTAGAGTTAAATCAACACTGGATATTTTACTGTGTACTTTCAATGACATGTCAGTTTTCAGACTTGGGTCATTTCGTAATACAATTTTCAGACTGCATGATGTAATATATGGCTAAAACATGCAGCGGTTCTGTTCCCTACATTGTCAAACCTGTTCACCTAATGTCAGGTGCTGAGCGATATCCAATGGCTGTAAAATGGCCAAACGTAATATCAGTAATATCAGTAATATCAGATTCTGATTGGCTCCTGGCCGGGGGCTGTGCCGCCCAGCTCCCTCACCCTCAGGTCGCCGTTGGCCAGGTGGGCGGTGGGGTAGGACGCGTAGATGGGCTCCTTGCGGTAGATCTTGATGATGCTGCGGTCCTGGATGTCGCGCACGTCCTCCAGCTCGTAGAAGACGTTGCGGGCCTCGTCCTTGATGAGGATGGCGGTGTTGGGGGACTTGAGCATGCCCATGGTCAGCTTCTGGGGGAACATGTGCACGATGAGGGCGTGCAGGGTGTCCAGGCTGCTCAGCTCATGGGTGATGTGCACCCTCCTGGTCTCATCCCCAAATTGCAGGAACAGCACTCCTGGAGGGGGAGAGGGGAGAACATCCACATCCACATCAATCCACATCACGGACAGACACACACACACACACACACACACACACACACACACACACACACACACACACACACACACACACACACACACACACACACACACACACACACACACTCTCTCTCTCACACACATACACACACAGATAATAAACTTCTTCTGTGTCCTCATTAGATGTTTGGATGTTCTTCCTACACTTTTTTAAACTAAATCCCTGGTAGAATACTAGGGAGGCGGGACAGGGGAAAGTGCACTTTTAAAGATAAAATATTTGATGTGCTGCTCTCTGGGCTGGGACCTGCACTCTCATTGATCTCTAGTGGTTCAGTGCTGGGGAGCCCTGGGCAGATATGGGCTGTATTTCATATACATGTAGTGTAAATGAGATTTTTATATTTGTGCATTTTATATGTAATAAATCTTGCTGAAAGATTTTTCATTTTCAGCTGTACAGGACAATGCAAACACTTTACGAAGACTGACTTTTATAAAGATACAACTGTACAAGAGACAAAGACAAGAGGAATGGCTGAGCGGGAAAGGGGAGATAAAGCCAGAAAAGAGGTACAAAGAGACGGGACAGGGGACAGGAGAGGGTAAAAGTATAAAAGGAGGCGGGACAGGAGAGGGGACAGGGAAGAGGTGAATTATAGGGAGCGGGACAGGGGACAGGGGAGAGGGGGTAAGAGAGAGAGAGGGGGTAAGGGTATAGGGAGCGGGACAGGGGACAGGGGAGAGGGGGTAAGGGTATAGGGAGCGGGACAGGGGACAGGGGAGAGGGGTAAGGGTATAGGGAGCGGGACAGGGGACAGGGGAGAGGGGGCAAGGGTATAGGGAGCGGACAGGGACAGGGGACAGGGGAGAGGGGGGGAGGGGGGAGGGGACAGGGACAGGGAGCGGGACAGGGGACAGGGAGAGGGGGGGGAGGGGGTAAGGGTATAGGGAGGACAGGGACAGGGGACAGGGAGGGGGTAAGGGTATAGGGAGCGGGACAGGGGACAGGGGAGGGAGAGGGTAAGGGTATAGGGAGCGGGACAGGGGACAGGGGACAGGGAGAGAGGGTAAGGGTATAGGGGAGCGGGACAGGGGACAGGGGAGGGGGGACAGGGGGGGGAGGGTATAGGAGCGGGACAGGGGACAGGGGACAGGGAGAGGGAGGCGGGACAGGGGACAGGGAGGTAGGAGGAGGACGGACAGGGGACAGGGAGAGAGGGGTAAGGGTATAGGGGGACAGGGACAGGGGACAGGGAGGGCAGGAGGGACAGGGGAGAGGAGGGTAAGGGTATAGGGAGCAGGACAGGGGACAGGGGAGAGGGGGTAAGGGTATAGGGAGCGGACAGGGGACAGGGGAGAGGGGGTAAGGGTATAGGGAGCGGGACAGGGACAGGGAGAGGGGACATAGGAGGGGACAGGGACAGGGACAGGGGAGAGGGGGTAAGGGTATAGGGAGCGGACAGGGGAGAGGGGGTAGGGGGAGAGGGGTATAGGGAGCGGGACAGGGGACAGGGGACAGGGGAGAGGGGGTAAGGGTATAGGGAGCGGGACAGGGACAGGGAGAGGGGGTAAGGGTATAGGGAGGACAGGACAGGGACAGGGGAGAGGGGGTAAGGGTATAGGGAGCGGGACAGGGACAGGGAGAGGGGGTAAGGGTATAGGGAGCGGGACAGGGGACAGGGAGAGGGGGGTAAGGGTATAGGGAGCGGGACAGGGGACAGGGGAGAGGGGGTAAGGGCATAGGAGCGGACAGGGACAGGGAGGGTAAGGGTATAGGGAGCAGGACAGGGGGACAGGGGAGAGGGGGTAAGGGTATAGGGAGCAGGACAGGGACAGGGGAGAGGGGGGGAACAGGGGACATAGGAGCGGACAGGACAGGGGACAGGGGACAGGGGAGAGGGGGTAAGGGTATAGGGAGCGGGACAGGGGACAGGGGAGAGGGGGTAAGGGTATAGGGAGCGGGACAGGGGACAGGGGGAGAGGGGGTAAGGGTATAGGGAGCGGACAGGGACAGGGGAGAGGGGTATGGGCATAGGAGCCGGACAGGGACAGGGAGAGGGGTATGGGTATAGGAGCGGACAGGGACAGGGACAGGAGAGGGGGTAAGGGTATAGGAGCGGACAGGGAGAGGGGGTAGGGGAGAGGACAGGACAGGGACAGGGGAGAGGGGTAAGGGTATAGGGAGCGGACAGGGGAGAGGGGGTAGGGTATAGGGAGCGGGACAGGGGACAGGGAGAGGGGGTAAGGGTATAGGGAGCGGGACAGGGGACAGGGGAGAGCGGACAGGGACAGGGGAGAGGGGGTAAGGGTATAGGGAGCGGGACAGGGACAGGGGACAGGGGAGAGGGGGTAAGGGTATAGGGAGCGGGACAGGGACAGGAGAGGGGGTAAGGGTATAGAGGAGCGGGACAGGGACAGGGGAGAGGGGGTAAGGGTATAGGGAGCGGGACAGGGGACAGGGGAGAGGGGGTAAGGGTATAGGAGCGGACAGGGGACAGGGGAGAGGGGGTAAGGGTATAGGGAGCGGACAGGGACAGGGGAGAGGGGGTAAAGGGGGGGACAGGGAGAGGGAGTAGGGAGCGGGACAGGGGACAGGGAGAGGGGGTAAGGGTATAGGGAGCGGGACAGGGGACAGGGGAGAGGGGGTACAGGTGTTTAGTACCTGGGGAGCGCAGCTTTGTCTGGCTGGCGGAGCGGGACAGGGGCAGGCTCTGCCGAAAGCGGTTCATTCGGTTGAAGCCCAGCGGCACGTCGGTCTCAGACATGGTCTCCAGGGACTCGGCCGAGGCGAAGGACAGCTTGGTGGCCTGGTCTGCCAGCCCCGACTGGGTGGACTGGGAGTGCCGAGGGCTACGAGTCTGGAGGAGGGAGAGGGAGAGACGGAGTTAGAGAGGAGAGGAAGAAAGGGAGGGAGTTACAGAGGAGAGGGAGAGAGATAGAGGGAGGGAGTTAGAGAGAGGAGGGAGAGAGAGAAGGAGAGAAGGAGACGGAGGGAAACAGAGAAAGGTACAGAGAGACAATGGGAGAGAGAGAGAAAGGGAGCGAGGAAGGGAGAGAGAGAGACTTGAATACCCTTACAGACATGGAAAGATCTGTGGTAATGAACACACATGGACTCGAAAATGCGATGAAAATATGAGTATATATAAGTATATTTCACATAAATATTATTTTTAAATGCATTATGGCATCTTAAAACTGCAGCCATTTGCATATTTGTCATATTATTGTGAAGTAGAGAGAGAGAGAGAGAGAGAGAGAGGAGGAACAGGACACAAAGAAGAGAAGCTGAACGCACAAGTACAATGAACAAATATTAAATATTTGCAGAGCAGTGAACAGTGACAGACATGGAGAGACAAAAGAGAGGAGGGTAAAAGAGGTAGAGAAGGATTTAAAAAACAAACACACAGCAAGACAAACTCTCCACAACTTTTCCACAAGATGGTGGAAATCACATGATGCCACAATCCACAGTGTGGAGTTGAATGGCCGAGCAGCTTCACACCGCCTGTAGAGGGCTTATTGGGGGGGGGGGGTGAAATAAAGCAGCATACTACCAGAGCAGAGATCTGCTGGCCCCTGGGATCACACCTGTGCAGGTATGTAAGCCTGACTGTGGGAGTGGGGTTTGGGATTGGGTGAAAGGCGTGTTAGTGTGCTAGGCTGTGGGAGCGGGCTTGGGGGTGGGAGAGGGTGCAGGATGTAGGTGTGTGAGTGGGTTGTGAATTACGCGGTTATTTATGGGTGTGTGTTTTGGTTTCTAGGCGTGTAGGTGGACTGGGTTATAGGTGTGTTTGTGTGGTCTGTAGGTGTATAACTGGGTGTGTGAATGAGTGTGGATGATACTTGTGAGAGTGCGAGTGCGTCGTAGGTGTGTGAGTGGGAAGGGTAGTGCGTTGAAGGTGTGTAAGTGGGGATGAGAGTGCGTTGTAGGTGTGTAAGTGGGGGTGTGAGTGCGCTGTAGGTGTGTAAGTGTGTCGTAGGTGTGTAAGTGGGAAGATTAGTGCGTTGTAGGTGTGTAAGTGGGAATGTTCGTGCGGTGTAGGTGTGTAAATGGGAATGTGAGTGTGTTGTAGGTGTGTAAGTGGGGATGTTAGTGCGCTGTAGGTGTGTAAATGGGAATGTGAGTGTGTTGAAGGTGTGTAAGTGGGAATGTGAGTGCGTTATAGGTGTGTAAGTGGGGATGTTAGTGTGCTGTAGGTGTGTAAGTGGGTGCCGGTGTGAGGCAGTCGCCGTGAGCTGGTTCTGCCAGACAGACTGCAGGCTGTGGGCGTCTCTGGAGTAGGGGTACTTGTGCTTAATGAAGGGGCACACAGTGAAGAGCACCCCCCCTCTGAGACCCAGGTAATGAGCTCCCCAAGTGCACAATGGTGCGTGGAACCGAAAACAAAACAAGACAAAAAAAAACTGACTGAAAACTCTCCAAAAACAAGACAAGGCAGAGCGCTGTGCCTTGGTTTTCCCTCATCAACTCTCAGACCTTTCCCTCTTCAGCGTAGTTTTGCTTTCTTCCTTCAAATTAGTGACTGAGTTATTTGCTTTGCTTCAGACTAATGAAATAGAAGTCATAAACTCATTCACTTGAACACACAAAAACGCGCTCTCTCTCTCTCTCTCTCTCTGTCTCACATACACACACAAAATTATGTAAATGTCCCAACAAAATTTCTGCATGACTTTTAGCATCTCAGAAAAAACCTACAATCATTTCAAAACCCAAAGCTCCACATCTCCTTCAGTACACACATGCATACATAATGTTATTGCAGTTGATAATGTCTCGACTGTCTCAAACTGCAACACACCGTGCATTGAGAGTCTTTTTCTGCACCAGTGAAATTTTGGTTTTGTGTCTGTCAAACTTTGAGGCTGCAAACTCCAACTTGATGCATCTTTGTGAATATTCATTAGGGGGTGGGGTCAAGAGCAACACCCACTGGCACTGGATGTTCTGTCCTTGGCCGCGCCCCCTTATGCATAAACATAAACTGTAATACAGAGCCAGGATGACTTCTGCTCTCAGCCGGAACCTGTGAGTGCTAATGAAGCATAGGGGACAGACGGAATTCTACAGTACAAGGAATTTTAAAGCAAAAGGAATTTTACAGCACAAGGAATTCTGAAGCAGCATCTCCCAAGAGTGATAGAGGGAGACTCAGCCACTGACCAATCACCAGTCAAAAGGCCCTTTCACACTGTATATCCATAGACGGGGTCAACCGTTAGCCCTGAGCTAGCCTAGCCTCTTTCCACACACATTTCTTAACCTATACCTAGCTTAACACCAGGGTTAAGGATTTACGCTGCTCTCCAAACAACTGTGGGTTAAAGGTCTGTTGGAATGTGTGACCCACGTACATAAGCATAATGATTTTTATAATAATATATGCTGTTATGCCAGGCTAACTTTCACTTGTGCCAACTATCATCAAGCGAACATGAACAGTGCCGTCATCATAGAGGATGGCACCTTCTGCTATCCATTGCGAATAGAGTAAGTAAATGAATAAATTATGATTATTATGATTATGATAATTAATTCCAAGATGGATGGAGTCCTCAGAAGCGCTCTCCTCATACAAAAAGAAACAAGAGGATTACATTCACCAGCTGGGTGGGTGTTTTGTTTAGAATAATTCAAGTCTGTGGCTCAAATTCCAAAGCAGTTTTCTTTTTCTCTTTTCTCTCTCTCTCTCTCTAGCTCAGCTACAAAAAGCCATGTGGGACATTATTACCTGCAAGAGCTTCCCTTCAGGATTTCTGCCAGGCTCAGGTAATTTCACACAAATCAAACTGGGGGCTTTTCGAATGGAGTCCTTCTACATTTCACAGCCTGCTTTCTCAGCGAATAAGACTGCATTTGCCTGTGGAAACATCTGGCTTTCCATATGTCATTTGACACCGTCCCTCCCTCCACCATGTTAGCTAGCCTTGCTCATCTGGCTCATGGGTATTAGAGATGGGAATATGAGGTACTATGACACAAAAATAGGTGGAGCTACAGTTATCTCTTAATCCCTGACCTTTCCAACCAATCAAAGGATTTTTCATTTCACAACAAAACAGGATGATTGGTTCAAATCAGCAAGTTACTCCTAATGATATGTTAACTCCACCCATTTTGATGTCAAGCTACATCATACTTCTTTCACTAGTTTCTAGTTTCTCAGCCCGATACGTAATAGCTTTGCGCTACCGCTGGGGCAGGAAATACTTCTGATATCAGTGCATGGAATGATAAACCACACAATCTATCAAATCCTCTGTCAAAATACACTAACACCAATCAGAATACAGGTACCCTTAGCCTGAAAGGTTAAGTCTTTGTCAGGGTCAAGACTGCTAAAACCCTGAAATTATAGGATTCAGCTAAAAAAAATATAAAAAAAAGGAACAGAATACAAAAAATAAGCCCTGAAATCGGGGATTTAAAAAATTACATGTCAGCACCCATAATTCACTAAGTTACATCATTTAATTGAACCTCCCACTAGAGTCACAAAAACTCTCTCAACACTTGCATAATCCCTGTGGGAAACGTGTGTGTGTGTGTGTGTGTGTGTGTGTGTGTGTGTGTGTGTGTGTGTGTGAAAGAGAGAATGACAGAGAGAGAGAAAGGGGTGCGGGAGAGAGACAAACAGTCAAAACGAAAAAGAGAGAGCAATGCAGACAGAGATAGTTCAACTGGGAGAGAGGGGGTGCTGTTAAAATGATTTAAAAATGCTTCAAAAGAGTGAATTTATTTGCAGTCAAAGGCTGACCCTCTGGTGAACAGGTCCTGTGGAGAGCCCGGCAGGCCTAATCCCAGGATGCCAGCATTCGCCCCGCGGTTCTGCGTATTAGCTTCGCTCCAGTGACCCCCTGTCTGAGATCATTTACACATCTTACTCACAGCACACCCAACTATTTCTCCCTACTATTAGGGACAAAATAAACTTTACTAAAAAGGAAAGTTATGGGCCCCAAAGCCAAATTTCTTCCTCATCTGTCAGTAGAACTGCATCTAGAGGGGGACTGTATCACGTTTACATTTTTTTTTTTACATTATTGATTTGTTTAGCAATGTGCTGTTGCACAGTGACCAGCAACACAGTGTTCCAATAAGGTTAAACGAACAAACACCAACAAGAGTAGAAGATATGACCAAAGCACAAACACCCAGAGCTTTGCTCCGAAACGCAATGCCATGAGTGACAAAAGCTTGAGTGACACACTGAGGAAGAGGAAGTACTACTTCAATTCTTTAGCAATAGTGCTTTAATGTTAATTTCAAAGACCTCGTGAATAAGCCAGTGTGTGTGTGTGTGCGCACGTGTGTGAGAGTCTGGACGTCCATAGCTGAGATAAATTTTGGATTTAATTAGGCTGCTAATGCAGTGAAAGGGGACAGAGGCACCGACGGAAGAACAGACAAAACGCCAAGTGCCCCGAGGTACACGCTCTAGCAAAGAAAGGTTACAAAACAGTGCAGTAACCTACAGGAAAACATGGAGACAAAGAAATCATGCTGTCCCAATACAATATTAACTCTTGGTTATGGACTGAGTCTCTGGAATTTTATATTGCCTCATTACATTTTGCTGACATTCAAATTATGTTCCGTATCGACGTCCGCTAACTCCTGACATTCCGCTGTATTTATTCGGTGCCGTTCAATTACTGAAAGCTAAGTGTGATGGATCAGACTGTCAGGCCAGGCCTGTACAGCCGGCAGCCCCGGGATGCCACAGCCTCAACAGAAGCTTGCGTGACCTCCCGCCTGCGTCCTGCAGAGTTCTGACAGCCCCCAGTGTCCATCACTGCGAGTTTCTCATTCCTGTGATGTCACTTCTATTGTACCAGAACTGCCACTGTGTTAGCATGCTTGTGCCATCTTTGGGGTGTGTGGTGCCAAGATCTTTGATGTTTTTTGAGAACGACAACCTCAGCAGGAGGCAAACAGAAAGGAGAGAGACTAGGTTGGCATATGGCATCTCTGCCTACACTGTGATTCCTGAGTGGTTTCAACACACAGAACGTATTACATTACATTATTTTACAGTCATTTCGCAGACAAATGACGCTCTTATCCAGCATGGATTACATTTTAGGACAGCATAAATGAATTCACCTGTTTATTCTTGAGTAATACTGCTAGAACCTGCACAAATCATAGTCTAACATTTTAAGGGTGTATCCTCCCCATTGCCTTTTAAACCACATACTTCACTGCACAACCCTGATGCTGATATGCCCATAACCCTATGAAGAATACGGATTTAAGGACAAGGTTAATTAATAATTGTGCATAATTTGCTCATTTTGTTTTGCAGAATTTTTATGAGATGGACAGTACTTGCCGTGACTACCCTGACCCTGCAGCCCTGGAGGAGGGCACCTGAGAGGGTAACTGTGCGGCACAAACGATAGCATTAACAAGTATTAAACGTCAAGTGTCAGGTGTATTTCTTTCCCCTGTGCCTTGGCTCCCATGCATATCCAATCACGGGGAGTTCTGACAGAGAGGCCATGGAATATGGAACCGGATCAACGCAAAAACCACATCCCGGTGAGAGGTAATGAGATTTGTCAGAGCTTGCAGCGCCTGCTTGAGGCTTGGCTGGAAGACTCTCTCGTCAATGGTGTATGAAAAACCCGGCGTGAACCTTGCATCAGGGGAAAAGAGACGCACGCGGAAACGTGGGATGAAATTCCCTGCTTATTTGCTTTGTCTGAAACATCCGAGGAGCAAATTAAATCAACACGGGCTACGGGCTCACAAGCCATCAAACACAACCTAGGGCTAAATGCACAGGCAGTTAGTTAGTCTGTAGAACAGAATATTGTTTTATTTATTGCAATATTAGTTATTGTTTATCAATTCAAAACGTATTCAAAAATTATTCAGATACATTTCTGAATGAAACATGTTCCTTAATGAAAATGTAACTGGAGTTATTGTCATGTAGGAGAGGCTAAACCCGGTCCTGAGGGTCTGCAGGGTCTGCTGGTTCATTCTTATGCAGCACTTTAGGGCTCAATCAAAGCAGTTGATTACACAGTTCACTTCACCAGGTTTTCCCTAAAATCCCACCATGACCAGAAAATCAATGTCTCAATTCTGAAAAGCAAAATAAAAATGTCAGGACATGAAATATAAATACTGATAGTATACGTTTCCAAGATAAGAAAACAGAGAACAACAGACAATAGGATTCATAGAAGCATGAAAAAGCATTAATGCCGAGTAGATGAATTGCACAGAAGCAGTAATGGCTGATTGCAATATGATAAATATGAATTTATTCTCAAAAATCATACTGTCCGTATCATTTATTACAGTTTAGTGTCAGTGTAATCATTCAATACTTTCTACATTTTCTTTCCACCATGATAGTTTATACATACAGTACATGCTTGATGTCTTTCGCATTACCTTACAAATTAGCATACACTTCAAATAATGAATATTATTTATGGTACTGTTAGGATATTTTGCCCTTCTCCGTGGAACCAAATGCAGGACAATGAAGAACACGTTGACTACTTCTCTTAAGAGAATGTTGATTTATTACAATGCGCAATGGAGAGACAAACTCAGTACATTCGGGCTGCCTGTGCCGAGAGAATCTCTAAAGAAACAGGTTGTGTGGTGTGTTGATATACAGTTTATGGTCATGCATATCAAAAGGAATGAGATAAGTGGGGGGCCAGGGACAAACGGTCTTGTGCCATGGGAACCCTGGCCGAGTCATTCGGCAGGGATGTGTGACATCCTTGCTGCCGACCAGAAGTGTTACACAGAGACAGACATAGATAAGATGGAACAAAGGAGACCTTATACACTATATATATATATATATATATATATATATACACATGGTATTGAATAAAACCGGGAACCTATCAGTACATAATGAAGAAATAATTGGCAATTTACCTCTACCTGACCTGGAATAAATAACACCTGCACATCACATCCAACAGATCACACGCACTGCGCAATTAAACAGGTGATGACAGATCGCATCACAGAATGGCATGATGTAGTATAACCGCAGATAGCTTTTTTTCTAGTTTATTTATGTATTTGATTCCAAAACACAATATAAAGGAAGACCAACCACAGGCAGATACTTACTAATATTACAATGTGACATTACATGCAGTTCATGCATGATCTGAACTGTTCAGTATTTATAACATATTTATAACATCATTTATTACCGCTTTATAGAATTATATGATGTGTTATATGTGCTATGAGAAAGCCACTTCTTTTGGCTTTCTGGTTTCATGTGCTTTGATTACTTATGAGGTTTTAATGCGTTCTTCTGAGTCCCACACAGCACTCGTAAATCAGCCTGGAAAGCTGGTTATGTGGCAAATGAAGTCCTCGGTAGTCGACCTTCAATATTGTTACTCAGCTTAAACAAGAGTAAAAGGGAGATTAATGCAGTTTATTCAATGTCTGCCTGGACTAACTGTAAGTGGCTGCCACACAGGAGTTCAATTACACACACAATGTACTTATTATTTAATAAGCTGAAGAGGTTTTTTTCCCCCACAGAGTATCTTGGCATATGAGGCAATGAGTGTAAAATGTTACAAGGATATCATTATGACCATATAATACTCTTAAATAAATTACGTCCTCTTTCATTAACCTTAAAGCCACAATCTGTACTTTTTGGTGATATTCCTCTATTTCCGTAAGTCACAAAGTTTATTTCCTTGGGGCACAGTGTACTGTAAAGGTTAGGGAGCTTTTAACTCAGTGGTTGGAAATACAAATCCCAGGTAAACCACAGTGGTTATACTCATAGGGAGGGCCCTTTACCTGAATTGGTTCAGTAAATATCCAGCTGTATAAACAGATAGAATGTGATATGTATACAATAAGTTGCTCTAGACATTACTGTCAGCTAAATGCTTAGATGTGCAAGTCAATTTTTGAGTAGCAAATATTACCTATATATCTATGAACAGCTAATGTTCATGATCTAGCTTTGAATCTACCAAGCTAATTAGCCATACAGCTATACGATGTTAGCAAAGCAGACTGTAGTCTATCATCGTAAAGGAAAAAAAATGTTGGACTGAAACTACTGTTGTTGCAGTGTTTCAAATTTGCTGAGAACACAAGGACAAACGGGGGATGGGGCAAATGAGGTGAAATCTGGCTTTAAATAGTTTCCTTGTTCTCTCTAACTTTGTGGTGACTGGCTAATGAGGACAACAACAATAATAAAAAAAAAACTTGTCTTAACATTCACATTCTGATATGCCAATCAAAGACAGAATAACCATCTTAGTTTTTTTTTTTTTTTTTTTCCAGAGAGTGAAAATTTAATGAGCTTCTTTTGGGGGCATTGGGCTAATGCAGAAACGAGTTTGACTAAACAGTGAGCGTCAGACGCTGATTAGCAGCGGACAGCTTATAACATCCCCACACAAACAGGCCTCTGCCTCACAAAGACCTGAATGAATTAAACAGCAAGCCACACTTAATGGACCTCATTTATAAACTTGCCTGATCGTTTTTTTGCCCATCCCAGTAAAACACATGCATATTTAAAAACTTACTTAAGCAAAGAGCAAAGCAATATGGACCCTTCCCTGGGCTTTTTTTTTTTTTTTTTTTTTTGGTTGGGGGTAATGGGGAGAGGGTGTGGGAGTTCTTAATTGGAACCAAAATGACTGAGTGGGTGGCCCATGCAATTTTTTAAGCTTTTAGCCCAACTTTTTTTTCTTACTTTTTCCAAATCACAAGCAGTACTTGCCATTCGTGAGCAGAGAGGTATTAACACAGAGATGATCTAGGGTATGTGTGCGTGCATGCATTCATCTGGAGGTGTGTGTGTGTGTGCGTGTGTGTGTGTGTGTGTGTGTGTGAGTGTAATTGTGTGTGTGTGTGTGTGTGGGAGTCTAAAGGGTCTCGCAAAGAGAACAAGGCATTAAGTAGGATATTTGATTTTACAGGTTTTGTAACAGTGAGGTAAAAATAAAAAAAAAAGTGATTTGCATCAAGAGCATCAAGAGCCAATGACATCACGGCCCCCGCACGCACTCCCACCCTCTCCTTTTCCTCTCAACCTATTGCTCTCTCTTATTCTCTCTCGTCTTCCTCTTTCTCGTCTTTCCCCTCAAACACCTTCCCAGAAACCCCTTAGCGTCCATTCTCCGTCACACCATGCCTCACATTCATTCCTTTTGCTGGTGAATCGCTCGGGGCCCGCTCTTGAATTGCCTCTGCACTCCTGCCTTCCAAAGGCCTCGTCGTCTACTCCCAGAACAGAAACCCAGGGAGGTGCAATTACCAGACTTACATGCTGCTTAGAACAAAATAAAAAAAGGCCTTTTCAATCTCTTGCTGTCTAATCTCTCTCCTCCCTCGTCTTCCCATTTCTGTCTTTGCTCCCTTGTTCACAAGCCCATCCCTCACTGCCAATCAGACACCTACACAGACCACGGTTAATGTAAGCAATAAATCTCCCCTTCTTCACGTGTGCCGAACATAAAGCAGACCGATTCGGCGAGGGGTGAGAAAAGGGACAGCTCTTAAACCGGGAGGCGGGTTAACAGCGGGGGTGCTGGAACTGTCTCTGTAGCATAGCTAGTGCCTTCCTCTGGTGTGGTGATGAGCAACATGTGACCCAAGTTTGACACTGGGTTCTGTGGGCTCCTTTCACTCAACGAGCCATCTCTGGCTGCTTCACACAGAGGCTGTTGCGTCTCAGAAAGCACCCCCCTTTTTTATTCCACCTTTTAACAAAGTAGAGAATATGGGGTTGGGTGGAACATTTTGAATACAGCATCTCAACGAAGTCTCAAAGAGGTATACTGTCTTCTGCAAAAGATAAGGACAAAGGAGGGGAGTCGAGCAGAAAGGACTGCGGTAAGACTCTTAAAAGTGCTCAAAAGGGCACTAAGCTGCACATTTCCACTGCGGCGAACAGCAGTCTGCCATCTGCTCCATCAAATTGCACAAAACATGAAGGAAACACTGCAATAGAGCCAAACACATTTCACATGTGTGCCAGCCTTCATCCATCCACTTTGCCTTGGCTTACCTGACGGGAATTCTGCAGTTAAAAAAATGGGTAAAAGGCGACCAAAAGCCATCATTGATGCTCATTCTCCCATCACAAGCTGTTTTGTACTTGGGAAGTCTGCCAAACACGTAAATGAATTCATTAATCAATTAATTCATAGCAGTATTTCCCATGATGCCCTGTGTGAAGCACAGAATTCCAAAACAGTAGCATACTGCTACAAAACGAACACCCTGCACCTCTTTGCACTGTGGGGGGGCTGAATTGCACCAGAACGTAAGACAAAACTGACTTCTTCTGAGTACATTTTTCTCGACCTGCTCGCACCTACTCTGGCAGCGTATATAATAATGTGTTGCACTCTGATGTATTGACCGATGCTATCGGCCCTAATGCGGACAGCTTGGCATGGTCTCTGTCCTTTGTCTAAGCCCATTGTGCGCGCCGTTGTAAGTCATTCTGGATAAGAGCGTCTGCTAAGTGCCTAAATATAATGTAATGCAAACATCCAGCTGTGTAAAACTGTTAAGCTGAGCAAGTCACTCAGGATAAGAGATTCCGCTAAATGCCAGCATGTAAATGTAAATACGTACTCTTTTCTTCTTCCCTGCCTCGGCCGTGTCTGTGTCTGTGAGAGTGAACATTTGTTCATTTGTTGTTCTTTTTTTTTTTTTTTTATATAGCAGCACACAACATCGACATGGAGTACGAAAAAAGTACAAATGCAGAAACTGCTGACAGAATTCTGACAGAGTTCTGGGGAACAAACAGGGAGAAGAAGCTGGCGGTGGGGAGGAGGGGGGGGTCATGATCCAACCTGATGAACAGGGACAGAAGACTTGTCCCCCCCTGCCCCACAAATATCATTGTTGGCATAAGAAATCTGAAAATGTCTGAAAATGAGTGTAAAAATGGCTATGACACTGAGTCACTTAACTCATTTTGCTGTTTATAATATGCCCATAATATGTCAATGTTGTTGCACTGTGGTCATTAGCTTTTGAAATAGTTTGCAAATATGATCTGGGATACCTACTGTACAAAAGAGCCCTCTGTGATGTATTTGGAGTCCGTTTGGCTCTCCTACAATTTTCTTGACGTTTTGGTTTTGGAAAGCGTTGATGTTGGGGTGACAAATGGGGCGTGGCGTTGGGTGCATTCGCCTCATCAGTAATGTATGGCTCCTCAGCCTTTTGAATCTTTCTGTTTTATGATCCTCCATCCATTCCCCACCTCCCCATCTCTCCACCCCCCAACACTATCCCCTGCCTCCAATAACCAACGTGTGTCATGATTTATCTTCACTGAACATGGAGGGGAATAAATAAGTATTGGTCACCAAGGGGAAACGGATTGAACGTGCATGGTAGCAAGCACTGGCGTCAGTAACAGACAAGGTAAGATGTAAGAGGTACCTGTAAGCTACTGCACAAGTCTTTGATGATCACCTTTAGAGTGCTAATTAAGCCCTGAAGTTAGAGTGGACACCAGAGTGACTCGCATTTGTTCACGATGGCGATTTCTAACCCAAGTCCTTAATTACAAATAATTTCTGGCCCCAGGAAACTGCAACATGGGAGTGTTAGGCTTGCCCAGGATGGCCGCAGTTGCTGGCTTTCAGTGCGTTTCGGCACCGAGGTGCTAAAACTGGCCAAAAAAGTCTGTGCTCTTTGTTTCCAATGCCTAAAGTGGCTGCTGATTGAAATAGAAACCTTTTGACAATGCAGCTCGAGATTGTTCAGTGAGCTTTATCACAAACCCCATGCTGATGTCACTGGTTTCCCAAAGAAAGCCATTTGTGTTGAAGAATGGACTTAGGGGGACGCTAGCTGGCAATACGGCTAAGAGGAGAACTGGTTGCAGAGCAAAACCGCGTTGCAATGCTCCAGCCTCATAAATTCTGTTATGTTAGAACTAAGTGTCAGACGCACTGGTACCTGAGAGAGTAGGTCATTTATCTGCTTGGCGGTCATTATGAAGCTCACATTTTTTAAATCCAATAATAAAGCTGGACATATACCACAGCAATTCCCCACCTGAGGTTTGACTCTGCCTGCTGCGGGTTACAACATCAGGTCCATAACCATTATCCTGTCCTGCCCCCAGCGCCAGTATATTACAGCAGAATAGAGGAGTAGTATTAGACAATACAATGATATTCTCCCACAATGCACTGCTGGATTCAGAACTGCACTTATACATAGGGTGTGTTCCAGTACTCAAAAAAATGTATCCTCCTCTCCTCCACACTGCCTCGTCTCACTGCTCCTTCCAATGTCCCAGTATTGGGGAGTGGGAGGAGAGTAGGTGATAGTGAAAGAAAGGATGATAAATTTTCATTTTGCGAGTACTGGAATGCACCCATGGTTGATAATATTGCCTTCTCCCACAATGCATTGCTCCGGGACATGCTTGGAATGCACCATGTTGAAGCATAGCAGTGTGAATCCAGCATTGCACATATACATATTTGATAACAGTGCTTCCCTCTCCCCCCACAATGCACTGCTCTGGGACGCATCTGCGATGCGCATCACGGACACGACGACTTCATCAGGAGGGCCCCTCCTCGGCTCTTGGCTCTCCGCTCCACGGCGGCGTTAGGGGCGTGTGGAGCGAAGAGATGGGGAAATCTGCCCCCCGTTGTCACGCGGCTCCGAAGCGAGCGGCAGGCAGCACTGATTAATATGTATGAACCTGAGGTGGGTAAGTAGGTAAGCAAATTCACCCGCCGCTAAAAAACCAGGCCTGCAGACAGGAAACTAATATTTTTCTTTTAGATGATGGGATGGAGGGGGATAGAGGTTGTAGGTAAAAAAAAAAAAAAAAATAGAATTACAGTCTATAACTTTGCCGGTGTGCTGGAGCTCACACTCCTCCATTCCAGCCACAGGCACATTCTGATAAAACAGAGAAAATTTCAATTATGTTCAACAGCAGGCAAGAGGAAAAAAAAACAATTGCCATAAAAGTTAAAGGGTTTTAATTTGTCGGGGATGTAATGTGTGCAGGATCAGTATTGCACTGTAGCGGACATAGTTTCCATGTTTGTGTGCTTTGAAGCAGAAGCTCACCCCATGCAAATACAGGGCTCTGTTTGAGCACTCTCCATGCAAATCTGGGGGGTGGATGGTTTGCCATCACCTTACATGATCAAGGTTGGATAAGCTGCTCCAGTCACAGAGCACATAGGTAACAAACAATGCAACAACACTGGTGGTGATTGGTGGAACTATTCTTCTATATATAATCGCTATGCATTTTTACTGAAAATAGTCACCAAACCCTATTTTACAATTTCAGGGCTTCCCATAATGCAGTGCAACCACAGAGTAAAAGCCCTATTGGCCAACAGTCACAGCAGCCTGACCAATGAATGAAGACACTCTCTGGCGTAACACCACATTAACATTCCAAGGATGTTACAACACAGGCAAACTCTAATTACCCTCAAACTGAACATTAAAGTGCCAGTCTGTGGAGATGCGGCTTGATTGACACCTGGCCCTGTTCAATGTGCACACTGGGAATGATGTCAGGAAGTTGGAGGAGATGGGCGGGACCAGGAGAGTTCGGGAGGGGCTGGAGAGCAACAGATGGATGGCTTATATCAACTGCAGTTTCACACTGGCTATCTGCATTATCTCCCCCTGCTTAGGCCCCTCTCCCCAAACCACAAACTCACATTTATGTGGTCTACGCTTACTCCACAATGAGTAAAATCAAATCTGCTTTCTTGGACAGGTCTTTCTTGCCTCAGATTTCTTCACTCTCTAGACATACACTCACACTCACACACACACACACACACACACACACACACACACACACACACACACACACACACACACACACACACACACACACACACACACACACACAGCCAATAAACTCAGGTTCACTGACAGCACACACACCACTCTCAAACTAGGATAACACACACACACACACACACACACTCACACTCACACACACACAGCCAATAAACTCAAATTCACTGACAGCACACACACCACTCTCAAACTAGGATAACACACACACACACACACACACTCACACTCACACACACACAGCCAATAAACTCAAATTCACTGACAGCACACACACCACTCTCAAACTAGGATAACACACACACACACACACACACAAGCAAAACACACACACAGATACTCAAGCAACCACAAACCAGCAATCCGCAACAAAGCAATGTCAGTACACACAGGCAGCCCCTGTACGCGGCTATCATACATATTTCATTATCAGTTAGACGAGGCCTGCCAGATCCAAAGTAAGAGTCAGAGGAAGGCTGTACAGGGGTCTGAGATCCTCTCATCAAACATACGCAGACATTTCGCTCCCGCCGCCCCCATCCCTCAGCCCTCCGTCCACAAGGCTAAGCATCCAAAGTCAGGGTTGCAGCCGCGCCTCTGACACAACGGCACAATCACACACACAGACACCGGCACGAGCCGAGCCCACAGGAGACAGAACAAACACTTATAAACTATAGAGACTGTCACTTACAGCACTGACCTTAAAGCTCCAGTAGTTTGGCTGTTGCTGGGGAAAAGGAGGGAGGGAGGGAGAGAGAAAGAGAGAGAGAGAGACACGGTTATACTTTCATGTCTAGCTGAAACTGCCTTCATTGACAAGACAACGAGTTTGAAAGAAAAGTGTTGTGGGGGAGCAGGTAATGGAGAAAGGGAGAGAGTGTGAGAGAGAGAGTGTGAGAGGGAGAACGAGAGAGGGGGGAGAGAGAAGAGGGAGGATTATACTTTTACATCTGTCGGCAACCACCTTCACCAACAAAAGGTCTGAAAAAAAAACGTCAAGGGAGAGGGTGAGTGTGAGATAGAGGGAGAGAGAGAGGGAGAGAGAGCACATAAATAGATTCAGAGCCAATGTCAAAATGCCCCTATGGACAGATTTTAGCAGACCATACAGGTGTGACTATCAAGTTGAGAAGGCATATGAGTGTACACCCCCCCAACCCCCAAACCCTAACCCCACCTTCCTCACACCTGCCTCTGGCATGACATTGACATTCCTTTGAGATCTGAGTCTTGATACAGAAAGCATATCTTCAGTGTGGTAAAAAAAAAAAAAACATATCTCCATTTTTTCCATTCTGAGCTTACACATGGATACAAAACATGCATTATCACTGAATAAAGTTTACTTTAAGGTAAGATGACTAAAACTAACATAATCTAAAGTCATTTTATTATAAAAAGGTTTTTCTCAGTATCCAATGTGATGCAAATATACATAGCTTCCATGATGTGGATAATATGTAGGAAACAGTTGGAATTCATCCTTCATTCATGGACTAGAATTCATAAATACTACAGGCTAATTGACGCAATTATCACCAGGGTAATGACGTCCATTATTCTTTATTGCTGTTTGTAATTGCTTTTTCAGGCTGAGGGTTGTTTGTATTGTGTACTGTTGTTACAACCAAACCAAATGCACAACGCCCCCCCCCCCCATCCCCTCCCACGCAGTCCCTATGCGCCCCTTATTTCCAGCACAATCGGCTGGCTTAGACTTCTGACAGGATTAAAATGAAAAGCGAAAGACAGAAATCGAATTAAACAGCTCAGGCTCAGTCTCTGAGATGTTGGCCGGTGTCCCGGACTCCTCAGTCATGGGCAGCCTCTCGTCTCGCTCCCGGATAGCAGCAACGGCACACGCTGGAAGCGTTTGAAAGGTGGACACTCCTTCGGCAGAGGGAAGAAAAAAAACGCCTGCCCTCCGAAAGAGGACTTTCCATTAAATCCAATTACTACATGCTGAAAACTAGCCCAGAGCTGAAATTGCCATGAAGGACCAGGGCTAATAAAAAAAAAGAAGTTCATGAATTTTAATCTCTTTTTTTTCCAACTTATCATCTGCCTGCAATTCTCCTCATGGCTTAACAGAGAGCGGGAGGTTGGTGGGGCAGCAGCTTTGACCAAATGACTTCGGTTGATAGCGAGGACTGTCCTTAACCCCTCTCTACATCTTGTTTAAGGCTCTCTTGTAGAAACAATAGTCCAATTTACACTTGAGCCTGGCTAGAACCAACATTTAGCTGGGATTCAGTCAACGTTTGCCAAATTGACAAGCATATGTTTTTATTTTTTCAAAGAGCACAATGGAAGAAGTTCATTTTAGTGCTGGCTGAACTTGTCAAACTGTGTTGGTGAAGATAAAAACGAAACATTTATCGCATTGGTCTGTGAGTCAAAGTTGACAACAAACGTTGATTGAATACGGGCCAGAGTTAAGGACAAATGTTGATTGAATACAGGCCTATGGGACAATCGATGAAAGCAGGACTTTATCAGGGGAATTGAGGAGATTTGCTTTCATCAAATAACAGAGCGACTGCTGTGTGATTCATCCTGGTCTCAGAACCCAGATGGTCAGACCTTGAAAGATTGAAAGACGCCCTCAAGTTATCCCTGGAACTTCTCACCTTATAGTCTTTATCAATGGCAGGAACACGCCAGCTAAAACAGTGGTCAGATTCTCGGAGGGCAGTTTGTGGGACTGTGATGTACTTGGCACATGCCTCCTCTCGCTAAGCAACTGCATCCCATAATTTATGTTTGAATCTGCTTTTACTGCGTTCACTGCAGGCTCACTTTCACTGAGCTGACACGATTGGTTGGAAAATATTGGGTACACCAATATTTGAAAAGTGGGCGGGGTTTCTCGTCCTGACACGCTTTTGCTGGACGTATAGCAGAGAGGCATAATCCTGGCACACGATCTCCTCTAACGGAGCCGACCAATCGTGGCGCCCAAATAAATCAATGGACGGAGCAGGAGGAAAGGTTCATTTTTGGGCTCAACCAAAAAAAAAAAATGCCTCCAGACCCCCATGCTGATCAATAGAGGCCCCTAAATATTTTATGAGCCAGTCTAGACTGAAAGATGACCAGGAGGGGAGGAGTGTCAGCATACACACCCAAAACCCCCTTCTCAACGGCTGCACTGACATAAAAGCGTTCCCCGAATATCAGAAGACGGAGAGACCCGCTCTGGCATGCCGCCAGTGGCCCACGTTCTTTTTGGCAGCAAGGTGAATGACGCTGCTCTCCTGGTTTGCTCTAATCTCACATCGATCTTTCCTGACCGTTTGCTCTGCTGAGACTCACCTGTACTGTACAGTAAAATGTTCAGTACTACTTCAACTCCAACAGAGTTTATATGACGCGGTGAACACAATAGGAGTTAATCAAACTCTAACAGTTTATATTAGCAGAGGAACATGCATGAACAGAGACGATCACTGGCTATTCATCCGAGGTTTACCTACCTAGACAGCATCCAGCAATGCATCAAGCCTGAACTTGAAATGCAAGGGTGAAATGCTCCACTATATGAATCCAATAGAGAAGAAAATGAACTCTATCAGAGTTAAATCTACTTTATCAGAGTTAATTAAACTCTGGGATACAATGGATTCACCTATGCCAAGATGTACCTTTGTTTAGAGTCCTCCTTTGCAGAGACAATCTCACACAACATCTTCAGTTGCAGAATGTAGAATGTCTGTGCCACCACACACAAATTGCCCAGAAACAGACACCTTAATGGCCCCGAATCTCTCACAGTGGGACTTTCCCTAGCTCATTTTTTCTGCAACAGAAGGAAGCATCAGACAGCAAACTCAGGCCAGTGAAGACCTTCATCTATGCCGGTACTGGTTGACCCTGAGTTCGCCAGAGACCTGCGTTCTGGATGGGTTTCAGAGACTTTCTCACAGCGGCCTAATTTTGATTAATAACGTTAGCGTTTCTTCTTTTACATTTTTTAAGGCAACAAATGTTTGCTGTCTGCGTAATGAGAACAATGACAACTGGTAATTAATAATACGTTCTACTGCACGCTCATTTTGTTAATCTTTATCTGCCGCGAGCAAGGCATTCTGGCAAGCGTTATAGTGTTTTGGGAACTCACTGATAAGCCTCTGTCTCCCATGGAGGGGAGGAGACATATTAGAGTTCCTAATATGCAAACGGCATTCAGTGACATCAAGACTTGAATGTGATTGACAGGTGAGAGCTCTCTCACGCTGGAGCGTGGAAGGCAGGAGGCTACAGTGACGCACAGTGACAGCATGTGAAGCGTGTCTGAGCCAGGCCTGGGACCTCGCTGCAGCAGCGTGGTGCATCGCCTGCTCTGGTGTAAATCCTCTTCCGGACGCAGTCAGACACATGTTCAACCCTGTAATTCCCTCAGTACGCTTTCATCCCCCATGGTCAGCCTCAGCTGTGTTCTGATTCTCATATGCAGAGATTCCGTGTGTTAAGAGCTCACCTGTAATCAGACAATAATGAGACTCAGCTGTGTTTGGACTAAGCTGTGCTCAGACTCCCCTGTGCTGACGCAGATGAGACTCAGCTTTGTTTTAGACTAGGCTGTGCTCAGACTCTATAGTGCTGAAGCTCAGCTGTGTTTAGACAAAGCTGTGCTCAGACTCTTTAGTGCTGAAGCTCAGCTGCATTTAGACTACGCTGTGCTCAGACTCTTAAGAGCTGAAGCTCAGCTGTGTTTAGGCTACGCTGTGCTCAGACTCTTTAGTGCTGAAGCTGTGCTCAGACTCTTTAGTGCTGAAACTCAGCTGTGTTCAGTCAAAGCTGTCATAAGGCTCTAATGAGCAGCTGTTAAAGTAGGCAATATGTCGCTGATTCTGCTTTTCAGCACTGGCTGACTATAATTTGCAAGCATACAGAGTGTAGGCAGGAAAATTAACCATGCCAAAAAGTATGCCTCCTACCACCAGAGCCAAAACCCAAATTAATTAAAGTCAATAGAAAGTGATAAATTTAGATAGGTATGGTGTGACTGTTTACATATCGGAGGTATATATATCGTCTATGTGATCTATTCTGTGTCAGAGTACAATATTACTGTGAATCATATTACACTACTTGTGCTCTGTCCTGAGAAAGATTAGCCTCAGCTGTGTTTAGAATACCCTGTGGCCCTTTTGTGATGTCACACAAGAGGAGGTGGTTGACAGTGCAGTACCTCAGTCTTCTCTTGTCGTCATTCTGACTGACTGAGGCAACTGTAATGGGGCGTATATATTACATATAGCTATTAATTAAATAAAAGGAGAGAAAACATGCACAGACTCATAGATTCCGTTTCACTAAGCTCTTTGCATACTGGATTCAATCAATGCTTGTCCTCAAGTTCAGCCTCGATTCAATCAACATTTGTCCTTAACTCTACCTTGCTGTTTAACATGTTCAGCAAACTTCTAAAAAAATCCTTCTAAATGGGGGGATTGCATTTTTGTAACTCAGTGTTAAGCTGAAATGTTGACTGAGCACCAGCCTGTGTCTGTGATTAGCTTGGTACCTGCATGATGTTCCTGACAATGTGGCAGCCAGTCAAACTGTTGCTAGGCTAGCCAGCTCCTGACACTGAGCGGCGCTTGTCTCTGGTGAGTCAAGGCAAACACTCTCTGTTCCGGAACTCGGTCGCTAGAGCAACTGGACTTTGTGTTCTCCTGCAAACACCTCAGATCTGCAAACATATTAAACCTGGGTGTGTGCGGTTACGGCTATCGCACGGAGCGCGCAGCATGGGCTACTGCAGCTAGTACAGCGTAGCTAAGAGGGAAGGATGCTTACAGAGTGGCATCTTTCCCCTCTGATCACTAAAGCTATCGCCCTGCTCCTTCATCTCCGAGGCCCAGCTGATCTCTGTTTTCTCACCCAGGTTTCTCACCCATGTGCATCCACCTGTGAGCGTGTCTATCAAGATGTGCTCTCAAAGATGTTCCCAGAACGCCTTTCTGAAAATGTATATGTGTGTATGTATTTACTGTGTGTGTGTGTGTGTGTATGTGTGTGTGTGTGTGTGTGCATGCATGTGCGTGTATGTTTGAGTCAATTATGTGTGTGCATGTCAGCATGTTTCATGAAGATGTATGTAAAATGCTGACATGCACACAAAAAACATGCTCTTCTATGAATGTGTGTGTACCTACATATGCACATTTGTAAATGGCGTGTTTTTGTATCTGAATACATGTACAGTGTGTGTGTACGTATGTGAGCATGTTTGTGTGTGCGTGTGTGTGTGTGTGTGTGTGGCCGCCCAGCTTGTTCAGCACCTCTTGCATTTAGCCCTGTGTCTGCCCTGCTAGAACCCACAAAAATCTTCCCCACTAACCTTCAGCCCAGCCTCGCGTCCACACAGCCTGCAGCCATAGTCTACTCTGCCTCTCTGCACCAAGCCCCTTCTCTCTCCCTCCCTCCCTCCCTCCCTCCTCTCTCTCCATCCCTCCCTTTATCCATCGCTCCTTTACTATGCTTCCCTCCTCCCTGTATCCCTGACAGCCCATCCGTCCACCCCCTGCATCCAGCGTCCCTGTTTGCCCCCCCCCCCCGAGCCTTCTCCTCCTGTGTAAAATGCACCATAAACCCAGAGTGAGAGAAGCCCTCTCAGCTTAGCCCTGCGGACCGATGCGGAGGATGTAGCGCGTGTGACAGGAAAGTGCTGGGGGGGGGGGTGGGGGTCTGGGGAGAATGTGAAGCACACACATATCCACACATCCCCCCCCCCCCTCCCCTGAGTCCTCCCAGCTGGGAGGAGGAGGGCCAGAGCTGCGCTGTGTATCGGCAGTGGTAGCGGTGGAGCTAACGGTAGTAGCGGCTGCCTGACCTGCATGCCAAACAGGCTACTGCTCCACACCCCTCTCTCTGCTCTCACTCTCTCTCTCTCCCTCTCTTACTGGCAGCACGGCAATCACAGTCTTCCGCCCAGGCAAATACGCCGGCAACCCCATCCGCCCCCCCAGCCTTCCCCTACCCCCCCGCCCCTCATTTACCCGAACATGCCATCACTGGCGGCAACCAAATGCGCGGGATCGGAGATGTCTCACCTGCAATGCACCTGCACCTGGCTTTCCTCTGCTGAAATCACTCCCTCCGGCTTTCGGTCAGGTACATCAAGTCCTCGTGTTGCTCTTCTTGTCGGTCTTTATCCCTCTGTCTCTCTCTCTCTGTCTCTCTCTCTGTCTTCTCAAACTCACGCCGCGCGGTGGCTATTTCATTCATTCATTTCGCCTGATGTGGACTTGTTCGTTTTTCCCCCCTTTTCCCCCGATTAATGAATGGATCGCTCCTGTCGCTAATTAACTAGAGGCTGGGTCCGACAACGGGTTTCACCCACTCCGTCCCCTCCCCCCCCCCTCCTCCCTCCCCCCCTCTTCATTCTCGCTCGCTCTCTTTCTGCTGATCGCCAGTCCTGAGGTGACACGGGATTCCGTTTGCGTTTGTAAGCCTCCTCTCGCTCTCTCGATTTCCCCCGTCGTTTCAGTTTGTGCCGCGTCTCTCTCTCTCTCTCTCTCTCACTCACTCTCTCTCCTGTCCCGCGGTCTGCTGTTTCTTTCCCTCCCTCCCTCCCTCCCTCTCTCTCTCTCTCTCTCTCTCTCTCTCTCCCTCTTCCCTGTTCTATCCCTCCCTCTTCCAAGCCTGACCTTTGCAATGTGATATCATTGCTCTCCTTATAAGGGATGAGTTGTCATGGTTACCGTGGACTCCACCTGTCTCTCCCTCTCTCTCTCCTTTACCCATTCACTCACTCACTCACTCACTCACTCACTTATTCTCTCTCTCTCTCTCTCTCTCTCTCTCTCTCTCTCTGTCCCTTGGTCTCTCTTGCTGTTCTTTGCTTTTGTATGATAATGTGGTGGCTTCTCTTCGGAGTGACAAAGACAGACTGTGACACAGGGAGTGCGAGAGAGAGACAGAGAGAGAGAGAAGAGGAGGAATGTGGTGACTGGCAGAAAAAGGAATGGGGGGGGTAGGGAAGGCGGACACAGTGGGGACCATGAAAGCCAGAAGTCACACAGGGAGGTGGAGAGAGAGATATACAGAAAGAGAGAGAGAGAGTAAGAAAGAAAGGGATGTAGAGAGAAAGCAATGCAAAGAGATGGGGAGGAGTGGATCGCCAAGTGAGGTCCGGACAGCCCCATGACAACGAAACACAGGTGATGCATCCAAAAGGTGATGCAGAGATGAGATTTGCCGACATCTCTCTGCATTAACAATTCAACCTTCACACCCCGTCAGACAGATGATGTGAAACAATCCTGGACCACATCAAGGGTTTTCATGCCCCAAAGCCACTGTCACAAATCTAGATATGCATTTAAACCGGTTATAACCTGCCTTTGATGAGGCTCTCTAACAACCCTTCAAATTGTTCTGAAATAGTGGCTGTTTAAAACCCTCATCCCACTTCCTCAGACCTAAAGCATGCATGCCTGACCACCTGTGGGACATTTCCCACGTTGTATCATTGATTACCTGAAACCTCAAAAAAAAAAAAAACAGATTCCCAATTGTAGCCCAGGACAGTCACAGCTCCTGTTGGTTTTCATGACTGTTTAAACGCTTTAGTGCTTAATTAAATCACGCATTGGCTACAGAGCCCACACACCTTGTTTTCCAAGGCCTAAATTGGTGGCTGATTGGAAGGAAACCACCATATAACAGTGCGGACACGGCGGGCCTCCAGGACATGAGTTTGACAATCCGAACATAAATTCATGAGGACGAGCAATCACAGTGATTCTGTCTAACACTCTCGTCTAATGCTGTTAGCGGAGAAGCAGAGCACATTATCACAGACTCTCTCCTCTCTGTCTGCAAGCAGGGGAGGCCATTTCCACTCCTGGAGGGCCTGTGTGTGTATAAACAAGTATTCACTGATACCAAGTACCCTGACTCAATTGGTTAATTAGCTGCCTACAACAATGCTGTTTGAATTGCAGATTAGACCACAGAAAAACATGTTACACAGGGACACTAACACAGACTTCTGTTGCCATTTCTGGGATGAATAAAGAAATGTAGTTAAATGTCAGTAAATAAAAGATTGGTGTAGTTAAACTAATGGGAGGAAAAGTTCAGACACAAAGATACGGCTCTGCTAATACATTCATTGTCTAAGGCATTACCTTTGATATTTCAGCAAAAAAGCACATGGCTCCAGTCAGAATAAAGGAGTCCCATCTTATTCAATAAGGGTCAACTCATCAACTAACGATGTTCTAGAACTCGTACTGTTTACTACGTTTCATTGTTGTTCTAGAATATGCTGCTCTCCCATGAGCAGGAGAAGAGACGGAGGAACAGGGAATGGGGAGGTGTCTCTTACCTGGACACGTTCACGTTCACGCTCACGTTCACGCTCTCGTTCGCGTTCTCGTTCGCGCTCAGGTGTCCCCCTCATGCTGCTGTGGGATGGGGAGGGGGAGGGAGGGTGGTGCTGGGATGGATACTTGTTCTTGAGGTGGTCCATGAAGGCGTCACGCTTGCGCTCCATGTCGGCCTTCTGCAGGCTGGTGAGGGCCTCCAGGCTCTGGGCGGCGATGACTGTGTGCCGGTGCTCAGGACGTGTGCACCAGGCCCACGTTGGAGAAGCGCCGCGTCCCGTTCCCCAGTGTCCGGTACTCCCGGGGGTACTCCAGGTCATCCGTGGAGATCATGTGACCTCCCCCTCCACGCTCGGGATCTAAGGGACAGTTCAGGGAGGGTTCAGGAAAAGGTTCCAAGAAGATTTTGAGAGGGTTTAGGGAGGGTTTGGGTATAGGGAGTTTTGGGGTCAGGGTGGTTTGGAAATGGTTAAAGGAGGGTTTTGAAGTTTTAGAAGAGGATTCAGGGAGGGTACAGTGGTAGTTTGTGAATGGTTCAAGGAGAGTTTTTAGGGTTCAGAGGGGGTTCGGGGGTTGGGTTGGGTGAGGAGGGTGAGGAGCAGAGATCGATGTCCACACCCAAACATATGCACATAGGAGAGAGAGTGAGAGAGAGAAAAAGAGAGGGATAAAGAGAGAGGAAGAAAGAGACAGAGCAGAACAAGGTGGAATGTTAAACTCAAAGACCCCATAGGAAACAAAAACCAATTTGCAAGAGAAATCACATCTTTTGTTGAATCATTGATCATAGTTTTAGAATCAAAACTGAGGTACAGCAAACTTGTCTTAAGCAATGCATCAAAGAAAATGGGAAAACCCAAGTAGTGTAGCTGAACTTTTTTTGCCAGGATATTTGATTTGTAATGCGTTCTGAAAGACAGACAAATTGTTGGAATGAAAACTGGGAGAGGGAGGTGCTGGGGGTGGGGGTGGGGGTGGGGGTGCCATCTACAAAGAAAACTCCCACGCAAACACGCACACACACACACACACACAAACATACACACACATTGTTTACCCAAGGTGCTCAGTGGCAGCTATTACAGTATCTCTCCAAACTTTACTTCTTTACACATTTCAGCCACCCCCTCCAACACAACACACAAGCCCCCCACCCCCCACCCCACCCTGTGATAACTGCTGACATCACTCTAGAGACATCTTCCTAACAGTCAAAGACATACACTTTCATCTCCCTGATCGCTGGGCGAGGCAAGAAAACAACGTGCCCCCACCCCCACCCCACCCCATGAAACGACAGCGACAGACAGGGAGGGAGCGGGTGACACTGACAGTGGAGATCAATGAGAGCAACAAATTCTGAGAAGAGCCGCAGTTACCTTGCTTGGGAAAGCAGGCCCCGGAGTGAGCTAGAAGAGAGAGATGGCTCATGGTTAATCTCCATACACACGCTGTTATCATAAAGACTACAGAGAGAAAAAAATCTCAGGCATATTCACTGGTGATTATGCATGTAGCTGGCAAGGTTTTGGAGGAAGACGAAAGCTAATCAATGCCATCCCTTTATGCGCAGATCTCAGAGAATCGGAAATCCTTCTTTTTGAGTTTTCTGAGAGGGAAGGATTTCACCTTGTTGCAGTAGAATAGATGTGCAAGAAGTTTCACACTCCACGCACTGGTGCTGTCAACTTTGGTTGCCGGATGAAAAGTTCAGGATGCTTGAAGATTCACATCTTGACAGCAAACACTCAGGAATGTGATTGTGGCTAGCTAACACAAAATGTTTCTCGAAGATTGGGAAGATTCCCATCGGAGACAACACTATTTTTGAGGAGGGGAGAGAGGGAGGTGTTGAGATCAGTGGGTTCCCAGTGGCCTGCTATATTTCAACACCTGCAAGCATTCTGAAACGTCACCCCAGTGGAAAAAACAGAACCATCTCGACCATCTCCACAAAAGCACACCTGTGCGCACTACCTCAGTTTATGCACTACGCATTCCAGCTAAGCCCCATTTCAACTCAGTCTCTACTTTTAAACTCCACCCCATTCTTATCCAGTAGCATTGTCATCTCTCACTGAGGCCTAGGTGTAAGACCCACTCCACCACTCTGATTGGCCGTAGTGCAGTCTACCTTGTTGCTGATTAGCTGACCAGCTCTTCTCGATGATGTTCCTGTTGCCCCACACCAGCCAAGTGTGTAGCAGTGAACCCCTCCATACAGAGGGCAGATCCATTCCAATGGGGGCTTCTCTTTCCTGGTGATTCAGTGATTGTTCTTAACCAAGACCCCCTCCCATTCAGAGCATAGCTCAGGGACTGGAATAGGTATGGATTACGGATGGAGGCCCAGTTCCAGTGCTCTCACTTGTATGAGACGTGACTCCCTGTGCTAACTATTTTTGGCACAGAATTTGCAGTAAAACTTGAATACAAAATAATTAGTTATTGAATGTTATACTGTAAAATATTGCTTATAATTGAGAGGATTTCATGATAGAAATGATCCACTGGAGACTGGCTTACAACTACACTCCGTGCTCTGGCTCAGAACACCAGCGATTCAGAGCTTTGGTTCATTACACTGAGCCATTCCCTGCCTGTGTCCCTGGAGCCCTTGATTAAGGCCAGATTAAAATCGAAACTTTGACCCGGTCGATTATCACAAGCTACACAACCTTAGCTAATGGACGAGCCCTTCAAGGGTCTGCCAGCAATCGACCACTCGTTGTGTGCCCGGATGCATAATTTGGCACCAGCAGCAAGGCTAGCAAGATGAGTAGGGTGCTGAGGGAAACATTCAAAAAACGCACATTTCTGTTTAAAAAAAATAAAGTGGCTACAATTTCCATGTGAAAAAACACTGACTTGGTGTAAAAAAAAGGAACAGGATTCTCGTTATTTGTTAGGAGGAATAACTTGCACACAAACAAATAACCCCATTTTATCTGACAGTGGGAGTGTCAACTCAATCTGCAAACAAGACAGGTCACATGACATGATATGAGGGAAATACAGCATTTGTCTCGTCACAAACCCACTGTTTGCCATGTGTGTCAGATGCGTCTAATATGGGAAGTGACACTGCAGCTGCTCGCGCTGAGATTGTGGGAAAAGCAGTCGAACTCCGTGGGTGGAACTCACATGGACACACAAGATGTTGGGATTGGAGCCAGCCAATCACAATCCTTTCCTGAACCGACGGTGTACCAATGGCAGCCAAGGCGCCATAAGAATATGCAAATATGTTATGCGTTTACCCACATAGCTTCGGGTGAGACATATGGGAGACGACTGGCGAACAGACAGAACCAGAAGCAGAAAAGCAGGCAGACAAATGGAAGCATCAATCTACACATTGCAATTCAACCAACCAGAAACTTTTACCTCCTTGAAAATGACAGAGCTATGACATGCACAGTAGCCATTATTTACCCACTTACTTTTAGTGTGGTAACCAAAAGAGCTAGAAGTCAAAGGAGTCAAAAACTGCACCCACACAGAGTACTGTCCACAAGATGGCTGTGGCAAGGTCTTCTCCCTACCTTAGGACTAAGGCTTTATCTTTGGTAGATCTTACCAGAGCCTTGACCAGGACCTTACCAGGTGAGACAGGGGCACCTCTTCCCAAACTGATCCTCGGGCTCTGTCCCTGAAGTCTGTCTTTGAATGACCAACTCCTCCGCCCTTCCCCACGCTGCCCCCTTTGGCCCGGCTGACTCCACGCAGCACCCACACGATGCATCTCAAACAACGGCGCACATCTTTACCCAGATAGAAGGAGGCCACCGCTACCTCTAGCTCACTTGTTCGTTCACGCACACTGTATATTACAGCAAGCAGATGGAGAGAGGGAGGCTGGTGAGTCAGGGTAACCTCCACCCATGAGTCTCATACTGTATCATGCAAAAAAAAAACCCTCTCTCCTCCCTACGGACAGCAGGGCGGGCTGGAGTAAGAGCCAGCTTTTGTTTATGCAAAATGGGAGGAGGGTGTGGCGTTTCTCATGCAGGGAGTGGGAGGGTTGGGGGTGGGCGGCTGTCTGGTGCATGGCACAACGTGCGTGATTCTCCCAACCCGTGGGCTTCCCTAAAGTACACGTACAGAAAGCTGGGGAAAATGCAACACCCCGGCCCTCCTGGCCCACTCTTTGCATCATGGGAAATAGCTTATTACCACTTCATTTGGCTTCAGAGTTCCCATGGTGCTTATGCATGTTTCGCAACAAGGACGTCTGCATCGGGACTCTCAGTTGTCTTGTCACAATTTTTGTAACAACAAGGAAGTGAGAAAGGTTAAAGACCTGGACCGGCCATTCAGCTGAATGTCAGCCCAACATCTGGGCTCAGATCAGGGTACATGACTATATTAACCCTTTGAATTCAGGGCCACAGGGAGCAGCTTGGATTCCTCAGAGTGCTAACTATGGCATATTTAAGACATCTTAGACGGTTTTATCAACCTCATAACTAGTCTGGCTGGTTTCCAACACTGATGTCACTTTGGATGAATCACAAGTCTCAGGGAGTTGAGCATGTGACATGATGAACTGCCTAAGCCAACCAAATCCACCCTCAGATACCTCCAGGCACCAATCAAATTGCAGGAAGTCTAGTATGATTGAAAAGTTAATGGAACTGTACATGCCAAATGAGTCACTGACCTTTTCAGTTAGGCAGTCACAAACAATGATGGATCTGAGATCATAAAGCTCCTTACGCTTCTGTCTCATTTCATTCACTTACATGCACAGGAGAAAACCTGACTTGGGCTGCAATTCTAACTGAAGAGCTGTACATTTTAGGGTCATGTTTACTGGGAATAGCTTGAAAATGCTATATTTAGCCTTTATTCATGAAGGTTAGTCTCACCGAGGAAAAAATTTATATTTTAAAACAGACCTAAGATAGCAGTAGTACATCTAGGATATTAGCAGCAAAAAACTGGGAGAGAAACTGGGGAAGGGATGACAGTTTTTGTTTTAGAAAAAATGAGATGTAAGACTGAACAGTCCCCTAATGTTCAAGGCATTCTCAATAATAAAAATATAATTGAAATAAACCAACAAGTTCAATTAATTATTAACAGAAAATATTTTAAAAACTCCAAACAGGTAAGGCCAATGCATTTTGACAACATACGCTTCATCATCTAATGAAACATTTGAGAAATGCTCAGCGAATGAGAAGGCAGGACTGGGCCTCGAACACATGTGATTGGCCAGAAGATGTGGTCACATGGGTCTGTGGTGAAAAGGTCGCCCCGGGAGACCACCTGGCAATCATGGGGAACCCCGCCTACCCTGTGGGAAGGGCGCGGAAAGTGTGCGGCAGGTTTTTAGCCTCTCTCTGGGTTTAACTAATACGAGCGAGCACCTCCCTGCTGTGTAATTGATATTGCACACTGGGGGCCATCAGACGGCTGGAAAAGACCTCTCACTCTAACGTGGTTCATTAAAACCTCGACTGTGTGCCAGGATTTCGCTCCATAACTCATTTTCAACAACAGGTCCAAAAAAAAAAAAAAACAGAAGGATGTCCATAGGAGATCGGTAGAGACATGCTGTTTCCAGCCCTGACCCCTAGCATGTTATGGCACACCAGAGAGCCCAGCCACACACAGAACGGTCAGCTGCTGTGGATAAAACCTAAAATGGTTATAAGTAGCATCAAAAGACGGTTCTTTGCTCACAATTATGAGAGCCTTTTTTGGTACAACAGAACTAGTTAATGCTTCTGTACTATGTACACAAAATGGTTCATTAATGGTTCGTTTAAGCCGTTCATAAGAAAGGTTGCCCAATGATCTCCAGCGCAGAAGGCCTGTAGAGCATGTTTTAGGGAGCAGAAACAGTGCATTGCTCATAACAAAATGTCAGGAAAGCGGGGGCATGCATGTTGCTAACCCATCCGCATGAGGACAAAGAGTAATCAGGGGTGATTCATCATTTATCACACACACACTCACACACACACGCACGCACACACGCACGTACGTACACATGCACGCGCACGCACACACACACATTCATACATACACACACACACACACACACGTATGCCCATGCATGCACATTTGCACACACACTTAAGTATCCACACACGCGCACACACACACACACACACACACTCCACTCCAACAGCTCCTCCAGCTACACTCTACTTCCCCCTCAGCAGGGGAATTCTCCGAAAGAATTTAAATTGGAGACACGGTCGCCTGTAACAAGTGTTTAGCTTCAAAATATAAAGCGGAGACTTGCTTATTCCCCGAGGTTCCCACCAAGACAATTAATATCAGGCTCTTCCTCGTTTGCTTGCAGTGCATTGTGGGTCTTGTCTAGTTACAATTACGGCAATATGGGTATGTGGGCCAACAGGAAAACCAGGAACATGTTTGAGGAAACGTTCCATCCTGTGGCTTAATTTATTACGGTAGCAATTCAAAGATCGACACTCCGCTACGTTCCTGCGGCCTTTGCCTGCGTCCAACTCCATGACAGATCAGGTTAGGATTGAGTAACGCACCGCACCAATGATCTCCAGCTCAGATTTCAATACAATTCATTTGCGAGACTGCGACAGTGCCAACAAGACCTCCAGAAATGTCCACATACATCGTGCTCAAAATTGAAAACCTCCCCGTTTAGTGATATATGTCTTCACCTGCAAACCAAAGCCTTTTCACGAAGTTACATTGCATTTTCAGCTCAACTGATGCTTCACAGCTTCCACACTGCTGTGTAAGAAATGTACGGTACTTTCTGAAGGCATTGCTCACACTGTCGCAGACACTCAAATTGATTGTACTGGAGTCTAATCTGGGAGACCTCTCATGCGTTAAGTTACTCAATCCTAACCTTACTGACAAAAAAAAGGGTCTGTGACAGGATGCTAGAGAAGCCCTGTGTTGAGCCCAGGTCCGAAAAGCACCAAAGTTATCCTTTATGGCCAGTCATAGACACGGGCAGGAGCGTGCTGCTGCCTGTGCCTTCCGACCCGACTGTCACACAGGCTGTAGAATAGAACACACGGTGCCCCTCGCTGTTACCCTGGAGACAGGACTGCCAGTGTTCCTCCAGCTTCTTCTCTCCTATGTTTAATGCAGAAGCAAGCCATGCATCCAAACAGCAGACAGGCAGCTCTGTGCACGGGGACTTGGAAGGGGTGGGGGCGAAGGATTTTTTTGTGAGGGCGGTGGGGGGTGGCGGGGGGTGGGGAGTGCAAGATCCTTTGACATCTGTTGGGGAGGAGGCTAACCTTCCAGCGGCACAATACTGTGCTTTGACCCATTGGCTTGTAACATGGTACAGACTTCAGACCTCAGCACACTTTAGCATTCTGCAGCAGTACGCAGCGTGTTTGAGACTAACTTGGGCCTGGATTCTCAATTTTTTGGTTTTGTGCCGACTGTTTTTCATTCTTCACACACACACACACACACACACACACACACACACACACACACACACACACACACACACACACACACACACACACACACACATAGACACACATCCGCAGTATAGCAACTTAATTCTGTCATTTTCAAACTGTGTTTGTGTCTGTAATTAAAAGTTAGAGACAAGTGTTAATTCAATTCAAACCTTCATCAATGTTGTTAAACGTGACATGTAACAGCTGCTAAAGAACTGGAGGAGGATTGATGATGAAAAGAAACCCTTCAGTCCCTCAAAGCTCAATAATTTACCTACAGTCCAAAGAGTATCTTTAAAACCTGGTCTGGAGCAACTCAAAGAGTTTTTTTTCATGTTACTAAATTTGCTATTGAGCAAATTGCTATCTCTGTGTGCTACTGAGCATAATGATGGCTTGATCTTTAGGTACAGAATTCAGAAGAGCACAGCTGGATAAAATGAGGTACACTCTATCTAATCTGTGAGGGGAAATTAGCTGTCAATGCAGCACAGAACTCAACCACAAAAGTGCTGAGCTTTACTGCTGCAAGGTGCATAGATGGTGACTTTCTTGCAATCTGGCCACCAGGTAATCAGAGAACATCAAAAGTACTTGGTCATAGTAAACCTCTGCAAGAAAAGGACTGCATACCCTAAAATTTCCAGAGCAACCACTTGTTTTTATAAATTCATAACTCTAAACTAACGCCACACGATCAGCTGGAATAAAACATGACATAATTCAGCTCGAGGCCATTGTCAGAGCAACACACTGTAAAACATCTCCCTTATTTTTTTTATTTCCCCAGAATTTGAAAGCTGAGATTAACAAGTGGGTATAAGAGGGCTCTGCTTAGGACCCATTTGCGTCTGCTTAAGCACACATGCACTTCAGTCAGAACAGATTAAAACCTTTATGTTACGCATACTTTCTTTAAGCATCTTCTATTTTACTGGAGAAAAGTAAACATGACCTTTGGGATTTTTGTCTATTCATTCTATGATTTAAAATGACATATGCTCATAAAAAGAATAAAAAAATCCTGCTTTGATTGAATCTTGAAAGCCCTTGAAAGAGATGGTTCCTTTGTCTCGGTTCCTTTACCTTGGGTTTTGGCCTTTTGACGGTGCAGTCAGCCAGCCGTTTGGCATTTTTGCACCCCTTGATGCCTGCATGCAGACCGTTAACTAACGTTTTATGACTGAGCTGTCCTATTTTTGTAAACTGAAGAAAAAGATAACAGACACCCTGCCAGTCAGTCTTTACCCTGGGCCTGGAAGGAAATGTTCCCAAAGACTTGGATAGAATAAATATTTATGAACGTACTTAAATATAAAAATATGTTGTATACAGATGGCGCCTGGCAGGAATGGTAACCTGAACATCTCAAAGCATCTGCATGGAGGGATGAACCGTCCACTAAAGGCTAGCTTTTACTGCATGTTCACCGAAAGGAGAGGGTGGGAAGAAAATCACTGCAGCCAGGATGCCTGCCTGTGCTGGCCCCTCGGTGGTGGAGTGAACTTCCCACGGTGGTCAGGACAACAGAATCCCTGGCTGTTTTCCAGCATTCAGCACCAACTGAAGACTCACCTCCTCAGAGTGTATCTCTGCTCCCCAACCATCGACAGCCCCCCCCCTTAGCACATGCTAAATTGGGGAAGTACAGCATTCTAGGGTGCATTCCACCATCTGTGTTATGGTATTCATCTTGACTTGCATATGTGTTAGAAGAAGGCATAGTGAAATACTCTAGAGCTGTAGAGATTTTGTACCTGCACTTTCTGGTCTGGCAGTGTTGTTGGCAAGGTCTGAACCACTGTTCTGGGAGCAGTGATGTTCCCTCCCACCATGTTGCTGAGGATAAGGTTATCTGCTAATTAAATGTACTGTAATGTAATATATACAGTACGGTGCTGTTCCCTGCCCCATGACTAATGTAGGGCTGCGACACCTGCCATGCCAAAATGCACTGTGTATTTCGCTTGTAGCCATGGCTGTCTGTGTTTCGCTTTCTCGTTGCTACACGATGTATTCTTTCTTCTGCACCAAAGGTGCACAGCTTCCTAAAGAGTCCACACCCCTTTTTTCAAAAGCACGTACTGCCTGCTGACTGCCTAAACTGCCTGCCACCTGAAACAAAACCTCAAAACCTGCGGACACTATGGCTCTCCAAGACTGTAGATGTGCACCCCCTTTCACAACAAGAATGTGTAATGTAAGCACATAAAAAACTATGCTTGTCACCATACACGGTTGTGCTTGCGGTTGAACAGGGAGCCCAAGCAGTACCATAAGCACAAAGCATCACTTGGATTCT